>OX235277.1:57788864-59067379 GCA_944472155.2 Trichobilharzia szidati | reverse complement strand
GATACCCATTCGAAGAACGTAAAATTCTCGCACAAGATGCTCAGTATCTTAAACGTCATTACAAAATATTCACGAAAATTTTTACTACATAATTGAAGATTGCTTCTAAGAAATCCAGAGCGGTGACTGTGGTCGATTAATTTATCGAACATCTGAGTTATGCGTGCAATCCCAAAACAAAAGATTTATCTAAAGTACAGTATGATACATAAAATAATGAATATGATATACAAACCTCACATTTTGAGGTGTCTCTAGCTGATCCATAGCCAGACTAAGCAGCACGTGAATGTTCAGGTAAAGAATACAGGGAATTCGAATAAACAAACTCCACAGGGAATTGAAACAAACAACACTTATATCTACGGAATAACAGCACAGTAAACAAATGAAGGCTCAAACTGCCTTCTAGTGATCAGTAGTACAAGGTAGAAGACAAGAGAGACTTTAGCGAAGGATCGGTGTGTAGGCGATGCACATTAGCAGAGTACTTTATCCCACCTCATGCCACCCGCAAATGCATTATATGCAGATAAGGCATCAGACTGCACACTCGAGTGGCAGACATCATCTCACATGAATAAGACCGATCAGCTATATCCGTCTACTACTTTTAATAACATTTAGCAGTTCAAAAGATTTTAGACAAACATCTATTTTATTACCGTTCAGTCCACTGACATGAAACCGTTTCCTTCATATACCACATGAAGTGGAGGCTTTCGTGGCGATGGAATGGAATCACAAAATTATGGAACGATGACTCGAAACATCAGACTTCCCAGCAACAATATGAGTTGCAACATGAATAACTCATGAGTCTTTCAGTTCACTACACAGGACACGATAAAGTCATGAAACACAAATTCCCATTTTTTAGTCCTCAGACATCGTGAAATGGTACGTAATAGTTGCGCAGCAGTCAAAAGAGGCCGAACATTTCAGTTCACTCAATCAACGTCAAATCTTATCTGACTTGAACTAATAGCTACTTCACTTGCTTCATTGTATACTCAAAATTGCCTTCCCCTAATGACTAGTTTGCTATCCAGTAAATTTGTAAGATAAGGTAGCACCTATGAAATACCGTATCCTTCATCGAAAGACGACAATTTCATTGGGCATGCTGATGATGTGAGAATTTCTGTCCCAGTCACTTCCGCATTAGATTATCCTGAGAGGAATGGTTTCCTATCTGAGGTTAATCAATGGTCTGATTCGTTAAAATTGTCTTGAAGTGAATCTCTCCGATTAATGAATATCAACGTGATGAGTATAGTTGGAGTTTTCACGAAATCGTCATTTGGATGATAATATCCCAATTGAAATAATAAGATAACTGTGTGAACGAAGAAATGAAGCGAAGATCGAAAATCAGTTGAATAGCTCACAGTGAAGAAGAGGATAATAATAAAGAAGTCCAGGTAAGAATGTACCCTGTCATCATCACACTATCACATTCTGATATGATACAAAGATAAAATGCGAAAGTCTATCATTTTTCTCTATTTTGAGTTTTTACCTTCTGCAGCAATCTATATAGGCCTCGTTCAAAACTAATACATAAAATATGCATTCATGTTCCTAAATTTCACTCTTTCCTCACCTCATTTAGTTTTCTTATTCGTCGCGTGAAGCAATTCTAGAATATTTGACTGTTGTTTGCCTAAGTTTCGTGTTGGTAAGATCTACAAAGCACAGGCTGAAATCACTTAATGCAAATAGACTCATATTTTCACTTTCAGAAGTAAACAGACACTTGTACAGACCGATTCAATCCCATGATTCTTGTAATACCTACGGTACTGTGACAAGAAGAAATTATTACAATTTCACCTTTCTTCGTGTTAGTTTTTCTGTAATCCATCTGTTATCTCATATTGTGTTGACTTCTGAAACAATCTTTCGTTTGACTTAATACATTTTGAAGTTGAGACATTCTGGCATCACTCAACCTCTTCTCCTACAATTTATTACTTCAAAAACTCCACCCACACTTCTTTGCTGTTCCCCCTTCTTCCTCCCTGGGCTTGCTGACAAAAGGCTATGTTATATTATGTAGAAGTTTGAAGGCTGTATGCAGGTTTAGTGGTAGGTTTGCCCACCGCTCAACTAACTCACATTGTTGTTGATGACAGGCATTTCAAATCTACCAAACAGTTAGCTAAAGTCACTTTGCATGATGCTGGAAATCGCCTTTCTCTTCAACTTCTAAGCAGTTTATGCGGAAGCATTTAGCGGAATACCGAAACTCAACCACACTGTGGTTAGCACGCGTTTTGTGTGAACAGACAAATAAATAAATATGAGAAAGAGCTTATTAAGCCTTCTTTCCAATCTGCAAATTAACAGAAAATTAAAGAATAATAAGAATTATTAATTTATATTGTAATTCTCATATATATTAATTATTCTTCTATAAACATTCCAGGTTTTGCAATTTCATCGTTTTATTTGTTTATTTGGCGAAGGAGATAAATGGCTACCATGTGCACAACGCTGAAAATTCCATTCTGAATGAAAATTGACTTCTGAGAATAAAATGATTGTCATAGTATATAATACAGAATCCCGACGGAGACCAATTTTTACAGTTTTGTGCCAACAGACATACAACGGAGTCTCATCCGTTTCCCTCTAAGCATGGTTTTGCATAATTTATAGTGAAGATTGTGTAGGTGACCAACTGATAGAACTGAAACAAACCTTCTTAGAGAACGGATATCCACTTCGCTTCGCAGGTGACAATAGCGAATCACGTGAATGAAATACAGAGATTGACAAGGAAGCTAAACAAGTGTTGCACCTAAACTTATTTTTTAGGGTGACACTGTCAGTAGGACACCTAAAACTCGTCTGACGAGATCATTGAGGAAAATGTTCTTGCCTGGCACTTTACGAATATCCTACTCTAACCGTCCACCGGTGTATCCTAATGCCAAGGAAATGTCACCTTGCTTGTCTCATTCGATGTTTATTTATATGTTCACCTGCTCTTGCGGAGTCAGATACATAGGACGTTCGTCGAAAATCATATCACACCGCCACGCTTGAGAGCATCACACAGTTTGTCTGAGCAAAGGAGAACGTAGAGTTGTTCATTCATCGATATTGCAGCATATTGTGGATACCGACCACCACGCAGCATCTGATACATCGTTCATATAGTCAACAAACTTCGACAATGTTAGCCGAAAGGGAGCGCACGAGTGCATTTGCTGTGAACGGAAGAGTCTTTAGCAATGCATAACATGCAGCCAGAAGTTTGTGTATAAAAGCAATTTGTACGATCTCTTTCGTTACCCAAATCTTGATTTTACTATTTGATTCACAGAGAAAATCTTTGTTATCCTTCTTGATTCCGTGTTCCAATTTGTTGTAATTTATTTTATTTCATTTCACTTTACGCTTTCATATTTTTAGCATTGCATCTAGTCTCCTCCTTTGACAAGATTTCACTCATCCATCCATATTATGTTCCTATCATATTATATTAGGAACATTCATATCATATTATATTAACCTCGCCTAGATTACTAGGTCACTAGTATTCTAGCCGGTCCCAAGCCCAGATAAAGAGGGAGGGTTGAGGCGTGGTGCTAGCAACTCCACCCCGAAAACTTAACCAAATTGCTTCTAAAACTTCAAAGCACAAATATATTAGAAATTCTACAAATACAAACAATGACCTTATTTCCGCTGGAATCGGGGAAGTGAAATGACGCAGGCTGGTGAAAGCCTTCGGGAAGCCAGTCACTCGATGTGCCTCCTCCTTTCGATGAAAGCAAAAATAAAGATGGGGACGTGGAATATTCGTACAATGTAAGAAACTGAAAAGGCTGCTCAGGTAGCAGCAGAAATGAGGAGATATAAAATAGAAGTGTTGGGAATCTGCGAGAGCAGATGGAATGGATGCGGAGGGTGCCAACTGCCAACTGGAGAGAAAGTAATCTACTCCGGTCACCCAGAGGACAATCACGAGCACACCGAGGGAGTAGCCATCATGATGCCACCAACAGCGGCTAAGGCTCTCATGCAGTGGGAACCAATCTCCTCCAGGATAATGACAGCCAGGTTCACTCAAAAGGAAAGAAGGCTACAATCATTCAATGCGTTGTGCCTACAAACGTCTCAGAACATGAGAAAAAGGAGGAGGTCAACTACAAACAGCAATGGACAACGTCCCAAAGAGCGATATCAAAATCCTGATGGGTGATATGAATGCGAAACTGGGAGGAGACAATACAGGAAGAGAACTCAACATAGGTCGCGAGGCCCTCGGTGAAATGAACGACAACGGTGCACTCTTATCAGACGTCTGCGCCTTCAATGACTTGGTGATTGGTGGCAGTGTGTTCAAACACAGGGATATACACAAGGCGACATGGGTTTCACCAGATGGACACACTAAAAACCAGATAGACTTCATTTCAATCTCAAGGAAGTGAAGACGGAGCCTACTGGACAGAAGATCGAGGAGAGGAGTTGATGTGGGTTCAGACCACTATCTAGTACAAGGGACTTTCAAGGTGAAGCTGAAAGCCTCGAGGATAGCTGGGGATAGGCCACAATGCAAGTTCAACACGCAAAAACTGAAGGACACAATCACACAGGGCATTTTCACTGCAACTGTCAGAGCAAAGAAGGAAACACTACGTGGCACCACTGAGGAATCATCCGGGGAAGACCATTGGAACTCTCTGAAGGTAGTTTTCAACGAAACGTCTTCAACGGTTTTAGGGAGAATATAGGAAACAAGACAAGGAATGGCTCTCAACGGACACTTGGAAGCTAATGGAGGAGAGGAGAATGGTGAAAGAGAAAATGATTCAATGCAAAGATGGACAGGAGAAAGAGACGCTGAGCTCAACTTACACAGCACTGGACAAAGAAGTGAAGAAGAGTGCCAGGAAGGACAAAAGACAATTCTGCGACAACCTGGCTACTGAAGCTGAGGAGGCAGCAGGCAAAAGGGACCTAAGGACACTATATCAGATAGCCAAGTCTCTATCCGGGAAGAGATCAACACAAGTGAAACATATGAAAGACAGCCAAGGGAACCCAATTACCAAAGAAGAAAGACAGATTAAACAATGGGCGAACCACTTCAAAGGACTCTTGAACCGACCACCACCTACAACCCGTCCAGAAATACCAACAACAGCACGTACACAACTGCAAGTTGACACCAATCCTCCAAGGAAAGCTGGTGTCTTGAATGCAATCAAGCTTCTGAAAGCTGGAATAGCAGCTGGACCAGATGGAATACCCCCGGAAGCACTGAAAGCGGACCCGGAAACTACAGCATATATGCTGACTTCATTATTGCAAAAGATCTGGAAAGAGAGAAAGGTGCCTACTGACTGGAGGAAAGGTTACCTTGTGAAACTACCAAAGAAGGGCGACCTAGGACTCTGCAAGAAGTGGCGAGGAATCATGCTCCTGTCGACGCCAAGTAAAATCCTGGGTCGCATCATCCTGGAGAGAATAAAGGACGCACTGGATACAGAACTCCGACCAGAACAAGCTGGATTCAGGAAAGACAAATCATGTTCTAACCAAATTGCAACTCTACGCATCATTATCGAACAAAGCATGGAATGGCAATCAAATCTCTACCTCAACTTTATACACTTTGAGAAGGCTTTCGACAGCGTTGACCGCGAAGTAATTTGGAAACTACTCAAGTACTACGGCTTACCCCAAATATTCATCAACCTTATTCAACAGCTGTACGACAACGGCACATGTCAAGTGATCCACAATGGAAAACTCAGCTAAGCGTTTGTAGTGAACACAGGAGTCAGACAAGGGTGCTTATTAACATCAATGATATTCCTAATTGTGGTGAATGAACTGGATTATGCGTGAGACAGTGGGAAACGAGGAGACAGGGATATCCTGGACCGACGTGAAGAACCTAGAAGACCTGGATTTCGCGGATGATTTATGTTTGATGTCACACAAAATCGAAGACCTACAAGTTAAAACCGACAAGCAAGTCGAAGAAACAGCAGAGGCAGGACTCCAGGTGAACATAGACAAGACGAAGGTTATGAAAATAAACAACCACCACTACCAACAACAGCAGCAGCAACATCCATCGTCAATCACCATCAACGGGAGGGATTTGAAAGAGGTAACTTCAATCACTTATCTAGGGAGCATTGTCTCAACTACAGGAGGAACGGACGGACGAGGATGTCAAATCAAGAATCAGGAAGGCATGAAACACATTCATCGACCTGAAACCAATCTGGAAATCTTCGTCACTCAGCATCAACAACAAAATTCGGATTTTCAATACAAACGTCAAGTCAGTTAGTTCTTCTATACGGATCAGAAAGTTGGCGGGTCACAATGAATATTTCCAACAGGTTGCAGACCTTTATCAACAACTGTCTTCGTTCTACACTGAAGATCAGATGGCCGGAAAGGATCACAAACAAGAAACTATGGGAACAAACAAAACAAGAACCAATCAATGTACAAATATACAGGAGAAAGTGGAGATGGATTGGACACTCGCTAAGGAGGCCGTTGGGTGACATCGCGCGTCAGGCCATTACTCGAGTGGAACCCGAAAGGGAAGCGGCGAGTGGGACGTCCAAGGGTGGCATGGAGGAGATCGTGTGAACAGGAACTGAAACAGTATGGATTACCATGGATGGAAATGAAAAATACAGCAGAAGACAGAAGCAAGTGGAGGCATGTAGTTGAAGCCTTATGTTCTACTAGGAACCCAAGGGAACAGCAATAATTATAATCATATTTTATTCGTATTTCGTGATGTACTTTAGGTTTCCATCATCTATTTCACACTTGTCCACTGAACTTCAGGTTGACCTGTATTTATCAAGTTATTCCTTCATATGTATCTAATCGAGTGTGACTTGTAGTCCTATACACCAATATTTTCTCTCTGTCAGAATTAAACACACACACACACACACCAAAACTGACTGTTATTGTCTGTTGTCAATGAATTAAATATATGTACACGCTTGTGCAGCTATGAAAATCAAATCGTTGAAAACACGAATATATTCACCGTTGTTGATTAGTGTGTTTCCTGACAAATCTACCAGGAGAACCTATTTCGACCAGCGTATTTTCCATTTATCCAATTCCATTTTTAAAGGAGTCATCGGTTCACATCTCTTTTGTTCTGCTCGTGAGACATTTTATCAAATTGATTTTGGATTCGATTGACACGAAACCGAAGAGATGTGCACGCTATCCTAGACAAGTGGATCGTCTATCAAAATCGCTCTTCAGTGAATCATCCTCTCTCCAAGCCAATCGGACATCAAGAAATTGTAGTCTGCCATCATCATCTTCTTCCTCATAAGTGAAGATCAGAGATGGATGTGCATCAGTCGACCTCACCGGCATTTCATTCCTTTCAGCTTTCTCATCAAGAATAATAAACGCATCATCAACATGACGAAAAGAAGGGTGCATTTTATCTTTTACTTTTCATATATAAATCTACACAGACCACAGTGAAGCCTGAAGAAGATCTAATTGAAACAAGTATTGTTCTCCTACGTATCTTGTTCTAATCTCACATCAGTTTCACTGGATAACTACTCTGGCGAATATATATTCAGTTGAAATGGACAGCACTTGACAACCGGGAAATTATCACACAAGACACACAGCATTTCAAATGTGATTATCTTCTTCCTCTGTTGTTACAGGGTGCTCAGTTTAAACTCCACTCAGTTAACTAATAATTGATCGGTGATATTCTGCATAGGTCACAAATTCATCAACACCAGACCAGGTTGTGTGGAAAAATAAAATGGAATGTGCAATTTATGCGTATGTTGATGTTTGTGTTAACAACTGCTTCTATATCTGAGTTGATATCAAGTTGTTTACGAAAACAGAAGCAGATGATCGATAAATCAGATTATTATTATCATTATGATTTCACTCTGAAAGTATGGGAGGCAGATTCACCCTGTTATTTATGTTCATTCTATTTGAGAAAATAGGCCTTTCTGAATAAGTTAATGCTGACTTACCTTGAACTACTTCATTGGCGTGTGCTACTGACATGTCCTGACCACTGGGGTACAGCAGGATGGGTATGAGGAACGATACATGTCAGCAATGTCATTGGATTGCGCCAGTAGCGCTAGGTTGCGAATTGGCAAGAGTGAGAATTCATGGGCTGGTCATTGGATCAGGTGGCAGTGATTTAATGGTCTAGGAACTAACTATCCTTGTTGCTGGTAGGTCCTGGGTTCGAGCGGTGATGGTGCATGCGTACTGCTGAAGAGTGGCAGACAAGGCTGACAAGACAACTGCTATCCAGTACTCTCAGATTTACTTTGATTCGCTGAATCTATCACCATCAAACAAGTTTAAGGAAACTTCTCTATGCAAAAGAAATGGTGAGTAATCTTCGTTTACCCTGATAATAATATTTTCACTTATCACCCATTTGTGTATTTAGTCATTTTCATCTATTCACATGTCTCATTATTGCTGTTGCAAAGACTTTTCCTGACCTAGTGATTTCTAATCACCTCCAAATGGTAATTCATATTGCATTGCGTAATCTTCCTTCCCCAGCATTTTGCTGGTCCGTTACTGTTTTTGTTGTTTAGATAACTAACAAAACTTCTCGAAATATTTTCCAGACTCATGATCAATAACCACTTACACATGAAGACGGAAAGACAAGACAAACCTTCATCACTCTGAAATCAGTTAGCGAATCATCTGCACTCCACAGCACAAAGAAAATAATTTGGATTTTCAACACAAATATTAAGGTCAATCACTTCTTCTACATGGATCAAAAACTTGGCAAATCCAACACAAAACGAATTACCAACAGCCTGTCGCAAACTCATGTCGAAATTTGCCTTCAATTGCTCCACACAGAAGAACATTTGATGGGTCAGAATGTGTTAGTAACAAGAAACTCCGGGAACGAGCCAACCAAGAACCAACTGCTCAACAAATATGCAGAAGCAAATTGAGGTGAATGAGACACATGCCAAGTAGGAGGACGTTTGCAGGTGACATCAAAGCGTCAGGGGAGACGACAAGTTTGACGTCATGTCGACGATGATATGGAGGAGATTTGTTGAGAAGAAATGTAGGCTTTTAAGGTATTGTTGGGATAAGTTGTAGAGGACTTCAGAGGACATGGAAAAATAGAGATGTGCTGATTTAGCCTTATGTTCCCATCGAAATCCGAGAAAATTACAATAATAACAATAGCAATAATAATACTAGATTTCACTAGTAGTAGATGAAGATGATACTCAAATGAGAAGTAACAGTAGCTGGGATTCCTGAGCCAACGGTTTCTGACCCAGTGACTGATAGTTGAAATTTTCGTCTCACTACCCGAAGCTCCTCATTCCTATCGCGGTCGCATCATATTTGAGTGCCACCGAAAAGCTCAAAACCAAAATGATAGCGTTTCTAAGTGCTTTCTACTGTGTAGTGATTCCGCAACTGATTTCATTTTATCAGGAAATCCTCTTTGAATTCAACAATATCTTCACATATCTATCACTCAAGTATATATTTAAGTCGTGAGATATTGGCTGAAAAATTGACATGAGGCCATCTATCACATTTTCTGAGGTTATTAACTGATATCAAGCGATGGGTTGTCATCATTAACTAAGTTTCAAAAGTTAACTACCCACTCGAAGCTTAAGTACTCAGAGAGGTATTCGCTGGCAAATACTAAACTTGACCTTAATTATCACGTCAACCGATAAGCTGTGATCACAGGATCAGCTCGGCTTATTCACTTCGGCTTTGATTTTAGCTTTCATAGTTAGATGTTATATGCATAATCATATGTTGGAAAGAGATGACATTCTGGATCCATCATCAACAGGTGATTCTGCATTTGTAGTAAGTGGAACTTGACACATTTTCTTGTTACTTGTCCTCCTTGATCTTCAGTATCGAACCAGGAAAGTCAACAGTTGGTGAAAGTGTGAGACAGTCTGTTGTAAATTCTTTTGTCGACGCATGCGCACACGCCAAATCTCTGAATCATGTAGAAAAATTGATTTCATATTTCAGTTGAAAATCCGAATTTTGTCTTTTATAATGAATGCAGCAAATATCTATAAAGAGAATACAATAATGAAGGTTTGCCTCGCTTTTCCAATGCTGTCTTCGATGCCCTCATCTCAATGTCATCTGTAGTCCAGACAACGCTGTCTAGATAAATGAAAGCGATACATTTTCCTATTTGACTTCTCCCGTTGGTGGCGATTGGTGTATGGTGTTGTTGTTGTTGTTGGTTTCTCTGCATTCATTTGAATTTCATTATGCTAAACAATTGCAAATTTCGTCGGACCTTGTACACGATACTGAAGGATTCATCGGAAGCTGAGGGGTCACTCTCTACTGTATATTGTAGTACAAATGCCTTACGGTTCTGTACTATCCTTTATTGTTCAAAAGTGGTGGGATACGTTTCTCGATAAACGACATATGTACGTAGCTCCACAAGAGCAGGTGAATATACGAATGCACATGGAATAGAAAATTAGAGTTATAGTAAGCTATTTGTACGATGATAGCGACAAACGTTTCTCTAACTTACATTCTCGACTGGGTTTGAAGGGATTTGCAGGCAATGTCAACTCACCCGACCACACCACTACGAGTAGACAACAGTGTAGACCAAACTGAATGTGAAAATAAAGAACTTTAGCAACAGAGACAACGCGAAAGATGTCAGTGAATTTCTCAAAGCCTGGGGTTCAGCTGAATAAGACATTAACAAGAATATTATTACTATAAATTAACTTCACCATGCAATAAAAAAACAGACCATGATATCAGATTTAACAGTCAAAATGAGCAACTTGTAAGAATGTTTTGATGTACGTGAATTGAAATAGAACGTTAAGATTATTTATTATCCTCCTCTGATGTGACTGGTAATTATGTCTTCCATACATATCTCTGGTATCTGCATTGAGTCATTTCTATTGCATGTGTTGGGTGTAGACTACGTGAACCAGACAGGATTCAGTAATCAATCTCTCTCCACTTTCTTATATTACTTTTTCGGATTTTATTCCTCTCCCATCCACTCTATTGTGTGATTGTGTGTTGATGTATGCAGTGCAGTCGCTGAGCTTTTTCTAAATCACTTACCTTCGTGGGGTCAACCATTCTAACCTTAGCTAAATTCTTGTGTTCTGAGGGGCAATCTGACTACTCCTAATCTATTAGTTTGACCTATGTAGTTGAACTTACTGACAGTCATTGCAAGGTATTTCGTAAATTGTATTATTTTGTTTAATTTGCTCCATCGGGTCTTTTAGCCTTCAGAGCTTGTCCTATGTGAGTCAGTTTGCAGGAGTCTTTGAATGCCACCTTAATTCCTGCTTTGTTGAGAATCCTACGTAGCGTCTCAGATGTTCCCACCTTATATGGTAAAACTGTACATGCAATAATTTGTGCTCAAAACGTCATCAGTTAATATTAGTGTACAACACTTTACGACTTGTCAAAATAATATCTTATCCATAATAGAATAATAATAATAATAAATTGTGACATCGGGGTTAAAATGTGCTACTTTAACACAGCAAGATATTGATAACATAGTTATCAGTACAAATAAAAAGAAAAATAATAAAGTATTATTTACTGTTATCTGGTGTCATCGGGAGAGATACCTACTCTAGGTTGGAGATGAATTCCAAAGTGGTAAGACAGATTGAACAAACGTCTTCTGAACACACCGAAACTCACTTGAAACCATCACATGGAAACTACCTCAACTGTGCTTAGCAACCGAAGACTTAGCGAACTATGGAATTGAGGTGGCAGCTTGTTTAACATTGCGAAAGACGAATTTTTATCACCCTTGTACTCCGTATCACTACAAAAGGTATGTTAGTTGAGAAAACGCTGACTGATTTTACAACTCCTTTACCTGACCACTTTGGACAATCCGTAAGTTATATCAACCAGAAATGCCTAACAGTTAGATGCTTGTGAACAAAATGTCTGGTAGAAGTTATAGCACTATGCCAAAATACTCACATTCCACACTCACTAACGGCTATGTGTGTTCTCTCAAACATGCTATTCACAATTTATGCTACACCTACAATAATTTCCATTCCTAACAGAAATATACCAACCTGCTGCATACCTCATTAACTCAGTGATTAACAATGAGACCACTTTCCAATAAACAGAATAATTATATCATGCCATATTTAACTCTCTCTCTCTCTCCCTACCTCTCTCTCTCTCTTAACTGCAAACTATTCTCACAGATCTATCCACGGAAGGAAGTCCACTGTGACTTTCATGCTATCACAGGTTATCGAGATAGTTTATGGTTTAGTCTACCTATGGAATTAGAAGTACTTCAAGGTGAGTTAACAATATTTCATTCAGATAGGATGATTTTCTTACACAGAATGTAAATGCTAACTGAGTGAATCTGCTTTCATACTCTGATTTATTGATTGTGTGCTGTTATTTTAGTAAGACAGTTTAAAATTGATTCAGATTTACGCACAATTTTTACATTCTATTTTATTTCTGCATACCACCACTTCTACTTATATGGTGTGATGTTGATGAAATTGTGTCCTGTGCAAAATCAAAAATATCACCGCCAATTAATGAAATCACTGCGCTTCTTGTGCCATGTGATAACAGAAGATGGCACAAACTCTTTAAATGTGTTGACGGTTTTGTTTTTTGTCGTCTTTTTTTGTGAGAGAATTTTCTGGTCATTAAAAGACAGACAGTTCAGATGAATAGAAGATTAGTTGGCAGTGGTTAGATTGACTGATGTCAACTATAAAATAACTGAATCAGATATGCGTGATCGATTAGCTGTTCGATGTTCCTCTTCAACCGTTTTAATGTTGACCTTGTTGATTGATATCAGAAAAATAGATTTTATGCTGTGTGGCAAGGTTACACTTTAAGCACCACTAACTAACTACCAATCAGCGAATGACCTCGGACGCAGCAATCCCTTGAAGCAGGCATTTTTGTGTACGGAATACATATAATAAAGAAACAATCCATAAAATCTGTATAAAAGTGTTACAGAGGATACCTTCCTTTCACATGGGATAAAGAAATAGCTCTCCGTTTTAGGTGGGAGTATCGACAGTGTAAAATTAATTTTGATATAGTCGCTTAGTGTTATACAGTGATATTTACTTACGAGTAAATTTTGCTCAAAACTCGAACCAACCCAAATGGCGCCTTTACCAGGATAATCTAATCATCACTTGTCCTTGGCTTAAAGCGTAACTTAATCTTTCTCAAACCTAAGCTGAAACTTACTAGAAATCCCATTCAATAGCATAACACTTCGATGGGCATATTTTGTTGATGATGACAACATTATCTGCCAGGTTTCACTAACTTGGTCAGCGACCGTTTCAAGGTCACTGTGACGGTAGTACTCCATTGGTAGTCAGTACTTCTTTTTCTTCGTAAGCCAGTAAGCAAGAAAGAAGATGCGTGTGTCACTGTGAAGGTATTCATATTCCACCTTCTCACCTTGAAAACCTGAGTTATCCGCTGTTGAAGTTGATAACTTCAGAACAGACCTGTTCCACTGGTGACTGTTCCACTCTCTAGTACAGAATAACATTGATGTGAGTGACATCCAACAAACTACTCACTTTAATCAGTCAGTAGTACTATGAGTTCATACTTGACTGTACTTGATTGAAATCTACGGTATCGAGCAGATCACATATTGTGATGCGTGTTGAGTCGAAACCGAGTGGACCACCGATGATCTATTGCTCAGAAGGAGTAAATCAGCCTTCTTGGGTCTAGATCACTTCGACCTGTCTGAGAAACACACTCCCTCCCTCTCTCACAAGATTGATGCGAGTAGTATACAACTATTCATATCAGCCAATAGGTAGTATATCGTTTTCTGTGTTCATGATGGCTTTCTTGATTATTCCGATTAGTAACGGTATTTAATAGGATTGCCTATAATGTGATTTGATTAATCTCAGTTGTCTAGTGAATTTTCAACTCGAACACTGCGTCAACTGCACAAGTGAGAATTTCATTTACAGAATAATGTACACGAAATCGCACCACATTAAACAGTACTGCAGTATCATTTGTTCTATTAATCACAGAGGAGTATCTTATTGATAAACAATTTGATGACCGGCCAACATCTTGACAATCATCATATTTGTGTGGATCAGTTCAATCCGAAAGCGAAACCTAGTTGGCGTCACATAACTGCTACCTATAAAGGACGAACGCATCTTCGGATTCTCGCATTCACTTTTAGGAAAGTTGTAAAATATGTCTGATCCCCATTCAACTTCTTGTCTTCGGTGAGCAGATGAGGTTTCTGCTGTCCTGTAAACCCTCGCAACATAGGAATGACAATGACACATCCCACTGTGTCTATCAATTTACATGCATTTGCGGTCACACGTGATAGAGAGGAGTTGTATATTCCATATTAGATATGTTTATTTTAAATGTCACACAGCGATGCAGTATTAACAACTGGATAACGTTTCGGTCATACATTTTTGATCATAATCATGTCAGCACTCGTCACACGGTTTGACAATTTGTCTCACATGTATTTTCCCTCTTTCTGTCTCTCCAAATTTCCATTGACACTTTCGATATCACCGGAATGGGCGTTTCGTCATCCTGATTGCACGTGAACGGAGTTGAATCAATGAACAAATCTTCTGTGAATAACTTCTCTCCCTCTCTCTACTTAATTAAATAAATGATTATTTTAATGACGCATCACGGTGTGATATTTGAATTGAAGTCATCTAATATAGAATTACATGATACCACGGTGCCCAAGTTCTACACTAACACTTAGGATGCATGGGTCTGTGGAGAATAGGCAGCCTGCAGAACACATTCCTAAGTGGCTGGAAGAAGAAATATATATTCACCTGAAAGAAGAGAACACGAAGTTCAGCAAAGTTACCATTTTCGAAAGCTGTACAATCGCATTAAAATACATTATTTCACATAGATAGAAGTTTTATTTTATTTCACGTAATTACGAAGACGAATGAAAGGTGACCATCATTTTCAGCTAGATATGGTTTACGAGAGGTTTGGAAACAAAATTACACAGTATTAGGACGAATTACAGGTGTGTAGACAGTGAGCATGGAAATAGATTGAAGCAATAATTTTCGAATTGAAATGGAAGTTGGGAGGTGTGAATACTGATTACAGGAGTGAAATATGCAAAAATTGCAGTGGATTAGAATACAATTTTGAAACAGTTATTGTAAACAAATTACAAATGTGATCAGGAAGAGCCTGGAGACAAAATTAAAATAACTGTTCTTGAACAAGGAAAAATAGGATGAATTGAATGAGGTCAAAGAGAGAAAAATCACACACACACAGTGAATGAAAACATTGAAACTGGAGGCTAAGGGCTATTCGCTGTTTGTTCGGTTAAACGCATTAAAAGACCAAGCTTCCATAGATTAACTGGACGTGAAATTTTACTGATTGAATTTAATTAGTTCTACTGCTACTCAATCTTGAGATCAGGTGTTGAACCGCATAAAATTTCGAATCATGAAATTCGAAGGCATAAAGTCAGAAGCTGAAAGCAGCGCTTGATATTTCGATTAATGTCAAGAAAATGATAGTGATGAAAAATGATCAGAATTGAATTGACTGCCTGTGAAACAAACACCGTCTAACCCTGGACGCTTCAGTCTACACCTAGAGCAGTTCAGAAATGATGAGTGAATATATCCATTTCATTCCTCATCCTTTGATTCAGAGTTTTTACAGGCATGTGGAGGTATGCGATAGCTAGCACTAAAGAAATCAACCCACTGTAGTGTACATTGTACCTTCGAACTTTTGTTTGAACGAACTCAGCCTGACCTTTAAAACCCACTTCCACTTTGTATTCCTGAACCTCCTGTACGGTTTCGGTTTCGCTCTCTCGCTGTGCTTTCATCCAGCACACTCTCCGAGCTTACGACCGTCTCACCTGCAGATAAGTGTGTACCTCTTATTTCTTATCAAATTCCATATCTCTTTTGTGTAAATACAATTCTGTTCCAGTCACACTTGGCATCTCAAGTCTTTTAACCTTGATTCCGTTGGCGGTACTTGCACGTTAGGCAGAGTACGATTAAGGCCATAAGCGGTGAAGAAGTTTTGTAAGAGTGGTTACAGTTAGGTCGAAGTCAACTTAAGTCTAACTCTTACAAGTGGTGAGCCCGAGTTTCCACCGTTTGCCTACTTAGTAGCCTAAAGTGTAAATAGTCCTTTTTCATATTGGCAATTTGTTTTTCACACAGAGTTATAAAATTTTACTTGCCTTGTTTTTACTCGTATTTTATTTTTGTTATCATATTTGTTATCATTTTAATAATATATCGTCCGGTGTGCAAAATGACTGACACCAGTTCCGCCTCAGAAATGGCTATTACCTTGCAACTCCCTACCTTCTGGACTCGTCATCCTGTTCCATGGTTCGACCACATCGAAGCTATGTTCGCCCTACGAAATATACACTCACAAGAGACTAAGGTGAACCTGGCTATCGTAAGCCTCCCTGAGAATGTCATGGAAGAAGTATCTGATGTCCTATTCGGGCTTGTACGAGCGTCTCAAGCAGGCGCTAATTAAGCGCGTTGCACTTACCGACCAACAGAAAGTGCAGGAATTATTCAGAGATGTTCAGCTGGGTGATAGAAAGCCCACTCAACTGTTACGTCAAATGAGACAGTTGGTGGCTGACTTCAAAATAGACCTTAACCCTAACCTATCACCTCCCACCCACACGATGTCCTCCACGTCACCCTTACGTTGACGACACACCCGTCATTTCGCATTGGGATTACTAGCTCGCGAGTCCTCTAGCCGGTTGCAAGCTCGGGTAAAGAAGGAGGTTTGGGCTTTAGGAATGTTACCCTAACGCATTAAACCAATCAAACTGCTACAGAATCCTCAACGCACAATACGCGACAGTAAAGTGTATATAAATAAGACACATACAGCTGATAATGTTTAACTAAGAGAAATAATTACATCAACTGCATTAGATGAGTTTAACCTCACTAGCGAAGTCATCGTCATTAGGAAGAATAAAGCCGATGCTAATTACTAGTGGCCAGTATTAAAGTAGAGGTTGTGAGGTGAAATCGTGTATTCGCTTAGGGCATATCTTGTATACGAATAGACATACTTCATTTTCTAAAGCATCAAATGGTTATTAGATATATTTGTTGAATATTTTCCAATCAAAACAAGATGGGGGTAATCAGCACTGGTTAGATTTCGCCTTTGTTTAAATGTGCTAGGCATGACAGCATGGAAACTGATCCAATATATCTACTGAAATAACCATAGCAATTTCCTGAAATTTCCTCAGCTACCTGTTTCAATGACCAATTGTCGTTGTACTCTAGAACGGAAGATGTGAGACGACGTAGGCAAATATGATGGAGGTAACTTCAACTAATATACAGAATATCATAAAAGTATACAAATTTCTTTTCTAATGTTCTTTATAGTTTATTTATAAACTTATACTAGTATTTCGTTTTCTTCTATTCTTAGTCTTTCTCTGCTTCATCTATAATCCGCGGAATCTTCTATGTTAATTATTAATGTAATATTATTCTCATTAAATTATCTTCAGTTGAGTGACGTTCATATTTTTAATAAAATTTGTGAATCGATGAACGTACTCTTACATTCTGCCTTGTTAGAAGACTAATTGGACTGACTGGAATGCAAGGAATGCTTAATGAGTAACACCTACACACTCCACTGTGTATGAAATTGACTAAGAGAAGAAAAACAAACGCGAAAATGTCAACCTAGCAAGCAAACAAATAAACAAAGAAAGAAAAACCAACCTGACAAGAGTAACAGTGGTTCAACTCAGGATCACATTGCTTACATTACTTAATTTAGACAAAATGAACGTGACTTAACTAAAGATAATTAAATGAGAATAATTTAATTAAATTTAACATAGAGGATACCTTATTTCGGCCGTCTCTATGTGCTTATGAAGAATAATTCATGAGTTTCCTGGAGTTTCAAATTGCTGTATAATTTTTAGTTCAGTGAGGAATATCCATCAAAATATATTCTTTACATTACTGAATTTTAGTACGATGATGTTTTTAAGAGTGTCTGAGATTGCAACTGAGATTATTATTATTATTGTGAGTTATTGGTTGTGAAATATTGATATGAACTTTTCCTGTATTTTTTAGAGAGTGTTCAAGTCAACTATGTTGGGAGATGTTAACTGGAAATTTTCTGGACGACTACAGAAACACAACCTCCAAGTGAATTCAGGCATTTCGGTGTAAATGATTCAGGCAGGTCAGTGATTTAGGCAAAAGTAACAAAAAATGAAAACGTATGGAGGCTGACAGAATGAGTATCATTCTCCATATGCAATCATTAAATAATTCATCAATCCATCCATTTATTGATTCCTTCATTCATTCACAAAAGTACTCACACACTCACTCTACCCCGCAATCACTCAGCCACTCACTCACACAAACATTATTTCATTCATTCAATCAATCAATCAGTCAATCATTTACGGGAGAATTGAATGCATGCAGCAATAATGGGAGAGGTATAAGAATATATGATCAGGAAAATAGGAGCCATGGCCTTAGGATCTTTGTCGATTTCCGTCTTCAAGTATAGGCTGATCACACTCTCCTTCAATGACTGACTTCATTATAACTTCACCATATGGAATTCACGATTGCGAGGCAGAGTGAAAAGCCTTGTTGCTTGTTGCTGTGGTCTTGGTGAAGGCTCGTTCACTGAGAGACCGACTGAGTAACGGACTCACTGCATAATTAACTAACTATTCCACTCAGTTAAATAACCGATAACCAAGAGAGTGTTTCAAAATGTGAATCAATGAACAGCTACTTAGCTGACTGGCAAGTCGACCACGTCTTCGAGTTATTGCCTAATCGACTCTCTGCACTGACACACTGAATAATTGATTACTGTATCACTCGCCTATTCTTAATCGACAAGATGACTAACTCGCTGACAGAATGAAACGCGGAGAAATTTCAGCCAGATGGCTGCATGCAAGTTTCCGTGAGAGAACTGGGAATTGAGCTATCGGTGTCAACACGAGCATCAACAACGTCAAGAACACCGCAACAGCCACCGTCTGGTTACTCATCGAGTAGGAAGAAGAAGAAGACGTTTGAAATGTGTGATGATTTAGATAGCACAAGTGTATTTATTTATCGAGAGAGGATATTTAAAAGTACTCATCGGTCGTCGACTTGAAATGATGATGACAAGATTTCGTTCACTTAGGTAGGCGAGAAGGCTTGTTTGTATGAATGAAGTGTTTAGTGGTTTGTTTTCTTCGTCAGCCTGTGCAGCAGCCTCCTGGACAACTTCCGCCTCGGCACACACGGGCAATTAGGACATCCACCGGGACAGCCAGGACAATCAATGATTGCTGCTGCGGCGGCGGCGGCTGGCTCTGGAACTAGGTCTGCGATAGCTGAAAATCAAGCAACAAGATACTACATTCACGTTTAGATTTATTTATTTATTCATTCATTCTTTCTGACTACCTTCCTACCTAACTCCCTTCCTTTAATTCTGCATTTGTTCACCATTCCATCAGCCGATTAACAGTACCACTGCCTTGAATGCATGTCACTGTGCGAGCAAGTCACCCCTGCACTGACCACCTGACTGAATGTGTGAGAAACTGAATACGTGAATGAGTGAGTGAATGAGTTAATGAGCAATGAAGTAGGTTCTAATTTGCTTCCGACCTGTCTGCGTCAGTTCGAGCCTACCTCCTTATTCAGTAGCCTGTGTGATTGTGTGATGAATGAATTGAAATACCCAGTCGGCGACATTGATTGCAATCACCTTCAGTTTGTGTCTCCCAATCACCTATCTGGTCGTTGTCGTAATATAAATATTAACAATTGCAATAGTCATGTTAACATCAGCGATATGAGTAGCAGTAATTAGTTCAGAATTCGTATATGTTGTTGTAGCAGTAGCAGTGTGTCGTTAGTATTGATATTATTATTGTTATTATTATTAGTAGTAGTAGTAGCAATAGTATAAGTAGTAGTAATAATAATAATAGTAGCCTTAGTGGTAGCATTGGGAAAGTAGTGCTTTCAGAGCGTCATTTCTATTCCCTAGATTATGACAATTGTGGTGTGTGGATGACACACTCACTGTGTTGACATCACCATTGTCTCCTGGATACTACCATCTGTGAAATATTTCACTGATAATCGCCCAAATCCTACTCTAACATTAATCATTGGTTAGAATTATTGTGATCTCAGAAAAGAGAGGATTTCTTGAGGTTTAAGGAAACATTTCATCCGGATGAATATTTCTCCTTCTTCTTCTTCTTCTAACGAATCATTATGACTCAAGTAATAATTTCGAGAAGGTTTAAATAAAATAAACATTTTATAAGGAAAACGCCTCTATAATATCAGCAGATAAGCCGGAGAAAATTAATGTATGAATAAAACTTGGGCACTGTGGTAGAGTGTAATACCATTATGGGTAAATTTTTTATTTTGATAGAGTCTCACAGTGTTATACAGTAATATTTACTGATGACGTTTCGAGCACAATTTATTGCTCATAATCATATCAAGGTGATCACACGACTTCCTAAGTTCATTTATATAGTTCCATTGCTTTTCACTTGATTTGATTGGTAGTATTATTTTCCATATTTCGGGTATGCGTGATGATTCGTTCCTATTGCATGTGTTGGGTGTAGATTCGATGGACAAAGATTCAGTAATCAACCTCTCTCTCCACCTACCTAGATTACTTTTTAGAACTTTAACCCTCTCCCACCCTATTGTGTGGTTGTGTGTTAATGCATGCATTGCAATTGCTGAGCTTTCTTCTAAATTACTTATCTTCTCTGGGTCAACCATTCTTCCCTTAGCTAAATTCTTATGTTCTGACAATCTGACTACCCCTGACCTACTAGTTTGACCTATGTAGTTGACCTCACAGTCATTGCAGGGTATTTTGTAGATTATATTATTTTGTCTGATTGGGTCAACTGAGTCCTTTAACCTCCAGAGCTTTTCCCTGAGTGAGTTTGTAGGTTTGAATGCCTCCCTTATTCCTGCTTTATTTAGAATCCTACGTAGGGCCTCAGATGTCCCCTCTTTATGTGGTATAACAGTGGATGACTTATATTCTCTCATTTATGTTATTATTACTAGTTTCACAATTCATTTTATTTTTCTTTTGTCTTTTTTCAATCTTCCAAATGAATTTTAGAGGATAGTTATTTAAAACCAACGCCTCTTCTATCTGTTTTATTTCATCATTTTTGTCTTTTGTTGTGCTACTTAGTGCCACTGCTCGGTTTGTTAAACGCTTAACTAAGCCTGCCTTAACAGTTAAAGGATGAGATGAATAAAAGTCTAAATATCTATTAGCAGAATGCGTTGGTTTTCTATAAACACCAGTGTGTAGTTTGCCTTCTTATATTCGTTTTATTTTACAATCTAACATAGCTAATTCTCCTTGCTCATTTTTGGTTTCAAATGTGAATTTTATTCCCTCCGCTAGTGAGTTTATGTGTCTCAAGAAGCTAGAGATATGTTATATTTTTAACACTGTCAAAGTGTCATCCACATATCTCCACCATATTTCTGGAGTAGGATTAAACGTATTAAGTGCCATATTTTCCCAGCTATCCATAAACATATCTGCTAGGATGGGGGATACTGGTGATCCCATTGCTACACCTTCAGTTTGTCTATATATTTTGCCTTGGAATTTAAATATAGTAGATATGAGGCATAGCTGAATCCCTAAAATAGTTTCTTCAACGGACAGCTTTGTCCTATGATTGAGTTCAGGATCCGCAGTTAGTTCTTTTTTAACTGCTTCTAAGGCCATATTGACTGGTATATTAGTATAAAGACTGGATATATAAAAACTAACCATCGTTTCATCATTATCTAGTTGAATGTCATTTAGTTTATTTTTCATCTCATTTGAATTAGTTAGTCTAGAATTTGAACGATTTCTAATGGGACATAATATTAGAGCTAAATATTTTGATAATTCATATGTAGGGGTATTTCTAAAATCTACTATTGGTCTTATGGGATAACCTGGCTTATTTATTTCAATAGTACCATACATCCTACTAGCATTAACATTAATTAAACATTTATTTTGCATTATTTTGTGCATTGTCCATTCCATTCTCAGTAGCTTCCATATTTCTTCTTTTTATCACGATAAAGATTGGTCCATGAATTCACGCGTTTTATCGCAGATGTGCATATGTGAACTGTAAGGGACTGACAGTGATATAGATATAAACTTTTATACGGGTACATCAATTCACTGACTACATTTCAATTTTTGCTGCAGAAAAAAATGTTATGAATATAATACCTATTTGCAAGTACTCTATTACAGACAGCAGAAAACAATGAAGCGATCAGCCTTAAAAAACTATCAATTTCCTAAAATATTTATATATATTCAAAATGTGAGGAGCGATTAGACTTTCGTCCTGAAAATGACAATTTAAATTTTTGTTTCACCAATGGAAATGAGCTATCTCTTTCAGGTTTCTTAAGCGGTCAAAGAAGCCGTTTATCCAGTAGGTAAATATCGAAATCTCGTTTTAGTGAACTACACAGTCGCAGTCCTGCCTCAAATTCGAAATCGATCATTTCCGTATTCACTGCCTATCACTTCGATATTTTGTGGGAGTTATGTGGCTCGTTGTTGCAAGCATATTTTAGTAATATTAGCCATCAGATTGAGAGGTGACTAAGTTCATAGCTTTTTTGTATGACTAACCATAACTACTTAGTGAAAGAGATATTGATACCAATTGATAGATGACGGATAGATAGATAGATAGTTTAGCGAAAAATACGTAGATATATCAGGGGAAGATAGGTAGACGGATTGCGAAAGTTAAATCCGGGTTAGATAGTTGGATAGATGAAATATACACAAATAGTTGCATGTATTTTAGAAAAAGAAGGATTTCTCTTGTATTTCTCAATGAATGAAAATGTAAACGATATTGTTTTCACTGAGGTTTAGCTATTTAGTGATAACAACTTTATCAAAGTATTACTAAGCCAGAATTTAGAAATACTCGGCTTATATAAAACAACTTCAAAACAATCAACACAGTAATATTATCACCATTTTCATAATCATCTCATCCAAAATATCTCAACGCAATTTGTGTAATCTTACAATATACGTATGTATGTAAAAGAATAGAGACTGAAGGAGATTTAATTGGAGTCAGTTTACTTCGCTAATAAGTCTTGATGTTTGATTGACGAATTGCATTCATCATTGAGTAGTCTGAGTGACAAATGATTTGTTAGATGTTCTTCATAACCTGACTTCGATGAACTGATATGCACAGCTGTTTTACAATTGACTTGTGTGCTTGATCTCAGCGAATAGATATTTCGAGTTGTCTGTCAAAACAGGAAGTAACCGTAAAGTGTCGATCAGCAGCATTATGGCGTGGGTTTCACAAGGTTGTCCATCTCGCTATTACTCCTGCTCATTTTACCTTTACTTGCTCACAGGTGAATTATGTAGACAGTAAACACTACTGCCTCATCAATTATTCCAGTGAACATGCTGAGTAATTTTCGATAGTTACTGATTCACACGCTGACAACCAGATAGCTGATTACTTGCTACTGTTTTGTAAATGTCACATGCACACAGATCAGTCCTATCTCTCTTGTGAAGTCGTTGAATTCTACTATTCTCAGAACAGCTCTCAATCTTGGCCACAACATGAGACTCCTCAAAGTCACCGGTACACGCTGCTGATAGTTACCATCCAGCACAACAACCAATGCGTGAAGTTCGTGCTTATGAAATCTTTTCGAAATTCCGCACTATCTAATTGTGGATTTCTTCTGACATATGTGGAGCAGTAACTGCGGTCGATTAATTTATCGAAAGTCTGAGTTACGCATGCAATCGGAAAACATAGCATCTCTCTAAAGAACCGCACCATACATAAAATAGTGAATATAATATACAAACCTTACATTGTGAGAGGTCTTCGGCTGAATGCTGTCAAATGCACTGTCACTGCGCTTCAATACATAAAGGCAGCAAAGCTGTGTCAAAGGCGATCGACGACCAGATTAAGCAGTGTGTGAGTGCCTAGGTAGAGAATAAAGCGATGAGAATAAGTAAGCTGATACAGGGAGTGGAATAGACACAAACAACTGATATGGCTACGGAAAAGCAACACTTTGAGTATATGCTAGCTCACACTACTCACTAGTGATCAGTAGTACAAAGAAGGAGACAAAACAGATTGAAGCAAAGGATTTATAAGGAAGGAAGGAATGAATGAACAATAGTTGTTGTGCTTCAATAATACTGGAATCCACCCGGATGCACAGATCCTCCTGTTCGGGATTCGTCAAACGGATGTGTCGCTAGTCACCACTGAGTGATGATGTCCTCGTGCTCGGAACGGTCTAGTGGAAGACATCTTGTCGCTTCAAACGATTATTACTGGGTATGAGTCACAGTGAGAACACTATCACTACCGGTGATTGCAAACACATCCAACTGACCAATCCGGAATAAGGTGAAATGCACATCCGGTAAGACCCTGCTATAGTGACTATCCACCAAATCACTTCATGCCAAACCTCGGACATCGTCTAAGCATTCGTAGATGAGTTACTCCGAGAGAACATTTGATTAAATGAGTGGGGAAACAGAGGTTACGTCTGAGGTGTGTTTATAAAAGCAATTAAATAAAGAAGCTGTAAAAGCTACCACAACATGGAATTGATGAAAATAGAAGCTGGTTGTCTTCCTCTCTCTCTCTCTCTCGGGTAGGCAATTGCACATTGATTTTAATGCGAGGCACTCCACCTCTTTGCTGACTGATTCTAGTGTGCCTCACCGTACTGTGCTTTCTTTCTTTTTTCTCTTTTTTTTGTACGGATTGCCGTACCCTTCCTTCAAAGATGACAGCTTTACTTAGCATGCTGATGATGTGAGAATTTCTGTCTCAGTCACTCAATCACTGCATTGTATTACTCTGAGATGAATACTTTCTTATATGAGTTTAACCAGTTGTCTTGTCCATTCAAATGGTCTTAAACTGAACTCCTACAAATGTTACTTTTAGTATGGTAAGTAAAGTAGACGTGAGTGGAGTGATTCAGTCCCATAATTCTTGCCACAATCGACGACACTGTTATAGGCACGAAATAAATCAATTATTACTTATCCTGGAAGCAAATACATAGGTCGTTCAGAAAAGCAATAGTCTCCTCGCATGATGGAGCATCTGATAAGGCAGTCAGGAACAACTGAAGTTGAAGTGCCGAAAAGTCCGAAAATAAAGCAATCAGTGGACTACCAACGTGATGTTGACGATGTCATGTCATTCCAAATTACCAACCAGTGGACAAACAAACAGACAGGAAGATGCTCGCATTTACCAAGGCTCGTGCTGTGACAACAGAGGGCAGGTCGCAGGAGCCAAGGTATCTTTTTCATTCCCGACCGATAGCTGCCACCCTACACCACGTCAGGGTCGCCGAGCTTGCATATCGCAATGCCTCGATAAGCTACACTGGCTGGAACTATTGTTCCTGCAGGTCCTACCATGCCAGGAAGGTTGTTAGGATAGTGATTAGGCTAAATGCAGTTACCGGCATATTGTAAGAATTCTTTTAACACAATACTGGTGGTTTGTGGGCGAAGTAATGCTGCTGGGGAACAGGGATGTAACAGCAGTCAGTTGTTTCCCCCCAATGACCAGCATGCCAACTAGCTATGCTGTCTCTCCACTCTGCAGAGAAGGGGTTACAAAAGGACAACCCGAAAAATTGTACATTCCAACTTACCCTACGGTGGTCCGTGAACGGCCATAAGTTTACCAATAAGGAACCAAACCAAGAAACCAGTTCATACAGGCCGTGTATGATTCTCCCCTGAGCTCTGCGCTCACACAACACCAACCCTCTTTCTGTTTCAAGTACCCGAACAATCAATTCACTTCCACCGTGTGAGCAGCCGGAAATTAACAACCACTCACGCATTTCAAAAGTACACGAAGCCTTCCTGAGCATCATTCTCCTTTAACCACATCACTTTCATCATTTTACTCCCCTTCTACAGTTCGTGCTATTCTTCAGGCTAGTGAGTCATCTTCACTTCACTCTGTGACCACAAACAGAGATGATAGCCATTGAAACATCCATGACAGCCTCCTTAATCCACGTTGCCAAATTCACACAGGAACATCCAATGTCTGGACCCTCTACCAAAATCGGACAACATGTATCACGACCAAGAACCCTGGCATCTCAAGCCATGGATGTAAGTTGTGTTTTGTAGACACGCTTACAAGACTCCAGTGTGGGTATTCACTAAACCTCATTGGGCTATTAAGATGAATCTGCTAAATTCCTTTTTAAGGGGGTCAGGAGACCCCTCAGCTAGTTCGCGAGGACTCGCAGGTGTAGGGGTAGCATTGAGTGCTAGTGCAGAAAAATCACCTCGTCTGGATCCCAGTAGATAGTCGTATGTGTGAGATCCGTCCGAACGGGTCCGTTATAAGAAGGATAGACGGCGTTACTCGTCATTGTCTTTTCGTAGTCTCCGCTCACGCCTCAACAGACTGCAGTCTGGATGAAGCAAAGGGTGATTTCCACCTTAAACTGTGTAATTTGCTGCAAAGACCAAAACGTTCAGATATGGTTGTTTTAGCAGTCGACTTCAATGCCCAAGTAGGGAAGTTGTGCCAGACTGAGAAGTATGTAGGTGGTACGTATGGAGTTCCCTGCCACCATCCCGACAACAGTGGTCATTTTCTAGAGTTCTGTTCAGATAATCATCCGTTCCTAGTCAGCACTAACTTTAGGCGCAAAGAGAAACACTTCGTAACCTGGCGAACTCCATCACCAATTCAGCGCTGGATTCAGATAGACAACATAGCAACAGAGTGTCGATATAGAGGGTCAGGAGAAGACTGTCGCTCATTCTGTAACACGTGCATTGACTCTGATCAAGCCCAGGTTCGCTCACGTTTGCGCTCACGGTTAAATTGACATAAAAAATTGTTTGCAGCGAAGCAGTTACGTCCTCAACTAGATAGAGACTCTGAGTCCCTGTTATAGGAAGAAATAGCGAAACCAGTTTCTGAGGCTGCTAGCAGGACTCCTCCCGAGTTTGCCTGGAACAACATACAATTAGCTGAAGACAGCTGTAAAAGCCGAAAATAACCTGAAATCTAAAATTAGTAAGAGCCATTGGATTTCTACCACCTCATTCAAACTGATTAACGCAAGAATGATTCCGGCGAGCTCTGAATATGATGACGAGCGAAAGCTTCTCAAACGCGAACTAACAAGAGGCCTTCATGACGACCGTGAAAAGTGGTGCGCGACAAAAACGAAACAGATGTTAAGGGCATCGGCGACCGATAACACCAGACAACTATTTAGACTTATCAGGAAAACATGTGGTTAAAGGCAAACGAATAATCAAACAATCTCTGAGAAAAATGGCACCATAATCAGCTCCCAGGATAGACGACTAAGAGGTTGGAAAAAACACTTTGAGAAGCAGTTTAGTTGGCCTACAGACACGCTCAACTTACCGCTCATCCAACACCTCCCTGAATGGGATATAGACACAGGTCTTCCGTCCCTAACTGAGGTTACTAAGGCTGTCACTAGTCTGAAATGAGGTAAAGCTGCGGGACCTGATGGAATAACTCCAGAAGTGTTTAGGGATGGCAGAGACACTTTACTGTCGGCTTTAACTGGGGTAATAGGCGGCGGTCGGACATCAGAGGAAGTTCTGTCAAGTTGGTGCAATTCACTGATTATCCCGATTTACAAGAAGGGAGACAAGTCATCCTGCGATAATCACAAGGGATTAGCTTGACTTATATGGTATCTAAAAATCTAGGCTCAATAATCATGCGTAGAATAAAGGTGCACCGGAGGCAAAAACGCGAGAGAGCCAGGCAGGCTTTAGACCAGGAAGAGGGTGTATTGATCATTTCTTTACCCTTCGACAGATTCTGGAACATAGGCGGCCTAGCTTAGAAACTGGGAATGAGGTAATACAGCGTGTTCATTGCTTCACTTATTCTGGAAGCTGCATCAGACAACGTCAGCCGGTTGATCGCTGACGGAATCTCAGCATGGATACAGAAATCTTGTTTCGCTTATGGCAGTTTAAGCCGTCTCTGATGTAGACTTGATATCCGGCTGGCTGTCGAAAGAAGGGCATGTTTACTGCTCAGCAGTCCGCTCTATCCTCCTCTATGGTTGTGAGACCTGGCCATTAAGAGTAGTGAACATGAAAAGACTAGCTATCTTTGATCATAGTTGTCTGCGTTCTATCTCCCGTGTGAAGTGGTATAATATGGTGAGTTATATTGAAGTTAGGCGTCGAGTACCAGGTAAGGTGGGAAATCAGTCGACGAAACTGTAAAGTTTCATCGATTGAGATGGTTAGGACATGTGTTACTCATGAATACCTAGACACCGATTGCCTTCCTCGACAACAGGAAATGTTAGCTGACATACGATCAGTTTGGAAAAGAGCTAGTGGCTGTGGTCAAATCAAAACATGGCTTCATAGGACACTGAAATACACGACAGTTAGCTTAAATTTATTGTTCAATTGTTGGTTTGTGAGAATTTGATTGGTTAGAGGATTTTCATCATGAGTTGACATAAGTTAGAGAAACATTGTAAATCGTGGGAGTCGGAACTGTGTGAATTTGTGTCTGTCTGTCTGAGCGTCCGTGCCTCCGTCGGTCGGTCGGTTGGTCCGTCGCTCTGCCTGTCAGTGTATCTGTCTATCTGTCGTTCCTCTGCCTGTCTGGTGGTCATGTGGTGGGATATAAATGAATAAGTTGGAGTTTCAGTGAGCATGTGTTGTTTGCGATCGACCAACAGACGGACGGACCCACCAAGTGTATCAGTGATGTAGAGAAACCAACTTAACACCCGTGTTGAAAATCAAGAGATTGTTGTTGTCACTATTGGATTGTCTGGTGTTTGTTGGTTTTGCTGTATTTTGTTGGTTATGTGCCTTCATCACCTCCATCTTCTCTGTGTGCCCGTCAAGTCTTCACTGCCTGCCTCTTTTGCCAACAGTGTGTGAATATATTCCAAAGTTCGGGAATAATGTTTGAGAGACACTGAAGAGAAGACGAAGTGATATCAGTAAATATCAAGTGAAGATCTAAAATGCAGGCGTCTGATGAGAGTGTACACTTAACTAGGTGGCAGACAATTTCATCTAACTGTCATGACGGTCCAATCGTCTTATATCATAAGAATTAAGTAACGTTTTGACAACTACTGAACTGCAATGTCTCATCTGGCAAAACAGTCTCTCTCTCTCTCTCTGGAGATTTAGTGGCCACATTTTCCCCGTCGGTCTCATTCGGCGGTTTCCAGTTCGCTTTAAATCGGAGAAGTGCAACAGAATGACCAGATCTTGCTATTTACTAACAGAAACTTCCAAATAATCTCCAGTCTGAGATTCAAATATACAGAACCTAGATACTACTGATTGACTGAGACGAGTAGTTGCATGCCACTCATATCAACGTGTAATGCTCATTAGCCAACCAGATCGAGCGAGGTGAGTTACAAACCAGACGACCTCGCCATTACTTTGCAGCCAAGGTCACCAGTGAGGAAGCTAGACAGTTCGACACAGACCAGATGGCGAATCAGTTCAAACCACCCGACTGAAATTATTCAATAGTACGTCGCATCGATTTCCGCAAGCTTGATCGCCGATCATGCGATGGGAAGGATCACATGTATTGTAATCTGAGAAATTTCATTTTCAAAAAGACGCTGTGGAGTGATCTAACGTCGAAAAGTGTAAATTCCAAATCAGTTGACAAACTGCGAATATGAGAGATTAAACACAAAAAAGGTGTCAAGATTAGAGCGTACAGATAGAAAGGCAAATCAAGCAGTGAAGAAACCAGTAAATAGACTGCCAGAGATATTATCAGTGACAACTGAAGTCAGCCTTATATCTACTGATAAATCTTGTCAGTATCACATTCCACAGAATCCCTTAAAGGAGAGTCAGCATTAATTCATTCAAAATGCACTATTTTCTCAAACAGAATGAGAGCAAACCACAGGGTGAATATGCACTAATTTCATTTAGGGTACAACCCATGATAAGTATAGTTATCTGATTCATCGATCGTCTGCTTCTAGTTTAGTAAACAGCTTGAAATCAACTCAGATACACAAACAGTTGTCAACACAAACATCAACATACGGATAAACTGCACATTCCGTTTTATTGGTGCACACAACCCTCACTTATATGGTGTGATGTTGATGAAATTGTTACCTGTGCAGAATATCACCAACCTATCAATTTGTAGTAAACTGAGTAGAGTTCAAACTGAGCACGGCCTAACAATGGAGGAAGAAGATAATCACGTTAGAAATGCTGTGCGTCTTGTGTGAGAATTTCCTGGTCTCCAAATGCTGTTAATTTCAACTGAGTAGATATTTACCACAGAAGTTATCCATAGACTAACAATTTTCATTTCATTTACTTCTTCTTCAGGCTTGACTGTAGTCTTCATAAATTTATGTATGAAAAAGTGATAGATAAAATGGACTCTTCTCTTCGCCATGTTGATGATATGTTTATTATTGTTGATGTGAAAGCTGACAACAATGAAATGTTGGTGAGGTCATCTTCACTTGTGAAGAAGAGCATGAATGCAGAGTACACTTCTTTGATATCCAGTTGAGTGAAAAAGAGAATGATTCTCTCAAGGGCGATGTCGATATAAATCCTACATCTGTGGGATAGCGTGCGCATCTCTTTGGTTTCGTGCGAACTCGATAAGAAATCCATTTGACCAGGCAGTTCACGATAGAACAAGAGTGATCTGCACCGATGACTCTCTAGAAAGTGAACTGTGACACATGCAAAATACGCTGGTCCAAATGGGTTCTCCTGGTAGAATTGTAAGGAGACACATCGATCGACAAGCGCGAATAAAATCCTGTTTTCTGCTTTTCTTATTTTCATCGCTGTACAACTGTTTTCACATAAGAAATGCATTTACGACGCACAATGACAGTCAGTTTTGTGTACTTGTGCGTCTAAGTTTGACAGAGAGTTGAAATACTCAAGTGCAGTAATATTGGTGTATTTTATTACAAGTCACACACTTGATTAGATATGTGAATCTTTAACTAAATATATAGAGGTGTTCCCTGAGTTCAGTAGACGATTGCAAAATATATGATTGTAAAATGAAGTACATTCGGAAATGTGAATATAATTTGACGGGGACATGAAATGGATGGAAGAGTGAAATATTGTCAAAGTAGTAGACTAGATAAAATGTGAAAATAGGATAACATAAAGTGAAATGAAATGAAGTAGAGCAAAAATGGAACACAGAGTTAAGAAAGACAACATAGATTTTCTTTGTGAATCACATAGTAAAATCAAGACCATGGTAACGAAAGAGATCGTATAAATTGTTTTTATACACACTTTTTGGCTTAATGTTATGCATTGCTAAAGCCTCTGTTGTTCACAGCAAATGCACTCGTGCACTCCTTTCCGGCCAACATTGTTGAACATTGTAGACCATGTTAAACGATGTGTCAGATGCTGCGTGGTGGTCAGTTTCTACAATTTGTTGCAATATCGATGAATGAATACTGCTACATTCTCCTTTGCTCAGCTAAACTGTGAGGTGCTGTTGAATGTGGCGGTGCGTTATGATTTTCGACGAAATTCCCATGTACCAAGCTGCGCAAGAGCAGGTGAACAGATTAATGCACACGGAATGAGACAGGTGAGTTGACATTTCCTTGACATCAGGTTGCACTAGTCGATGGTTAGAGTAGGTTATTCGTAAAGTGCCAGCACAGAACATTTTGCTCAATGAACTCGTCAGAGGAGTTTTAAGTGTCTTACTCGCAGTGTCACCTCTAAATTCTAATTACAGGTGCAACACCTGTTAAGCTACCTTGTCAATATCTGTATTTCCTCCACGTGATTTGCTATTGGCCTCTACGAAGCGTAGTTCATATCCGTTCACTATGAAGGTTTCTTTCGGTTGTTTGAGTTCATCACGAACACAATCCTCACTGTAAACTCTCTGGACCGGTAGTGAGAGAGAAGTGGATCAGATTCCGAAGTCTGTCTGTTGGAACCGAACTGCAAAGATTTGAAGAGAATCTCTTACTTAGATAGGTGATACTCGATTGGCTCTCTCCTACCCACACTGACGTCACGAATACAAGAATTATGAGAGTCAATCGGTCTGTGCAAGTGTCTCTTCACTTCTGAAACTAAAAAATGACAGTCTGTTAATCAGAGGGATTCACTTCAATACCATTTGAATGAATGATGCCATTGGTTAACCTCAGACAGGAAACCATTCCTCTCAGGATAATCTAATGCGGGAGTGATTGGGACAGAAATTCTCACATCATCAGCATGCCCAACGAAATTGTCGTCTTTAAAATTAAGTAATTGATTAAGTAATAGATTCTCTTCAAATCTTTGTTGGTTACCTCAAATCGCGTTGACTTCTGAGAACAACTTTCATTCGACTTATTACATTAGGAAGTTCAGACATTGCAGTGACACTCAACCTCTTCTCCAACAACTTATTATTTCAATTAATCCACCCACATTCTTTACTGTTCCTCCTTATTCTACCCTGGGCTTGTCGGGAAAAGGTTATGTTATATTACGAAGAAAGTTGAAAGCTCTCGGCACGGTTCGTGGTAGGCGTGCCTATGACTCCTGTATATCATATTGATGTAGTTGACAAGCATTTCCAGTCTAGCAAACGGTTAGCTGTAGTCGTCTTGTATGATGCTGTAAATCGCCTTTCTCTTCAACTTCTAAGCAGTTTATGCGGAAGCATATAACGGAATACCGAAACTCAACCACACTGTAGTTAGCACGCGTTTTGTGTGAACAGACAAATAAATAAATATGAGAAAGAGCTTATCAAGCTTACTTTCCAATCTGCAAATTAACAGAAAATAAAGAATAATAAGAATTAATAATTTATATTGTAATTCTCACATATATGAATTATTCTTCTACAAACATTCCAGGTTTTGCAATTGCATCGTTTTATTTGATTATTTGGCAGAGGAGATAAGTTTTTGCCATGTTTACAAAGCTGAAAATTCAATTCTGTATGAAAACTGATTGTTTGATATAAAGTTTAAACTCTACTCAGTTTACTATAAATTGGTAGGTTGGTGATATTCTACACAGGTAACAATTTCATCAACATCACACCATATAAGTGAGGGTTGTGTGCACCAATAAAACGGAATGTGCAGTTTATCCGTATGTTGATGTTTGTGTTGACAACTGTTTGTGTATCTGAGTTGATTTCAAGCTGTTTACTAAACTAGAAGCAGACGATCGATGAATCAGATAACTATACTTATCATGGGTTGTACCCTAAATGAAATTAGTGCAGATTCACCCTGTGGTTTACTCTCATTCTGTTTGAGAAAATAGTGCATTTTGAATGAATTAATGCTGACTCTCCATTAGGAGATTCTGTGGAATGTGATACTGACAAGATTTATCAGTAATATGGAGAAAGGCATTCTTTGAAACCCTAAATGAGCAATCCGATGAGAGAGAGACTTTCATTGAAAGACAGGGGAAACAAACAGGTCGTATTGTAGCCAAAATTAATCTGGTTCTTCGTGACTATGTTGCTGTTGCGCGCGCTTTTCAAAAACTGCGCTACATTTGCTAGTTACATAAAACTCTGATTTTTGTGAAATATCTTATCAAAAGTTGCGAAAAACTTTTACAATTATTTGACTTTGAAACACTGAATCCTTGGATATAATATTATATATCAATAACACCCATAACTATCTATTGCCACTCCGTGCTTGACTAACACTAACTAATACCTATAATTGTATATATATTGATGGATTTACATGTTCAAGTTGGCTCAAGTCAGTGAGTCTATGATTTTGGTATCATTTTGGTTAACTGCAATTGACTGTGATATTATTATTGTTGTTGTCACTTGTTACCCTTCTTGTTGTGAATTATTTTCCTGTGCTGGTGTTTTTCTGCTTGTTTATTCCCTGTTTTCCTGGTTTTTAAGGGGAGCAACCCACAAGGTCGCTTCTCTCTAAATTATAAATTGATGTAACAATCCCCCTTCTCAGGCGTGAGGCTAGCAACCCCACCCTGTAAACAAACCTGCTACAGAAACTTCAGCACGATGTATCTCCTTGAGACAAAAGAAAAAGTCTTTGTGGGGACATGGAATGTCCGTACTATGCACGAGATTGGCAAAGCTGCCCAGATCGCAAGCGAAATGAAAAGATACAAAATTCAAGTGCTGGGAATATGTGAAAGCAGATGGAACGGGAATGGACTCACCAAATTGTCAACGGGTGAGTCAGTGATCTACTCCGGTCACCCAGAAGATGACCACTCGCACACCGAGGGCGTGTCTATAATGATGTCACCAACGGCAATCAAGGCTCTGATGCAATGGGAGGTGATCTCACCCAGAATAATGAGCGCCAGATTCAACTCCAAAGGAAGAAAAGTGTCAATTATACAATGTTATGCACCCACAAACAACGCAGACCTCCAAAAGAAAGAAGAATTCTACAGACAACTACAGGCGGCAATAGACAATACTCCAGCTGGTGACATTAAAATACTAATGGGAGACATGAACGCCAAACTGGGATCAGACAACACAGGAAGGGAACTCATCATGGGTAGAGAAGCTCTGAGAGAAATGAATGAAAACGGAGAACTCTTCGCCAACTTCTGCGCCTTTAATGAACTAGTGAGTGGCAGCATATACAGACACAAGGATATCCACAAGGCTACATGGGTGTCACCAGATGGGCGAACCAAAAACCAAATCGACTTCATCTCAATCTCAAGGAAGTGGAGGCGCAGCCTGCTGGACACGAAAGTAAGAAGAGGAGCAGATATTGGTTCAGACCACTATCTCGTACAAGGCACAATCCAAATCAAATTGAAAGCTTTCAGAGAATCAGGGGCTGCAAATAGACCACAAGCCAACTTCAACACTCAAAAACTGAAGGACCAGGACACAAAAGACATCTTCACTGCAAGTATAAAAGAAAAAGCCGAGACACAAATCAACACTGGCGAAGAGGTCAGCGTCGAAAAGCACTGGAACAACTTGAAGACAGTGTGGAGTCAAACCTGCATGGAAGTTCTAGGCAGAAAGAAGGGATAGGACAAACAATGGCTCACTACGGACACTTGAAAACTAATAGAAGAGAGAGGGATGGTGAAACAAAAGATTATCTAGTGCACCGATGAACAACAAAAACAGGAATTGAACGCAAGCTACAAGACACTGAACAAAAGAGTAAAGAAGAGTGCCAGAGAAGACAAAAGAAAGTACTATGAAACCATGGCAAGTGAGGCAGAACAAGCTGCAGGCAAAGGAGACCTCGCAACACTCTAACAAACAACTAGGTACCTATCGGGCAAAAGTTTGACACAAATTAAGCCAGTGAAGGATGAAAATGGAAAGTCACTCACCAAAGAAGTAGAGCAAAGGAAACACTGGGCTGAACACTTCAAAATACTCCTAAATTGACAACCACCTACGATGCGCCCAACAATACCAACAACGGAGATAGAGCCACCAGGGAACACCAACCCCCCGACGAAATCAGAAGTCCTGAAGGCAATCAAGATGCTAATAGCTGGAAAAGCAGCAGGACCAGATGGAATCCCAGCAGAAGCATTGAAAACTGACCCGGAGACAACAGCGGACTTGATGACGCCACTACTGGAGAAGGTGTGGAAAGAAGTCAAAGTACCCGAGGATTGGAAGAAAGGATACCTATTCAAACAATCAAAGATAGGAGACTTAAGTCAATGCAAGAACTGGCGCGGAATTATGCTCCTGTCCATCTCAAGCAAAATACTAAGCCACATCATCCTGGAGAGAATCAAACATGCTAACCTGGATGAAAGCTTCGACCGGAACAGGCTGGATTCAGGAGGAACAAGTCATGCATTGACCAGATCGCCACATTACGGATCATCATTGAGCAAAGCTTAGAGTGGCAGTCACCTCTCTATCTCAACTTCATCGACTTTGAAAAGGCCTTTGACAGCGTCGATCGAGAGGTGTTTTGGAAACTACTTCGCTACTACGGGGTGCCACCGACAATAATACATCTCATCCAACAGCTATACGACACTGCTGCATGCCAAGTAATCCACAATGGGAAACTTACGGAATCCTTCGAAGTGAGGACAGGAGTAAGACAAGGCTGCCTACTATCGCCAATGATTTTCTTGATTGCAGTAGACTGGATAATGCGACAAACAGTGGGCAATGGGGAAACAGGCATAAAATGGACACACACAAAATACTTGGAGGATCTGGACTTCGCCGATGATATATGTCTGATTTCCCACAAACTGGAAGATATGCAAGCGAAAAGCAACAAGTTAGCAGAAGAAGCATCAAAGATAGGTCTTCAGGTGAACATAGATAAAACAGAGGTGATGAAAATTCCTGGGCAACACCACCAACAGCAACAACAACAACAGACAACAATCAGCATAAATGGGAGGAACCTGAAAGAAACAACCTCCTTTACCTACCTGGGAAGCATCGTTTCAACTACAGGCGGAGCTGACGAGGATATCAAAGCAAGGATCGGAAAAGCAAGACAAGCTTTCACTACTCTCAAGTCTGTGTGGAGGTCAACAACACTCAGGATCAAAAATAAGATCCGGATTTTCAACTCAAATGTGAAGTCAGTCAGTGCTACTATACGGATCAGAGACTTGGCCAACGCGTCATAAAGAGCATCTCAAACAAACTACAGACCTTCACTAACAGTTGTCTTCGCTCAATACTCAAGATCAGATGGCCGACTAGAAAAGATCAGCAACAGGGATCTTTGGGAACGAACCAACCAGGAACCGATTGTGAAACATATAGGCAGGAGGAAATGGAGATGGATTGGCCATACTCTGAGGAAACCATCAAGAGACATCACTAGACAAGCCAATGCTCGAGTGGAACCCGACCGAAAGGGAAGCGGCGAGTTGGTCGCCAGTGCAAGGGTGACTTGGAGGAGGTCATGTAAAGAGGAGATGAAAACGTGTGGGCAAACGTGGAGCCAGGTGAAGACTCTGCCAGAGAACAGAACGCAATGGAGGCGCACGGCTGAAGCCCTATGTTCCTGTAGGAATTAAAGGATACAATAATAATAATATAATTCGTGAATATGTCTATATTTTCGACAGTGAGCCTTACCTTTAGCTGAATATTCCCGCATTCTCTTGTGTTTCTTGGTGTTCTTACTGACGCTTAAACCCGGTTCTTACCTTTCTGAGCGCCGAAGCGTAATACGGCAAGCCGTTCCTGCCGCGAGAATTCATCACTCAGTGTCAAATACAATTCACGAATGTCGAAGAGAAGGAGATGCACATTCTGGATTCGACTCCTAGTTAGGAACCAAAAAATTAGGCCAAGCAGCTGTTTAGTCCACTCGTGAGTATTGACACCCACTAAAACGACACCGGTATGTGATGAAATCGATCTTATGATTGATCGTTTGATATCACTTGCTATTGCTGGAACGGGAAATCACAACTCTGATGGTCATTATATTTCATGCCATGTGTACTCAACTCAGTGACCTGTAAGTAATTCATGTTCCACCTGATATTATTGTTACAAAATTTGAATTGTGTCTTCGACATTTCGAGATGTAAGACTATTTCATATGGAGAGTATCAGTTACTGAAAGCACAGCAACTTTTGTTCATTCCCTCCTTCCTTATATATCCATTGCTGCAATCTGTCCTGTATTCTTTTTTATACTACTGATCACTGGTGAGTAGTGTGAGCCTACATATACTCAAAGTGCTCTTTTGCCGTAGCAATATCAGTTGTTTGTCTCTATTCCACTCCCTGTATCAGCTTGCTCATTCTAATCCCTATATTTTTAACTTGAATATTCACGCGCTGCGTAATCTCGCCGTGGATCTACTTTGACAGCATTCAGCCAAAGACACCTCACAATGTGAAGTTTGCATATTAAATTTAATAATTTATATACAGTACGCAATCTAGGTAAATCTTTTGTTTTCAGATTGTACGCGTCACTCAGATGTTTGATAAGTTAGTCGATCGCAGTTACTGTTGCAGATCTTCGAGGAGAAATTCACAATCGCGTATTGCGAAATTTCCTGAAAATTTGGTGAATATGAACTTCAAGACTTGGTTGTTGCGCTGAGTCTGCACTATCAACAGAGTGTGCCAGCGACTTTAGGGAGTCTCATGCTGTTCTCAATATTTACAGCTGTAAGCGCAATATCGCTTGAAATTAAGTCACACGTAGATAAAATCTATCCCGGTTCAGAACAAACAAGACGCCGGTCACTATTTCTACGGTACTATTTATAAACGAATCAATAATCATATATATAACAAACCTTAGCGGTTTCAAGAGTACAAAGCACAACGCTTAACAGAAAGTAAGGTGCCGCTATCAGAGCGGAATAACGTTAAAGCCAAAACCGCTAACTATCCGGAATCAGACACGACCGTTCAGGTAAGCAGTCAGTAGAAGAATGAACCTAGGTAAGAGATAGACAGAGCATAGGCACAAAGATAGAATTTAATTGGCTACTTAGCCAGGAAGGCTGATACAGATGAAGATCAATAAATAAGATAAACTCGACAGAATAGTACAAAATAAGACATGGGTCAGCAAAATAACAGTTCACAAAAATACTCTGATTGGGTCATGATTTCAAATGTCTGACTAAATGGGTCGATGTAAAAAATGCACACACATACACACACGGTTCATTGAACAAGGGGGGATAGACACGTTACGTATGGACAATTGGGTTGCAACAATGCTAGGCTGATCCGGGACAGGTTGACTTGATTCAACGATGGAAATTGAATTGATCTTACAACAGCTGTACTGAGAATTGTGGATTTCAATGAAATAGGATATTTACAAAACAGTAGCACCTAATCAGCTATCTGGTTGTCAGCGTGTCAATCAATAACTATCGAAAATTACTCAGCGTGGTCAATGGAATAATTGATGAGGCAGCAGTGTATGCTATGTGCATAATTCACCTGTGAGCAGGTCAACATACATTGGGCGGGAGTAACAGCGAGATGAACAGCCTAGTGAAACCGACGCCATCATGCTGCTGATCAACACTTCATCGTTACCTTGAAATATCTGTTCTCTGACATCAGACAAACAGGTCAATTGTAAAACAGCTGTGCATGTCAGTTTATCGAAATCAGGTTGACAAGAACATCTAGCAAATCATTTGTCACTCAGACTACTCAATGATGACGCAATTAGTCAATCAAACATCAAGACAGATTAGGGAATATTACTGCTTTCAGTTAGATCTTCTGTAGGCTCTACGCTAATTTACATAGATTTGTAGATATAAAATAACTTAACAATGACGTTGAGAACTCTTGGATCAAATAATGATGATAATGACTTAGCACAACAACTAATTCCTGACGTTCATGTTTACGAAATCTTCCCGAAATTTCGCATACATAATTGTAGATTTCTTCTAAGAAATCTGGAACAGTGACAGCAATCGATTAATTCATCGAACGTGTAAGTAGAGTGTTAATTAATAAATATAATATGCAAACCTCACATTGTGAGGTGTCTTCGACTGAATGCTGTCAAATGCAATGTCACTGCGACTCAATACATAAAAACAACTAAGCTGTGTCAAAGGCGATTCATGGCCATATTAGGCAGCGCAAGAATATTCAGGTAAAGAATAAGGAATAAAGCAAGCTGATAGAGATAGTGGAATAGAGACAAACAGCTGTTATGGCTACGGAATAACAACAAAAGAAACATATGTAGGCTTAAACTACTAGCCAGTGATCAGTAGTACAATGTAAAAGAGAAAGGAGATTGTAGCCAAGATCGGTAATGTAGGAATCAACGACAGGAGAGTATTTATTTTATTTTTTTAATTTTTTTAATTCTTGATTACAGCTTGATGCCACACCGTATTTTCAGTACAAGTATGGCATTTTCAGCATGGATATCGGCAGCCAAAATATCGCAAGCCAACCATAGATATTGGTTGTGTGTCGGCATGGGATCGAACCCCGGACCATGTGTATGGTCGGTGAGAGTCCTAACCACTGTGCCACCGACGCACACTAACACACCCCACCTCAACAGCAGCTTCATTCTACTAAGCTTATACATCAAACTGTTTACTCGTGTCAAAGACATTTAAGACAATCATCTGTCTTATTAACGTCCAATTCACTGTCCTGAAACACTTCACTTCATCTACCACATGAAGTGGAGATTTCCCTGATGATGGATGGAGTGGAATGAGAATATTGCAGAACGATGACTCGAGATATCAGAATCTCTAGTATCAATACGAGCTGCAACTTGAATTACCAACGTGTCATTCAGTTGAATACACATGGTATGAAATGTGATGACGTACAATTTTGACTTCCGAAGCCAACAACATCGAGTGATATCAAATAGTGAATGACAGGATCGATTTCACCATCAAACGATGTTGGTTTAACAGATGGCAATACCCACGAATGGATTAAACAGCTACTTTGCGTAAATTGGTAGATGATTATTTGCCCTGGAATCCACGCGAATGCGTACTTCCCCTTGTTCCAGATTCGTTAACTGGATGCGCCTGCAATCCTTATTGAGTGTTCGGTATGGCCTAATGGAAAACACTCTAATACTTCAAATGATGTGTACTGGTTTCCAACCTCATTGGGAACACTATCACCCACTGGTGATTGCAGATACATCCGGCAGACCAGTCCCGGATAAGATGAAATGCAAATCATGGAATTCACTGCTATAGTCACCATCCACCAAATCACTTCATGTCAACCTTCAGATATCGTCGAAGCATTCGTAGCTGAGTAATCCTGAGAGAACAGTTTTTGAGTAAATCAGTAAGGAAACGGAGTTAGCTCGTGAGATATATTTATAAAAGCAATTAATTGAAAAGCTGTAGAAACTACTCCAATATGATATGGTTGAAAATGAAAGCTGGTTGTCCTTCTATTTCTCAGTTACGTAAATGCACACTGATTATAATGCGAAGCACTCAACCTCTTTGCCCACTGAAGCTAGCGTGCCTCACTGCTCTGTACTTACTGTATTCTTGCTTTCTTTCTTACTCACCTTTTGTACGAATTAATGTAACCTTCCTTTAAAGACGACAACATCATTTAGCATGCTGATGATGTGAGAATTTCTGTCACAAACACTCCTGCATTTGATTGTTCTCAGGTGATTGGTTGCCTGTCTGAGCTTAACCAATTAACATGTTCATTCGAACTGTCTTAAACTGAATCCCTCCAAAAGTCAGTTCTAGCTTCAGAAGTGAGCAAGATTTGCAGGGAGTGGTTTGATCCTGTAACTCTAATAAAAATCGAAGACACTGTGTTATCAGTTATCATTTATACTGAAAGCGAATGCATTGGTCGTTCAGAAAAGCGATAGTCTACTTGCAATTTGAGGCATTTGCTAAAGCGGACAGGAACGGTTGAAGTCAAAGCGCCAAAAGGTCTGAAAACAAAGCACATAGTGGGATACGCATGTGATATTGACTCTGTCAAATCATTCATAGTTGCCAGTCAGTAGACAAACAAACAGACAGGGAGATGTATGCATTTGTCAAGGCTAGCGCTGTAACAGCAGAAGGCAAGTCACGCGAGCGAAAGTGTATTTTCGAATAATCAAACCGCTGTTTATATATTTACAGTATATATTCGTTAATCAATCACCGATCGTGTGATTTCAGTTTACAACAAACGAAATGAAATATAATGTTCAAATACATATTGTGTTCTTCTGCTAATGCCAAATTGAACTATGGGAACATGTGAGAATAACGATCCGTTGTCATTCATTGTCTGTTTTACACCACAGTGCAACTAGAGTTCTCAAACCTCGTCTCTGTGCAGAAAAGGAGGTGGTTGTCATTCTGAATAAACTGTCATAGTGTGTTTTACTTACTAACTATTTTTATTATTAATATTGTTGATAATACTTTATTCTACCTCTCGTTGATACAATTCCTGATTCATTTAAAACTAGCCTTTATCAGAAGCATTATCTTCACTCGTTTTACCATTATTATTGTTGTTAATATTATTATTAATAATAATTATTTTTACTCCGTTCGTCATTGCTAAAACAGTTAGGTTCTAACTCCAATGACTAATTGTTTATTGAAGTAAAGTAAATGGACTGTGATGCATTTTGTCTTAGGTGTAATGCCTCCAAGTACCTTCCCCATTTTTATTTGAACATGACCTGAAAAACATTGACACGTACCGTTTTGCATGATTAATTCAATGATTCTAATAGTATGTACATATGTGTACAAAGAATACTTGAATTAGCAGCACTCGACTGAGGAAGAGTTCTGCCGAAATTTGAGAGATTAATTGAATTCTGCTTAATTAACACCTTTTCACGGTTGTGTAAAAATCTCATGATCCACTAAGGTGTTTCATTTTAGCCAGCTTCAACTCATCCTTCGATCTATCTATCTATCTATCTATCTATTCATCAATCAAACTATCTATCTATCTATCTATCTAACTATATATCTATCTGTCTATCTTTCTTTCGTTCTGCCTGCATACGTACGTCTCTGAAACTTTATTCTGTCACTCCTTCTTATTTATCTGCGAGCCTTTGTCCTATACGCATCAGTGTCATTCTGACAACATTTTCGAAATGCACATCTCTTTTCCTGTGACCATGTCGTCTATCTTTTGCTGTTTTCCTATTTGTGTTTGGCTGAATTTGAAGATAACGACTGATTATTATTTACCGCTCATACGATTCTGTTACGCTGGATTTCATAAATCTCCAGAATAGTCAGCCACTGAACGCAATTTATGATGACCAATTAGCGAATAGATTTCCACACAGCTTATTTTCACTTTCACTAACTAGAGGATAGAAAAATCACTGATGACAACGATAACTTTATTAACACAAATAAGCAAATGTGTATAGAATTATCGAATTGTACAAATGAAAGCAGAGTAATTACACCAAGTGGTTAGAGAATTCTCAGAAAATGTAAGACGATAATTATCAGAGAGATTGAGATGACCAGAACCAATCCAACAATACCTAGAAGAAACAAGAGAGAAACAGTATTTACAAGTGGATTCTGTGAAAATCAGGCAAAAACTAGTTGCAATGAATATCTCCACCTCGTGAACAATATATCCATTTATGTCCGCACCGAATGCCTGTGTGTGTTTACCATCTTCATTGGTGTGTTTGTTTCCAGTGAGCAGGATGGAGTAGTAGGCTGTGGGCTTCAGGTTTTATCTACAGATTGATGAGACTCGAACCCGGGATATATTTTCTATAATTCGAATTCTCAGGCCGACGACATACTCCGTGGCTTATCCATTAACCTCCTTGTTACAGCAATTGGTTGTGAGCATCTAGTCGAATAATAGTCATTTTCAGCTGCTCATTTGTATAAAGAGATACCTTATTATGTAGGGATCCTGGCATAGTGTTGCATAGTCATTTCCAATCTTGAATAATGACCGTGGTGTACTGTTGCTGAACAATATTGTATATTTTCGAACGACCAAACCAGTTGAGGAAGGATGCGATAAAGTCTCGATATCGGTTACATTAAATGTCGCTGACATACATGTAATAGTAACATGTTTCGGATGGCATATATTATCTCACTGACTGCTTGAATCAATTCATTTGATGGTGCTTTCTACGCTGTTACATGTCTTAGAAATGAAATCTTCATATTCACCAGTGTGTACTGCATAAGGAAACCTACCAATATTATCATAACGGATGAATATTTGTAATCACTGAATACCGATCCAATACCCATTGTTCAGCCGATCAAAACCGGATATCTTGGTCCCACATGGGATCTTGTGTGATTGTCAGTTCTGCTACAGTTTGAATAAACCCACAGCACTGATATTGCCTTCAGACTCAAACTTTGGTTGAATTGAGTGTGTCAAATGAATTCGGTTCTTTCTCGTGTTGCCTTTTTGGTTATCAACAGGAATCCTATGTAAACTGGGCATTCATTTTCTCTTAACAAATTCACATCTAACTTTCTTCAATTCAACACTTAATTCTATCTTCGATGGACAGTCGCAATCAAGTCTCAGGTCAGCTTACCATATCTTAAATATTCACATAATTGAATAACTCACTCAATCTATGAGGACTAACAGAGTCTATATAACATACCAGTAGGATATTTCTATTGTAAAGCGTATGATGTTCTCCGTGTTACCGAAAAATCAAATGGTGCAGTTTATCAGTGTTACCACTACAGCTTTTTCTGACTAAACACAAATGGGTGGATGATTCCTGTGAGAGCACATCTGTCACAATCAGAAATCAAATTCGTCATTCAGAACTTCTACTACTCGACTTGAAAACTGACTTCACTGAGAAATCCATCTGAGGAATACCACACGAAACAAAAGTCATCGGCAAGTGGATAAAAGTTGGAGATGGCGAATATTGTCAAATGATGAGGGAATCACTTACAAATTATAATTAAAAATCTAGACTGAGGTGACTTCCATTCTAAAAATATTATAATCGAAATAAAGTGAAATTTAGGTTAAGGAAAGATGTAGCGTATTGCAGTGGGTGAAATTATACATGTATGGTGCAAATGCGTTGAGCAGCACTACTTCGTTGTAAGAATGATTGAGGAGAATATAACTTTGTTTCTGTGAACAACCTCTTAGTCACATTGTAATTGGGATTGTATCTCACCATCTGACTGAAACCGAGATTCAAACACAGTCTTCTTTAATCTGAAGATATAAGCAATCATGTGCACATCACCTCTTCTGTCAACGAAAGGGCAACCTGCATAAGCCACAGGATTTGGTAGGTGAGTCTCTTAATTTGACGTCGGAAATACCATTTTACACTACGCTGCGAAGTAATCAAACAGCCTACGATGGCTGATTCATCAAACACTCTGGAATAGTCTCCTGTGTCTGTGAATCAGACAGATTATAGGCTCGGATGTTCACAGAAAATAGAATCTGCAAGTAACGGAATCTCGAAGAATACATGTAGGCGCAGAAGCTGGAAAAGTGATCGTGGAAGTGTGGAAGTTTCTATTCAATATGAAGGAGTATTTCTCACAGATAATCACTAACTGTCAGTTGATGAAAAGAAAAATATCTAAGACTAAACTGTGGTCAACGCTGAAGAAAGCAGTAGAATCGAAGCTGTCGAAAGTTGACTGTGAGGACAACAGACATATGAAAGTGAAATGTAATAACACAAAAGGAAAGAAGACCGACACAGAAAAAAATATGAACCAGCTGATACTGTGAAGTAGATGAAAACGCGAACCAGACAGATTGTGTGAAGGAGGAGCAAGTGTGAGTGATTGGATGATATCTCTGTTTGGTTGAGTGAGAAGATTTAGAGATTCGGCTACCACTGAAACAATGAAAACATAACTTAGTTTGATCGATATGAACAAGTTAGTTGTAAACTCAAAAACATTATGAAAAAGAAACTAGACTCAGAACAAGACAAATGAAGAGTGTATGGACATGAAAACCATGGAAAAATGGAAATATTGACCCACCTAGGAGGCTAGAACCTGCCTGCATACTGTTTGTCGTGGATATGCCCTCTGGAAAATAAAAAAATAATAAACAAACAAAACGGTGAAATTCATAACCTGTTATTCAGGAATATGGCATGGCAACAAATTAAAGAGAAGAGAGCAACTCTGAAAAAATGGTTTCTAATGCAAAAGTAGAAGGAATATTCAAGAGATACTGAGCTACTGGCTGAATGCTACCAGGGAAGGGTAAGGCTGACACATACATAGCAATTGTATCCTAAATATGTAGTCAGAAACAGGAGAGAAGCCACAGTATTCGTGTTCCTTAGTCAGGGAATATGTCAAAATTCACACGACTAGATGGATATTTGATGCATTCAGTGACATGCTGATCGTGAATGACTAAGCAACGCGTTGTGAGAATACTCAGGACGAATTCACACTGTTCAAACGGACAAAATTAAAAACACTGCGCCAATAAAGAAAGTGAAAAGATCATGAATTAAAAAAGGCCAAATATTCATCAAGAAGAATACAAGAAATTAGGATACTCACCTGTCGAAATGGAAGCCTCAGATCCATTTTTCTTAATCGTTGAGTATCCTGAAAGGGAGAGAGAGAAAGAGACCAGTTTGTCAAGATGAATCATCAGTTTGATTGAGATCAGAGTGATGTTAGTGGCTTCACATCGTCTCTCCATATCCACATTACATTCTGTCATTCAGACACTCAACTCATAGACTCCTTTCACCAAGATGCAAAATTCTGCGCAGTCGACAGATATCAATCACGTGATATGAATTTTACTTTCTCGACCATCGATTGGATTGAATTACATACTGAGTGACTATTTGATCGTCCTACAGTCTGGTCAATTCTTGTTGACTGTGCTATAGCTCATATTCGTCTATGTGAAGACTAGCCATTGTGATTGATTTATACTTCCTGGAAATCGGCTTTCTTCAGGCAAACGGATATATTGTTTGTGTGCGCGTGTGTGTGCATTGAATGTAATGGGGATATAATAACCAATTAATGTGACTTTTGATAAAGTGGTGCAGTGGACTGTAGAAATATTTCAGCCGATTCGATGGAGATCTGAAGCAGTGGGTGGCGTGTTAACTCCAGCTGAACTCTATCACATAAAATCAGACGGCGACATAGACACACGGACATACTACTAGCCACACTGACTTGTTTTCCCAAAAGGTGAATATGCTCCTTAACACATTCAACCAGAACTATCCAGACAGTGAAACAGTCAACGTGTCACTGGGCTGCCTGAATTTCCATCTGAGGCAGTGCATATTATTTACTTCGGATCTCTTGGTCATTAATCATTCACTCATGTCCGTGGGTGGTAAATGTGTACTCATGCACAGTTTTAATTGATTTGCACTTTACTGTTGCTCATTTCTGGAGGTCCAAATAAAAATACCATAGAGGATTATTCTAATCTTCAGATATAACATAACTACGTCGCATAATTTACTGGAGTCGGTTATTTTACTTGAAACTCCATGGTGTATAGAATGACCAGGCTAAAAATTATCCATATTGTGTGAAATTATATAACATAATAAAGCTGTTATTATAATGAAAACGCCATACTGACATTCTTCAGTCTGTTTCATCATCACAGGATTTAGGACAGACTTAGACACTCACCTGTTGTACTTGAATCCTCATCTACATTTGGTTTTCTACCTGTGTCTTCTGAAAGGGAGACATAGATTAGGTCATCAACAAAAGTCAATAATCTACTCTCAAGGAGAGTGATCTTAGTCACTTCAATTATTCATCGGTAAAAAGGTAGAAAGTAGTTCAAGTGTCCCCATTCATCGCTTGCAGCAACAAACAAAATCCACTGATATGAAATAATGTGGATTCGAATGTATACGACAAAGTTTCTAATGAAACTCTGATTGAACCAATAACACTCTCATGAGGACTGAATGCATTTCATGTTGAATGTGCAATGTACGCTAAAAGGAACATGTAGGAAGAGTTTGCAACCAAGCTGGACGGCGGCTTCGTGTGAAGGCACAATTGGAGATTCGTTAAGTATTACACATGTGCAGGAAAGTCAATCGATGAAGAGAGGGAAACATGTACATCGCTTTGAATACTGACGAATTCCACGAAAGGGAGGATGCATTTAGATATGGAGAAGAAAGAGATAAGTGACAAGAAAACATGTGATGCATTTGCTCAACACATTTCTGGCATTTTGACCGCACACGAACTTGTCATACACAGTTGTAAAGAAAGTAAGAAGGCATGACTCATTTCAATACCGGTTAGACTGTGTACAGATCACAGTCAGAAATAATAATGGGTAGGCAGATATCTAAAAGCAGTAGGTGAGAAATGAAAAAAAACACAAAGACGCTGTTGAAAATATCATGAAGTAAATTGAACCTTGGTTGTCAATTGAATAAAAAAGAGAGGTTTGAAGTAATAACATTGTTGAAATCAAGGTAATGTCAAGTCTCTATAATGTGCTACACGAGAGATCATGTAAGACAACGATTACCGCTATCAAAAGTATCTAGCCAATAAAATTGGTAATACGGAGGTGGCAAAAACTGTAATGAAACGCACTGAACATTATTAGAAAGAAAATAGAGTAGACATCATGACGATAATCGCAGACAACGATAATAGGAAAAGAAGTGATTTCGAAGTAACAGAAGACAAATAAACGTGGACGAAAACGATGAAAATATATTAACTCACCTGTGGAAATGGAAGTCTCAACTGCAAAAGATTGATTGATTGCCGATAATGAAAAATAGAAAAAAAAACACGAAAACAATAAACAAATGATTCAATTTCGTCTGCGTGATTGAGAAGTCGGAATCGGAGAGGCAGTTGCGTGTGTGTAATTCGTGTTGATCTTCATTGCGTGGATGATGTGCATGTGTAGGTTGATTGGATGGAGATGTGGTGCAGTGAGTGGTGTGTCGACTGTGTGTCATCAGGAATTGGAATGTTGGTGTGACTTGTTCAGTCGGTAGGCTGGTCGTTCACAATCATCACATTCACAAACACTGCAAGTGTTTCACGTAGTCTCTAACACACGAATCCGACACAGAGATTCGGACAGACAGACAGACACTCACTCACACAGACAGAGAGACGGTGTGACAGAGAGATGTAGAGAGAGAATGGCCGTCAGAGAGACGGACACGCTGACTCACTGCGATTCTCCATCTCAGTCAACAAACCAGCAAGTCAGCCAGCCAGTCAACCAGCCAGCTACGCTCAACCCACTCAGTCTGATGGACAACAGAAATGTGGACCACAACTCTGCATAGACACTCACTCACCTGTCGAACTGGAAGTCTCTTCTTCTCCAACCGCTTGACTGCTTGTCACTTCTGAAAGGGAGAAAGCAATCACCTCGTTAACAATCATTGATTAATTTCATTTCGCTCAACTCAACCTTCCGCGTATCCGTCTGAATTCACAAACACTCACATATCCATTCACAACCGTCACCACACTACACTCGAAATTCCTCACAATCCTGTCAGACTTGCTTGTCCTCACGTGAATTCCACTGTCTCCACCATCCATCGGATTCAATGACTCGATGGTCGACGGGCTCACTGAATTGAATCAACTACTCACTCGCTGATTGGCATTGCTAGCATTCGGTGTCGACTGTGCGTTGGATGGTTGAAGGATTCCAGCTGAAGATGTGTGTGAGGGTGTGTGCTTGTGTAGTCGAATTGGGACAGTCACTTGCGTGTGTGTAATTCGTGTTGATGTTCATTGCGTGGATGATGTGCATGTGTAGGTTGATTGGATGGAGATGTGGTGCAGTGAGTGGTGTGTCGACTGTGTGTCATCAGGAATTGGAATGTTGGTGTGACTTGTTCAGTCGGTAGGCTGGTCGTTCACAATCATCACATTCACAAACACTGCAAGTGTTTCACCCGGTCTCCAATACATGACTCCCAGACACAGATTCGTACAGAATCACACACTTACAGACAGACAGAGACTCGGTGAGCCACACTGATGGAGAGGGAGACTGGCCGTCAGAGGGACGGACACACTGACTCACTGCGATTCTCCATCTCAGTCAACAAACCAGCAAGTCAGCCAGCCAGTCAACCAGCTAGCTACGCTCAACCCACTCAGTCTGATGGACAACAGAAATGTGGACCACAACTCTGCATAGACACTCACTCACCTGTCGAACTGGAAGTCTCTTCTTCTCCAACCGCTTGACTGCTTGTCACTTCTGAAAGGGAGAAAGCAATCACCTCGTTAACAATCATTGATTAATTTCATTTCGCTCAACTCAACCTTCCGCGTATCCGTCTGAATTCACAAACACTCACATATCCATTCACAACCGTCACCACACTACACTCGAAATTCCTCACAATCCTGTCAGACTTGCTTGTCCTCACGTGAATTCCACTGTCTCCACCATCCATCGGATTCAATGACTCGATGGTCGACGGGCTCACTGAATTGAATCAACTACTCACTCGCTGATTGGCATTGCTAGCATTCGGTGTCGACTGTGCGTTGGATGGTTGAAGGATTCCAGCTGAAGATGTGTGTGAGGGTGTGTGCTTGTGTAGTCGAATTGGGACAGTCACTTGCGTGTGTTTAATTCGTGTTGATCTTCATTGCGTGGATGATGTGCATGTGTAGGTTGATTGGATGGAGATGTGGTGCAGTGAGTGGTGTGTCGACTGTGTGTCATCAGGAATTGGAATGTTGGTGTGACTTGTTCAGTCGGTAGGCTGGTCGTTCACAATCATCACATTCACAAACACTGCAAGGGTTTCACGTTGTCTCTTACGCAATATGCCGATACATTGTATCGCACAGACAGACGCACACTTAGACAGAGACTCGGTGAGACGGACAGATTTAGAGAGCGGTTGCCTGTCAAATTGACAGACACACTGATTCATTGTTAGGTAGTTTCTTCTTTGTTATATATTTTGATTGCCTATTTATATTTTCATCTATTTTATTTAATTGTAATGCGGGTCACTGGTTTTATCCCTATCGAATTTTTATGTCATATTTGCTTCAGTCAACTATTGATAATTTTGACGGTAGTCTGATTACATGAGTATAAAACAATCAATTTATTCATTGCATTTTTTTATTCAGGTATGCATGCACTCCTAAATGTTGACGCCCTCAAGATTTCCGTACATATCAATTTGCAGATTTCCTCCAGCTTACTTTCGCCATCCATCTGATTGAATGTCTCAATGATTGATAGTTGATGTGAATGGTTCGTGTCGTCAGCTCAATAGCGCATCATAGAATGTTGTCTGGCCAGGTGAATGTTCGTTACATGATTACCTCCTGCATATGCTTAGAACAACTCCCAGTCGGACAACGATATGTGTGTGTTTGTGTATGGTCCAGTGTTTACTGATGTGTGAATCTGTGTGATGTTTGATAATACTGAGTGAGAGTATCTTGCACCTGCTCTACATTTTCTTCTCGCTTTCATCCCTATTTCTGTGCTAATTTTTGATCATTTTGACTGGTGTTCCTAAAACATTTACGTCCAGTTACAGGATCCCACCATCAACTGACTTCGGATAGATTACTATTGAAAACACAACAGGGAGCACTGGACAGCCAGCTGTCGCATCCTCGTTGTTTGCGACGTACCTGTAGTAGGCTCACACAACCAGGGATCTAGTCCGATACTTCCCAAAAACAAGGCGGTTGTGTAGACCATCAAGCCAATGAGACGCCATCCAACTCTCCATGATTTCAAACTTGATGAGGAAATCCTGTAACCGATCAAATCCCAGCCAACTAACGCCTGACATTTTCACTTCTTCTCATGGAATATACCTTCATATTCATTTACTGATTACACTACCGCCGTCAATGATTTTTATTACTATTATGACTATTTTAAATAACACTCTATATAATACTTGTAAGTAGCTTACCCAACTTCGGTAGAGAGAATCTGTTTCCATGTGAGGTTGTAAAGATCAGCCGATTTTCCGCTTCACGTATCGAGGAATACTTGTTCTCATCACCCTGTATGAAAATCATTTCAAGTGGTTGATCATCTTGTCCTTTGAAGATAACTGCAATGTCAGCCTTATGACACAAAGCGGACTCTTGTTCCCATGTCACATTTCGAAGCTGTCCAGACTGCAGTTGGACGCTTTTGATCCTCGGAACTGGCGAAACAATTGAAGAGATATGAAATTTCCGGTTTTATATATTTCGATGAATACATTTCTATCTAATATCATAAAATGACAGTTGTCAATGAAGGTAATAACGAGATTTCAGAGATATTCTTAGTCCTCTTCGAAGTGCTCCTTTAGACGATTTCATCAAGCTAAACACACTAGACATGAACGTGTAAAGTAGACCTCCACTAGCTTATTCTTCAAATCACCAGCTCTCCCGAGTAGCTAGCCACCCAATCTCTCAGTCAGTCATTCAGCCAGCCAGGAATCATGTGACGTCGACTCAGTCGACTTCCTGAGCTGAGTCAAACCAAGTTCACTGCTGACTAACCCGAACTCAGGTGTGAGAATCAGCCGTCTGGTGTTTGCATTACTTCGATGTGGCTGGCAAGCAAACACTACCGGTGGTGTGAGTGGTGTGAATGGTGTTAGTGCTGTACAACTGCTCATCTTAATTAAGAAGTAGTATGTAGCTGAAAGCAGTTCTTTCCGTATAAAACAGTCTTTCAGTCTCATCGATCTAAACCAGACAGACACATAAGTCAGTCACCGTCACATACACAACAAGTCGTCGAGTGGTACCTGAGCGAAAAGCGATGGATTGTATCTTGGGACACTTCAGCACTGACAACCCCATCGAAAGTTGCAATCAGCTTTCTCAGTGTTTGAGTGGAATTCGACACTGTGGTAGAATGCTATTTCTTATCACATAAGTTCATTTGATCTGAAACACATTGTATGATAAAGTCTCAATAACTGGATAACATTTGGTGCTCATAATCAGGACTTTCAAGTTACGAGATTTTCAGTTTTGTCAGTCACTCAGTCATTGCACTGAAATCCTACCACAGCTCAGCAAACGGGATGTGACACTATCGTGAGGAGAAGTTGTAAGTGTGTACGACGACTCACGACAGACTCACTCTGTGATGAGACAGCTGGCTGTCCAGTGCCATTCGCATTTCAACGATTCTCTCAGTTTGCAACCGAAATCTACATTCACTTCATCAATAACACCCTACAAACACCAAGTCTACGAAAGAAAATTTATTCATGAGTGGAATGCACGTAACCAAGTAAACGATGCACATTATTTACTATTTGAACTATTATTGTTCTCTTGACTTTCGAGTCGAATATGCGCCAGGAACAACACGACTCCACTTCGTCCTATTCTCTGTTACCTACTTTTGGTGCGTGCACGATTGCTCATAATCTCTCATCTCTACCTACCCACACGACCTCCTCCATGTCAACCTCGCACCGACGACTCACTTATCAATTCGAATACAGATTTCACTCGACGGATGGTCTGTTTTGCGCGTGATGTCATTCGACGATCTCCATATCGAATGCCAGTCCATCTCCATTTTCCCTAATTCAATTGAGGAACGATAGGTTCTCAGTTTATCTGTTCCTAAAGTCTCTTGTTACCAATTCTTCCCAGCTCAGCATTGCATCTTCACTAGGCAGGCAGCGAAGGCAGCTGTCGAAAAGCCGCTGCAACAGGCTGTCGCAAATGCCATTCGTGACGCCAGTGCCAAGTTTCTCACTCATACACAAGAAGTGAATCACCTCAGATTTGCGTGGAAATTCCGAATCCCGTTGTTTATATTGTGGACTGGAGGAGATTTCCGATCTGATTTCAGACTGACAATGGTGTAGATCGACTTTCCAATTCTGACTGGCTTTCACACCTTCATCCGTTCCGACTGCCAGTGGCTGAAACAAGGCCGCCTAGATAAGTGGAGGAAGTGACTAAACCCTTTCAAAACCCTCCCGTTCATACTGATGCTGGCTTCTTGTTTTGCTGATGGTGTTGCGGCTGTTGCCTACGTGGTATCTCCATCACCTCCGTCTTCTTGATGTTCACCTGGAGTTCTGTCTTCACCACCTGATTCTTTAGCCAGTTTGTTGGTTGTCGCCTGCATGTCGTCGAGTTTCACTGTGTGTGACATGAAACACAAATCATCCACATGCGAAATCCAGATCTTCTAGACTTCTCTTATTGGTCTAGTGTGCTCCCCTCTCATCACTACCCACAATCTGATGCACAATCAAGTCCACCACTAATAGGATGACCACTGGTGAGTATAGGCGGAAAGCCTTGTCTTACTCCTGTATTCACTTCAAATGCAGGCTTCGTTGAGTTTCCCGTTGTGGATCACCCGACACGTGACTTCGTCATATAGCCAACTGTTGAATGATGTTGAGAAAGATTTGAGGCAATGCATCCCATATTGTTGAAGCAGTTTCCAATTTGCTTCTCGGTCAATGATGCAGCATCGAAAGCCTCTCCGAAGTGGATAAAGTTATCGAAGTAGAGGTGGAGGTGAGGATGTCATTGCTGTTCTATGCTTCGTTTGAAATGACGCACGTTGACTTTCCGTGAAAAATTACAGCCCAATTACAGATACTCAATGAGATGTGTACAGTATTCATGTGTGTTTGTGTGTGCACAAGTGCATTCAACAAAGAGGTAGGGGTGACTTCTTCCATATTTTTCTGCAAAACAGACACTTATCTTTGACAACTTACCTCTTTTGTAATAAAGTGTATGTGATCCTAACGTAGGTGACAACCAACCACCTGTCCTCCCTGAGACAATATATGTTGAATCCTTACATACATCTCCAATGGCATTCAATGAAGCAGACGTGGTGTCCACACCAAGTACAATAGAAGTCTTTGAAAACAAACCGATATATAACTGCAGTTCTAAATCCTTGATACCCGAAGGACTAAATGGAATCCAGGAAAAGCTCAAATATTTGTCGCTTTCTTGAAGTAGCCAAAATCTTCTTCCATCTGTATTTGGTAAATTAAATCAGAGAAAATAACAATGGAGATATTCATGACAAGGTGTAAATGAAAATTTGAAGTGAAGTTAGTGGAGTGATGAGAAAAGTAAACATTGCATGTTTGATAGTGAATTGACATCAATGAATAGGAGAACCGGTGGGAAACAACAGGGAGTACTGTGCAGCCAGTTGTTTCGTCTTCGCTGTTTCAGACTACTCGGCAGTACACACCCACCACTAGGCTTCGAATCAAGGAAATTCCTGCTCACAAAATGGTCGCCTACAACAACTAAGTTAGGGCATCACTTTTTCTCCTGTGGCTGAATGGTCTACGAGATCGCTAGCATTATGAAGAGTCTTAAAGAACGAGGATAAAACACCTGGCTGTCCAATACGCCCTCATGGTTTCCAGTGATCCACTATTTGATGTCAACTTATCATCAAACCTGTAACCAATCAAATCACTGCCATCCAAACACACTTTATGAATGAACACCTAGTGGAGATTGTTTCTAAATCTACATTTGTGTATAACGTGGTCACTGCGATAGAATGTGATTCCGTACCTATTTGTTTATTGGGTATATTACACACACATAATGAGGCCGTATTACGTACTGGATGACAAAGTCTACAACACAGTCTCTTATTGGCTACGATCACATAAATTAGGACTACACGAATTCGCAAATTTCGTTCCCTATGGTTTGTTCATATCCTTCGGAAATTGTGCACGGAGTTCTCAATGAGACGAGAATAAAAGCGTCACTGAACAACACCCTCCACACTCATACACCAATAAACTTGATAAGAAACAAACTATGTCGGACATATTGTCATAAAATACAGGATTGGGTAAGAAAACAGAGGTGAAATCTAATATTACAGGGTGAGGGGCAAAATGATAGCTGAAGCTTTATTACCTGTATATTTATATTGTCATTATTTTTATTTTAGACTGGATATTCTAGATATTTATGTATCTTTGTGACTGTATATCCACGTAATAATCGTGTTTCCACCTACCAGATCCCTTTCTGCTCTTGAGATTGACGAGGCATAAGATTCAACAATCAACGCAATAGCCGACCTGCGTCTACCTTCGTTTGGTTTCACTGAGGCAAGGATTTGACTCGCCACCACTGAACTCTTTTTTTCGCTGCCCAAAATAATAATTCGCTGATTTCAAAGTATGGATGAGGCACTGCTCTAAAGGTTCTTGGAAATATTAGTGATTTAATCTATGGTGCTCCTGCAGACCACCAATATGATAGACTCAAGGTAGTTTTGATCCAAAGAAGCACTGTTTCTGACGAGAAATGGATCCAGCAATTACTCACTGCACGTGGGCTAGGATCATGGACGCCATCTCAGCCACACAGACATATGCGTCAACTGATTAACCCACACAAAGTTGACGAACTGGTCTAACGACAGATGCGGCTGCAGTGGCTACCACGGCATATCAAACAGAATTGACTTACTCCTACAAATCTGTCAACCTAGTTGAACTAAGTGAGCTTGAAGACAATATTCTACGCGTAAAGCGTGACATCAGTATCTTTAATATATCAATACGTCATGGGTCACCAGTTCAGGGTGCATCTGTATTATCAGTGACGTCAGCATTGACAAGTAAGATGGAGAAGCTAAAAACTGTGATTCCCAGCCTACGTGCACAAGGTAGTAGATCACCATCGGGGTCAAGACAGAGTAGATGGTCTTTCTCAAGACAGCGGACCATAACATCTACTAATACTTGAAATATTTGCCGGTACCATAAAAGTTTGGAAACCGAGCTATTCGGTGTTTAAAACAGTGCATTTTGAGCAGTGGTGACTCAGATCAGGGAAATTTATCAGCCAGACAGTCCTGGCGATGGCTGTTACAGGCTATCATTCAAGCCGCCTTTTCTACTTGATCTATAGAACTACTGGTACATTATTCCTAGTAGATACTGGAGCCAAAGTTAGTGTTATACCCACTTCACTATCCAGGTGGCCTTCTAACAAAGCTGGCAAACTTTCACCTTGAGCAGCTCACCGAACTGGCATACGGACTTACGGCGAACAATCACTTATACTGGGCCAAGGTTGACGTCATCGTTTTACATGGATTTTCATAATAGCTGACGTCCGTCATGCCTTACTCGGGGCTGATATTTTAGGTAAATTCAATCTGTTGGTTAATGTTAACAAGAAAAAACTGATTGACAACTGCAACCAACTTCATTCCATAGAATCACCTAAGACTACATCGTTTATAACATTTGCATCGAAAAGCCAGGTGACTGCACTTTTTCTGCATTACTACAACGTTTCCCTAAAATTATAAAGCCATCTTACCACATCAAAGATGTCCCTCATTCTGTCACGCATTAAATCGTCACAACTGGTCAACCAGCCCGAGCACGTCCTTGTCGACTACCACCCCATACAATGGCAGCAGTCAAAGCTGAATCTGAACACATGATGCAACTGGGAGTCATCCAATCTTGCAATAGTCCTTGGTCCTAACCATTACATGGACGTGAATGTTGGCACTGTGGTAATTACCGACACTTGAATAACGCTGATGTCCCAGATTGTTATCGCATCCCTCACTTGCATGATTTATCTCTGACATTGCAGGGCAAGACTATTTTCTCCAAAGTGGATTTAGTCAGAGCTTATCACCAGATACCGAGGGAACAATAATAATAATATATCATCAGATACCAGTCGCTCCTGAGGATATTGAGAAGACAGTCATTGGAAGACGTTTGAATTCCCATCAGTGCCATTTGGTCTGAAAAACTCCGCACAGTCCTTTCAGCGCTTCATGGAACAAGTTACTCAAGGTCTTGATTCTGTGTTCCTTTACTTAGATGACGTTAACACTGATAGCAAGTCGGTAGAGGAACATAAAGATCACCTCAGCACTTTGTTTCAGCATTTCGAGCAATAAGGTGTTACTATAAACCCTAAGAATTACATTTTCAGTGCCTCTTCTACTCCACTTCTGAGACATGACATAACTGCATACGGCATCAGGCCTATGGAGGAAAATATTGAGACTATCGAAAACTTCCCCAAACCAGATTCATGAAAGAAAGTCCGACGATTTTCGGGGATGTTTCATTTCTATCGACGTTTCATTCCTTCGTGTGCTTCCATCGTATAACCTTTAACTGATTTCTTCAAAAGTGATCACACAAAGTTCCGATGGTCAGCACAAACACACGAATCAATCTGTAACGCCAAAGACGCTTTGTCCAAAGTCGCCATATTGTCCCACATCGACGCCGAAGTATCTCTCATCCTGTGCACAGATGCCCTGCAAGTAACAGTGGGAGCAGTATTACAACCGCAGGCGAATGATGAATTTACTCCATTTGCATTCTTTTCTAAGAAGTCAGAACCTACTCAGATGCATTACAGTCATTTTGAGAGAGAATTATTGACCATCTATTGACGATCTACAACTTGTGCACTGTGGTAGTACGTGATTTCATATTAGGCTGTTTATTACATATATCACACACACACACAGACACACACACAGTGAAACAGTGTTATTTACTGGATGACATTTCGAACTGAATTGATGATTGTTCATAATCATATCAATTATAATCACATGACTTCAAAACTTCGGTTTTATGGTTGTCTTTGTTGTCTCCTATTTGTCGTACGAGTAGTAGCAGAACTTTTCAGAAACGACCTTTGTTTAAACCCATTCTTTCGCTCATACTAATGACTACATGCAAAGATACCTCTGCTCATACACTGTAAAAGTTTTCTTTGTTCATAGCCTCTGCAAAGAGAAACCAACCTCATTTAATTGACATAAACTTCTATTTCATTTTTTGTTGTTGAACTACTTCTAAATGCCTTCAAACTTTGAAAGATCCAAATACCTTTTCGCGAACTTGTATATTACTATGTATCCTTACTAATATCACAGAAATTGTTATTCCTATTAGTATTCCTTACACTAACGGTGACAACTACCTGTAGTCTCTCAGGACCTGTAAAGGGTAGCCATGTAGAGGCTGTAACAATACAATTGTACAAATTTTGTAAGACGTAGAAAATAAAACATTGTACTTAACTTTTGTTTAAAAATGATTCATCTTGGAGTATACATAACTGCGGAGTTCAATTTAACATGGAGTGGGCTGCTCGTCGCTTCCTCATTTTACCAGTCTATACTGTCTACTTGGCTCACTAATAAACGTGTTGTATACTTGACATTTTGCAGGAACATCTTATCCCCATCCGAAGACGATTATAGAACCAGTACACAGCTTCTACCAATAGACACGACTCCAGTGGTGAACAATACTGCGCATTATGTCAATTAATTGTAGCAGTGGACATCAACTGTATAACCAAGTAACGAATTAGTTTCTATAACTCGTTCCTGTACATTTTATAATAAACTGTTGCACTAAAATTTCATTAAAACGGGATTTTAGTGAAATACGTGTACTCTTACTGGACTCGGTAGAAAGTCCCTCACAAATAGGGTTTCATCACAGTTTCATCACTGCAATCATTCTTATAGATGATGTCAGTTATACTAATCTCAATGTCTTCTCAATGGAATAAAGCAGAAATGATTTTGTACCATCGATCGTAACAGTAAACACGCCTATTCGGTGGAGGATGTTCAGCAGTTCAATCTAAATTGAACATGTATCAATCAGAGTAACATATCAAACACGAAATGAAACATTCTATTTCAATGAAAGCATCCAACGAATATAATCTTGTGGAAAAAGCAAATCAATAAAATATTCAGATACCATGAACAACTTACGTTTATCTTCATTCTTAGCTAAATAGGCCAGTTCATATTGTCCAGAAATTCCTTGTGGCAAGACTGTCACTACAATGAATAACAGCATCAATTAACACAGATACATTTTGATTGCGTACGTGGGAGTCTCAATAAAATTGCAATTACGACGCTATCTACATGAATCCACTTACCAACCAACTGACCAGGCAACCAACGAACTTAAACAGAGACAAACTCTGTCAGCTTAAAGACTCGATAGATCCAATGACGAAAAGGAACAGAATTTAGCAAATATCATGTTGTGAAACTTACTGAGAACAATTACACAGGTCAAGACAGTTGATAGGGACCAGTTAAATTATCAGAAGATATGAATTTTGGTGTTAGCATGAGAATGATTTACCCCACTAAATAGAGTATTGTGAATAAATCTAGTTCGGCGTGTGATATCGATAAGATTTATCAATAGTATATCAGCAGACGTTCATCGGCATAAACATATCAAATGACAAGCAGACAAATTTGACATCCGAGAAAGAAAATTATTCAGAGTTGGTCAGATACATGGGAGACGTGAAAGGAACACAAGGAAATACAATATGGAGGCCGGAGGTAGCACAACTCGGAAGATCTGTGACAGTGGTGGTTTGAAGATAAGGTGTGCATAATTCCCCTACGTAGCAATACTAAATTCCCAATAAACAATCCTTTGCCAAATCTCTTGTCTTCTACTGCTAAAATTAGTGTTGCTGACAGGATGCTGCACAACCCTTGACATCGGTGGACTAGCCAATGTGGCCAGACAGCTTCTCACCACAATGTTAGTCACAATAGAGGCAGTGAAATTCGCGGCACTACCAATGAGTGCCAGGAATGACCATTGCTTCAAATGTGGTAAACCACGACACTGCAGGAGGTACTGCGCAGAAAGAAGGAAAAGGAAACATTTCAGAGTACATTGTGCGTTCTCTCTCTCCAATCTGACTAAAAGTAGTGGGCACTATTGAGACGGGGAATATCAGTTCGAATTCGCGAGTGAACGATCAAGAAGTAGTATGTTTAGTAGATGCAGTGTTGGCAGTCTCAATAATAGATAGGAATCTATGTCAGACCGTGTTCATCGACAATTCAAACGGTAGATGGACACTGTTAAGCATCACAGGCATGCAAACTTTGGCGTTCTCATTGGCGATTGCGAAGTGACATTCCCGTTCATTGTTGTGCACGAGTGACGGTGAAAAATACTGTGTGCGAGAGGTTGGTGCAATAATTAACACGAACGAGAGGGCAGTGATAACGAAGTACGGAACTATCAGCATGTATGAGAAGAGAGAGATTGAAGGGGTGGAAGCGTCGAAAGCACAGAATTTGACAGTGTTAGTAAAAGAATACGATCATCTGTTCACTGGAGATGATGACTCCCACGGTCGTTGTGAAGACGTGAGGCATGAAATCTCTCACTGAGGTGTCGGAAAATGGCGCCAATCACAGGGTGAGGAGTTCCATGTCATTTAGGAGGTGAGGTCTAGCGACAAGTGAAGGAGATGTTACAGGATGATATTTTTGAAGAACATGACAGTCCATATCACTCTCCAGTTCTTTTAATGAAGAAAGCTAATGGGAAGTGCAGATTCTGCGTCGACTTCCGACAGCTAAACAGCATGTCAGAGCTGAGACAGTGTGCCATGCCAACTGAAGTAGAGACTTTGGATCATCTACTAAGCGCGAAGTTGTTTGCAGTGGTCGACTTCCGATCAGCATATTGGCAGATACCGAGAAAACAGAGTGACAGAGATATGACGGCGCCTGTAGTGGATGGAAACCAGTATTGGTTCAAGCGCATGCTATCTGAACTCGCAAGTGAACCGTTTACCTTCAAACAATGCATTATTGACATTGTCACTTAGTAACTTGAAGAATTTGTAGGTGTATGGTGACGATCAAGTAATCTACAGTCAAAACGACAGAGACCGTGTGAGCCATGTCGAAGCCGTGGTGTAAATGAATGAGAAAATTGAACTTTGGTTCGATGGCCTTGGTCGCCATTGGCAGTCATCTCGAAGGCACGAATGATTCAATCGTGTACATGTTTGAATGGGACGAAGTTCTACGAATAGAAGTAAAACACATTCCTTGTTTATGGACTTTGTACAGAGTAGTGACTTTGACTGATGAACAATACAACTTGTTACAAGTCCTTGTGATTTGGAATTGAGATCGATATTGTACTTAGTAATTGTAGGTTTGAGCGTCTTCGGAGATAATCAGAACATATGCTTAATATCTTTGGCATGTGGTAAAACACATAGACGAGTTTGGACTGAACAACGAAGGCTCTGATACAATGGGAGGCGATCTCACCCAGGATAATAACCGCCAGATTCAACTCCAAAGGAAGGAAAGTGTCAATTATACAATGCTATGCACCGACCAACAACGCAGACCTCGAAACAAAAGAAGAATTCTTCAGACAACTGCAGACAACAATGGACAATACTGCAGCTGGTGACATCAAAATACTAATGGGAGACATGAACGCCAAACTGGGATCAGACAACACAGGAAGGGAACTCATCATGGGTAGAGAAGCTCTGGGAGAGATGAGTGAAAATGGAGAACTCTTCGCCGACTTCTGCGCCTTCAATGAACTAGTGATTGGTGGCAGCGTATACAAACACAAGGATATTCACAAGGCTACATGGGTGTCACCAGATGGGCGAACCAAAAACCAAATTGACTTCATCACAATCTCGAGGAAGTGGCGGCGCAGCCTACTGGACACAAAAGCAAGAAGAGGAGCAGACGTTGGCTCAGACCACTACCTCGTACAAGGAACAATCCAACTCAAATTAAAGGCTTTCAGAGAAACAGGAGCTGCAGATAGACCACAAGCCAAGTTCAACACTCAAAAACTAAAGGATCAGGATACAAAGGATATCTTTACTGCAAGTATAAAGGACAAAGTTGAGACACAAATCAACATTAGTGAAGAGGTTAGCGTCGAAAAACACTGGAACAACCTGAAAACAGTATGGAGCGAAACCTGCATGGAAGTTCTGGGCAGAAAGAAGAGACAGGACAAACCGTGGCTCACTACGGACACTTGGAGGCTAATAGAGGAGAGAAGGATGGTGAAACAAAAAATTCTGCAGTGCACCGACGAGCAACAGAAACAGGAGTTGAATGTAAGCTACAATACACTGAACAAAGGAGTAAAGAAGAGTGCCAGAGAAGACAAAAGAAAGTATTATGAAGCCATGGCCAATGAAGCAGAACAAGCTGCAGGCAAAGGAGACCTCGCAACACTTCACCAAACAACTAGGTACCTTTCAGGCAAAAATTCGTCACAAATTAAGCCAGTGAAGGATGAAAATGGAAAGTCAATCACCAAAGAAGTGGAGCAAAGGAAACACTGGGCTGAACACTTCAAAAGACTACTAAACCGACCGCCACCTACAACGCGCCCAACAATACCAACAACGGAAGCAGAATTACCAGTGAACATCAACCCCCCGACGAAATCAGAAGTCCTGAAGGCAATCAAGATGCTGAAAGCTGGGAAAGCAGCAGGACCAGATGGAATCCCAGCAGAAGCATTGAAAGTCGACCCAGAGACAACAGCGGACTTGATGACGCCACTACTAGAGAAGGTGTGGAAAGAAGGCAAAGTACCCGAGGATTGGAAGAAAGGATACCTATTCAAACTACCAAAGAAAGGAGACTTAAGTCAATGCAAGAACTGGCGCGGAATTATGCTCCTTTCCATCCCAAGCAAAATACTAAGCCGCATCATCCTGGAAAGGATCAAACAAGCCTTGGATGAAAAACTTCGACCAGAACAAGCTGGATTCAGGAGTAACAAGTCATGTATTGATCAAATCGCCACACTACGGATCATCATTGAACAAAGTTTGGAATGGCAGTCACCTCTCTATCTCAACTTCATCGACTTTGAAAAGGCCTTCGACAGCGTCGACCGAGAGGTGATTTGGAAACTACTTCGCTACTACGGGGTGACGCCGACAATTATACATCTCATCCAACAGTTGTATGACAACGCTGCATGCCAAGTAATCCACAACGGAAAGCTCACGGAATCCTTCGAAGTGAAGACAGGAGTAAGACAGGGTTGCCTACTATCGCCAATGATTTTCCTGATTGCAGTAGACTGGATAATGCGACAAACAGCGGGCAATGAGGAAACAGGCATAAAATGGACTCACACAAAGAACTTGGAGGATCTGGACTTCGCCGATGATATATGCCTGATTTCCCACAAACTGGAAGATATGCAAGTGAAAAGTAACAAGTTGGCAGAAGAAGCATCAAAGATAGGACTCCAGGTGAACATAGAAAAAACAGAGGTGATGAAGATCCCTGGCCAACACCAACAACAACAACAGACAGCAATCAGCATAAATGGAAAAAACCTGAAAGCAACTACCTCCTTTACCTACTTGGGAAGCATTGTTTCAACTACAGGCGGAACTGACGAGGATATCAAAGCAAGGATCGGGAAAGCAAGGCAAGCTTTCATTACTCTGAAGTCTGTGTGGAGGACAACATCATTCAGCGTCAAAAATAAGATCGGGATTTTCAACTCCAATGTGAAGTCAGTACTACTATACGGATCAGAGACATGGCGTGTCACAAAGAGCACCTCAAACAAGCTACAGACCTTCATTAACAGATGTCTTCGCTCAATACTCAAGATCAGATGGCCGGAAAGGATCAGCAACAAAGATCTGTGGGAGCGAACCAACCAGGAACCCATTGTGAAACAAATAGGCAGGAAAAAATGGAGATGGATTGGCCACACTCTGAGGAAACCAGCAAGTGACATCACTAGACAAGCCCTCGAGTGGAACCCGAAAGGGAAACGACGAGTTGGTCGTCCAAGGGTGACCTGGAGGAGATCATGTGAAGAGGAGATGAAAGCATGTGGGCAGACCTGGAGCCAGGTGAAAACTCTAGCAGAGAATCGAACGCAATGGAGACGCATGGCTGAAGCCCTATGTTCCTCTAGGAACTAAAGGAAATAATAATAAGAAGAAGAAGAAAGAGAGATTCGCTCTAGCGTTAAAGAGTAGGAACCGGTGAGATAAAACCACGAGTGCAGAAAACCTTCTCGACAAAGAACAACACGAACCAATAAACTAACAGGGAGGACAGGAGTTCATGGAGACAACGAATAAGAAAGCACGCATGATTTGCGAATTATCCACAGAGATGTTCAACATAGGTAATAGGAAGACAGTGAGAAACACAGTGAAACAGGAGGTCATAAAGAGAGGAACACAAGAGAAAAGACAGGAAAAATTATGGAATGAAGAACATAATAGATGAAAAAAATCAAAAACCTGCCAGAAACGCTAAACCCATTCAATCTGATGGACAACAGAAACGTGGAAGACAATTCTGTATAGACACTCACTAACCTGTCGAACTGGAAGTCTCTTCTCCAACCGCTTGACTGCTTGTCACTTCTGAAAGGGAGAAAGCAATCACCTCGTTATCAATCATTGATTAATTTCATTTCGCTCAACTCAACCTTCCGCGTATCCGTCTGAATTCACAAACACTCACATATCCATTCACAACCGTCACAACACTACACTCGAAATTCCTCACAATCCTGTCAGACTTGCTTGTCCTCACGTGAATTCCACTGTCTCCACCATCCATCGGATTCAATGACTCGATGGTCGACGGGCTCACTGAATTGAATCAACTACTCACTCGCTGATTGGCATTGCTAGCATTCGGTGTCGACTGTGCGTTGGATGGTTGAAGGACTCCAGTTGAAGATGTGTGTGAGGGTGTGTGCTTGTGTAGTCGAATTGGGACAGTCACTTGCGTGTGTGTAATTCGTGTTGATCTTCATCGCGTGGATGATGTGCATGTGTAGGTTGATTGGATGGAGATGTGGTGCAGTGAGTGGTGTGTCGACTGTGTGTCATCAGGAATTGGAATGTTTGTGTGACCTGTTCAGTCGGTAGGCCGGTCGTTCACAATCATCACATTCACAAAGACTGCAAGTGTTTCACCCGGTCTCCAATACATGACTCCCAGACGCAGATTCGTACAGAATCACACACTTACAGACAGACAGAGACTCGGTGAGCCACACTGATGGAGAGGGAGACTGGCCGTCAGAGAGACGGACACACTGACTCACTGCGATTCTCCATCTCAGTCAACAAACCAGCAAGTCACGCAGCCAGCCAACCAGCTAGCCACGCTCAACTCACTCAGTCTGATGGACAACAGAAATGTGGACGACAAGTCTGTATAGACACTCACTCACCTGTCGAACTGGAAGTCTCTTCTTCTCCAACCACTTGACTGCTTGTCACTTCTGAAAGGGAGAAAGCAATCACCTCGTTATCAATCATTGATTAATTTCATTTCGCTCAACTCAACCTTCCGCGTATCCGTCTGAATTCACAAACACTCACATATCCATTCACAACCGTCACCACACTACACTCGAAATTCCTCACAATCCTGTCAGACTTGCTTGTCCTCACGTGAATTCCACTGTCTCCACCATCCATCGGATTCAATGACTCGATGGTCGACGGGCTCACTGAATTGAATCAACTACTCACTCGCTGATTGGCATTGCTAGCATTCGGTGTCGACTGTGCGTTGGATGGTTGAAGGATTCCAGCTGAAGATGTGTGTGAGGGTGTGTGCTTGTGTAGTCGAATTGGGACAGTCACTTGCGTGTGTGTAATTCGTGTTGATCTTCATCGCGTGGATGATGTGCATGTGTAGGTTGATTGGATGGAGATGTGGTGCAGTGAGTGGTGTGTCGACTGTGTGTCATCAGGAATTGGAATGTTTGTGTGACCTGTTCAGTCGGTAGGCCGGTCGTTCACAATCATCACATTCACAAAGACTGCAAGTGTTTCACCCGGTCTCCAATACATGACTCCCAGACGCAGATTCGTACAGAATCACACACTTACAGACAGACAGAGACTCGGTGAGCCACACTGATGGAGAGGGAGACTGGCCGTCAGAGAGACGGACACACTGACTCACTGCGATTCTCCATCTCAGTCAACAAACCAGCAAGTCACGCAGCCAGCCAACCAGCTAGCCACGCTCAACTCACTCAGTCTGATGGACAACAGAAATGTGGACGACAAGTCTGTATAGACACTCACTCACCTGTCGAACTGGAAGTCTCTTCTTCTCCAACCACTTGACTGCTTGTCACTTCTGAAAGGGAGAAAGCAATCACCTCGTTATCAATCATTGATTAATTTCATTTCGCTCAACTCAACCTTCCGCGTATCCGTCTGAATTCACAAACACTCACATATCCATTCACAACCGTCACAACACTACACTCGAAATTCCTCACAATCCTGTCAGACTTGCTTGTCCTCACGTGAATTCCACTGTCTCCACCATCCATCGGATTCAATGACTCGATGGTCGACGGGCTCACTGAATTGAATCAACTACTCACTCGCTGATTGGCATTGCTAGCATTCGGTGTCGACTGTGCGTTGGATGGTTGAAGGATTCCAGCTGAAGATGTGTGTGAGGGTGTGTGCTTGTGTAGTCGAATTGGGACAGTCACTTGCGTGTGTGTAATTCGTGTTGATCTTCATCGCGTGGATGATGTGCATGTGTAGGTTGATTGGATGGAGATGTGGTGCAGTGAGTGGTGTGTCGACTGTGTGTCATCAGGAATTGGAATGTTTGTGTGACCTGTTCAGTCGGTAGGCCGGTCGTTCACAATCATCACATTCACAAAGACTGCAAGTGTTTCACCCGGTCTCCAATACATGACTCCCAGACGCAGATTCGTACAGAATCACACACTTACAGACAGACAGAGACTCGGTGAGCCACACTGATGGAGAGGGAGACTGGCCGTCAGAGAGACGGACACACTGACTCACTGCGATTCTCCATCTCAGTCAACAAACCAGCAAGTCACGCAGCCAGCCAACCAGCTAGCCACGCTCAACTCACTCAGTCTGATGGACAACAGAAATGTGGACGACAAGTCTGTATAGACACTCACTCACCTGTCGAACTGGAAGTCTCTTCTTCTCCAACCACTTGACTGCTTGTCACTTCTGAAAGGGAGAAAGCAATCACCTCGTTATCAATCATTGATTAATTTCATTTCGCTCAACTCAACCTTCCGCGTATCCGTCTGAATTCACAAACACTCACATATCCATTCACAACCGTCACAACACTACACTCGAAATTCCTCACAATCCTGTCAGACTTGCTTGTCCTCACGTGAATTCCACTGTCTCCACCATCCATCGGATTCAATGACTCGATGGTCGACGGGCTCACTGAATTGAATCAACTACTCACTCGCTGATTGGCATTGCTAGCATTCGGTGTCGACTGTGCGTTGGATGGTTGAAGGATTCCAGCTGAAGATGTGTGTGAGGGTGTGTGCTTGTGTAGTCGAATTGGGACAGTCACTTGCGTGTGTGTAATTCGTGTTGATGTTCATCGCGTGGATGATGTGCATGTGTAGGTTGATTGGATGGAGATGTGGTGCAGTGAGTGGTGTGTCGACTGTGTGTCATCAGGAATTGGAATGTTTGTGTGACCTGTTCAGTCGGTAGGCCGGTCGTTCACAATCATCACATTCACAAAGACTGCAAGTGTTTCACCCGGTCTCCAATACATGACTCCCAGACGCAGATTCGTACAGAATCACACACTTACAGACAGACAGAGACTCGGTGAGCCACACTGATGGAGAGGGAGACTGGCCGTCAGAGAGACGGACACACTGACTCACTGCGATTCTCCATCTCAGTCAACAAACCAGCAAGTCACGCAGCCAGCCAACCAGCTAGCCACGCTCAACTCACTCAGTCTGATGGACAACAGAAATGTGGACGACAAGTCTGTATAGACACTCACTCACCTGTCGAACTGGAAGTCTCTTCTTCTCCAACCACTTGACTGCTTGTCACTTCTGAAAGGGAGAAAGCAATCACCTCGTTATCAATCATTGATTAATTTCATTTCGCTCAACTCAACCTTCCGCGTATCCGTCTGAATTCACAAACACTCACATATCCATTCACAACCGTCACAACACTACACTCGAAATTCCTCACAATCCTGTCAGACTTGCTTGTCCTCACGTGAATTCCACTGTCTCCACCATCCATCGGATTCAATGACTCGATGGTCGACGGGCTCACTGAATTGAATCAACTACTCACTCGCTGATTGGCATTGCTAGCATTCGGTGTCGACTGTGCGTTGGATGGTTGAAGGATTCCAGCTGAAGATGTGTGTGAGGGTGTGTGCTTGTGTAGTCGAATTGGGACAGTCACTTGCGTGTGTGTAATTCGTGTTGATCTTCATCGCGTGGATGATGTGCATGTGTAGGTTGATTGGATGGAGATGTGGTGCAGTGAGTGGTGTGTCGACTGTGTGTCATCAGGAATTGGAATGTTTGTGTGACCTGTTCAGTCGGTAGGCCGGTCGTTCACAATCATCACATTCACAAAGACTGCAAGTGTTTCACCCGGTCTCCAATACATGACTCCCAGACGCAGATTCGTACAGAATCACACACTTACAGACAGACAGAGACTCGGTGAGCCACACTGATGGAGAGGGAGACTGGCCGTCAGAGAGACGGACACACTGACTCACTGCGATTCTCCATCTCAGTCAACAAACCAGCAAGTCACGCAGCCAGCCAACCAGCTAGCCACGCTCAACTCACTCAGTCTGATGGACAACAGAAATGTGGACGACAAGTCTGTATAGACACTCACTAACCTGTCGAACTGGAAGTCTCTTCTTCTCCAACCGCTTGACTGCTTGTCACTTCTGAAAGGGAGAAAGCAATCACCTCGTTATCAATCATTGATTAATTTCATTTCGCTCAACTCAACCTTCCGCGTATCCGTCTGAATTCACAAACACTCACATATCCATTCACAACCGTCACAACACTACACTCGAAATTCCTCACAATCCTGTCAGACTTGCTTGTCCTCACGTGAATTCCACTGTCTCCACCATCCATCGGATTCAATGACTCGATGGTCGACGGGCTCACTGAATTGAATCAACTACTCACTCGCTGATTGGCATTGCTAGCATTCGGTGTCGACTGTGCGTTGGATGGTTGAAGGATTCCAGCTGAAGATGTGTGTGAGGGTGTGTGCTTGTGTAGTCGAATTGGGACAGTCACTTGCGTGTGTGTAATTCGTGTTGATGTTCATTGCGTGGATGATGTGCATGTGTAGGTTGATTGGATGGAGATGTGGTGCAGTGAGTGGTGTGTCGACTGTGTGTCATCAGGAATTGGAATGTTTGTGTGACCTGTTCAGTCGGTAGGCTGGTCGTTCACAATCATCACATTCACAAACACTGCAAGTGTTTCACCCGATCTCCAATACATGACTCCCAGACGCAGATTCGTACAGAATCACACACTTACAGACAGACACAGACTCGGTGAGCCACACTGATGGAGAGGGAGACTGGCCGTCAGAGAGACGGACACACTGACTCACTGCGATTCTCCATCTCAGTCAACAAACCAGCAAGTCACGCAGCCAGCCAACCAGCTAGCCACGCTCAACTCACTCAGTCTGATGGACAACAGAAATGTGGACGACAAGTCTGTATAGACACTCACTAACCTGTCGAACTGGAAGTCTCTTCTTCTCCAACCACTTGACTGCTTGTCACTTCTGAAAGGGAGAAAGCAATCACCTCGTTATCAATCATTGATTAATTTCATTTCGCTCAACTCAACCTTCCGCGTATCCGTCTGAATTCACAAACACTCACATATCCATTCACAACCGTCACAACACTACACTCGAAATTCCTCACAATCCTGTCAGACTTGCTTGTCCTCACGTGAATTCCACTGTCTCCACCATCCATAGGATTCAATGACTCGATGGTCGACGGGCTCACTGAATTGAATCAACTACTCACTCGCTGATTGGCATTGCTAGCATTCGGTGTCGACTGTGCGTTGGATGGTTGAAGGATTCCAGCTGAAGATGTGTGTGAGGGTGTGTGCTTGTGTAGTCGAATTGGGACAGTCACTTGCGTGTGTGTAATTCGTGTTGATCTTCATCGCGTGGATGATGTGCATGTGTAGGTTGATTGGATGGAGATGTGGTGCAGTGAGTGGTGTGTCGACTGTGTGTCATCAGGAATTGGAATGTTGGTGTGACTTGTTCAGTCGGTAGGCTGGTCGTTCACAATCATCACATTCACAAAGACTGCAAGTGTTTCACGTAGTCTGTAACACACGACTCCGGCACAGGTATTCGCACAGATGAGCAGACTGATTCACGATGTTACTCTCATGTATCTTTTCTCTTATATATATTCATATTTGCTTAGAGGCAGGCAGGCGAACATACAACCGTCCCATGTTTCTCCTAATTTTGTCTCTATTTCAATATTTTATTTATTTTCAAATTGTTTATCACTTCTATGAATTGTTTAGTTGATTCATGTTTGTTGTATGTCTTGATTTGGGAATTATCTTGATGAAAGTATTTTCGTTTGTTAACTTCTTTCATACTTGACATATATTTCGATGGCATATTTGTATTTTGATCTAATTTATTTAATTGTATTGCGGGTCACTGGTTTTATCCGTATCAAATTTTTCATGTCATATTTGCTTCAGTCAACTATTGATAATTTTGACGGTAGTCTGATTACATGAGTATAAAACAATCAATTTATTCATTGCATTTATTTATTCAGGTATGCATGGACTCTTAAATGTTGACGCCCTCAAGATTTCCGTACATATCAATTTGCAGATTTCCTCCAGCGTACTTTCGCCATCCATCTGATTGAATGTCTCAATGATTGATAGTTGATGTGAATGGTTCGTGTCGTCAGGTCAATAGCGCATCATAGAATGTTGTCTGGCCAGCTAAATATTCGTTGCATGATTACCTCCTGCAAATGCTTAGAACAACTCCCAGTCGGACAACGATATGTGTGTGTTTGTGTATGGTCCAGTGTTTACTGATGTGTGAATCTGTGTGATGTTTGATAATACTGAGTGAGAGTATCTTGCACCTGCTCTACATTTTCTTCTCGCTTTCATCCCTATTTCTGTGCTAATTTTTGATCATTTTGACTGGTGTTCCTAAAACATTTACGTCCAGTTACAGGATCCCACCATCAACTGACTTCGGATAGATTACTATTGAAAACACAACAGGGAGCACTGGACAGCCAGCTGTCGCATCCTCGTTGTTCGGGGACGTAACTGTAGTAGGCTCACACAACCAGGAATCTAGTCCGATACTTCCCAATAACAAGGCGGTTGTGTAGACCATCAAGCCAATGAGACGCCATCCAACTCTCCATGATTTCAAACTTGATGAGGAAATCCGGTAACCGATCAAATCCCAGCCAACTAACGCCTGACATTTTCATTTCTTCTCATGGAATATACCTTCATATTCATTTACTGATTACACTACCACCGTCAATGATTTTTATTACTATTATGACTATTTTAAATAATACTCTATATAATACTTGTAAGTAGCTTACCCAACTTCGGTAGAGAGAATCTGTTTCCATGTGAGGTTGTAAAGATCAGCCGATTTTCCGCTTCACGTATCGAGGAACACTTGTTCTCGTCACCCTGTATGATAATCATTTCAAGTGGTTGATCATCTTGTCCTTTGAAGATGACTGTAACGTCATCTTCCTCACAGAAGGCGGACTCTTGTTCCCATGTCATATTAAGAAGCTCTCCAGACTGCAGTTGGACGCTTTTGATCCTCGGAACTGGTGAAACAATTGAAGAGATATGAAATTGCCGGTTTTATATATTTCGATGAATAAATTTTTATCTAATATCATAGAATGACAGATGTCAATGAAGGTAATAACGAGATTTCAGAGGTATTCCTAGTCCTCTTCGAAGTGCTCCTTTAGACGATTTCATCAAGCTAAACACACTAGACATGAACGTGTAAAGTACGCCTCCACTAGCTTATTCTTCAAATCACCAGCTCTCCCGAGTAGCTAGCCACCCAATCTCTCAGTCAGTCATTCAGCCAGCCAGGAATCATGTGACGTCGACTCAGTCGACTTCCTGAGCTGAGTCAAACCAAGTTCACTGCTGACTAACCCGAACTCAGGTGTGAGAATCAGCCGTCTGGTGTTTGCATTACTTCGATGTGGCTGGCAAGCAAGCACTACCGGTGGTGTGAGTGGTGTGAATGGTGTTAGTGCTGTACAACTACTCATCTTAATTAAGAAGTAGTATGTAGCTGAAAGCAGTTCTTTCTGTATAAAACAGTCTTTCAGTCTCATCGATCTAAACCAGACAGACACATAAGTCAGTCACCGTCACATACACAACAAGTCGTCGAGTGGTACCTGAGCGAAAAGCGATGGATTGTATCTTGGGACACTTCAGCACTGACAACCCCATCGAAAGTTGCAATCAGCTTTCTCAGTGTTTGAGTGGAATTCGACACTGTGGTAGAATGCTATTTCTTATCACATAAGTTCATTTGATCTGAAACACATTGTATGATAAAGTCTCAATAACTGGATAACATTTGGTGCTCATAATCAGGACTTTCAAGTTACGAGATTTTCAGTTTTGTCAGTCAGTCAGTCAGTCAGTCAGTCATTGCACTGAAATCCTACCACAGCTCAGTAAACGGGATGTGACACTATCGTGAGGAGAAGTTGTAAGTGTGTACGACGACTCACGACAGACTCACTCTGTGATGAGACAGCTGGCTGTCCAGTGCCATTCGCGTTTCAACGATTCTCTCAGTTTGCAACCGAAATCTACATTCACTTCATCAATAACACCCTACAAACACCAAGTCTACGAAAGAAAATTCATTCATGAGTGGAATGCACGTAACCAAGTAACCGATGCGCATTATTTACTATTTGAACTATTATTGTTCTCTTGACTTTCGAGTCGAATATGCGCTAGGAACAACACGACTCCACTTCGTCCTATTCTCTGTTACCTACTTTTGGTGCGTGCACGATTGCTCATAATCTCTCATCTCTACCTACCCACACGACCTCCTCCATGTCAACCTCGCACCGACGACTCACTTATCAATTCGAATACAGATTTCACTCGATGGATGGTCTGCTTTGCGCGTGATGTCATTCGACGATCTCCATATCGAATGCCAGTCCATCTCCATTTTCCCTAATTCAATTGAGGAACGACAGGTTCTCAGTTTATCTGTTCCTAAAGTCTCTTGTTACCAATTCTTCCCAGCTCAGCATTGCATCTTCATTAGGCAGGCAGCGAAGGCAGCTGTCGAAAAGCCGCTGCAACAGGCTGTCGGAAATGCCATTCGTGACGCCAGTGCCAAGTTTCTCATTCATACACAAGAAGTGAATCACCTCACATTTGCGTGGAAATTCCGAATCCCGTTGTTTATATTGTGGACTGGAGGAGATTTCCGATCTGATTTCAGACTGACAATGGTGTAGATCGACTTTCCAATTCTGACTGGCTTTCACACCTTCATCCGTTCCGACTGCCAGTGGCTGAAACAAGGCCGCCTAGATAAGTGGAGGAAGTGACTAAACCCTTTCAAAACCCTCCCGTTCATACTGATGCTGGCTTCTTGTTTTGCTGATGCTGTTGCGGCTGTTGCCTACGTGGTATCTCCATCACCTCCGTCTTCTTGATGTTCACCTGGAGTTCTGTCTTCACCACCTGATTCTTTAGCCAGTTTGTTGGTTGTCGCCTGCAAGTCTTCGAGTTTCACTGTGTGTGTGACATGAAACACAAATCATCCACATGCGAAATCCAGATCTTCTAGACTTCTCTTATTGGTCTAGTGTGCTCCCCTCTCATCACTACCCACAATCTGATGCACAATCAAGTCCACCACTAATAGGGTGACCACTGGTGAGTAAAGGCGGAAAGCCTTGTCCTACTCCTGTATTCACTTCAAATGCAGTCTTCGTTGAGTTTCCCGTTGTGGATCACCCGACACGTAACTTCGTCATATAGCCAACTGTTGAATGATGTTGAGAAAGATTCGAGGCAATGCATCCCATATTGTTGAAGCAGTTTCCAATTTGCTTCTCGGTCAATGATGCAGCATCGAAAGCCTCTCCGAAGTGGATAAAGTTATCGAATTGGAGGTGGAGGTGAGGATGTCACTGCTGTTCTATGCTTCGTTTGAAATGACGCACGTTGACTTTCCGTGAAAAATTACAGCCCAATTACAGATACTCAATGAGATGTGTACAGTATTCATGTGTGTTTGTGTGTGCACAAGTGCATTCAACAAAGAGGTAGGGGTGACTTCTTCCATATTTTTCTGCAAAACAGACACTTATCTTTGACAACTTACCTCTTTTGTAATAAAGTGTATGTGATCCTAACGTAGGTGACAACCAACCACCTGTCCTCCCTGAGACAATATATGTTGAATCCTTACATACATCTCCAATGGCATTCAATGAAGCAGACGTGGTGTCCACACCAAGTACAATAGAAGTCTTTGAAAACACACTGATATATAGTTGCAGTTGTAAATCTTTGATACCCGAAGGACTAAATGGAATCCAGGAAAAGCTCAAATATTTGTCGCTTTCTTGAAGTAGCCAAAATCTTCTTCCATCTGTATTTGGTAAATTAAATCAGAGAAAATAACAATGGAGATATTCATGACATGGTGCAAGTGGAAAATTGAAGTGAAGTTAGTGGAGTGATGAGAAAAGTAAACATTGCATGTTTGATAGTGAATTGACATCAATGAATAAGAGAACCGGTGGGAAACAACAGGGAGTACTGTACAGCCAGTTGTTTCGTCTTCGCTGTTTCAGACTACTCGGCAGTACACACCCACCACTAGGCTTCGAATCAAGGAAATTCCTGCTCACAAAATGGTCACCTACAACAAGTTGGGTATGTTATCAGTTTCTCGCCGGTGACATTATCTGGTGGTTGCGCTATATGCATGGCAAATTGGTAGAAGTTAGCCACCATGAGATCTGGATGATGTGTAGGATCCTAGTTGCTAAGCGGTCTACGATATCGCTAGTCTTGTGAGTGGAAGGTGTGGGTATCAAATACTACATATGTGTATAACTTGGTCACTGTGTTATTATACGATTCCATATTAATTTGTTTATGAGATATATTGCACACAGTGAGACACTATTATTTACTGGATGACAGTGTTCACAACACAATCTCTGAATAATCATGATCATATGAATTAGGACTACACAAATTCGAACCTTTAGTTGTATTCTTCGCTCTGATCCTTCGTAAATCTTAAACGGGGCTCTCAACAAGGCAGGAATAAAAGTGTCATTTGAGCCCTTCCCCACCTCACACCCGAAAACTCACTTAGACAACAAATGATGTCGTTCACAGTCATAAGGGCCAATAGGGCGCCTTCAACAAAGTGATTTAGTTCACTTATTGGCCTGTCACGATTTCCACATCAAATACATATGTCGCATTGGTGGAACGGCGTCAGTCAGACTAGCGGAGTATGAAAGCCTGAAAAATCTAGATCAGTTGACCGGGATACGACAAAATCTGAAGAATAGCTAAGCTAATCCAGAGAGCCATAACAGAATATCAATGCACCCACACTGTGATCAAACAAGCAACTGACATATCTGTAATCTAACGACTCACAAAACAAACTGTATGCAGACATTGTTTAAAATAGTTCAGCCACATTACAGCACTCAAGTGATGAAGATAGCAGGAGAGAAATACCTATTAGTAGTCTTCGAGAGGAATGAATACTCGTGAAATTTCATCGAGAGATGTCTACACTCAAATCGAAATAGATAAACAGGAAATACACATCAAGAATATTTCTGATACACTGGAGGCTAGACACTGAAGGAACAGTTGAAAATGACAGAATCGTGCACCAAATCAACTGCTTGGTTTGTCGAACTAATCGTTCTAATCACAAGTGGAGGTTCAGTGTCGATTATCAACGTCAATCGATCTTTGGCAATCATCAAGATGAGTTACCTTTGAATTATACGAGCACAGAATATGATGATTAAAAGTATCACTGATCACTGTGCTTATTTTATAGGTGAATGTAAAGGTGGAGAGCTTTATCTCAGCTGGATGGTTTTGGTGTAGTTGTGTTCTCTGAGCTGCATGCCTTGTCTTATCAGACAACATCCTCAACACATACTTTAATTTGAACTGAGGCTGGAAATTATCCACGAGATCAATAGTCATCTCTCCTCGTAACCTTGGACGAGATTGACGGCATTCGTGCATTTTCTTGGCCTCGACTACACTTGCATTCGTACTGATTGTCCTTCTCATCTGAAATTCGATCTTTGTTCCATATGATTTCCTTCTTTATGGACTGGTCAATCTTCTTTATGTCCACATGTCTGCTGATTGACGAATAACATGGCCAGAGAAATTCTCTGATTATTTTGGGGTTTTCCTCGTCTAAAGATAATTTTTTACCATATTGTTGCAATCGAATGGTTTCAATGGATGTCTGCATGCAGTGACAAGAGGCAGTGGATATCGTGTCTATTCACGACCAATTTATGATCTTGGACGCGAAAACGTAGATGTGAACTTTCACACTGACAATCGCTTATTTCTCACAGTCAACCACGAAATGAAACATTTCATTTCAATGAAAGCATCCAACGAATATGAACTTGTGGAAAAAGCAAATCAATAAAATATTCAGATACCATGAACAACTTACGTTTATCTTCATTCTTAGCTAAATAGGCCAGTTCATATTGTCCAGAAATTCCTTGTGGCAAGACTGTCAATACAATGAATAAGAGCATCAATTAACACAGATACATTTCGATTGCGTACGTGGGAGTCTCAATAAAATTGCAATTACGACGCTATCTACATGAATCCACTTACCAACCAACTGACCAGGCAACCAACGAACTTAAACAGAGACAAACTCTGTCAGCTTAAAGACTCGATAGATCCAATGACGAAAAGGAACAGAATTTAGCAAATATCATGTTGTGAAACCTACTGAGAACAATTACACAGGTCAAGACAGTTGATAGGGACCAGTTAAATTATCAGAAGATATGAATTTTGGTGTTAGCATGAGAATGATTTACCCCACTAAATAGAGTATTGTGAATAAATCTAGTTCGGCGTGTGATATCGATAAGATTTATCAATAGTATATCAGCAGACGTTCATCGGCATAAACATATCAAATGACAAGCAGACAAATTTGACATCAGAGAAAGAAAATGATTCAGAGTTGGTCAGATACATGGGAGACGTGAAAGGAACACAAGGAAATACAATATGGAGGCCGGAGGTAGCACAACTCGGAAGATCTGTGACAGTGGTGGTTTGAAGATAAGGTGTGCATAATTCCCCTACGTAGCAATACTAAATTCCTAATAAACAATCCTTTGCCAAATCTCTTGTCTTCTACTGCTAAAATTAGTGTTGCTGACAGGATGCTGCACAACCCTTGACATCGGTGGACTAGCCAATGTGGCCAGACAGCTTCTGACGACAATGTTAGTCACAATAGAGGCAGTGAAATTAGCGGCACTACCAGTGAGTGCCAGGAATGACCATTGCTTCAAATGTGGTAAACCACGACACTGCAGGAGGTACTGCGCAGAAAGAAGGAAAAGGAAACATTTCAGAGTATATTGTGCGTCCTCTCTTCAATCTGACTAAAAGTAGTGGGCACTATTGAGACGGGGAATATCAGTTCGAATTCGCGAGTGAACGGTCAAGAAGTAGTATGTTTAGTAGATGCAGTGTTGGCAGTCTCAATAATAGATAGGAATCTATGTCAGACCGTGTTCATCGACAATTCAAACGGTAGATGGACACTGTTAAGCATCACAGGCATGCAAACTTTGGCGTTCTCATTGGCGATTGCGAAGTGACATTCCCGTTCATTGTTGTGCACGAGTGACGGTGAAAATTACTGTGTGCGAGAGGTTGGTGCAATAACTAACACGAACGAGAGGGCAGTGATAACGAAGTACGGAACTATCAGCATGTATGAGAAGAGAGAGATTGAAGGGGTGGAAGCGTTGAAAGCACAGAATTTGACAGTGTTAGTAAAAGAATACGATCATCTGTTCACTGGAGATGATGACTCCCACGGTCGTTGTGAAGACGTGAGGCATGAAATCTCTCACTGAGTTGTCGGAAAATGGCGCCATTCACAGGGTGAGGAGTTCCATGTCATTTAGGAGGTGAGGTCAAGTGACAAGTGAAGGAGATGTTACAGGATGATATTATTGAAGAACATGACAGTCCGTATCACTCTCCAGTTCTTTTAGTGAAGAAAGCTAATGGGAAGTGCAGATTCTGCGTCGACTTCCGACAGCTAAACAGCATGTCAGAGCTGAGACAGTGTGCCATGCCAACTGAAGTAGAGACTTTGGACCATCTACTAAGCGCGAAGTTGTTTGCAGTGGTCGACTTCCGATCAGCATATTGGCAGATACCGAGAAAACAGAGTGACAGAGATATGACGGCGCCTGTAGTGGATGGAAACCAGTATTGGTTCAAGCGCACGCTATCTGAACTCGCAAGTGAACCGTTTACCTTCAAACAATGCATTATTGACATTGTCACTTAGTAACTTGAAGAATGTGTAGGTGTATGGTGACGATCGCGTCATCTACAGTCAAAACGACAGAGACCGTGTGAACCATGTCCAAGCCGTGGTGTAAATGAATGAGAAAATTGAACTTTGGTTCGATGGCCTTGGTCGCCATTGGCAGGCACATCGAAGGCGCGAATGATTCAATCGTGTACAAGTTTGAATTGGACGAAGGTCTACGAATAGAAGTAAAACACATTCCTTGTTTATGGACATTGTACAGAGTAGTGACTTTGACTGATGAACAATACAACTTGTTACAAGTCCTTGTGATTTGGAATTGAGATCGATATTCTACTTAGTAATTGTAGGTTTGAGCGTCTTCAAAGATAATAGGAACATAGGCTTATTTTCATTGACATATGATAAAACACATTGACGAGTTTGGACTGACCACCGAAACCAACACATTCTATGTAGCCAGAAAGAGAGTTTCACTCTAGCGTTAAAGAGTAGGAACCGGTGAGATAAAACCACGAGTGTAGAAAATCTTCTCGACAAAGAACAACACGGCCACATAGACTAACAGGAAGGACAGGATTTCATGGAGAGAACGAATAAGAAAGCACGCATGATTTGCAAATTATCCACAGAGACGTACAAAATAAGAAATAGAACGACAGAGAGAAACACAGTGAGACAGGAGGTCATAAAGAGAGGAACACAAGATAAAAGACACGAAAAATTACGGAATAAAAACCATAATAGAAGAAAAAATTCAAACCCAGCCAGACACGATAAACCCACTCAGTCTGATGGACAACAGAAATGTGGACGACAACTCTGTATAGACACTCACTCACCTGTCGAACTGGAAGTCTCTTCTCCAACCGCTTGACTGCTTGTCACTTCTGAAAGGGAGAAAGCAATCACCTCGTTAACAATCACTAATTAATTTCATTTCGCTCAACTCTACCTTCTTCGTATCCGTCTGAATTCACAAACACTCACATATCCATTCACAACCGTCACAACACTACACTCGAAATTCCTCACAATCCTGTCAGACTTGCTTGTCCTCACGTGAATTCCACTGTCTCCACCATCCATCGGATTCAATGACTCGATGGTCGACGGGCTCACTAAATTGAATCAACTACTCACTCGCTGATTGGCATTGCTAGCATTCGGTGTCGACTGTGTGTTGGATGGTTGAAGGATTCCAGCTGAAGCTGTGTGTGAGGGTGTGTGCTTGTGTAGTCGAATTGGGACAGTCACTTGCGTGTGTGTAATTCGTGTTGATCTTCATCGCGTGGATGATGTGCATGTGTAGGTTGATTGGATGGAGATGTGGTGCAGTGAGTGGTGTGTCGACTGTGTGTCATCAGGAATTGGAATGTTGGTGTGACTTGTTCAGTCGGTAGGCTGGTCGTTCACAATCATCACATTCACAAAGACTGCAAGTGTTTCACGTAGTCTCTAACACACGACTCCGACACAGAGATTCGGACGGACCGGCAGACTGATTCACAATGTTACTCTCATGTATCTTATCTCTTATATATATTCATATTTGCTTGGAGGCAGGCAGGCGAACATGCAGCCATTTCATGTGTCTCCTAATTTTTTCTCTATTTCAAATATTTTATTTATTTTCAAATTGTTTATGACTTCTATGAATTGTTCAGTTGATTCATGTTTGTTGTATGTCTTGATTTGTGAATTATCTTGATGAAAGTATTTTCGTTTGTTAACTTCTTTCATACTTGACAAATATTTCGATGGCATATTTGTATTTTCATCTAATTGATTTAATTTTTATGCGGGTCACTGGTTTTATCCGTATCAAATTTTTCATGTCATATTTGCTTCAGTCAACTAGTGATAATTTTGACGGTAGTCTGATTACATGAGTATAAAACAATCAATTTATTCATTGCATTTATTTATTCAAGTATGCATGGACTCCTAAATGTTGACGCCCTCAAGATTTCCGTACATATCAATTAGCAGATTTCCTCCAGCTTACTTTCGCCATCCATCTGATTGAATGTCTCAATGATTGATAGTTGATGTGAATGGTTCGTGTCTTCAGCTCAATAGCGCATCATAGAATGTTGTCTGGCCAGCTAAATATTCGTTGCATGATTACCTCCTGCAAATGCTTAGAACAACTCCCAGTCGGACAACGATATGTGTGTGTTTGTGTATGGTCCAGTGTTTACTGATGTGTGAATCTGTGTGATGTTTGATAATACTGAGTGAGAGTATCTTGCACCTGCTCTACATTTTCTTCTCGCTTTCATCCCTATTTCTGTGCTAATTTTTGATCATTTTGACTGGTGTTCCTAAAACATTTACGTCCAGTTACAGGATCCCACCATCAACTGACTTCGGATAGATTACTATTGAAAACACAACAGGGAGCACTGGACAGCCAGCTGTCGCATCCTCGTTGTTCGGGGACGTACCTGTAGTAGGCTCACACAACCAGGAATCTAGTCCGATACTTCCCAATAACAAGGCGGTTGTGTAGACCATCAAGCCAATGAGACGCCATCCAACTCTCCATGATTTCAAACTTGATGAGGAAATCCGGTAACCGATCAAATCCCAGCCAACTAACGCCTGACATTTTCATTTCTTCTCATGGAATATACCTTCATATTCATTTACTGATTACACTACCACCGTCAATGATTTTTATTACTATTATGACTATTTTAAATAATACTCTATATAATACTTGTAAGTAGCTTACCCAACTTCGGTAGAGAGAATCTGTTTCCATGTGAGGTTGTAAAGATCAGCCGATTTTCCGCTTCACGTATCGAGGAATACTTGTTCTCATCACCCTGTATGATAATCATTTCAAGTGGTTGATCATCTTGTCCTTTGAAGATGACTGTAACGTCATCTTCCTCACAGAAGGCGGACTCTTGTTCCCATGTCATATTAAGAAGCTCTCCAGACTGCAGTTGGACGCTTTTGATCCTCGGAACTGGTGAAACAATTGAAGAGATATGAAATTGCCGGTTTTATATATTTCGATGAATAAATTTTTATCTAATATCATAGAATGACAGATGTCAATGAAGGTAATAACGAGATTTCAGAGGTATTCCTAGTCCTCTTCGAAGTGCTCCTTTAGACGATTTCATCAAGCTAAACACACTAGACATGAACGTGTAAAGTACGCCTCCACTAGCTTATTCTTCAAATCACCAGCTCTCCCGAGTAGCTAGCCACCCAATCTCTCAGTCAGTCATTCAGCCAGCCAGGAATCATGTGACGTCGACTCAGTCGACTTCCTGAGCTGAGTCAAACCAAGTTCACTGCTGACTAACCCGAACTCAGGTGTGAGAATCAGCCGTCTGGTGTTTGCATTACTTCGATGTGGCTGGCAAGCAAACACTACCGGTGGTGTGAGTGGTGTGAATGGTGTTAGTGCTGTACAACTGCTCATCTTAATTAAGAAGTAGTATGTAGCTGAAAGCAGTTCTTTCTGTATAAAACAGTCTTTCAGTCTCATCGATCTAAACCAGACAGACACATAAGTCAGTCACCGTCACATACACAACAAGTCGTCGAGTGGTACCTGAGCGAAAAGCGATGGATTGTATCTTGGGACACTTCAGCACTGACAACCCCATCGAAAGTTGCAATCAGCTTTCTCAGTGTTTGAGTGGAATTCGACACTGTGGTAGAATGCTATTTCTTATCACATAAGTTCATTTGATCTGAAACACATTGTATGATAAAGTCTCAATAACTGGATAACATTTGGTGCTCATAATCAGGACTTTCAAGTTACGAGATTTTCAGTTTTGTCAGTCAGTCAGTCAGTCAGTCAGTCATTGCACTGAAATCCTACCACAGCTCAGTAAACGGGATGTGACACTATCGTGAGGAGAAGTTGTAAGTGTGTACGACGACTCACGACAGACTCACTCTGTGATGAGACAGCTGGCTGTCCAGTGCCATTCGCATTTCAACGATTCTCTCAGTTTGCAACCGAAATCTACATTCACTTAATCAATAACACCCTACAAACACCAAGTCTACGAAAGAAAATTCATTCATGAGTGGAATGCACGTAACCAAGTAAACGATGCGCATTATTTACTATTTGAACTATTATTGTTCTCTTGACTTTCGAGTCGAATAGGCGCCAGGAACAACACGACTCCACTTCGTCCTATTCTCTGTTACCTACTTTTGGTGCGTGCACGATTGCTCATAATCTCTCATCTCTACCTACCCACACGATCTCGGAAATGCCATTCGTGACGCCAGTGCCAAGTTTCTCATTCATACACAAGAAGTGAATCACCTCACATTTGCGTGGAAATTCCGAATCCCGTTGTTTATATTGTGGACTGGAGGAGATTTCCGATCTGATTTCAGACTGACAATGGTGTAGATCGACTTTCCAATTCTGACTGGCTTTCACACCTTCATCCGTTCCGACTGCCAGTGGCTGAAACAAGGCCGCCTAGATAAGTGGAGGAAGTGACTAAACCCTTTCAAAACCCTCCCGTTCATACTGATGCTGGCTTCTTGTTTTGCTGATGCTGTTGCGGCTGTTGCCTACGTGGTATCTCCATCACCTCCGTCTTCTTGATGTTCACCTGGAGTTCTGTCTTCACCACCTGATTCTTTAGCCAGTTTGTTGGTTGTCGCCTGCAAGTCTTCGAGTTTCACTGTGTGTGTGACATGAAACACAAATCATCCACATGCGAAATCCAGATCTTCTAGACTTCTCTTATTGGTCTAGTGTGCTCCCCTCTCATCACTACCCACAATCTGATGCACAATCAAGTCCACCACTAATAGGGTGACCACTGGTGAGTATAGGCGGAAAGCCTTGTCTTACTCCTGTATTCACTTCAAATGCAGGCTTCGTTGAGTTTCCCGTTGTGGATCACCCGACACGTAACTTCGTCATATAGCCAACTGTTGAATGATGTTGAGAAAGATTCGAGGCAATGCATCCCATATTGTTGAAGCAGTTTCCAATTTGCTTCTCGGTCAATGATGCAGCATCGAAAGCCTCTCCGAAGTGGATAAAGTTATCGAATTGGAGGTGGAGGTGAGGATGTCACTGCTGTTCTATGCTTCGTTTGAAATGACGCACGTTGACTTTCCGTGAAAAATTACAGCCCAATTACAGATACTCAATGAGATGTGTACAGTATTCATGTGTGTTTGTGTGTGCACAAGTGCATTCAACAAAGAGGTAGGGGTGACTTCTTCCATATTTTTCTGCAAAACAGACACTTATCTTTGACAACTTACCTCTTTTGTAATAAAGTGTATGTGATCCTAACGTAGGTGACAACCAACCACCTGTCCTCCCTGAGACAATATATGTTGAATCCTTACATACATCTCCAATGGCATTCAATGAAGCAGACGTGGTGTCCACACCAAGTACAATAGAAGTCTTTGAAAACACACTGATATATAGTTGCAGTTGTAAATCTTTGATACCCGAAGGACTAAATGGAATCCAGGAAAAGCTCAAATATTTGTCGCTTTCTTGAAGTAGCCAAAATCTTCTTCCATCTGTATTTGGTAAATTAAATCAGAGAAAATAACAATGGAGATATTCATGACATGGTGCAAGTGGAAAATTGAAGTGAAGTTAGTGGAGTGATGAGAAAAGTAAACATTGCATGTTTGATAGTGAATTGACATCAATGAATAAGAGAACCGGTGGGAAACAACAGGGAGTACTGTACAGCCAGTTGTTTCGTCTTCGCTGTTTCAGACTACTCGGCAGTACACACCCTCCACTAGGCTTCGATTCAAAGAAATTCCTGCTCACAAAATGGTCGCCTACAACAACTAAGTTAGGGCATCACTTTTTCTCCTGTGGCTGAATGGTCTACGAGATCGCTAGCATTATGAAGAGTCTTAAAGAACGAGGATAAAACACCTGGCTGTCCAATACGCCCTCATGGTTTCCAGTGATCCACTATTTGATGTCAACTTATCATCAAACCTGTAACCAATCAAATCACTGCCATCCAAACACACTTTATGAATGAACACCTAGTGGAGATTGTTTCTAAATCTACATTTGTGTATAACGTGGTCACTGCGATAGAATGTGATTCCGTAACTATTTGTTTATTGGGTATATTAAACACATATAATGAGGCAGTATTACTTACTGGATGACAAAGTCTACAACACAGTCTCTTATTGGCTACGATCACATAAATTAGGACTACACGAATTCGCAAATTTCGTTCCCTATGGTTTGTTCATATCCTTCGGAAATTGTGCACGGAGTTCTCAATGAGACGAGAATAAAAGTGTCACTGAACAACACCCTCCACACTCATACACCAATAAACTTGATAAGAAACAAACTATGTCGGACATACTGTCATAAAATACAGGATTGGATAAGAAAACAGAGGTGAAATCTAATATTACAGGGTGAGGGGCAAAATGATAGCTGAAGCTTTATTACCTGTATATTTATATTGTCATTATTTTTATTTTAGACTGGATATTCTAGATATTTATGTATCTTTGTGACTGTATATCCACGTAATAATCGTGTTTCCACCTACCAGATCACTTTCTGCTCTTGAGATTGACGAGGCATAAGATTCAACAATCAACGCAATAGCCGACCTGCGTCTACCTTCGTTTGGTTTCACTGAGGCAAGGATTTGATTCGCCACCACTGAACTCCTTTTTTCGCTGCCCAAAATAATAATTCGCTGATTTCAAATTACGGATGAGGCACTGCTCTAAAGGTTCTTGGAAATATTAGTGATTTAATCGATGGCGCTCCTGCAGACCACCAATATGATAGACTCAAGGTAGTTTTGATCCAAAGAAGCACTGTTTCTGACGAGAAATGGATCCAGCAATTACTCGCTGCACGTGGGCTAGGATCATGGACGCCATCTCAGCCACACAGACATATGCGTCAACTGATTAACCCACACAAAGTTGACGAAGTGGTCTAACGACAGATGCGGCTGCAGTGGCTACCACGGCATATCAAACAGAACTGACTTACTCCTACAAATCTGTCAACCTAGTTGAACTAAGTGAGCTTGAAGACAATATTCTACGCGTAAAGCGTGACATCAGTATCTTTAATATATCAATACGTCATGGGTCACCAGTTCAGGGTGCATCTGTATTATCAGTGACGTCAGCATTGACAAGTAAGATGGAGAAGCTAAAAACTGTGATTCCCAGCCTACGTGCACAAGGTAGTAGATCACCATCGGGGTCAAGACAGAGTAGATGGTCTTTCTCAAGACAGCGGACCATAACATCTACTAATACTTGAAATATTTGCCGGTACCGTAAAAGTTTGGAAACCGAGCTATTCGGTGTTTAAAACAGTGCATTTTGAGCAGTGGTGACTCAGATCAGGGAAATTTATCAGCCAGACAGTCCTGGCGATGGCTGTTACAGGCTATCATTCAAGCCGCCTTTTCTACTTGATCTATAGAACTACTGGTACATTATTCCTGGTAGATACAGGATCCAAAGTTAGTGTTATACCCACTTCACTATCCAGGTGGCCTTCTAACAAAGCTGGCAAACTTTCACCTTGAGCAGCTTACCGAACTGGCATACGGACTTACGGCGAACAATCACTTATACTGGGCCGTCATCGTTTTACATGGATTTTCATAATAGCTGACGTACGTCATGCCTTACTCGGGGCTGATATTTTAGGTAAATTCAATCTGTTGGTTAATGTTAACAAGAAAAAACTGATTGACAACTGCAACCAACGTCATTCCATAGAATCATCTAAGACTACATCGTTTATAACATTTGCATCGAAAAGCCAGGTGACTGCACTTTTTCTGCATTACTACAACGTTTCCCTAAAATTATAAAGCCATCTTACCACATCAAAGATGTCCCTCATTCTGTCACGCATTAAATCGTCACAACTGGTCAACCAGCCCGAGCACGTCCTTGTCGACTACCACCCCATACAATGGCAGCAGTCAAAGCTGAATCTGAACACATGATGCAACTGGGAGTCATCCAATCTTGCAATAGTCCTTGGTCCTAACCATTACATGGACGTGAATGTTGGCAATGTGGTAATTACCGACACTTGAATAACGCTGATGTCCCAGATTGTTATCGCATCCCTCACTTGCATGATTTATCTCTGACATTGCAGGGCAAGACTATTTTCTCCAAAGTGGATTTAGTCAGAGCTTATCACCAGATACCGAGGGAACAATAATAATAATATATCATCAGATACCAGTCGCTCCTGAGGATATTGAGAAGACAGTCATTGGAAGACGTTTGAATTCCCATCAGTGCCATTTGGTCTGAAAAACTCCGCACAGTCCTTTCAGCGCTTCATGGAACAAGTTACTCAAGGTCTTGATTCTGTGTTCCTTTACTTAGATGACGTTAACACTGATAGCAAGTCGGTAGAGGAACATAAAGATCACCTCAGCACTTTGTTTCAGCATTTCGAGCAATAAGGTGTTACTATAAACCCAAAGAATTACATTTTCAGTGCCTCTTCTACTCCACTTCTGAGACATGACATAACTGCATACGGCATCAGGCCTATGGAGGAAAATATTGAGACTATCGAAAACTTCCCCAAACCAGATTCATGAAAGAAAGTCCGGCGATTTTCGGGGATGTTTCATTTCTATCGACTTTTCATTCCTTCGTGTGCTTCCATCGTATAACCTTTAACTGATTTCTTCAAAAGTGATCACACAAAGTTCTGATGGTCAGCACAAACACACGAATCAATCTGTAACGCCAAAGACGCTTTGTCCAAAGTCGCCACATTTGCCCACATCGACGCCGAAGTATCTCTCATCCTGTGCACAGATGCCCTGCAAGTAGCAGTGGGAACAGTATTACAACCGCAGGCGAATGATGAATTTACTCCATTTGCATTCTTTTCTAAGAAGTCAGAACCAAATCAGATGCGTTACAGTCATTTTGAGAGAGAATTATTGACCATCTATTGACGATCTACAACTTGTGCACTGTGGTAGTAGGCGATTTCATATTAGGCTGTTTATTAGATATATCACACACACAGTGAAACAGTGTTATTTACTGGATGACATTTCGAACTGAATTGATGATTGTTCATAATCATATCAATTATAATCACATGACTTCAAAACTTCTGTTTTATGATTGTCTTTGTTGTCTCCTATTTGTCGTAGGGGTAGTAGCAGAACTTTTCAGAAACGACCTTTGTTTAAACCCATTCTTTCGCTCATACTAATGACTACATGCAAAGATACCTCTGTTCATACACTAAAAACATTTTCTTTGTTCATAGCCTCTGCAAACAGAAACCAACCTCATTTAATTGACATAAACTTCTATTTCATTTTTTGTTGTTGAACTACTTCTAAATGCGTTCAAACTTGGAAAGATCCAAATACCTTTTCGCGAACTTGTATATTACTATGTATCCTTACTAATATCACAGAAATTGTTATTCCTATTAGTATTCCTTACACTAACGGTGACAACTACCTGTAGTCTCTCAGGACCTGTAAAGGGTAGCCATGTAGAGGCTGTAACAATACAGTTGTACAATTTTTGTAAGACGTAGAAAATAAAACATTGTACACAACTTTTGTTTAAAAATGATTCATCTTGGAGTATGCATAACTGCGGAGTTCTATTTAACATGGAGTGGGCTGCTCGACGCTTCCTCATTTTACCAGTCTATACTGTCTACCTGGCTCACTAATAAACGTGTTGTATACTTGACATTTTGCAGGAACATCTTATCCTAATCCGAAGACGATTATGGAACCAGTGCACAGCTTCTACCAATAGACACGACTCCAGTGGTGAACAATACTGCGCATTATGTCAATTAATTGTAGCAGTGGACATCAACTGTATAACCAAGTAACGAATGAGTTTCTATAACTCGTTCCTGTACATTTTATAATAAACTGTTGCACTAAAATTTCATTAAAACGTAATTTTAGTGAAATACGTGTACTCTTACTGGACTCGGTAGAAAGTCCCTCACAAATGTGGTTTCATCACAGTTTCATCACTGCAATCATTCTTATAGATGATGTCAGTTATACTAATCTCAATGTCTTCTCAATGGAATAAAGCAGAAATGATTTTGTACCATCGATCGTAACAGTAAACACGCCTATTCGGTGGATGATGTTAAGCAGTTCAATCTAAATTGAACATGTATCAATAAGAGTAACATATCAAACAAGAAATGAAACATTCTATTTCAATGAAAGCATCCAACGAATATAATCTTGTGGAAAAAGCAAATCAATAAAATATTCAGATACCATGAACAACTTACGTTTATCTTCATTCTTAGCTAAATAGGCCAGTTCATATTGTCCAGAAATTCCTTGTGGCAAGACTGTCACTACAATGAATAAGAGCATCAATTAACACAGAAACATTCTGAATGCGTACGTGGGAGTCTCAATAAAATTGCAATTACGACGCTATCTACAAGCATCCACTACCAACCAACTGACCAGGCAACCAACGAACTTAAACAGAGACAAACTCTGTCAGCTTAAAGACTCGATAGATCCAATGACGAAAAGGAACAGAATTTAGCAAATATCATGTTGTGAAACCTACTGAGAACAATTACACAGGTCAAGACAGTTGATAGGGACCAGTTAAATTATCAGAAGATATGAATTTTGGTGTTAGCATGAGAATGATTTACCCCACTAAATAGAGTATTGTGAATAAATCTAGTTCGGCGTGTGATATCGATAAGATTTATCAATAGTATATCAGCAGACGTTCATCGGCATAAACATATCAAATGACAAGCAGACAAATTTGACATCCGAGAAAGAAAATGATTCAGAGTTGGTCAGATACATGGGAGACGTGAAAGGAACACAAGGAAATACAATATGGAGGCCGGAGGTAGCACAACTCGGAAGATCTGTGACAGTGGTGGTTTGAAGATAAGGTGTGCATAATTCCCCTACGTAGCAATACTAAATTCCTAATAAACAATCCTTTGCCAAATCTCTTGTCTTCTACTGCTAAAATTAGTGTTGCTGACAGGATGCTGCACAACCCTTGACATCGGTGGACTAGCCAATGTGGCCAGACAGCTTCTGACCACAATGTTAGTCACAATAGAGGCAGTGAAATTAGCGGCACTACCAAAGAGTGCCAGGAATGACCATTGCTTCAAATGTGGTAAACCGCGACACTGGAGTAGGTACTGCGCAGAAAGAAGGAAAAGGAAACATTTCAGAGTACATTGTGCGTTCTCTCTCCAATCTGACTAAAAGCAGTGGGCACTATTGAGACGGGGAATATCAGTTCGAATTCGCGAGTGAACGGTCAAGAAGTAGTATGTTTAGTAGATGCAGTGTTGGCAGTCTCAATAATAGATAGGAATCTATGTCAGACCGTGTTCATCGACAATTCAAACGGTAGATGGACACTGTTAAGCATCACAGGCATGCAAACTTTGGCGTTCTCATTGGCGATTGCGAAGTGACATTCCCGTTCATTGTTGTGCACGAGTGACGGTGAAAATTACTGTGTGCGAGAGGTTGGTGCAATAATTAACACGAACGAGAGGGCAGTGATAACGAAGCACGGAACTGTCAGCATGTATGAGATGAGAGAGATTGCAGGGATGGAAGCGTTGAAAGCACAGAATTTGACAGTGTTAGTAAAAGAATACGATCATCTGTTCACTGGAGATGATGACTCCCACGGTCGTTGTGAAGACGTGAGGCATGAAATCTCACTGAGTTGTCGGAAAATGGCGCCATTCACAGGGTGAGGAGTTCCATGTCATTTAGGAGGTGAGGTCTAGCGACAAGTGAAGGAGATGTTACAGGATGATATTATTGAAGAACATGACAGTCCGTATCACTCTCCAGTTCTTTTAATGAAGAGAGCTAATGGGAAGTGCAGATTCTGCGTCGACTTCCGACAGCTAAACAGCATGTCAGAGCTGAGACAGTGTGCCATGCCAACTGGAGTAGAGACTTTGGATCATCTACTAAGCGCGAAGTTGTTTGCAGTGGTCGACTTCCGATCAGCATATTGGCAGATACCGAGAAAACAGAGTGACAGAGATATGACGGCTCCTGTAGTGGATGGAAACCAGTATTGGTTCAAGCGCACGCTATCTGAACTCGCAAGTGAACCGTTTACCTTCAAACAATGCATTATTGACATTGTCACTTAGTAACTTGAAGAATTTGTAGGTGTATGGTGACGATCAAGTCATCTACAGTCAAAACGACAGAGACCGTGTGAAACATGTCAAAGCCGTGGTGTAAATGAATGAGAAAATTGAACTTTGGTTCGATGGCCTTGGTCGCCATTGGCAGGCATCTCGAAGGCGCGAATGATTCAATCGTGTACAAGTTTCAATGGGACGAAGGTCTACGAATAGAAGTAAAACACATTCCTTGTTTATGGACATTGTACAGAGTAGTGACTTTGACTGATGAACAATACAACTTGTTACAAGTCCTTGTGATTTGGAATTGAGATCGATATTCTACTTAGTAATTGTAGGTTTGAGCGTCTTCGGAGATAATAGGAACATATGGTTAATATATTTGGCATGTGGTGAAACACATAGACGAGTTTGGACTGACCAACGAAACGAAAAAATTCTATGTAGCCAAACAGAGAGTTTCGCTCTAGCGTTAAAGAGTAGGAACCGGTGAGATAAAACCACGAGTGTAGAAAATCTTCTCGACAAAGAACAACATGGCCCCATAAACTAACAGGAAGGACAGCAGTTCATGGAGACAACGAATAAGAAAGCACGCATGATATTCAAATTATACACAGACAAGTATAAAATAGGCAATAGAACGACAGAGAGAAAAGCAGTGAGAGAGGAGGTCATAAAGAGAGCAACACAAGATAAAAGACAGGAAAAATTATGGAGTGAAAACAATAATACAAGAAAAACGTTCAAAAACCAGCCAGACACGCGCAACTCTCTCAGTCTGATGGACAACAGAAATGTGGACGACAAGTCTGTATAGACACTCACTCACCTGTCGAACTGGAAGTCTCTTCTTCTCCAACCGCTTGACTGCTTGTCACTTCTGAAAGGGAGAAAGCAATCACCTCGTTAACAATCATTGATTAATTTCATTTCGCTCAACTCAACCCTCTTCGTATCCGTCTGAATTTACAAACACTCACATATCCATTCACAACCGTCACCACACTACACTCGAAATTCCTCACAATCCTGTCAGACTTGCTTGTCCTCACGTGAATTCCACTGTCTCCACCATCCATCGGATTCAATGACTCGATGGTCGACGGGCTCACTGAATTGAATCAACTACTCACTCGCTGATTGGCATTGCTAGCATTCGGTGTCGACTGTGCGTTGGATGGTTGAAGGATTCCAGCTGAAGATGTGTGTGAGGGTGTGTGCTTGTGTAGTCGAATTGGGACAGTCACTTGCGTGTGTGTAATTCGTGTTGATGTTCATTGCGTGGATGATGTGCATGTGTAGGTTGATTGGATGGAGATGTGGTGCAGTGAGTGGTGTGTCGACTGTGCGTCATCAGGAATTGGAATGTTGGTGTGACTTGTTCAGTCGGTAGGCTGGTCGTTCACAATCATCACATTCACAAACACTACAAGTGTTTCACCCGGTCTCCAATACATGACTCCCAGACGCAGATTCGTACAGAATCACACACTTACAGACAGACAGAGACTCGGTGAGCCACACTGATGGAGAGGGAGACTGGCCGTCAGAGAGACGGACACACTGACTCACTGCGATTCTCCATCTCAGTCAACAAACCAGGAAGTCACGCAGCCAGCCAACCAGCTAGCCACGCTCAACCCACTCAGTCTGATGGACAACAGAAATGTGGACGACAACTCTGTATAGACACTCACTCACCTGTCGAACTGGAAGTCTCTTCTTCTCCAACCGCTTGACTGCTTGTCACTTCTGAAAGGGAGAAAGCAGTCACCTCGTTAACAATCATTGATTAATTTCATTTCGCTCAACTCAACCTTCCGCGTATCCGTCTGAATTTACAAACACTCACATATCCATTCACAACCGTCACCACACTACACTAGAAATTCCTCACAATCCTGTCAGACTTGCTTGTCCTCACGTGAATTCCACTGTCTCCACCATCCATCGGATTCAATGACTCGATGGTCGACGGGCTCACTGAATTGAATCAACTACTCACTCGCTGATTGGCATTGCTAGCATTCGGTGTCGACTGTGCGTTGGATGGTTGAAGGATTCCAGCTGAAGATGTGTGTGAGGGTGTGTGTTTGTGTAGTCGAATTGGGACAGTCACTTGCGTGTGTGTAATTCGTGTTGATCTTCATTGCGTGGATGATGTGCATGTGTAGGTTGATTGGATGGAGATGTGGTGCAGTGAGTGGTGTGTCGACTGTGCGTCATCAGGAATTGGAATGTTGGTGTGACTTGTTCAGTCGGTAGGCTGGTCGTTCACAATCATCACATTCACAAAGACTGCAAGTGTTTCACGTAGTCTCTAACACACGACTCCGACACAGAGATTCGGACAGACAGACAGACACTCACTCACACAGACAGAGAGACGGTGAGACAGAGAGATGGAGAGAGACTGGCAGTCACAGAGACAGACACACTGACTCACTGCGATTCACAAACTCAGCCAACCAACCATCCAGTCAGCCAGCCAGCCAGCCACCAGCTAGCCACGCTCAACCCACTCAGTCTGATGGACAACAGAAATGTGGACGACAACTCTGTATAGACACTCACTCACCTGTCGAACTGGAAGTCTCTTCTTCTCCAACCTCTTGATTTAATTTTTATGCGGGTCACTGGTTTTATCCGTATCGAATTTTTCTTGTCATATTTGCTTCAGTCAACTAGTGATAATTTTGACGGTAGTCTGATTACATGAGTATAAAACAATCAATTTATTCATTGCATTTATTTTTTCAGGTATGCATGGACTCCTAAATGTTGACGCCCTCAAGATTTCCGTACATATCAATTTGCAGATTTCCTCCAGCGTATTTTCGCCATCCATCTGATTGAATGCGTAATTTTGTTGATGATTATTAGCACTAGAATCCACCAGAATGCATACTTCCTCATTTTCGAGGCTCTATAACTGAATGCACCGGCAATCCCTATTGAGTTGTGATGTCCTCGCGTATTGGTATGGCCTAATGGAAAACACTTTAATACCTCAAATGATGTGTACTGATTTCCAACCTCATTGCGAACACTATCACCCTCTGGTGATTGCAGGTACATCCAGCAGACCACTCCCGGATAAGATGAATTGCAAATCATGGAATTCACTGCTATAGTCACCATCCACCAAATCACTTCATGTCAACCTTCAGATATCGTCAAAGCATTCGTAGCTGAGTAATCCTGAGAGAACAGTTGAGTAAATCAGTAAGCAAACGGAGTTAGCTCGTGAGATATATTTATAAAAGCAATTAATTGAAAAGCTGTAGAAACTACTCCAATATGATATGGTTGAAAATGAAAGCTGGTTGTCCTTCTATTTCTCAGTTACGTAAATGCACACCGATTACAATGCGAAGCACTCAACCTCTCTGCCCACTGAAGCTAGCGTGCCTCACTGCTCTCTACTTACTGTATTCTTGCTTTCTTTCTTACTCACCTTTTGTACGAATTAATGTAACCTTCCTTTAAAGACGACAACATCATTTAGCATGGTGATGATGTGAGAATTTCTGTCACAAACACTCCTGCATTTGATTGTTCTCAGGTGATTGGTTGCCTGTCTGAGCTTAACCAATTAGCATGTTCATTCGAACTGTCTTAAACTGAATCCCTCCAAAAGTCAGTTCTAGCTTCAGAAGTGAGCAAGATTTGCAGGGATTGGTTTGATCCTCTAACTCTGATAAAAATCGAAGACACTGTGTTATCAGTTATCATTTATACTGAAAGCGAATGCATTGGTCGTTCAGAAAAGCGATAGTCTACTTGCAATTTGAGGCATTTGCTAAAGCGGACAGGAACAGCTGAAGTTAAAGCGCCAAAAGGTCTGAAAACAAAGCACATAGTGGGCTACGCATGTGATATTGACCCTGTCAAATCATTCATAGTTGCCAGTCAGTAGACAAACAAACAGACAGGGAGATGTATGCATTTGTCAAGGCTAGCGCTGTAACAGCAGAAGGCAAGTCACGCGAGCGAAAGTGTATTTTCGAATAATCAAACCGCTGTTTATATATTTACAGTATATATTCGTTAATCAATCACCGATCGTGTGATTTCAGTTTACAACAAACGAAATGAAATATAATGTTCAAATACATATTGTGTTCTGTTGCCAATGCCAAATTGAACTATGGGAACATGTGAGAATAACGATCCGTTGTCATTCATTGTCTGTTTTACACCACAGTGCAACTAGAGTTCTCAAACCTCGTCTCTGTGCAGAAAAGGAGATGGTTGTCATTCTGAATAAACTGTCATAGTGTGTTTTACTTACTAACTATTTTTTTTATTAATATTGTTGATAATACTTTATTCTACCTCTCGTTGATACAATTCCTGATTCATTTAAAACTATCCTTTATCAGAAGCATTATCTTCACTCTTTTTACCATTATTATTGTTGTTAATATTATTATTAATAATTATTATTTTTACTCCGTTCGTCATTGTTAAAACAGTTAGGTTCTATCTCCAATGACTAATTGTTTATTGAAGTAAAGTAAATGGACTGTGATGCATTTTGTCTTAGGTTTAATGCCTCCCAGTACCTTCCCCATTTCTATTTGAACATGACCTGAAAAACATTGACACGTACCGTTTTGCATGATTAATTCAATGATTATATTAGTATGTACATATGTGTACAAAGAATACTTGAATTAGCAGCACTCGACTGAGGAAGAGTTCTGCCGAAATTTGAGAAATTAATTGAATCCTGCTTAATTAACACCTTTCAACAGTCGTGTAAAAATCTCATGATCGACTGAGGTGTTTCATTTTAGCCAGCTTCAACTCATCCTTCGATCTATCTATCTATCTACCTATCTATCTATCTATCTATCTGCTTAACTATCTACTATCGATCTAACTATATATCTATCTGTCTATCTTTCTTTCGTTCTGCCTGCATACGTACGTCTCTGAAACATTATTCTCTCACTCCTTCTTATTTATCTACGAGCCTTTGTCCTATACGCATCAGTGTTATTCTGACAACAACATTTTCGAAATGCACATCTCTTTTCCTGTGACCATGTCGTCTATCTTTTGCTGTTTTCCTATTTGTGTTTGGCTGAATTTGAAGAGAACGACTGATTATTATTTACCGCTCATACGATTCTGTTACGCTGGATTTCATAAATCTCCAGAATAGTCAGCCACTGAACGCAATTTATGATGACCAATTAGCGAATAGATTTCCACACAGCTTATTTTCACTTTCACTAACTAGAGGATAGAACAATCACTGATGACAACGATAACTTTATTAACACAAATAAGCAAATGTGTATAGAATTATCGAATTGTACAAATGAAAGCAGAGTAATTACACCAAGTGGTTAGAGAATTCTCAGAAAATGTAAGACGATAATTATCAGAGAGATTGAGATGACCAGAACCAATCCAACAATACCTAGAAGAAACAAGAGAGAAACAGTATTTACAAGTGGATTCTGGGGAAATCAGGCAAAAACTAGTTGCAATGAATATCTCCACCTCGTGAACAATATATTCATTTATGTCCGCAGCGAATGCCCGTGTGTGTTTACCTTCTTCATTGGTGTGTTTGTTTTCAGTGAGCAGAATGGAGTAGATCGTTCATGTAGTAGGCTGTGGGCTTCAGGTTTTATCTACAGATTGATGAGACTCGAACCCGGGATATATTTTCTATAATTCGAATTCTCAGGCCGACGACATACTCCGTGGCTTATCCATTGACCTCCTTGTTACAGCAATGGGTTGTGAGCATCCAGTCGAATAATAGTCATTTTCGGCTGCTCGTTTGTATAAAGACATACCTTATTACGTAGGGATCGTGGCATAGTGTTGCGTAGTCATTTCCAATCTTGAATAATGACCGTGGTGTGCTGTTGCTGAACAATATTGTATATTTTCGAACGACCAAACCAGTTGAGGAAGGATGCGATAAAGTTTACATTAAATGTCGCTGACATACATGTAATAGTAACATGTTTCGGATGGCATATATTATCTCACTGACTGCTTGAATCAATTCATTTGATGGTGCTTTCTACGCTGTTAAATGTCTTAGAAATGAAATCTTCATATTCACCAGTGTGTACTGCACAAGGAAGCCTCACATTATTATCATAACGGATGAATATTTGTAATCACTGAATACCGATCCAATACCCACTGTTCAGCCGATCAACACTGGATATCTTGGTCTCACATGGGATCTTGTTTGATTGTCAGTTCTGCAACAGTCTAAATAAACTCACAGCACTGATATTGCCTTCAGAGTCAAACTATGGTTGGATTGAGTGTATCAAATGAATTCGGTTCTTTCTCGTGTTACCTTTTTGGTTATCAACAGGAATCCTATGTAAACTGGGCATTCATTTTCTCTTAACAAATTCACATCTAACTTTCTTCAATTCAACACTTAATTCTATCTTCGATGGACAGTCGCAATCAAGTCTCAGGTCAGCTTACCATATATTAAATATTCACATAATTGAATAACGGACTAAATCTATGAGGACTAACAGAGTCTATATAACATACCAGTACGATATTTCTATTGTAAGGCGTATGATGTTCTCCGTGTTACCGAAAAATCAAATGACGCAGTTTATCAGTGTTACCACTACAGCTTTTGCTGACTAAACACAAATGGGTGGATGATTCCTGTGAGAGCACATCTGTCACAATCAGAAATCAAATTCGTCATTCATAACTTCTACTACTCGACTTGAAAACTGACTTCACTGAGAAATCCATCTGAGGAATACCACACGAAACAAAAGTCATCGGCAAGTGGATAAAAGTTGGAGATGGCGAATATTGTCAAATGATGAGGGAATCACTTACAAATTATAATTAAAAATCTAGACTGAGGTGACTTCCATTCTAAAAATATTACAATCGAAATAAAGTGAAATTTAGGTTAAGGAAAGATGTAGCATATTGCAATGGGTGAAATTATACATGTATTGTGAAAATGCGTTGAGCAGCACTACTTCGTTGTAAGAATGATTGAGGAGAATATAACTTTGTTTCTGTGAACAACCTCTTTGTCACATTGTAATTGGGATTGTATCTCACCATCTGACTGAAACCGAGATTCAAACACAGTCTTCTTTAATCTGAAGATATAAGCAATCATGTGCACATCACCTCTTCTGTCAACGAAAGGGCAACCTGCATAAGCCACAGGATTTGGTAGGTGAGTCTCTTAATTTGACGTCGGAAATACCATTTTACACTACGCTGCGAAGTAATCAAACAGCCTACGATGGCTGATTCATCAAACACTCTAGAATAGTCTCCTGTGTCTGTGAATCGGACAGATTATAGGCTCGGATGTTCACAGAAAATAGAATCTGCAAGTAACGGAGTCTCGAAGAATACATGTAGGCACAGAAGCTGGAAAAGTGATCGTGGAAGTGTGGAAGTTTCCATCCAATATGAAGGAGTATTTCTCACAGATAATCACTAACTGTCAGTTGATGAAACGAAAAATATCTAAGACTAAACTGTGGTCAACTCTGAAGAAAGCGGTAGAATCGGAGCTGTCGAAAGTTGACTGTGAGGACAACAGACATATGAAAGTGAAATGTAATAACAAAAAAGGAAAGAAGACCGACACAGAAAAAATTATGAACCAGCTGATACTGTGAAGTAGATGAAAACGCGAACCAGACAGATTGTGTGAAGGAGGAGCAAACGTGAGTGGCCGTAATCCAAAGGGATTGGATGATATCTCTGTTTGGTTGAGTGAGAAGATTTAGAGATTCAGCTACCACTGAAACAATGAAAACAAAAACTCAGTTTGATCGAGTTAACTGTAAACTCAAAAACATTGTGAAAAAGAAACTAAACTCATAGCAAGACAAATGAAGAGTGTATGGACATGAAAACCATGGAAAAATGGAAATATTGACCCACCTAGGAGGCTAGAACCTGCCTGCATACTGTTTGTCGTGGATATGCCCTCTGGAAAATAAAAAAATAATAAACAAACAAAACGGTCAAATTCATAACCTGTTATTCAGGAATATGGCATGGCAACAAATTAAAGAGAAGAGAGCAACTCTGAAAAAATGGTTTCTAATGCAAAAGTAGAAGGAATATTCAAGAGATACTGAGCTACTGGAAGAATGCTACCAGGGAAGGGTAAGGCTGACACATACATAGCAATTGTAACCTAAATATGTAGGCAGAAACAGGAGAGAAGCCATAGTATTCGTGGTCCTTAGTCAGGGAATATGTCAAAATTCACAAGACTAGATGGATATTTGATGCATTCAGTGACATGCTGATCGTGAATGACTAAGCAATGCGTTGTGAGAATACTCAGGACGAATTCACACTGTTCAAACGGACAAAATTAAAAACACTGCGCCAATAAAGAAAGTGAAAAGATCATGAATTAAAAAAGGCCAAATATTCATCAAGAAGAATAGAAGAAATTAGGATACTCACCTGTCGAAATGGAAGCCTCAGATCCATTTTTCTTAATCGTTGAGTATCCTGAAAGGGAGAGAGAGAAAGAGACCAGTTTGTCAAGATGAATCATCAGTTTGATTGAGATCAGAGTGATGTTAGTGGCTTCACATCGTCTCTCCATATCCACATTACATTCTGTCATTCAGACACTCAACTCATAGACTCCTTTCACCAAGATGCAAAATTCTGCGCAGTCGACAGATATCAATCACGTGATATGAATTTTACTTTCTCGACCATCGATTGGATTGAATTACATACTGAGTGACTATTTGATCGTCCTACGGTCTGGACATTTCTTGTTGACTGTGCTATAGCTCATATTCGTCTATGTGAAGACTAGCCATTGTGATTGATTTATACTTCCTGGAAATCGGCTTTCTACAGGCAAACGGATATATTGTTTGTGTGCGTGTGTGTGTGCATTGAATGTAATGGGGATATAATAACCAATTAATGTGACTTTTGATAAAGTGATGCAGAGGACTGTAGAAATATTTCAGCCGATTCGATGGAGATCTGAAGCAGTGGGTGGCGTGTTAACTCCAGCTGAACTCTATCACATAAAATCAGACGGCGACATAGACACACGGACATACTACTAGCCACACTGACTTGTTTTCCCAAAAGGTGAATATGCTCCTTAACACATTCAACCAGAACTATCCAGACAGTGAAACAGTCAACGTGTCACTGGGCTGCCTGAATTTCCATCTGAGGCAGTGCATATTATTTACTTCGGATCTCTTGGTCATTAATCATTCACTCATGTCCGTGGGTGGTAAATGTGTACTCATGCACAGTTTTAATTGATTTGCACTTTACTGTTGCTCATTTCTGGAGGTCCAAATAAAAATACCATAGAGGATTATTCTAATCTTCAGATATAACATAACTACGTCGCATAAATTACTGGAGTCGGTTATTTTACTTGAAACTCCATGGTGTATAGAATAACCAGGCTAAAAATTATCCATATTGTGTGAAATTATATAACATAATAAAGCTGTTATTATAATGAAAACGCCATACTGACATTCTTCAGTCTGTTTCATCATCACAGGATTTAGGACAGACTTAGACACTCACTCACCTGTTGTACTTGAATCCTCATCTACATTTGGTTTTCTACCTGTGTCTTCTGAAAGGGAGACATAAATTAGGTCATCAACAAAAGTCAATAATCTACTCTCAAGGAGAGTGATCTTAGTCACTTCAATTATTCATCGGTAAAAAAGTAGAAAGTAGTTCAAGTGTCCCCATTCATCGCTTGCAGCAACAAACAAAATCCACTGATATGAAATAATGTGGATTCGAATGTATACGACAAAGTTTCTAATGAAACTCTGATTGAACCAATAACACTCTCATGAGGACTGAATGCATTTCATGTTGAATATGCAATGTACGCTAAAAGGAACATGTAGGAAGAGTTCGCAACCAAGCTGGACGGCGGCTTCGTGTGAAGGCACAATTGGAGATTCGTTAAGTATTACACATGTGCAGGAAATTCAATCGATGGAGAGAGAGAGAGACATGTACATCGCTTTGAATACTGACGAATTCCACGAAAGGGAGGATGCATTTAGATATGGAGAAGAAAGAGATAAGTGACAAGAAAACATGTGATGCATTTGCTCAACACATTTCTGGCATTTTGACCGCACACGAACTTGTCATACACAGTTGTAAAGAAAGTAAGAAGGCATGACTCATTTCAATACCGGTTAGACTGTGTACAGATCACAGTCAGAAATAATGGTTAGGCAGATATCTAAAACCAGTAGGTGAGAAATGAAAAAAAAAACACAAAGACGCTGTTGAAAATACCATGAAGTAAACTGAACCTTGGTTCTCAACTGAATAAAAAAGAGGGGTTTGAAGTAATAACATTGTTGGAATCAAGGTAATGTCAAGTCTCTGCAATGTGCTACACGAGAGATGATGTAAGACATCGATTACTGCTATCAAAAGTATCTAGCCAATAAAATTGGTAATACGGAGGTGGCAAAAACTGTAATGAAACGAATTGAACAATATTAGAAAGAAAATAGAGTAGACATCATGAGGATAATCGCAGACAACGATAATAGGAAAAGAAGTGATTTCGAAGTAACAGAAGACAAATAAACGTGGACGAAAACGATGAAAATATATTAACTCACCTGTGGAAATGGAAGTCTCAACTGCAAACGATTGATTGATTGCCACTTATGAAAAATAGAAACAAAACACGAAAACAATAAATAAATGATTCAATTTCGTCTCCGTGATGGAGAAGTCGGAATCGGAGAGGCAGTTGCGTGTGTGTAATTCGTGTTGATCTTCACTGCGTGGATGATGTGCATGTGTAGGTTGATTGGATGGAGATGTGGTGCAGTGAGTGGTGTGTCGACTGTGTGTCATCAGGAATTGGAATGTTGGTGTGACTTGTTCAGTCTTTAGGCTGGTCGTTCACAATCATCACATTCACAAACACTGCAAGTGTTTCACGTAGTCTCTAACACACGAATCCGACACTGAGATTCGGACAGACAGATAGACAGACGCTCACTCACACAGACAGAGAGACGGTGAGACAGAGAGATGGAGAGAGACTGGCAGTCACAGAGACAGACACACTGACTCACTGCGATTCACAAACTCAGCCAAACAACTAAACATCCAGTCAGCCAGCCAGCCACCAGCTAGCCACGCTCAACCCACTCAGTCTGATGGACAACAGAAATGTGGACGACAACTCTGTATAGACACTCACTCACCTGTCGAACTGGAAGTCTCTTCTCCAACCGCTTGACTGCTTGTCACTTCTGAAAGGGAGAAAGCAATCATCTCGTTAACAATCATTGATTAATTTCATTTTGCTCAACTCAACCTTCCGCGTATCCGTCTGAATTCACAAACACTCACATATCCATTCACAGCCGTCACCACACTACACTCGAAATTCCTCACAATCCTGTCAGACTTGCTTGTCCTCACGTGAATTCCACTGTCTCCACCATCCATCGGATTCAATGACTCGATGGTCGACGGGCTCACTGAATTGAATCAACTACTCACTCGCTGATTGGCATTGCTAGCATTCGGTGTCGACTGTGCGTTGGATGGTTGGAGGTTTCCAGCTGAAGATGTGTGTGAGGGTGTGTGCTTGTGTAGTCGAATTGGGACAGTCACTTGCGTGTGTGTAATTCGTGTTGATCTTCATTGCGTGGATGATGTGCATGTGTAGGTTGATTGGATGGAGATGTGGTGCAGTGAGTGGTGTGTCGACTGTGTGTCATCAGGAATTGGAATGTTGGTGTGACTTGTTCAGTCGGTAGGCTGGTCGTTCACAATCAACACATTCACAAACACTACAAGTGTTTCACCCGGTCTCCAATACATGACTCCCAGACACAGATTCGTACAGAATCACACACTTACAGACAGACAGAGACTCGGTGAGCCACACTGATGGAGAGAGAGACTGGCCGTCAGAGAGACGGACACACTGACTCACTGCGATTCTCCATCTCAGTCAACAAACCAGGAAGTCACGCAGCCAGCCAACCAGCTAGCCACGCTCAACCCACTCAGTCTGATGGACAACAGAAATGTGGACGACAACTCTGTATAGACACTCACTCACCTGTCGAACTGGAAGTCTCTTCTTCTCCAACCGCTTGACTGCTTGTCACTTCTGAAAGGGAGAAAGCAATCATCTCGTTAACAATCATTGATTAATTTCATTTCGCTAAACTCAACCTTCCGCGTATCCGTCTGAATTCACAAACACTCACATATCCATTCACAGCCGTCACCACACTACACTCGAAATTCCTCACAATCCTGTCAGACTTGCTTGTCCTCACGTGAATTCCACTGTCTCCACCATCCATCGGATTCAATGACTCGATGGTCGACGGGCTCACTGAATTGAATCAACTACTCACTCGCTGATTGGCATTGCTAGCATTCGGTGTCGACTGTGCGTTGGATGGTTGAAGGATTCCAGCTGAAGATGTGTGTGAGGGTGTGTGTTTGTGTAGTCGAATTGGGACAGTCACTTGCGTGTGTGTAATTCGTGTTGATCTTCATTGCGTGGATGATGTGCATGTGTAGGTTGATTGGATGGAGATGTGGTGCAGTGAGTGGTGTGTCGACTGTGTGTCATCAGGAATTGGAATGTTGGTGTGACTTGTTCAGTCGGTAGGCTGGTCGTTCACAATCAACACATTCACAAACACTACAAGTGTTTCACCCGGTCTCCAATACATGACTCCCAGACACAGATTCGTACAGAATCACACACTTACAGACAGACAGAGACTCGGTGAGCCACACTGATGGAGAGAGAGACTGGCCGTCAGAGAGACGGACACACTGACTCACTGCGATTCTCCATCTCAGTCAACAAACCAGCAAGTCATGCAGCCAGCCAACCATCTAGCCACGCTCAACCCACTCAGTCTGATGGACAACAGAAATGTGGACGACAACTCTGTATAGACACTCACTCACCTGTCGAACTGGAAGTCTCTTCTTCTCCAACCGCTTGACTGCTTGTCACTTCTGAAAGGGAGAAAGCAATCATCTCGTTAACAATCATTGATTAATTTCATTTCGCTAAACTCAACCTTCCGCGTATCCGTCTGAATTCACAAACACTCACATATCCATTCACAGCCGTCACCACACTACACTCGAAATTCCTCACAATCCTGTCAGACTTGCTTGTCCTCACGTGAATTCCACTGTCTCCACCATCCATCGGATTCAATGACTCGATGGTCGACGGGCTCACTGAATTGAATCAACTACTCACTCGCTGATTGGCATTGCTAGCATTCGGTGTCGACTGTGCGTTGGATGGTTGAAGGATTCCAGCTGAAGATGTGTGTGAGGGTGTGTGCTTGTGTAGTCGAATTGGGACAGTCACTTGCGTGTGTGTAATTCGTGTTGATCTTCATTGCGTGGATGATGTGCATGTGTAGGTTGATTGGATGGAGATGTGGTGCAGTGAGTGGTGTGTCGACTGTGTGTCATCAGGAATTGGAATGTTGGTGTGACTTGTTCAGTCGGTAGGCTGGTCGTTCACAATCAACACATTCACAAACACTACAAGTGTTTCACCCGGTCTCCAATACATGACTCCCAGACACAGATTCGTACAGAATCACACACTTACAGACAGACAGAGACTCGGTGAGCCACACTGATGGAGAGAGAGACTGGCCGTCAGAGAGACGGACACACTGACTCACTGCGATTCTCCATCTCAGTCAACAAACCAGGAAGTCATGCAGCCAGCCAACCAGCTAGCCACGCTCAACTCACTCAGTCTGATGGACAACAGAAATGTGGACGACAACTCTGTATAGACACTCACTCACCTGTCGAACTGGAAGTCTCTTCTTCTCCAACCGCTTGACTGCTTGTCACTTCTGAAAGGGAGAAAGCAATCACCTCGTTAACAATCATTGATTAATTTCATTTCGCTCAACTCAACCTTCCGCGTATCCGTCTGAATTTACAAACACTCACATATCCATTCACAACCGTCACCACACTACACTCGAAATTCCTCACAATCCTGTCAGACTTGCTTGTCCTCACGTGAATTCCACTGTCTCCACCATCCATCGGATTCAATGACTCGATGGTCGACGGGCTCACTGAATTGAATCAACTACTCACTCGCTGATTGGCATTGCTAGCATTCGGTGTCGACTGTGCGTTGGATGGTTGAAGGATTCCAGCTGAAGATGTGTGTGAGGGTGTGTGCTTGTGTAGTCGAATTGGGACAGTCACTTGCGTGTGTGTAATTCGTGTTGATGTTCATTGCGTGGATGATGTGCATGTGTAGGTTGATTGGATGGAGATGTGGTGCAGTGAGTGGTGTGTCGACTGTGTGTCATCAGGAATTGGAATGTTGGTGTGACTTGTTCAGTCGGTAGGCTGGTCGTTCACAATCATCACATTCACAAAGACTGCAAGTGTTTCACGTAGTCTCTTACAACATATGCCGATACATAGTATCGCACAGACAGACGCACACACAGAGAGACGCGGCAAGACTGTCAGATGAAGGGATCGGCTGCCTGTCAAATTGACAGACACTCTTATTCATTGGTAGGTAGTTTCTTCTTTGATATATAATTTGATTACCTATTTATATTTTCATCTATTTTATTTAATTTTATTGCGGGTCACTGGTTTCATCCGTATCAAATTTTTCATGTCATATTTGCTTTAGTCAACTAGTGATAATTTTGACGGTAGTCTGATTACATGAGTATAAAACAATCAATTTATTCATTGCATTTATTTATTCAGGTATGCATGGACTGTTAAATGTTGACGCCCTCAAGATTTCCGTACATATCAATTTGCAGATTTCCTCCAGCGTACTTTCGCCATCCATCAGATTGAATGTCTCAATGATTGATACTTGATGTGAATGGTTCGTGTCGTCAGCTCAATAGCGCATCATAGAATGTTGTCTGGCCAGGTGAATATTCGTTGCATGATTACCTCTTGCAAATGCTTAGAACAACTCCCAGTCGGACAACGATATGTGTGTGTTTGTGTATGGTCCAGTGTTTACTGATGTGTGAATCTGTGTGATGTTTGATAATACTGAGTGAGAGTATCTTGCACCTGCTCTACATTTTCTTCTCGCTTTCATCCCTATTTCTCTGCTTATTTATGATCATCGACTGGTGTTCCTAAAACATTTACGTCCAGTTACAGGATCCCACCATCAACTTACTTCGGATAGAATACTATTGAAAACACAACAGGGAGCACTGGACAGCCAGGTGTCGCATTCTCGTTGTTTGGGACGTACCTGTAGTAGGCTCCCACAACCAGGGATCTAGTCCGATACTTCCCAATAACAAGGCGGTCGTGTAGACCATCATGCCAATGAGACGCCATCCAACTCTCCATGATTTCAAACTTGATGAGGAAATCCTGTAACCGATCAAATCCCAGCCAACTAACGCCTGACATTTTCATTTCTTCTCATGGAATATACCTTCATATTCATTTACTGATTACACTACCACCGTCAATGATTTTTATTACTATTATGACTATTTTAAATAATACTCTATTTAATACTTGTAAGTAGCTTACCCAACTTCGGTAGAGAGAATCTGTTTCCATGTGAGGTTGTAAAGATCAGCCGATTTTCCGCTTTACGTATTGAGGAATACTTGTTCTCATCACCCTGTTTGATAATCATTTCAAGTGGTTGATCATCTTGTCCTTTGAAGATGACTGTAAAGTCAGCCTTATGACACAAAGCGGACTCTTGTGCCCATGTCATATTAAGAAGCTCTCCAGACTGCAGTTGGACGCTTTTGATCCTCGGAACTGGTGAAACAATTGAAGAGATATGAAATTGCGGGTTTCATATATTTCGATGAATACATTTTTATCTAATATCATAGAATGACAGATGTCAATGAAGGTAATAACGAGATTTCAGAGGTATTCCTAGTCCTCTTCGAAGTGCTCCTTTAGACGATTTCATCAAGCTAAGCACACTAGACATAAACGTGTAAAGTAGGCCTCCACTAGCTTATTCTTCAAATCACCAGCTCTCCCGAGTAGCTAGCCACCCAATCTCTCAGTCAGTCATTCAGCCAGCCAGGAATCATGTGACGTCGACTCAGTCGACTTCCTGAGCTGAGTCAAACCAAGTTCACTGCTGACTAACCCGAACTCAGGTGTGAGAATCAGCCGTCTGGTGTTTGCATTACTTCGATGTGGCTGGCAAGCAAGCACTACCGGTGGTGTGAGTGGTGTGAATGGTGTTAGTGCTGTACAACTGCTCATCTTAATTAAGAAGTAGTATGTAGCTGAAAGCAGTTCTTTCCGTATAAAACAGTCTTTCAGTCTCATCGATCTAAACCAGACAGACACATAAGTCAGTCACCGTCACATACACAACAAGTCGTCGAGTGGTACCTGAGTGAAAAGCGATGGATTGCATCTTGGGACACTTCAGCACTGACAACCCCATCGAAAGTTGCAATCAGCTTTCTCAGTGTTTGAGTGGAATTCGACACTGTGGTAGAATGCTATTTCTTATCACATAAGTTCATTTGATCTGAAACACATTGTATGATAAAATCTCAATAACTGGATAACATTTGGTGCTCATAATCAGGACTTTCAAGTTACGAGATTTTCAGTTTTGTCAGTCAGTCAGTCATTGCACTGAAATCCTACCACAGCTCAGTAAACGGGATGTGACACTATCGTGAGGAGAAGTTGTAAGTGTGTACGACGACTCACGACAGACTCACTCTGTGATGAGACAGCTGGCTGTCCAGTGCCATTCGCATTTCAACGATTCTCTCAGTTTGCAACCGAAATCTACATTCAGTTCATCAATAACACCCTACAAACACCAAGTCTACGAAAGAAAATTCATTCATGAGTGGAATGCACGTAACCAAGTAACCGATGCACATTATTTACTATTTGAACTATTATTGTTCTCTTGACTTTCGAGTCGAATATGCGCCAGGAACAACACGACTCCACTTCGTCCTATTCTCTGTTACCTACTTTTGGTGCGTGCACGATTGCTCATAATCTCTCATCTCTACCTACCCACACGATCTCCTCCATGTCAACCTCGCACCGACGACTCACTTATCAATTCGAATACAGATTTCACTCGACGGATGGTCTGCTTTGCGCGTGATGTCATTCGACGATCTCCATATCGAATGCCAGTCCATCTCCATTTTCCCTAATTTATTTGAGGAACGACAGGTTCTCAGTTTATCTGTTCCTAAAGTATCTTGTTACCGATTCTTCCCAGCTCAGCATTGGATCTTCACTAGGCAGGCAGCGAAGGCAGCTTCTTCTTGATGTTCACCTGGAGTTTTGTCTTCACCACCTGATTCTTTAGCCAGTTTGTTGGTTGTCGCCTGCAAGTCGTCGAGTTTCACTGTGTGTGTGACATGAAACACAAATCATCCACATGCGAAATCCAGATCTTCTAGACTTCTCTTATTGGTCTAGTGTGCTCCCCTCTCATCACTACCCACAATCTGATGCACAATCAAGTCCACCACTAATAGGGTGACCACTGGTGAGTAAAAGCGGAAAGCCTCGTCTTACTCCTGTATTCACTTCAAATGCAGGCTTCGTTGAGTTTCCCGTTGTGGATCACCCGACACGTGACATCGTCATATAGCCAACTGTTGAATGATGTTGAGAAAGATTTGAGGCAATGCATCCCATATTGTTGAAGCAGTTTCCAATTTGCTTCTCGGTCAATGATGCAGCATCGAAAGCCTCTCCGAAGTGGATAAAGTTATCGAAGTAGAGGTGGAGGTGAGGATGTCACTGCTGTTCTATGCTTCGTTTGAAATGACGCACGTTGACTTTCCGTGAAAAATTACAGCCCAATTACAGATACTCAATGAGATGTGTACAGTATTCATGTGTGTTTGTGTGTGCACAAGTGCATTCAACGAAGAGGTCGGGGTGACTTCTTCCATTTTTTTCTGCAAAACAGGCACTTATCTTTGACAACTTACCTCTTTTGTAATAAAGTGCATATGATCCTAACGTAGGTGACAACCAATGGCCTGTCCTCCCTGAGACAATATATGTTGAATCCTTACATACATCTCCAATGGCATTCAATGAAGCAGACGTGGTGTCCACACCAAGTACAATAGAAGTCTTCGAAAACAAACCGATATATAACTGCAGTTCTAAATCCTTGATACCCGAAGGACTAAATGGAATCCAGGAAAAGCTCAAATATTTGTCGCTTTCTTGAATTAGCCAAAATCTTCTTCCATCTGTATTTGGTAAATTAAATCAGAGAAAATAACAATGGAGATATTCATGACAAGGTGTAAGTGGAAAATTGAAGTGAAGTTAGTGGAGTGATGAGAAAAGTAAACATTGCATGTTCGATGGTGAATTGACATCAATGAATAAGAGAACCGGTGGGAAACAACAGGGAGTACTGTGCAGCCAGTTGTTTCGTCTTCGCTGTTTCAGACTACTCGGCAGTACACACCCACCACTAGGCTTCGAATCAAGGAAATTCCTGCTCACAAAATGGTCGCTTACAACAACTAAGTTAGGGCATCACTTTTTCTCCTGTGGCTGAATGTTCTACGAGATCGCTAGCATTATGAAGAGTCTTAAAGAACGAGGATAAAACACCTGGCTGTCCAATACGCCCTCATGGTTTCCAGTGATCCACTATTTGATGTCAACTTATCATCAAACCTGTAACCAATCAAATCACTGCCATCCAAACACACTTTATGAATGAACACCTAGTGGAGATTGTTTCTAAATCTATATTTGTGTATAACGTGGTCACTGCGATAGAATGTGATTCCGTAACTATTTGTTTATTGGGTATATTAAACACATATAATGAGGCAGTATTACTTACTGGATGACAAAGTCTACAACACAGTCTCTTATTGGCTACGATCACATAAATTAGGACTACACGAATTCGCAAATTTCGTTCCCTATGGTTTGTTCATATCCTTCGGAAATTGTGCACGGAGTTCTCAATGAGACGAGAATAAAAGTGTCACTGAACAACACCCTCCACACTCATACACCAATAAACTTGATAAGAAACAAACATATTGTCATAAAATACAGGATTGGATAAGAAAACAGAGGTGAAATCTAATATTACAGGGTGAGGGGCAAAATGATAGCTGAAGCTTTATTACCTGTATATTTATATTGTCATTATTTTTATTTTAGACTGGATATTCTAGATATTTATGTATCTTTGTGACTGTATATCCACGTAATAATCGTGTTTCCACCTACCAGATCACTTTCTGCTCTTGAGATTGACGAGGCATAAGATTCAACAATCAACGCAATAGCCGACCTGCGTCTACCTTCGTTTGGTTTCACTGAGGTAAGGATTTGATTCGCCACCACTGAACTCCTTTTTTCGCTGCCCAAAATAATAATTCGCTGATTTCAAAGTACGGATGAGGCACTGCTCTAAAGGTTCTTGGAAATATTAGTGATTTAATCGATGGCGCTCCTGCAGACCACCAATATGATAGACTCAAGGTAGTTTTGATCCAAAGAAGCACTGTTTCTGACGAGAAATGGATCCAGCAATTACTCGCTGCACGTGGGCTAGGATCATGGACGCCATCTCAGCCACACAGACATATGCGTCAACTGATTAACCCACACAAAGTTGACGAAGTGGTCTAACGACAGATGCGGCTGCAGTGGCTACCACGGCATATCAAACAGAACTGACTTACTCCTACAAATCTGTCAACCTAGTTGAACTAAGTGAGCTTGAAGACAATATTCTACGCGTAAAGCGTTACATCAGTATCTTTAATATATCAATACGTCATGGGTCACCAGTTCAGGGTGCGTCTGTATTATCAGTGACGTCAGCATTGACAAGTAAGATGGAGAAGCTAAAAACTGTGATTCCCAGCCTACGTGCACAAGGTAGTAGATCACCATCGGGGTCAAGACAGAGTAGATGGTCTTTCTCAAGACAGCGGACCATAACATCTACTAATACTTGAAATATTTGCCGGTACCGTAAAAGTTTGGAAACCGAGCTATTCGGTGTTTAAAACAGTGCATTTTGAGCAGTGGTGACTCAGATCAGGGAAATTTATCAGCCAGACAGTCCTGGCGATGGCTGTTACAGGCTATCATTCAAGCCGCCTTTTCTACTTGATCTATAGAACTACTGGTACATTATTCCTGGTAGATACAGGATCCAAAGTTAGTGTTATACCCACTTCACTATCCAGGTGGCCTTCTAACAAAGCTGGCAAACTTTCACCTTGAGCAGCTTACCGAACTGGCATACGGACTTACGGCGAACAATCACTTATACTGGGCCGTCATCGTTTTACATGGATTTTCATAATAGCTGACGTACGTCATGCCTTACTCGGGGCTGATATTTTAGGTAAATTCAATCTGTTGGTTAATGTTAACAAGAAAAAACTGATTGACAACTGCAACCAACGTCATTCCATAGAATCACCTAAGACTACATCGTTTATTTAAAGCAATTAGTTCCCTTTATGAATTTCGACAACACAATAAGAAGACGTAGTTTATCTGAAACGTGTAATGTATTGGCGCAACACATTTCGGACATTCTGATCACACACGTACTTGTCATACACAGTTTTTATATAATGCAAGAAGACATGAATAATTACAATACAGGTCAAGGTCACAAATGATGGGTAGGGAGACACAAAAGGTGAGGGTAAGAAAGACAAAAGGAGAGAAAACAAGGCAAAGAAGGGGTTGAAAATATTAGGAAGTAAATTAGTCCTCGGTTCTAAATTGAATTACCAAGGCAGGTTTAAGGTGATAACAAATAATTTTTGTACACATAAGACAGGTTTAAGTCTTTTTATGGCTAAGGCTTCAATGAATTTAAGTATGTGGCCCGACCTCGTTTTATATATCGGCTTAAAGGCACTGTTGAAATCAACCTTATGACCCGTCTCTATAATATGCTTGGCTATAGATGATGTTGGACATCTATTTCCGGGTTCAATTGTGTCTGGTGATTTCATTTGTTGCTGCAGCCACTTGGGAATGTGTTCTGTAGCCCTAACCTGCAGAGACCGATGGGTCCTCCCTATGTACGTGTCTCCACACATACATGTAAATTGATAAACACAATGGGATGTGACACTATCGTTCGGATGATGTGAGGGTTTACAGAACAGCATAGTCCTCGTTTTCTCTATGAAGATAAGTTTAGCTGCGTAATAGGTTCTATTGATTGCGGCCTTAAGTCTTTGTCTGGTGACTAAACTTTGTTGATCACCTCTGAACGGTAAGGATATGTAAACATCCTTTTTGGGAGCTGATTGGATTGGCAAAGCTCTATGGTTGACACTTCCGTAACGTCTAATAAATCTCAGTGGGTAATTGTTGTCTAGCAATATTTCAGTAAGGTGTTGTCTTTCTTCTTCAATTGTATCGGCAGTACATATACGGTGAATGCGCTTAAACAGACATTTAACCAACGCCTTCTTATACTGTAGTGGACAGAAACTATGATAATTTAGGTACTGTCCCGTCCATGTGGACTTTCTGTAGACTGATCGTTTTACTGACCCATCTTCTCGGCGGGTTATTAGTACATCTAAAAATGGCAGGCAACCATTATTCTCTTTAACATATGTTAGTGATATACTGTTTTGTGCTCTATTGATCCGGTTCAGGATTTCTACGGCGTCTGTCGGTTTATCACAAATGACTATTATGTCATCTACATATCTTTTATAAAAATAAGCTTTTCCAATTTCTTTATCCACTAGGTTCTCGACATGCGACATATATATATCAGCTAACAATGGACCTAGGGGGCTTCCCATGGCAACACCATCGATCTGGCGATAATGCTCGCCCTCGAATGTGAACTTAACATTCTTAGTACAAAGAAGCAGTAACTCTTTTAAGTAGGAAGTGGGTACTGGTAATAGGAAATCATTGTCAGAGATGTAATCGCATAAAATGTCAACCGTCTGTAAAAGAGGTACATTCGTAAATAAAGATTCAACATCTAGGGAAAACATCGTTTTGTCCTTTATATCAACGTTATCAAGACAATCAATTAACTCAAAAGTGTCTTTCAATGAGAACTTACAGAAGCTTTTTCTAATTGGCTCTAATATTTCAACTAGCCACTGTGCAAGTTTGTGGGTTGGAGATCTGCACATTGACATTATGGGACGTAGAGGAATGTTAGGTTTATGTATTTTGGGGAGACCATACATGTGTGGTAATTCGGACTGCGTGGGCTTTAGTGAATTGAACTTCTCTGTGTTAATCGCATTCATATTTAAGAGTTTTACTAGATTATTTGTCACCATATTTTGTACATCCTTCACATCCTCCAGACTGGAGTCTCTCATAAATTTATCATTATTTCCAAGAATGCATAACATTTTACTTTTGTATTCAATTTTGTCCATTATGACTACACCAGACCCTTTATCTGGTCTGAGGATAACGATGTCAGTATTATACTTGAGTTCTTTCAGAGCTTTAAAGTGCTCAGATGTTAGGATACTTTTCTGAGATGTACGACTATTGCAAAATTGGTGAGCAATGTCAACTAACTTTGCTTTGAACCAACTGTGATGATCTTCAGAAGCGGGAGTAAGAGGCTTCAACTGGTCATATAGATTTTCAAATTGTGCGTGAACTTCGAGTTCCGAAATGTGTTGCGCCAATACATTACACGTTTCAGATAAACTACGTCTTCTTACATCGTTTATAACATTTGCATCGAAAAGCCAGGTGACTGCACTTTTTCTGCATTACTACAACGTTTCCCTAAAATTATAAAGCCATCTTACCACATCAAAGATGTCCCTCATTCTGTCACGCATTAAATCGTCACAACTGGTCAACCAGCCCGAGCACGTCCTTGTCGACTACCACCCCATACAATGGCAGCAGTCAAAGCTGAATCTGAACACATGATGCAACTGGGAGTCATCCAATCTTGCAATAGTCCTTGGTCCTAACCATTACATGAACGTGAATGTTGGCAATGTGGTAATTACCGACACTTGAATAACGCTGATGTCCCAGATTGTTATCGCATCCCTCACTTGCATGATTTACCTCTGACATTGCAGGGCAAGACTATTTTCTCCAAAGTGGATTTAGTCAGAGCTTATCACCAGATACCGAGGGAACAATAATAATAATATATCATCAGATACCAGTCGCTCCTGAGGATATTGAGAAGACAGTCATTGGAAGACGTTTGAATTCCCATCAGTGCCATTTGGTCTGAAAAACTCCGCACAGTCCTTTCAGCGCTTCATGGAACAAGTTACTCAAGGTCTTGATTCTGTGCTCCTTTACTTAGATGACGTTAACACTGATAGCAAGTCGGTAGAGGAACATAAAGATCACCTCAGCACTTTGTTTCAGCATTTCGAGCAATAAGGTGTTACTATAAACCCTAAGAATTACATTTTCAGTGCCTCTTCTACTCCACTTCTGAGACATGACATAACTGCATACGGCATCAGGCCTATGGAGGAAAATATTGAGACTATCGAAAACTTCCCCAAACCAGATTCATGAAAGAAAGTCCGGCGATTTTCGGGGATGTTTCATTTCTATCGACTTTTCATTCCTTCGTGTGCTTCCATCGTATAACCTTTAACTGATTTCTTCAAAAGTGATCACACAAAGTTCCGATGGTCAGCACAAACACACGAATCAATCTGTAACGCCAAAGACGCTTTGTCCAAAGTCGCCACATTTGCCCACATCGACGCCGAAGTATCTCTCATCCTGTGCACAGATGCCCTGCAAGTAGCAGTGGGAACAGTATTACAACCGCAGGCGAATGATGAATTTACTCCATTTGCATTCTTTTCTAAGAAGTCAGAACCAAATCAGATGCGTTACAGTCATTTTGAGAGAGAATTATTGACCATCTATTGACGATCTACAACTTGTGCACTGTGGTAGTACGTGATTTCATATTAGGCTGTTTATTAGATATATCACACACACACACACACACACAGTGAAACAGTGTTATTTACTGGATGACATTTCGAACTGAATTGATGATTGTTCATAATCATATCAATTATAATCACATGACTTCAAAACTTCGGTTTTATTGTTGTCTTTGTTGTCTCCTATTTGTCGTAGGGGTGGTAGCAGAACTTTTCAGAAACGACCTTTGTTTAAATCCAATTTTTCACTCATACTAATGACTATATGCAAAGATACCTCTGCTCATACACTGTAAAAGTTTTCTTTGTTCATAGCCTCTGCAAACAGAAACCAACCTCATTTAATTGACATAAACTTCTATTTCATTTTTTGTTGTTGAACTACTTCTAAATGCGTTCAAACTTGGAAAGATCCAAATACCTTTTCGCGAACTTGTATATTACTATGTATCCTTACTAATATCACAGAAATTGTTATTCCTATTAGTATTCCTTACACTAACGGTGACAACTTCCTGTAGTCTCTCAGGACCTGTAAAGGGTAGCCATGTAGAGGCTGTAACAATACAATTGTACAATTTTTGTAAGACGTAGAAAATAAAACATTGTACACAGCTTTTGTTTAAAAATGATTCATCTTGGAGTATGCATAACTGCGGAGTTCAATTTAACATGGAGTGGGCTGCTCGTCGCTTCCTCATTTTACCAGTCTATACTGTCTACTTGGCTCACTAATAAACGTGTTGTATACTTGACATTTTGCAGGAACATCTTATCCCCATCCGAAGACGATTATAGAACCAGTGCACAGCTTCTACCAATAGACACGACTCCAGTGGTGAACAATACTGCGCATTATGTCAATTATTGTAGCAGTGGACATCAACTGTATAACCAAGTAACCAATTAGTTTCTATAACTCGTTCCTGTATATTTTATAATAAACTGTTGCACTAAAATTTCATTAAAACGGAATTTTAGTGAAATACGTGTACTCTTACTGGACTCGGTAGAAAGTCCCTCACAAATGTGGTTTCATCACAGTTTCATCACTGCAATCTATCTTGTAGATGATGTCAGTTATACTACTCTCAATGTTCAGTCTTCTCAATGGAATAGAGCAGAAATGACTTTGTACCATCGAAGGTAACAGTAAACACGCCTATTCGGTGGAGGAAGTTCAGCAGTTCAATCTAAATTGAACATGTATCAATCAGAGTAGCATAACAAACACGAAATGAAACATTTCATTTCAATGAAAGCATCCAACGAATATGAACTTGTGGAAAAAGCAAATCAATAAAATATTCAGATACTATGAACAACTTACGTTTATCTTCATTCTTAGCTAAATAGGCCAGTTCATATTGTCCAGAAATTCCTTGTGGCAAGACTGTCACTACAATGAATAAGAGCATCAATTAACACAGATACATTTTGATTGCGTACGTGGGAGTCTCAATAAAATTGCAATTACGACGCTATCTACATGAATCCACTCACCAACCAACTGACCAGGCAACCAACGAACTTAAACAGAGACAAACTCTGTCAGCTTAAAGACTCGATAGATCCAGTGACGAAAAGGAACAGAATTTAGCAAATATCATGTTGTGAAACCTACTGAGAACAATTACACAGGTCAAGACAGTTGATAGGGACCAGTTAAATTATCAGAAGATATGAATTTTGGTGTTAGCATGAGAATGATTTACCCCACTAAATAGAGTATTGTGAATAAATCTAGTTCGGCGTGTGATATCGATAAGATTTATCAACAGTATATCAGCAGACGTTCATCGGCATAAACATATCAAATGACAAGCAGACAAATTTGACATCAGAGAAAGAAAATGATTCAGAGCTGCTCAGATACATGGGAGACGTGAAAGGAACACAAGGAAATACAATATGGAGGCCGGAGGTAGCACAACTCGGAAGATCTGTGACAGTGGTGGTTTGAAGATAAGGTGTGCATAATTCCCCTACGTAGCAATATTAAATTCCTAATAAACAATCCTTTGCCAAATCTCTTGTCTTCTACTGCTAAAATTAGTGTTGCTGACAGGATGCTGCACAACCCTTGACATCGGTGGACTAGCCAATGTGTCCAGACAGCTTCTGACCACAATGTTAGTCACAATAGAGGCAGTGAAATTAGCGGCACTACCAATGAGTGCCAGGAATGACCATTGCTTCAAATGTGGTAAACCACGACGCTGCAGGAGGTACTGCGCAGAAAGAAGGAAAAGGAAATATTTCAGAGTACATTGTGCGTTCTCTCTCTCCAATCTGACTAAAAGTAGTGGGCACTATTGAGACGGGGAATATCAGTTCGAATTCGCGAGTGAACGGTCAAGAAGTAGTATGTTTAGTAGATGCAGTGTTGGCAGTCTCAATAATAGGTAGGAATCTATGTCAGACCGTGTTCATCGACAATTCAAACGGTAGATGGACACTGTTAAGCATCACAGGCATGCAAACTTTGGCGTTCTCATTGGCGATTGCGAAGTGACATTCCCGTTCATTGTTGTGCACGAGTGACGGTGAAAAATGCTGTGTGCGAGAGGTTGGTGCAATAATTAACACGAACGAGAGGGCAGTGATAACGAAGTACGGAACTATCAGCATGTATGAGATGAGAGAGATTGCAGGGGTGGAAGCGTTGAAAGCACAGAATTCGACAGTGTTAGTAAAAGAATACGATCATCTGTTCACTGGAGATGATGACTCCCACGGTCGTTGTGATGACGTGAGGCATGAAATCTCACAGAGTTGTCGGAAAATGGCGCCATTCACAGGGTGAGGAGTTCCATGTCATTTAGGAGGTGAGGTCTAGCGACAAGTGAAGGAGATGTTACAGGATGATATTATTGATGAACATGACAGTCCGTATCACTCTCCAGTTCTTTTAATGAAGAAAGCTAATGGAAAGTGCAGATTCTGTGTCGACTTCTGACAGCTAAACAGCATGTCAGAGCTGAGACAGTGTGCCATGCCAACTGAAGTAGAGACTTTGGATCATCTACTAAGCGCGAAGTTGTTTGCAGTGGTCGACTTCCGATCAGCATATTGGCAGATACCGAGAAAACAGAGTGACAGAGATATGACGGCGCCTGTAGTGGATTGAAACCAGTATTGGTTCAAGCGCATGCTATCTAAACTCGCAAGTGAACCGTTTACCTTCAAACAATGCATTATTGACATTGTCACTTAGCAACTTGAAGAATGTGTAGGTGTATGGTGACGATCGCGTCATCTACAGTCAAAACGACAGAGACCGTGTGAACCATGTCGAAGCCGTGGTGTAAATGAATGAGAAAATTGAACGTTCGTTCGATGGCCTTCGTCGCCATTGGCAGGCATCTCGAAGGCGCGAATGATTCAATAGTGTACATGTTTGAATGGGACGAAGGTCTACGAATAGAAGTAAAACACATTCCTTGTTTATGGACATTGTACAGAGTAGTGACTTTGACTGATGAACAATACAACTTATTACAAGTCCTTGTGATTTGGAATTGAGATCGATATTGTACTTAGTAATTGTAGGTTTGAGCGTCTTCGGAGATAATAGGAACATGGGGTTATTATCATTGACATGTGGTAAAACACACTGACGAGTTTGGACTGACCACCGAAACGAAAAAATTATATGTAGCCAAAAAGAGAGTTTCGCTCTAGCGTCAAAGAGTAGGAACCGGTGAGATAAAACCACGAGTGTAGAAAATCTTCTCGACAAAGAACAACACGGCCCCATAAACTAACAGGAATGAGAGGAGTTCATGGAGAGAAGGAATAAGAAAGCACGCATGATTATCGAATTATCCACACAGAGGCACAGTATAGGAAATAGAAAGACAGAGAGAATAACAGTGAGACACGACGTCATAAAGAGAGGAACACAAGATGAAGACAGTTAAATATATGGAACAAACACGATAATCGATGAAAAAAATTAAAATCCACCCAGAAACCCTCAACCTACTCAGTCTGATGGACAACAGAAATGTGGACGACAACTCTGTATAGACACTCACTCACCTGTCGAACTGGAAGTCTCTTCTCCAACCGCTTGACTGCTTGTCACTTCTGAAAGGGAGAAAGCAATCACCTCGTTAACAATCATTGATTAATTTCATTTCGCTAAACTCAACCTTCCGCGTATCCGTCTGAATTTACAAACACTCACATATCCATTCACAACCGTCACCACACTACACTCGAAATTCCTCACAATCCTGTCAGACTTGCTTGTCCTCACGTGAATTCCACTGTCTCCACCATCCATCGGATTCAATGACTCGATGGTTGACGGGCTTACTGAATTGAATCAACTACTTACTCGCTGATTGGCATTGCTAGCATTCGGTGTCGACTGTGCGTTGGATGGTTGGAGGTTTCCAGCTGAAGATGTGTGTGAGGGTGTGTGCTTGTGTAGTCGAATTGGGACAGTCACTTGCGTGTGTGTAATTCGTGTTGATCTTCATTGCGTGGATGATGTGCATGTGTAGGTTGATTGGATGGAGATGTGGTGCAGTGAGTGGTGTGTCGACTGTGTGTCATCAGGAATTGGAATGTTGGTGTGACTTGTTCAGTCGGTAGGCTGGTCTTCCACAATCATCACATTCACAAACACTGCAAGTGTTTCACCCGGTCTCCAATACATGACTCCCAGAAGCAGATTCGTACAGAATCACACACTTGCAGACAGACAGAGACTCGGTGAGCCACACTGATGGAGAGGGAGACTGTCGTCAGAGAGACGGACACACTGACTCACTGCGATTCTCCATCTCAGTCAACAAACCAGCAAGTCATGCAGCCAGCCAACCATCTAGCCACGCTCAACCCACTCAGTCTGATGGACAACAGAAATGTGGACGACAACTCTGTATAGACACTCACTCACCTGTCGAACTGGAAGTCTCTTCTTCTCCAACCGCTTGACTGCTTGTCACTTCTGAAAGGGAGAAAGCAATCACCTCGTTAACAATCATTGATTAATTTCATTTCGCTCAACTCAACCTTCCGCGTATCCGTCTGAATTTACAAACACTCACATATCCATTCACAACCGTCACCACACTACACTCGAAATTCCTCACAATCCTGTCAGACTTGCTTGTCCTCACGTGAATTCCACTGTCTCCACCATCCATCGGATTCAATGACTCGATGGTTGACGGGCTTACTGAATTGAATCAACTACTTACTCGCTGATTGGCATTGCTAGCATTCGGTGTCGACTGTGCGTTGGATGGTTGGAGGTTTCCAGCTGAAGATGTGTGTGAGGGTGTGTGCTTGTGTAGTCGAATTGGGACAGTCACTTGCGTGTGTGTAATTCGTGTTGATCTTCATTGCGTGGATGATGTGCATGTGTAGGTTGATTGGATGGAGATGTGGTGCAGTGAGTGGTGTGTCGACTGTGTGTCATCAGGAATTGGAATGTTGGTGTGACTTGTTCAGTCGGTAGGCTGGTCGTTCACAATCATCACATTCACAAACACTGCAAGTGTTTCACCCGGTCTCCAATACATGACTCCCAGACGCAGATTCGTACAGAATCACACACTTGCAGACAGACAGAGACTCGGTGAGCCACACTGATGGAGAGGGAGACTGTCGTCAGAGAGACGGACACACTGACTCACTGCGATTCTCCATCTCAGTCAACAAACCAGCAAGTCACGCAGCCAGCCAACCAGCTAGCCACGCTCAACTCACTCAGTCTGATGGACAACAGAAATGTGGACGACAACTCTGTATAGACACTCACTCACCTGTCGAACTGGAAGTCTCTTCTCCAACCGCTTGACTGCTTGTCACTTCTGAAAGGGAGAAAGCAATCACCTCGTTAACAATCATTGATTAATTTCATTTCGCTAAACTCAACCTTCCGCGTATCCGTCTGAATTTACAAACACTCACATATCCATTCACAACCGTCACCACACTACACTCGAAATTCCTCACAATCCTGTCAGACTTGCTTGTCCTCACGTGAATTCCACTGTCTCCACCATCCATCGGATTCAATGACTCGATGGTTGACGGGCTTACTGAATTGAATCAACTACTTACTCGCTGATTGGCATTGCTAGCATTCGGTGTCGACTGTGCGTTGGATGGTTGGAGGTTTCCAGCTGAAGATGTGTGTGAGGGTGTGTGCTTGTGTAGTCGAATTGGGACAGTCACTTGCGTGTGTGTAATTCGTGTTGATCTTCATTGCGTGGATGATGTGCATGTGTAGGTTGATTGGATGGAGATGTGGTGCAGTGAGTGGTGTGTCGACTGTGTGTCATCAGGAATTGGAATGTTGGTGTGACTTGTTCAGTCGGTAGGCTGGTCTTCCACAATCATCACATTCACAAACACTGCAAGTGTTTCACCCGGTCTCCAATACATGACTCCCAGACGCAGATTCGTACAGAATCACACACTTGCAGACAGACAGAGACTCGGTGAGCCACACTGATGGAGAGGGAGACTGTCGTCAGAGAGACGGACACACTGACTCACTGCGATTCTCCATCTCAGTCAACAAACCAGCAAGTCATGCAGCCAGCCAACCAGCTAGCCACGCTCAACTCACTCAGTCTGATGGACAACAGAAATGTGGACGACAACTCTGTATAGACACTCACTCACCTGTCGAACTGGAAGTCTCTTCTCCAACCGCTTGACTGCTTGTCACTTCTGAAAGGGAGAAAGCAATCACCTCGTTAACAATCATTGATTAATTTCATTTCGCTAAACTCAACCTTCCGCGTATCCGTCTGAATTTACAAACACTCACATATCCATTCACAACCGTCACCACACTACACTCGAAATTCCTCACAATCCTGTCAGACTTGCTTGTCCTCACGTGAATTCCACTGTCTCCACCATCCATCGGATTCAATGACTCGATGGTTGACGGGCTCACTGAATTGAATCAACTACTTACTCGCTGATTGGCATTGCTAGCATTCGGTGTCGACTGTGCGTTGGATGGTTGGAGGTTTCCAGCTGAAGATGTGTGTGAGGGTGTGTGCTTGTGTAGTCGAATTGGGACAGTCACTTGCGTGTGTGTAATTCGTGTTGATCTTCATTGCGTGGATGATGTGCATGTGTAGGTTGATTGGATGGAGATGTGGTGCAGTGAGTGGTGTGTCGACTGTGTGTCATCAGGAATTGGAATGTTGGTGTGACTTGTTCAGTCGGTAGGCTGGTCTTCCACAATCATCACATTCACAAACACTGCAAGTGTTTCACCCGGTCTCCAATACATGACTCCCAGACGCAGATTCGTACAGAATCACACACTTGCAGACAGACAGAGACTCGGTGAGCCACACTGATGGAGAGGGAGACTGTCGTCAGAGAGACGGACACACTGACTCACTGCGATTCTCCATCTCAGTCAACAAACCAGGAAGTCACGCAGCCAGCCAACCAGCTAGCCACGCTCAACCCACTCAGTCTGATGGACAACAGAAATGTGGACGACAACTCTGTATAGACACTCACTCACCTGTCGAACTGGAAGTCTCTTCTCCAACCGCTTGACTGCTTGTCACTTCTGAAAGGGAGAAAGCAATCACCTCGTTAACAATCATTGATTAATTTCATTTCACTCAACTCAACCTTCCGCGTATCCGTCTGAATTTACAAACACTCACATATCCATTCACAACCGTCACCACACTACACTCGAAATTCCTCACAATCCTGTCAGACTTGCTTGTCCTCACGTGAATTCCACTGTCTCCACCATCCATCGGATTCAATGACTCGATGGTTGACGGGCTTACTGAATTGAATCAACTACTCACTCGCTGATTGGCATTGCTAGCATTCGGTGTCGACTGTGCGTTGGATGGTTGGAGGTTTCCAGCTGAAGATGTGTGTGAGGGTGTGTGCTTGTGTAGTCGAATTGGGACAGTCACTTGCGTGTGTGTAATTCGTGTTGATCTTCATTGCGTGGATGATGTGCATGTGTAGGTTGATTGGATGGAGATGTGGTGCAGTGAGTGGTGTGTCGACTGTGTGTCATCAGGAATTGGAATGTTGGTGTGACTTGTTCAGTCGGTAGGCTGGTCTTCCACAATCATCACATTCACAAACACTGCAAGTGTTTCACGTAGTCTCTAACACACGACTCCGACACAGAGATTCGGACAGACAGACAGACACTCACTCACACAGACAGAGAGACGGTGAGACAGAGAGATGGAGAGAGACTGGCAGTCACAGAGACAGACACACTGACTCACTGCGATTCACAAACTCAGCCAAACAACTAAACATCCAGTCAGCTAGCCAGCCAGCAAGCCAGCCACCAGCTAGCCACGCTCAACTCACTCAGTCTGATGGACAACAGAAATGTGGACGACAACTCTGTATAGACACTCACTCACCTGTCGAACTGGAAGTCTCTTCTCCAACCGCTTGACTGCTTGTCACTTCTGAAAGGGAGAAAGCAATCACCTCGTTAACAATCATTGATTAATTTCATTTCGCTAAACTCAACCTTCCGCGTATCCGTCTGAATTTACAAACACTCACATATCCATTCACAACCGTCACCACACTACACTCGAAATTCCTCACAATCCTGTCAGACTTGCTTGTCCTCACGTGAATTCCACTGTCTCCACCATCCATCGGATTCAATGACTCGATGGTCGACGGGCTCACTGAATTGAATCAACTACTCACTCGCTGATTGGCATTGCTAGCATTCGGTGTCGACTGTGCGTTGGATGGTTGAAGGATTCCAGCTGAAGATGTGTGTGAGGGTGTGTGTTGTGTAGTCGAATTGGGACAGTCACTTGCGTGTGTGTAATTCGTGTTGATCTTCATTGCGTGGATGATGTGCATGTGTAGGTTGATTGGATGGAGATGTGGTGCAGTGAGTGGTGTGTCGACTGTGTGTCATCAGGAATTGGAATGTTGGTGTGACTTGTTCAATCGGTAGGCTGGTCTTCCACAATCATCACATTCACAAGCACTGCAAATATTTCACCTGCTCTCTCACATAACATGCCGAGACGGATTTTCGCACAGTCAGACGCACACACAGACAGAGACTCTGTGAGACAGGCAGATGAAGGGAGCGGCTGGCTGTCAAATTGATAGACTCACTGATTCATTGTTAGGTAGTTTCTTCTTTGTTATATATTTTGATTGCCTATTTGTATTTTCATCTATTTTATTTAATTGTAATATGGGTCACTGGTTTCTTCCGTATCAAATTTTTCATGTCATATTTGCTTCAGTCAACTATTGATAATTTTGACGGTAGTCTGATTACATGAGTATAAAACAATCAATTTATCCATTGCATTTATTTATTCAGGTATGCATGGACTGTTAAATGTTGACGCCCTCAAGATTTCCGTACATATCCATTTGCAGATTTCCTCCAGCGTACTTTCGCCATCCATCTGATTGAATGTCTCAATGATTGATACTTGATGTGAATGTTTCTTGTCGTCAGGTCAATAGCGCATCATAGAATGTTGTCTGGCCAGGTGAATATTCGTTGCATGATTACCTCCTGCAAATGCTTGGAACAACTCCCAGTCGGACAACGATATGTGTGTGTTTGTGTATGGTCCAGTGTTTACTGATGTGTGAATCTGTGTGATGTTTGATAATACTGAGTGAGAGTATCTTGCACCTGCTCTACATTTTCTTCTCGCTTTCATCCCTATTTCTCTGCTTATTTATGATCATCGACTGGTGTTCCTAAAACATTTACGTCCAGTTACAGGATCCCACCATCAACTTACTTCGGATAGAATACTATTGAAAACACAACAGGGAGCACTGGACAGCCAGGTGTCGCATTCTCGTTGTTTGGGACGTACCTGTAGTAGGCTCCCACAACCAGGGATCTAGTCCGATACTTCCCAATAACAAGGCGGTCGTGTAGACCATCATGCCAATGAGACGCCATCCAACTCTCCATGATTTCAAACTTGATGAGGAAATCCTGTAACCGATCAAATCCCAGCCAACTAACGCCTGACATTTTCATTTCTTCTCATGGAATATACCTTCATATTCATTTACTGATTACACTACCACCGTCAATGATTTTTATTACTATTATGACTATTTTAAATAATACTCTATTTAATACTTGTAAGTAGCTTACCCAACTTCGGTAGAGAGAATCTGTTTCCATGTGAGGTTGTAAAGATCAGCCGATTTTCCGCTTTGCGTATCGAGGAATACTTGTTCTCATCACCCTGTATGATAATCATTTCAAGTGGTTGATCATCTTGTCCTTTGAAGATGACTGTAACATCATCTTCCTCACAGGAGGCGGACTCTTGTTCCCATGTCATATTAAGAAGCTCTCCAGCCTGCAGTTGGACGCTTTTGATCCTTGGAACTGGCGAAACAATTGAAGAGATATGAAATTGCCGGTTTTATATATTTCGATGAATACATTTCTATCTAATATCATAGAATGACAGTTGTCAGTGGAGGTTATAACGAGATTTCGATGTGCTCCCTTAGACGATTTCATCAAGCTAAACACACTAGACATGAACGTGTAAAGTAGGCCTCCACTAGCTTTTTCTTCAAATCACCAGCTCTCCCGAGTAGCTAGCCACCCAATCTCTCAGTCAGTCATTCAGCCAGCCAGGAATCATGTGACGTCGACTCAGTCGACTTCCTGAGCTGAGTCAAACCAAGTTCACTGCTGACTAACCCGAACTCAGGTGTGAGAATCAGCCGTCTGGTGTTTGCATTACTTCGATGTGGCTGGCAAGCAAGCACTACCGGTGGTGTGAGTGGTGTGAATGGTGTTAGTGCTGTACAACTGCTCATCTTAATTAAGAAGTAGTATGTAGCTGAAAGCAGTTCTTTCCGTATAAAACAGTCTTTCAGTCTCATCGATCTAAACCAGACAGACACATAAGTCAGTCACCGTCACATACACAACAAGTCGTCGAGTGGTACCTGAGTGAAAAGCGATGGATTGCATCTTGGGACACTTCAGCTCTGACAACCCCATCGAAAGTTGCAATCAGCTTTCTCAGTGTTTGAGTGGAATTCGACACTGTGGTAGAATGCTATTTCTTATCACATAAGTTCATTTGATCTGAAACACATTGTATGATAAAGTCTCAATAACTGGATAACATTTGGTGCTCATAATCAGGACTTTCAAGTTACGAGATTTTCAGTTTTGTCGGTCAGTCAGTCAGTCATTGCACTGAAATCCTACCACAGCTCAGTAAACGGGATGTGACACTATCGTGAGGAGAAGTTGTAAGTGTGTACGACGACTCACGACAGACTCACTCTGTGATGAGACAGCTAGCTGTCCAGTGCCATTCGCATTTCAACGATTCTCTCAGTTTGCAACCGAAATCTACATTCACTTCATCAATAACACCCTACAAACACCAAGTCTACGAAAGAAAATTCATTCATGAGTGGAATGCACGTAACCAAGTAACCGATGCACATTATTTACTATTTGAACTATTATTGTTCTCTTGACTTTCGAGTCGAATATGCGCCAGAAACAACACGACTCCACTTCGTCCTATTCTCTGTTACCTACTTTTGGTGCGTGCACGATTGCTCATAATCTCTCATCTCTACCTATCCACACGATCTCGGAAATGCCATTCGTGACGCCAGTGTCACGTTTCTCACTCATACACAAGAAGTGAATCACCTCACATTTGCGTGGAAATTCCGAATCCCATTGTTTATATTGTGGACTGGAGGAGATTTCCGATCTGATTTCAGACTGACAATGGTGTAGATCGACTTTCCAATTCTGACTGGCTTTCACACCTTCATCCGTTCCGACTGCCAGTGGCTGAAACAAGGCCGCCTAGATAAGTGGAGGAAGTGACTAAACCCTTTCAAAACCCTCCCGTTCATACTGATGCTGGCTTCTTGTTTTGCTGATGCTGTTGCGGCTGTTGCCTACGTGGTATCTCCATCACCTCCGTCTTCTTGATCTTCACCTGGAGTTCTGTCTTCACCACCTGATTCTTTAGCCAGTTTGTTGGTTGTCGCCTGCAAGTCTTCGAGTTTCACTGTGTGTGTGACATGAAACACAAATCATCCACATGCGAAATCCAGATCTTCTAGACTTCTCTTATTGGTCTAGTGTGCTCCCCTCTCATCACTACCCACAATCTGATGCACAATCAAGTCCACCACTAATAGGGTGACCACTGGTGAGTAAAGGCGGAAAGCCTTGTCTTACTCCTGTATTCACTTCAAATGCAGTCTTCGTTGAGTTTCCCGTTGTGGATCACCCGACACGTGACATCGTCATATAGCCAACTGTTGAATGATGTTGAGAAAGATTTGAGGCAATGCATCCCATATTGTTGAAGCAGTTTCCAATTTGCTTCCCGGTCAATGATGCAGCATCGAAAGCCTCTCCGAAGTGGATAAAGTTATCGAAGTAGAGGTGGAGGTGAGGATGTCACTGCTGTTCTATGCTTCTTTTGAAATGACGCACGTTGACTTTCCGTGAAAAATTACAGCCCAATTACAGATACTCAATGAGATGTGTACAGTATTCATGTGTGTTTGTGTGTGCACAAGTGCATTCAACAAAGAGGTAGGGGTGACTTCTTCCATATTTTTCTGCAAAACAGGTACTTATCTTTGACAACTTACCTCTTTTGTAATAGAGATCATGTGATCCTAACGTAGGTGACAACCAATCACCTGTCCTCCCTGAGACAAAATATCTTGAATCATAACATGCATCCCCAATGGCATTCAATGAAGCAGACGCGGTATCCACGCTAAGTGTAATAGAAGTCTTTGAAAACACACTGATATATAGTTGCAGTTGTAATTCTTTGATACCCGAAGGACTAAATGGAATCCAGGAAAAGCTCAAATATTTGTCGCTTTCTTGAAGTAGCCAAAATCTTCTTCCATCTGTATTTGGTAAATTAAATCAGAGAAAATAACAATGGAGATATTCATGACAAGGTGTAAGTGGAAAATTGAAGTGAAGTTAGTGTAGTGATGAGAAAAGTAAACATTGCATGTTTGATAGTGAATTGACATCAATGAATAAGAGAACCGTTGGGAAACAACAGGGAGTACTGTGCAGCCAGTTGTTTCCTCTTCGCTGTTTCAGACTACTCGACAGTACACACCCACCACTAGGCTTCGAATCAAGGAAATTCCTGCTCACAAAATGGTCACCTACAACAAGTTGAGTATGTTATCAGTTTCTCGCCGATGACATTATCTGGTGGTTGCGCTATATGCATGGCAAATTGGTAAACGTTAGCCACCATGAGATCTGGATGATGTGTAGGATCCTAGTTTCTAAGCGGTCTAGGATATCGCTTGTCTTGTGAGTGGAAGGTGTGGGGATCAAATATTACATATGTGCATTACTTGGTCACTGTGTTATTATACGATTCCATATTAATTTGTTTATGAGATATATTGCACACAGTGAGACACTATTATTTACTGGATGACAGTGTTCACAACACAATCTCTGAATAATCATGATCATATGAATTAGGACTACACAAATTCGAACCTTTAGTTGTATTCTTCGCTCTGATCCTTCGTAAATCTTAAATGGGGCTCTCAACAAGGCAGGAATAAAAGTGTCATTTGAGCCCTTCCCCACCTCACACCCGAAAACTCACTTAGACAACAAATGATGTCGTTCACAGTCATAAGGGCCAATAGGGCGCCTTCAACAAAGTGATTTAGTTCACTTATTGGCCTGTCATGATTTCCACATCAAATACATATGTCGCATTGGTGGAACGGCGTCAGTCAGACTAGCGGAGTATGAAAGCCTGAAACAATCTAGATCAGTTGACCGGGATACGAAAAAAATCTGAAGAATAGCTAAGCTAATCCAGAGAGCCATAACAGAATATCAACGCACCCACACTGTGATCAAACAAGCAACTGACGTATCTGTAATCCAACGACTCACAAAACAAACTGTATGCAGACATTGTTTCAAATAGTTCAGCCACATTACAGCACTCAAGTGATGAAGATAGCAGGAGAGAAATACCTATTAATAGTCTTCGAGAAGAATGAATACTCGTGAAATTTCATCGAGAGATGTCTACACTCAAATCGAAATAGATAAACAGGAAATACACATCAAGAATATTTCTGATACACTGGAGGCTAGACACTGAAGGAACAGTTGAAAATGACAGAATCATGCATCAAATCAACTGCTTGGTTTGTCGAACTAATCGTTCTAATCACAATTGGGAGTTCAGTGTCAATTATCAACGTCAGTGTGGACAATCGATCTTTGGCAATCATCAAGATGAGTTACCTTTGAATTATACGAGCACAGAATATGATGATTAAGAGTATCACTGATCACTGTGCTTATTTTATAGGTGAATGTAAAGGCGGAGAGCTTTATCTCAGCTGGATGGTTTTGGTGTAGTTGTGTTCTCTGAGCTGCATGCCTTGTCTTATCAGACAACATCCTCAACACATACTTTAATTTGAACCGAGGCTGGAAATTATCCACGAGATCAATAGTCACCTCTCCTCGTAACCTTGGACGAGATTGACGGCATTCGTGCATTTTCTTGGCCTCGACTACACTTGCATTCGTACTGATTGTCCTTCTCATCTGAAATTTGATCTTTGTTCCATATGATTTCCTTCTTTATGGACTGGTCAATCTTCTTTATGTCCATATGTCTGCTGATTGACGAATAACATGGCCAGAGAAATTCTCCGATTATTTTGGGGTTTTCTTCGTCTAAAGATAATTTTTTACCATATTGTTGCAATCGAATGGTTTCAATGGATGTTTGCATACAGTGACATGAGGCAGTGGGTATCGTGTCTATTCACGACCAATTTAAGCTCTTGGACGCGAAAACGTAGATGTGAACTTTCACACTGACAATCGCTTATTTCTCACAGTCAACCACGAAATGAAACATTTCATTTCAATGAAAGCATCCAACGAATATAATCTTGTGGAAAAAGCAAATCAATAAAATATTCAGATACCATGAACAACTTACGTTTATCTTCATTCTTAGCTAAATAGGCCAGTTCATATTGTCCAGAAATTCCTTGTGGCAAGACTGACACTACAATGAATAAGAGCATCAATTTATTTATTTATTTTATTTCATTTTGATTTTGATTACAGCGTGATTCCACACCGCATTTTCAGTGCAAGTATGGAATTTTCAGCATGGATATCGGTAGCACAAATTTACAGGCCGACCATATATATCGGGTGTGCGCCGGCAGGGGATCGAACCCCGCACCATGTGCATGGTCGGCGAGAGTCCTAACCACTGTGAGACCGACGATACATATTGATTGCGTACGTGGGAGTCTCAATAAAATTGCAATTACGACGCTATCTACATGAATCCACTCACCAACCAACTGACCAGGCAACCAACGAACTTAAACAGAGACAAACTCTGTCAGCTTAAAGACTCGATAGATCCAGTGACGAAAAGGAACAGAATTTAGCAAATATCATGTTGTGAAACCTACTGAGAACAATTACACAGGTCAAGACAGTTGATAGGGACCAGTTAAATTATCAGAAGATATGAATTTTGGTGTTAGCATGAGAATGATTTACCCCACTAAATAGAGTATTGTGAATAAATCTAGTTCGGCGTGTGATATCGATAAGATTTATCAATAGTATATCAGCAGACGTTCATCGGCATAAACATATCAAATGACAAGCAGACAAATTTGACATCCGAGAAAGAAAATGATTCAGAGTTGCTCAGATACATGGGAGACGTGAAAGGAACACAAGGAAATACAATATGGAGGCCGGAGGTAGCACAACTCGGAAGATCTGTGACAGTGGTGGTTTGAAGATAAGGTGTGCATTATTCCCCTACGTAGCAATACTAAATTCCTAATAAACAATCCTTTGCCAAATCTCTTGTCTTCTACTGCTAAAATTAGTGTTGCTGACAGGATGCTGCACAACCCTTGACATCGGTGGACTAGCCAATGTGTCCAGACAGCTTCTGACCACAATGTTAGTCACAATAGAGGCAGTGAAATTAGCGGCACTACCAATGAGTGCCAGGAATGACCATTGCTTCAAATATGGTAAACCACGACGCTGCAGGAGGTACTGCGCAGAAAGAAGGAAAAGGAAATATTTCAGAGTACATTGTGCGTTCTCTCTCTCCAATCTGACTAAAAGTAGTGGGCACTATTGAGACGGGGAATATCAGTTCGAATTCGCGAGTGAACGGTCAAGAAGTAGTATGTTTAGTAGATGCAGTGTTGGCAGTCTCAATAATAGGTAGGAATCTATGTCAGACCGTGTTCATCGACAATTCAAACGGTAGATGGACACTGTTAAGCATCACAGGCATGCAAACTTTGGCGTTCTCATTGGCGATTGCGAAGTGACATTCCCGTTCATTGTTGTGCACGAGTGACGGTGAAAAATACTGTGTGCGAGAGGTTGGTGCAATAATTAACACGAACGAGAGGGCAGTGATAACGAAGTACGGAACTATCAGCATGTATGAGATGAGAGAGATTGCAGGGGTGGAAGCGTTGAAAGCACAGAATTTGACAGTGTTAGTAAAAGAATACGATCATCTGTTCACTGGAGATGATGACTCCCACGGTCGTTGTGAAGACGTGAGGCATGAAATCTCACTGAGGTGTCGGAAAATGGCGCCATTCACAGGGTGAGGAGTTCCATGTCATTTAGGAGGTGGGGTCTAGCGACAAGTGAAGGAGATGTTACAGGATGATATTATTGATGAACATGACAGTCCGTATCACTCTCCAGTTCTTTTAATGAAGAAAGCTAATGGGAAGTGCAGATTCTGCGTCGACTTCCGACAGCTAAACAGCATGTCAGAGCTGAGACAGTGTGCCATGCCAACTGAAGTAGAGACTTTGGATCATCTACTAAGCGCGAAGTTGTTTGCACTGGTCGACTTCCGATCAGCATATTGGCAGATACCGAGAAAATAGAGTGACAGAGATATGACGGCGCCTGTAGTGGATGGAAACCAGTATTGGTTCAAGCGCATGCTATCTGAACTAGCAAGTGAACCGTTTACCTTCAAACAATGCATTATTGACATTGTCACTTAGCAACTTGAAGAATGTGTAGGTGTATGGTGACGATCGCGTCATCTACAGTCAAAACGACAGAGACCGTGTGAACCATGTCGAAGCCGTGGTGTAAATGAATGAGAAAATTGAACTTTGGTTCGATGGCCTTGGTCGACATTGGCAGGCATCTCGAAGGCGCGATTGATTCAGTCGTGTACATGTTTGAATGGGACGAAGGTCTACGAATAGAAGTAAAACACATTCCTTGTTTATGGACACTGTACAGAGTAGTGACTTTGACTGATGAACAATACAACTTATTACAAGTCCTTGTGATTTGGAATTGAGATCGATATTGTACTTAGTAATTGTAGGTTTGAGCGTCTTCGGAGATAATAGGAACATGGGGTTATTATCATTGACATGTGGTAAAACACACTGACGAGTTTGGACTGACCACCGAAACGAAAAAATTCTATGTAGCCAAAAGAAAAGATTCGCTCTAGCGTTAAAGAGTAGGAACCGGTGAGATAAAACCACGAGTGTAGAAAATCTTGTCGACAAAGAACAACACGGCCCCATAAACTAACAGGAATGAGAGGAGTTCATGGAGAGAAGGAATAAGAAAGCACGCATGATTTTCGAATTATCCACACAGACGTACAACATAGGTAATAGAAAGACAGACAGCAACACAGAGATACAAGAGGTCACAAGAAGAGGAACACATATATAAGACAGGAAAAATAACGGAATGAAAAACATAATAGAAGAAAAAAATTCAAAAACGCGCCAGCCACGCTCAACCCACTCAGTTTAATGGACAACAGAAATGTGGACGACAAGTCTGTATAGACACTCACTCACCTGTCGAACTGGAAGTCTCTTCTCCAACCGCTTGACTGCTTGTCACTTCTGAAAGGGAGAAAGCAATCACCTCGTTAACAATCATTGATTAATTTCATTTCGCTCAACTCAACCCTCTTCGTGTCTGTCTGAATTCACAAACACTCACATATCCATTCACAACCGTCACCACACTACACTCGAAATTCCTCACAATCCTGTCAGACTTGCTTGTCCTCACGTGAATTCCACTGTCTCCACCATCCATCGGATTCAATGACTCGATGGTCGACGGGCTCACTGAATTGAATCAACTACTCACTCGCTGATTGGCATTGCTAGCATTCGGTGTCGACTGTGCGTTGGATGGTTGAAGGATTCCAGCTGAAGATGTGTGTGAGGGTGTGTGCTTGTGTAGTCGAATTGGGACAGTCACTTGCGTGTGTGTAATTCGTGTTGATCTTCATCGCGTGGATGATGTGCATGTGTAGGTTGATTGGATGGAGATGTGGTGCAGTGAGTGGTGTGTCGACTGTGTGTCATCAGGAATTGGAATGTTGGTGTGACTTGTTCAGTCGGTAGGCTGGTCGTTCACAATCATCACATTCACAAACACTGCAAGTGTTTCACGTAGTCTCTTACAAAATATGCCGATACATTGTATCGCACAGACAGACGCACACACAGACAGAGACTGGGTGTGACGGACAGATGAAGAGAGCGGCTGCCTGTTTATTTAATTGTAATGCGGGTCACTGGATTCATCCGTATCAAATTTTTCATGTCATATTTGCTTCAGTCAACTATTGATACTTTTGACGGTAGTCTGATTACATGAGTATAAAACAATCAATTTATCCATTGCATTTATTTATTCAGGTATGCATGCACTCATAAATGTTTACGCCCTCAAGGTTTCCGTACATATCAATTTGAAGATTTCCTCCAGCGTATTTTCGCCATCCATCTCATTGAATGTCTCAACGAATCTTAGTTGATGTGAATGGTTCTTGTCGTCAGGTCAATAGCCCATCATAGAATGTTGTCTGGCCAGATGAATATTCGTTGCATGATAACCTCCTGCAAATGCTTGGAACAACTCCCAGTCGGACAACGATATGTGTGTGTTTGTGTATGGTCCAGTGTTTACTGATGTGTGAATCTGTGTGATGTTTGTTAATACTGAGTGAGATTATCTTGCACCTGCTCTACATTTTCTTCTCGCTTTCATCCCTATTTCTCTGCTTATTTATGATCATCGACTGGTGTTCCTAAAACATTTACGTCCAGTTACAGGATCCCACCATCAACTGACTTCGGATAGATTACTATTGAAAACACAACAGGGAGCACTGGACAGCCAGCTGTCGCATCCTCGTTGTTCGGGGACGTACCTGTAGTAGGCTCCCTTAACCAGGGATCTAGTCCGATACTTCCTTCTAACAAGGCGGTCGTGTAGACCATCAAGCCAATGAGACGCCATCCAACTCTCCATGATTTCAAACTTGATGAGGAAATCCTGTAACCGATCAAATCCCAGCCAACTAACGCCTGACATTTTCATTTCTTCTCATGGAATATACCTTCATATTCATTTACTGATTACACTACCACCGTCAATGATTTTTATTACTATTATGACTATTTTAAATAATACTCTATTTAATACTTGTAGGTAGCTTACCCAACTTCGGTAGAGAGAATCTGTTTCCATGTGAGGTTGTAAAGATCAGCCGATTTTCCGCTTTACGTATCGAGGAATACTTGTTCTCATCACCCTGTTTGATAATCATTTCAAGTGGTTGATCATCTTGTCCTTTGAAGATGACTGTAACATCATCTTCCTCACAGAAGGCGGACTCTTGTTCCCATGTCATATTTCGAAGCTCTCCTGACTGCAGTTGGACGCTTTTGATCCTCGGAACTGGTGAAACAATTGAAGAGATATGAAATTGCCGGTTTTATATATTTCGGTGAATAAATTTTTATCTAATATCATAGAATGACAGTTGTCAATGAAGGTAATAACGAGATTTCAGAGGTATTCCTAGTCCTCTTCGAAGTGCTCCTCTAGACGATTTCATCAAGCTAAACACACTAGATATGAACGTGTAAAGTAGGCCTCCACTAGCTTTTTCTTCAAATCACCAGCTCTCCCGAGTAGCTAGCCACCCAATCTCTCAGTCAGTCATTCAGCCAGCCAGGAATCATGTGACGTCGACTCAGTCGACTTCCTGAGCTGAGTCAAACCAAGTTCACTGCTGACTAACCCGAACTCAGGTGTGAGAATCAGCCGTCTGGTGTTTGCATTACTTCGATGTGGCTGGCAAGCAAGCACTACCGGTGGTGTGAGTGGTGTGAATGGTGTTAGTGCTGTACAACTGCTCATCTTAATTAAGAAGTAGTATGTAGCTGAAAGCAGTTCTTTCCGTATAAAACAGTCTTTCAGTCTCATCGATCTAAACCAGACAGACACATAAGTCAGTCACCGTCACATACACAACAAGTCGTCGAGTGGTACCTGAGTGAAAAGCGATGGATTGCATCTTGGGACACTTCAGCTCTGACAACCCCATCGAAAGTTGCAATCAGCTTTCTCAGTGTTTGAGTGGAATTCGACACTGTGGTAGAATGCTATTTCTTATCACATAAGTTCATTTGATCTGAAACACATTGTATGATAAAGTCTCAATAACTGGATAACATTTGGTGCTCATAATCAGGACTTTCAAGTTACGAGATTTTCAGTTTTGTCGGTCAGTCAGTCAGTCATTGCACTGAAATCCTACCACAGCTCAGTAAACGGGATGTGACACTATCGTGAGGAGAAGTTGTAAGTGTGTACGACGACTCACGACAGACTCACTCTGTGATGAGACAGCTAGCTGTCCAGTGCCATTCGCATTTCAACGATTCTCTCAGTTTGCAACCGAAATCTACATTCACTTCATCAATAACACCCTACAAACACCAAGTCTACGAAAGAAAATTCATTCATGAGTGGAATGCACGTAACCAAGTAACCGATGCACATTATTTACTATTTGAACTATTATTGTTCTCTTGACTTTCGAGTCGAATATGCGCCAGAAACAACACGACTCCACTTCGTCCTATTCTCTGTTACCTACTTTTGGTGCGTGCACGATTGCTCATAATCTCTCATCTCTACCTATCCACACGATCTCGGAAATGCCATTCGTGACGCCAGTGTCACGTTTCTCACTCATACACAAGAAGTGAATCACCTCACATTTGCGTGGAAATTCCGAATCCCATTGTTTATATTGTGGACTGGAGGAGATTTCCGATCTGATTTCAGACTGACAATGGTGTAGATCGACTTTCCAATTCTGACTGGCTTTCACACCTTCATCCGTTCCGACTGCCAGTGGCTGAAACAAGGCCGCCTAGATAAGTGGAGGAAGTGACTAAACCCTTTCAAAACCCTCCCGTTCATACTGATGCTGGCTTCTTGTTTTGCTGATGCTGTTGCGGCTGTTGCCTACGTGGTATCTCCATCACCTCCGTCTTCTTGATCTTCACCTGGAGTTCTGTCTTCACCACCTGATTCTTTAGCCAGTTTGTTGGTTGTCGCCTGCAAGTCTTCGAGTTTCACTGTGTGTGTGACATGAAACACAAATCATCCACATGCGAAATCCAGATCTTCTAGACTTCTCTTATTGGTCTAGTGTGCTCCCCTCTCATCACTACCCACAATCTGATGCACAATCAAGTCCACCACTAATAGGGTGACCACTGGTGAGTAAAGGCGGAAAGCCTTGTCTTACTCCTGTATTCACTTCAAATGCAGTCTTCGTTGAGTTTCCCGTTGTGGATCACCCGACACGTGACATCGTCATATAGCCAACTGTTGAATGATGTTGAGAAAGATTTGAGGCAATGCATCCCATATTGTTGAAGCAGTTTCCAATTTGCTTCCCGGTCAATGATGCAGCATCGAAAGCCTCTCCGAAGTGGATAAAGTTATCGAAGTAGAGGTGGAGGTGAGGATGTCACTGCTGTTCTATGCTTCTTTTGAAATGACGCACGTTGACTTTCCGTGAAAAATTACAGCCCAATTACAGATACTCAATGAGATGTGTACAGTATTCATGTGTGTTTGTGTGTGCACAAGTGCATTCAACAAAGAGGTAGGGGTGACTTCTTCCATATTTTTCTGCAAAACAGGTACTTATCTTTGACAACTTACCTCTTTTGTAATAGAGATCATGTGATCCTAACGTAGGTGACAACCAATCACCTGTCCTCCCTGAGACAAAATATCTTGAATCATAACATGCATCCCCAATGGCATTCAATGAAGCAGACGCGGTATCCACGCTAAGTGTAATAGAAGTCTTTGAAAACACACTGATATATAGTTGCAGTTGTAATTCTTTGATACCCGAAGGACTAAATGGAATCCAGGAAAAGCTCAAATATTTGTCGCTTTCTTGAAGTAGCCAAAATCTTCTTCCATCTGTATTTGGTAAATTAAATCAGAGAAAATAACAATGGAGATATTCATGACAAGGTGTAAGTGGAAAATTGAAGTGAAGTTAGTGTAGTGATGAGAAAAGTAAACATTGCATGTTTGATAGTGAATTGACATCAATGAATAAGAGAACCGGTGGGAAACAACAGGGAGTACTGTGCAGCCAGTTGTTTCGTCTTCGCTGTTTCAGACTACTCGACAGTACACACCCACCACTAGGCTTCGATTCAAGGAAATTCCTGCTCACAAAATGGTCACCTACAACAAGTTGAGTATGTTATCAGTTTCTCGCCGATGACATTACCTGGTGGTTGCGCTATATGCATGGCAAATTGGTAAAAGTTAGCCACCATGAGATCTGGATGATGTGTAGGATCCCAGTTGCTGAGCGGTCTAGGATATCGCTAGTCTTGTGAGTGGAAGGTGTGGGGATCAAATATTACATATGTGCATTACTTGGTCACTGTGTTATTATACGATTCCATATTAATTTGTTTATGAGATATATTGCACACAGTGAGACACTATTATTTACTGGATGACAGTGTTCACAACACAATCTCTGAATAATCATGATCATATGAATTAGGACTACACAAATTCGAACCTTTAGTTGTATTCTTCGCTCTGATCCTTCGTAAATCTTAAATGGGGCTCTCAACAAGGCAGGAATAAAAGTGTCATTTGAGCCCTTCCCCACCTCACACCCGAAAACTCACTTAGACAACAAATGATGTCGTTCACAGTCATAAGGGCCAATAGGGCGCCTTCAACAAAGTGATCTAGTTCACTTATTGGCCTGTCATGATTTCCACATCAAATATATATGTCGCATTGGTGGAACGGCGTCAGTCAGACTAGCGGAGTATGAAAGCCTGAAACAATCTAGATCAGTTGACCGGGATACGACAAAAATCTGAAGAATAGCTAAGCTAATCCAGAGAGCCATAACAGAATATCAACGCACCCACACTGTGATCAAACAAGCAACTGACGTATCTGTAATCCAACGACTCACAAAACAAACTGTATGCAGACATTGTTTCAAATAGTTCAGCCACATTACAGCACTCAAGTGATGAAGATAGCAGGAGAGAAATACCTATTAATAGTCTTCGAGAAGAATGAATACTCGTGAAATTTCATCGAGAGATGTCTACACTCAAATCGAAATAGATAAACAGGAAATACACATCAAGAATATTTCTGATACACTGGAGGCTAGACACTGAAGGAACAGTTGAAAATGACAGAATCATGCATCAAATCAACTGCTTGGTTTGTCGAACTAATCGTTCTAATCACAATTGGGAGTTCAGTGTCAATTATCAACGTCAGTGTGGACAATCGATCTTTGGCAATCATCAAGATGAGTTACCTTTGAATTATACGAGCACAGAATATGATGATTAAGAGTATCACTGATCACTGTGCTTATTTTATAGGTGAATGTAAAGGCGGAGAGCTTTATCTCAGCTGGATGGTTTTGGTGTAGTTGTGTTCTCTGAGCTGCATGCCTTGTCTTATCAGACAACATCCTCAACACATACTTTAATTTGAACCGAGGCTGGAAATTATCCACGAGATCAATAGTCACCTCTCCTCGTAACCTTGGACGAGATTGACGGCATTCGTGCATTTTCTTGGCCTCGACTACACTTGCATTCGTACTGATTGTCCTTCTCATCTGAAATTTGATCTTTGTTCCATATGATTTCCTTCTTTATGGACTGGTCAATCTTCTTTATGTCCATATGTCTGCTGATTGACGAATAACATGGCCAGAGAAATTCTCCGATTATTTTGGGGTTTTCTTCGTCTAAAGATAATTTTTTACCATATTGTTGCAATCGAATGGTTTCAATGGATGTTTGCATACAGTGACATGAGGCAGTGGGTATCGTGTCTATTCACGACCAATTTAAGCTCTTGGACGCGAAAACGTAGATGTGAACTTTCACACTGACAATCGCTTATTTCTCACAGTCAACCACGAAATGAAACATTTCATTTCAATGAAAGCATCCAACGAATATAATCTTGTGGAAAAAGCAAATCAATAAAATATTCAGATACCATGAACAACTTACGTTTATCTTCATTCTTAGCTAAATAGGCCAGTTCATATTGTCCAGAAATTCCTTGTGGCAAGACTGTCACTACAATGAATAAGAGCATCAATTAACACAGATACATTTTGATTGCGTACGTGGGAGTCTCAATAAAATTGCAATTACGACGCTATCTACATGAATCCACTCACCAACCAACTGACCAGGCAACCAACGAACTTAAACAGAGACAAACTCTGTCAGCTTAAAGACTCGATAGATCCAATGACGAAAAGGAACAGAATTTAGCAAATATCATGTTGTGAAACCTACTGAGAACAATTACACAGGTCAAGACAGTTGATAGGGACCAGTTAAATTATCAGAAGATATGAATTTTGGTGTTAGCATGAGAATGATTTACCCCACTAAATAGAGTATTGTGAATAAATCTAGTTCGGCGTGTGATATCGATAAGATTTATCAATAGTATATCAGCAGACGTTCATCGGCATAAACATATCAAATGACAAGCAGACAAATTTGACATCCGAGAAAGAAAATGATTCAGAGTTGCTCAGATACATGGGAGACGTGAAAGGAACACAAGGAAATACAATATGGAGGCCGGAGGTAGCACAACTCGGAAGATCTGTGACAGTGGTGGTTTGAAGATAAGGTGTGCATAATTCCCCTACGTAGCAATACTAAATTCCTAATAAACAATCCTTTGCCAAATCTCTTGTCTTCTACTGCCAAAATTAGTGTTGCTGACAGGATGCTGCACAACCCTTGACATCGGTGGACTAGCCAATGTGGCCAGACAGCTTCTGACCACAATGTTAGTCACAATAGAGGCAGTGAAATTAGCGGCACTACCAATGAGTGCCAGGAATGACCATTGCTTCAAATATGGTAAACCACGACACTGGAGGAGGTAATTCACTTATTATTGACATTCTCACTTGAAGAATATGTAGGTGTATGGTGACGATCGCGTCATCTACAGTCAAAACGACAGAGACCGTGTGAACCATGTCGAAGCCGTGGTGTAAATGAATGAGAAAATTGAACTTTGGTTCGATGGCCTTGGTCGACATTGGCAGGCATCTCGAAGGCGCGATTGATTCAATCGTGTACATGTTTGAATGGGACGAAGGTCTACGAATAGAAGTAAAACACATTCCTTGTTTATGGACATTGTACAGAGTAGTGACTTTGACTGATGAACAATACAACTTGTTACAAGTCCTTGTGATTTGGAATTGAGATCGATATTGTACTTAGTAATTGTAGGTTTGAGCGTCTTCGGAGATAATAGGAACATGGGGTTATTATCATTGACATGTGGTAAAACACACTGACGAATTTGGACTGACCACTGAAACGAAAATTTCTATATAGACAAAAGGAAAATTTTGCTCTAAATTTATAGAGCAGGAAGCGGTGAGATAAAACCACGAGTTTAGAAAACCTTCTTGACAGAGCAAAATACAGCCACAGAAGCTATGTGGAATGACAAGCACGTCCAATAAACAACGAATAAGAAACCAAGCTGGAACCGCGAATAATTTCCACAGATGAGAAATTTTAGGAAATGTGAGACGGACAGAATAACAGTAAAATATGACATCACCTAAAACAGAAATAAAGAAACGAAACAGAAAAAAGCATGAATGAACACAAATAAGATAGGAAAACAGCAAGGATATAACCACCAAAAAATCACACAGTATGATGGACAACAGAAATGTGGACGACAACTCTGTATAGACACTCACTCACCTGTCGAACTGGAAGTCTCTTCTCCAACCGCTTGACTGCTTGTCACTTCTGAAAGGGAGAAAGCAATCACCTCGTTAACAATCACTAATTAATTTCATTTCGCTCAACTCAACCTTCTTCGTATCCGTCTGAATTTACAAACACTCACATATCCATTCACAACCGTCACCACACTACACTCGAAATTCCTCACAATCCTGTCAGACTTGCTTGTCCTCACGTGAATTCCACTGTCTCCACCATCCATCGGATTCAATGACTCGATGGTCGACGGGCTCACTGAATTGAATCAACTACTCACTCGCTGATTGGCATTGCTAGCATTCGGTGTCGACTGTGCGTTGGATGGTTGAAGGATTCCAGCTGAAGATGTGTGTGAGGGTGTGTGCTTGTGTAGTCGAATTGGGACAGTCACTTGCGTGTGTGCAATTCGTGTTGATCTTCATTGCGTGGATGATGTGCATGTGTAGGTTGATTGGATGGAGATGTGGTGCAGTGAGTGGTGTGTCGACTGTGTGTCATCAGGAATTGGAATGTTGGTGTGACTTGTTCAGTCGGTAGGCTGGTCGTTCACAATCATCACATTCACAAAGACTGCAAGTGTTTCACGTAGTCTCTAACACACGACTCCGACACAGAGATTCGGACAGACAGACAGACACTCACTCACACAGACAGAGAGACGGTGAGACAGAGAGATGGAGAGAGACTGGCAGTCACAGAGACAGACACACTGACTCACTGCGATTCACAAACTCAGCCAACCAACCATCCAGTCAGCCAGCCAGCCACCAGCTAGCCACGCTCAACCCACTCAGTCTGATGGACAACAGAAATGTGGACGACAACTCTGTATAGACACTCACTCACCTGTCGAACTGGAAGTCTCTTCTCCAACCGCTTGACTGCTTGTCACTTCTGAAAGGGAGAAAGCAATCACCTCGTTAACAATCACTAATTAATTTCATTTCGCTCAACTCAACCTTCTTCGTATCCGTCTGAATTTACAAACACTCACATATCCATTCACAACCGTCACCACACTACACTCGAAATTCCTCACAATCCTGTCAGACTTGCTTGTCCTCACGTGAATTCCACTGTCTCCACCATCCATCGGATTCAATGACTCGATGGTCGACGGGCTCACTGAATTGAATCAACTACTCACTCGCTGATTGGCATTGCTAGCATTCGGTGTCGACTGTGCGTTGGATGGTTGAAGGATTCCAGCTGAAGATGTGTGTGAGGGTGTGTGCTTGTGTAGTCGAATTGGGACAGTCACTTGCGTGTGTGCAATTCGTGTTGATCTTCATCGCGTGGATGATGTGCATGTGTAGGTTGATTGGATGGAGATGTGGTGCAGTGAGTGGTGTGTCGACTGTGTGTCATCAGGAATTGGAATGTTGGTGTGACTTGTTCAGTCGGTAGGCTGGTCGTTCACAATCATCACATTCACAAAGACTGCAAGTGTTTCACGTAGTCTCTAACACACGACTCCGACACAGAGATTCGGACAGACAGACAGACACTCACTCACACAGACAGAGAGACGGTGAGACAGAGAGATGGAGAGAGACTGGCAGTCACAGAGACAGACACACTGACTCACTGCGATTCACAAACTCAGCCAACCAACCATCCAGTCAGCCAGCCAGCCACCAGCTAGCCACGCTCAACCCACTCAGTCTGATGGACAACAGAAATGTGGACGACAACTCTGTATAGACACTCACTCACCTGTCGAACTGGAAGTCTCTTCTCCAACCGCTTGACTGCTTGTCACTTCTGAAAGGGAGAAAGCAATCACCTCGTTAACAATCACTAATTAATTTCATTTCGCTCAACTCAACCTTCTTCGTATCCGTCTGAATTTACAAACACTCACATATCCATTCACAACCGTCACCACACTACACTCGAAATTCCTCACAATCCTGTCAGACTTGCTTGTCCTCACGTGAATTCCACTGTCTCCACCATCCATCGGATTCAATGACTCGATGGTCGACGGGCTCACTGAATTGAATCAACTACTCACTCGCTGATTGGCATTGCTAGCATTCGGTGTCGACTGTGCGTTGGATGGTTGAAGGATTCCAGCTGAAGATGTGTGTGAGGGTGTGTGCTTGTGTAGTCGAATTGGGACAGTCACTTGCGTGTGTGTAATTCGTGTTGATCTTCATTGCGTGGATGATGTGCATGTGTAGGTTGATTGGATGGAGATGTGGTGCAGTGAGTGGTGTGTCGACTGTGTGTCATCAGGAATTGGAATGTTGGTGTGACTTGTTCAGTCGGTAGGCTGGTCGTTCACAATCATCACATTCACAAAGACTGCAAGTGTTTCACGTAGTCTCTAACACACGACTCCGACACAGAGATTCGGACAGACAGACAGACACACACTCACACAGACAGAGAGACGGTGAGACAGAGAGATGGAGAGAGACTGGCAGTCACAGAGACAGACACACTGACTCACTGCGATTCACAAACTCAGCCAACCAACCATCCAGTCAGCCAGCCAGCCACCAGCTAGCCACGCTCAACCCACTCAGTCTGATGGACAACAGAAATGTGGACGACAACTCTGTATAGACACTCACTCACCTGTCGAACTGGAAGTCTCTTCTCCAACCGCTTGACTGCTTGTCACTTCTGAAAGGGAGAAAGCAATCACCTCGTTAACAATCACTAATTAATTTCATTTCGCTCAACTCAACCTTCTTCGTATCCGTCTGAATTTACAAACACTCACATATCCATTCACAACCGTCACCACACTACACTCGAAATTCCTCACAATCCTGTCAGACTTGCTTGTCCTCACGTGAATTCCACTGTCTCCACCATCCATCGGATTCAATGACTCGATGGTCGACGGGCTCACTGAATTGAATCAACTACTCACTCGCTGATTGGCATTGCTAGCATTCGGTGTCGACTGTGCGTTGGATGGTTGAAGGATTCCAGCTGAAGATGTGTGTGAGGGTGTGTGCTTGTGTAGTCGAATTGGGACAGTCACTTGCGTGTGTGTAATTCGTGTTGATCTTCATTGCGTGGATGATGTGCATGTGTAGGTTGATTGGATGGAGATGTGGTGCAGTGAGTGGTGTGTCGACTGTGTGTCATCAGGAATTGGAATGTTGGTGTGACTTGTTCAGTCGGTAGGCTGGTCGTTCACAATCATCACATTCACAAAGACTGCAAGTGTTTCACGTAGTCTCTAACACACGACTCCGACACAGAGATTCGGACAGACAGACAGACACTCACTCACACAGACAGAGAGACGGTGAGACAGAGAGATGGAGAGAGACTGGCAGTCACAGAGACAGACACACTGACTCACTGCGATTCACAAACTCAGCCAACCAACCATCCAGTCAGCCAGCCAGCCACCAGCTAGCCACGCTCAACCCACTCAGTCTGATGGACAACAGAAATGTGGACGACAACTCTGTATAGACACTCACTCACCTGTCGAACTGGAAGTCTCTTCTCCAACCGCTTGACTGCTTGTCACTTCTGAAAGGGAGAAAGCAATCACCTCGTTAACAATCACTAATTAATTTCATTTCGCTCAACTCAACCTTCTTCGTATCCGTCTGAATTTACAAACACTCACATATCCATTCACAACCGTCACCACACTACACTCGAAATTCCTCACAATCCTGTCAGACTTGCTTGTCCTCACGTGAATTCCACTGTCTCCACCATCCATCGGATTCAATGACTCGATGGTCGACGGGCTCACTGAATTGAATCAACTACTCACTCGCTGATTGGCATTGCTAGCATTCGGTGTCGACTGTGCGTTGGATGGTTGAAGGATTCCAGCTGAAGATGTGTGTGAGGGTGTGTGCTTGTGTAGTCGAATTGGGACAGTCACTTGCGTGTGTGCAATTCGTGTTGATCTTCATCGCGTGGATGATGTGCATGTGTAGGTTGATTGGATGGAGATGTGGTGCAGTGAGTGGTGTGTCGACTGTGTGTCATCAGGAATTGGAATGTTGGTGTGACTTGTTCAGTCGGTAGGCTGGTCGTTCACAATCATCACATTCACAAAGACTGCAAGTGTTTCACGTAGTCTCTAACACACGACTCCGACACAGAGATTCGGACAGACAGACAGACACTCACTCACACAGACAGAGAGACGGTGAGACAGAGAGATGGAGAGAGACTGGCAGTCACAGAGACAGACACACTGACTCACTGCGATTCACAAACTCAGCCAACCAACCATCCAGTCAGCCAGCCAGCCACCAGCTAGCCACGCTCAACCCACTCAGTCTGATGGACAACAGAAATGTGGACGACAACTCTGTATAGACACTCACTCACCTGTCGAACTGGAAGTCTCTTCTCCAACCGCTTGACTGCTTGTCACTTCTGAAAGGGAGAAAGCAATCACCTCGTTAACAATCACTAATTAATTTCATTTCGCTCAACTCAACCTTCTTCGTATCCGTCTGAATTTACAAACACTCACATATCCATTCACAACCGTCACCACACTACACTCGAAATTCCTCACAATCCTGTCAGACTTGCTTGTCCTCACGTGAATTCCACTGTCTCCACCATCCATCGGATTCAATGACTCGATGGTCGACGGGCTCACTGAATTGAATCAACTACTCACTCGCTGATTGGCATTGCTAGCATTCGGTGTCGACTGTGCGTTGGATGGTTGAAGGATTCCAGCTGAAGATGTGTGTGAGGGTGTGTGCTTGTGTAGTCGAATTGGGACAGTCACTTGCGTGTGTGTAATTCGTGTTGATCTTCATTGCGTGGATGATGTGCATGTGTAGGTTGATTGGATGGAGATGTGGTGCAGTGAGTGGTGTGTCGACTGTGTGTCATCAGGAATTGGAATGTTGGTGTGACTTGTTCAGTCGGTAGGCTGGTCGTTCACAATCATCACATTCACAAAGACTGCAAGTGTTTCACGTAGTCTCTAACACACGACTCCGACACAGAGATTCGGACAGACAGACAGACAGACACTCACTCACACAGACAGAGAGACGGTGAGACAGAGAGATGGAGAGAGACTGGCAGTCACAGAGACAGACACACTGACTCACTGCGATTCACAAACTCAGCCAACCAACCATCCAGTCAGCCAGCCAGCCACCAGCTAGCCACGCTCAACCCACTCAGTCTGATGGACAACAGAAATGTGGACGACAACTCTGTATAGACACTCACTCACCTGTCGAACTGGAAGTCTCTTCTCCAACCGCTTGACTGCTTGTCACTTCTGAAAGGGAGAAAGCAATCACCTCGTTAACAATCACTAATTAATTTCATTTCGCTCAACTCAACCTTCTTCGTATCCGTCTGAATTTACAAACACTCACATATCCATTCACAACCGTCACCACACTACACTCGAAATTCCTCACAATCCTGTCAGACTTGCTTGTCCTCACGTGAATTCCACTGTCTCCACCATCCATCGGATTCAATGACTCGATGGTCGACGGGCTCACTGAATTGAATCAACTACTCACTCGCTGATTGGCATTGCTAGCATTCGGTGTCGACTGTGCGTTGGATGGTTGAAGGATTCCAGCTGAAGATGTGTGTGAGGGTGTGTGCTTGTGTAGTCGAATTGGGACAGTCACTTGCGTGTGTGTAATTCGTGTTGATCTTCATCGCGTGGATGATGTGCATGTGTAGGTTGATTGGATGGAGATGTGGTGCAGTGAGTGGTGTGTCGACTGTGTGTCATCAGGAATTGGAATGTTGGTGTGACTTGTTCAGTCGGTAGGCTGGTCGTTCACAATCATCACATTCACAAAGACTGCAAGTGTTTCACGTAGTCTCTAACACACGACTCCGACACAGAGATTCGGACAGACAGACAGACACTCACTCACACAGACAGAGAGACGGTGAGACAGAGAGATGGAGAGAGACTGGCAGTCACAGAGACAGACACACTGACTCACTGCGATTCACAAACTCAGCCAACCAACCATCCAGTCAGCCAGCCAGCCACCAGCTAGCCACGCTCAACCCACTCAGTCTGATGGACAACAGAAATGTGGACGACAACTCTGTATAGACACTCACTCACCTGTCGAACTGGAAGTCTCTTCTCCAACCGCTTGACTGCTTGTCACTTCTGAAAGGGAGAAAGCAATCACCTCGTTAACAATCACTAATTAATTTCATTTCGCTCAACTCAACCTTCTTCGTATCCGTCTGAATTTACAAACACTCACATATCCATTCACAACCGTCACCACACTACACTCGAAATTCCTCACAATCCTGTCAGACTTGCTTGTCCTCACGTGAATTCCACTGTCTCCACCATCCATCGGATTCAATGACTCGATGGTCGACGGGCTCACTGAATTGAATCAACTACTCACTCGCTGATTGGCATTGCTAGCATTCGGTGTCGACTGTGCGTTGGATGGTTGAAGGATTCCAGCTGAAGATGTGTGTGAGGGTGTGTGCTTGTGTAGTCGAATTGGGACAGTCACTTGCGTGTGTGCAATTCGTGTTGATCTTCATTGCGTGGATGATGTGCATGTGTAGGTTGATTGGATGGAGATGTGGTGCAGTGAATTTTGTGTTTTTCTTAATCCCTTTTTCACCCTACCATATTTTAATACCGGGACTTTCCCTATTGTTTGTTATTTTGTTATTTCTGCATTAATGTTATATTTTTTTTATTATTTTATCTTTTTATTCCTACAGGATCACTGGGCTTCTGCCGTATCTCTTCATTTCTATCTCTTCTCTGCTAGAATCTTCACGTGCCTCCACGTCTTCCCACATGTTTTCATCTCCTCTTCCCATTACTTCCTGCAAGTGCTCCAAGTTATTTCTACATATTTAATCACTAATTGCATAAACCGTTTTTTATCAATTTAGTTATCATCCCACTAGATTTTTTATCCATACATCTTGTCTTTAATTTGTTATTTCTACATTTATAACTGTCAATTGTATAGCATGTCAATCTTCTTAGTATTTATGATTCTAGTTTGTTTGAGCTCTATCGGTTCCCCCCCTTTTTATTATGGCATTTTAATTTCTAATTGTAATTTTATAATTCTTACCCTTGACCGGAAATTATTCTGGTACTTTTCCACGCATAATTGATGATTTTTTTGAAGAGAAAATTTTCTTTGCTGAAACTTTATTCTTACTCCCTATGATCAAATGTGTCTATTCCCTGACTTGATGATTTTGTTGAAAATCATGCCTCCAGAGATTCCCTGCTTATTTTGGTGTTTCCTCTGTCTAAAGATGATTTTTAACCGTATGTTAGCAATCGAATTTCTGTCCATGGATGTCTGTATGCAGTGACAAGAGTCAGTGGATATCGTGTCTGTTCACGGCCAATTTATGATCTTGGACGCGAAAACGTAGATGTGAACTTTCACACTGACAATCGCTTATTTCTCACAGTCAACCACGAAATGAAACATTTCATTTCAATGAAAGCATCCAACGAATATGAACTTGTGGAAAAAGCAAATCAATAAAATATTCAGATACCATGAACAACTTACGTTTATCTTCATTCTTAGCTAAATAGGCCAGTTCATATTGTCCAGAAATTCCTTGTGGCAAGACTGTCACTACAATGAATAACAGCATCAATTAACACAGATACATTTTGATTGCGTACGTGGGAGTCTCAATAAAATTGCAATTACGACGCTATCTACATGAATCCACTTACCAACCAACTGACCAGGCAACCAACGAACTTAAACAGAGACAAACTCTGTCAGCTTAAAGACTCGATAGATCCAATGACGAAAAGGAACAGAATTTAGCAAATATCATGTTGTGAAACCTACTGAGAACAATTACACAGGTCAAACTAGTTGATAGGGTCCAGTTAAATTATCAGCAGTTATGAATTCACGGTTGCAGTTGGAATGATTGACGCCATTCAGTCAAAAAATCTGAATAAAATTATAACTTTCCATAGTGTAGGTGTTACGAATACTTCCTGGAATAATTTGACCGCCGAGAGAGACTGAATCTTATAAATTATTTAAAACAAAATACCAGCATGCTGAAGAAAATTCAGAACAAATGTTTTCTGAACTTTTCACTGTGTAAGTAAGCCACAGCTTCTTCAACAGAATTATTCGGATTTCACTATTCATCAATATATATGTATATATAGTCAAAAATGTTTTTACATAAACTGAAGTTAGTTCATTTGTAGGTCACTTGTCGATAGACATTTGTTCCAATAGAAATATGTTAGCAGTCATCCAATATTTGTAATGACTAATGTCAAATTGTCATTGTGCATCTTTGTATGTACCAGTGTGTGTGTGTGTGTATGTTATTTGTCATATGGAAAAGACGTCAGTTCACATATGATAAACATGATAATACTTTTTCTATAGGTCACAGAGGTTCATCTGTCTTGCTTCATTAGAGCTTAAGTTCATCCCTTCTCTCCTTCTTACTGCATTCGATGTGGTTAAAATGTGCAAGGCTTCACAGGTCAATCTTTCTTTATGTGAATGAAAGCCTCTTCCTAGAATTTCGACATTGTCAAAGTCAATCTTATGTCGGCTGTCTATTGCATGCATTGCTATAGCGGATCATTTTTCTAGCGATAACATATTCCTAATAAACATTACTTCACCAAGTCACTTGTCTTCTACACTGGAATACATTCATTTAAATCTAATCACATAATGTGGCAGGTTAAGACAGAAGTATTGAAAAGGAATCTAACTGAGTGAAGGCTGAGTGAGTGACAGAGAGAGAGAGGTTAATCACAGAATCCTTCTTCATCGATTCAACCTCACACAAGGTGTAATAGCAATGACTCAGAACCTGTCCCGGACACAAGGTAAATTTGCAGTAAGAAACAGGAGTCAGTAAGACTATAGAAAGCAGATTATCAAATTGTGTAAATACACTGAGATGTGATTGCGAGCAGCAATAATTTGTGCTCAAGACACCGTCATTCTGTTATCAGCCCTGCATCACACTGTGGATTATGTCAAATAACGTTATCCGATTTGCAATTGCATTCTACCACAACGCTAAATTCTATTTTTACATTGACAACTTATATTTTTATGAAAGAAGAAGGCAGTTGAGCACTTGATGACAACCGATGATAAGACAGAATAAACATGAGTATAACTCAACAGGAATCGCCTAATTGAAGCAATGATGTTTCACTCTCATTCCGCTCCTTTCATGGATAACCAAACTAAGCTTCATATGCCAAATCACTGAAGATAACACAGTTCGATGAGTGCTACATTCAGCCCTTTGTAGTGTAAAGGAATAGCCTTCACTGAATATGCATGTTAAATTGATCGAGGAAACACCTCACCTGTCTGCTCACGTTCCTACAGCACTTAACCTTCAAACAATCTTTAAGATTACGCTGCCTATTACAATAAAGTTTGCAATTACTCAGAAAGTTAGCCAATTGTCAAGATGAGTTTAATTCTGATAACCTGAAAAAGATTATAAGAATACCATCTCATGCTGATGACTACCCATGATAGTGTAGGAGTTAGACTTGGCTTAACTTAGACCTAAATTAGCCACTCTTACAAAAACTTCTTCACCGCTTTATGACCTTAGTTGTACTCTACCTAATGTGCAAATACTAACGAACTGAATCAAGGTAAAAAGACTTGAGATGTCTAGCGTGACTGGAACAGAGTTATATTTACACAAAAGCGATATGAGATTTGATAAAGAATAAGAGGGTATACACTTATCTGCAGTCGAGGCGGTGGTAAGCTCGGAGAGTGTGCCGGATGAAAGCACAACGAGACAGCGAACCAAAACCGTACAGGAGATTCACGAATCGAAAGAGGAAGTGGTACCAAAGGTCAGGTGAGTTCGTTCAAACAAAAGTTCGCAGGTTCAATGTACACTACAATAGTAATTAAAGTCCAGAAGGCCTTTATTCCTAATCGCTTTATATTATTCGATCAGTCACATTTGACTCAGACACACTTATCTTTTTGTTTTGTTGACAAAATGAAACGACGCAGATTAGTCTCATGCAGAAGAGTCACACCATTTCCTCATCGTCCTATAAGCATCCCACCTATCTAGCCAATTAACCAGCTTTGACAATGGAACACTCAGTGAAGTGTTTGTAGTAAAGATAAAAGAAGGATGGGGCTGTTCACTGTCACTGACGATATTCCTAACTGTGGTGGAATGAATTATGAGGAAGAATTTGGAGAATGAGAAGGCATGAATAAGTTGAACCGATAAAGAATCTCTAGAAGATTTGAACTTTGAGGAATATTTGCGTCTAATGTTACACAAACTGGAGGATCAGTAGGCGAAAATCAAGAAGTTGGCAGAAGAGGCATCCAGCGAGGACAGGACTTCAAATGCAATTGGAAAAGACGGAGATGATGAAGATAACCAACCGACATTAGCAACAACAACAAGAGCCAGTTACTATCAACGGAATAAGTTTGAAATCGGGCACTCAATATATGGATGAGAGACTTGGTGTGTCTTCAACAGCATTTCACTAGAGGCTATCAACAGAAACCTTTCACTGGCTCGATACTGAAGGTCATATGGCTAACCAGAAAGAATCCGCAACAAGAAACTTCAGGGACAAGCAAATCTAGAACACGTTGCTGAACAAATATGCTGAAGGAAGCGGAGATGGATTGGACGAACACTTAGGAGGATGTGGAATGATATCATGCGTCAAACCATTGACGGGGAATAGAACGACGAGTTGGGACATAGCACCAGAAGCGACATACAGAATATTGTATGAGCAGGAGATGCACGTGAACAGACTATCGTGAGGCACGCTAAAGAAAACTACAGTGAACAGGACAGAAGTGGAGATGTCTTGTTTCAGCACCTTCTTCTACTCAGAACCTTAAGGTATAAAATGATAATAATAATATTAATAATAATAATAATATAACCAGCTAGCTAGTGACCATTGAACTCAAATAATAAAAAATGATTTTGAACTTACTCTGTAAGAATATCAACAGTATGATTCTGTCAAAACCGAACGTCAACATGGTTGATCCACCACAGTGTTGAATTGTTTAAGAATTGCAAGTATATACGTACTCATTCTTTGCTTATATAACATCGTCCAATCAATCAATAACTTAAGATGATCACTAACAAAGTCACTGAGTTAACCAGTCAGTCTACCGAAACAAAACAAATCCATACACATTCCATGATTGGCCTATAAAGTACACAAAGAACGCTCTACTTGTGTGTCTATGTCGGTGTGTGTATGTTATATCACACTGAAACTGTGTGCCAATTAAGTTGTTCTCTCTTCTCTTCTTCTTCTTCTTCGCTTTCCTCTATCGCTTTAAGGATGCTTCGTGTAGGTGTAAAGTTGGCTGCACAAATCCTAAATCTGTAACAGATAAATAACTCTTTTGAAGGTCAGACATCCACAAACAGAACATCTTTTGTTTACAGTAATTCTCTTTCTTTTCGATATTAACGACGTCAATCAGTCAGCAGATTGTGAGCATTTGGTATTTTCAAAACAACTTATCGAAAGATTATGTCCGGTGAGGGAATTAGGTCAAAGGTGTGAATACATGAAGTAATAATAGTGGGATCACCACTGGGTCCCTTGTTGGCTGACTGTTTTATTGCAAAGCCTGAAAATTCTCAACTTAGTCAAACCATCGGTCGGTCATTTTGACATTTATAAAAGATACGTAGACGACACTTTCGTTATCTGCGATAAAAATACAATTCTTGATGATATCTTATTTGCTTTCAGCAACTGCCATCCTTCTTTACTATTCACCGTAGAAAACGAGTCCGAATTAAGTATTCCCTTTCTTGATGTGTGCCTTAGCAGACGTAATAATAATGATTTACTTTATTCCAAAAACAGTACTTGTGATACAGAATGCAATTTTCAGCATTAATCACAATATTCCATCTAATTTCCTCAAATTATAAATAAAATTTAATCACACAGAAAATTTTCCACGTTTACAATAGGGGTAGTGTCAAAAACATGCAGCATATAAAATGGAAATAATAATAATAGTGATGACAGCTAAGTTAATGATAATAATACAAGTGGAAATCGCCGTGGGCTTGTTTCACACAGTATTCTCGATACGGTATACAAATCCTTGCATGATTAAACATATTGAATATAATGTTCTCTTTACATGATATGGTGAGGGAAAAAAGAAAGATTACAGAAGTCATAGAGATAAGTTGGTGTTTGCAGTTATGAAAGTAAAACGAAGAAGCGACAGGACCATAAATATTCTAGAAATCATAAAAATAAAACTTGAAGGTATATAAGGATGGATGGAGGAGATTGTTTATTTACTAGATGAAAAAAGGTTAGTCAATTTTTGTCTGACGCTATTTTCATCACATAAAATACTTGCCAAGTATGGTATCATAGAATTTTTCTACTTAGACGTGCGAGCATACAGTTTTCTGAAGTTACTTCTTGTTCTACCTGAGGAGATGCAAGGTGAAAGCTGAGGGTGAAGTGGATGCTCCAAGTCAGACAAAATCCCTTTAGCAAATTCATTGAACGAAGTCAAGTACCTATCGACAATGACGTTAACTATGTAGTCCACTGGGACACCACTCACCCTACTGACAGTTCAGCATTCTACGAATTGTGACATAGTCCTTTTCAATCAAACCAGGAAAGAATAAGGGTGAACAGTAAAGAAGAATAGGTAGGATGCAAGAGTTTATGAACTGTAAGAGGAGGGGTTGAGTTATACGCGAGTGCCTTAACTTCTTAATGTAAAATGTCAGGCGGAATACTTTACTGGAGATCGCTGAGACATGGGAAGACCAGGAGAGATCAGAAGAGAGAATAAGTTCAAGGAACTTTCTGATTTAATTCCTATATCATTGTCATCAATCGTACAATTGTCATGAGAATCGACGGCGTCTTTTCACTGTCGTTTACATCTTAAGCTGAAATTAACAGTTTGACGGGTCTCTCAAAATATCTATCCACTGGAAACGTACAAGGAAAGGACAACTAACTAATTTTTACACTTGGGTGCCTATTTCCAGAACAAGGAACTCAATTCATTCGCTCTGCTCTAGGATAAGGAAAATTTGTAGTTCTGATTCCATTGACTCGGAACCTGACTTCTTAAAAGCCACTCTCGTAGAAAACGGTTACTCTAACCGATTTATTGACAACAACCTGAAAGATAAGCAGTCTAAACTGGTCACCGACACAGTTCCAAACAAAACCTTATTCATGAACTTGGAATTCAAAGGTGATCAAGCTTCAGATATGCTCAAAAATCGTCTCTCTAAATCAATCAGTAAGACGTTCTATGCAGCAAAATTACATATGATGTTCACTAGCCGCAAGTTGTTCTCTACCTCTGTAAAAGATAAGCTCCCCCATTTGCCCGCCTCCATGTGCATCTATCAGTTCACCTGCTCTACTGGAGCAAGGTACATTGGCCGTAGTCAGAAGACGCTTTCCACACGGATACGAGAACATATTCCAGCATGGTTTTACAAGGGAGAAAGGAAGTGTGTGCGAAGCTCTATTTTGGAACACCTGATGGACTTCTGTCACTCTGTCAATCATGACCATGATTTTAAGATCATATATAGAATCCATGCTAACTTCCCGCGTTTTCTTCGTTACAGACTCCTAAAGACAGCTGAGGCCTTGGCAATTCATGACTTTAAGCCAGACCTTTGTGTACAAAAGAAGTATGTACAATCTCTACTTCTGCCTTGGCCGTAGAGGGATAGACATTTTTTTGTTTATTTAGTTATTCTATTTACTTTTCCCTCATTACTACGATTATTATTATCATTATTATTTTTATTCTCACTCTGAATCTTTTCCACTTGACATTTTAAACAGAAAAATTATTAATTTTTATATTTTTATTTTTTACAATATTGAATTCTGTCTTATCGAATTTTACACCATATTATGTAAAATTTTATATTCGTCTACTAATCTTATAATTATGTACCCCTTTCCAAAATCTATACACCTTATGTATAATTCTATATATGATATTAATTATTTTGCCACTTGACATTTGACTATGATAATAATCACAGATACTTTAATTGCATTTCATAGTATTATTATTTCATGTATTCACACCTTTGACCTAACTCCCCCACCGGATATAATTTTTATAAGAAAACCATATATATACGATTGTACAGCTTGATAATGTATTCATTGAGAAGAGTCTCTTTGCTGAATATTGTGTTTTTAATGCTACAATGGGAATTACTAAATTATCGAAAGATGTCTGCAGTTAAAATAATTATTTTAATTTCATTATCACCACTGTTAATATTATTATTAATAGGAATGTCTGAATTATTGTTAAGGTCGAGTGAGTTTCCAGCTATCACTCAAAGGAAGGCACTGACACTAGGTAAACAACGCACCATATTCACAAAGAGGAAGCTTTGAGTAAAGAATGACATTAAAATACAGGATGCCTCTATTTAAAAGAAGAGACATCTGAAAATGACTCCCAGATTTTCATTGGACCCTTCGGTTACAAAATGGGTTGGTAATCCATTTGAGTCTGTCTGTCTGTCTGTCTGGATTCAACATAGAACTTGGCACCGAAGTGCAGCAGTTCGAGTTGCCACCTTCCAAATAGCACACAAAGGTAGACAAGAAAATGAGTGAAGAGAATCAATAGAGTTTTGACAAGTATAAGAGTGAAACAGAATGAGTAATGGTAGAAAGGAGTATGAAGGTTAAAGAGACTGAATACATCTGCGTTATCCATTGACAACGATTTTGAGCCATGTCACCTATTGTCTCCAGCCTCCATTGATTCTTAGAGTCCCGAGGGCGGCCCCAACCCGGAATTCTGCATCTCCCTACCTGACTCAGTTTAACTGTCAAGGATTTCATGGACTGATGCCATGTTTTTGTTTGGCCACCACTTACTCTTTTCCAGCCTGCACCTATATCAGCTAGTAATGCCCGTTGGGTGGGGGAGGTGATGGTTAGGCATGCGCAGCACGTGACCTAGCCATCTCAATCTATGTAACTTTATAGCCTCTTCGTCTGATTTTCCATCTTTGCCGAATACTCTACGCCTAACGTCAACATTACTTACCTTATTATACCACCTAACGCGAGAAAGAGATCGTAAACATCTGTGGTCAAAAACAGACAATCTCTTCATGTCTTCCGCTCTCAATGGCCACGTCTCACCGCCATAGAGAAGGACGGAACGAACTGCTGAGCAGCAGTGACTGGGACCTGATTCAATGGTCCATGATAGAACTGTGTTTGAATTCCTGTGGATGTGTACTGATAAATAGCGTCAAAAGCCAACGAAACTATTATCCAGTGGATCTGTAACTGACGTCAGCTAATGATCAGACCTGTAAATGATCAAATCCTTGCTGGCCAAACAACACTTGAAAATTATCTGATGCTCACCAGAGACTGGCTGTATAGAAGGTCTAAAAAGTCAGGCAGGAGTACAACTACTCGTTGATGAAATAGATTCGCGGTTGCAAAATATACATTGTGAATTGACAGCAGCTGACATTCAGTATTATGTAGCATCGATGTCTGCATTCTTGGTAGCCGTTTATGAGATAAAGCAGATTACATATATAGTGGTCTGTGTAATTTTAGATTCCGCAGCATGCTATGGAGTGATCTCACTTTGAACTGCGTAAACTGCAGGTCCGAGACTTCTTCCAGATTGCCTCCAACCATCCAGCAATCTGATTTAGGGATGCTCTGCTTCTATTTTAGTAAACAGTGTGATATCAAGCCAGATATACAAAAACTTCTTGTAAACACGTGTTTATAAGAAATATATATTATAATTATTATTATCAGTTCTTAATGTAAACAACAATATACACAAAAATTGCACATTCCATTTGATTTTTGGACACAAACTCCACTTATATGGTGTGATGTTGATGAATTGGTGACCTATGCAGAATATCACTCACCAATTTATAGTAAACTGAGCAGATTTTAAAATGAGCGCCACGTAACAACAGAAGAAGAAGAAGATAACCACGTTAGGAATACTATGCATCTTGTATGTGAATTTCCTGGTTGCCAAATGCTGTCCATTTCAACTGAGTAGATATTTGCAAGAGTAGTTATCCAGTAAAACTGATGTTCAAATCAGAACAATACACGTAGGCGAACAATAATACTCCTTTCAATTAGATCCTCTTCAGCTTTGACTCTAGTCAACATAGATTTATGTATAAATAGGTGATAGATAAAATGCACTCTTCTCTTCATCATGTTGATGATGCGTTCATTATTCTTGTTGAGGAAACAGACAAGAATGAAGTGTTCGCGAGGTCGAATTATGCACATCCATCTCTGATCTTCACTTGTGAGGAAGAAGATGATGATGACAGACTACACTTCTTTGATGTGTGATTGGGTAGAGGAGAGGATGATTCACTTAGGATAGATGTCGACAGAAGACCGACATCTGTAGGATAGTGTGCACATCACTTCGGTTTCGTGTCAATCGGATACGAAATAAATTTGGTCAGATGTCTCACGAACAGAACAAGAGGGAAGTGTACCGATGACTCCTTTGAAATGAAATTGGATAAATGGCAAAGACGCTGGTCGAAATAGGTTCTCCTGTTAGATTTGTAAGGAAACACATGAAACGACAACAGTTTTAAAGAAATTACTCTTCCTGAAACTGCATTTCGATGAGGACGTGGATAGTGAACTTCTACGTTCTTCTCAGATTATCTAGACCCATAGAAGGCACTCATATTGCCGCCACCCTCCGTTTCTCATTCTCCAGCTGCCAACCAATTATGAATGGTAAAGCAGAAGATAAGCTGCCTAGCTGTACCACTTCCATGTGCAATTGGAAATTAAACTGCTCCTGCAGCATAAGCAAACTATATATGAAAGCTTAACAAACGTATTCCTGAGCATCTCCTTTCATGGTTCGGAAAAGGCAAAGCAAAATCTATGAGAAGTCCCATTTTGTCTCATTCCATTATTAATAGACTTCTCCCAGTGGACAGGAGAAGTGTATACAAAGCTGTCTGTCGCATCCGTAGAAAATTTCTAACTCAATTCAAACCCACCCTTTATTTTACACATACCTGAAGCTAAGAGAATTCGAGAGGACAATCTTAGCATTTGCATACAAAAAAAAAAGAAATTTGTTCTACCTTTATCTCTCCCTCGGCTTACGTAAATTCTAATTTAAAGCCTCCCACCCTCTACTATTTTCCATTTCCCTAGTGCCTCTTTGATATTTACCTGTTTGAGCTCTGATTTTTTAACTACTTCACCCCCAGTATTACGTAACTTCTAGGACTTGACCCAGCTTATTTTTTTAATCGACCACATATTCACAGATTACTACCTTCGTTATTCTTATCACCACCTGCATAAACCTCATTATCATCATTTCGTTACCATTGTAATCATAATTGTAACTGACGCTCAAAACACTTAACACATTATTATTATTATTATTATTATTTGATCCACACACTAAACGTCTTTGGTTAAATGTTTAATATACATATAAATCTGTGTAAATGAGAGCAGAGCCTGAAGATGTAACTGAAAGCCACATGCATCACTAATATATCTTGATCTTTGATTGACTAATCGCATTCATCATTGAGTAAACTGATTGAGAGATGTGAGTTGTTAGATGTTCTTCTTCACCTGATTTCGATAAACTCACACGATTCACCATTTCCAATTTGAACTGTTTGCCTGATGCCAGAGAATATATATTTCTAGGTGCCTATCAACAGGAAGTAACGATGAAGTGTCTATCAGCAGCAGTATGGCGTGTGTTTCATTGGGCTGTTCATCTCGCTGTTACTCCTGGCTATTATACGTTGACCTGCTCAGAAGTGTATTATGTATATAGCATGCAGTACAGTCTCAACAATCATTCCAGTGGCTATGCTGAGTAATTACAAACGACAACCAAATAACGGACCAGTTGCCTCTGTTTCGCTGACGTCCCATATACGTACACCAGTCCTATCTCTCTGGTGAAGTTGTTGAATTCTACAATTCTCAGTGTAGCTCTCAATCTTGGGAACAACATGAGACTCCCTAAAGTCGCTGGTATACGCTGCTGATAGTACCCATCCAGCAAAACAAACAATTCCTGAAGTTCATGTTTAAGAAATCTTCCCAAAATTTTGTATTATATAATTGTGGATTTCTTCTAACAAATGCGGAGCAGTAACTGCGATCGATTAATTTATCGAACGTCTGAGTTACGCGTGCAATCCGAAAACAAAAGACTTTTTAAAGTACTGTACTATACATAAAATAATGAATATAATATACAAACCTCACATTGTGAGGTGTCTTCGGCTGAATACAGTCAAATGCACTGTCACTGCGCTTCAGTACATAAAGGCAGCAAAGCTGTGTCAAATGTGATCCACGGCCAGATTAAGCATCGCCTGAATGTTCAGGTAAAGAATAAAGCGATTAGAATAAGCGAGCTGATACAGGGAGTGGAATAGAGACAAACGACTGATATGGCTACGGAAAAGCAACATAGTAAATATATGTAGGCTCACACTACTCACCAGTGATCAGTAGTACAAAGTAGAACACAAGAGAGATTGTAGCAGAGGATTAGTAAGGAAGGAAGGAACAATAGCTGCTGTGGGATGAATAGCTGATAATTTATACATAAAATAGTGTTACATCTCGAAATGTAGAAGACACAATTCAAAATTTCAAACAATGATATCAGGTGAAACTTGAATTACTTACGTGTCATTCAGTTGAGTACACACGGTATGAAGTGTAATGATTTGCACAGTTTAATCAACTTCAATTTTCTAAGCCAACAATAGGGAGTGATATCAAACGATCAATTATAAGATCGATTTCATCACCAACAGGTGTCATTTTAGTCGGTATCAATACCCACGAGTGGACTAAACAGCTGCTTGGCCTAACTTTTTGATTGGTCACTAGGAGTCGAATCCAGGATGCGAATCTCCCTCTATTCGTCATTCGTCAATTGGATTTGTCAGCATTCCCACTGAGTAATGATTTTTCGGCGGCAGGATCGGCCTGCTGAATAACGCTTCGGCGCTCAGAACAATGAGAAATTGGTTGGAATCTCAGTGATAATACCATGAATCACTGGAGAATGCCGGTATATTCAGCTGGACATAATGCCTATTGTCGATTCTAATAATACTCATGAAACACCAAATTCCTTCTTTTTAATCCTCAGACATTGTTAAATCAATATTGCAAATATATTCACTCAGACATCTGTAAAACACAAAATAATCGAGCAAAGAATATTCTTTTCGATAAATTCCTCTTCCAGGCTCTACAATTATATATACATATGTTTATATACACAGAATATTTTAAATTAGTAGTTAATAACAATATTAGCGTTTTTTAAATAATATCGATTTGTAAAGTATGATCAATGCAATTACAGTTCATTAAAGATCCTTAAATTATAATAATAAAGATATTACAGTGAATAGAATATCAACTAAAATTAGGGAAATTTCACAAAAATTCTGGATTATTCAAACTTGGATGGCCAAAGTAATGATAATGACTGAACTAACTTCTTTTAGGTGCATAAATTAGGCTTATTAATATGAATCCTCACAGCCTCAGCAATATTTAGAAGTCGAACTCTTAAAGCGAAATTGAGATTCGTAGGTATGCGGTAAATGACCCTGAAAGCATGATTAACGTCAGTCTTGTGTTCTGTCTCCACAAGATGCGCCAGAATAGCGCTACGAATAGATTTTGTTTGACCTTTGCTTAACCAGGCAGGGTGATGTTCGGAAATTCGACGAGAAACACGCCTAATTGTACGGCCTATGTAACTGGCTCCACAGGAGCAGTTAAATTGGTATATATATACATATATAAATTGGTATATATTGGTATTATATTGTTATTAACTACTAATTTAAAATATTCTGTGTATATAAACATATATATAATTGTAGAGCCTGGAAGAGGAGTTTATCGAAAAGAATATTCTTTGCTCGATTATATTGTTAAATCATTCGTAACAGTAGCCGTGAAGTCAACAGATGCCGAACATTTCAGTTCACTCAGTCAACGCCAAATCTTATCTGACTTGAACTAATAGCTATTTCGCTTGCTTCATTGTATACTCAAAATTGCCTTCCCCTAGTGACTAGTTTGAAATGAAGCGAATTTGTAAAATAAGGTAGCACCTGATGAAGGTTAAGGAAGAAATTTCTACTTATCACCAAGATGACAGAATACCAATTAGCTGTGTTCACTTCACTCTAATGAGGTCTTAATTCAAATACAAGCTGATTGTCTCCCTTTTTCTCATGTAGGCAACTGCACACCGATCCTAATGGAAAGCACTCCATCTCTTTGATCAGTGAAACTAGTGTGTCTCACGACGCTGTATTCTCTCCACTTTTGTTTTCTTCCTTTCTCTTTTTCTTATGGATTACCGTCGCCTTAATTTTAAAGACGACAATTTCATTGGGCATGCTAATAATGTGAGAATTTCTGTCCCAGTCACTCCCGCATTAGATTTTTCTGAGATGAACAGATTCCTATCTGAGGTTAACCAGCGGCATCATTCATTCAAATTGTCTTGAAGTGAGTCCCTCTGATTAACAGACTGTCATTTTTAGTTCCATAAGTGAAGAGATACTTGCACAGACCGATTCAGTCTCATAATTCTTGTAATCCTTACGTCACTGTGACAAGAAGGCAATCAATCGAATATCACCTATCTAAGTAATAGATTCTCTTCAAATCTTTGTCGGTTACCTCAAATCGCGTTGACTTCTGAGAACAACCTTCATTCGACTTATTACATTAGGAAGTTCAGACATTCCGGTAGCACTCAACCTCTTCTCCTGCATCTTATTATTTCAAGTACTCCACCCTTCTTCCTCCCTGGGCTTGCCGATAAAAGGCTATGTTATATTATGTAGACGTTTGAAGGCTGTATGCAGGTTTAGTGGTAGGTGTGCCCACCGCACAACTAACTCACGTTGTTGTTGATGACAGGCATTTCAAATCTATCAAACAGTTAGCTAAAGTCACTTTGCATGATGCTGGAAATCGCCTTTCTCTTCAACTTCTAAGCAGTTTATGCAGAAGCATTTAGCGGAATACCGAAACTCAACCACACTGTAGTTAGCACGCGTTTAGTGTGAACAGACAAATAAATAAATATGAGAAAGAGCTTATTAAGCCTTCTTTCCAATCTGCAAATTAACAGAAAATTAAATAATAATAATAAGAATTAATAATAAATATTGTAATTCTCACATATATTAATTATTCTTCTACAAACATTCCAGGTTTTGCAATTTCATCGTTTTATTTGTTTATTTGGCACAGCAGAAAAATGTTTGCCATGTTTACAACGCTGAAAATTCCACTCTGTATGAAAACTGATTGTTTGGAATAAAGTGATTATCAAATTTTATATTAGAGAAACTCGACGTGGACAGGACAACTGAGCAAGTTTTGCAGTTTGGTCCCAATAGACAGACTACGGAATCTGATCCACTTCTCTCTCACCACGGGTTCAGAGAGTTTACAGTGAGGATTGTGTTCGTGATGAACTCAAGCAACTGAAAGAAAGCTTCGTGGAGAACGGATATCCAGTACGCTTTGCAGAGGCCAATAGCAAATCACGTGGAGGAAATACAGAGACTGACAAGGTAGCTAAACAAGTGTTGCACCTAAACTCTGAATTTAGCAGTGACACTTTGAGTAAGACATTTAAAAATTGTCTGACGAGATCATTGAGGAAAATGCTCTTTGCTGGCACTTTACGAATAACCTACTCTAACCCTCTATTGGTGCACCTTAATGTCAAGGAAATGTCACCTCTATCCTCTGATTCCATATGTATTTTTATGTCCAACTGCTTTTGCGGAGCTAGATACACAGGACGTTCGTCGAGAAACAAACCCCATCGCAACGTTTGAGAGCACCTCACAGTTTAGCTGAGAAAAGGAGAACGTAGAGTTGTTCATTCATCGATATTGCAACATATTGTGGATACTGACAACCACGCAGAATCTGACACATCGTTTATTATGGTCTACAAAGCTCAACAATGTTGGCCGAAAGGTAGCGCACGAGTGCATTTGCTGTGAACAGCAGAAGCTTAAGCAATGCATAACATTAAGCCAGAAGTTTGTGTACAAAAACAATTTGTACCATCTCTTTTTTTACAACTCCATGGTATTGATTTAACTATGTGATTCACAAAAACAATCTTTGTTATCCTTCTTTGTTCCATGTTCCATATTTATTGTATTTCATTTTATTTCACTTCATGTTTTCATATTCTAACACTTTATCTAGTCTCCTACTTTGACAAGATTTCACTCATCCATCCATGTTATGTTGCCATCGTATTATATTCACCTTTCGGGATGTATTTTAGTTTTCTATCATCTATTTCAGCCTTACCCAGTGAACTTCAGGTTGACCTCTACTTGTTAAGTTATTCATTCATATGTGTCTAATGAAGTGTGACGTTGAAAAAAATATAGCAGGAAAACAGGAATTTCTTCGCCCTTGTTGATTAATGTGTTTCCTTAAAATCTAACAGGAGAACCTATTTCAACCAGCGTCTTTGCCATTTATCCAATTTCATTTCAAAGGAGTCATCGGTACACATCCCTCTTGTTCTGTTCGTGGGACATCTGACCAAATTTATTTCGTATCCGATTGACACGAAACCAAAGAAATGTGCACACTATCCTACAGATGTCGGTCTTCTGTCGACATCTATCCTAAGTGAATCATCCTCTCCTCTACCCAATCACACATCAAAGAAGTGTAGTCTACCATCATCATCTTCTTCCTCACAAGTGAAGATCAGAGACGGATGTGCATAATTCGACCTCATCAACACTTCATTCTTGTCATCTTTCTCAACAAGAATAATGAACGCATCATCAACATGATGAAAAGAAGAGTGCATTTTATCTATCACCTGTTTATACATAAATCTATGTTGACTAGAGTCAAAGCTGAAGAGGATCTAATTGAAAGGAGTATTATTGTTCGCCTACATGTCTTGTTCCGATTTGAACATCAGTTTCGCTGGATAAGTACTCTTGCAAATATCTACTCAGTTGAAATGGACAGCATATGGCAACCAAGAAATTCTCACACAAGACGCACAGTATTCCTAACGTGATTACCTTCTTCTTCTTCTTCTGTTGTTACGTGGCGCTCATTTTAAAATCTTCTCAGTTTACTATAAATTGTTGAATGATATTCTGCATAGGTCACCAATTCATCAACATCACACCATATAAGTGGAGGTTGTGTCCAAAAATCAAATGGAATGCGCACATTTTGTGTATACTCATGTTTGTGTTATCAACTGCTTCTATATCTGAGTTGATATCAATTTGTTTACTAAAATAGTAGCAGATAATCGATAAATAAGAATGTTATTATCATCATTATGAGTTCACTCCAAGAGTATTGAAGGCAGATTCACTCTGTTATTTATTTACATTCTATTTGAGAAAATAGTCCTTTTTAAATAAATTAATGCTGACTCACCTTGAACTACTTCATTGGCGTGTACTGCTGACAAGTCCTGACCACTGGAGTACAGCAGGACGGGTAAGGGGAAAGATACATGTCAGCAATATCATCGGATTGCGCCAGTAGCGCTAGGTTGTGAATTGGCAAGAGTGAGAATTCATGGGCTGGTCATTGGATCAGGTGGCAGTGATTTAATGGTCTAGGAACTAACTATCCTTGTTGCTGGAAGGTCCTGGGTTCGAACAGTGATGGTGTGTGCGTACTGCTGAAGAGTGGCAGACAAGGCTGACAAGACAACTGCTATTCAGTACTCTCAGATTTACTTTGATTCGCTGAATGTATCACCATCAAACAAGTCAAAGGAAACTTCTCTATGCAGAAAGAAATGGTGAGTAATCTTCGTTTACCCTGATAATAATATTTTCACTTATCACCCATTTGTGTATTTTGTCATTTTCATCTACTCACCTGTCTCATTATTACTGTTGCAAAGACTTTTCCTGACCTAGTGATTTCTAATCACCTCCAAATGCTAATTCATATTGCATTGCGTAATCTTCCTTCTCCAGCATTTTGCTGGTCCGTTACTGTTTTTGTTGTTTAGTTAACTAACAAAACTTCTCGAAATATTTTCCAGACTCATGATCAATAACCACTTACACAAGAAGACGGAAAGACAAGACAAACCTTCATCACTCTGAAATCAGTTAGCGAATCATCTGCACTCCACAGCACAAAGAAAATAATTTGGATTTTCAACACAAATATTAAGGTCAATCACTTCTTCTATATGGGTCAAAAACGTGGCGAATGCACCACAAAACGAATTACCAACAGCCTATCACAGACTTTTATCGACAACTGCCCACTTCGTTACTGAACATTAGACGATGGGTCAGAAAGAATTAGCGACAAGGAACGCCAAGAATCAGCCAACCAGAACCGACTGCTCAACAAATATGCAGCAGAAAATGGAGGTGAATTAGACACATGCCAAGTAGGAGGACTGCAGCAGGTGACATCAAAGCGTCAGAACCTCGTGTGGAACCTGAATTAAAGACGACGAGTCGGGCGTCATTTCGACGGTGATGTGGTGGAGATTGCATGAGTAGGAAGTGAAAAGTTCTAGGGGATTGTGAGTTCAGTTGAAGGGGACTTCAGAGAACAGGACAAAGTAGCGATGTGCTGTTGTAGCCCTATGTTCCCATTGAAATCTAAGGGAATTGTAATGATAATAATAGTAATAATAATGATAACAATAGATATGACCAGCACTAGAAAGAGATGATACTCAAATGAGAACTAACAGTAGATGAGATTCATGAGCCATCGGCTTCTGACCCAGTGATTGATAGTTAAAGTTTTCGTCTCATTCCGCTCGTGTTCATATCATGTTTGAATGCCACTGAAAAGTTCCAAACCAAGAAGTAAAAGCTGTCAAGTGCTTTCTAGTTTAGAGTGATTCCGCAACTGATTTCATTTTGTCATGAAATCCTCTTTGAATTCAACAATATCTTCACAAATCTATCACCCAAGAATATATTTAAGTCTCGAGATACTGGCTGAAAAACCGACATGAGGCTATTTATCAAATTTTCTGAGGTTATTTACTTATATCAAGCGATGGGTTGTCATCATTAACTAAGTTTCAAAAGTTAACTACCCACTCGAAGCTTAAGTTCTCAGAGAGGTATTCACGAGTTACTATAATAACCTCTTCTTCTACTAACCTTGACCTTAATTATCACGTCAATCGATAAACTATGGTCACAAAATCAGCTAGGCTTATTCGCTTCGGTTTTATTTTTAGCACTCATAGTTAGATGATAAATGCATAATCAGATGTTGGAAGGAGATGACATACTGGATCCATCATCAACGGATGATTCTGCATTTGTAGTAAGTGGAACTTTTGTCTACATTCTTTTTGGTATTTCGGTTGTCACTGTAATCTATAATGCATGAAAACTTCCTTTCTTGAATTTTCAGTTTCTTTGTTTTTTTATGCTGAATAATATCCAGGTAGAACTTGTTTCCTTATCTATTAGCTTGGTTGACTCTGATCATCATCATCTGACGCCTAATCACATGAAGGGTGTGTAGTGATTCCAGTAACATTGTGTTCACATTCTAATATTTAGCCACTGTTTGAGGTTCACAGTATTATTATTATTCCCATGGAATCTGAGTGGACTATAAGGCTTCAGTAACAGATCGTCATTTTCACTCTCTTCTCTGCAGTCATTATTAGCCGAACCCACGATCATCCAGAAGCTTTCGATTCCTCTTCACACGATCTCTTACTTATATTGCGTGCATGAGTAACTCCCCTTTGAGTGCGTGATATCCCTTAACCATCTTCACAGCGTATGTCCAATCTATTTCTCTTTCCATCGGCATTTTTTCTGAGTGGTAGGTTCTTGGTTAGTCCGCTGACAGATTTTATTGTTACTTATCCTCCTCAGAATCGAGCCAGCAAAGCCAACAGTTGATGAAAGTGTGCGACAGTCTGTTGGAAATGCTTTCGTTGACACACGTGCATACACCATATCTCTGAATCAAGTAGAAGCACTGATTTGATATTTACGTTGAAAATCCGGATTTCGTCTTTTAAAATGAATGCAGCAGATATCCATACTGAGTATGTATGCAGTAATGAAGGTTCGCCTTGTTTTTCTAATGCTGTTTTCGATACCCTCATCTCTGTATTGCCTGTAGTCCAGACATACATTTGAATTTCATTATGCGAAGCAACTTCAGATTTCGTCGGACCTTGTAGATGATACTGAAGGATTCATCAGAAGCTGAGTGGTCACTATCTACTACTGCATTTTGCAGTATAAATGACTTCATCGCTCTGAACTATCCCTTGTCGTTCAAAGTGGTGGGATACGTTTCTCGATAAATGCCCTAAGTACTTAGCCTCGCAAGAGCAGATAAATATATTAAGGCACATGGTATAGAACATTAGCTTTATAGTAAGTTATTTGTACAATAATAGCGGAAAACGTCTCTCTTACTGACATTGTCAACCATGTTTGAAGAAATCTGCAGGCAATATCAACTCACCCCCCTACCACCACCACCACCACCACCACATGTACACAACTGAGGAGACCAAAGTGATTGGGAAAATGTAAAACTTTATCAACAGTGACAACACAAAAGATATCAGGGAATTTCTAAAAGCCTGGGATTCGAATGAATCAGAGATTAACAGGCACATTATTACTATGAATCGAATTCCCTAAATAATAAAGGAGAATAAAATACATGACAAGAAAGATCAAATTCTAAGTCAATACAAACGATGAATCCTGGTGCAAATTAACAACCCACCAATCAAAACAATTGAGAATTCAAATAAGTTCAACCTTCATATATATTAAATAAAGCTTGTACTAAAGCAGTATTGTCTAGAAGGACGATAAAATCCTTGCATTTAAATCAAACGCCTTGCTTAGAGAACACCACCAAATCAAAATCATCCATCAGAGTTAAAACTCTTCCCTACTGTTAGCTTCGACAGCTATGGAACTTTTCTTTCACTGAATGTAGTGATTGGTGACTAACAGTGGCATCCACTAGAATGCGAACTTTGCCCTATTTGAAACCCATCAGTTTTCGATCTACCTGCATTATCCAGTGAGTGATAGTGTTTCCACACAGGCTTGATCCCGGTGCCTATCGTTTCAAAGGTCAGGAAAGCTATGAAGTTCACCTCTTGAGCAGCGAGCACCAGTTTCTTCCTCTTTTTTTAGCTCAATTCTGATTCACCCGTTGACTGGTTCGAAGGACACGTTCGACCTCTGTAGGCAAGTTGACTCTCAAAGCACAAGTTCTCTAGTGGATAATACTTAAGCTTGCTGTGAAATGATACAAAAACTGGCTGAGTTCGAGTCACAATTGGAAAACCATCATCCACTGGAGAATGCAGGTATATCCATCTGGTGAATCCCAAAATAAAACAAAAATGCGTATCCTGAGTACTACTACTAGTCACTATCCTAAAAATTACATCAAGTCAATCCAAAAATATCGTCAAAGTGTCAGGTGACATGTCAACAGGGACCGAACGTTTCAATCTAATCAATCAACAGTAATATCAAAATTGCATTAAAAAAGAATATTCAAAAGGGGTTCTTTGCGAGGATTTCATTTGATTCGATTGGTTGCAGGATTGGTTTTATTACTAACTGATATCTGTCACAGAACCTTGGGAAAACCAACTGGGAGAAATGAACAACACAATTGCTCCGTCAGCCTAGTTCACCATTCTTCACCAGGGTTTGAACCCAACATCTTCCAGTTAAAAAGGCTAGTCAGCTCGTAGACCATTAAGTCACTAGGACGCTAGGGCAAAATGGCCAGCAGATGAATTCCAACTTCTGCCAATTCACTATATAGCACGACTACTGCTGCTAGCCAGCTAGTCATTGCTGGCGAGTATCTATCCTCATACTCAAACTGCTGTAAACTACTCCCCAGCTGGTTCTCTAATTGATGTCAGTTCATGAAATCCTGCAACCAATAAAAAAGTGACATTCTTTCAGTGAATGAACGTAATACTCCAGTATTCAGTCATTACAAAACGATGAAGTAAGCAGAGAAAAAATTTTCTTCTCAATGACTGATTTTCATTAGCGTCTGCACAACATAGCACTTATATTTAACAAAGAGTTCATACGACCAATCACATACTGGTAACATTTGTCCTAGAAATTTGATTATATAATGTAAGGTGTAATGTAGACGGTGACAACTAATTGAGAATTGGAAAGAGTGGTGAGCAGAAGTTGGGATGATGTAATAAGTGTGACGACATGACTACTCAGCATAATCGTGTAGAGTAGATAGAAACTAGTGTCTTTATAAAATCTGTTAGGAAATCCATCGAGATTTATTGACAAAAACATGAAGGAAATGCCTCCATTGCCTCAAATCGCAACTGTTCCTAACGAAACCCTCTTCATGAACCTGGAATTCAAAGGTGACAAGGCAGCAGAAATTCTTAGGAACCGCCTTTCTAAATTTATGAGTGTGAAATATTCCCATGTCATAAATTAAAAGTCAATCTGAACGAAGAATATTCTTTTCAACAAATTCACCTCTTCACGTTCTTACAATTATTAAATATAATATGTATTGTCGTTACAATAATGGCCAGTTATGCAACGGATACATTTTTAACGTAGAATAACAGATCAGTTATGGGGTGTCAAAATAAATAATCGTATTTGTGTGATAAACGTCCTAGGCTGAAATCGATTACAAAATACTGTAAAATGGGAGACAACGGTGGTGATTACTCATAATAGACTTGCAGAGTGTGAGATGGGAGAACTGACAAGTCAGTTCAAGGTTATAAAAGGTGTCAGGTGAGTGAGTGGCTAATACAAAGTCGTCTGTGTTAAACAGGAGATAGTAAGACTTCAGTGAGAGGTTCATAATGAAATAAACAATGAGTGAAATGAAACAGGTGGAGAAAAGAGATAATATCACTAATAATAAGTCCGGACAATATAAATGGAAAATTGGTTAGTATTGAAAATGTTTGAATGAAGGGCATAAATTATAACGAATAATAATAACAATAATTGTAACAATAATAAGCAAAGGAAAAAACCAAGAGGGTTAAGGGGAAGGAGCACTCTTGGTGAGAAGAAGAATCATCAATCCAATCTTGGCCACGGTAGGAACAGCGTCTGAACTTGTTCTTCTTGGGTACGAGGTTCCGGTTTAGTCAATCTTATTGCGACAGCCTCAGCTATGTGTAGGAGACGTTAGCGAACTGTACGTGATAACGACTTCGGAATTCGGTATTTAACCCTGAAATCTGTGTTGACATCGATGTAATGTCCACTATGGACCAAGTTTGACAGGATCGAACTTTTTGTGCACTTAATTTCCCCCGTGCTGAACCAAGTTGGTAAATGTTCTCGAACCTGTAGACGAACCTGCTTAATCGTGCGCCCTATATAACTTTGACCACAGGAACAGTTGAAGTGGTATATGCATGAAGAAGAGCTAAGGTTAGGTTAAGACATCTTTGAGTTGCTGGGTGAACATTGGACGGCTACTGAAGGACAGACATAGACGTGCAGAGTAGAAAGTTTTCTTGATCGCCCTGTTTAAACATTAAGATAGAATCTCCTCAGGAGTATCTCCCTTGAATTGGAGACGTAAAAACAGAGGTTTTTTCTCCACCGTTGCCAGTTCATGTTTACGAACATTGTAACCTATCTTGGCTTTAATGAACTTCTCTGGATATCCGTTCTCGCTTAGAATGTCTCGGATGACCTGGAGTTCTTTCTATACGCAGTCTTCGGAACAAATGGAACTCGCTCTAGTTGCTAAGCACCTGATCAGATTACGTTTGTATTTCATTGGTACGAAGCTAAGGAAGTGTGTATACTGAGCTTTGGTCCCTAGCTTTCTAAATATGATTCTTTTAACGGAACCATCCTCTCTTCTCGTTAGTAGGACGTCGAGGAAGTGTAGAGAGTCGCTGTATTCTTCTTCGTAGGTGAAATGGACCGCTGGGTGAGCATTATTGAAGTTGCGCAAAATCAAATCACTACTTAACCCTTCAACGTACATTAAAAAAGTGTCATCCATGTAACGACAATACATTTCTATTTTCGTTATTTCCTCTTTCAACGGACTATTTTCTAGTTTTGCTATATATATATATATATATATATATATATATATATATTCGCGACAATAGGTCCCAGTGGGGATCCCATGGCTACTCCATCAACCTGTCTGCACATTTCATTATTAAACAAGAACTGAACATTTGTTGTACATTTAACAAGTAGTTGTTTCAGATTACTAATAGGAATATCAGTGCACAATATCCTTTCCATAATCTGTTCGCAGATATAATCGATGGCTTCCATTATAGACACACTAGTAAACAGAGATGAAACATCAAGTGATGCCATGTATTTGCCAGTTGCGTTCCAGTTTTTCATCCTGTCAATAAATTGAAAGGTATCCTTGACGCTATCCTTCACTAACTCGTCATGCTAGGGTTGAATTAACTGTAACAGCCACTTTGCCGTCTCGTGATAGGGTGAATGAGACATGTCTAGTATGGGATGTAGGGGCACTCCTGGTTTATGTACTTTTGGTAGACCATACATGCGTGAGATGGTGCTGCCTGTGAGATTAATGTTTTCGAAAGTTTTTGGTGATATAGACCCTTTACCTTTCAAATCCTTTAATAAGTTTTTTATTTTTCTCTCTACTTTCTCCGTATGATCTTCCATTACTTTCGGCTTCTGAAACCTGCTGCTGTCAACTAGTATCCAGTTCATCTTGTTAACGTAGTTCTGCCTATCCATAATTACTATCCCCGGTCCCTAATCCGGTCTGGTAATAACTATGTTTTCATTTCGTCTTAGTCTTTTGACAGCCTTTCGATGCTCTTTTGTGAGTATACTATGGTGCTTATTCTTATACTTCTGCCTACACTGATAGCAACAGTCTACCAGGGTTGATTTGAATCTTTCTAGGTCCTCATCAGAGGAGGCGACCATGTCCCTTGCTTGTAAATTGAGGTTCTCGAACTGTACTTCAGTGTCAATCTGACTAATCTCCGTACGAAAATCGCAAAACTTAGGTCCTAGAGATAACGCTTCAAGCTGTAGTTTATCAAGAGTAACGCTAGAAAAGTTATGGATGTACCTTTCTGGATTAGCAGGAAATATGCTTTCAGGAGTTCGGCTTTCTAAGCCTTTCATCAGTTGTAATCGTTTTTCTTTTGAGGAATTAGAGTCGGCGATTTTATCGACAATAAATATCATATTTTATAATCATAAGAACCTGAAGAGAAATTACTAAAAAGAATATTCTTCGTTCAGACTGGCCTTTCTAAATGTCTGAAGAAGACATTTCAAGCAGCCAGCTTACCTATCAAATTCTCCAGCAGACAGTTTATCCAGTCAAGTGTTAAGGACAAGATACCGCTTCTAGCCACCTCAATGTGTATTTATCAGCTTACTTACTTGTTTGCGTGGAGCAAAGTATATCAGCCATACACAAAGTCAGGTTGACAAACGTATTCTGGAACACTATCCAGCCTGGTTAGCTAGTTAGAGGAGAAGAGAAAAATACCATCAGCTGTATCTTCGAACACCTTGTCATCTCCGGACATCGAGCACCTCCACTCGCATGAATGCCTCACAATGCTACACAGAGTTCCTCAATATCGCATGAAAACACTTTGGATATGCCATCTTTACATAGCTGAATCATTGGCTATTGGGAATCTGAAACCTGACCTCCACATTCAAAATCGCTACATACACTCCCTAGCTATAGTGTGGTCACAGTAATGTTCTTACTATAATTTTTCTTCATATTACTTTGTAAGTTTACCATCATTATATTATTGTTCTCGGTGGCACGGCGGTTAGGACGCTCGCCGACCATGCAAACGGTCCGGTGTTCGATTCCCGGCCGACGCACTCCTTTACCTCGGTAATCCAGTAATAAGACTGGTAAAGAGGGAAGGTTGGGCATAGATCTGGCAACCCCATCCCGTAAAAATAAACACTACTGCTACCGAAACTTCAAGTCTCTAGCTTGAAGCCCCAAGTTCCACAGGGAACGTGTAGGAATAAAAAGAAATCCTTATTTTATTACCACTTTGTTACTGTTGACTTATAACATTGTTTTTCCATATGGAATTCATAAAAGGTCTTTATCAATGCGTCACTAGTTTCTGTCTACTCTACACGATTATGCTGAGTAGTCATGTCGTCACACTTATTACATCATCCCAACTTCTGCTCACCACTCTTTCCAATTCTCAATTAGTTGTCACCGTCTACATTACACCTTACATTATATAATCAAATTTCTAGGACAAATGTTACCAGTATGTGATTGGTCGTATGAACTCTTTGTTAAATATAAGTGCTATGTTGTGCAGACGCTAATGAAAATCAGTCATTGAGAAGAAAATTTTTTTCACTGTTTACGTCTTGTTATTCTTAACTGTCTCAGTTGTCTAAATCATGCATTCATGAATACTGAATAATTATCAAAAAAGAATCAAAAATCGTTTACCAGGATAAGGTGAGGATGATGGTGTCATCTCGTGCTTTCATAATCCAATCTAATCAACAAAATTCGGCCTGCATCTCGACAAGAGTTACAGCGATGATGCTTTCATTATTTGTAATGAGAATTGTGATTTAAATAGCCCACGTCAAATCTTCAATAGCGCCCACCCGAACATCGATTTCACCCTGGAAGTTGAGTCTGACTCAACGTTTCATTTCCTCGACGTTCAACTATGAAGGAATGCAGACAACTCACTAAGAAGACCGGTATACAAAAATCCTATATGGAACGGACAATTTATTAACTTTTAAAGCTGTGTGCCTCTAAGCAGAAAGAGAAACCTAATATACTCTCTTTCCTGGGGGATCAGGGGAATTTGCACTGAGGAGTCAATTCATGAAGAATTACATTTTCTCCAAGGGACCTGGATGGAAAATACCTTCCCACACAGATCCATAAACATGAATCTAGAACCAAAGAAAACTCCTCAAAAATTGATGCTGATTTTGGATCTCAAATTTCAAAGTGATACCGAAGCAGAAATCCTCCACAGACAGCTTTCGAAGTCTTTCAGTAAAACATTCTTCAGTGCCAGCCTACGAATAAAATTCTCCTGCAAGAAACTACTCACCCAACACGTGAAAGACAGGCTGTTGAATTGGGCCACTTCAACATGCATATACAAGTTAACTTGCTCGTGTAGAGCTGAGTACATTGACCGTATCATGGGTCCGCTTGTAAAACGCACACGGGAACACTATGCAGCATGGTTGGCAAAGAAGGAATTCAAGGGTGTGTACAGTTCCATAACAGAACATCTGATGAATTCTGGACATTCGTCCCCATTTCAAAAGTCCTTCAAAGCCGTATTTAAGATCAGATCCAACCTAACAAATGGAGTGAGATCAAGACACCTAGGAAATGCTGAGGCACTGACAAGCCAAAAAATCAATCCTATTTTATTTGTTCAGAAGAAATACGTTCAACATTTATCCCTACGGTGGCCATCATGAAAAGTCAGTCTCACCAATAAGGATTATCCTACTACCTTCCTCGTCCAACCTTCCATTTTTTTTCTGTCATATTTACCCTTTTTAAATCCCTATCTGCATTGTTAGATTTGATTACTGTTTTTTATCTTTATAAGTTCGAACCTCCTACCCTTTTCGTTAATACTACATCCTTCCCCCTTACTTTACCTACTGACGAGTTTTCCAGTACTTATAATCCTATTTTTTCTTTTCTACCCGATCTTCCTGAATATTAAACATTGGAATTTTAATTTGACCTTTGACCCAAAATAATTCTGGAACTTTCACATTTGATATCAAAACACGAATGTGCAGCCTAGTTGATGACTTCGTCGAAAAGAAAATTTTCTTCTCTGCAACCGTATTTTAAAAAAGAAAAGTCTCTTGAATTATTTTATCATATGATGGAGGGTTGAATTTGCAAATGTACTTTGTTCTCATTTGAAATACTCATATTCTGAGTTGATCTAAAATTTACCATATGCCTGCTTGCTATGTATATAATAATAATAATAGCTTTATTCCAAACAGTATTTGTGGTACATGTATGGAATTTTCAGCCCGCATTACAATATTGCATCTAATTACCTCATAAATTTTATAAGATTTTAAAAATAAAAGCAACAACAAAAGAAAAAAAGAGAAATAAACGAAATAAAAGGAGAACGGCATTGCATTCACATATTTAAACAATGCACCACAGGATATGATATATAAAATTAGTCTGTAATAGAATATGTGAGCAACAATATAATTGTAACAAAGAAAGGAGAACAAAAGCTAATGGGAACTATTTGTTAGAGTGCCGCAGTAAGTTGATCGTGTCACACCTAACGGATTTCTCATCACATAACAGCTGTGCCAGATAAGGTATTGTGGAGTTTTTATACTTGGTAGTCCTGGCATATAGCTTCCTATAGTTGTTTCTAGTTCTACCAGATGAAATGAAAGGAGAGAGCTGCGTATAGAGAGGATGCTCAGGGTCTAACAATATAGTTTCATATATGACATTATGTGTCTATCCACAATAGTGTTAACCAGTTGGTTTAACGAAATCCCACTTCCCCTACTAACAGCTTTTAGTGCCCTACGCAGCGAAGCAAAGTCTTTCTTAAGTAGTCCAGGGAAGAATAATGGGGAGCAGTAAAGAGAGATGGTTAGAATACAAGAGTTGACAAAATGAGAAAGCAAAGACTGCTTTATACCAGACTGCCTTAGCTTCCTAACGTAGAACGTTAAGCGAAACATCTTTCTAGTCACTAGCAAGATGTGAGAGGACCAGGAAAGATCGGAGGAAATACTCAGTCCAAGGTACTTGACATTAGATGTAGTTTCAACCTCTATGCCGTCAATGATAGTGGGACCATGTGAGCTAGCTAGTTGTTGTAGGTCACATTTTTGTTTGAAAGTGAAATTTACTACCTGACATTTAGACGGATTCAGCTTAAGACCGTTTGAAGAGGACCACTGACTAATTTCCGAGAGAAAGTTATTTAATTTGGAACATTCTGACTGAGAGTTGACAGGCATGGAGACAGAGAGGTCATCAGCATACTTGACAAAAGTGGCCACATCAGAATGGGGCAAGTCATGTAAGAAAAAAGAAAAAGGAAAAGGAGAAAGAACAGCACCTTGAGGAACACCAGCTAAAGTAAGTGAGGTAGAGGAGGACTTTCCATTGTAGACAGTGTACTGCTTCCTATCAGAAAAATAGGAATGCAACCACTTATTTGTCCAGCTCTCACTCTGTGTTGCAGCAAGCTTACTTAGCAAGGGAGACCTAGGAACAGAGTCAAATGCAGATGTGTAATCAAGAAAGGCACACCGAACATATTTGGCTCCTCTATCTAAACTAGAGACTATATTATGATATAGAACAACAACGGCATCTAAGGTACTCCTACTATGTTTATAAGCAAACTGGTTGAGGTCATTAAAAGGCTTTAAAGAGGGTTCAAGATTAAGTAAAATAAGTCTTTCCATAACTTTTAAAAAATGTGAGGTAATAACAATCGGTCGAAACTTAACAGTAGGTCCACTTGTTGATTTAGGTAGTGGAACAACCTTGATACTTTTCCATGAGTCAGGAATAATACTTTTGGAAAAAGATTCATTTAAAATGTCGGTTAATGGGTAACATAAGATATCAGCACACTTAGTAAGGATAACAGCAGGAACTCCATCAGGACCAAGGGACTATTTAGACATGTTCAAGTGAAGACATTTGAGTACAGTTCTCAACAGTTCAGCCCTACTTCTATTTTCCATGAAAACCGTACATAATTCAGTTGACTGTGTGAGAAAAACAAGAACTCTTCAGATGCACAAGAATTAGTACTATAGAAGTACAAGACTCCAAAATACTCTACACAACGACGAAAGATAGAGAGGAAGAGAGAGAAACTGTAGAAAGGCACATTGAAATGCACTAAAATCACTAATCAATACGCTAACCGTGTCATGCGTCATGTGATCTTAGAAATAATGTTGTTAAACATTTCAATGAACTATGAAATATGATAACATTTTACATCTGAGTTGTAAAATATACAAAAAAAAACAATATATCTGTTAGAAAGATTAGTATACTTGCATTTATCACACTGACAATAACAATGATCAAAACTTTCGCTGAAAAACGTCATAAAGGTATGTCAGTTATCGTCAGTTCCTTTGAGTTGTGGGCAAAAAATATGGTTTCAAGCCTTGGTATTTGAATTAAAGTGGTATGAGATGGCTGAAAGTGATCTGCAGGAAGCCATGGACTTAGGCTTCGTGCTAGTTGGCACTCACCAGTCAGTGAAGCCTATCTGCAGCCTTGAAGGAACTCATATCCTTTTTTCTGAGACTCTAACCGTAGTCACCAAGTGCACTGCAGCCAGAGATGTTAAGAATAAGCTGTTAAGGCTTGCGACTGACTTCCTGCAGGACTGTATTGAAAAATGGCACGATTGGACACTAGTTGCTGACTTGTGTCAGTGGTGTTTTTGTCTCATTTTTCATGCGATGAAGTTTATAGCCCCACGCCTAAACTAATTCACACCTATTTGGGAAGGTGAGTCATCCTCAACAGATAAAAAGAGCTCATGTCACATTTGTCAACTTATATCACCTCTGGCACAGACGTGATGTCTGGCTGGCAGTCGATCAAACGACATGTGTACTCCTCAGCACTTTGCTCAGTCCTTCTCCCTTATGGCTGTGAGACATAACCATTGGAAGAGGAAGATGTGAAAAGGCTAGATGTCTTCAACCAAATATATGTGCCTTGTATCTCCCATGTTAAGGGGTGGTATAATGTGGTGAGTAATAGTGAGTTGGTTAGGCGTCGAGTGGCTAGCTAAGTCAAGGAGGAAAATCCAATCGATGAGAATTTGAAGTTACATCGATTGATATGGTTAAGACATGTGTTACGCATGCCTAGCCATCGATTGCCTTCATCCACAATGGGCAATGTTAGCTGACTGACATAGGATAGATCAGGTTAGAAAGGAGTTAGTGCTGATCGGACCAAAACATGTCTTCATCAGTCGATGAAATCCATGACAGTTAGTGTAAGCCAGCCACGTAGGGAGATGTAAACTGCCAGGCTGGTTGCGGTTCCTGCGATAGTAATAACCAATGATGTTTAACCTTTCAATAATATGAAACATCCATTATCAGTTGATAAATTTGATCAATATCTACAAGTCTATCAATCATTAATTGATCTAGATACTAAGACTTCAGGAATTCTACAGCATTTTCCACCTAGCATCGTTTACAACTTTCGCATTTCCTCAGTAGAATTCCTGATGATATTTGTCCACATGGATTCATACGAATGAGTCTCCTCAGGAAACCAATAAAAATTCAAAGTGGCAAGAAGGTAACTAGTATTTCATCCATGAAGCATTTCAAAAACACACCTCACACTGAAGTTAAACTTGAAGATATGCAATCCAGAAGAAGTAGGATGAAAAATTTACAACAAGGCTGACCATCCGGCTTATAGGATGCAGCAACACTAATGACAGTCACCGGAACTGAAAACACCCATCATTACACAACTTTTATTATGTGTGGCTTATATTCCAACTTCCTACCGAATATGAGGTTATGCTGAAGGACTAGTGTGCTCCAGTGGCTAACACTGTCCAATCAGAGTATCCAGCACAGCTCTATAGGACGTCAATCGCAAACCTTAACAGGTCGTTAGTAAAGTCTCTGACTGCAGTGCACTTGGTGACTACGGTTCGAATCTCAAAAGAGGGATATGAGACTCTTCAGTATTGCAGATGTGCGTCGGTGGTATAGCGGTTAGGACGTTCGCCGACCATGCACATGGTCCGGGGATCGATCCCCGGCCACCGACGAGGCACTCCTTTACCTCACTGAGCCAGATATAATGTTGGTAAAGAGGGAAGGTTGGGCATGAGGCTAGCAACCCCATCCTGTAAAATAAACACTGCTACAGAAACTTCAAGTCACTGGCTTGAAGCCCTATGTACCACTGGGGAACGTGAAGGAAAAAAAAGTATTGCAGATAAACTCTTTTTCTTACCTTGTGAATGTTAACATGCAAAAAAGAAACAAAAATAGAACAGACAGGATGACCTGCAGACTACCTTCAAACCATCTAGCCAAAATTCAGACATGTTCAACAAACATTATGACAATAGGTCACGAAAACTTTGTTTCTATCTGACATACGATAATTGCATCAGAGTACCCGTAAAAGCGAGCGTGGTAGAATATTATCCCCTTGTGGATCCCTGCCTTTTGGTAAAGTCTTCCCGATTTCGAACGGAAAGAATCGTGTTCCGCTCGTAGCTCAGGTGGATGATTTTTATACAGTTGTGTTCTCTGAGCTGGATGGTTTAGTTGCGAAGCTTTGATTTCTCCCTACTAGTTAAAATATTCAGCAAATACTTCAATTTGAAGTGAGCTTTTACATTTCTTCACGAGTTAACGCGTCATCTCTTCCGGCGGTAACCTTGACCATGATTGGTTGTTTCTGTGTGTTTCCACACTCTCTAGGCTACTTGTATTGAAACTGATTGTTTCCTTGGCCTGAGCTTTGATCCTGTGTGTGTGTTTGAGATTTCCTTCTTATCGATTGGTAAATTCTGTCTATCTCGATGTGTCTATTGCTTGACGATTCACTGCGATGCGAAGCTGCCGAAAATTCTCTAGCATTCTTGGTGTTTCCTCTGTCTACTATTTTAAAGTTGGCCGTCCAAGTCGAACTGATGTCCTTGGTTTTCTGTATGCAGGCATTATTCCATATTTATGATAAATTTAATTTTTATGATACGCAGTGATTTAGCCCAGTTGACTGGATGACATTTCAAGCATAATTTTTAGGTCATTAGCACACATAGTCAAACACCTTCTGATTCCAATGAAAGGATGCCATGATCCAGATAAATTCTTCCCCGGCGAAAGCACTCGCTTGAGCGTATAAATAACCAGAAGACGTAAAGTGTAATTTGATATTTGTAAAGTACACGTTCTCTTCAAGATAAAAATTTTAAAACGTTACCCCTACAGGAAGATAAAATACTCAAGTACCAGTGAGTGGTCTCTGAAACACAATATTTTTCTTTAACTGGTTGGTATTCAGAGTTTGAGTTATTATAGATTACAACTAGACTTAAGCAGACAAATACGTATCTTTGATAAATACTCATCTGCCTTTAAATTTTCTTTTCCTTCACGTTTCCCAGTGGAACATAGGGCTTCAAGCTAGTGGTTTGAAGTTTCTGTAGCAGTGTTTATTTTACAGGATGGGGTTGCTAGCCTCATGCCCAATGTTTCCTCTTCACCAGCATTATTTCTGGCTTAGCGAGGTAAAGGAGTGCCTCGTCGGTGGCCGGGGATCGATCCCCGGACCATGTGCATGGTCGGCGAACGTCCTAACCGCTATACAACCGACGCACGCCTTCAAATTTACGTCGTGAAATAAATAGTCATAGACATGTGAGATTATATGGTTCACAAGATATATAAAGGATCAGAGTTCAAGGATGTGAATTAATGAATAACAATCGAGGTGATCATAATAATAATAATAAAGATAAATTCGTTTTTACGAGTTGATCATGGATTGTTATCAGTTAGAGAACCACTGGAAAGCAGCCACAGGGAATACTGGAAAGCTGTTTCATCCTAGTTTGGAAATTATTGGCAGTACTCACCTATCAACAGTGTTTGAACCCGGGACCTTCCAGTTACAAGGCAAGCTCGAATATCGCTTAGCTGTCCAGTACTCCCTGTGGCTGGTTTTCAATGGTTCTCTAACTGATATCAATACGTGATCAACTCGTAAAAAATTAAAGCTAATCCTTACAAACATACCATCGAGATGGATAAATTCATTGTAGTATTTACGTAATCTAGGCAATGGTGAGTATCTATGTTGAAACTGTAAACTAATAGGGATTGAGGGGAAGATAACTACTGTCACATAGCGACTAGATAATATGTCAATATTAATAATAATAATAACTGAACAAGAGAGTAAAGAAGAGTGCCAGAGAAGACAAAAGAAAATACTATGAAACCATGGCAAGTGAAGCAGAACAAGCTGCAGGCAAAGGAGACCTCACAACACTCTAACAAACTACTAGGTACCTATCGGGCAAAAGTTTGACACAAATCAAGCCGGTGAAGGATGACAATGGAGAATCACTCACCAAAGAATTGAAGCAAAGGAAACACTGGGCTGAACACTTCAAAAGACTCCTAAATCGACCACCACCTACAACGCGCCCAGCAATACCAACAACGGAGACAGAGCTACCAGTGAACACCAACCCCCCGACGAAATCAGAAGTCCTGAAGGCAATCAAGATGCTAAAAGCTGGAAAAGCAGCACGACCAGATGGAATCCCAGCAGAAGCATTGAAAATGGACTCGGAGACAACAGCTGACTTGATGACGCCACTACTGGAGAAGGTGTGGAAAGAAGTCAAAGTACCCGAGGATTAGAAGAAAGGAGACTTAAGTCAATGCAAGAACTGGCGCGGAATTATGCTCCCGTCTATCCCAAGCAAAATACTAAGCCGCATCATCCTGGAGAGAATCAAACAAGCCCTGGATGAATAACTTCGACCGGAACAGGCTGGATTCAGGAGAAACAAGTCATGCATTGATCAGATCGCCACACTATGGATCATCATTGAACAAAGCTTGGAGTGGCAGTCACCTCTCTATCTCAACTTCATCGACTTTGAAAAGGCCTTTGACAGCGTCGATCGAGAGGTGATTTGGAAACTACTTCGCTACTACGGGGTGCCACCGACAATAGTACATCTCATCCAACAGCTATACGACAATGCTGCATGCCAAGTAATCCACAATGGGAAACTTACGGAACCCTTCGAAGTGAGGACAGGAGTAAGACAAGAGGGCTGCCTACTATCGCCAATGATTTTCCTGATTGCAGTAGATTGGATAATGCGACAAAAAGCGGGCAATGAGGAAACACGCATAAAATGGACACACACAAAAAACTTGGAGGATCTGGACTTCGCCGATGATATATGTCTGATTTCCCACAAACTGGAAAATATGCAAGCGAAAAGCAACAAATTGGCAGAAGAAGCATCAAAGATAGGACTTCAGGTGAACATAGATAAAACAGAGGTGATGAAAATTCCTGGGCAACACCACCAACAGCAACAACAACAACTGACAACAATCAGCATAAATGGGAGGAACCTGAAAGAAACAACCCTCTTCACTTACCTACCTGGGAAACATCGTTTATACTACAGGTGGAACTGACGAGGATATCAAAGCAAGGATCGGAAAAGCAGGATAAGCTTTCACTACTCCCAAGCCTGTGTGGAGGTCAACAACACTCAGCATCAAAAATAAGATCAGGATTTTCAAATCCAATGTGAAGTCAGTGCTACTCACTATACGGATCAGAGACATGCATTGCGGGTCATAAACAGCATCTCAAATAAACTACAAACCTTCATTAACAGTTGCCTTTGCTCAATACTCGAGATCATATGACCAGCCAGAAAAGATCAGCAACAGCGATCTCTTGACGCGAACCAACCAAAAACCGATTGTGAAACAAATAGGCAGGAAGAAATGGAGATGGATTGGATTGGCCATACTCTGAGGAAACCATCAAGTGAGTGACATCACTAGACAAGCCATTGCTCGAGTGGAACTCGAAAGGGAAGAGGCGAGTTGGTCGTCAGTGCAAGGGTGACTCGGAGGAGGTCATGTGAAGAAGAGATGAAAACGTGTGGGCAGACACGGAGCCAGGTGAAAACTCTAGCAGAGAAATGAAAGCAATGGAGACGCACGGCTGAAGCTCTATGTTCCTATAGGAATTAAAGGATACAATAATAATAATAAGTATAAAACTTGGGCACTGTGGCAGAGTATAAATCTATTATGCATAAAAATCACACACTGTTGTACAGTAGTATTAACTGATCACGTTTCGAGCACAAATTATTACTGCTCATAATCATATCAAGGCACTACTCATACAATTTTCTTGCTTCATTTATATACATGAGTGAGAACTGATTAGACATTTGAATAAAATCAATATAGGATGATAAAGCACATCCGAAAATAATATTGGTTTCATCAATCAAATACAATCAGATGGGAAATAAGACGAGTGCTTTTATAGTCAAAATAAGCAGCTTGTAAGAATGTTAAAATGTACATGAATTGAAATAGGATTTTAAGATTATTTATTATCCTCCTCTGATTTGACTGGTGATAATAATATCTTCCATACATATCTCTGGTATCTGCATTGAGCCACTTCTGTTACATGTGTTGGGTGTAGACCCAGTGAACCATCCAGGATTCAGTAATCAATCTCTCTCTCCACTTACTTATATTACTTCTTAGAATTTAATTCCTCTGCCAACCACTCCATTGTGTGGTTGTGTGTTAATACATGCAGTGCAACCGCTGAGCTTTTTTCTAAATTACGTATCTTCGTGGGATCAATCATTCTAACCTTAGCTAAATTCTTATGTTCTGACAGGCAATCTGACTACTCCAGACCTACTAGTTTGACCTGTGTAACTGACCTCGCTCACAGTTATTGCAAGGTATTTTGTAAATTATATTATTTTGTTTAATTGGGTCCATCGGATCCTTTAGCCTACAGAGCTTGTCCTACCTGAGTGAGTTTGTAGGAGGGTTTGAATACCCTAACCCTAATTCCTGCTTTGTTAAGAATCGTATGTAGGGTCTCAGATGTTCCCTCCCTATATGGTAAAACTGTAGATGCGACAATTTACGCTCGAAACGGCATCAGTTAATATTACTGTACAACACTGTGATTTTTTCAATATAAAATCTTATCCATAATGGAATAATAATAATAAATGGTGAAACCGAGGTTAAAATGTGCAACTTTAACACAGCAAGATATTGATAACATAGTTATCAGTACAAATAAAAAGAAAAATAATAAAGTATTATTTACTGTTATCTGGTGTCATCGGGAGAGATACCTACTCTAGGTTGGAGATGAATTCCAAAGCGTTAAGACAGATTGAACAAACGTTTTCTGAACACACCGAGACTGGCTTGAAACAATCTTATGGCAACTACCTCAACCGTGCTTAGCAACCGAGAGCTTATCAAACTATGGAATTGAGGTGGCAGCTTGTTTAACATTGCGAAAGACGAATTTTTATCACCCTTGTACTCCGTATCACTACACAAGGTATGCCAGTGAGAAAACGCTGACTGATTTTACAACTCCTTTACCTGACCACTTTGGACAATCCTTAAGTTATATCAACCAGAAATGCCTACCCGACCGATAACTGCTACCTTGCCGTGGTGGTCGGGCTTGAATGCCCCAGTGAGCCAACAAGCTAAACTGGCTGGGACTCATGTCGCTGCAGGTCCTACCATGTCAGGAAGGTTGTTTGGATAGCGGTTAGACTAAAAGCAGTTACCATGGGGTACATGGGCTCCAGAATTCAATCGGATCAAATGGCGTATGAACCCATATGGGTCACCGGCAACTATGGGAACGCAGCTCCTGACGCTGTTCCGCTGCCTTGCGGATTAGACTCCAAGTCAAAGGCCCGGGGGTGGTCCCTTAAGAAAACCACCTGCTTCGGTCTGGGTGCCCGGGCAGTATCTCAGCCTTCACACAATATTGTGTGGCGCATCTTTCTTGGTGCCATATTGTACCAAGTTTTTCTGCGTTTAAATAAATAAAATAAATAATAGAAATGCCTAACAGTTAGATGCTTATGAACAAGATGTCTAGTAGAAGTTATAGCACTATGCCAAAATACTCACATTCCACACTCACTAACGGCTATGTGTGTTTTTTCAAATATGCCATTCACAATTAATGCTACACCTACAATAATTTCCATTCCTAACAGAAATATACTAACCTGCTGCATACCTCATTAACTCAGTGATTAACAATGAGACCACTTTCCAATAAACAGAATAATTATATCATGCCATATTTAACTCTCTCTCTCTCTCAACTGCAAACTATTCTCACAGATCTATGCACGGAAGGAAGTCCACTGTGACTTTCATGATATCACAGGTTATCGAGATAGTTTATGGTTTAGTCTACCTATGGAATTAGAAGTACTTCAAGGTGAGTTAACAATATTTCATTCAGATAGGATGATTTTCTTACACAGAATGTAAATGCTAACTGCTTTCATACTCTGATTTATTGATTGTGTGCTGTTATTTTAGTAAGACAGTTTAAAATTGATTCAGATTTACGCACAATTTGTACATTCTATTTTATTTCTGCATACCACAACCACTTCTACTTATATGGTGTGATATTGATGAATTTGTGTCCTGTGCAAAACAAAAAAATATCACCGCTAATTAATGAAATCACTGCGCTTCTTGTGCCATGTGATAACAGAAGATGGCACAAACTCTTTAAATGTGTTGACGCTTTTGTTTGTTGTCTATTTATCATTAAAAGACAGGCAGTTCAGATGAATAGAAGATTAGTTGGCAGTGGTTAGATTGACTGATGTCACCTATAAAATAACTGAATCAGATATGCGTGATAGATTAGCTGTTAGATGTTCCTCTTCAACCGTTTTAATGTTGACCTTGTTGATTGATATCAGAAAAATAGATTTTATGCTGTGTGGCAAGGTTACACTTTAAGCACCACTAACTAACTACCAATCAGTGAATGACCTCAAACGCAGCAATCACGTGAAGCAGGCATTTTTGTGTACGGGATACACATATTTAACAAACAATCCATAAAATCTGTATAAAAGTGTTACAAAGGATGCCTTCCTTTCACATGGGATAAAGAAATAGCTCTCACTCTCAGGTGAAAGGATCAACAGGGTATAATACCATTGTGGGTAAAATTTATTTTGATAAAGTCAAATAGTGTTATACAGTGATATTTACTGAGCAGTAAATTTTGCTCGAAACGTGGCCATCAGTAGAAATTACTGTATAACACTATGTGACTTCATCAAAATAAATTTTACCCACAATGGTATTATACTCTACCTCCACAACGCACACATTGATTTACCCACAATCTATGGATGCGAATATTTAGGTCTTCTAATCCTAAGAATAAACTAGTTCTTTCCTGAACCCAGCCCTAACGTGAAAATATGCCTAAACTACCTATAATCTAACTTGAACCAAACCTAATGTCGCCTTTATAAGGGGATGACCTAACCCTCACTTGTTTTTGGCTCAAAGCGTAACTTAATCTTCCTCGAATCTAAGCTGAAAATTGCCAGAAATCCCATTTAACAGCATAACACTTCGATAAGCATATTTTTTTGATGATGACAACATTATCTGCCAGGTTTCACTAACTTGCTCAGCGACCGTTTCAAAGTCAACAGTGCAGTAGAACTCCATTGGTAGTAAGCGACGCTTAAAGTTTAAATTGGCTTGCTGTGTCTAGTATAAAGAAGCCAATATAGTATTTTTTTCTTCTCTGTAAGCCAGTAAGCATGAAACAAGATGCGTCTGTCACTGTAAAGGAATTCATATCCCACCTTCTCATCTTGAAAACCCGAGTTATCCGTTGTTGAAGTTGATAACTTCAGAACAGACCTGTTCCACTGGTGACTGTTCCACTCTCTAGTACAGAATAATATTGATGTAAGTGACATCCAACAAACTACTCACTTTAATCAGTCAGTAGTACTATGAGTTCATACTTGGTTGTACTTGATTAAAATCTGCGGTATCGAGCAGATCCCATATTTTGATTCGTGTTGAGTCGAAACCGAGTAGACCACCGATGATCTATTGCTCAGAAGGAGTAAAACAGCCTTCTTGGGTTTACATCACTTTGACCTGTCTGAGAAACCCACTCCCTCTTCCCCCCCGTCCTAAGATTGATGTGAGTGGTATACAACAACTCAACTCAGTCAGGAAGTAGTACATAGTTCAGTGTATTCATGATGGCTTTCTTGATTATTCCGATTAGTAAGAGTATTTAGTAGAATTGCCCATATTGTGGTTTTAATACTATATATATTCTGGATCCCCGCTACTAGCCACCACCAACCAACTATCCTTCAGTTTGCTTAAGTTTTCATCCATATATCCTAATGAATCTCAATTGTACAGTTTGGTGGGTAAACTAAAAATACTCACGTAATATGACACAATTTTTAATGATTGTTAAAAGTGTCTATTGGATCCTTGTAAGCATGGTTTTTTTGAAATACTTTTGTTTGCTACTATAATAATATAAAAGTAGTAACAGTATTTTCATTTGACACTAGCAACTAGTGTGATGTGTCTAGTCCTCTCTTTGGTGCAGACTGAATTCTATCAGTCAGTCAGGTTTGCAATGTGGCCACCATTCCATGTAGCTCACCATCACGGTGCCCATTGATTTGATGATATTAGATGGCTGGAGGCCGTCCATTCACAGGAAGCCTTGGACCTAGGTTTTGTGCTAGTTAGCACTCACTAGTCAGCAAGGCATATGTCCAATCACCTTGAAGGAACAGGTCATGTCCCTTCTGAGATTCGAACCCGTGTCACGCAGAGGACTAGACACATCACACTAGTTACTAGTGTGAAATCAAAATATCCACTACAGTTCTACAGGAGGTCAATCGCGAGCCCGAACAGCTCAATGGTAACGTCTCTAACTGCAGGTGGCACTGAGTGACGCAGGTTTTATTCTCAGAAGGGACATGAGCTGTTCCTTCAAGATTGAAGATACGCCTTGCTGACTGGTGAGTGCCAACTAGTACGAAACCTAGCTCTAAGGCTTCCTGCTGATTGTCTTCAACCATCTACTACCATCAAGTAGTAACAGTTACATTTGCAATGAAGACTTCCGTAGGTTCTAGAATATAATTCAATGATACATGCAACCAGCCGTATCACCAATTGTCTCTTGTTTTCACTGATTCTTACCATTCCGATGATCGCAACCAGCCACACAGTCTACAACTCCTAACACAGCTGACTGGTTCAAGCAAACTGTTATGGATTTCATTGCCTGATGTCTCCGTTTTCTGGTTTGACAACCGTCACTAGCTCTTTTCCAACGTGATCGTATTTCAGCTAACATTTCCTGCTGTCGATGAAGGTGATGGCTGGGGATGCGTGCGTAACACATATGCTAACCATCTCCCTCAATTGATGTAACTTCACAACTTCGTCAACTGATTTCACCTCCCACCTACCTAGCATTCTACCGATGCCTAACCAACTCAATATTCATCACTACTTGATATCACCCAACACAAGACAGAGAGCAGGCACCTGTGATCAACGACGGCCAGCCAGGCTTTTCTTGTCTTCTGCTTTCAACGACCATGCCATAAAGAAGGAAGGAGAAAACTACTGGGCAATACTTACGATCTTTGGTCGACAGCCAGCCATACATCATGTCTAATATGCCAGAGATGGTGTGAGTAAGGAATTCACAAAATATCACTGCACAAAAGGATCCAATGAATCGCCTAAGGAACACATATATAATAATTATTCCCTTAGGTCTTTAGTGGAATATAGGGGCTTCAACAGTACATCTCTATTTTATCCGGTTTTCTACAGTCCGCAAAAAAAATTGCAAAAAAAACTGAAACCATACAAATATGCTTAGCATGACACTGGTGCAAGGATGACTCGCAAAATCGCACAAATCGTCCCATAGTTTTCGCCTTAACCCCGCCTAGTTTACAAGTTCACTAGTTTTCTAGCCAGTCCTAAGCCCGAGGACATAAGGAAGGTTGGATGTGACGCTAGAGGCTATACTCCAAAAAAAATCAATCCAATCGCTACAGAAACTTTAAAGCACAACAATATGAGTATATATCGCACCAATAAATTATCTTCAGTACTAGGAGGTACTCATTTGAGTATTTCAAAACGACGTTATAAAATGGTCAAGTTAAACTTTAAGCATCACTAGCTACCAATTAGCTAACGACCACGAATGGTCCAATGAGGGGGTACATGAACGTGAGTTCAAGGTTGAATAGCGATTGATTCCTATCAAATAGATGCTCTAATGAAGTTAGGCTTGCAATTCGAGGAGGATAAGGTTTTGCAGTATTGTCCGCATTTGGAGTCGATTAGGAAGGACAGGATTTGTTCGTGTGGTGGTGTGATGAGTTTAAAAAGCTTCAGCAGGTCGATTGATGGATATGTCTATCGTTTTGCAATATGCTTGAGACGAGTTAGTGTTAGGGAAGGTAAGCTGATGGTTCTAATATTTCGTAGGAACATTTTTAACCAAGTTCCACTTGTCCTTAACCCAAATTTTGTGCATTTGTAATTACTGGGTTATAAAACAGCCTGTGAGAGGCACAGCCGCCGAAACTGAAAATAGTCTCGTATCAACAGTTCAGTGGTACCAGCACTGCATAGACACCGCATCATGCAAAATGCAGAGAATTACTTCGCCGTTAGGTGGAGAAAGTATCGTCGTACACACAGACGAATCTGTGTTACTGAAGAAGAAATACAATCGTGATCGTGAGCGAGCCAACAATGGGTGATCGGTTTATACGACAACTCCCAGGGGAAAGGTTTCGTGGAGAGAACACCAGTCAGAAAGTCAACTACTTTAATACCCATTATTACTAGACTTGTGAAACAGCGATCCATAGTGCATACTGATAAATGGAAAGGCTATAACTCGCTATCATCTCTTGGATATATTCATCACAGAGTGAACCATTCCAGTGATTTTGTGGATCCCATTTATTTATAGTCATTTAGATGAATATACGCATAGCATGTGATGTAACTTTTCTGTTGACACTCTTATGCTAAAATGGGAGATGTTTCTGTCACAATGTAGAGATAGATACCCTATGTAACAGTTTTATACAGTTTTTATGCTCTTTTTTCCATAAATATACGTTTTCCTTAATCATAAATCCCTCTTTCATGTGACTGGTTCGTTGCAGGTCATTGAGTGATTGGTACTTAGTGGTGCTTAAAGTTTAACTTTGCCTATAAAATGAAAACTAAAATTGTATATTCATACAGAATAAAAGGTTGAAGTGCTAATGTTATTCAACCTCTTTTCATCATATCAAGGACAATTTCGCCAACTGACTTTTCTTGTCTTATTATGAATCAACACTATGCAAGTGAGTCGCTGCAGGACACTTCGGTGATTGAAACAATGAGTTCTGGTTATGCTGGCACCTCAATCAGAATATTACCATACGCACACACACACACACACAAACTGAAGATGCAAGTACAACCAAGTTGCAAACCCAAAATAGAATCAAAAAATTCACCTCGGGGATTCAACTCCTGGTCACTATCAATCAGATGATATCATATTAACTATTCAGACATCGCCAAACCCTCCATACTAGGATATGATATGTCTACGGATATCAAGTATCGCTCTCCACTGTCGTTATCGCTGTTGTGCAGAAACATCAAGGTTTAAACTAATCACTCTTTGTAAAGGTATACTCCTGTTTAATCCCTAACAAGATGAAGAAAAGAAAATATCGGTAAGGGAACTACTGAAAACCAGAGAGTATTAAACATATATTTCGTCCTCCAAGTTTCGGACTTTTCAGCCGAACAGAACTACAGTAGCTTGTCAATTCACGATATTTTTAGCCCAAAAGAAGTTAGAATGCATGGGGTCATTGAATTTCCACCTAAGTGACTGAATGATCGGTGAGCTCAGAATAGTTACTTGACTTCCTGGGTTCTATCTTTGTCACAGTCATGAATGCGTACTGATGAAGAGACTCAAACTGAGAAGGAAACAACTAACTGTTCAGTACTCCCTGCTGGTTTTCAATGATTCTCCAACTAATATCAATCTGTGATCAGAATGAAAAACAAATCGAATCTCTACAAACTAACTAACCCTTGAAAATCAAAATATAAAGTATTTCACTATTTTACTATGATGGTTTATACTACTGATTGGCGTAAGTAGTAGAAAATGACTCACTAACCATCATGCTACCATGCCCTCCTACATGTTGACTACTATTCAGGGTATCACGTAGCTCACACACATTTATTACTATTATTTATTTGCGTTCCGAGTGGAACATAAAGCTTCAACAACACATTTCCACTTTGTTCTGTTTTCTGACGTCCTGTTCAGATGGCACCATGATTGAGCAAACTTCCCCATCTCTTCCTCACACGACCTCCTCCATGTCACCCTCGCACCGATGACCCGCTCTTTGCTTCCCATATACATTACACTCGAGTAATGGCCTGGCGTGCGATGTCGTTCGGCGGCCTCCTCAATGCATACATATATATTTGTTGAGAGATCGGTTCTTGGTTGGTTTCTCCCCATAATTTCTTGTTGCTTATTCTTTCTGGCTATTCTACCTTCAGTATGGCGCCAGCGAAGGCAGCTGTTGATGAAAGTTTGCCACCTGTTGGAAATCCTTTTCGTGCCACACATGCATTGCTAGTTTCTGATCCGTATGGAAGCACTAAACCGACTTCACATTGGTGTTGTTCCTTATGCCGAGTGCGGAAGATTTCCAAACTGGTTTCAGGTTGATGAAGGCGTATCTTGCCTTTCCGATTCTGACTGGCTTTGACATCTTCGGCCGTTCCGCCTGTAGTTGAAACGATGCTTCCTAGCCGGATAAGTAAAGTAGGCAACCTCTGTTAAATCTCTCCCGTTGATGGTGACTGGTGCTGGTTGTTGTTGTTGCTGTTCATTGGTTACCTTCTTCTCAATGTCTTCTTAGTGTTCACCTGCAGTCCTGTTTTAGCAGCCTGTCTCTTCTGCCAGTTTTTTGCTTTCTGCTTGCACGTCTTCGAGTTTGTGTGACATTAACCTTGCCTAGTTAACTAGCACGCTAGTTTTCTAGCCGGTCCCAAGCCTGAGTAAAAACGAAGTGTTGGGTGTGGGACTAGCAACCCCACACCACTAAATTTTTCAAACCGCTAGAGAAACTTCAACACACAGAAAATATACTAAAAATACAAAAACTTCAAATAAAAGTCTTATTCTTCTCTCGAATTGGAGAGGCGAAATGACACAGCGGGCTGGTGAAAGCCTTCGGGAAGCCAGTCAGCCAGCCAGTCGATGTGCCTTCTGTTGACGAAAGCAAGAGTAAGAATGGGTATGTGGAATGTCTGTACAACGTACGAGACTGGTTTGGAAGGCTTCCCAGGAAGCCAATGAGATGCGAAGATATCGCTTAGAAGTACTGGGTATTTGCAAAAGCAGATGGGATGGATGTGGATTGACAACGCTTTCAACAGGAGAGTCAGTAACCTACTCCGGTCTGACCACCCAGACGACAACCACGAACACACACACACACATATAGTGCGATCTGAATAATTTTGCTTATCAAAGGAAATATCTCGTGAATTCGTAATTTGAAGAACTTGTAAACTATGATAATACTATTTATATGTCCAAACCAAGTGCACATTTAACAGCTTGAAAAATTTGGGCATTGGGTATATGATATTCATTATAATAAAGGTTTTTGTATTTCCCAATGAATGAAAAACAAAACGATATTGTTTTTACTGACGTTTCGCTATTTAATGCTGCTAATAGCTTCATCAAAGTATTATTAAACCGGAATTTACAAAATCTCAGCCTATATATAACAAAGAGTTAAGGGGTGAGAAAATAGACAAGTTAGGTCAAATTAAAAGGACATATTGAAAGTCAAAATACCAATGAAGATCACTAAACCAAATAACAAAGGTAATAGTACATCTGTTATGGTATCAAAATAAGGTTTACTAACTTGATCATCGTTCGTTAGTCTGGGGGCATTTCCGTTGTCAAGTTGGTCATTTGGTAAAGATAACAAGATCAAGTGTAGATTGCTGGATTTGATCAGTGTTTAAAATTATAAAGGCAGTGTGTGTGTACATCGTGAACTTGCTTATCACATTTGTGTTGATTTTGTCGCTTCATGGGGGAGGGAGGTGTTGTAAGATTCTGTTTTAGTCCACCATTCCTATTCAGGCAATTTGGATTCCACTTGATATGAAGTGCTTCTGATGATATTAGACGTTATTTATGATTTCTGAAGTTTTTCTGGATTATTTCAATGTTGTCAAAATCAATTTTGTGACGTGATTCTATAGCATGTAGACCTATGGCTGATGATTTTTCAAGTTTTTCCAATTCAATTGGATTTCTTTGTGGTCGAACAGATGCTCTACGGTGTTCATTACTTCTGGTTTTGATTTCTCGAGATGTTTGTCCGATGTATATCGCATCACATTCCAAGTATTTTATGTTATAGACACGATTAGATAGAGAATCTTTAGGGATCTGGTCTTTTATATGGACAAGGTTGTTTCGTAGTGTGTCTGATGTTTTAAAGAAAACTCTAATGTCAAGCTGATTGAGTACTCTTCTAATATCATCTGACATCTCCGCTCTATATGGAATGACGACTGGCGAGGTCCATGTTTTCGGAATGTATTTTCGGCCATACAATAACAGATGTACTATTACCTTTGTTATTTGGTTTAGTGATCCTCATTGGTATTTTGACTTTCAATATGTCCTTTTAATTTGACCTAACTTGTCTATTTTCTCACCCCTTAACTCTTTGTTATATATAGGCTGAGATTTTGTAAATTCCGGTTTAATAATACTTTGATGAAGCTATTAGCAGCATTAAATAGCGAAACGTCAGTAAAAACAATATCGTTTTGTTTTTCATTCATTGGGAAATACAAAAACCTTTATTATAATGATAATACTATTTAATTTATAAAATAAAGAGGGGATTTTTACAGTATTTCAAAATTTTTTTTTAATTTAATACAGATTTATCTGTAATAGAGTATTTACGTAATTATGTACATTATACAAGCAGAAAGTATGATTTATACCGACGCATATATAATTACTGGTGTCAAGGATCCAAACTACCTATCGACGTAAGTATTATGAATATTTTTCAAGTATTGGATTTTGTAGGGACTTTGACTGATTAGTCGGAGGATTTCATCATGAGCTGACATCAGTTAGAGAATCATTGAAAATCAGCCACAGGGAGTACTGGACAGCTGAATGGTATACGAGCTTGCCTTGTAACCGGAAGCTGCTGGGTTCGAACTGTGACGTTGAGTGTGTACTGTTGAACAGACCCAAATTAGGAAGAAACAGCTGTCCAGTATAATGAATATTATTGCTATAAAGTAGTAATGTATTTTGGCTAGTATTTCTACAATAAATTGACAAAGTCTGTAAAGCTTTGTCCTAAACTATCCAGCCTATATATACACGGCTTCAACAACACATTTACATACCATCTTGTTTTCCGCAATGGTTTTTAGCTGGTTCCATGGATGACCCTATCACCCGCGTACACGATCTCCAACATGTCACCTTTGAGTTACACTCAAAGTTCTGGTGCGTGATGTAACTCAACGATCCTAGTGTATATCCCATCAATGTTCATTCCAAATACCAAATACTCAATTACAACAGCAACAATCCAAAAATACACAAAAGGAATTTTATACAAACCCAGGACCTTCTGGTTACAAGACCAGCAAGCTCGTAGACAATTAAGCCAATAGAAGCCGAACCAACGGCCCATGTATTCAAACTTCCACCAATTCACGATATATCCCGATCACATCGTAATGTCTTCGATGAGTAACTGTCCTCACCTTCAATCTGCTGTGCCCTACTGGTCACGGCTTCCCACTGGAACCCCCGGTAGGGCAACTGGATCGGTTCCCACTAGCTTAATGGTTACACTATATTCTATGCATATACTCATTTAATGGCTATAAATGACATCCTTTCGAGATCCATTAATGGCTCTGATCCTGTTTCTTAGCCTTCTCCAAAATCCCTTGATAGAACTAGTGTGTCCCTGTAATGGGATCCACAAAATCACTAGAATGGTTGACTCTGGGGTGAATATATCCAAGAGATGACAAGGAGTTATAACCTTTCCACTGATCTGTGTGTATTGTAGATCCTTTTTTCGTCAGTCAAATGATAATAGGTATTAAATTACTTGACTTTCTATCTGATATGCTCTCTACGAATCTTTGCTGTAGAGAGGTATCGTATAACTCAATCACCCAAACGCTATTTGCTCATTCTCCACCACGGTTGTATTTCTTCTTTAAAAAGATAGTTTCATCCACAAATACAAGGTGTCAACCTTCTCCTCCCAGTAAGGAAGTAAGTCTCTCCACTGTTTCAGGATGCGATATCCCAGCAGTGCTGGTACCACTGAACTGTTGATACGAGACTATTTTCAGTTTCAGCGGCTGCACCTCTCACGGGCTGTTTTAAAACCCAGTAATTACAAATATACAAAATCTGGGTTAAGGGCAAGTGGGACTTGGTTAAAAATGTTCCTACGAAATATTAGGATCACCTGCTTACCTTCCCTAACACTAACTCGTCTCAAACTAATTGCAGAACTATAGACATATCCATCAATCAACCTGCTGAAGCGTTTTGAACTCATGACACCACATGAACAAATCCTGTCCTTCCTAATCAACTCCAAATGCGGGCAATACTGGAAAACCTTATCGTCACCAAATTGCGAACGCAACTGCGTTACAGCAGGCATTTGACTCGAATCAATCGGAATAGAAGCTTCAACTCATGTGAATAAATCTCATTAGGCCATTCAAGATCACTAGCGCGGATGCAGTCCATTAATAGTTAGTGGTGCTTAAAGTTCAACTTTGACTCGCTTCGTCCTTTGGACTCCACTCCACAGCCTGAAATATGATATCACCGCTAGGTTTCCTCAGCGTAATATCCAGTCTATCTCCATTTCCCTTCTGTACTTTTGTTCGGCATTAGGTTCTCAGTTGGTCCGTCGCCACCACAACCAACCCACCTACCCCCAGAGTTCTTCGTGGTTTATTCCTTCTGGTTATCTAGTCTACAATGTCGAACGAAGTAGATGAACAACTAAAATGTGTTCAGTAAACAAAGAAAACTCCAGATGCCAACTGTAAATTTTGTAAACAAAAATGAGGGAAAACTATGAGGTGTGTGTGTGTACGTGTGGAGGATATTTAAGAAAGACTACCCTAAATTCCGAAAACATCACTTCAACTCGTTAATGTGTCTGCAGTGTACTCGTAACTCGCTTCATATGATGAATTCCAACGCAGGAAATCTGAATGACTATGTTCTTTCGGCGTGCGTCGGTGGCATAGCGGTTAGGACGCTCGCCGACCATGCACATGGTCCGGGGTTCAATCCCCGGCCGGCGCACTCCTTTACCTCACTAAGCCACTGATAAGACTGGTGAAGAGGAAAGATTGGGCATGAGGCTAGCAACTCCATCCCGTAAAATAAACACTGCTAAAGAAACTTCCAGCCAATAGCTTGAAGCCCTATGTTCCACTGGGGAACGTGAAAGAAAAAAAAAGTGTTCTTTCGGCACACAACTGTGTACACTATTCACCTATCTAAATCAATGATAGCTTAATACGTAACACTTAACAATATTCTGTAAATTTCACTTCACTTTGTTCTGTTCTGTTTTCCTCCATGCTTTATGCTTTCTGAAGCTGTTGTAGAAGCTTCACTGAACGTGACTGCTTATCTCATTGATCATGAAAATTACAGATGTCTATATAATACAACGGAACAAACCAACCAAGAGCCGACCGCCCAAAAAAATATGTAGGAGAAAATGGAGATGGATTGATCGGGCATACATTGAGGAGACCGTTGAATGACATCGCGAGCAATGCAGGCCATCGCTCGAGTGGAATCCGAATGGGGAGCAACGGAAGAGTGGGTCCTCGGTACGAGAGTGACATGGATGAGATCGTTTGAAGAGGGGGAGATTAGAGATTATGGGCATTCGTGAAGCTAGCCAGCAGAAGAGTATGGCAGAAAATAGAAGAAAGTGGTGATGTGTTGTTGAAGTCCTATGTTCCAATCGGAACCAAAGGGTTGCATAATCTTCTAGTGAACAGTTTGTTCCCTGTGGTGTGGGACTGCTAAAACAGTTCCTTTATCCGCGTGTTATAGTTTGTTTATCATCTGCTCAACATCTTCAGTATTCTACCATCTTCCAGGACTTTTGCATCCTGATGAAAGTCGATACCTTTCTGTAATCTATGAAACACTTTATGCAATTCGCCAAGACGTCCGTTTATTTACTTTTGGAGGGATTATCTTTATGCCGCCATTTTCTGTACACTAATTAATATCTAGTGGTTCACTTTGAAATAAAAACAAAACATTTACGAGGAGTCTCAGAGTAGGACAAGATAGTCATTTAGTGCTCATTAAGTTTCACCCCCTTTTCTCTGTGCTATTACTCCTGACGAAATTCACCCTGAAATTGACAAACAGGATACTCGTGAGGAACTCACTAAAATGGAAATAATTATCACTGTGAACTGTTGTGTCGATTAATTCCTGTGAATTCTCCTCCACGAATGTGCAGATACATAGGGACTCAGTAACTTACAAACGCCTGCACACTATGACAGCAATTTCTGAAACAGACATACTTCTGAATACATCAATGCATAGCTCTCAAAGTTGTAACGGTACGAATCGAGAGACTTGTTAAACTTGGAATTTGTATATAGCAAAGTTATGTACACCTTATCTTCAAATCACCATTTGCACACACACGTGTTATGCTACTTCTGACCGCCATTTTGTGTTTCTTTGTGTTCCGTTTAAGTCTCCCATGTGTCTCCTTAACGCCGTATAACTTGCTTTCTCTGAAATCAAATCTATCTCCTTTGTATTTGATGTTTTTTTTGACTGACGGACATCTCTTTATATACTACTGATAAGATGAATCAGTAGCACACGCTACCAAGTGATGCAGATTCTGACATATTCTTACTCTTCACAAAACCCTGACTTTAAAGATTAACAACTTATGTCGAGTCACATCAGTCACGTCAGTCGACACACTGAATCAATAATATGTATTCACTCCTTGCACTCCAAATGGAAGGAGAACAAGCCTCTATGGCACTAACTTCTCTGGCATCACTTCCAGCTGGTTTCATGACTGCTGGCAAGTTTCCACTTCCTCCACATATGATCTTCTCCATGTCATCCTCGGATGACCAAATACCTGCGGTTCTCAATCAGGTAAAACTGAGTGGTACTTTCTTTTTCAAGTCTTTGTCTGCAAGGGTTTGACTGGCCACAGGTTTGATCACAAGTGGATATCAGTCAGAGAACCACTGGAAACCAGCAGGGAGTAATGGACAGCTATTTCGACCTAATTTTGGACTCATCAACAATAAGCACCCACTGGCATTCGAAGCCACACCAGTCAGGTTACAGGGAGAGCTCACTGACGATTCATTTATTGGGACCCGACTCAATGGCCAGCCCATATATTCCAGCTTCTGCCAATATGAGATGTATAGCACGACCGCTAGTCAATGTCACTGGCAAAAAAATCCAGGGAGAAATAGCTGTTCAGTACTTCGTGATTTTCTTATGGTTCTCTAAATGATCCTACGTCGTGATCAGTCCTGTAACCAATGAAATCCGTACAAACCAACTCCTGGAAATTAGTCTGATACCCACTAGTGCAACTAGTTGCAAACAGGAAGTTACCTATAGTTCTAGTTAGAAGTCGTAACCAGCGGGATACACCTAGTCAGGTTAAAGAACAGTTACTTGCCAATGACACTGACTGGCGACTGGACTGTATATACCGTGAAGTGGCAGAAGTTGGAATTCAATAGCCATTCGATTGTGTTTCGGCTGCAGAATGGTTTATGCGCTCACCTTGTAACCAGAATGGTCCTGAACTCAAACCGCGGTGAGAGAATACTCCAGAAGAGTAGCAAACAGAGGACCAAAAAGCTTTTCAATAGTCTCTGGTTTTCCAGTAGTCCTCTAATTGTTGTCGTCTTTCATCTGAAGTCACAGCTGTAGTTGGCTCAGTAAATGGCAGTGAATGATACTTGAAGACAAATCAGTAGTAGTAGTATGAGCAAGATCAATATGTGAATTTTAGTCAGGTAACCGGTTGAAGCTGAATTAGTGAAATTGAGTCATAAAACCGAATTCGCTAGTTAACACTGTTGAAAAACACACAGCACTGGACAGATGCTTCATCTCAGTCAGGTACTTTAAATGTGTATGCGTACTTATGAACGACTGAACCAAGAGAGCCTCAAGTTACGGAACAAGGATATATCATCATTATTATTCCTTTAAGTTCCCAGAGGAATACATGGAGCCTTCAAGCTGAAGGCTTGAAGTTTCGGTAGCAGTGGTGTTTATTTTTACAAGATGAGGTTGCTAGCTAGCCCATGCCTCATGCCCAACTTTCCCTCTTTACCAGTCTTATTACTGGCTTAGCGAGGTAAAGGAGTGTGTCAGTGGCGGGGGATTGAACTCCGAACCTCTGTGCCACAGACGCATAAACAAAGATGTATATATCCATCTTTTTAATCAAAATGCAAAAAGATAGAAAAAAGTGAATCATTTATATGCTTATTTGCATGATATACATATAATAATAATGATAGCTTTATTCCAAACAGTATTTGTGGTACAGGTATGGAATTTTCAGCCCGCATTACAATATTGCATCTAATTACCTCATAAATTTTATAAGATTTTAAAAATAAAAAGCAACAACAACAAAAAGAAAAAAGATAAATAAAAGAAATAAAAAAAGAATAGCATTGCATTCACATTTTAAACAATGAACCACAGGATATGAAATATAAAATTAGTGTGTAATAGAATATGTGAGCAACAATATAATTGTAACAAAGAAAGGAGAACAAAAGCTAATGGGAACTATTTGTTAGAGTGCCGCAGTAAGTTGATCGTGTCATACCTAACGGATTTCTCATCACATAAAAGCTGTGCCAGATAAGGTATTGTGGAGTTTTTGTACTTGGTAGTCCTGGCATATAGCCTCCTATAGTTGCTTCTAGTTCTACCAGATGAAATGAAAGGAGAAAGCTGCGTATAGAGAGGATGCTCAGGGTCTAACAATATAGTTTCATATATGACATTATCTGTCTATCCACAATAGTGTTAACCAGTTGGTTTAACGAAATCCCACTTGCCCTACTAACAGCTTTTAGTGCCCTACGCAGCAAAGAAAGATCTTTCTTAAGTAGTCCAGGAAAGATTAATGGGGAGCAGTAAAGAGGGATGGTTAGAATACAAGAGTTGATAAAGTGAGAAAGCAAAGACTGCTTTATACCAGACTGCCTAAACTTCCTAACGTAGAACGTGAAGCGAAACATCTTTCTAGTAACTAGCAAGATGTGAGAGGACCAGGAAAGATTATTAATATTATTATTATTATTAATGTGACGAATAATTGCTTATGCAATTAGGGATTAAATATGTAGAAATAGTAAAATGGCAAAACAAACAGGAAGTTCGGGTATGAAAATATGGTAGTGTAAATATGAAAAAGCTTAAGGAAAACTTAAAAATAACATGAATAAACAGGCAATGGGATAGTCACTATTATAAGAATTACCTGTTTATGATGGTCATGGCTGGGACAAGGGTTGGACGTATCTCTTTCGGATACATAGAGTGGGTTTGAGCTTTTGGATGGCTAATGCATCGGCTATGCCCAGATGTTTTAATTTTACCCATAAATACACAAATGTACCATATTTTCATACCTGAACTTCTTGTCTATTTTGTTATTTTATTATTTCTACATATTTAATCCCTAATTGCATAAACAGTTATTTGTCAAATTAGTTATCATCCTACTAGATTTTTTATCCAAACATCCTGTCTATAATTTGTTATTTCTACATTTCTAACTCTCAATTGCACAGCATGTCAATCTTCTCAATAATAATTATGATGCTACTTTGTTTGAGTTTTACCCTTCCCCCCTGTTTTATTATGGCGTCTTAATTTCTAATTGTAATTTTATTAATTTGACCCTTGACCAGAAATTATTCAGGAACTATCCTACCCATTTATCATAAATACACGAGTGTGCAGCCTAGTTAATGACTTCGTCGAAAAGAGAATTTTCTTCACTGCAACTGTCTTTATATTATTCTCTATGATCAAATGTGTATATTCCGTGATATTTCAGAGACTACAGAATGCCTTCGAAGATATTATACCTGTACAAATACCGAATGGATCTTGTGAATTAATATTTAATTTAATTGATATACAACCTGAAGATTATCAAACCATCGACTTTGAAACATTCTGTTGTATATGCGCTGCTGCAGAACGAATTGTATTCATTAAACTGATGTGAGTTTATTGCATTCTTCGCTGCTTATGAATATTTTTACTGTTTTAAATGACTTCTAATGTTATGCAATAATCTACAAATTTTTCCGAGTTGATCAGAGATTGATATCAGTTAGAGAACCATTGAAAACCAGCCACAGGGAGTACTGGACAGCTGCTGTTCCATCCTAGTTCGATAATCACATGGGTTCAAACCCAGGCCTTTCCGGTTACAAGGCAAGCTCGTATACCACTCAGCCACTGGGACCCGACTCCTCAATGGCCACTGCATGAATTGTGACTTCAACCAATTCGTGATTTAGCGCGACCCCAGCCAGTGTCGTCGGTGGGACATCCATTCTCACACTTGACTGGATGAACGTCACTGGTCACTACTTCTCACTAGAACTCCAGCAAACTCCGTCCTGTAGTAAGTCACTATCGAGCATCAGATTAATTTTCTATAGTTTCTTTGTAGGGATTAATTTTTTGTTTTACGCGTTGATCACGGATTAATATCAGTTAGAGAACCATTGAAAACCAGGGAGTACTGCCAATGATTCCCAAACCAGGATGAAACAGCAGCTGTCCAGTACTCCCTGTGGCTGGTTTTCAATGGTTCTCTAACTGATATCAATCCATGATCAACTCGTAAAAACAAAACTAATCCTTACAAATCAAACTATAGAAAATCTACAAATTGACAATGAACGACACTTTTTTGTGAAGGCTAGGTAATACACTGTCATTTGAAGTGATGACTACAAGCTGTATAAGTCATCCAGAGATACCTACTGTCACCATTTATTTTTTGTTAACTTCATCACTGATATACTAATGAAAGTGACACTAACTAACTTCAAAGACTTGAAGATTGACTAGTTACCAGGGTACTGCTTTATTGACTTCCAGTTTACAGATGACACTATCCTCCTAGGTGAAGACACTGATAAATTGTTGTGTTTTCTGAATACTATGCGCAGAAATCTTCGAATGAGTTGGCATGACGCCGCAGGACTGGTTTGCAGCGACTTCTAGTTTGAAGATAAGTAGTAGAGTAGTGAATAGTGTTGACCACTTCACAAAGTAGTTGAGTAGTTGCATTAGCCCTAATGAACTAATTACTGATGACATCTGATCATGAATACAAAAGGCTTGTATGGCATTTTAACAGCATACATCATCTCCGGTGTAGGCTTAATATATCCAGCTATACTGTTGACCAGTTCAGCAGTTCTCTCTCTATCATTCATACTTTATGGTTGTGAGAAATTTGATTTTGAAAGTGGAAAATATGAAAAAGGCTGGCTAGCTGTCTTTCAGCGAGTCATTTACATTTTATCTCCTGCCTTAAGTGGTATATTATACGTTGGGTAATATTGACATTAGGCGTAGTATGTTATATAATGAGGGTGAGATAGCGAGTACACGTGTTAGGCATGCTGAGCCACAATGAGTAATGTTATCTGATATAGAATTAGATTGCAAAAGACTTAAAGGTGGTCAAACCGAAAATCCTTCGAAGTGAGGACAGGAGTAAGACAAGAGGGCTACCTTGATTGATTGCAGTAGATTGGATAATGCGACAAACAGTGGGCAATGAGGAAACAGGCATTAAATGGGCTCACACAAAATACTTGGAGGATCTGGACTTCGCCGATGATATGTGTCTGATTTCCCACAAACTGGAAGACATGCAAGTGAAAAGCAACAAGTTGGCAGAAGAAGCATCAAAGATAGGACATCAAACATAGGACTTCAGGTGAACATAGAGAAAACAGAGGTGATGAAGATTCCTGGGCAACACCACCAACGGCAACAACAACAGCAACAGACAACAATCAGCATAAATGGAAGGAACCTGAAAGAAACAACCTCCTTTATCTACCTGGGAAACATCGTCTCAACTACAGGTGAGCGGAACTGACGAGGATATCAAAGCAAGAATCAGAAAAGCAAGACAAGCTTCCACCACTCTCAAGTGTGTGTGGAGGTCAACAGTCAGCACTCAACATCAAAGAAAAGATCCGGATTTTCAACTCCAATGTGAAGTCAGTCAGTGCTACTATACGGATCAGAGACTTGCACTGCGCGTCATAAAGAGCATCTCAAACAAACTACAGACCTTCATTAACAGCTGTCTTCGCTCAAACCTTCAAGATCAGATGACCGGCCAGAAAAGATCAGCAACAGGGATCTCTGGCAATGAGCGAACCAACCAGGAACCGATTGTGAAACAAATAAGCAGGAAGAAATGGAGATGCATTGGCTGGCCATGCTCTGAAGAAACCATCAAGTGACATCACTAGACAAGCCCTTAAGCGGAACCCGAAAGGAAAGCGGCTAGTTGGTCGTCAAAGGGTGACTTAGAGGAGGTCATGTGAAGAAGAGATGAAAGCGTGTGGACAGACTTGGAGCCAGGTGAAGACTCTAGAAGAGAACCGAACGCAATGGAGACGCACGGCTGAAGCCCTATCTTCCTCTAGGAATTAAGGGAAACAATAATAAACCAAAACTTGGTATCAGTCCATGAAATCTCAGAAAGTTGGTTTCAGCCATATAAGGGAAACAGATTGTCTGAGTGACGTCTTCGAGGCACTAAGAACCAATGTCTAGAGACTATTGGTGATATGGCTCAAGATCGTTTAGAATGGTGTAGATACATCCACTCTTTGTCATTCCAGATATCCCATAAAATTCCGCTCATTATGGTTCATTGAAATTCATTGTTTTCTCTCTTTTTTTCTACCCTCATGTGTTACATGGAGTGTAGGAATTTGAACTATCGCATTTATATGATAAATTCTATGTTGAAATTCAATCATTCAGTCTACTAATACTCCTAATTGTGGTGGACTGGATTATGCGTCAGACAGTAGGAAACGAGAAGACATGGATATCCTGGACCGACGTGAAGAACTCAGAAGACCTGGATTTCGCACTTGGATGATTTATGTTTGATGTCGCACAAAATCGAAGACTGACAAGCGGAAACCGACAAACTGGTCGAAGAAGCAGCAAAGACAGGACTCCAGGTGAACACAGACAAGACGGAGGTTATGAAAATAACCAACCACCAACAACCACAACAGCAGCAACATCTAGCGCCAATCACCATCAACGGAAGGGATTTGAAAGAGGTTACTTCTTTCACTTATCTAGGGAGCATTGTCTCAACCACAGGAGGAACGGACGAAGATGTCAAATCGAGAATCGGGAAGGCGAGAAACACATTCATCAACTTGAAACCAATCTGAAAATCTTCGTCACTCAGCATCAACATATCCCACTATGGCTAAGTAAAGGTGTAGTTAAAACTATTAACAGCTCGATATTAGACCATCTGGTGCAAACCGGTCACAAAGCTAGCCAGCATTGAAGAATTCTTCTCTATAATATACCGGGTGCCTAACAAACTACCAAAATCGTCGAAACACCGCATGCTCCAAACATCAGAGGCTATTGCAACTCGCCTCAAACAACCAGCGCTCTGTGTCCAAAAGAAACAAGTCCAGCCCCTACTACTGCCCTGGCCCTCAGTAGAGACTATAAACTCATGAATTTGTACCATTATCTTTCCTAATTCTTCTGACATTCAGCTTATTTTATGTCGATGCTGTTCAGCTGTAATCTATCAATATTATTGATTTGATGTTATTTAAACATTAATGTCGTTCATAAGACTAATTCATTCATTCATTATAATGTATATATAATTGTAGAACCTGATGATGAATTTATCGAAAAGAGTACTCTTTATTCCGTGTCTATTCTTTGGAAAATTTTAATAGGCATTTTTAATCAATTAAAATTCGGATTTTCAATACAAACTTCAAGTCAGTCCTTCTATACGTACGGATCAGAAACTTGGCGGGTCACAAAGAATATTTCCAACAGCCTGTTGCAGACCTTTATCAACAATAACTGTCTTCCTTCTATACTCAACATCAGATAGCCGGAAAGAATCACCAACAAGAAACTATGGGAACAAACAAAACAAGAACCAATCGCTCAACAAATTTGCAGGAGAAAGTGGAGATGGATTGGACACTCGCTGAGCTGAGAAGGCTGCTGGGTGACATCACGCGTCAGGCCATCACTCGAGTGGAACCCGAAAGGGAAGTGGCGAGTGGGACGTCCAAGGGTGACATGGAGGAGATCGTGTGGAGAAGAGTTGGAACAGTATGGACTAACATGGAGGCATGTGAAAAGTACAGCAGAAGACAAAAGCAAGTGGAGGCGTGCAGTTGAAGCCGTATGTTCCACTAGGAACCCAAGGGAACAATAATAATAACAATGCAATACTCCCAAGCAACTTAAACCTCGGTATACAGAAGGGAATCCCAACCAGTGACCCAGAGATAGATAATCGATCGTATATATCACATTAAATTAGAATTAATGATTACTTTTCTGTCTGTTGAAACCTTATCCCTTGAGAGTGAGTTATGACATAAAATCTGCGTTTCAGAGTTATTACACACTTATTAGTCGATTTATTTCACTTTCGGAATTCCAGATGGTTGACGTCAACGGAGGATTCCAAAGCTCACTTCACATTGAGGTTAGCGCTGAATATATTTGTACAGAAAGACAAACAATGGACGCTTAGCAATTAAGCCATCCAGATCAGAGAAGATAACAACACTGAGAACTCTTTTGTTGCACAGATACATATATATATGTAGTGATTTATTTATCAATCAAATCACCAGCTTGGTGCATTATGGAGAACAAAATCACATAGTGTTTGTGAAAACTAAAGGATATTACCTGAACTCCAAAACCACCGAAGCAAAGAGGGTTGTCTTAAGACATCACCTCCAACCAAGTCTTGAACTTGAAGTCTGATCAACAAAAGCAGTGAATCAGCGTTAGAAGATATATTCCCATGGTTTCCGATAACCCAAACAGGTGCATAAAAACACTTCGATCCTTTCAGATTTTGGAAATCGTGTACACCATATAGGTGTTTAGCATAAAAATTTTCCAGATGTCATAGATAGACTAACATGTCCGTCAATCCGGTTGTAAGCGCCGCCGGCCATTCTTATTCGGGCTTTCATTTTTTTTTGTTTAGGAACACCACCGTCGTAGCGTAAAGGCAGTAAAATGGAAGTTAGCTGGATAGGAGAGGCTATTAGCCAGTGGCCAAATCACAGCACTTTGAGAGGTAAACCGAACTCTCTCAGCCACTCTCAGCCATATCAAGTTGTCTATGAGAATAAATACATGAGATAATAATAATAATAATTTGCTTTATTCCAAAACAGTACCTGTAATACAGAATGGAATTCTCAGCATTTTTACTACAGTATTGCATCCAGTTAGTACATTATCAATAAATAAAACTCCACATAGATTAAGGAAATCACAGTTCATTATTACAACAACACATTGGCATGTCGGTAGCAAAGGTAAAGCTGAAACAGTGTTTGAAGGTGTTAGAAAAGTGGGAGCTGTCATATTAACTGGCCTAAGCGAGAGAAAGAAACAAAGCAGCACATAACGGAAAAAAGAGATAGAGAGAAAAGGAAAAGAAAACGTTGTACCTATACATGATATGAGTTGGAAAGACGAGATCCAGTTGTACTACTGACTGTTTAGTGAATTATAGGTGTCACGCCTAATGCTTTCTTTATCACACAGAACACGAGCTAAGTAGGGTATGGTTGAGTTTTTGTACTTGCTGGTGTGAGCATATAGTTTTCTTTATAGCCTTCTGGTTCTGCCCGATGAGATACAAGGGGAGAGTTGTGAGTGAAGTGGGTGGTGTGAGTTAGATAAAATGGATTTGGCCCATTTTTCACATGAGTTCATGTGCCTGTCAATCAGAATATTAACAAGCTGGTTAAGTGGCTCGTTGCTTACCCTGCTAACAACATTTAACATCCTGCGTAATATGTTATAGTCTTTCTTCAGTAGCCCTGTAAAAACTAAGGGGGAACAATAGAGAATAATAGGCAGAATGCGAGAATTGACGAATTGTAGGAGTAAGGGTTGGGTAATACCAGAATGTTTTAACTTCTTGATGTAGAAGGTAAGTTGGAATATTTTCTTAGAAATCGCTAAGATATGAGACGACCAGGAAAGATCAGCAAATAGAATGACGCCTAGGTATTTAATTTCCGACTTGGTTTCTATTTCATTGCCATCTATGTTGCATACCTCGTGAGAGCCGACCAGTTTATTTAGATCGGATTTATGCCTAAAGGTGAAAATGACTGTTTAGCATTTGGAGGAGTTTAGGGTAAGACCATTTTCCTTGAACCACTGGCTGATTTCTGACAGAAAGCCATTAAGTTTAGAGCAGTCGCTTTGACATTTGATAGACATAGATACAGTCAGGTCGTCAGCATATTTGACCAAATTAATGTCATTTGAAGATGGTAAGTCATGTAGAAAGAAAGAAAAGAGAAGTAGGAAGAGTTCAGCACCTTGGGGGACACCGGTTACAGTGAGTACAGCAGAGGATGATTTACCTTTGTATACGGTGTACTGCTTTCTGTTAGAGAAGTAGGAATGCAGCCAGTTAGTGACCCAGGACTCAGTTTTATATTATTTCGGTAACAAGTTATCTAACACATATGACAACTACTCAATAAAATCAGAATAATGACTACCCCTTGTTTGTTTTGTTTGTTTTCTTTTTTTCTTTTCTTTTTAATTTTAGAAAAGATGCCAATATACCAATTCCGCCAAAGAATATTACAGAAATGATAGAATTCCAGAGATTACAGTGTTATTATACACAAATTAATCTGAATGACAAGATAAAACACTTTCTTGACTTTTTATTAACATGGACAACAACACCGAAAAGACAATAAAACTACTACTTATTATCTTCTCACATACTCTGATGACTATTTGTCATTCCACTTGTTGACAGTTCATTCAACAGAGAAAATTTAAACGACAAAAGTTAATTAGACGTAATTATCAATTTCTATCTACTCGATATTATTTTAACAAAGAAATTATATATTACTTTTATTTTAGAAACAATTTTAGTTCAATAAGAATTTCATGATTTTCTATAGTTTGGTTTGTAAGGGTTAGTTATGTTTTTACGAGTTGATCACGGACTGATATCAGTTAGAGAACCATTGAAAACCAGCTGGGGGAGTACTGTACAGCTGTCTCACCCTAGTTGGGGAATCATCGGCAGTACGCACCCACTGGGATTCGAACCCAGGACCTTCCGGTTACAAGGCAAGCTCGTATACCTTACAAACCAAACTATAAAAAATTAATCTGATGCTCGCTAGTGACTTGCTACAGGATGGAGCTTCCTGGAGTTCTAGTGAGAAGTTGTGACCAGTGAGGTCCAATTAGATGTCACGTGTTTGGATGGATGTCCCACCAACGACAATGGTTGGGGTCGCGCTAAATCACGAATGGGTAGAAGTTAGAATTCATGAGCCATTGAATCGGGTCCCAGTGGCTGAATGGTATACGAGCTTGCCTTGTAACCGGAAGGTCCTGGGTTGGAATCCCAGTGGGTGCGTTCTGCCGATGATTCCCAAACGAGGATGAAACAGCTGTTCAGTACTCCCCCAACTGGTTTTAAATGGTTCTCTAACTGATATCAATCCGTGATCAATTCGTAGAAAGAATTTCATGAGTTGTTTTATAAGCATTTGTTTCAATTGACCAACTTCAATAACGGATTGATATCAGTGTAAGAGAACTACTGGAAATCAGTAGAGAGTACTGGATAGTCAGCGGTTTCGTCCTGATTTGGGACTCTTCAGTACAACACACCCATAATCCAATCAGGGAGGGATCTCAGGATCTTCAGGTTAACAGGTCAAACTTGTTGACCAATCAGCCACTTGGGCTGGAATTCAATGACTTGTGAACTTCTAGCAGTTGGCGATTTTAGTGAGACGGCTAGCCAATGTCATCGAAGAGTAAGTGTTGTCATACCTGACCTGATGAACGCTAGTGGTTATGATTTCACATTCAAACCCGGGCCGATAACTGCTACCTTGTCGTGGTGGTCGGGATTGAATACCGCAGTGACAAAACAAGCTACACTGGCCGGGACTCATGTTCCTACAGGTCCCACCATGTCAGGAAGGTTCTTTGGATAATGGTTAGACCAAAAGCAGTTACCATGGGGTAGTAGATGGGCCCCAGAATTCAATTGGATCAAATGGTGTAGGAACCTGTATTGGTCCATTATGGATAAGATTTTACTTTGATGTCACACAGTGTTACACAGGAACATTAATTGATGACGTCCTGAGCACAAACTACTGCTCATAATCATATCAAGTTACCACTCAAACAACTTTTTTTCTTCATTTATATGCATGTGTGGAATCGATTAGATATTGGAATAAAAATCAGTATAGGATAATGTACATTCAGAAATAATAATATGAGTGTTATTCATCAATTACAATCAGATGGGAAATAAGACGAGTGTTTTTATAGTCATAATAAGTTGTGATCTGCTTGAAGTGAAGTAGAATTTGAAGATGATTTATGATCCTCTTCTGATTTGATTGGTGGTAATAATATCTTCCATATTTCTGGTATTTACTTTGAGTCATTTCTGTTGCATGTGTTAGGTGTAGACTACTCGATGAACAAGGATTCAGTTTTATACTTATATCAACCTGTATTGGTCACCGGCAACCATGGGGACGTAGCTCCTGACGCTGCCTTGTGGATTAGACTCCAAGTCAAAGGCTCGCGGGTGGTCCCTTAAGACAACCATCTGTTTCGGTCTGTGGTCCATCTTCTTGGTGCCATACTGTACCAAGATTTTGCGTTTGAATAGTAATAATAACAATAATCATTCGAACTCCAGGTCAGTCATTACAAAGCACCAGAAGATCCTTGGATTAAAATTCCGTGAAGTTTTGGTTACGTAGCGCTGAACACTCCCAAACTAGGAGGAAACATCTGACTGTCTAGTACTCCTTGCTAGTTTCTAATAGTTCTCCAACTGACATCAATACACGATCAAACTTGAAATGAATCAATAAAATGTGCTCACTTTTTTAAGGTGACTGATTTCTTTAGTGGTGGTTAACAGTGGAATACAAGACACATTCGATACTTATCAATAGAATGTACATGCGCGCCCAATGACTAGACTCCAGTACATCCAGTTGAGAAGTCCCGAAAGTGGAATGAAGTGCACATCTTGAATGCCATTCCTGATCACCAACAATCAAATTATAACATGTTCATGCAACCGGTTCCCTTTATTAGTTTGAAGAGAGAAAGAACGAACATGTTTGCAGGATAATACGAGCTCGTTTTATTTCGTGGATTCTCATCAACTGCATACATCCTAAACAAAATCAAATTATAGGTTTCAAGAAAGTTGTGGAACATACTTTTTCATAATTACTTTGAGTTATAGATAGAAGGCATAAGGAACATAATTCCAGAATTTGATGTAGGTAGACAGATTATTCGGTGTCAAAAACAACTAATTATATATAGTGGAATTAGATAAGAGGGGTAAGAGTTCAGATTTCTATTGGAAAACAACACAGATTGGTTAGAGGCATATTACAGGATCAGGGTCAGAGAACAGAGTGAATTTACATATCTTGTGGTGGGAAGTTTAAGAGGGTGGGGGTGAATAGTGAAGTTACATTTTTAAATTAAACAGACAAACAATTAAGTAGATTTAGAAACTTGAAGGTCAAAATTGAATAGAATATTTCGTAAAAAGACAAACACACAGGCATACTGACAGAAAGGCAAAACAAAAATAAAATAAAATAGAGGTAGGGTTACCAAGGTAGTGAAAGATTAATCACACCATCTTTCTGTATACAGAAGTCTGGTCGAAATCTCTTGATGACAATGGCTTCTGAGAAGCGAAGTAGCCATGGGTTTCTTTGTGTATTGATTATTTTGAAGGCTTGGCTAATTTCTACTGTGTGTCCTGTGTCAATTAAATGTCTGGCGATTGCACTCGATAACACTTTTCTTCCTTTTGTACGGAGACTCTTAGGAATGTGCTCAGAAAATCTAGTAGATGCTGTCCTCTCAGTCCTTCCTATGTACTTGCTTCCGCAGGTGCACGTGAATTGGTAAATGCAGTTGGAGTTGACGTGAGTAGGGTACTCATCTACTTTTTACAGGATTAACGAGCACACAGTGTTGTGAAATAGGACCAGTCTGGCGGCTGGAAACGTTCTTTTTAGTGCACCTGTGATTCTTTTTTGTGTTCTTGTGGATACGTCTTCCCCTTTGTACGCTAGGCAGATGAAAACTGGTTTCTTTTCAACGGTGTCAGGTTTCGTTTTGTGTGATTCTTCATGTCTATACTTTAATATGAACTTTCGGGGATATCCACTCTCTATACGGTTCTTTTCGATGATCGCAAGTTCTTCTTCAATCTAGTCTTCTGAACATATTTCTTTGGCTCTGCTGAAGAGCGTTTTTACTAGACCTCGTCTGTAACTGGTTGGGCAAAAGCTGTGATAATGTAAGTATTGACCAGTCCAAGTTTCTTTCCTGTAGACAGATGTTTGAATCGTCCCATCGTTTCTTCTTTTTATGTTGACATCTAGGAAATGGAACTGGTTGTTTCTTTCGTAGTCAATTGTGAATGCAATGTTGGGATGGGCCGCATTGAGTTTCTCAAACATTGTGGACGCGTGTTCTATATCATTGCAGACCACAAACGTGTCATCGACATATCTGCAGTAATAGGTGGTTCTTTCTATTTCTTCTTTCATTTGAGTCTGTTCAAGATGAGCCATGAATATGTCAGCAAGAACAGGACCCAGAGGTGAACCCATAGCCACCCCGTCAATCTGCCGGTACAGCTGATTGTTGAATCGGAATTGAATATTCTTTGTACATAGAAATAGCAATTTTCGTAGCTCATTTTCTGGAAGAGGGAGCAGTTCGGACTGCTGGCATATGATTTTTACCGTTTCTTCGATGGGTTCAACTCAACGCACAGTCCAAACATTTCTACTGGAAGAGATCAATCCTTTCTGTCTAATACAACCAGATAACAAGAATTTCAAAGCAAATTTTAAAACATAACCCCTCTTCTGTTTCAGCATTTCATGACTTTTATTTACTAAAACATAAACTCTGTACATTATAAGCATCAACAGATGCATAACAAAATCTCTTAGTTTGTGCCGGGGGGGAAGGCAATATACTACCCGGAAGCCCAGACTGAAACAGGTAACCACCTGCTTAAGGGGCCACTTCCCTATCCCTTGAAGTAAATTCGCATCCACAAGGCAGTCGCGAACCGTCAATACCTACATTCCCATAATTTCCAGTGACCAAAACAGGTTCACATGCTTTTCAATACTTTCGGATTCTGGAGCCCCTGTATACCAGAATAGTTTTGGAATCAGCGTTTTCAAACTCTGCCATGGTGAATTACATTCCTACCAATCCGCTGGTAAGCACCAGATACTCACATTCGCCTTTTTACTTTTGTGAGGAACACTATAGCCGCTTGAAGACAGTAGATAGGACTGTTTTTTATTTTATAAATTGTGTCTGGATTATTGTTTGCAGAATAAATTATTATTTTTCACACGAGTCTTTTGTATTCATGATGAGATTATATCAGTAACCGATTTATCATCAGGGCTTACCAAGTAAGCGAACTGGACGACAGACAATAACCAATTCTCTCCTTATTCACTTAAACTAAGAGTGAATGCAGACTAGTCGTGTAACCTTAACCTTACACCTGACAGGAAGTAATCAAATACATACTGTTAGGACAGCTGGGTGTAGATAGACGTGAAGGATGATCAGAAAGCTTTGTGTGCTTTTCAAAATATGTAGGCGGTGATTATATCCCGGCCGACGCACACCGTTGACATCGAATTTTTCCTGAGACTCCTGAAACAGAGACAGACAGCATTAATGTTGCATCACATAAGGAGAAAATTGCTTGAGGCTTGTCACACATGAGCTGTCACTTGAAGTTGCATCCGTACTAAGATCTGACTGATGGTTACAGACCACAACAAGATGAATCGGGAGCTAAAATTTTCACGGCTAAATTTTCCACCCCCACCCCCACTTTCCAGAGTGAGGAGATAGCGTACCTGGTATACGAGTCATCTGAAGGAAAACAACTTACTGCTGTTACATCCCTGTTCCCCAGCAGTACAACTTTGCTCATAGACCCCAGCATAGAGAAAACGCCTTACACTACAGAGGTAATTGCCTTTAGTTCAATAGCTATCCAAATAACTTCCTAGAATGATAAGACCTGGAGGAACAATAGTTCCAGCCAGTTTAGCTCATAGGTATATACAAGCCCAACTACCACGTCAAAGTAGCAGCTATCAGTTGGGGCAAAACATCAGTACAATCTATATCTAATATCTGAAAATTTACACAAATCTAAGTAGATACCTTTCACACCCAATCGAATCGATACCGAATATGTGGAATCGAAATGAAGTAACGCCTATCCCCGATATATGGGAAATCTCAGTAGAAGAAAGCAGAGAGTAAGACTACACATAGTAGTTTCATCGACCAGTATTTGTCGTCAGTATGCCTAATCCGATGAACCCCAGTGTTTACGACTTTTCACTAGAACTCTAGTCAACTTCGTCCTGTAGCTGATCACTAGCGAGCATCAGATCAATTTTCAAGAGGGATCTGATTTGTCCCAACTCTCACGACAGATCGATATCAGTTAGAGAAACAAGGAGTACTGTACAGGCAGTTATCTCGTCACAGTTTGGGACTCTTCAACAGTACATAACCACCACAGGGGGTTCGAACCCAAGACCTTTCAGTTACAAGGCAAGCTTGTAGACCATTGAGACACTGGGACTCAACCCAATGACTAGTCCATGAATTCTGAATTCCATTAATTCGTAATTATAGAGCGACAACCTGCAGTTTTACTGAGAATTCGTGACCAGTGGGGTCCGACAGGTCGGGTATATACAGCAAGTCAGAAATACGTTGATGTCATCATGAGCGATAAATTGTGTCTGGAACGTTATCCACAGAGTGTGTTAAATATCAGAGAAAGTCACCTACTACAGTGCTCAAATTCTACTCTCGCACTAAGTATACATAATCCTACCAGTTTTGCCTTTAAAACTGAACTTTTTTCAAATCATTCTGTTCATCTGAAGTCACTCTCAGTTCATTAGGAAACCAAGCAAAACATTCACAATATATGGTTCTAATCAGTTTATTCTGACATCGTGGAAATAAAATTTTTATCTATTCTTAGGTGAGACTTCTACTCTGCAGATATTACAGATTCCAGGTCTGAATAGATCTGGGTCTAATTTCTTCTACGTATGAATGTGAGACTTTAACCCAAGTCAAACTTCTTACTAATTTTATTTGGTTGATTGCAGCAGAAAGTGGTATCCAGCATACAAAGTTTCGACCTGTTTAGGACTCGTCAGTTGAATAAACCTGCATCCGCTGTGAGTGATGGTATTCACACTGTGACTCAAATACAACCAACGATAATTATTCTAAACGACTTCCGGAATTTTTACAACAATTGAGCATCTCATCCCACCGAAATTTACCAAAAATCTCACATTATCTTTATTGGGATTGAAGAAAAAAAGCCGACAGCTGATTCCTGAGGAAGTCTCAGAACGGATAAAAAAACGGCTTGTGATATCCGCCAAATTACGTTACCTCTGACGTAGACATGACAACCAGTTACCAGTTAAGGGACGTTAATGCTGAGCAGCAGTTACCTTTATTCTCCTTTATGTTTGTGACATATATTCATTGAGAGTGGGAGATATGAAGAAGCCAGCTGTATTCGACTACAGGTGTTTGTTTTCCATCTCCCGCGTAAAGTTGTATAATATGGTGAGGTTTATTTAGGTTAAAGATATTTAATCTAACCTTCTAAGTAAGAAAGTTCAGACAGCCTGGTATCACTCAGTCTCTGCTGTTTTACAGTTTGTTAATTCTTGTATTCTATCTATTATTCTTCATTCATTGTTTCCCTTTAATCTTCCGTGGGTTATTTAAGTGATGCTCGGGAGGCATAAACCTGAAAGAACCAGGCAGGCTTTAGACCAGGAAGAGGGTGTATTGATCATAGCTTCACCCTTCGACAGATTCTGAAACATAGGCATACTTACCGTCGGTGTCAAACAATCGTTATATTTCTACACCTAAAAACGGCATTCGATTCTGTCGACCGACAGGTACTACAGCAATGTTTGGCTGTGAAGCGAAGGAAGGCCGAGAAAATGCATTGCACTGATCAAGGCACTCTACTCGAAATCAGTTGAGAGGTTACGGCTAGTAGTCATATGAAGTGGTGACGACTAGTGGTGTCCGACAGCGAGGGATGCCCACTATCCCCATTCCTATTCAATTTCATCACAAATGTACTAATGGAATTAACCCTAATTGACTTCAGTGACTCAGGGAATGACTTGTTAGCAGGGTATAATCTCCTTGACTTAAAATATGCGGATGATATAGTCCTTCTAGGTGAAGACGCTGACAAAATAAAGCAGAGTTTTCTGAACACCTTGAGCTGCAATCTACGAATGTTTGGCATGCGATTCGCTCCCGCCAAATGTAAGATGATGAGTCTACAGGACTGGACTACTTTGACTTCTAGCTTAGAAATAGGGGGTGAAGTGGTTTGTGGAGCATGTTAACCGCTTCACTTATTTGGGAAGTTGCATCAGCCAACGCCAGCGGGTTGATTGCTGACGAAATCTCAGCACGGATACAGAAGGCTCGTTTCGCATATGCCAGTTTACGCCATATCTGGATTGATAGGCGTGATATCCTGCTATCGACCAAAGGACGTGTGTACTGATCAGCTGTCCGTTCTGTCCTCCTTCATGGCTGGCTCTGAGCGAGACATGACCATCGAAAGTGGAAGACATGAAAAGGCTAGTAATCGCTGATCATAAGTGCCTGTGTTAAGTGGTATAATAAGATGAGGAATATTGGGGTTACGCATCGGTCAAGTTCTAGGTAAGGAGAGGACATCAATCGATGAATTTGTGAAGTTACACCGACTGAGATGGTTAGGATATCTGTTACTCATGCCTAGCCATCCAACGCCTTCCTCGACAATGAGCAATGTTAGCTGACATACGGTCAGGTTGGAAAAGAGTCAGTGATGGTCAAACCAAAACATGGCATCAGTCAATAAAAGCCACAACAGTTAGTTTAAGCCATTCACATAGGAAGTTGTAGACTTCCTGGTTGGGGCCCTCGGGATGGTAAGAACAAATGGCTGGAGACAATCGGCGATATTGCTCAGAATCGTTCTCAATGACTGGTGCAGATACATCCACTCCTTGTGACTTATGATACCCAATAAAACTATCTTGTTCTTCGACATTACTATTCTTTTTGTCTCATATCTCTATTTATTATTTCTTTTTACTTTCTTCTCCAGCTTTGTGTGCTACATGGAGTGTGGAGACCTGAACTGCTGCACATCGGTGCAAAGTTCTATATTGAAACCTGTCAGCCAATCGTCAGTCAGGGTTATTTAAGAGACTTTGTTGCATTGAGAAGGGCGGTAAAATCCGCAGGTAGGACGAGTGATATATAGCTAAAGCAACTTGTTTAATACTGCTGTTGTGGACAGACACTTGAACTTATATACAAGAAACTGGTGAATGTCATCTTGTCAGACTCTGAGCATCCTCTGCATATACACAACTCATGTCTTGCACTTCATCCGATAGGACTAGAAACAATTACAAAAGACTTCATGCTCGAACGACTATGTATCAAAACTCTACGATACGTTATTTTGCGAGCATATTATATAATGAGAAATGTACTAGGTGTGAAACTACTAACTTAGCTATACTCCCACTCCCCACCACACACTAAGTAAATGTAAAGCGAAAATTAGATGCAGTATATTGTACTATACGTCGAAAATTCCATAGTACATCAAAAGTGCTGTTTGGAATAATGCCGTTTTCTCCAAAGAATTAGTTTGTAAGGATTGAATTCGTTTCAAGTTTCACCTCGGATTGATATCAGTTAGAGGAACCTTGAAAACCAGCATGGAGTACTGGACAGGTAGCTGTTTCGTCCTAGTTTGAGGCTCTTTAGCAGTACGCACCCACCGCCAGGGTTCAAACCCAGGACCCTAGGACGGAAAGCTGTCCAGAACTCCCAGGTGGTTCTCCAATGGTTCTCTAACCAATGTCAGCTTATGATGATCGATCCTGTAACCAATCAATCAAATCCCTACAAACCAACACTTGCATATCGATGAGATGCTCACTGGCGACTGGCCCTATTCAGGTAGGTAGTTACCTGGGCTGGTTCTAGTGACAAGTCGTGACCAGTAGGGTGCAGCAGGTCGAGTGTGAGGACAAATACTCACCAAAGACATTGGCTAGTGGTCGCACTATGTCGTGAATTGGCAGAAGTTAGAATTCATGGGCTGGACATTGCATCAGGTCCCAGTGGATTAATGGTATACGAGATCGCTAACCTTGTAACCAGAAGGTCCTGGGTTCGAACCCCGGTGGGTGCGTACTGATGAAGAGCCTCAAACTAGACTGACGAAACAGCTGTCCAGTACTCCTAGCTAAATTTAATGGTTCTCTAACCAATGTCAGCTCATGATGACTGATCCTGTAACCAATCAATCAAATGTCTACAAACCAATACTTGAATAATTATGGTATGTTGTGTTGCCAAATAGATATATAATGATCTTACATTCAAACAGGCGCCAGTCAACCTTTTTCTTTTCATATTTGTGTGGCTCATTAGCGTTATGATAGTTAGCGGTGCAGATATAACGCAGCATCAAAGGAGTATAGAGAAAATCGATAATTTATATTAAATTTATATATATATATATATATATAATCCTAGTAGAAGGTGAAGAATAATAGAACAAAGCATTTCTGAAAACAAAAAAATCTAATTACAGAAGATTCAGTAAAAAACATTCTTATTCTTCTTCTTCTCTGCCTTGAAACATTGCTGGTGTATTTATTCTATGTTATTATTATTCTATCTATGTATGTATATGTATATAAAAGGTAGTCTGCATAGATCAGATCAGGGGTAGAATGAGCACTAATTGAACTAAAAACCAAACAGACAAAGTAAACCCCCAACCAAGGGGAAACGACACACACACGCACACACTTGCTTTTACATGTAATACATGCCAAAACCGAAAGCGAATCCTGGTTTCATTTGATCCCCAGGTTGACTTTTCAATGGTAGACAATAGTTCAATTCCATGCGTAGAATTCCAGCGAAGCGGAAGACAACACCGACACCAACAACACTACGTGGTTTACCCTTCAATTCTGTATACAAACACTGACGAAATTCATTTGACGTTGTTGTTGTTGCTGTTGTGTTAGATGAATATGCGTCGACTAACTTTTGAATTGGTCTTTCTAGCGTGGAACCTGTATTGTATTTCATGGGCAGGGTGGGTGGGTGTTAGAGAGAAAAACAAATAAAGCACAAAAATAAATGGTGGAAGAATGCTAGAGATTATGGCAAAAAGAAAAGAGTCACAATATCCTCTTATTAAAAAAAAATAATAAAAATAAGAACTTTATGCATCATAGTTTAAAAAGGCGGTGAATCCCATTCAGTTTGGAAATCTTTTCCATACAAAGTGGAGGACATGAAAAGTTTGGCTGACTAGCTAGCTAGCTATACTTGATCACATACAGGTGTCTGAGTTCTATCACCCGTGTTCGGTGGTGGTATAATAGGGTAAGTAATAGTGAGTTGGTTTGGGCGACGAGTGTTAGGTAAGTCAGGGAGGGAAAATCAATCGACGACGTTGTGAAGTTATATCATTTGGTATGGTTAGGACATGTGTTACGCATGCCTAGCCAGCCACCACATCCCTCGATAATGGGTGATGTTAGCTAACGTAGGATAGATTAGGTTGTTGGGAAGGGGTTATTGGTTGGTGGTCAAACCAAAAAATGGCTTCATCAGTCAATGAAATGCACAACAGTTCGTTTAAGTCAGCCACCCACGTAAAGAGGTGGAGACTTCCTGCCTAGCTGGTAAGGGTCCCCGAGATGCTAATAACCAATGAAGGCTGGAGACAATTATCGGTGATATGGCTCAAAATCATTCTCAATGGATGGCACAGATGCATTCACTCCTCGTGAATATCCAGTATCCAATAAAATTCTACTGTTCTCTCATATTACTATTCTTTTTGCCTCACCTACACTTCTGTTTACTATCTCTCCCTCTCTCCCTATTTTGAATCGCTCTTTACTCTCTTCTCATGCTTTGTGTGCTACATGGAGGGAGTGTGGCAACTCGAACTGGTGCACATCTGTGGGAAGTTCTACGGTGAAACCAGTCAGTCACTTCCCCTACATCAACTGCGAAGGAATTAAAATAAATATAAAACGAAAGTTTCAAAGTTGTGTAGTTATAATTGACCAAATGATTAAGAACAATAAATTGTGTTCGAGACTTTGTCATCCAGTAAATAATAATGTTACACTGCGCAATATATTCAATAAACAAATCCATCCATAAGGAATAAAATACTACCACGCTGCCCAAGTTTTACGCATGCATTTAGGAATAGAAAAAAACTGTTTTATCAACACTGCTCATTAACAACACTGTCAACTGTCTATTCAGCTTGAGAAATTTTCCAGATTAAATAAGAAACTCAAAAATTTTGCATAGAGCTATATACTACTTGATTGATTGAAATGAGTAGTTGCACACCAATCATCAAACCAAGCAGTAGTGCTTGCTAGCCAGTCAAACCGAAGTGATCGAAACACTGGGAGGCTCTGTTTCACTCATTTGGGGCCAAGTTTAACAGCGGTGTATTCGGTTCGAATCGCCCTAATTTCTGGTTAGCTACTTGAATGAATTGCTAACCAATTTGTAAATTGTGAATTTGACTGCAAACAATTTGCAGGGGTGGCACAGCCGTAGAATGCTCGCCAACCACGCCACTCGTATTCCGGGATCCGGTCCCCAGCCACCGACTCCCTTACCTCGCAAACCCTGTAATAATACTGGTACAGAGCGAAGGTTGGGTTAGATGAGGCTGGCTAGCAAACCCATCCCGTAAAAGTAAAACACCACTGCTACCGAAACTTCAAAGCTCCTGCTTGAAAGCGCCCTATATTCCACTAAGAACGTAAAGGAATCGGAGAAAGTTAGTCAGGATCATATATGGCATAAATTTATGTACTGATCTGATATAGGTAACAGTCACCTCACTGAGTACATATCGACAGTGTCATATATTATCCTTAGTAAAGAAGAGTATGTGGTTAGGGAGAGATATGTTAAATATGTGTACTGTCTGCTGATCGGAATGTAGAACGGTGACTGTAAAAATATTCTAATAGTTATCTATTTGCTATGAGTATTATTCTCTTAGGTACCGAGTGGATCACACTGCTTCAATAATACGCCATTTCATCCTGTTTTCTACGATTTCCCTTAAGCACTCATCTCTCCCTCAAGTGATCTCTTTCATGTCACCCTTGAAGTGACATCCAACTCATCGTTTCCCATTCAGGCTCCATTCTAGAGAGGCTGCCTGTCTCCTCAGTGTGTGTCCGATCCACCGCCATCACCACCACCACCACCATTTTCTTCGGCATATTTATTGGTTTAGCAACAAGTTCTTGGTTGGTTCGTTGCCTGACAGAGTTCCTCGTTGCTAATCCTTTCTACTCGACTGCATGATCTTCAGCGAAGGCAACTGTTGAGAAATGTTTAATAAAAGACTGTTTGAACCAGACTTACACACACTGAAAACTAAGGAGCAAAGGACAGTTGTTTCGTCCGTCACGCCTGGGACTCCTCGTCAGTGCACATCCGCGATCCCAAGATCACACATCGGGTACCCAGGACGTTCAGGTTACCTGGTCAACTCGTTGAGCAGTCAGCCACTTGGGCAAGAATTCAATGAAACTCGTGAATTCTGACCTTATCAATTAGTGATATATATATATATAATGCTACTAACTAAAAGCCAAAATATCAGCGATGAGCATCCGGTTCACTGTAATATGAGGAATCCCACTGGTGCACAACTTCAGGATTTTAATCTGCATGATTCAGTATACCGTAGAGAGTTTTGGCTCAAATCTCACTCTACAAGCCAGGTTTCCGCTTATGCATACCCCCAGATGAACACTGATTGTTGGAATTGCTTGTATTTACTGTGGTTCAATAATGACCAATCATTCGATCGATAAGACTTCAAAATGAACTGATACTTGTTCGCCTATTAATCGCATTAGTGTTGATGGATAACGTGATCCGCCTAGTAATGGTAGCTCATAGAAACCTGCATCGTAAATACCAGCTTCTACTACTGAATTGAATAGGGAATAACTACCCATCCAATTTATATATTATAAATTGCCTTGTACAGTGAATTAAATTATCATTTATGTATGCAATTAAGCATATTTGTGTGAAAATCATTCAACATGCGTTCATTACTTTACATTACTTTCAGAAAAGGGAAGAATGAAGGTAACTGAAGCATGTTTGCTACAGACTGTGATTCCCGGTCATATCTGATAAGGTCTCAAACTGGCGATTAGAATTACCTCTCAGATCCCACGCAGGAAATAGTGATGTACCGATAGATGCTAACCTGAAAGAAGTATGCTTCATCTCACGGCGGAGGCAGTGATGACCTAATACGCAGAGTCGCCTCATATTCCCAAGATTGAGTGCATGGAAACATTGTGAACCCGAGCTATGACAGTAAGACTGACACTGTAACGACGCTGAAGGTGGCCTAAATTGATGTGTATGCCACCCTGGTTTTCACTATATTGGTTCGACATTATATCCATCACACCTTCACCAGTACTGTCACACAACTAACTACCTTATCGACGATTTCGAGCAGTTCGCCAGTGAGAGTGAATGCAGGCACACGCGGTGTTGCAACAATACTTTGCAATTACACAGCGCAAATCACTTACCATTCTTATAGACACTGATGATTTGCAGAACGCAAAATGACAGTGAATTCAATCCACAAGAAGACAGATTCAAGTGTACTTCAGAAGATGAAGAAGAAGAAAACCCACTCAAACAACACTTTTACTGGAAATCACTTACCTATTAAAAAGAAACTATGTAGACGAAATTGACCAGCCAGTGAACCTTCTTCAGCACCCCAATATGGTAATGGAGTATATAAATGAGCACCTGTCAACCAAAAGGCATCAGCTCCAACAGGTGATAACGGAGAGCTATTCGATGATACAGATGATGTAGTCAATTGTGGATTATCACCTTTATTGGTGCCAGGACTTCCTAATGTTTGAATAGTTGGAAGAAGCAGTGGTTCTGATGGACTGACAGTACGCGATTGAAATCCACGCAATTCTAATGGTCCTCCCAAGAAGAATCGATCAGAAATATGCACCTGGAAGAAAATTTTTAATAATTAAATGAATACAATGATCTATTCGAAGTTAGTACGAATAAAGGTAACGTCTCTTCGATATTTTATACTCCAAGTTAGATCACGGGCTGATATTGGTTAGAGAACCAATGAGAACCAAGTAGGGACAGCCACTTGTTTCGTCCTAATGGATTGCGACTCATCATCAGTACTCACCCACCAAGTTTCGAGCCTAGGATCTTCCAGTTACAAGACATGCTTGTAGACCATTCCAACCACCAGGACTCGACTCCATGGCCAGCAGACCATGAATTTTAACTTTTACCGATATGTGATTTTAGTGCAACTGGTACCAGCCAATGTCATAGGCGACGATTTGGTCTCACTTCCGACCAAGTGGACCCCACTGACAATGACTTCTCACTAGAGCTACAGTCAATTTCGTCCTGCAGCCAGTCACTTAGCAAGCATACGGATTAATTTATCGAGGTCCTGAGTCGGAAAACTGTCGGGTGAGTACTGCCGTTGAGTCCCAATCTACTAAGACGAAACAGCTGGCTGTTCAGTACTCCCTGCTGATTTTTAATGGTTGTCTAATTGATATCAATCTGTGATCAAACTTGCAACAAACTGAATCCCTACAAACGAAATCTTCATAATTGTATAGTCCAATGAATCGCAAGAATACCATTAATAAACAGCTGCAGCCTCATAAATGCAAGGAAAATTTTTATTCACCGATGATGAATTAAAATTTAATTGAGTTTTAATAGTCATTTTAGCATCTTTGAACTCTCTTAGAATGTGTGAACTTTATCTAAAAATAAACTTTTAATCCCTATAAGCAACTTGGTACAGTCGTGGATGAGCAGACTTCGGTCTTCCTCTCAAAATACTCTCAGTTCAAAGCGTGTCCATAGCTTCTGCCAACCAGTAAGTTCTATTCAGTGCCTTCACGCAGAGGAGGTGTTTCTCACAAAAGTGAAACTGACTGACTGGTTTCAACGTAGAACTTTGCATAGGTGTGCACCAGTTCGAGTTGCCACTCTCCCTCTACGTAGCACACAAAGCAAGAGAAGAGAGTAAAGAGATATTCAAGAAAGAGAGAGGGAGAGATAATAAACAGAAATATAAGGCAAAAAGAATAGTACTATGGAAAGAAATCACGAGGAGTGAATGCATCTGTGTCATCCATTACGAATGATTTTGAGCCATATCACCGATAATTGTCTCTAACCATCATTGGTTTTCACCACCCTGAGGACTCCAACCAGCAGGTCAGGAAGTCTCCACCCCGCTACGTGACTCGATTAAACTAGCTGTTATGGATTTCATTGACTGATAAAGATATGTTTTGGTTTGACCACCACTAGCTCTTTTCCAACCTCATCCTATGTCAAGGAACATTTCCCGTTGGGTGAGGGGATGGTTAGGCATGCGTAACACATATCCTAACCATCTCAATCGGCGTAACTTCACACTGTCATCGATTCATTTTCCCTCCTTACCCAGCACTCGACCGATGCCTAACCAATTCACTATTACTTACTCTACTATGCCACCACTTAACACGGGAGACAGAACTCAGACAACTATGATCAAAGGCGGTTGGCCTTCTCGTATCTTCCGCTTTCAATGACCATGCCTTCCTCATAGTCGTAAAGGAGGACAGAGCGGACTGTTGGGCAGTACACACACCCTTTTGGTCGACTCACGTCCACTAATCCAGTGATGGCGTAAACTGGTATATGCGAAACCAGCCTTCTGTATCCGTGCTGCGACTTAGTCAGCGGTCAACCCGTTTGGGGCTGATGCAACTTCCCAGGTAACTGAAGTGGTAATATCATCAAAAGTGAGGGGGTGAACGCAAACTTCTAGTGAACATGTTGGCCCACCACCTAAGACAGCTGGAAAACGCTTATTCCAAATACCTAGAGTCTACATGGTTTTCAGAATCTGAGATGATGAAAAGGGGCATAAAACAGTTTTGGTCGCCGGAAACCATGGGGAAGTACCTCCCCTGTTGATGGTCCATTATTGCCTTGTAAGTGAGATGTCAATTCAACGGCTCGGGAGGTAAATCACCTGACTCAGTCTGACTGGGCGTCTGGATAGTATCCCAGCCCTCGCAAAAAATGTGAGATTTTGTGTGACGTATCTTTTGGTGACCATAATGTAGGAAGTTTGTGTTTTAATTAAAATAAGCTATACGCAGCACAATGCTAGCACAATTCATCTCGTCGATACTGGATATCAAGTTGACTCTATGAAAGCTTTTAAAGTTACTTATCTTATTTTACCCAACCTCTGGCATGATCTACCAGTACAACTTTTACATACAATAGAGGCTATCGGAATTCATCTGAACAAGGCAAATCTCTGTGTGTTTGAAAGAAATTTGTACAGCCTCTTTCTTGGCCAAACTTGGCTAACTAAATAATATGTTCAAGTATTGGTTTATAGGAATTTGGTTGATTGGTTACAGGATCGGCCATCATGAGCTGACATTGGTTAAAGAACCATTGGAAAATCAGCTGGGAATACTGGACAGCTGTTTCCCCAATCTAGTTTGGGACTCTTCAGCAGTAAGCACCCACTGGGGTTCGATACCCCGCCCCCTCTGGACCTATATCATTTGACATTTTTATTTTACTATGATTATCATTCTAGCTAATTCAACTAACTTGTTTGTATCTGACGTGAGTCATCCTATTCTTCTTAGTAATAACTCCTATTTTATAAATTCTTTGATTACGTAATAACTTGTTGCTAACGCCAAAGAATTAACTTAACTTGAACCCCGTAATTAATCTTCACCCCTCTTTTAAAACTTAGATATCTTGTTACTAACATCTATTAGTCATTTGTTTTGACGACCTTTAGTCTGTTGATTTCACCCCCGCCTATATCTACAACTGACAAACTAATGAGATATTTCGCTATTAAATAGTTACATGTACGTCGGTGCTTCGGCGGTAGAATTCACACAAATCACGCCTCACGTGGTACGGGGTTTGAATCCCGGCTAGCACACCCTTTGCCTCCCCCCCCCCTGGACGGTTGTAAGCCCAACAAGAAGGGAAGGTGTGGGGCTATCAACTCCATCCTGTGAAAACAACACCAGTGCTACTGAAGAAGCTTCAGAGCTCAAGCCTGAAGCTCCCTAGTTTTTACTCAGAACTCAGAGAAATTAAAAAAATTTCAAAAATACTTACAAAGTAGTCAGCACAAAATCTGCACTAAAAAATAGTAGAAACAAGAGCACAGATACAGAAGGCTCCTTTCGCATATGCCAGTTTACACCATTTCTAGTGTAAACATGATATCTGGCTGGCTGTCAACCAAACGGTGTGTCTACTGCTCAACAGTCGGCTCCGTCCTCCTTTATGGCTGGTCGTGAGCGAGACATGACCACTGAAAGTGGAAGACATGAAAAGCCTGACTGGCTAGCTGTCTTTGATCATAGGTGTCTGTGTTCTATCTCCCGTGTTAAGTGGTATAATAAGGTGAGGAAAATTGAGGGTGGGCGTCAAGTTCTAGGTCAGGAGGGGAAATCAATCGACGAGGCTATGAAGTTACAACGATTGAGATGGTTAGGATATGTGTCACGCATGCCTAGACAGAGATCGCCTTCCTCGACAACAGGAAATGTTAGCTAACATAGGATCAGGTTGGAAGAGAGCTAGCGGTGGGCAAAACAAAACATGGCCGCATCAGACAGTGAAATCCATAAGTTTGTTTGAACGAGCCAGCTACGTAACAAGGTGTAGACTGTGTGGCTGGTTAGCGCTTTCAGGATGGTAAGAATGAATGAAAGCTGGCGACAATTATCGGTGATATGGCTCAAAACCGTTCTCAATGGATGGCACAAATGCATTCACTCCTCGTGATTTATCATATCCAATAAAATTATATCGTTCTTCCATATCACTATTCCTTTTGCCTCAAATTTCTGTTTATTAACTGTCTTTTGAATCTTCCTCTACTCTCTTCTCATGCTTTGTGTGCTACATGGAGGGAGTGTAACAACTCGAACTGGTGCACATCTGTGCAAAGTTGTTCTACGTTGAAACTAGTCAGTCAGTTAGTCGGAAGTGTATGTTCAGAGGCAGAAAATCTAAATATTTAGGCTCTGCTCGGCAAAGAAAAGGTTTAGTATTTTTTTTTTAAAAACATCTTTATAGGTTGGTTATAAGCACATAATAAAAGCTTACCGAATGTCTAGTCAACGAATGAACCAAACCGGAGGAAAACGTCACTTCACCAACTAGCCAATCACACAGGCGGAATGGTTTCTGTAGTAAGCCTTCTAGCTTCAGCTGTAATGCACGATCAATTTGTGCATTTGTTGCACTATAGAATGAGAAAATATCAAGTTACTTTGATAATATACACACTATCAAAATTCACAGGTAATAAGAATGATAACAATAATAAACATAAGTGGAACCTCTAGACATTTCCCGAAAACGATATTTGCTTTGTGTAGATATTAGGTTAAAGTGTGTGTTGCACTTTATATTGCTTCTTGTGCTGTTGTAACGTTAGAAGATAAACGACTTGGTAGTGGAATGTTTATTTGCAACTTGATATCTCTGTACAGGGGAATTATGTACACCGTCGGGCTGTCGAACACTGCCACCAATCGTTCAACCAATACCCTCTAGGACTCTTCACCGCCTGACCGCTCTACACTAACTTACGAAGACGACTTTGCTCGACCTCTCAACAACGACCGCAGCACGACCGCCTTCACCGTTGTTGTTCTACATCTGCTTTTTGTATTGTATTTCTCTGTCTTCTTTTCGTGTCTTCCATATTCATTTTCTCTCTCTTTGACGTTAAATCTATCTCACCGTTGTTTCATATATTTTTGTGCGCAGATGAACGTCTCGCTATATACTATTGATAAGTCTTGTCAGTAGCACACGACACACTACGAAAGATAGTTGGAGATTTTCAAGTGTTCTTTTGTAGGGATTTGATTGATTGGTTACAGGATTTCATCATGAACTGACATTGGTTAGAGAACAATTGGAAAACCAGTCCTGGAGTACTGGACAGCTGTTTCGTCGGTCCAGTTTGGGACTCTCCAGCAGTATGCACCCGCCCCAATTGCGTTCGAACCCAGAACCTTCTGGTTACAAGGCGAGCTCGTAGACCATTAAGCCATAGTTGGAGATTATTTAAATCAATTTTAGATTTTCCCGTCGATTGATTGGACCGAAGTGCTCGGTCTCACGTTGACATGTCGGCTTCTTGTGCAGATGCTTTATTATTATGCTTCATATTATTCGTCTCTTAGATTTTCATCAGCATACCCCCTATTTCAATCTGTTCTCTTCAGTTGTTTTTCCTGCCCCCTACCCACCAACCCACGCTTAAATCGCCTTTTCTATTCGTTTGGCAAAAGGTTCTTGATCGCTTAGATGACAGAATTCCTCCTGATAAGCGATCTGGTCTTTAGTAACGTTCTCAGGTAACTATTGATGAAAGTGTGCAGTAAGCTGTTGTAAATGATTCTAGTAACATAACAAGTTCCGAAACCAAAGTGAAGCACTGACAATATGTCAACCAAAAGACCCAACAAAGAAAGAACATTAAACCAAAATCATCTACAAAATAAATTACAACGACTGTGAAAAATATTATATTGGTCAAAGTGGACGCCCCTCCTCCTCTTCATTTTCGTACCCATGATGATAAACTGGCCATTAAAAGACATGACCTCCACTCCCTCATATCCCTCATTGCATACAGACAACCACGGACATCGAATCGACTCGGACAACCAACGTTCAAATATTAGACAGAGGAAACACCAAGAACGCCAGAGAATTTTTGGAAGGGTGGGGTGTGAGAATACACAAAACAACCAATCACGTTCAACGTTACCACCAGGAGAGATGACGAATAAACTTGTGGAGAAATTTAAAAGCTCACTTCACAAACTGAAGTATCCATTGAAGATGTTGCCTAGTAAAGTAACGAAAGCTTAGCAAGTAAACCATCCAGCTCAGAGAACGCAATTACACCAAAATCATCCATCCACCTGAGGTGCAAATCTTCTCAATTATACCTAATTCTGATTTCGTCCCTTGTGCTGAGTGCAGGAGATTTTTACAATAACTTCGGCGTAATGAACGCCTGTCTTGCCCTTCGTATCCTATCTACCTTTGACATCTGCATCTGTACCGCCTTATAGTTGAAGGGATTCTGCTGAGGCAAGTGAGAGAGAGAGAGAAAGGGACAGATGACTTCCTTAACATTCAGAATATGGCCACAGAATTCAAGTCTTACCTGGAAGGAACGTCACCACGATTACTGCAAATTCCTGTTTGACTACCCGGTGTTATGGACGCCATCTCTTGACTGATTTTACATAAATAACCAGAATCAGGAAAAACGAAATCAGGACGAGAATCCGATTCAAAGATATGTCGAAGGCTAGTTTTCAAAGCTGGTCCACTTTCCTTGAGAACACTTAATGGTGCAGTATGATCTAGAACGAAACGAAGCAATAACACAACAGGATAATTAAGAATACCTTTTCCTAAGAATTTCAACCATATATGTATATATATATATATACCCTTACACCAACCCCTTTTAGATAAAATCAGAGTCGCGTTTAATATCTTTTAGCTAGCAGATTAGCTGTTGTCTTCACTACGACTTCAACAAAAGACTGGGTATGGTATTCGGCTTCTTTGGGGAAGGCATCACTGTTGTGATTCGATAACTGTTTTGTCAAACTCTCCCTATACACAGACCTGAAGGTTTCAGACGTAAGATCTTTGCAGGGATTTCTTTTCCATATCCAATTATTAGTTGTAGGCATACGCATAGGCCAAGCATGTACTCGAAAAGCAACAGAAATTTTCCACTAATCCATTCATAGTAAAATGACTCATCTATGTCCATTACTGGGCTGATTATTTTGCCGAAAGTTCACCTAGAGATGCGATGCCTTTCCGCACATTTTATGTTAATACTGGTCAAGAACAGGAAATTATTCAACCAACCCTTCTAATCAAGGACTTATTCACCAGATAGGAAATACACCTGGAGCATTTGTACCAATGATAGTACTAGGTCATCATTTCATAAATGTTCTTAAAACCACCCAATCGATAACTGTTACCTTGATGTGGTAGTTGGGCTTGCATATCAGAGTCACTCAATCAATGAGCTATACTGGCTGAAACTAATGCTCTCGACAGACCCTACCTTGCTAGAAAGGTTGTTCGGATAAAGATTAGACCAAAAGCAATTATCGTCATAGTGTAAGTTGCTGACACTATGCTAGAGGTTTGTGGGCTAAGTTGTACTTCAGGGGAATAGGGACGTAACGTGTTCCCCTCAGATGGCCAGTATGCTAGCCAAGCTACCTTTTCGTTCTGGAGAGAAGGATTTAGAAAATTAGACCCCAATAATTGTAACCCCGACTTACCTTGCAGCGGCTCGTAGTCACCAGTAAGATCTTACGGACGCAAGTCTACAGACCTCAAGCAGTTGGTCCTATGGGTTCTGAGGTCATGCAACACTAATGAATGCTCCTCCTGTTTTAGGCACCCCAAGAACAAATCACCTTCCATGATGTAGGAAGTCGGGGAGTAATGACCGCCCACATACTTATGTAAGCTAGATTAGTTCGCGAGGACTTGCCAATGTAACGATAATATTGAGTGCTAGGGTGGAAAAATTCTTACCTGACTGAACCCCATTGGATAGTCATGAATTTGCTATCCGACTGGACGGATCTGTTAGAAGGAGGAGAGATTAAGATAACCGTCAGTAATTTTTTACAATCCCCACCTACGTCCCAAAGGACTGAAATTCGGAAGAAATAAACTATGGGTCCCACCAAAAACTTTCTAGTTTGCTGCGAAAAGCAAATAAGCTCATGTATAACCGTTTTAGCAGGCGAATTCAATACCCAAGTAGGGAAGTCGTTTCGTGCTGAGGAGTATTTTAGTGGCATTTACGGAGTTCCTTGTCGATGAACTGACAACGGTGATTGTCTTCTACAGTTCTGTTTAGATAATCATTTGTTTCTGGTCAGCACTAACCACACACACACACAAAGAGAGATATTGCCTAACCTGACGGTGACTTCCATCATCAAATCAGCGGTGGACTTAAACAGAGCACACAGAGATAAGCTATCGATGGAGAGGGTCGGTAGAAGCCTGCCACTCCTTTTTGAATGCCCTAGTCCGTGAATGTATGTGCGTACAACTGAACGGACGCAGAAAACATGCAGCAGTGAAGCCGCTAGGGTCCCAGCTTGAGAGCACTAAGTCCCCTCCAATAATAGTGAGCGACAAAAGAGAAAGAGATTGAAAAGGCGTCGGCAATAGGTAACACCAGACAACATTTTAGTTTTATCAAGGAAACAAGTGGCAAAAGGCAAATGATTAGTGAGACTATCTCCGAGAAAAATGGTACTCTAATTAGCTCTCAGGATAGACGCCTGAAACATTGGAAGGAACATTTCAAGAAGCAATTTAATTGACCTACAGCCCAGTCTAAATTGTTCAAAACACAACACCCACATGAATGGGATGTCGATATCTGTCCTCCCCCTGTAACTGAGGTTACAAAGGCTGTCTCTAATCTGAAAGGAGGTAAAGCAGCCGGACCTGATAGAATCACTCTAGAGGTGGTTATGTAGGGTGGTGGTTAACTGTTGTGTGAGCTAACTAAGGTGTTAAGTAGCGTCTGGGAATCACAGGTAGTTCCGTTAGACTAGTGTAAATCATTGATTATCCCAGTTTATAAGATGGGAGATAAGTCTCCTCGTGATAATCATAGAGGAATAAGCTTGACTAATATATTATCTAAGTTTTTAGGTCCAAGTGATGCTCAGGAGGAAAGAACTCGAGAGAACCAGGTAGGCTTCAGACCATATCTTCACCTTTCGACAGATTCTGAAACATAGGTTTACTTACCGACGTTCTACACTTGTTATACATCCTGACGTTTGATTCCGTCAACCGAGAGATGCTGTGGCAATGTTTGGCCATGAAAGGAGTCCCGGCAGAGTGAATTGCACTAATCAAGGCTCTCTAGTGGAACTCACTCAGCCAAGTAAGAGCTTACGGTGTGTTGTCACCTGAAGTGATGACGACCAGCAGTGTCCGTCAGGGATGCTCACTTCCCTCATTTCTATTTAATTTCATTATAGATGTACTAATAGAATGGACTTTGACTGATTTTAACAACTTAGGGGTTGACATATTACCAGGGAACAGTCTTGTCAATTTGTGTTAGCGAAGTGTGACAAACTGAATAGCTACACTTCTGTGCAAAGTTCTACGTTGAAACTTAGTCGCACAGTCCTAAAAACAAAGTCCAAACACTATTGACTGACTGACTGACTGGTTTCAACGTAGAACAACTTCGCACAGATGTGCACCAGTTCGAGTTGCCACTCTCCCTCTACGTAGCACACAAAGCAAGAGAAGAGAGTAAAGAGATATTCAAGAAAGAGAGAGGGAGAGATAATAAACAGAAATATGAGGCAAAAATAGTAGTAGTATGGAAAGAAAATGGAGTTTTATTGGATATTATATATCACAAGGAGTGGATCCATCTGCGCCAGCCACTGAGAACGGTTTTAAGCCATATCATCAATTGTCTCCAGCCGTCATTAGTTTTTACCATCCCGAAGACCCTAAGAAGCCACACAGTCTGCTTCTCCAAACGTGGCTTAAATTAACCAAATACTACTACTGACGGATTCGGAATACCAACCTCAAGTGATGAATAAATTAAGGGTAGTTAAATAATACAAAATTTTAAATCAAGCTCTCAATTTGCTAATTCATTTGCCACTTACACACACACACACACAATTGGGCAGTGTGACTGGTATGCAACTACTACTAATTTCAATTAGTCAGTAGTATATAGTTATATGCGAAAAAGCTTGCTTTCTTGATTACCAATTACGGTGTAGAGCAGATAATCTATTCCAATCTGAATAATCTCAGTTTCCAAACGAACCTATAGTGAAATTTCACTTCGAACTGTGTAAAATGCGAATTAATTTACAGACTGAGAGTTTGATTTATGATGTATGTTGTCAGTTCACCCCAGTAGCTAACCAAAGATTAGGCGGTTTGAACTGATTCGACCCTCTGAGCTGATGAGTTCGACTCCAAACAAGTGAAACAGCCGTCCGGTGTTTACATCATCTCGATCTGGCTGGCTGGCTGGCTGGCTGGCTGGCTGGCTGGCTGGCTGGCTGGCTGGCTGGCTGGCTGGCTGGCTGGCTGGCTGGCTGGCTGGCTGGCTGGCTGGCTGGCTGGCTGGCTGGCTGGCTGGCTGGCTGGCTGGCTGGCTGGCTGGCTGGCTAGTAAGCACTACTGGTTGATTTAATGATTGGTATGCAACTACTCATGTCAATCACTCAGTAGTATATAGTTGTAAGTAGAAAACTTCACCAAAAATAGAGATTCCTATGGCTTCTAGTCTTATGATATTCCAAATAATATTCTAGTGAATAAAAGTATGGTGTTAGAAACTATCAACTACAAGTTTATGACACTAGTAAAAGCACTTAAAAGGTCATTTTAGTCTCAAAGGAACACAAAACTTCAAAACTAACCTTTGACTTCTGTTTCTCGCCATATAGCATCCCACTGAAACTTATGCAATCCGATAGGTGATTCTGCTTGTGCTTCTGTAAAAACAGAACGCTCATGACGTAGAAATTTAGCCCAATAATGATCCCAGTTCCCTTCTGTTCCACCAATACTCAAACGAACATATGGATTACTTTCCAAAGGCTTTGAAATAGTTGCAAATCTATGAATTGTAGAAAGTTAAAAGGCGAAAATTTCCACTGTAAACCAGTATGCAAGAAAATAACACAAGTTGCGTGACTGTTTAGCAAAAAGGTGGTTAAACTATATACACTCAAACGTTAACATGTGGTCACAGATTCCAGTTCCGCCCACTAGGTAAGACCGCATCGACTAGGTAGTACCACTAGTTTTCAAATCAGAAGTGTGGTTGATTGGTTAACAACGACTATTATTATTATTAAAACATGAACTTGGCACGATATGGGCATCAAGATTTGCGCCAAAAGTTGTGGCTTACGCATATTTAATTAATACTAATAACTGTGACTTCCCATTTGTATGTTATGCCTGTTCTGCTTAACAAGAGTGAACCAGTATGTCCAGCAGAAGACATTGTTTGGATTCTGATGATTCACTTTATACACAGACATTTGTTCCATCTATCCTTAAAAAATATCTTCTGCGTAAGCACAAAACCCGAGGGACAAATGCTTGAAGACAGTCGAAAATAGACTGTTTTTAGGAGTTTGCAGAGTCTTATCCATTCGACAGACAATATCACCGGCTATGGATCACCTTAAAGTAAGGATATCAAAAATCTTGCGCCAACTTTTCACCAAAGTGAAAATATAACGCAGCAATAATTAAACAGTAAAAATAAAGGGGATTGAAAAAAATGTAAATTACTTGGAAACCATATGGTTTGAACCAATCTCCACATCGACATCAGCGAATTCAGCATGTCTAGCAAAGTTATTTAGACGAACATTCCCATATGCCTTGGTCACTCCGTCCGTCCCATGAGTCATAGACATTCGAGCAGTGACAAGACGTTTTTCCACAACTTTAAAAGTAACCTTATTGTAAAATTAACGAAAAATTATGTCAGTATGTGCGAAAACAACTGTTAAACGAAAATAAATACCGAAATAATATCACCTGGAAGAAGATAAGGTGAGTGACCAAAAGTCCTGATTTATTAAAGTTCGAAAAGTTAATGGTTTTAACATACATGCTGAGCAGATAAAAATAAAAGTATTATCGACGATTTCATTCACCAGACAACTAGGAACTCCATATCACAAGTTTAAACCCAAGACAACACACTATTATCAACCCAGCTAAATCGGGGCCGCATTCGTGAACGTTGACTACTTTACAGTCTACTTCCATGACAAACCTATTATGCATTTATTCCCCTTGATGAATTTGAATAAAGCAAGAACGAAAGTGGTTTGTGCAGAATAATATGGTACCATCATTTATTTCGTAGGCTTCTCATCAGCTGCTTACAGCCTAAATACAAACCTATTAGGTGAGATAATAAGGAACAAACCTAACCATATTTGAAAGTCATTTGTCACTAAATATCATGAGAAACTTTTAACAACACTGATACACTTTCTCTGCTTTTCGGTAAGCTAGAATCAAATCTGTGTATAACATTTTCAGTGACGACTTGCTACTGATTGATCATACCAAGCAAATAATTCATTCAAACAGCGTGAAATAGTATTATTTTCAACGGTAATTAAGGGTGATAACGACATGCGTTGCAAGAAGACCTCAACAAACTGTTAGACTGGTCCTAATAACGGATGCTCCTCATCAACTATGCACATCAAATACGCTAGCGTCAACTTATATGACATAGAGCGAATAACATTCGCAACAGTTCAGACCCAATTAATCTATGTTTCTTAGTACGTCATGACTTAAAATTGACGGCACACTGTCGTGCAGTGGCAGTTCGTAGTTTTATACCATTATGGGCGGCATGCTGAGTGTTTACTTGAATCACCAGTAATATATTCACTGCCATATAATTCATATATACATCTCTGGTGAGGTCAACACTGAAAAAAAATACATCCAAGCAGCAGCCATTCCTTGTCTTAAAGGTGGACTCATACATTCCAGAAAGGGTTTAAAGGAAAGCAACCCGTATTATTCTTGGTAAGGCCGATTCATCATACGAGGAGAGACTTAGTAGTTTGAATCTCCTCTTCTTATTCATACAGTAGGCAGAGAAGAAATCTCAATACAATGTTTAAAGTTTTAAGAAATGACTACAGACCTGACCTACTTTCTCTATTCCGTCCCACTAGATCGGAGCACCTCAGTGGACATAGTAGAAGAGTTCAAAAGTCAAAGGCGGAACTACATCGCTGTGGAGTACTGGTTCTCCCACAGAGTCATAGACTCATGAAACAGACTCCCAGAAGAAGTATTTTCAGTGCCTTCAATTGAACCATTCAAGAAAGATGAAGACAAACACAGAAACTAATTAGAAAAGGATTGACATAAGCTTCAAACCTTCTATGCTGAATCAATGAATCTATATTTATATCTAATAAACTCAGTTAAAAGTTTGCTGAGAGCTAGTTTATGCGGAACAAGTTTTCTTTTATGCGCCCGGCTGTGAGCTATGCTTTATGTGTTCTGGGCTGATGGTACTACCTAGTTGTTCGGGCTGAAAACGACGAGACGGGAATCGAACCCGGGGTGTGCTGGTTAGAAGTTCACTTCGTAAGCTACATTCTCACCAGCTGTAAGGTTATTAATTATGTCGGCGTTTAAACGACTTCTCTAATAACACACGAACATCACCTCTGTAAACTACAAAAGATACAAGTTTCTTGTGATGTGTACAATCTGGATTTAATTTCATACGATATTTAACCCCCAAAGAGTTATGCAGTCTAACTAACATGTTTACATACCATATTTTCATACCAATTCAAATGTTCATGAGACCTAAACTTCGGTTTGAAGAATTCTATAATTCAAAGACTAATCATTATTCATAGTATCGACAAGAACAACGTCAGTTTATACAAATAACTAGAAAAAAGCTGAGACGACAACTAATACACCTTCGTATACTGTGGTCGTGAGGCTTGATACTTAAAAAAGAGTCGAGTCAACTTTTCTAATTAATCTACTTATTGAAATTCGTGGATATATGAACTCTGTTTAAAAAAATACACAGGGAATCGCAATCAAAAAAATGTGAAACACGCTCTACTACTTTCAAAGAAGTTTTTCATATTTACTAAATTGGCAAAATAGAACAGGTCTAATCACAAGGCGAGAACGAAATACCGCTTGGCACATGCCTTAAGTCTTCATTATCGTAATCTGTTGTAAACATAAGCTGCAACAAAATCAAAAACTTTGAGCACACCTGAAACTTATGAGTACACTCACCGTATACGCATCTAACTTCGAACTATCATCTGACACATCGACAACAGCGAAAACAGACTTGAAGACTCCAAGTTTAACAAGTCTCTCCTTAGCTTCCTTTACATTCTCCAAGAGATCACGAAGATTTTGGGACTTAACCAAACCTACAAACTGTATCACATAAAATTAAAGTATTTTCTTACTTGTTTTCGGACAACAGAATCGTGTGTCCTATCTAGTCCAGAAACAACGACTTTATCAACCGAGACAGGCATTTCCCGAATGTCAAAATATGATTGAGGAGCCATCGCGAATTTAAAGTTGAAGGTGAAATCTAATCAATGACAAATGCTGACGTATATCATACCAGGAGTTCGCCCTGATTACAAAAACAAGGCAAATGTCCCAAGGTAGAGGAATACTTTAGCGAAGGCGCTTTGAGACGACCTTTGGATTCAAAATTCAGCAATATCTAACATCTTTTTTATGTGCTAATGTGATTTCTTGACCGTCGGAAAATTCCTGTGCAGTTTACCCTGCCACTCTACTGTCGTTTTTTGATTGATTTCAAGGGGAAGTGGTGGGGCGATTAATCATATATGGTTTGCAGTAATAGGAGTCTAGGCGATAGCCATTAACGGAGTAAATTTCGAGAGGACAGTCCATTTGGACACAGTCCTCGTGTTGCTGTATGATTACCCAACCCCCACTTAAAGCTGTCCACTGAAGGTATGGTAGCGACAGTTGCATGTAAACAGTTCCAGCAGCGGTGAATTTGGAACTTAGGCGAACGGGGGAGTACCCAAGTTTTCACTCTCCTATGAACCACCCCTAGTGGGTTACCACGAGGATGGTCGTAATGAATTAATATCAGAATACCTCAATCTGGTCGATTTTTGCCATTTGTAATTTTGTGGACAATAATTAGGCCATCCCAAGCCGACAGAAGGCAAACATGAAAACACCCAGTTCCATCAACATTTCATCGTACCACTCATTCTGAAGACCAGTCACCCTCTCTGTGGCCCATCTTTGGACCCTCTCCAAGTGGCCGAAGTTCCTTTTAAGTAAAGTGGGAGCAATGATAACATGCACTCGAAGGTGTGGTCGTACAAATGTTTTATATAGTCTGATTTCTGGTTATAGATCTAGTCGTAAATAATATCCTAGATTGGGTAATCTATGGCCCCATTATCTAACCATAGTTTAAATCGATAATTTAAAGATACACAGACAAGTTTAACTGGATGTACCATAATATGCACATGGGAAATTTCAATATTGCCCTTGGATGTCTGCACACGATTCCATCTCTTTAAACAGGAAGAGGATTCGTCTAGGAAAACGTGGTCATGCTGTACTCATGTTCAAGTCTAAATTTGCTTCAACATCCCAGGCCAAACTCTCAGCACGATCAAAAGTATGTAAGTCTGATATAAAGGCGTTCATTCCGGTAACCTCATGACGTGACTGGGATATAAGTCTGGAATCTTATAAATACATATATATTATATTGACATAGTGTAATTTTGCTTCTCTCTTGTTTCCATGATTTGAGTTGAACTCAGTGTTTTGTTACCTTGTCCATTAGTCACTTGCCATCTTACGCATCCCTCGTCTTTATTACGTAAACCCTTAACCATTGTATGCATACATTTACTTTGTTTAAACCTGAACTACCTGTGTAAAAACTGTATAGGCGTAATTTTCCGAGCACCATCCACCTATTCTGGAACCTCCTGTCAACTGACATCACGTCAAGTATGCTAGAACTTTTCTGCACATAAACTTAATAATAATTAATTTAGTCTGTAAGCAGATGAGGAGAAAGCAACGAAATAAATGGTGATACCATATTATTCTGCACACGCAAATTGTCGTTCTTCCTTTATTCAAATTCATAAAGGGTAATAAATGTATGAAACTGGTAGACTTTAAAAAAGGAAGTATATGTCACTTAGATCTAGGCTATCATTACTGTTTGTTGAGATGATGACCTAGACTTTTGCCTAAATCTCCAACCGTCGAAACGTATATTATCTTCGTAACCAAGCCTTCATTCTGTGGTAGGTCGAAAGTGTCAGAAACACTGTCCACTCCGCCTTCCATCGATGGATGAGCCGGGACTTAAGGGTTCATGAAGCTGTACACAACAACCACAAACAAAGCTCTCGCAGGAATTCATAAACAACAGATAAAATCTGAAATCCATCTAGTTCAAAGAGCAGAGATACTACCTAAGGGGCTGTTTTCATACATAAATAAAAGCCTCGAACCTAATTACTGACTCTGACACAATCGGAAAAGATCAGCGTACATTGGAAGCTGTAGCAGACCACTACTCAAAAACCTCCACACAGAAGTCTTTACCATCCATAGCATAAGCTCTGGTCCTGAGCCGAGAAAGAAGGGCATAGGTCCAGTCAACACCCACTAGATCACCCTGTTCCAGACTCCATGTGATAAACAGACCAGGAGATCAGTTGAACACCATGACCTTCGCCCAGGAATTCTCAAGGAGCTGGCAGCCAACATGGCTGGCCCATCGGCTGCGATCTTCAGACCTTCTCTCCCAAATGGAGCGTTACAGTGTGACTGGGAAGCTTTCATAGTAATCACCATCCACAAGGGAGGCACCAGGAACTGTTCAATTAGTCTTAACAGTCTACAAGGTGGTCAAAACACTAGTTGACTGTTAGAAACGAGGATCAAAGTAGAATTCCTAGCTTAAAAATATCAGCTGTTAATTTTGCTGGCAGTAGGAATGGAAATTTCTTACTATTAAAAGCCAACAGAAATTAAAAACGGATTTAAAAACATTTACAGCAAAAGAGGGAAAAGATTAGACAAAGGCTAAGGACCAAAACTTCATCATCTCGTGACCACACAACTCGCTCGAATTTATCTTCATCCCACTTACAAGAAGTAAAGCAATGGCATATGCTCAATGCTTGTACGCGAGGGACGCGATCAGTTCGTTAAACCATAAAATGTGTGGTAGGCATATCAACAGTAGCCAACGGTTGTTGGATTTTCTTAAAACATAATGATATTAACAAGGTAGAAGCAGTGAAATAAGGTCCATTACGTCCCCTTACACATGGAGAAGCTTGGTTTCAGAAACACTAGGGATGTAATTAAAAGCAGAATATTTCAGGGTGGAGTTACAAGTGATCATTATGGTAGATTATCACTCAGATCGTAAGATTGCTCGAGAAAAACGTTGTTTGGTATAGAAGCAAAAGTGTCTGCAATGTCATGGACAGCAATAGGCTCACCAGATCATTCAATGAGCAGCAACTAAACCAGGCGCCTTTGATAGTGTATTAATGGACGCCATAAAAACTTAAATACCTCCCCGTCGAGATAGATTTCCCACAAATCAACCGCTTTATTCAGTCGTCCTCCCTCTGACTCAGATGTCCAGGAATGTGAGTCCATCACAACTTTCTTCCTCATATGTGATACTTACTTGATTTGTACAGAGCTAATTTTATCGAGTAAGTGGATTGCATTTCCATGCTTACTACACATTACGAGAATACCACCGTCGTACCTTCCATAAGAGGACCCTCCTGCCTATCGAGTCAATGAACACATCTTTGACGCAAGCCATGTACACATCAGCTGACAGTGGTTCTGACAGATTCCTCAGAGCAGTGCCACTCATTTGCCTGAAGTGGCTTTATAGATGCTAGTGGAATAGGGTAATGTTATACAACTAAAGGCGTTGTGTCTAATATTTCTAACTTTAAATACTTAAGTTGTACTTGGTATATCATTTTGCATTTTATGCTGATTAGATCGTTGGTGCTTGGCAAAGTTAAACTTTAAGCACCAGTAACAACCAATCAGCAAACGACCTTGAACGGACCAATCACATGAAAGAGGCGTTTATTATAAGTGGTAATGTATATTCATAGAAAAATGCATAAAATATAGGATAAGACAATTGCAACGGGTATCTTTCACGGACATGGGAGAGAAGCATTTCCCAATTCAGCGTGCGACTGTCAATAGAGAAGTCACACCAAATGATAGCCTTTCCACTCGTTGGTATGTACGACTGATCCCGGTTTCACAAGTCGCTTTATAATAGGTACCAGAGTAGTCGCCTTCCTGTCTGCTATTGTTTCAACAAACCCTTTTCGGAGGGATGTGTCGTATAAACCTATGACCCAAATGTTGTTCGCGCTCTGACGACAGCGGTTATATTTCTTCTTCACCAACACTGTCTCATCCACATGGACTACTACATCGTCCCCACCTAACAACGAAGTACTTCTGTACATTTTCCATGAGGCGATGTCCCTGCAGTGCTGGTATACCACTGAACTGTTGGGACGAGGCTGTTCTCCGTCTCGGCAGCAGCGGCTCTCACAGGCTGTTTCAGTATCCAGTAGTTGCAAATGTACAAAATCTAGGTTAGGGAGAGATGCGACCTAGCAAAAAAGTTCCTAAGAAATATTACCCTCTCTAATACTAACTCGCTTCCAGCATATTCCACAGCGATGTACAAAACCATCAGTTGACCTAGTATAGCTATTTAGAGTCACTACACCACCACACGAACAACTTCTCTCCTTTCCAAGCAAGCCTCAGTCCAGGCAATAATAATAGACACAAACCCCCTCAAATTGCAAACGTAACCTTGTAATGGCACGCAGTGAAATGAATCAAGCGCTATGCAACATTGAACTACGTTCGTGAATCTCATTGGATAAATCGACGTCGTTCGCTGATTGGTAGTTACTGGTGCTTAAAGTTTAACTTGGCCGTGCTTCACAGGACAGTTGTACGTTCCTTGTTTGAATTGACACTTAGTTAGTTTCGAACCAATTTTGGGTTCAAGTACTGTGCTCTTTGTGTTTGGATACCGGATAATATTTGAACGTTTCTGCCGTGTTTATGTGTCACATTTCGTTTAACAGAACAACAATCTTGCAGTTCTTCAACATTTTGTTATCAATAGAATTTTATTTGGGGCCATTTGGTTTTGCTTTGGATGTGGTCAGTGGGATTTGTTCGAGTAAACTTGAAACAATTTGGTTTTATTTCGGTTTTGGCGAAGACTGCAAGTGTGTATACGCAAGGGTTACTCGCGTAGCGCTAGTACCGACGGGGCATATATTTTTTTGGAAATGCCAGTAATCTTAACTATGGACATGTTGGCAGACGAGGAATTACCATCAAAACATCAGATTTTCTTGGCTTTACCCCCAAGTCCTCAAGACAATAGACAGGTTGTAGTATATCTCTCAAAGGGAATTCATTGTGTATCGAGTTTAAAATGTCGGCCAAAGATTTGGCAGTTCATGCGTGAAAGAATGACACACTGATATAACTGGATCAAATGGGACGTGAATTTTGAGAGGTCAGATTCCATGGATTTAGAAGAATTAAACTTTTCCTTGCGAGCGATTTTGGTGCTACGAACTTTTCTAGGTGACACGTTTCATTTCCTTCTAACTCATCGATATCATAAGACGAAATATTCTCCGTGAATTTGTTGTTAACAGTTTACAGTTTACAATTTATTTAGGATAGTAGGCTATATGCCTGTGTTGATCCTTTTTTTATTTACAGCTTGATTCCACACCGTATTTTCAGTACAAGTGTGGAATTTTCAGCATGGATATCGGTTGCCCAAATTCAGGCATACCACAGATATCGGGTGTGCGCCGGCAGGGGATCGAACCCCGGACCATGTGCATGGTCGGCGAGAGTCCTAACCACTGTGCCACCGACTCACTTTCGATTTGTTGCACACAGGAGGTCCAATCTCGCCCTGAATGAATCAACGGATGTCGCTGATACAACGTGTTCCGGTAGGGAGTTCCAATGATTCACAATTCGATGCGAAAAACGGATCTCCAGACGAAGACGATTCGACTGTGGTTTTTGAACCTTGAGGTGATGTCCTCGCAATTTGTTGGTGCTAGAAGGAAGAAATAAATTAGATAAATTAGCTCCAAAATCATTTCTTAGGATACGGTATGCCAGTATTACGTCACCCCTAAGTCGTCTGTATGACAGTGGAAATAAACCCAGTCGACTTAACCCCGCCTCATATGAGAGGGTTGAGAAACCCTTTATTAGCTTAGTTCCTACTCTGTGCACCCTTTCTAATAAGTCTATTTCGTATTTGAAACACGGGCTCGCTGCCTGGATCCCATATTCCAAATGAGGTCTGATATAAGTCGGATATAATATACGAAATATATCAGCGTCAAAGTTCGCAAAAACCTTGCTTATGGCCCATAATATTCGAAAACCCTTAGTGGCTGCAGTTCTACAGTTTGTTGCTGTCTTCAAGTCATGCTGCACAACCACTCCCAAGTCCTTGTACTCAGTGACTACTGGGAGAGTAATGCCATTCATTGAGTAATTGTGCACGTGACTATGAGATACATGTATAACTACACTCTTGCTTAAGTTAATCTCCAAGGCCCAGTGCTTACACCAATCACTTAACAAGTTTAAATCTTCCTGCAAAGCAAGTTGATCGCTGTCATCGTGTAAAGCCCTCCATATCTTGATGTCATCAGCAAACAGTAAGCAGGATGACTTAACTACCGATGGAATCTCAATAAAATGAATCAGGAAAAGAAGTGGGCCTAGAATTGTACCCTGAGGAACGCCACTCTTAACCGATTCCCATATTGATAAAAGCCCGTTAACTCGTACTCTTTGTCTTCTGTCCTTCAGAAAGTCTTGAATCCAGTCGGTAACCACTTTATTGATTCCCAGACTACCTAACTTTACTAGAAGACCTGAATGAGAAACCCTGTCAAACGCCTTGCTAAGGTCAATGAATATGTCATCCACCGGTATATTAGCATCAGCTGAGCTTGCCGAACTTTCTCTGGCCAAAAGAAGGTTGGTCAAGCATGACCTGCTCTAAAACTATGCTGTTCCACAGCGAAAAGTTTGTTCCCTTCAACGAACTGAATGATAGCATCACGAATTATTCTTTCTAGTAGTTTAACAACAATACTGGTCAAACTAACAGGACGATAGTTCTGAAACAAGTTTCCATATCCGGTTTCGAAGACCGGACTAATGATGGCATCTTTTCAATCTCTTGGACATTTAGACTGGTCCAGAGACATATTGAAGATTACCGACAATGGCTCAGCTATGTTTTCAGCCAATGCTGTTAATATACGTGGGTGGAGTCTAGGATTATTTTTGTTCTACAGATTTAGTCCTTCCTCAATACTGACGACACAGAGTGTGGGCTTAACTATAGTTAAAACAGAATGACTTGACTTTAACTTTATCTGTTTCTAAAACATAAAATAAACCATACAATTACACCAAGAAAAATGTACAAATCCACTGTCATTACAAAAAAAAGGACAGAAACGTACCGAACAGTATTGAGGGTACGAACAAAATGAACAGTCAATTAATTACGTGTATACACAAATAGAGTGACAGACAAAAAAGAACATTCAAGGTCATCACGTGGTGAGAGTTGCAATAAATTGACCAATAATCGCGACAAGAAGGTCACATCATATTGATTAACTGTCTATCACATAGTCTATCTATCCGTCGCGATTAACACTCCCCGCGAACGATCACCACGTTGACCTTTCGTACGCTTCCTATATCTTGTTCCACTTCTTGAGTTGAAGTTTTCAAACACACTGTCCTGACCCGGCCATCTTGGTCATAGTACATCTGCTTAACTATAGCCTTTCGCCAGAGACCTCTCTGTGTGTCAGCACTGTTAACTAAGACGAGATCATCAGGTTGTAGGTTGTGCTTTATATCCAACCACTTAGATCTTGTTTGCAGCATCAGAAGATATCCACGCAGCAATTTATGCCAGAGCAAATCAGTCAAATATTTTGGAAGTAGTTGACTATAGTGATGCAAGAAAGCATATCCATACATAGCATTCGCTTTACCTTTGTAATATTAGAAAAAGACATATAAGCGAACAATATTGTTTTCAATTAGATCTTCTTCAGGCTTTACTCTAATTTACATAGATTTATATATAAAATTTTAACCAATGACGGTGATTTTAGGAATCAAATAATAATCTTAATAGTCTTAATAATAATAATAATAATGTGGTAAATGTTTTGAACATAGTTAATAACGATGATTATAATGATAACAAAATATTGATAATAAGGTTTATGCAGGTGATAAGAATAACAAAGATAGTATATGTATATAAGTGTATAAATAAATTGGGTCAAATCTTAAAAGGTGAAGTGGAACGATAATCAGAGTTTAAATAAATATTATAAAAGTACAAAGGAGGTGGAAAATAAGAAAGGGTGGGAGGGTTTTGAATACAGTTCACCTAGGCCAAGGGAGAGACAAAGGTAGAACAAACTTCTTTTGTATGCAAAGACTAGGATTGTTCTCTCGAATTCCCATAGCTTCGGCTAGGTGTAAAAGACGGTTTCTGATTCCATTCGAAAGACTCGATGGAATACGATAGATAACTTTGAAAGCACTATTTTTGTCCACTTGGTGACCGCTATCAATCAAATGAGCCAAAATAGAACTTCGTATGGATTTTATTTGACCTTTTCCGAACCATGAAGGAAGATGCTCATTAATGCGTTTGTTGAGCTGTCTAGTTGTTCGCCCTATATAGCTTTCTCCACAGGAGCAACTAAATTTATAGATACACATTGAGGTGGCACAACTAGGTAGCTTATCTTTCACTTGAGCAATCAAAATTGGTCGGCTGGAAAATGACAAACAAAGGGTGGCGGCAGTATAAGTCCGTTTTATCGCTCTCGATAATCTCTGATGTAAGACTTCACTAGCCACGTCCCCATTAAATTGAAGTTTCATGAACAGTTCTTTCTTTTTAACTGTTGTCGGTTTTTCTTTGTTGTACCTGGTATTCATGTGTCTCCTAACAAATCTACTAGGAAAACCCATTTGGACCAGCGTATTTTGAATGTATCCTAGCTCATTTTCTAGGGAATCATCTGTACAAATACGTCTTGCTCTATTCGTAAGGCATCTGACCAAATTGATTTTATATCGGATTGGTACAAAACTGAGGAAATGTGTATATTGTCCTACAGATGTAGGTTTTCTATAGACATCTCTCTTGAGTGAACCATCCTCTCTTCTGCTCAATTGGACGTCAAGGAAATGTAATCCACCATCATGTTCTTCTTCACAAGTGAAGATGAGCGATGGATGTGCATCATTAAACTTTTTTAACATTTCATTCTTATCAGTTTTCACATCAAGAATAATGAACGTATCATCAACATAACGAAAATAAGAATCAGTTTCCTCTATTACTTGTCTCAATGGACCATTTTCAATCTTGGCTAGAAAGAAATCTGCTAAAATTGGCCCCAATGGAGAACCCATGGCAATACCGTCGATTTGCCTGTAGTAAAGGTTGTTGAATAAGAAGTGTACATTCATAGTACATCTTAAAAGCAACTCTTTCAGACTAATAACTGGAATTCCGATGTCAATCTGCTTTTCTAGTATCTGTTGGCATATGAAATCCACAGTCTCCATAAGTGGTACATTGGTAAACAGTGACGCTACATCTAAGGAAAGCATTTGCTTCCCATTTACATTGATATCATTCACGTTAGCAATAAATTCGAAAACGTCTTTAACATTATGGTTTACTACCAATTTGTGTAGCGGTTGGAGGAGTTCACCTAGCCACTTTGCCACTCCATGGTAAGTAGAATTTGACATATCCAGGACTGGACGAAGAGGAAGTCCTGGTTTATGTATTTTGGGCAGACCGTACAGACGTGAAGTATTACTTCCAGTAGGTTTAAGACGGTTATAAGCTGCCTCTGATATTACTCCACTTTTACTCAGTTCCTTAAGCGTGTTAGTTAACTGCTTTTCAGCCTTTCCGTCCAGATCTATTGGGTTGATAAGCTTTTGGAACTTCGTTTCATCCGTTAAAAGTGAGTTCATTTTGTCGACATAATCACACTTATTCATCAGTACTACTCCGGATCCTTTATCAGGTCTACTGATTACAATGCTTTCGTCGTTCCTAAGCTTTCTTAGGGCTTCTCTATGCTGTTTAGTCAACAAACTCTTACCAGGATGACCACTGTTTTTATACTGTTGACAACTGTCGACTAGTGTAGTTTTAAACCTAGCGACTTCATCGTCTGACGTTGGGGTCAAATCTTTTGTTTGTAGGAGGAGGTTTTCAAACTGGATGTTGGTATCGAGTTGGTTGACCTTATATCCTTGGTCACAAAATCTAAGACCCAATGATAGAGCTTCTAACTGTAATTTATCTAGTGTTACACTTGAAAAATTATGGACGTACCGATAAGGATCTGAGGGGAATGAAGGGGAATCCTTTTCAGGATTTTGACTGTCTAATGATTTGATTAGTTTCATTCTCCTTTTCTCTGCTCTGCTTTGGCTAACTCTGTCGACATACTCAATGAAATCAATAAATAAATCCTGAGGAAGTTCATCGACTGCAAATTTCTTCTGTGATAAATTTCTTTCTATATCCGAAATGTACATTTTTAAAGAGTCCAATTGGTTAAGTGCATAACGTTTCAGTGATCGGGAATTTGGATAAACTTTATTACGACGAAGAGATTTCCAGTAAATTTTGGGATATCGATTATTATTTAAACAGTCATTTATAAAATCTAAACATGTTTTCGCTTCTGTGAGTCTGGCATTATACTTCAAGTACTCATTGAGTGCCTTTAATGCACTGGGATCCACACGTGATTTTAAATCTTCAAATATTCCCATTTAAAATATTAGAACAAGACATATAAGCGAACAATATTGTTTTCAATTAGATCTTCTTCAGGCTTTACTCTAATTTACATAGATTTATATATAAAATTTTAACCAATGACGGTGATTTTTAGGAATCAAATAATAATCTTAATAGTCTTAATAATAATAATAATAATGTGGTAAATGTTTTGAACATAGTTAATAACGATGATTATAATGATAACAAAATATTGATAATAAGGTTTATGCAGGTGATAAGAATAACAAAGATAGTATATGTATATAAGTGTATAAATAAATTGGGTCAAATCTTAAAAGGTGAAGTGGAACGATAATCAGAGTTTAAATAAATATTATAAAAGTACAAAGGAGGTGGAAAATAAGAAAGGGTGGGAGGGTTTTGAATACAGTTCACCTAGGCCAAGGGAGAGACAAAGGTAGAACAAACTTCTTTTGTATGCAAAGACTAGGATTGTTCTCTCGAATTCCCATAGCTTCGGCTAGGTGTAAAAGACGGTTTCTGATTCCATTAGAAAGACTCGATGGAATACGATAGATAACTTTGAAAGCACTATTTTTGTCCACTTGGTGACCGCTATCAATCAAATGAGCCAAAATAGAACTTCGTATGGATTTTATTTGACCTTTTCCGAACCATGAAGGAAGATGCTCATTAATGCGTTTGTTGAGCTGTCTAGTTGTTCGCCCTATATAGCTTTCTCCACAGGAGCAACTAAATTTATAGATACACATTGAGGTGTCAAAACTATTATTATTATTAAGACTATTAAGATTATTATTTGATTCCTAAAAATCACCGTCATTGGTTAAAATTTTATATATAAATCTATGTAAATTAGAGTAAAGCCTGAAGAAGATCTCATTGAAAACAATATTGTTCGCTTTGTAATATTGTAATTTTCTTAAGATTTCACCAATTGCTGAACGAGCCACAGTTAAAGGTCTTTTTGGATCCAAAGAAATAAACAAATCAGATGCATCGTCCTCACCAACTACTTCATCTGTACGTACCATAGAATCGTCAGCTTCAATCAAAACTCGCAGAATCGCATAACAAGCACAATAATATGCTTGACACCATGATACAATGTTATCAGCATTTTCTGCTGGAGAATAAAACTCCATGGAAGTTACAACTGAAGGAATCATTGACAACCAATTAATATAGACTGCATCTGAGACATCGCCTTGAGCACTTTTGGTATTCAGACCGAACTGCTCCAGAACAAGAGGTAAATCAGATAAATAAATTCCAACGCACTCAGCTTGACACTTGTCTATTGCAGATGAAAGGTTTGAAAACTTGCTGTCATACGTTTCTCCTGCTTCACACCAACCTTTTACAGGATCTGCATTTATGACATATTCAGCAGTTTTTGTGTGGAAATTTCGTTTTCCATAACAGTCACGCCGAAACAGTTTACCAGAACTATATCCCATCAGTTCATGAAGTCCAACTTGTAATTCAAAGGAACTTTCAGCATGTCCCACGTACATTTGTTTGTCTTCATTACGTAGAAATTCTGGTTTAGGATCCTCGAGACGAACACTAAGTACATTATTCAAAGAAACATTTTTAAATCCATCAACTTGTCGTACATTATCACAGTTAGGAATATTAGTTCTAACAGGAATTCCAGCAGTTGCAAACTTCACTACATCCAAACTAGTAAAGTCTGGCTGTAAGAAATTAACTTTTTCAAACGTAGAAGGCCATGGTAAACTTGTTAACAACCTTTCAGCATTATTTACAAGTCGTTGGAATTTTTTAGACACTGACCTATTTACAACAGCGACAAATGACTCAAACTTTGCACGAACGCCAAAGGGATCACGGTATGACTCTATAAAACCAATATAGTTTTCAACAACAGGGTTCTTATCTTTAACCCATAGCCTGAAGGCATCTTTGTGAGTGGCTACTGAGCCAATAGTGAAGCTTTCAGCAAACTGATGCCACATTTCTGATTCGATTTGTTTAAGCGAATGTGCTTTGAAATCTATACAGCAATCAACTAGTAACTTCATCAGCTCACTTTAGTCACTATATTCAAGCTGCAAAGATGTGTCCGAGGGAAGGGAATCTCTTAACTTCTCACGACGTTGACTTAGAGGGATTTGCAGGTCATGGTGACGTTGGGCTAACTGTCTTTTTTCTTCTTGGATAATAGGAGCGTCGAAACGACTTTCTGCAGCAAGCGTGTCAGCCTGGACTTTGAATGTATCTATACGTTCATGATGAGTAGCTACATCAGATTCAAGCAAGTTTTGCCACTTTTGTGGGTCCATCACACCGTTTAGATCACGACCGACATGCTCTGAGGCTATATGAGCTTCAACATCATTCAACCATAACTTTACATCTTCTACGTTACGAGTGAACTGTTGTTGCCTACTTGCTTGATCTAAATTTTTCTTCTTGTCTCTCATGGCACATACGAGACGAGACCAAGTTTCATCCAACTGTTCAATCTTTACTTTTATTTCTGGCGAGTTGCAGTGGTTTGCATTTGACAAATCCTGACCTGTCTTTTTAATATCTTCAACGCGGGATTGGTTCGCTTGTATTTCTGCCTCAAAACTCTGATGCTTCTGCACCTTTGCTTGCAAATTCGTGGAGTCTTTGTAACTTTCATCAAGTGCATTTTTAAGTTTTCCTAATACCCATGACTGCATTTCATCTGCATCTCTATCGAACATTTGGTAACGGTGGGAATCTTGAAGATGCTGACGGCGGTTCTGAGCTTTCTCTTTTAATGCATTTCGTCTGCTTTGAAGACCTTCCTGAATCTCATGAACCTGTGCAGCCGCATAGTGGTTTGACTCGATTAATTTTGCAGCGAATTCATCAAGTTGTCGTACCTTTTCTTCTTGTTCTAAAAGTGACTTTTCGAAGTCTTCATGTTTCCTTGTGAGTGCTTCGACAGAATCGAGTGAGTCTCCCACATCTTTTATTTCTAGGAGGGCCTCTTGCTTACCAATCCAAAATTCCGACTGTTCAGCGTCGCGGTAAAAATACTGAAGGCCCATACACTGTTCTAGCTGTTCACGTCTTTCCTCACACAACTGCATCAGGGAGGCTCTCTCTTTCAAGGGTGGAAAGTTTAGCAGCTATGTCTTCACTACAGGGATGGCCAACACTTAGTAGTGCCTGACCTTCTTGCATGCATGTATCGAAACTGTCAGCTCGAGAATTTATCTCAGCGGTGTATTCCTTATGTCGCCCTACTTGGGCTTCAGCACCAGCTACATCCTTTGCCAAATCATCCGCCGACGTTAACGTCTTCATTTCATTCATCCAGATACTCAAATCTCTCCAGTCAACCAAAAAGCGATGCATCCTGAATGACTCTTCCAGTTTACCTCTCCTACCTACAGCCTGACTTTTCAGCTTATCCCATGCAGTAATTAATTCGTCATACTTGCCTTGTATAGTGTCTTGCAAATCAGGATGCTTCTGTGCAAGCGCTTTAGCATCATCTCCAAGTGGAACAATCTGTTCATCTGGGGCAGTCAAATCCCTTTCTAATGCTTCGTGCTTCCTTTGTAAGGCTTGGACTGAGGCAAGATCACGACCACAGTCCTCAATGGATAAAGGAATGGACCTTTCCTTCACCCACGATATAGCTCTATCTATGTCTCTATAGAAGCTCTGTATCTCATATGCTTCCAGGAGCTTTCCTTGTCGTTTTCTAGCCAGATCCTTCAGATGTTCTAGAGCTTCGCGGACCTGTTTGAACTTTTCTATGACTAGGGCATCCTCAGGAAATTTCTCTTTTAGAAGTTCATCTGCCTTCCGATAGATGTCTTCTGCACGACTTTCTTGATTCTCGAGATCTTTTGTAAACTCATTAAACCCTTTTTGAAGTGTCTCAGCATGTTCCTAGTCTTGACCTAAATCCTCTGATGTTACGTAAGTTTCTTTTTCACGTATTCAGAAAAGTATCTCGTCGACTTGGCTTAAAAACTGGACAAATTTAAGCGTTAGGTTATTAAGACGTGATTTTTCTCTGAAAATAGCCATAAGCCTTTCCCACAGGGCATGCAATTCATCAAGACGGTTTTTGATGATATCTGTTGCGTAGTACCCCTGACCAATCATTTCTTCTCCCGCAGAATCCAGAGCTGACAGTGTTTCAGCATGAACTGTTACTTCTAACTCAAACTCTTGGTGTTTCTGTTTTTTCAGCTGAAGATTACTGAGCTCTTTAAAATCCTCGTTTGCATAGGTTTGCAGTTTTTCATTGATCCAACACTCAAGTTCATCGGCATCCATCTTAAAATATTGATATCTTTTAAGCATGTCCAGAAACTTAGATATGGTTCTGGAGAACTCATCATTAGGAGATACAGAGACTTTATGAGAAGTAGAAGGTTTGTAAGGCGATTTATTGTGACAAGAACATTCGAGACTACCTTGTCGTAATCTTTCTAATTCCATTTCTTTCTCTTTTTGGACTATGCGCAATTTCGCTAGCTCCAATTCTATCAAATAGCGTGATTTATCCTCATTGCTTCCAGGGAAATCAGCTTCATTACTCTTTCATAACTGTGGAGTTAACGACGGCATAGTTTCAAATATATATATACCATTCACCCAGCCTATTGTTGAGATGCCACCATGTGGGATCTGCTCAGATTTATGGGGCATCTTATAAATTAACTTGCTGTCTATCGTCAGATCTTTTCATACCACTCCACAATGTCTTATCTCATTTATTTTCTGACAACGTCTTCACTTGATCCTCATTTTACTCCATTAAACTTAACATCTTATAGCTCTTCATTACTTATTATACTCCTACTCTCTGAAGGGTACGGTTGTGCACTAAATGCACAAAAAGGTATAAAATAAAAACAACTGGCATGAGGATAATTGTATTAAAACCAAAAGTGGATATCATGATAGTTTGTGATATATCTGTAGCATTATACATTGCAAATGAATGTTGTTACCCTAGGGTGTTTCCTTTATTAATGCATTTATTAATGATACTTGCACTTACCTATCTCATTACAATTTAATGATTCACCTCAGCACTTTAATTTTTCTAAAACAGATTCCAATCCCTTGTAAAAGGTGTATTTACCTCAATATCGGTTGGTTATCGTATGCCTACAACCACGGGATGAAAACGGAACGAAGTCGATTTTCCCGCTCAACCTGGAGGACAACTGTACAATTCAATAACTATACGGCCTAATTCAGAAAATGAGTGTATTATATGTATCGAATATTTAACAGTTGAAATACGATTAACTTGTAGACAATCTACGATTTGATATTATATCATACTTGATCGTGCCTGTAAAAATGGCATGCATTTTCATGTAAATTTGTAAATTTATATGAAATACACTATTATTATAACTTTTGTCTGCCATACTGTTCGAAACTTTGTAGGATTATTTTTGTCCTACAGATTTAGTCCTTCCTCAATACTGACGACACAGAGTGTGGGCTTAACTATAGTTCAAACAGAATGACTTGACTTTAACTTTATCTGTTTCTAAAACATAAAATAAACCATACAATTACACCAAGAAAAATGTACAAATCCACTGTCATTACAAAAAAAAGGACAGAAACGTACCGAACAGTATTGAGGGTACGAACAAAATGAACAGTCAATTAATTACGTGTATACACAAATAGAGTGACAGACAAAAAAGAACATTCAAGGTCATCACGTGGTGAGAGTTACAATAAATTGACCAATAATCGCGACAAGAAGGTCACATCATATTGATTAACTGTCTATCACATAGTCTATCTATCTGTCGCGATTAACATGGAGTTTATCAGGGCCACTGGACTTACCAGAATTGAGCCTTAGAAGCCACTTTAGGACTGTATCCTTTCCAATGTATAAGGGTGCCATTTTCAAGTTACCTTCTGGAAAAGTTACAAAGCTGGTATCCATATTATCAGAGAATACTTGATTAAAGGGCTTGGACAAAGCCTCAGCCTTAGTCAAGTTATCCTCAGCCATGTTTGTCTGGTCATCTTAAAGCATAAGAGGTGAAATAGCACCACTCTTCTGTGTTCCTCTCTTGATATATGAGAAGAGTCTTTTTGGGCAACCTGGTGAACTTTTAACTAACTGGGTTTCGTAAGCTATCCTTGACTGGTGGATCAAAGTTTTACACTAGTTTCTGGTTTCACAGTATTTCAGCCGGAACTGCTGTAGCCCAATAGAAACAAAGAGATTCCAGAACCTTTTTCTCCGTCTTAGGAGTGTTATGGCCTGTCTATTTATCCATGGTGACCGATTTGTTGGCCTTTTAGGAACCCTCCAGGGAATGAAATCAGTGATAACCCTCTCAAGTGTATTCTTAAACCTATCCCATTCATCTTCAATGGATGAGACAATATTGACTGACCACTCGGTAGATGAAGCACGCTCCTTTATAGCCACTATGTCAGTCGGGAACTAACCCACAAAGCAGTACACACGATACCCATACAAGAACACAACTACTACCAAATAATAGGTGGAATAATAAACCATGGTCATCACAAGGCCCTAATCATTTTTTATCCCCTGCGTCCCTGTCAGCGTTGAAAAAACAGCTGGTAGGGATGTTAACACTCCTAAACTGCTAGTGCTGACTCCCCCTTGCATGGATACAGGGAGGGTGGCTCATGCTGATCAGTAGTTATGGTGGTGGAAACTAAGGTGAATCACCCCATTCTGCGGGAACAGCAATATGCAATTTCACGGCTCAAGATTTCTATGAGGGCTTGAATCTTTATCTTGAAAAAGATAATAATGATCGCCTAGACAGATCATGCTTCTACCTTTAAACATATACCATTCGGTCAGCCTATTGCTGAGATGCGACCACGTGGGCTCTGCACAGATTTATGGGGCATCTTATAAATTGACATGCTTTCCTTTGTCGTATCTTCGAATATCACTTAACAATGTCTCATCCCATGTATTTTCTAATAACGTCTTCACTTGCTCATTATATTCCACTAAACCTAACATTTTATAGCTCTTTATGAATTTGATTCGACTTATTTTATTCCTATTCTCTATAGGGTACGGTTGTGCACCAAACACAAAAAGGTATGAAATTAAAACAACCGGCTTGTGGATAATTGTATTAGCTCTAAATACGGAAATTTCAGACATAGAAATGTTAACAGATCACAGTATTGACGTGCAACCCTTGCACACTGGCACTTATGCCAAACCCTCGAAAAAGTCTAAGCTGAATTCAGTTGTACACTCTGAATCTCTCGGGAAGTCATATACCGCACAACCTCTTAGCCCGGCAACTGTGAAGCAGCAATCACATGTGGCCACCCAGGTAGGCGTAAATACAAGGCGATATGATAAGCGTCCTATTTCCGTTAGGAACACCAAAAGAACTGTTGATACTATTCAACAGAAATCCAGTTTATTGGGAAATCCTAATGATCACCAGCAGCCCAAATTACACAAGCCGAATAATACGGAAAAGGCTAAACCGAACGTTAGACCCAGAACACTAAAGCCCATAATTACGAAAGCTTCGAATGGGTCACTGGCTCATTCTACTGGTGGACAATCATCTAAACTTAGTCATGTTCCTGAAGTTAGACGTAATTCACATACCGTAGGAGCTTACTCATTTCCGACTTCCACTACTAGTCCTGTGATAAGAAAAAATAATCGTCACATTTCTCACCAAACACTTCGAAAACACGAAGTTGCTCAGCCCCTCACGAATGCACTCCCAACCATGATGTACAGGAAACACCAGTTTGAGAATACAGACGTTAGTCCAAAAACACGTATAGCGCCCTGTCATAATTCTCATGCATTCAGTAGGAGTCACATGCCAATTTCAACACAATGCTCATCATGGCCTAGGAAGTTCTCTAACCAGACACAAGGATCTAAGTCATATGCACACAACAACACGCCGACCACCCATTTCGGTTATAACTATGCAGACTACATGACTCTAGCCAACCCATATGACCAAAATTTTCTCCAGCGACAACTGGCAGAAACGCCTGGGATCATGCACATAGCACATATGATGTCAGACCAATTCCTCGCTGGTATAGCAAACACCTTACAACAGGGAAACTGCTTCTTCCCCGACAGATAGCAAACACTTTATACACACCTAATACCAATAGTAATACCTTAGATTATCATACTAGTATCTCCCATAGCACGCAATATCTAAACGACCAACCACTCACGAGTGACATCTCACAACCCATCCCTAAGTATCAAACTAAAGAAAACGTCTCTAGTGATCTAAATGTTGCAATTAATGAATCCAATAACGACTGCACATATTCAGCTGATAACCATAGAGCATTTTATTATGATATTGCCCATACACTAAAACCACTTAGTCAAAGTCTATCTGTCATCCTCATAAACGCTAGATCAGTTCTTAACAAACATTTAGCATTATGTACGTTAGCCTCTATATGCAATCCGTCGCTGATCATGATCACTGAAGCCTGGTGCTCAAGTGATATTACGGATGATAGCTTATCAATTGATAAGTACAATCTTTTTCGAGGGGATAGAGAAACAGGTCGTGGGGGTGGAACACTCATATACGTTAAACAACCCATTTGTGCAACGCATTTTAGTCACCCTATTCTGTCACAACTTAATGATTCGGTGTGGGTCGAAATAAAAGTTCTCAGAAGTAAACCTATCCTTATAGGGTGTGTATACCGACCGCCATCATCCAACCGCGAATACGATAACGTACTCAGCAACGTATTTAGTGTTGCATCCAATCTTCCCTTCAGTTATAATATAATTGGAGGTGACTTCAATTTGCCTGATATATCATGGCGTACACTTCGTGGACCCTCGAGGTATGATAATCTTCTTAATTCCATCATTACAGGAGGATGGACGCAACACATAAATGTACCCACTAGGTCCGATAACATCCTTGATCTTATATTCACGATCAACGTAGCACCATCTACAATTCATGTGGGACATGAATTCCCAGGTAGTGATCATAAAATAGTTGCATGTTCGTTTAATATTTCTCCAGAAACTATACACAGAAACAAAGTTATTCCGACACCTATAAGACTATACACGCAGGTTGACTGGGACTTGTATCAGGACTTGATTAGATACTCTAATTGGGATTCCTACTTTACCAATGACTCCTTAGAGGAAGTCCTTAAAAACTTCTATGACAATATACAGTCGGTTAATGATGTCATAGCGCCTGTGAAACTGATTAAATTCAAAATTCCTCAAGGTGATTTTATTCCAATATCATTAAGAAGAAGTATGCGGAAGCATTCATTAAGTTACTACAGACATCACGACTTATCGTCGTTAATAGCTATCAAAACAATCCTCATTAGAATCCATGAGTTAAAAAATCTAAGTCTAAGAAATAAAGAGACGCGGGCAATTCAGTCGCCACATAACACTGGAGAAATAGCCAAACTCTTCAAAAGTAGGTTAACTAACTCCAAATCAACATATCCAAAAATAATACACCTAGGTGGCATTACTCACGAAAGTGATGAGGATATATGTGAGGTGTTCAGCACGCACTTTGCCAAATTGTACACTCTAGAAAACGACCAGGATATAGATTTCCCTCGTAAAACAGAAAAGTGTTTAAGCGATGTAGTCTTTAACGCCCAAGAAATCGATAAAGCTACCACAACTCTTAAGCTTACTAATACTCCCGGCCCAGATGGAATGTCTTCTGTCCTCTTAAAAAAGGGTGGAAATGACATGAATCTACTTCTTCTCAAGATATTTTCAACTTCGATAAGGAGTGGAACATATCCAAATAGCTGGAAGAAATCTTACGTTGTACCCATTCACAAAACCGGGCCTATAGCGGACATAGATAATTACCGCCCCATCAACATTACTTCCGTAGTTTCACGTGTGATGGAAAAGATTATAAAGAAGCAAATTGTTCAGTTTCTGCTCTCGAATGACTTAATATCCGCCTTCCAATACGGTTTCCTAAATAGAAGATCGTGCATTACTTGCCAATTAGATTATTTCGACCACATTACTGAGTGTGTAGACAAAGGTCGTTCAGCAGCAACATTATTCCTAGACGTTAGGAAAGCTTTTGACAAGGTTCCACATAAGAGACTCATATTGAAACTCCTATCTTATGGAATAAGTGGAAGGCTACTTGAGTGGATAACTTCTTTTCTTACAGGAAGAGAACAGTTAGTTAAAGTCAACCATCACTTATCAACATCCAAACCGATAACCAGCGGCGTAATACAAGGTAGTGTTCTTGGCCCTACCCTATTCATTGTATTCATAAATGATATCGTTTCTATGATCAAGTATGGCAAGCCATACCTCTTTGCAGACGACCTCAAAGTTGTCGATGATTTCGACTATAATGATATGAATATTGTTAGTAAAATCCAAGAAGACCTAAATAGTCTATGTAATTGGAGTGAAAAGTGGCAGTTAATGTTCAACCCAGCTAAATCTGGGATAACATACTTCGGACGTTGGAAACCTAGCATGTGTCTATACATGTACGGTGACCTTGTCTCAAACACGAACACAGTCACAGATCTCGGGGTAACATACTCAGATCTTACCTTTACTGAACATGCAAATAAGGTGGTATCTGATTGTAAACGTCTAACAGGCTTTGTGCTACGCAACTTTTACACCCCAGAAGCCAGATTAGCCATATATAAGATATGCATTCGCCCCAAACTTGAATACTGTGCCCACTTATACAGTAGCTTTAAATCAGCAGACAGAAAAAAAGTTGAAAGTGTCCAAAGATTCCTCACGAAACGCATATTAGTTCCTAGACTAACCTAATAATACTTAGTAATTATGCATGTTCAATACTTGAAATTAGATTATCATTAAAATACTTAAAATGATTACTTACGCAGCAAATGTTCTCTTAGTTTATCACTCTTATTTCCCTTATAACATTCAGTTTTTGAGCCTAATGTATTCTTTGATAATACGAATTATAACACTGATTACACTCTTATTATACATAGATTGATTTACTTTACGGCTACCTGTAAGACTCACTAACTTTCTGTAGTATTGTTAACCAAATGCTGAAATTTTGTTGGTTCTGCTAATATCTTTTTATAATATATGTAGACAGGTTACTTTGCAATGTCAAATGTTTACTATGTATAAAACTGTCATGATAATTTAGTACACTTGGTCCTGCCAACCGACCTTACCTTCAGTTCATACTACCTATATTGAACCCTAACTATATTGTTCTGCTGAATCTTGCTCCACTATTCACTTGCTTCACTATTCTTGTTATTCTTCAAGGTTTTTGTCTTCTTATAAAGTAATCTGTTCATTAGGACGCATGCATACATATATAATATGTTCATAAAGATGTACGCGGGGACCTATTGGAAGCACTCATTAAGAAAGCTAGGGAGATGGAATATGGGGTACGAACATGTCTGGTACCAAGCAATATATTTGCGGTAACCATAATAATCATAGTCTCAGAGCCTAACATCAAAAAAGGTGGGAGGGTGGAGTTAGCTGATCAGTAGATATGATGGTGGACACTAAGGTGAATCGCCCCATTCTGCAGGAACAGCATTAAAAAATTTGAAGGCTCGAGATATTTCTGGTTTTTATGAGGGCTTAAATCTTTATCTTGAAAAAGATAACAATGAACGCCTTGACAGATCATGCTTCTACCTTTAAATATATACCATTCGGTCAGCCTATTGTTGAGATGCCACCATGTGGGATCTGCTCAGATTTATGGGGCATCTTATAAATTAACTTGCTGTCTATCGTCAGATCTTTTCATACCACTCCACAATGTCTTATCTCATTTATTTTCTGACAACGTCTTCACTTGATCCTCATTTTACTCCATTAAACTTAACATCTTATAGCTCTTCATTACTTATTATACTCCTACTCTCTGAAGGGTACGGTTGTGCACTAAATGCACAAAAAGGTATAAAATAAAAACAACTGGCATGAGGATAATTGTATTAAAACCAAAAGTGGATATCATGATAGTTTGTGATATATCTGTAGCATTATACATTGCAAATGAATGTTGTTACCCTAGGGTGTTTCCTTTATTAATGCATTTATTAATGATACTTGCACTTACCTATCTCATTACAATTTAATGATTCACCTCAGCACTTTAATTTTTCTAAAACAGATTCCAATCCCTTGTAAAAGGTGTATTTACCTCAATATCGGTTGGTTATCGTATGCCTACAACCACGGGATGAAAACGGAACGAAGTCGATTTTCCCGCTCAACCTGGAGGACAACTGTACAATTCAATAACTATACGGCCTAATTCAGAAAATGAGTGTATTATATGTATCGAATATTTAACAGTTGAAATACGATTAACTTGTAGACAATCTACGATTTGATATTATATCATACTTGATCGTGCCTGTAAAAATGGCATGCATTTTCATGTAAATTTGTAAATTTATATGAAATACATTATTATTATTATTAAACCAAAAGTGGACATCATGATGGTAAGACCTATGGGGTAGCATTATACATTGCAAATGAACTTTGTCAGCCTAGGGATTATAGTCTCCCATTGTATTTCCTTTATGAATGCATCTATTAATGATACATTGCATTTACCTATTTCATTACACTTTAATGATTCACCTTAGCGCCTTTACATTTCTAAAACAGCTTACTATCCCTTGTAAACGTTGTACTTACCTCAATATTGGTTGGCTATCGTATGTATACAACTACGGGTTGAAAACGAAACGAGGTCAATTTTCCTGCGCCACCTGGACGACTGCTATTTAATTCAATAATGATACGACATGGGTCAGACAAAGAGTGTATTTATATATATATATAAATATCAAATATTTAGCTGTTCAAACATTAACTTGTAGACAATCTACTAGTTGACATTATATCATACTTGATCGTGCCTGTAAAAATGGCATGCATTTTCATGTAAATTTATGTTTATATGAAAATATAAATAATTATTATTAACGGTCTAGTGCACCTGCATCCATTAAGCACACTTGATACATGCGCAAGTTCAGGTCAAATAAAGATCCCTATCCACGTTTCTAGCCTAACCAAAAATAAAAACGCCTTAGCCTATATCAAATCCAGTATTCCAACACCCAATTCCTTACCGAAAATGGCACACACCAACTCGATAGACATAGATGAGCATGATGCTGAAACTCCTCTTAACATAGGGTCGTCATGTCAAACAGTACTACTGGGTGATGAACCATATTCGGGGCTCATTAACGAACTTAAATACTTCAAATGCTATTTCAAATCTCATCTTTACCTGATCCTTATAAATGCTAGATATGTTCTAAATAAACTACCGATGCTCAGAGCACTCACAGTAATATACAAACCCCCTATAATTGGCATCAATGAATCTTGGTGTAATTCGAATATACTGAATGAAGAGATAAGCTTAGATAACTACACACACTTTCGGTGTGACAGGGAAGGTGATTGGGGAGGGGGTTGTCTCATGTACTGTCTGAATGCACTTACTGTATCACAGCTAGAAAGCAGCACAATTAACATGCCTGAGACTTTATGGGTTAACGTACACTTAAACAACGCACCTACAGAGCACCTGGCACCTTTAGTAATTACGAGACCCAACTTATCAATACTCTGGAACAATTATCCACCCTACGCTACGATCATAAGATTCTGTGTGGAGACTTCAACTTACCAGAAATCAACTGGGACATACCCATAGGCCCAACTAAATTTGATAAGTTCTTAGGTACACTGTATATACTTGGCTGGAAACAAACTGTCACTACCCCTACAGGAGGTAATAGCCTACTAGACTTCATCTTCTGCCACAATATAAGTCCCCTATCAACCCTGATAGGTTCTGAGTTTCCAGGGAGCGACCACAAAACAGTGCTGTGTGCACTGCCACTTCCGTCAAGTAACAATGCAGCCCTTAGACCTGATTTACAACAAATAACATATAGGAACTAAAATAAGGTAGACTGGACTTTAGTGAAATCAATGTTAACGTCCTCAGAATGGAGAGAGTACTTCTATACTGATAACCTCTAGAAAGCTCCAGACATCTTTTACCATAACTCAAACACATGCTTAGATGCTGTCATCCCATTTCAAACACTAAAGTCTTCCCCACACAGAAAGACATTCATAAAGCCAAAGGATCGTAGGAAACTGAAAAGACTGTCAACAAGTTACTTCAGGCGACACGACTTTGGTACACTAGGGTCAATACTTAGTACTCTTAGCTCCATCTCGCAAGCTCATAACTCGCGTATGAGAAATGAAGAATGCACCGCACTAGCCAGCACCACCAGAGTAGGTGCTCTCACAGCAATCCTAAAGAAACGAATGAATCGCCAAAGTCATAAAATTTCTCTCCTTATAAACAAGGGCAAACTACACAGCAACCATGCAGACATGTGTGAACTGTTTAACAAGACGTTTGCAGCTAACTACCCTAAGCCCACAAGTCCACTTCTCGGTTTACAATCTACAATAGAACTCCCTTCTTCTTCAAAGCTGAAACAAATCAGTACAGTTCATTTCACTTATTCTAATATTAATCAAGCCATTAATACTCTTAAAAGCGATATGCCTTATCAACGCCCATCAAAAACTGAAGTCAACAACTATAGGCCAATCAATATTACACCCATAGCATCTAGAATTATTGAAAGAATAGTTAAAGATGATATTCTCTAACATATGCTCACCTGCAATATTCTAAGTCCCAACCAACATGGATTCCTAAAATCCAGATCATGCATGACATGTCACCTTGACTTCTTTGACTATATAACTAGCAGCCGAGACAAACAACAACTAGTACTAGTCATCTACTTCGACATATCCAAAGCCTTTGACCGCGCTGACCATTTGCTTCTAATAAATAAGCTGAACTCCTTAGGAATACGTAACCCATTATTGGGATGGATTGAATCATTCCTTAACAATAGGTCCCAAGTAGTTAGACTGGGGTCTATAAACTCTAAACCTAGTCCAGTCACTTCTGGAGTAGTTCAAGGTAGCGTCTTAGGCCCCCTTCTATTCACTCTATGTGTCAACGACATATGCAGCTGTTTCTTTATCTCAACTTCATCGACTTTGAAAAGGCCTTTGACAGCGTCGATCGAAAGGTGATTTGGAAACTACTTCGCTACTAGGGGGTGCCACCCACAATTATACATCTCATCCAACAGCTATACGACAATGCTGCATGCCAAGTAATCCACAACGGGAAACTCACGGAACCCTTCGAAGTGAGGACAGGAGTAAGACAAGGCTGACTGCCTACCATCGCCAATGATTTTCTTGATTGCAGTAGACTGGATAATGCGACAAACAGTGGGAAATAAGAAAACAGGCATAAAATGGACACACACAAAAACTTGGAGGATCTGGACTTCGCCAATGATATATATCTGATCTCCCACAAACTGGAAGACATGCAAGCGAAAAGCAACAAGTTGGCGATAGAAGAAGCATCAAAGATAGGACTTCAGGTGAACATAGAGAAAACAGAGGTGATGAAAATCCCTGGGCAACACCACCAACAGCAACAACAACAACAGACAACAATCAGCATAAATGGGAGGAACCTTAAAGAAACTACCTCCTTTACCTACCTACCGACCTGGGAAGCATCGTTTCAACTACAGGCGGAACTGACGAGGATATCAAAGCAAGGATCGGAAAAGCAAGACAAGCTTTCACTACTCTCAAGTCTGTGTGGAGGTCAACAACACTCAGCATCAAAAATAAGATCCGGATTTTCAACTCAAATGTGAAGTCAGTGCTACCATACGGATCAGAGACTTGCACTGCGCGTCATAAAGAGCATCTCAAAAAACTACAGACCCTCATTAACAGTTGTCTTCGCTCAATACTCAAGATCAGATGGCCAGAAAAGATCAGCAACGGGGAACTTTGGGAGCGAACCAACCAGGAACCGACTGTTGTGTTGTTGACCTAGAACTCAGGTACTCTAGTGACTTGACATTTTCTGAGCAAGTGGCGACACAGACGCGTAAATCGAAGATGCTCTTAGGATGCATACTCAGGAATTTCCACAACTGCGAAACGAAACTTGTATTATATAAAACATTTATCGGACCACTACTAGAATATTGTGCATTTAATGTCAGCAGCACTCGTGTAAGTGATAAGCTTAAAATAGAAAGTGTCCAACGATACTTCACGTCTAAACTTCTAGGGTTCGACTGCGAAAAGGACTACACATCAAGGTGTATAACTATAGGTATCGACCCACTCTGGATGAGACGATTCAGAATTAATCTAACTTTCTTCTTTAAAGTCTTGTATAAAATATCATTCTCAGACAGTAAGGAGATACAGTTCTCACCGGAAGGCTCTTACAACCTTCGTAGTCAAACGTGCACAGTATCTAGGAAAAACTGTAAGACAGCGCTCCATGCAAACTTCTTCATAGTCATGTACTCTAAGATCTGGAACAGTTTATACCTAGAAATAAGGAGCTGTCACTCTATTATAACCTTCAAACGCTTGCTATATAAACTGTTTCATCCCATTGATTATGCCAATCAGACCGCACCACTTATTTCTAAAATGCATCAGCTATTAGAACACTATAACGCCTAGACTTACTACTAAATATTATGACACTAAATAAGCTCTAAGATTTCGCAAAATACATGAAAACACAACTAGAATATAGGAAATGTTTACGGTTATATATATTTATAAGCATTTATATATACATAAAAACATCAATGTTCTTTTCATGTTCACATACTTTCTCTTTCTGATATTCTCTTGCTGAGCCTACACTTATACATACCTCCTGGTCGAGGTCGAACAACCCTACATTTAAACTGAAATGACCATTTAAGTAAATTCAAACTCAAATTCCATGAATGATCCGATGCTACCATTTGAAGATACTGGTCAACATTCTGTACAAGGAGTATTCTTGATCTGAAATAAAGAAGCAACTGGTTTTCAAACAGTTTTCAATGTATTACTCAACTTACGTATACGGTGTGCCATGCTGATACAAATGGCGCCAATGGATAGTTCTGGAATCGACCTTGGCCCCATTCCATGCAGTAAAACAATCTAACATGACCTTATCTAGTCTTCGTATCCACGATCAAATTTCTTTCCTATTATAAAACTGAGATTAGACTGCTGAAAGAAATGGAATAAATACATCGCTGACCTCAAAATAATACATCAATATTCCTGCAAATGTAGGACACACAAGTTGTATAATAATAATAATAATTTACTTTATTCCAAAAACAGTACTTATAATACAGAATGGAATTCTCAGCATTTGTCACAATATTGCATCTGATTTACTCAAAGTGTATATAAAATGAAAAATTTAAAACAAAAATTAATCGGAGAAATTTGTCCACATTAACGACATAATTATTAGATACAGTAATAATAATAATAGTAATAATAACAATAAATACTAATAACAGTGAGTTTGTTTCAAACGGTATTGTCGATTCAGTTTGGAAACTTTAGCATGCTATAGATTATTGGGTCTAATGTTCTGTTGATATGGTATAGTGAGGTGAAATACAAAGTTAGCAGTCATAATACAGCTTAAAATTATGTCCACAGTTATGAAAATAAAATAAACAAAACGAAAAAATTGAGAGGATTATAAATATAAGAAATACAATAACAATAAAGTATGATGCTTTAAGGTTGAAAGAAATGGTCTATTTAGTGGAGCTAAAAAGGTTAGTTAGTTCATTTCTGACACTATTTTCATCACATAGAATACGTGCTAAATATGGTATAGTGGAATTTTTATACTTAGACGTACGTGCATAAAGTCTTCTGAAAAGACTTCTTGTTTTACCTGAGGAGACACAAGGTTGGAGCTGCGGGTAGAGTGGGTGCTCAGAGTCTGACAAAATTCCTCTAGCGAATCTGTTGCATGACATCAAAATTGCCTGAATAGGAATGATGGACTAAAACAGAATCTGACCTGGTTACAACACCTCCCTCCCCCCATCAAGTGACAAAACCAACACGAATGTGATAAGCACTTTCATTATGTAAACACACGCTGCTTTTATAATCTCATACACTTATCAAATCCAATAATCTACACATGATGATTTTGTTATCTTTACCAATTCACCAACTTAACAACTAAAAAATGCCCCAGACAGACGAACGATGATCAAGTTAGTAAACTTTTCTTTCTTTTTTTCGATATCATAACAGACATACTATTACCTTTGTTATTTGGTATAGTTATCTTCATCGCTATTTTTACTTTCAATATGTCCCTTTAACTTGATCTATGTCTATTTTCTCACCCCCTAACTGTTTGTTATATATATGCTGAGATTTTGTAAATTCCGGTTTAATAATACTTTGATAAAGCTATTAGCATTAAATAGCGAAACGTCAGTAAAAACAATATCGTTTTGTTTTTCATTCATTGGGAAATACAAAAACCTTTACTATTATGTCTTCTGTTGTCTATTGCTGAAATATTTTCACTTTTAAAATGGAGTTGAATGAACCTTGGCTTTTTTCTCACTGTGATTTGTTTGGTATTTCAGCCTTTACGTCTTTTTTACTTGTTAATGAAGTTCTTAAGGTAACCGTTGTTTCTGAATAACTTTTCGAGAATCGTATATTCTTCCTGTAATTACTCTTCAGAGCATATTCTTCTAGCTTTATTGTTCAGAGTTTTGACTAGTTCTAATTTGTAGCTATTTGGATAAAAACAACTTAAATACGAGCATCCAAAAATATCCCATATCGTTTTTCCGAGCTAGTATAAACCAATTTGATTTCTTTGTGCTCGCCTCTTGATTGTGAGGTATAGGTTCCTGATCTTCGGTAAACTTCTGCGTACCTCGTCCCGCCACTGGACTGTCGTGGCTTTGGTTGACTCCAAAAGGAGTAGTGCAGTGGCACAGTGGTTAGGACTCTCACCGACCATGCACATGGTCCGGGGTTCGATCCCCTGCCGACGCACACCCGATATCTATGGTCGGCCTGCGAAATTTGGGCTACCGATATCCATGCTGAAAATTCCATACTTGTACTGAAAATACGGTGTGGCATCAAGCTGTAACCAAAAATAAAAAATAATTATATGTGGTTTGTAGCATGAGATGTGTTAAGACCGTTACTACTGTGAATGGAGTTGATCCTTTCACCAGTTAGTCCTCTGGCATCGTCGTCAAAAGAAAAGAGATAATAATAATAATAGATATAATTAGTGAAGTTATTCAGACTAACAGACAGAAAAGGAATAAGAAAACGTAACAACAGTCAGCTGATTAAATTTGAAGAATAATATGAATAATATATGTATACATATATATATATCGGCAATAACGGTAATAATAATAGGTGCAGTTAAAGGTGTCAGGAGAGTAAGACGGGAGAGAATGTAAAGAAGTAAAACGACAAGTTTAATTGTCTACCCTTGAATGGTGTATGCGATTTTAAGGGGATAGGCCATTTGGATGCAGTCCTTATGTCCCTGCATCATCTATGTCGTGTCGGCTTTCTGTATATTGACCCCCAATAAGTGATATCTTCCATTATGTGAGCTGGTATTCCTTTGAAGGAATTGACGTTTAGATACTACCAATTGGATTGAATGAGGTCTTACCGATAGTTTTTGCGCGTTAGTAGTTCAGAGGTAGAATACCCACTGACCGCGCTCGTGGTCCCCAGCAGAATCAGTCCTGGTACTAAGGCTGACAAAAAAGGAAGCCTGGACATGAGACCAGCAACCCCATCACTTTAAAGCATCCCTGTTAGTGAAACTTCAAATCAGATGCTTGAAGCCCTATGTTTCCCTTCGAAAGAGTAGGAAAAAATAGAAAAGTAAAAGACAGTCATGCTACCTCTGCCTTGACAAAGAAGACATTTAAATCTAAAACGAACGAATGAATAGTAAAATAAGTGGATAATTGGTAATCAGTCTGTTGATACATAAATTGTTTTTAATTCTGTATTGACGATTCTACATCTTAATTTGATCAGCAACCATTTCAATCTTCTTTTGTCCTGTGCATTAAACGTACTGTTGAAGCTTTTAGTCGGCCTTTTCTAAGATGAAAGTCATTTGCTTTTCCATTGGTAGTGGCAAATCATTAGCCGTCAATATATGTTTTCTGTTAGGTCACGGCCCTCGGCTAATCCAGTTTCCCATACATTTTTCGCCATTATTAGGTTTAGACAAAAACTGTTAATTAATTTGATGATAGTGGGCATCATTTTAGGTATGGTTGGCCAAGTTGCAGAGAATCAAGGAAATTAATGGAACCTTAATGCGTTTTGATAATTCAGCTGGTTATAAACCTGCTGGATCCTACTGCTATTGGCCAAGCAAAAGTGTTACGATCCGTTAGTGTCTAATGAATAACGTCAGTTGTTGCTATTTTGTGGTGTAGATCCACTCTTTCATGAATTTATATCATTCCACCTAGCTAGATATATCCACAACATTTTTCCAATATTACTGTGGTGAAGTTGGAAGTATCCTGTCAAAAATGGGAACGTTTCCCAGTAGGAAAGATTTGTCGACTGTGCAGCCTAGACGTAGGTCTCTATAGAGTATGTGCCCTGATCACTGACAGTGATGAGGTTTTTGTTGGGCCTGACAAGTGATTAGCCGTGGAATTCGATAAGGAACCTGAGGAAATATTCTTGGATGAAATAATTGAAGCCAATTATCTCATAGGCAATCAACGGAAAAGGGGCTGTCTCTGTGGTGGTACTCCGGGCAGAAGGTTCTACATCCTGGCTACATCATTCAGTAGAAAGGAACAAATCCAGTGTTTTCCAGAGATAAAAAAATCAGCTTTCCTTAGGAAAATGCTACTTAAAATATTATCCTTTTTAATGCTACTTTGGGACAGATTTTGGACTTATAGATTTGTCAGCCATGTGAAGCTGAAAGACGATCATCGACAGTGGAAAGTCAGTGCCAAGGATTTATTTGATGATGGAGAATGATTAAATTGGACTGGATGTTATGGTGGGAATTTTGAATGTAGCGTAGCTCTTGTTAGTGTCAATATCATGTTGGATTTTGAGCAACAGGAATTGAAAGTTCATGTGAATTAAAGTAAATTAGAGTATTTCACTATCATGGATGTTAAAAACTTGCCGAAACGTCTCGCAGAATACTTTGTCATCTGCGGTTTGCCGAAAGATCCCAAGACTTATGATGTTTCAAAGGTTAGTTACGCAAAACTGTGACTTACTTTATTTCTCAGATTATCACCCACACCGAGGAAATTATTGCGCCTGAAGCGTCAATTGACTTCACCAGATTTCCGGAACCGATTATCGACATTAAGGTAAAGTTTATACAAATTATCCATCGATTCAATTTTTTTTTGTAGATCGTTAGTTTAAAAGAGAAAGAGGAAGTTCCTGAAGGATATACACGCATTAAATATAGCGTTTCTGGGAAACACAAGGCTAACATTATGCTTAACTTTGGCGAAGAGGCTTGTATCTGTTATCGAAGAGGGCGTGACCTACCATACATAAAGGATATCGAGTAAGTGTTTATGATACTGATAGCTTGTTTTTGTGTTTTCTCTTCGCCTAGTTGATATTTTTCATCTGATATTAGATGTCCCGTATCTGAGTGCGGATTACCATTATCTTGTAATATTCGTGTATATACCAACATGCTCTAGTGGTGAAGTGTTTAGTGATTTCAAAATTATTGTACTTCCTTCAGACGGTTTGAAATACACCGCAAGTGTTAGCTTTGCACGTTGAACAGTCAACTCCTGTTAGTCATAGTTTAACATCATCTGTTTCAATTTCGTCTTTTACAGCCTTTATGATTAAAATGATGTGCTTTTTCATTTCACTGTAATGCAGACAGTGGTCTGGAAGCATGTGTAGTCAAGAGTCTGTTAACTTTTTGTATCAACAGTCAATTGAAAGGCTATGGATCTACGGTAAATAATAACCTGGGGGAAGTTGGAAATTCCTCCGGTTCATATCATATCTTTTGTTTGGTAGGCCATGGAGAACAGGTGTAATTACCAGCCTACATAACTCCTCCCGCTTGTTAACAAAATAATAGTTCACAAGAATGCCTGTTGAGAGGCTATTTGACAGTATCTGGTTTTGGAATATGTATTCAAGGAATATACTATTCCAATTGCTTACGCTGAGTTACTGTTGATTACAGTCAACGATATCCTCTGTGTAGGTAGTCGTGTTTAATGTCGTGTGGATAACTGACTTGCTGCGAAGGAGTTTCCTAATTTGGAGAACACACCATATATATATATATGCGGTTCTTTTAGATAAAAATGTCTTTCGAACGCTTTTAGAAAGAACTTGAGTTTGCCGTCCCTGTCAGTTTCAAGACAGTGATACAGGATTGATTGGGGAATAAAGTGGTTAAGGGTATTGATTGCTTCACTTATTTAGGATACTACATCAGTCCCAGTGAACTGATTTCTAGCGGAATCTCAGTTTGGACACAAAAGGCTTGTGTGGTGTTTGCTAAATTACGTCATCTGTGGTGTAGCTGTGATATCCAGTTATCGATCAGAAGTGTACAACACAGCAGTTCTATCTATCCTGTTTTATGGTTGTAAGACGCGACCTTTAAAAGTGGATGACTTGAAGACACCACCGTTCAAAGGGTGTGTCGTGGCATATAATGTGTGTATGAGAAAACTAGAGGATTTCTACGACAACATTCTTTGTAGAATTGGCATCGGTTGTTGGAGACCAACTAATCCAGACATGTATACCACAGATTTTTATCTCAGTAAGCAGAAATGGAACATGCTCTCTAAGCTAGTAGATAGAAAAGGAAAGGAATCTTCTATGTATTTCCCTAAGTTACAGTATAGATGAGCTCTGAAGCGCTTCAAACTTCTAATCGCACCTACTTTCCTACCAGGTTTCATACAAGTGTGAACGTTATGAGAAACTTTGATGATGCCTACAGTGTCAGAAAAGTTGTGTTATAATTATCACATTACACGACTGTTTAGAGACTGAAGACCTTACAGATAAGTTGATTTTTTTTAGACAAGTTTAAGCAGCGTAGTGAAAATTCTACAGGAGGTCTGGTAATACCGTAAGCTGATAAAAGGTTGACTATATGACTCATGAGACAGTGTGACTAATCAGATATCAGCAGAGTTAAAAATAACCTCACTTGTTGTGCAATAAATATCAATCAAGAGGCCTACATTTACTCTTTGTTGTCTAATCAGTTTAATCGAATTTGGTATTTGGTGAAATGGCTACCTTTCTGGTCATGCTACTTCTAACTCTAACGAAAGCTGCCTCATTTCGTTTCTTACATTATTTTTTTCAAATGGATCTGCGTATCCTGTTTTCACCAGATGTTCTTTTACACTTACGTCCTTCCTTTTGTTAACCAGGCTGGATAGTGTTCTCGAGCGCGTTTCATAAGAGGACGCGTTGTACAGTCAATGTAGTCAGCTTCACAGGAGCAAGTGAAATGGTATATGCATGTTGATGTCTTTTAATACGACAGCTTGTCTTTCATCTACTGGCTCAGTGGTGTCTTGGAAAAAAGTGTCACGCGTAGGTTACCAGTGACCTACGTTTTACCGAGAGATTTTAAAAGTCGTTTACCAAGAATTTCTGCCTCAGTATAACTTTTAAATTTAAGATTTAGCGGCAGAATATTTTCGGGGGCTGTATGGACCTGCTCAGAAGCTTTCTTTGGTTTGGTTCCAGGTCCTTGTTTATGGATCTGAGGCACGATATGGTGGGGGTGGAAAACACTTTCCGCCCAGATTCTTCGGAGACTTTGTAGCTCTTCGTCAACAGATTCCTCGGCGCATATTTTCTGGATCTTTGAGGAAAGAGAATAGCTGAGATTCTTGTTTCTGCCTAGAGGGATGGGATTTTCGAAATCAGTAACCTGTACATTCCATGTAGGCAGTGATCAACATTTTTTCGCATTTGAACATCAGGAAAATAGGACATCTAATCAAACTTTAATAATAATAATAATAGCTTTATTCTGAATAACATTTATATGATGTCCAGAATTTTCAGCAGACTTTATTGCATGATATTTTCTCTTCATCCACGATCTTCAAATAAGAGATTGATTGAAAGTAGATCGAGTGACACAATCCTATCTGACCTGAAGCATTACACATCAATCCATTATGATGATATCTCTTCACTGTCTCCTTCGAGAGATACATGATTACATTTTGTTGAATGCAAGTTATAAAAAGCTCAGGTGTACACATTTTTTTTGAACCGATGACACTGCTGAGGAACAGTCATCTAATATACTGGGATTAGCTGCCATCGTAGAGACTAGTAGAAACTTGTGAATTGGTAGGTTGTAAGTGTTTTAAATACTCACCAGAGTAAATATTACTATTAGAAATCATATTTTACTATATTAAAACAAAATGAACAGGAGAAATTATCTGCAATATGCAATGATGGAGGTTTTTTCGGTAGCCCAAGCTTTTAGCAGGCTGCCAACTTCCTAACTTCCTGTGTGTGTTTTTCTTATTATTCGTTATTATTAACATTTTTCTGTATTTCTGTTAATGCGTTATGATAGTACTTTAGGAGATAAACAATGCCCAAAGAAAAATACAGTAGTTCTGTCAAAGACTATTGGTGGTCGTGATGCTAATATGCTTAGTACACTAACAAATCGTTTATTTCTATCATATCTACGTGGTAATCCAGAGAATAGTATTGATTCACTAGCTGTAACTGATCTATGCATTATAATTCCGGGGAAACAAGAAACTTGTCCACCTGCCTATCGACAAGTTACAGAACCGATATGTATAAGTTCAGTAAGTTTTTTGTGTGCGCGTGTGTGTTATCTTAAATGGCATTATTATTACTATTATTATTATTAGTTTTAACTGTGGATTGTATGTACATTAAGTGTCAATAGTCTAACAATTAGAACTAAACCTCCTTTTTTATGGGTTTTTGTAATTTTCTTAAAGTACATCTTTTTGTGTTGTAATCTGATGTAATCCCACCCTGTTGACTGGTGCCAGTGCTCACGAACAAAACCTAAGTTAGGTAGAACTTCCTGCCGATTGTCTCCAACCATCTGACATCAACTAAAGATAGATAATTATATTATAGGTGTTTGTTCACAAGTAGACATCATTTAGAGAAAACCACTGGAAAACCAGCAAGGTAATATTGGATAGGCAACTGTTTCATCCTATTTTGGAGCTTCACAACAGTACAAATTCACCACCAGGGTTCAAACCCAGGACCTTCCGGTTACAAGGCGAACGAGCTCGTAGATCATTCAACTACAAAGGAACCCTATCAGATAACCCATGAATTTTAACTTTTGCCTATTTGCCATGTGTGTATATGGCGCAACTGCCAGCTAGTGTCATAGGCGAGTAACTGTCGTCTTGCTTGACTTTGGGGATCCTGCTGGTTACAACTTCCCACTAGAATTCCAGGGAACTTCCTGCATAGTGCAAGTCACTAGTGAGCATCATATTAATTATCAGGTGTTGGTTTGTAGGGATTTGATTGGTTACTGGTTTGACCACGAGTTGGCTGGCTAGCGGTTGCTATATATACATATATACATATATCGTGAATTGACAGAAGTTAGAATTCACGGGTCATTGAATCTCACCCGCGTGACTGATGAATCAAATGGATAGCCTCGTAACCTTCAGGTCGTGTATTCGACCTCTGGTGAGGTGGTGGATGTAAACTACTGAAGTGTTTCAGGCTTAGGGGATGAAATAGTTGTCCACTAGTCTCTGGCCTTTTAGTAGTCCTCAAATTAATGTCAGTCTGACCTCATTTATTAACAGAGTATTGTTGCTGTAGTAACCAGTAGAATAAAATCTTTTTGTATGCTATTCTTTTCGACTCTGTTTTCAGTGAAGCCTGTTTTTTATACTGTAAAAGTATCAGGATTTATATTTCCAGCCGCAGAGTCTCGGATAGGAGCTCGTCGTGTGACCGGAAGGTCCTGGGTTCATACCTCTGAGGAGTCCGAAGCTGGGAAAAAACAGCTGATTTTCCGATAGTCCCTGGTTTTCCATGGTTCTCAAACTGACATCATCCCGTTATCAAACGAGAAATAATATTATTACAGGATTTCATCATAAACTGACATCAGTTAGAAAAACACTGGAAACCAGCAGGAAGCACTGAGCAGCTGTCTCGTAGTTTGGGACTCTTCATCAGTACGCACCCGCTGGGGTTCAAACACAGAACCTTCCGGTTACAAGGCTAGCAAGCTCATAGATCATTAGGCCACTTGGACCCGATCCAATAGTCCATATCGTGAATCGGCAGAAGTTGGAATTTATGGGCTGGCCACTGGGTCAGGTCTCAGTTGCTTAATGGTCTACGAGCTTGCTAGCCTTGTGACCAGAAGGTTCTGGATTCAAACCCCTGTGGTGGGTGCGTACTGGCGAAGAGTCACAAACTAGGACGAAACAGTCGACTGTCCAGTACTCCCTTGTTGATTTTCTAATAGTCCTCTAACCGAGATATCAGTTCATGATGAAATCCTGAAACCAATCAAATCCCTATAAAGCAGCACTTGAATAATAATATTATTATTATTTTAGATAATTAACATCCCAACCTTTCTATCCATTGTTGTTTCTTTTCCAATTTTTAGTTTCGACTAAAAGCCTATATATGTTATCGAAAATCACTTGTAAAACAATGCATTATCTCTTATGAACCTGAAGTATTATATTGGTATCGTGTACCAAACACTATGGATTATGATTTTACTGATTTGGATAAAAGATATAAAGAAGAAACTTCAAAGTGTTCTCTGCCCTCATTGAGTAAGCCTGAACAATGCAGTGACCAGGTGAATAATGAGGCATTGGATAACAATAGCTCAGTTGCTACAGATTCACCACCAGGTATGTTGAAAATTTTTTTATTCCTTCCGAGCAACTGAGTAGATTCTATAGAGTTATTCGGCTTTTTAATTTATGAGTGTACTGATGAGTCGTGTTTCAAGACTCTTCGCTTAATGTGAGTGGTATAATTAACCCTTATACTAGGATGTGCGTTGTTATTCCCTTAGGTTCCCAGTGGAACAGGGTTCTATTAGCGGATCTCCATTTCATTATCATCTCTGCAGTCCTCCTTACGCGATTCTACGACTGCTCATAGGCTCTCATCCCCCTCTTTACACGATTTCCTCCCTGTTACTCTCGGAAGCCCGTTTGAGTTTTTACTCGAGAGTCTACCTGGCGTGTAGTGTCACTCAACCTTCTCCTTAGCATATGTCTGGTCCATCTTCATTTCCTCTAGTTCGCAGACAGAGTTCCTTGCCACTTATCCTTTCTGATTGGTTATCTGCTCTTCAGTATGCAGAGAAATGGGCAGTTGTTGATGAAAGTTTTCAGTCACCTGTTTGGAATGCTTTTGGTGACGCTTGCCTGCCTCAAGTTTCTCAACTTGACATTCATGTTAAAAATCCGAATCTTTTTCTGTATACTTAGTGCAGTAGATTTACAAACTGGTGTCAGAATAATGCTGAAGGACTATCTTGCTTCTCCAATCCCAACTCTTTATTTGTGCCATCACCCGTAGTTGTAACGATTCTGACCTCCTTCAAATTTCTCCCGTTCATACTGGTTGGTACAGTTTAAAATGTGTTTACTCTATGCAGCTGTGTTAGGCCCTATGATCCAGTTAGAATACAAATAACGAAAATATTGGTGTGCTGTATTGTGTTTGAAAAAAAAGTGTCTCATTGTATTTCAACAGACTCTGAAATAGTATCCCAATCTGATTTCTACTTCTGTTTACAAATTGGTTGACAAATATAATTGACTGACTGGTTTCAGCATAGACCTTTGCACAGATGTGCACCAGTTCAACTTGCCACTCTCCCCCTATGTAGCACATAAAGCAAGAGAAGAGAGTAAAGAGAGAGGTATTAAACAAAAGTGTGAGGGAACAATATCATTTTATTGTATATGACAAATCACAAAGAATGAGTGAATGCATCTGCGTCAGTCATTTGACAACGATGATTTTCAACCATATCACCAATTGTTTCTAGTCTTCATCGGCTCTTATCATCACGAGGTCCTAAACCGGCCAGCCAGTCTGCACCTCCCTACGTGGCTGGATGGCTGGCTGGCTCAAACTAACTGTTATAGATTTCATTGACTGATGAAGACATGTTTTGATTTCAACACCGCCACTAGTTCTTCTCCAACAACCTGATCTATCCTAGGTCAGTTAACATTTCCTGTTGTCGAGGAAGGTGATGGCTGGCTAGAGACATAAATAACACATGTCCTAACCATATAAATCGATGTAACTTCACGGTCTCGTCGACTGATTATCCCTCCTTGAATTAGCTAGCCACTCGACGTCTAACCAACTGAATATTACTCACCCTATTATACTATACCACCACGTCAGACGGGAGATGTAACTCAGACACCTATGTGATCAAAGACAGCTGGTCTTCCCATATCTTACAGTTTCAATGGCCATGCTTCACAGCCATATAGCAGGACGGAACGAACCGCTTACTGAGCAGTACACACGTCTCTGGCCGACAGCTGGATATCATGTCTACTCCAGAGATGGCATAAGTTTGCAAATATTGAACGAACCTTCTGTATCCGTGCTGAGATTTCGTCAGCGATCAACCCGCTGGTATTGGCTGATGCAGCTTCCCGAATAAGTGAATTGGTCAACACCCTCTACCAACAACTTCACTTCTGCCTGTCTTTCAGCTAGGAGTCGATATAGTCCAGTCCAGTCCAGTCCTGTAGCATTATCTTACATGTTACAATAGGAGTGAATCGCACACCAAACATTCGAAGATTTCTGCACCTCAAGGTGTTCAAAAGACTGTTCGGCGAGTATGGCATAGAATATAGTATGATTCTCAAGTTAATTAGGCAGAATTCGTAGTAAAATCAGGCTAAATAATGACTAGTAAACTGATGTCAAGGGTGACGTCGATAAAACCTATAGCTCCGAAGGATGAAAGGCTGTTAAAAGCTATACAAATTTAGTTGTGTAAGTATATTCACTACAATATCACAATTTCCTGCCCTTGATGTTGATGAATACTTGTAGGTACTCAGCAGGAAATGTCTGTCAAACTCTTGATTCTCATTCAACTACTGTACATCCGCGAAATGAAATGTGTAATCTTACTGAGGCTGTCTCTGTGAAAGACTTGTGTTGTTGTCCACTATGTGAATGTGTAATCAGAAATCTCTGTGGTTCACTGATGAATATTTTCTATAGAACACAAAATAATTGAGCAAAGGATATCCTTTTCGATAATTTCCTCTTCTGGCTCTACAATTATATATATATATATATATATATATATATATGTTCATATACATAGAATATTCTAGTTTAGTAGTCAGTAAAAATATTAGTGTTTTTTTTATATAATATCGATTTGTTAGGTAAGATCACAATGGAATTACAGTTCATTAAAGATGCTTAAATTACAGTAATAATAATATAATAGCAAATGGAATATCAGCTAAAATTAGGAAAATTCCACAAAAATTGAGGGTGATTCAAACCCAGATGGTCAAGATAAGGACAATGTCTGAACTAACTTCTTTTGGACACATAAATTAGGCTGCTTAATGTGGATCCCAATGGCCTCAGCAATATTTAGTAGTCGAACTCTTAAGGCGAAATTGAGATTTGTTGGTATGCGGTAAATGACCATGAAAGCATGGTTAACATCAGTCTTGTGTTCTGTATCCACAAGATGAGATAGAATAGCGCCACGAGTAGATTTTGTTTGTCCTTTACTTAACCACACAGGGTGATGTTCGAAAATTCGACGAGAAACATGCCTATTTGTACGGCCTATGTAACTGTCTCACTTCACAGGAGCAGTTAAATTAGTAGATACACATGGAAGAGGTGAAATTAGGCAGTTTGTCTTTTACTCCCGAACTCAAAAGAGGAGTGCTTTTGAAGGCACAGAGCAATTCGGCAGCAGGGAATGCTCTTTTTACCGCATTTCTAAGGCGCTGTGTTAGTATCTCGCTGTTGTCCCCAAGGAACTGCATTTGTAAGAATAAGGCCTTTTTAGAAACTGTTGGCACCTTGGGCTGCTTTGATTTTAGATTCATATTCTTACCAATAAACTTTTCTGGATAACCGTTTTCACTAAGCAACCGTTCAATATTATTAAGTTCCTCATCAAGACATTCATCCAAGCAGATTGCCCTTGCTCTGTGGACCAAGCACTTTATCAAATTGCGTTTGTATTTCAAGGGCACGAAGCTGTAAAAATGAGTATACTGACCCGTCGATGTAGGCTTTCTATATACACTTCTTCTTATTGTGGAAGTACATCCCGATGATACTCCTGATTGTGGTGGACTGTAGGGAGTGAGAAGACAGGCAAATTTGGGACCGATAAGAGAACTCTAGAAGATTTGAACTTCTTAGACGAGTTATATCTGATGTCACAGAGACTCGAGAATTCGCAGACGAAAACCAACACGTTGTCAGAAGAGACAAGCAACAAAGACATGACTTCAAGTGAACATAGGGATGACAAAGGTTATGAAGATACTCGACCGGCAATAACCACAACAAGCACCAATCACTGTCGACAGGAGGGATTTTAAGGAGGTCATTTCTTCCACTTATCTGGCCAGGCAGCATCGTTTCACCTAGAGGCGGCACAGATGAAGTTGTCAAAACCAGATAGTATCGGAAAGGCAAGAAGCATCTTAATTAATTTGAAATCACTGCAGATATCTGGAGCCATTTAGCATGAATAACAGGATTCGGATTTTCAACACAAATGTGGAGTCAGTTCTTCTGTATGCTTCAGAGACTTGACGCATGCGTCACAGAAAAAATAATTTCCAACAGGCTATTGTGAAAACTTATAAGGAGTTACCTTTGCTAGTTCAACACTAAAGGTCAGCTTGACTGTCTCGAAGAATAAGCAACAAAGAAGTCTGTCAGCGAACCAACCAAGAACCTATTGCCAGGCTGGGAAATCTGCCGAAGGAAATATAGGTACATTCTGAGAAGACCGTTGAGTGACATCGCACGCCAGGCAAACCGTCGAGTGGAACCCAAATGGGAAATGAATAGTTGTGTGTCCGAGGCTGACATGCATAAGATTATGTGAAGAGGAGGTGAGACCTCATGAGCAGTTGCGGAGGAGGACTGCAGAGGACAGGCGAAAATGGAGTTGTGTTGCTGAAGCCCTATATTCCACTCGTAAGCCAAGGGAATAATAATAATAATAATAAGTATAATAATAATAGATTCCTTTCCATTACTGTCTCACTAATCATTTATAATGTAAAAAAAGCTAATCAAGTTTTGAGTATGACATACAATGTGACAACTTCTCTACTAACAGATCATATTTCTAGCATTACACCTTGGTGGTCCTATGCGCTTTCTAAACATAACACCATCTAACGCCCTCCCCTCCACTTTGTCTCCCATTGCCTAGCTTTTCTTATTTTTATTCTTATTATGGAATTAAAGCACTCAGGGACTGGGCAGTGCAAAGTAGGTGGTAGGTTGATTAATCATTTCAACAACTTTTTGTAATCAGTCATATGATCGTTTAATCATCACCTGATGTGTTAATTAACAAATAAGTTGAATTACGTCACTAACAATTCCATTAGTTTATTACATATTAAAAAAAGAATGCTTGTTTCTTTAATAGTGTAGTTTATAAGGAAAATCTCAGGTATACATCATTTCATTTCTGCCCGAAATTCACGGCCGGTCCCAATGGCTGAATGGTCTATGAGCTTGCCCTGTAACTGAAAGGTCCTGAGTTCAAAACCCCGTAGGTGGTTATAATGTCAACAAAGACATCCACCGGGTTGCTAACCCAGAACCTTCCGGTTACACAAGGCTGGCGAGCTGTTAGACCATTCAGTCACTGTGATTTGACTAAATGCTCCATGGATTCTAGCGCAACTGGCACCAGCCAATGTCATGGGAGAGTGTATGTCTTCACCCGCCTCCAGGTGGATCCCACATGTCACGACTTTTGACTAGAACCCCAGGAGACTTCGTCCTGTAGCCAGTCACTAGCGAGCATTAAGTTAGTTTTCAGCAATTAGTTTTTAGCTGTCCAATGCTCCCTACTGGTTTCTGATGCTTCTCTAACTGATATCAATCCCTATAAACAAATTCATAAATATTTATGTTTGGTTGAACTGATGGATTAATGGTGACACTGTCTGTTGTGATAGTTATGTATTGTCGGCAGACTGATATGGATAAATGTATGTATGCTTGTGGGTGATACCGTCTAGAAAGATTCTGTCCAGCAGCCTTCTCGAATTTACTAATATGACTGTCTGTCAGCTGGTCGATCTACTCGACTTAATTGGTGCTAACCACCGGGCCATCGTTCCACCACTGGTCTGAGTCCTGCAGCGACCGAGATTCTGATTTCACTCACCATATCAAAAAGCAAGATATGGAAAAACCATTAAAATTGCTGAACACTTCTCTAAAATCTTCGTCTTTGTGATGGCGATAGTTAAATTAGTTGAATTCCTATGTTCCGATAATCTGACTACTCCCGATTTATTGGTCTGAATGACTTATGTGGTTGACCTCACAGTCATTGCAAGCTATTTCTTAGGTTACTTTATTTTGTCTAATTGTGTCAAAGGTGGGTCTTAGTCCATAGAATTTGTCCTTAGATGAGTTCGTAGGCTTCATCACCATCCTAATTCCGGTGTCAGGAAGAATCCTATCCAGGTTTTCAAACGTATTGCCTCCATATATGCTAAAACTGTAGATGTCTTAAATTCTTTCTTATTTACGTTTATGGTTGATGGTTTCACTACTATTTTCCTCTTCTTCTGAGCTTTTTCGATCTTTTTAATAACGTTATATAGGATGGTTATTTCGCATCCATAATTTTTCCTGTCAGTTTCATCATTTCGGTTTTCTGATGTAGTGCTTAGACAATTTGCTCGGTTTGTTAAACACTTAAATAAGCCGCCTGTCTGTCTGTTTTCAGCATAGAACTTTACACCGATGTGCAGCAGTTCAAGTCACCACACTCCATGTAGCACACAAAGCAAGAGAAGAAAGAAGAAGAAATGCAAAATAGAGACAGTAGACAGGAATATGAGACAAAAGGAATAGTAGTAACGAAGAACAATATAGTTTCATTGGGTATTATAAGTCACAAGGAGTGGATGCATCTGCGCCAGCCATTGAGCCATATCACCGATAATTGTCTCCAGCTTTCATTGGTGTTTACCGTCCCGAGGACCGCTACCAGTCAGGAAGTCTCTGCCTCCCTGCGTCACTGGCTTAAACTAACTGATGTGGATTTCATTGACTGATGCCGCCATGTTTTGGTTTGACCACCGCTAGCTCTTTTCCAGCCTGACCGACCCTATGTCAGCTAACATTTCCTGGTGTCGAGGAAGGCGATGACTAAGGATGCATGCGTAACACATGTCCTAACCATCTCAGTCGATGTGGTTTCACAGCGTCGTCGGTTGACTTCCCCTTTCACCTACCTAGCACTCGACGCCTCACCTCAATATTGCTCACCGTATTATACCACTTCACACGGGAAATAGAACGCACACATCTATGATCAAAGACAACTAGTCCTTTCATGTCTTCTGCTCTCAATGGCCAGGTCTCACAGCCATAAAGGAGGACGAAGCGGACCGCTGAGCAGTACACACGTCCTTTGATCGATAGCCAGCTGGATATCATGTCTACGCCAGAGAGGGCGTAAGCTGTCATATGCGAGACGAGCCTTCTGTATCCGTTCTGAGATTTCGTCAGCGATGAACCCACTGGCATTGACTGATGCAACTCCTCAAATAAGTGAAGCGGTGAACGCGCTCTACCACTTCACTTCCTATTTCTAAGCCAGGAGTGAATGTAGTTCAGTCCTGTAGCATGATCTTACATTTGGTGGGAGCGAATAACATGCCAAACATTCGTAGATTGCAACTCAAGGTGTTCAGAAGACTGTGCTCTATTTTGTCAGCGTCTTCACCTAGCAGAGAGGACTATATCATCTGCATATTCTAAGCCGCCTGCCTTTTACAGAAGACGAATGAAATGAATTAAAGTTTGAATATCTATTCGAGTGGCTAGAATATCAGAATCCCGAGATATCATGAAATGAAACAGTTAGAAACAGCATTGGTGGGAAAAACAATATGTATCCCATAAAATTCAGAGGTATATTATAGTCAGGTGGAAGGAGACGTTGATCACTGAATATCTCTGTTCATCGAATATACACCTAACAGCTGTCATGGCTAATAACTCAACACCCATATACCAGAGATATGCAAAGTGTTACTACCAATAAAATCGAAGGATAAGAAATGATAAAATCATATATGTGTTTAAAGACAGTTTGAAAGTTATCTGAGTAGTGTGGTGTGTGCTACTGATAAGATATGCCAGTAGTATATAAAGAGACTCGTCGACATAAAAAAAATAGAAGGAAGAGAAAGCATATGATTCAGCGTTACGAAGAAACATGGGATACCTGAAAGGAACGCAAAGAAACACAATTTGGAGGATGGAAGTAGCACAACACGGAGGATCTGTGCAAATGATCGCTGTATAGCGATGCTAAAATCCAAATATTCCTTTACCAAGTCTCTGGTTTTCCACCTTCACAGTAGTACCTTGATATTGCGATTATGCGCTATTATAAATGGTTTTCTAAATGTCATTATCACCGGTCTTATTACCGGCTTAGTGAGGTGAAGGAGCGCACCCGACTGGAGATCGAACCTTGAACGATATGTGTGGTCGGCAAGCAGTCTACCGCTGTACCACTGACACACTTCTGTCAGGTAGATTTATCCTATTCCATGCAGTTATACCCTTTTCCACAGTGGCCTAATTCTATTCTCACATTTTTCATTGCTTTTTTCTATTTTTTCTCTCCCTTGAATCTAAAATAAATCGTCAAAAAATGCCAAATGTCAACGACGAATGAAATTCATCAAGTGGCTCCACTGGATCCAGATATCTTTCAAGTAGCGAATTTTTGTCTTCCTTGGGGTGCATCAATTGAATCATGGTCGGTGAATCAAGATCCACCAGAAGTGAATTCTTTCACTTTTATGCTAACAAATGAATCTTATCAACAGGTTTGTTGTAGTTAATCTTGTTTTTTATACCCCGGAATTTTTGGGCGTCATTTTCTACTTGAACATATATATACATATATAATAACTGATATCTATTGTGCAAGAAGAGGTGGTGGCTCTTGTGGCGTAAATGGTTTAATGGATAGTGCTTTTTGGAGTTTGAAACGATGGGTAGTGGATTCGAGTTCCAGTTGAGGCGGGTAGGGGAACATCATCACACGTCTGAGAATTGCAGGCACATCCAACCGGATGAGTCTCGAAATGGGACGAAATATGTTCATCTTGAATTCTCCTACTAATCACCAAGCACCAAATATTTGTCTGTTGTTGTTTCTGCAGAAAACATGATGAAGAGAAACTATTGTAATAAGTTACGTTTATATTTATCGGATTTTTGATACCCACCAATTCAGTGACAGTGTCAAAGTCCCTCAAGAAACTCCTTATGCCTCCTTCTTCGGAAGCAGCACACCATGCAATCTTCATCGTCTAGAGGCAGAAGGAGAAGACAAGAGACTTGGTAACGGAATATACGCGTCGGTGGTACAGCGGTTAGGACGCTCGCCGACCATGCACATGGTCCGGGGTTCGATCACCGGCCGACGCACTCCTTTACCTCGTCGAGCCAGAAATAATGCTGGTGAAGAGGAAAGGTTGGGCATGAGGTTAGCAACCCCATCCTGTAAAATAAGCACTGCTACAGAAACTTCAAGCCATTAGCTTAAAGCCCTATGTTCCACTGGGGAACGTGAAGGAAAAAAAAACAAATCTTCCGTGTTGTGGTACTTCTGCCCTTCCTTCGTATAGTGTTTTTGTTTGTCTTATTCTTTTGTCTCTCATGTTTTCTCGCAACACTGGTGTTGTGTTGATTTGCTCTCCCTCTTTGACGTCTTTGCTATTTGATATATTTTATTTTTTGCCGATGAGATGGACGTCTCTTTTTAATACTACTAATAAACGTTATCAGTAGTACACGCCATAACAGGGTGGTTTTCCTTTCTATTGTTATTGAGCTAAGTGTCATCTATTGACTAAAATATGTGATTTTTAACAAAATAGACTGCGAGTTCAAACACGTCTATAGCACCGCCTACTATTCAGTCTCAAACACCTACACATCATTCATACTTATTAACTGTCATTTAGACAGTCACTACTTTGTTGTGAATGCGTGATTTATATATATATATATATATATATATATATATATATGCTTGTGTGTCTCGGTAGACTTTTTACTTTGTACTTCTTTATGACTATGAGACATGGACTTTGTAATGTAAGAAGATATATTATTATTATCATTATTATTGTTTCCTTTAGTTCCTAGAGGAACATAGGGCTTCAGACGCACATCTCCATTGCATTCGGTTATCTGCCAACGTTTTCATCACCTGACTCCACGTCTGCCTACATGCTTTCATCTCCTCTTCACATCACCTCCTCCATGTCACCCTCGCACTGATGACCAAATCGCCGCTTCCCGTTTGGTTTTCACTCGAGTGATGGCCTGGCATGTTATGTCACTCACTTGATGGTTTGTTTTCTCAGAATATGGCTAATCCACCTCCATTTCTTCCTGCATATTTCTTGCACGATTGGTTCCTACCGAGTTGGCTCGTTCATTGCCAGAGATCCCTGTTTCTGATGTTTTCTGACCAGCCATCTGGTCTTGAGTAGTATTGAACGAAGGCAACTGTTGATGAAGGTCTGTAGTTTGTTCGAAATGCTGTTCGTGACGCGGCACGGTGCCAAGTCTCTGATCCGTACAGTGAGTAGCACTGACTTCACATTGGAGTTGAAAATCCGAATCTCATTTTTCATGCTGATTAGTGCTGTTGATCTCCACACAGACTTGAGAGTAATGAAAGCTTGTCTTGCTTTCCCGATTCCCGTGCTTTGATATCCTGTAGTTGAAACGATGCTTCCTAGGTAGGTAAAGGAGGTAGTTTCTTTCAGGTTCCTCCCATTTATGCTTATTGTTGTATCTTGTTGCTGTTGTTGGTGTTGGCCAGGAATCTTCATCACCTCTGTTTTCTCTATGTTCACCTGAAGGTCTATCTTTGATGCCTCTTCTATCGCCGAGTTGTTGCTTTCCACTTGCATATCTTCCAGTTTGTGGGGAATCAGACATATATGACATCGGCGAAGTCCAGATCCTCGAAGTTACTTATTGTGTGGGTCCATTTTATGCCTGTCTCCTCATTGCGCGCCGCTGTCTGTCTACTGCAATCAGGAAAATCACTGGAGATAGTAAGCAGTCAGCTTGTCTTACTCCCGTCTTCACTTCGAAGGATTCCGTGAGTTTCCCGTTGCGGATTACTTGGCATGCAGCATTGTCGTACAACTGTTGGATAAGATGTATAATTGTTGGAAGAAGACATACAGAGACTAGCTATCTTTGACCACAGGTGTTTGTGAGATTTCATCGCTTTTGCTGCCTTCAAGGTGTATAATCTAGTGAGTAATATTGAGGTCCGGCAGAGGTATAAGATGGGGAAGTCAGTCGTCGGGTGGGTTGTCAAGTTGTATCGATTGATATTACTAGGACATATGTGTTACTACGCACGACAAACCATCATCTTCATTGAGTAATATTAGTTGATATAGGATTGATGGAGATGAGAAGTTGCATATCACTCATGTCAATCATTAATGCTAGCCAGATCGATATGTGGCATGACCAGTTCAATCAGTTAGCTAACCAGAAATCGACTTTTTTGAGCTGAGTTAAACACGGTAAGAAGTTCGGCCGCAAACGAGCAGAATAACTGTCCGGTGTTTTTTGTCACCTCGACCTGTCTGGCTAGCAAGCTCTACTGGTTGATATTGTAAGGATATAAGACAAGGGCCAGGCAACAGATCGCTTATTCAGAAAACCTAGAGATTTTTATCTACATTATTGTCAGTGGAGAAGCAACTTCTCCTGATTGGTTGTTTTCTTGCTGAAGGTTATTCTGTACTGCTTGTGACCGTTTCTTGGAAAGTTAAACCATGCATCTGCGAATCGTATTTGCACACGTCAAGTCTGCTGCGATTGGTTGTTGACTTCCTCAAGGTTAAGCTTTGTTATTGTATTTTCTCATGACCCCGATTTGGGACGTAAACATTGACGTAAATTGTTGTCTACAGTCTTGGCTTGCAGACAGCTTTCACCGCAATATGAGTGGTATGCAACTATTGTTATTTATTATTTTATTCCTTTGCGTTTCCCAGTGGAACATAGGGAGTCTTCAAGCTAGAGGCTTGAAGTTTCGGTAGCAGTGGTATTTATTTCTACGGGATGGGGTTGCTAGCCAGCTTCACCTAGCACAACCTTCCCACTTTACCAATTTTATTACTGGCTTAGCGAGGTAAAGAAGTGCGTCGGTGGTCGGGGATCGAACTCCAGAACACATGGGGCGTGGTTGGCTAGCATTCTAGCTCTGTGCCATCGACGTACGGTATGCAACTAGTCATCTCAATCAGTCAGTAGTATATAAATATAATTTTATGCAAACATGCTCGATTTCCAAAGGAAATTTTACCACTCGAACTGTGTAGATTGCCAATTGGTTAGCAATTTGCAAATTATGAATTCAACATAGAATTAGGCTGGAGAAAAGGGTTAGGGGTGTGTAATCAAACCAAAATCTGACATGAATCCATGAAGACTGAGTGTTGATGTGATGAACGAGGTAGTAGTAAAGTGTATGCTGACTGTCTTGAGCCAGTCCAAATGCTAAGAACCACTGTCTGGCAGCGACTGTTGGTAATATCGATAGAAATTGTTCTCGATGGTGCTGATGCACTCACAGTGACTTATGGAGTCCTAGATCCACCAAGTTCTCATTATCCTCCATGTAAATTATTCTTCCCGCTCCACCCTTTATATTTCCCTTTATTAAATAATTCCTTCAAAATTTTCTTTTCTATCTTCGTGTGGTATATAGAATGTGGCTTATTGGTGATGGATAACAGTATTTTATACGGTTAGCGCCTTTCGTTCTATTTTTAACCTGTCAGATGGATTCATCCACGACCTTTCAGTTATTGATCGATTGATTGATTGGTGGTCCTACCACTGTGACTCCAACCTCAGCACTTATCTTTCAAAATGCCGAATCAATATCCACTAGGGGACTTAGTCGTGAGGGGTCCACCTCATGACCCATATTGATGAGATGTTTGGCAATGACACTATTGTGAGAACGTTTATTCCCTTGGAAATCAACCTTTTTGGTACATGTTCACAGAATCGGAAGCGTATGTGACCTTTCTGTTCTCCCAATGTTACTGCTACTGCAGATAATACGTGTAAATTTGTATACACAGTAAGAGTAAACATGAGATAGGGTATCCGTCGACTTTTGATTGCACTAAGAAGCATGCTCTCCGATAAACGGGAACCCACTTAGCTGCAAGATAGGCTGTGGCTAGTCAGGTATTCAATATTCTGTTAACTATTGCTGCAATAGGTTCACTTTTAAAATCGAGTTGAATGAAGATAGGCTGTTTTACATCCCCTTTGTCTTTCCAACTTGTTAATGAATTTCTTAGGGTAACTGTAGTTTTCTAATAACTTTTTAAGCATCAGAAATTCTCCCTCTTATATTTCTTTAGAGGATATTCTCCTGACTCTATAATAAAATAGAGTTTTGACCAGTACTTGTTCATAGCTATTTGAAGAAGAAGTCGGTAATGGGTCACACCTATTTTTTGAAGACTAGGGATACTATCTTGCCGCCAAATTCCTCGGCTGCTGGGGCAGAATTTGAACCTATAGTTCATCCGGTAGTTTGACGTCGATCTCCGATACTCTAATGAGTTATGACTGAGTTGACTAATTTCTAGTAACTTAGTGGATGGTGACTAGCAGTGGAATCCACCAGGATGCGCACTTCGTCCCATTTGGGACTCTTCATCCAGCGGATGTACGTGCATTCCCTAATGAGTGATGGTGCTGTTCCCACTAAGGCTTGAACCCAGTACTCATTGTTTCTCAGATGCCAGGAAGTTATCCGCTAAACCACTGGGGAAAGTCCGAATCGCACAAGAGAGATGGCTGTCGGGGCCTATATAGTCTAGTGGATAACGCTTTGACCCCTTTGAAACGATGAGTACTGGGTTTGAGACTCATTGGGGACATCACCATTACATTATCACTGGAGAATGCAGGTACATTCGCTGGCTGAAGAGTCTCAAACAGGACGAAATGCGCATCCTGGTGGATTCCGCTGCTAGTTCACCATTCATCAGACAATCATCGAAGCATTCACAGAGGAGGGGGCCGACATGTCAACGTGAGGACAAACACTTTAGTCCAATCAATCAATGAGGGAATTCCAAACTGAATTGAATTGAATAATAAACTAACAAATTGGTAAAATTAGCATATTACGCATCTAAAATTTCATATTTTTCTTTTTTTCTTCTTTTCTTATTAGCTCTATGGTGTTGCATTGACATTTTATGAACCCTATGATCTTAAACAATTAGATTTACTCAAAGGCTATTGTTTAGGCTTGGATCCTGAACTTGTCAGTGCTATTATTTCATCTAATTCAACTACAGATACTATGCCTGCTACTACTGGTGCTGCTACCAATTTAATAATAAACAACCATGACTGTGCTGTTAATGAAGTAGTAGATGAAGAGGAGAAGGCGATCGCTGAACGTCAACGTCATTTTTTAGCATCACGTGTCGGTGATCGTGTGATTGGTGTAACAAAGACTATTTGTTTATTATCTCGTTGGTCGTTCACTTTACCATTTTCTAATTTTCTCGGATTTCTGTATAGTCGATGTTTATTATCAAATGAATTGAATTCTATACCGTTTGAACGGTGAGTAAATTATTATTATTATTGTAATTATCCCTTTACTTGTTATTTCTGGATATCTTTTAAAATGCTGGTCCACCGAGGGAGAGGGCTCTCGAGTGGTCGCGCTACAGGATGATCCTGCATGCCGTTCTCGTCTCGTAAGAGGCAGGGATGGGTGTGTTTGGTTCACCTGAAAACCAATACCCAGTCAATGGGTGTATCACTGTGTGAATTGCGTCGGTGGTATAGCGGTTAGGATGCCCACCGACCATGCACGTGGTCCGGGGTTCGATCCCCGGCCGACTCACTCCTTTACCTCGCTAAGGCAGAAATAATGCTGGTAAAGAGGAAAGGTTGGGCATGAGGCTAGCAAACCCATCCCATAAAATAAACACTGCTACAGAAAATTCAAGCCACTGCCTTGAAGCCCTATGTTCCACTGGGGAACGTGAAGGAAAAAAAACTTGTTATTTAATAGAGTTTATTGTTGTTTCTGCTTTAATGAATTTGTGTGTGTGTGTTGGGTGGATCATTGGTAGTAGAATGTACTTGACAGTCGGTCACATGGGAATTGTTCTGGGTTTTTCGATTCCCGAGGTTGATTCACCCCTGAGTCTGCTGTGCTAGTTGCTCGTAGTGAACCTGGAAAAAAAAGAGAAAGGTTAGGCATGCGCACAACTATCTAGATACACAAACTTGGTGACAACTTCAAACGGTTCACCTGTGTAAAGGTGCGGGAGTATAGCTACAGGCAGACAGGCTCTCCTGCATATACCATACTTACAGACACTGATCGCCAACTGATTAAGTGAATGCTACCACGCAGTAAAATGGTATCGTCTGTGTACATGAAGTCAAGAAGTATGTCTCCAGGAAGCAGATCTACACCACCACCATACACGTCTTTCAGAACTTATTCTAGAATGTCATCGATACCGAGAGAAATGGAGAGATTGGGCGGCAATCCTATCTAACCCTACTGTTGGTTGGGAACGGTGGTGATAGCTGGTTGTATGCACTCACTTTTCTTAAGATATCTCTATTCAGGGTTTCCAGGATGTTGAAAAACTTCCAAAGTACACCTCTCTCTAACAGACACTTCCAGATTGAGAGAGAGTGAAAGCAGTTCTGTCCAACGATTCGAGGCTGGCTCTAATATCAGGAAACACAACTATTTTTGGCCTTCATTACGTGTGATTGTGTTCCAACAACTAACTAATGAAGAGTGAACAAGTGATCAATGCATTCACGGCCTAAACGAAATCCAACCTATTCTTCACGAATCAGTTCGTCACGTGTTTTGCACAGTCTGCGTAGCAATATATCAGCCAATATTTGAAATGCTACTGGTGCCAAACTAATGCCTTCTACGGATGTCGTAGGTATTACACCAGCCCTTTTTTAAAGATGGGCATGATAAGGAAAGGTTAGGCACGAGGCTAGTAATCCCATCCTGTAAAATAAACACTGCTACAGAAACGTCAAGCCACTAGCTTGAAGTCCTATGTTCCACTAAGGAACGTGAAGGAAAAGAAATGATAATGAAAGGACATACGTGGCAGGGACTGTGAATCGTGACCAGATGAGATCATTTCAAGATAAAGTCCGGAGTCTACCCACTCTTGGTTGTACCAGCTCTTTGGGGCCATTATAGTCTATTTCATGTAACTAATCTACTATTTCAATAAGGAAGAAAAAGACCACATTTACAGTATATTATGATATAATTATTGTATTTCACAGGTTCTCATCAGCTGCAAACCATCTAAATTTACAATGGTTAAAAATAATAACAATAACATACTTATATGTTTGAATAGTAGTAAAGAAAAAATTATGAGATCAATGCATCCGAAATATAAGCATTACAGTTTTTGGTTTAAGTTACCATCAATTTATACGCTTTCAAAATAGAAAAGGAGGGTGGGGGTTGGGGAGAAAAGAAGATAGAAAGCACATCGGTTTACTTAGCGATTCAAGAAGGTTATAGTTCATAAAATTGAAAACTTTCATGTGGTTGTGTTCTCTGAGCTGGATAGTTAATTTGCAAAGCTTTCATCACCCTACTAGGTGACATCTTCAGTGCATACTTCAATTTGAAGTGAGCTTTTAGATTTCTCCACGAGCTTATTAATCATCTCTCCCGGTGGTGACCTTGGACGTGATTGGTTGTTTTTGTGTGTTTTCACACCTTCTAGGCACTTGTATTGGAACTGATTGTTTCTTTGACTTGAATTTTGACCCTTTTTGTGTGACGTTTCTTTCTTATCGGTTGATAAATTTTGTCTATCTCGATGTGTCTATTGATCGATGATTCACTGGAATGCCAAGCTTGTAAAAATTCTCTAGCATTCTTGTTGTTTCCTCTGTCTAATATTTGAACATTTTCCCAATCGAATTGATGCCCGTGGTTGTCTGTATGTAGTTATGTGAGGGAGTGGATATCATGTCTTTTGACAGCTAGCTTATGTTTGTGGGTACGAAGACGCAGGGGACGTCCACTTTGGTCAATGCAGTGTTTTTCGCAGTTGTTACAATTTATTTTGTAGATGATGTTGGTTTTATCTTCTTTCGCTGTTGAGTCTTTTGGTTGACACAGAACTGAGTGAAGTGATTTTGTTGGTTTGTGTGCGACGTGAATTCCTAAAGGTTTGACGAGTCTTGCAGTGATTTCTGAGATGTTTTTTACATATGGTAAGGCGATTTTCTTTGTGCTTTCCTTGGGGGCTTTTGCTTTTATAGGTTGGCTTGGGGTTATATGTCTTTTGATGAAATTTCGTGGATATCCATTTTTTTTGGAAGACGTCCATGGGATATCTCTCTTCAATTTTCCTTAAGGTGGGAAAATTGTATGTATGTATGTATGCAGAAACTAACTAGTATTCGATCAGCCTAACACACTAATCTTTGTATTCTTATGATTTCAAAGATGACTAGTGATAATTAAAGTCTAATATACTTCATTACCTAATACTGTCACTGGTTTCATCAATAATAAGTATTACGTTCACCCTTTTTTCCAAATTTTCTATTACCTCTCTCCTAAATCATTTTCTCTAGCGAAACATTTCTCTTTATGTCATTATTTGTAAATGTCGTCTTGTACAATTCCTGTATTCTTTTGATTTGATTTGATATATATACGTGATTTCAATATTGATGTCGTCACGAACGGGCATCATTTAGAGAGATTACTGAAAATCAGGGAGTTAGTACTAGTCAGCTGTTTTGGTACTAACTCATCATCGTCGCACACCCATAACTCTACCAGGGATCGGACCCAGGACCTTCAAGGCTCAAATGACTGAGAGTGACCTACGAACGACCTTGGTCTCGTAACCTAAAGGATGCGGATTCAATCTCTGGAAACAGAGGGGAAGGGTCATGGATGCTGTCATCACTGGAGAGAGAGAGTTTCAAACCCATGACGGAAAAGTTGTCCTATGATTCTCTGTCTGATGTTCTCTTTTGTGACGAAATCTATATTGAAATGCATCCAAACTCCTGCAGAAAGCCATAATCTCAATATACGTGTTTTTATTTTATTTTTTTGTGTTAAATTTTTGCAGATATTTAGGTCATTTCCTGTTCGAAATACCTTTCCCGAATCGTGCAATTCCAAGTGTATCAGTGGATGTAAGTAATCTTTATTTTTTTTCATAGTTTTGATTACCTTCTTCCACTCTGTTAGATGTACATTACTACTGAAATTACTATAGTCAGTAGTAAATCTAGACACCATCTCATTGTTTATTTTAAATTGTTTTTAGTTATCTATATACGAGACTATGAGCCAGTCAGTTGGCCAAGTTGAAGTGGGTAGCTAAGCTGCGGGACGCATACAGGTAGGTCTGAGGTGGTCAGGGTCCTATTTACCTGAAGCAAAATGCTTCAATCTTTCTTCAATGATGGGGATACTCACCAACCACGCTCGAAGTCCGGATTTGATTTGCCTGTCTGATGTGCTGCTGCTGATCGACTGTATCAAAGTCATGCCCAGTTGTTAAACCAGAATGCAACGAAATCTCAACATATGTGTGGTGTAAATAAAAGACAATTCAGCGGAGAAAATTTTCTTTTTTTCAAACAGAATCATCTTCAGAGGTTGTACAGTTGCATCTATAGATACCAAACATATTTAGTAGTCCATTATTGAATAATATGTGGGGAGTGACACTCAGAAGTGTGGCTTCAAAGGTAAAAATAAAAATTATAAATTACGTAATAAACAATGGCACAAAGAAAGAAAGGGTTAGAAATTTGATGAGTTTGAAATTATTACTGAGTGAGAAGAAAGGTAGTTGAATGGCCATTTAACCGAGTGTGTATAGGGTGAGAAAACGCACGAAAGGAACGTGTAAGAGTGGTAATAGTGAATCACCCAAGTAAAAGCAAATTCCAGGGAACAACTGATGAAGAGGTTAAGATCATGTTAGAATATGCGACTAGACAAACTTTTTCTGTATACAGAGCTTGGGTTTGTACTCATGAATCGCCGGCACTTCCTCCTCCACTATACACAAGTGCTGAAATCCGACACACTTTGCAGCCAATATAGCTAACTTCATAGGAACAAGATAATTTATAAACACACATTGAAGTGGCCCAATATTATATTATTATTGCTCCCTTGGGTTCCTAGTGGAACATAGGGCTTCAACTGCATGTCTCCACTTGTTTCTGTCTTCTGCTGTACTTTTCACCTGCATCCATGTTACTCCATACTGTTTCAACTCTTCTTCACACAATCTCCTTCATGTCACCCTTGGACGTCCCACTCGCCGCTTCCCTCTCGGTTTCCACTCGAGCGATGGCCTGACGCGCGATGTCACCCACCGGCCTCCTCAGCCAGTGAGTGTCCAATCCATCTCCACTTTCTCCTGCATATTTGTTGGGAGATTGGTTTTTGTTTCGTTTGTTCCCATAGTTTCTTGTTGGTGATTCTTTCCGGCGGCCATCTGATCTTGAGTATAGAGCGAAGACAGTTGTTGATAAAGGTCTGCAACAGGCTGTTGGAAATATTCTTTGTGACCCGCCAAGTTTCTGATCCGTATAGAAGAACTGACTTGACGTTTGTATTGAAAATCCGAATTTTGTTGTTGATGGTGAGTGACGAAGATTTCCAGATTGGTTTCAGGTTGATGAATGTGTTTCTCGCCTTCCCGACTCTCGATTTGACCCAAAGAGGCCCAAAGCGATAGTTTATCTTTCACTCATCCATTGACCACTTTTCGACTGTAGAAAATGATCCATAACTCAGCTGAAAATAAGACTTTTCTCAATGATCTGGATAAGCGGTTCTTCAGAATCTCACCTGCACTATCACATTCAACATTCAACATGCATAAACAACAGTTTCTTCGGCACCGTTTAAGTTCTTTCAAGCTTTCTCCTCACTTTTATGTTTTTTCTCTCGATATATTATGAAAGATATCCAGTTTCCATGAGGACTTGTCTGAGTCTCCCAAGTTCATCATCAATTGTATCACAATGACAATTTTAACCCTATATAATTTCTAACCCTTTCTTCCTTTGTACTGTTGTGTATTACATAATTCTTAATTTTACTTTTGAAGTCACTTCTGAGTAATTGTGTCAATTATTTCACTTCCTACATATTACTCAACAATCGACTACTACTGTAACAACAGAAGACAAGGGCCAGGCAACAGATCGTTTATTACGAAAAATCAACACGTATTTATAGATTTTTATGTACATTATTGTAGGTTAATGTTAGTAGTATATACAGTCTGTTGATTGGTTGTTTCTCACACAAATTTAACCTTGCATCTCTTGTGGCTGTGTCAGTTCATCTATATGTTAACTGTAACCGCCTGTCCACCTTGACCTTTGACCTCAATTACTGTCAACCAATTTGGCCAGCAACCATCTCTCACCACAACATGACTAATATTTGATACATAAACATTGACCGCAATTACTGTCCACCACTTGGCTAGTAGACAGCTCTCACCACACTACTACTACTATAGGGATCAGAGACTTGGCACCATGCCGCGTTACGGAAGGCACTTCGAACAAACTACAGACTTTCATCAACAGCTGCCTTCGCTCAATACCACTCAAGATCAGATGGCTGGTCAGAAAAGATCAGCAACAGGGAAGGATCTCTTTTGGGAGCGAACCAACCTGGCAGGAACCAAATGTGCAACAAATATGCAGGAAGAAATGGAGGTGGATAGGCCATATTCTGAGAAAACAAACCATCAAGTGAGTGACATCACATGCCAGGCCATCACTCGAGTGGAACCCAACTGGGAAGCAGCGAGTTGGTCGTCAGTGCGAGGGTGACTTGGAGGAGGTGATGTGAAGAGGAGATGAAAGCATGTGGGCAGACGTGGAGTCAGGTGATGAAAACGTTGGCAGAGAACTGAACGCAATAGAGACGCGCGGCTGAAGCCTTATGTTCCTCTAGGAATTAAAGGAAATAATAATAAATATATATGCGTAAATGGTGAACCGATAAAGCAAACATTCCTCGCTTTAACGTTTTGTGTACAAATTTACGTCTTCTCTGCACTATGACCACCTGTCCATTACATTGCTTCTAATAATAATCAATTAGGTGTGTAAACTAAGCAGCATTACATCTGCTGCCGTCATTAATCTTGTTCCACAACTACAAAGTATGGCATATATTGTGAATTTAGTGAAAACTAGGGCGAAAGTGGTTAGAACATTAACGCTACTACTGAAAATAGTTTTGGATAGTGTTATTCGAAGACGGAGATTATCTGGAATATGTGGTGTGGTGTATTTGCGCAATACATTTCGAACAATCTGATCCCTCACACATTTACTTGTCAAGTCGATATATATATGTGAAAAAATTAAGGGCAATTAAATTAAACAAAATGACAAAAAAAGGATTTAAGAATGATTAACGCAACGTTCGGTAATCCAATCAAATAAGGATTACCAAGGTAGGTGAAGAGTAATAATAAATTGTAGTATTTTGAACACACGGGGAGGTGTCTTAACTTTATGAATAGCTATAGCCTCAGCGTATTGCAATAAGGCGCTTATTGACATACGCCCTTGGCCATTTTTATAGATGATCTTAAAGGCTGAGTTAACATGAATCTTATGGTTCATGTCGATTAGATGTTAAGCTATGGACGAAGTTGGTAGTGTGACATCTGCGTCTATTGGTTTTCCACAATTTATTTGTTTTTCTAACCATTTCGGGATATCCTCTCCCACCCTTACATGCAAAGCACGATTACTCCTTCCTATGTATGTATGTCCACACACACACACACACACGAAAATTGGTAAATTGTATGGGATGTGATATAATCACTTGTGCACTTTTGAGGTTTACAGTAGAGCATATTTTTAGCTTTTTTGACAATTACAAGCTGGACTGCATAATAGGTTCTACGGATGATCGAATTCAACCTTTATCTCAAAACCCTACTGTTTATTTCCCCGTTATATGGTAATTTAATGAAAACATTTTTACTTAGGGGTGGTATAGATTGTAGGTTTAAAGACTAATTGACTTTTACACCTGTTTAAAATTTTTTAAGGATATCCGTTTTCAACAAGAGTATCCATCAATATTTCATTTTCTTTGTCTATAACATCAGCCGTGCAAAATACGTTGAATCCTCTTAAATAGACATTTCACCAAGCCTCTCTTATACTGTAATAGAGACAGAAACTGTGAAAATTGCCCTGTCCAAGTGGGCTTTCTGTAGATAGACCGTCTTATTGAACCATCATCTCTTTCCGACTCAGAAGTCTGTCTAAAAATGCAAACTGGTTGCGACTTTCTTCTTCGGTGACCTTGGTAATCCTTATTTGATTGGATTACCGAACGTTGTGTTAATCATTCTCAAATGCTTTTTTTTCTGTCACTTTGTTTAATTTAATTGCCCTTAATTTTTTCACATATATATATCGACTTGACAAGTAAATGTGTGAGGGATCAGATTGTTTGAAATGTATAGCGCAAATACACATCACATCACATTTTCCAGATAATCTCCGGATAACACTATCCAAATTTATAAAAGGGACTAATTGTTTTAAATTTTTGAAAAAAATAGTTTTATAACATAGTGGTAGTTTTGATATAAGAATAAAACTTGTGCACTGTGGTAGAGTGTAATTCCATTATGGGTAAATTTTTTATTTTGATTAAGTCTCACAGTGTTATACAGTAATATTTACTGATGACGTTTCGAGCACAATTTATTGCTCATAATCATATCAAGGTAATCACACGACTTTCTAAATTCATTTATGTAGTTCTTGACACACATAAACTCACCAGTGGAGGGAATAAATTCAAATTTGAAGCCGAAAATGAACATGGAGAATTAGCTATTCTAAATTGTAAAATAAAACGAATAGAAGGAGGCAAACTATACACTGGTGTTTATAGAAAACCAACGTATTCTGCTAATAGATATTTAGACTTTAATTCATCTCATCCTTTAACTGTTAAGGCAGGCTTAGTTAAGTGTTTAACAAACCGAGCAATGGCACTAAGTAGCACAAGAAAGACCTTAATGATGAAATAAAACAGATAGAAGAGGCGTTGGTTCTAAATAACTATCCTCTAAAATCCATTAGGAAGATTGAAAAAGGCCAAAAGCAAAATAAAAATAATTGTGAAACTAGTAATAATAACATAAATAAGAGAGAATATAAGTCATCCATTGTAATACCATACAAGGAGGGGACATCTGAGGCCCTACGTAGGATTCTCAATAAAGCAGGAATTAGGGTGGCATTCAAACCTACAAACTCACTCAGATAGGACAAGCTCTGTAGGTTAAAGGACCCATTTGACCCAATTAGACAAAATAATATAATTTAAAAAATACCTTGTAATGACTGTGAGGTCAACTGTATGGGTCAAGCTAGTAGATCGGGGGTAATCAGATTGTCGTAACATAAGAATTTAGCGAAGGTAAGAATGGTTTACCCCGAGAAGATAAGTAATTTAGAAAAAAGCTCAGCAATTGTAATGCATGCATTAACACACAACCACACAATAGGGTGGGAGAGGGTTTAAATTCTAAAAAGTAATCTAGGTAGGTAGGTGGAGAGAGAGGTTGATTACTGAATCTTTGTCCATGGAATCTACACCCAACACATGCAATAGGAATGATTCATCACTCATACCCGAAATATGGAAAATATTATTACCAATCAAATCAAGTGAAAAACAATGGAACTATATAAATGAATTTGGGAAGTCGTGTGATTACCTTGATATGATAATGAGCAATAAATTGTGCTCGAAACGTCATCAGTAAATATTAGTGTATAACACTGTGAGACTTAATCAAAATAAAATTTACCCATAATGGAATAGTAGTAGTTTTGTAGATGAGATGAGATTTGCTACAGGTCATCTGTGAAGTATAAATTTGTATGCGTTTGGCTAGATTTACAATAAATTCTTATTCTTAATCACACATCACTCGATATATCTATATATATCTTTTGTTAAGTAAATTGATTTTGTTTTCTTGTTCAACGACTATGCTTACATACATACATACATTCATACATTTCTAGCTGTGTGCTGCGCCAATTCTTCTTCAACGTCCAGACGATACGAATGCGTCTTCTTCAAGGTAGGCGTTGAGTGAATATCATACTACTTTTCTGTTGAATAATAATTTTTATATTTCCTTCACGTTCTCCAGTGGAACATAGGGCTTCAAGCCAGTGACTTGAAGTTTTTGTAGCAGTGTTTATTTTACGGGATGGGGTTGCTAGCCTCATGCCCAACCTTTCCTCTTCACCAGCATTATTTCTGGCCTAGCGAGGTAAAGGAGTGCGTCCAGTGGCCGGACGATGTGCATGGTCGGCGAGCGTCCTAACTGCTGTGCCGCCGACCTACTTGTTGAATAATAATTATTATTATCATTATCATTATTATTGTAATAGTAATTCACTCATTTTATAATATCAGGTAGGTTACAATATATAAACAGACATTCTCTTCTCTGATCTCGTTACTTTAATTGCACAATCATCATTCCATTCGATCAATATTGTGCAAACCAAAAGACCGATCCAACAGAAAAAAAATACAAAGAAGATAAAATTAATACCCTTTTAGAAAATGAATTGCATATATGCACTGCAATAATCATTACTACTCAACTCAATGGTCTACAAAGTAAAAGTGAACGTCCCCTTCGAATCTTAAATCATGAACAAAAATTGACTGTGTCTGATGATATTAGATAGTTAGAGGCAATCGGCCACAGGAAGCCTTGCCGGGACCCAGGTTTCGTGCTAGTTGGCACTCACCAGTCAGTCAGCAAGGCGTATCTGTGACCTTGAAGGAACTCATGTCCCCCTTCTGAGTTTCGAACCCGCGTCACCCAGTGTTGCCTGCAGTCCGAGACAATGTTACCACTGAGCAGCTATTCGGGCTCGCGATTGACCTCCTTCATGTAGGACTGTAGTGGGTAGTTTGATTGGACACTAGTAACTAGTGTGACGTGTCTAGTCCTTTCTTTGGTGCAGACTGAATTCTGTCACCCCTAGTGCTGCAGTCAGAGACGACGTTACCACTGGGCTATGGGCGTCTGAGCGGAAACATGTGCTTTAGTGCTTAAAGGTCGAACGCTCGCCAACTACACCCCATGTGGTCCTGGGGTTCAATTCCCGGCCACCAACGCACTTCTTTACTCCATTAAGCCAGTAGTAAGATGACTGGTAAAGCGGAAAGGTGAGCGTGAGGCTGTCTAGGAACCCCATTCCGTAGAAATAAATACGACTGCTACTGAAACTTCAAGCCTGTAGGTTGAAGGTGCCCTATGTTCCACTGGAAACGTAAAGGAATAAAATTAAACTAAAAAAAACACTTTTGGTGGGCTTCTCTTCTTCTCTACGACAGTTATCACTCCTGATGATTACGATCACACTTTATGCAGTTTTTTTTTATGAATCTTTAAAGTTAAGCAAGTCGTAGCTAAGATTCGTATATATATATATATATATATATATATATATATATGTTGCTACATGGCTCCTCTCACAGCTGTGAGTTTATTTATTCCTAATGCACAGAAGAATTATAGAAAATCCATATCTTTAGAGTCTCATGACATTTTATAGAATTTTTGTTCTCAGACGGTAAAAATATTTTTTCTTTTAATGATTAGTTCTTATCTTTGTTTATTATTATTGTTATTATTATTTTTATTATAACGTGGTAGGTAGTATTCACTACCGATCAATATTGAATAATAGGTGGATACCACGAGCAACCATCAGACAGTAGTAGTAGTAGTGGTAGTAGTACGCTTGCCAGCTAGTTTGAAGTGATGTAAACACCGTCTGGCTATGTTTCACTCGCCTCGGCGCTGGGAACCAAATCCGTTGAATGCACTTAAATATTATTATGGTTAATTACTTGGGAGAATCTTTTAAGTTGAAACAATAACTACTACAGTTACTGGAGGAGTGTCAAAGCTTCAAGCGTTGGGGGAAGAGCCCTATGCTCCATTTTTGAATGGAAAAGAAAGATTTTCTTGGTGAAAGTAGTAGTAGTTGTTGTTCTAGGATGATAACAGCTGACACCACGAAAAACCGTTTCAGAATGATCTTGACGGAGGTGATCTATAACCTACACTTTACTCTGCTGATTTACTTTTACAATTTTACAATTTACGTGTAGGGTTAGTGGTAAAGCGTTAGATTAAGTTTAAGGTTAGGTGGAGATGAAGGGTTAAATTATAGAATGGTTAGGGTTAGGAATGAGACTAAGTTCAGGGGTTTGCTTGTGGGAGAATTATTTCCTTAACGTTAGTGTATACTGTCTGTTTTCGACATAGAATTTTGCACATATGTGCAGCAGTTCAAGTCGCCACACTCCCTTTTTTGTAGCACACAAAGCAAGAGAAGAAAGTAGAAGAAATGCATATCAGAGACAGTAAACAGAGGTGTGAGACAAAGGAATAGCAGTAACGAAGAACAAAACAGTTTCATTGGGTATTATAAGTCACAAGGAGTGGATGCATCTGCGCTAGTCGTCGGGAACGATTTATAGCCATGTCACCAATTGTTTCCAACCATTTGTTTTTACCGTCCCGCGGACCCCAACCAGGAAGTCTACACCTTCCTATGTGGCCTAGACTAACTGTTGTAGATTTCATTGACTGGTGCGATGTTTCGGTTTGACCGCCACTAGCTCTTTTCCAGCATACGTGACACATGTCCTAACCATCTCAGTCGATGTAGCTTCAAAGCCTCGTCGATTAATTTCCCCTCCTTACCTAGCACTCGACACCTAACCTCAATATTGCTCACCATATTATACCACTTTATGCGGGAGAGAGAACGCACGCACCTATGATCAAAGACAACTAGTCCTTTCATGTCTTCCATTCTCAATGGCCATGTCTCGCTCACAGACATAAAGGAAGACGGAGCGGACTGCTGAGCATTACACACGCCCTTTGATCGATAGCCAGCTGGATATCATGTCTACTCCAGAGACGGTGTAAACTGGCATATGCGAAACTAGCTTTGTGTATCCGTTCTGAGATTTCGTCAGTGATCAAGTCGTTTGGGCTGATGTTACTTCCCGAATAAGAGAAGCGGTGAACGTGCTCTACAACTTCACTTCCTATTTCTAATCTAGGGGTCGGTGTAGTCCAATCCTGTAGGATCATCTTGCATTTGGCTGGAGGGAATCGCATGCCAAACATTCGTAGATTGTAGCTTAAGGCGTTCAGTAGACTCTGTATTTTTTCAGCGTCCTCTCCTAGAAGGACTATATCGTCTGCATATTCTAAGTCAACGAGATTATTCCCTGGTAGCAAGTCAATCCTTGAGTCGCTGAAGTGAGTTAGGGTTAAGTCCATTAGTACATCTATGAAGTATGCTCGAAATATTACCAATAACAAAACTTATCATTGTGTGTGTGTAAACTATTGAAATATCGTTCTACTTAGTTAGGCTTTAATTACTAGTTATTTATAGGCTAACATTATTAATGAGGGATTTATAAAACTATACAGCTTCCTGAAGAAGTTATTTTATGTTAATTCTTCTTCTCCTGTTTGAATAAATTATTGGGGATTCACTGATTCTTATTATAAAAAACCTTTGTGTATTACTGAATGAATGTCACATAGGCAATGCATAGATTTTTCCAAACGATCAAATCTGCACTTGCTTCGAATATACATAAATTATGGGGATATTTAAATTTCTAAGCCCTAATAGCTTAATCTTCTCAGTCATTTCATCACATAGCGTGAAGTGTGTGTTTATCTCAGTGAAAGGAAAATAGTGGATATCAGAGATTTAAAAGTATGTGTGTGTGCACAGTACTAACTGAATATCAATCAGTTAGATCAGATCATTAAAAGCCTTTGAGTACTGTAAACACTTCCTTCATCCTCGTTTGACCTGACACTCTTTGACGTCAGGGTTCAGATCGTCATCACTATTACTACTACTGTTGTTGAGCAACAATCTTCGTATGTTTGGCATGCGATTCGCCCCTGTAAAATGTAAGATGATGCTGCAGGATTGGACTACACCGACCCCTAGATTAGAAATAGGAAGTGAATTGGTAGAGCATGTTGACTGCTTCACTTACTTGGGAAGTACCATCAGCCAATGCCAACAGGTTGATCTCCGACGAAATCTCAGCTGAGTACGGATACAGAGGGCTAGTTTCGCATATGCCAGTTTACGCCGTCTCTGGCGTAGACGTGATATCCGACTATCGACCACAGGGTCGGTGTACTGCTCATCAGTCCGCTCCGTCCTCCTTTATGGCTGTGAGACCTGGCCATTGAGAGTGGAAGACATGAAAAGATTAGCTGTCTTCGATCATAGGTGCCTGCATTCTATCACCCGTGTGAAGTGGTATAATAAGGTGAGCAATATTGAGGTTAGGCGTCGAGTGCTAGGTAAGGCGGGGAAATCAGTCGACGAGACTGTCAAATTACATCGACTGAGATGGTTAGGACATGTGTCACGTATGCGTAGTAATCGCCTTCCTCGACACCAGGAAATGTTAGCTGACATAGGGTCGGTCAGGCTGGAAAAGAGCTAGCGGTGGTCAAACGAAAACATGGCACCAGTCAATGAAATCTACAACAGTTAGTCTAAGCCACGTAAAAAGGTGTAGAGTTCCTGGTTGGGGTCCTCGGGACGGTGAAAACCAATGACGCCTGCAGACAATCGGTGATATGGCTCGAAATCGTTTCCGACGACTAGCGCAGATGCATCCACTCCTTGTGACTCATAATACCCAATGAAACTGTTTTGTTCTTCGTTACTGCTATTCCTTTGTCTCACACCTCTGTTTACTGTGTCCAATATGCATTTTTCCTACTTTCTTCTCTTGTTTTGTGTGCTACAAAAAAGGGAGTGTGGCGACTTGAACTGCTGCACATCGGTGCAAAGTTCTATTTGGAAAACCGACTGACCTACCGACCATCTCTTTGGACTTACTAAGGAATACAGTCGCTAGAGTTCTCCTAGTGGTGGTGAATCACGATCAGCGAGATCAACCAACAAACTCTGCGTTTAAGCACAAATACGCGTTTTTGACATTGGCTGGAGATATTACTATATATTAGCACAATTTTTCAAATGCTGGGATTAATGGAACACTGATTATCACCCCCCTCATTGGCTAAATGTTTAACACGTGAGTGTCTTTGATTCAATCGCTGAAGACTCCTAAACTAGGACGAAACACCGATCCAGTAGTTTTTCTAGTTTAGCAGAGGTTCTCAGACTTATGTCTTTTCGTGATCAAAATTGAAATGGATGCTTTTTATTATTATTATTATTTTTGTTAGGTGTTGGTTTGCAGAAATTCGATTGCTTGAAGGATTCACAATGAGTTGACATCACAGTTAGAGAATCATTGGGAACTACAAGGCAGTACTGGACATATGTCTTGTCCCAGTTTGGGACTCCTCACCAGTACACACACACACACTGGGGTTTGAACCCAGGACAGGATCTTCTGGTTACAAGGCGAGGCTGTAAACGATTCGTCCACTAGGAGTGGATCCGATGGCCAGCCCATGAATTTTAACTTCTGCCAATTTGTGGTATGTATAACGCAACAGCCAGACAATGACATACGCAAGTGATGGTTCTCTTATCAGACTTAGTGAACCCCACTGGTTACAACTTCCTGTATAGAGCCAACCAGTCACAAGCGACCATCAGATTAATTATCAAATGCTGGTTAGCTTGCTCACCGATTTGATCACCTTATAATCGGCAGGTCTTTGGTTTGAACCCTGTTGTGGGCGCACTGATGAAGAGACCCAAATGAGGACGAAACAAATGGTTGTTCAGTACTGCTTCCTGGTGGTTTTCCAATCGGTTCTCTAACTGATGTCAACTCATGTAACTTTTTTATTATTATTATTATTATTATCCTATTATTGTAGCATATTGTTATTTTAATTCTTCTTTATTTGGTTTTTACAGTTGTGAATCATTCTTCCGTTTATTAGATAATTTAAATGTCGATGTAATTATTCAATTATTTGTTCAATTACTTACTGAACAGAAAATTCTTATGTCATCTGTACGACATTCAGTATTGAGTGATATCGGTGAAGCCTTGACATGTGTAAGTGTTCACATTATCTCTTTATATATACATACATATGCACTTGTGCTAATTATTGATTTTTGAGCGGTGTTCATCGTCTACAAATAGTACATATTTAGACTTAAGTTTTCTGCAAGAGATTCTGCATGTACCAGGCTGTGACTAAATAGTCTACTAGCTTGATGCCTTGTAAATGGAAGTTCCTGGGTTCGAATCTTGGTCGATGGCGTGTGCGTACTGCCGATGAGTCCCAGTCTACTAGGACGAAACAGCTGACTGTCTACTACTCCCTGTGGCTGGTTTTCAATACTTCGCTAACTGATGTCGTCAATCCGTGGTCAAACTTGAATTAGATCAAGTCTCTATGAACTAACACTTGAAAATTGTATATGTGTATTTTTCTCTCCTCAGCGCCTCTGATATTCACTGCAATTTCCCCCGTATGTCGAGTATAGGCGTTGGGTCATTTCACTTGCACATGTTATGGTGTTAATTCGATAGAAAAAAAAAAGATTTCAGTGATTAACGACGATCTTTTTCTCCGTCTAGCTGTATTACTTTCCTTTTATCTTCTCCATTTCTTTTGTGTGATTACATATTGAGGTTAGACATCGGTTGAGTGCTAGGTAAGTCAAGGTGTTAAAATCAGTCGATGAAGTTGCGATGTTACATTGATTGCGATAGTTAGGAATTGTGTTACGTATGCTTAACCTGTCATCGCCTTCCTCCACAATGGGCAATGTTACCAGAACATAAGACGGGAGAGAGAACGCAGACACCTTCTATTAAAGACAGTTAACTAGTCTTTTCATACCGAATTGCCTATGAACGTGTTTTGGCCACCATCAACCATGGGAATGTAGCTCCTGACTCTGCTCCACTTCCTTGTGGATCCGACTTCAAGTGAAAGACTCAGAAGGGGAGTGGTGGTGGCGGTGGTTGCCTCTTAAGACAACCAACTGTTTCCGCTCTCAGTATCCGGGTAGTGTCCTAGTCCTCATACAAACGATGGTATTTCTTGTGGCTCATTTCTTGGCTTCCATATTGTACTAGGCTTGTGTTTTTGTAGTAACCATGTCTGTCTGTTTTCGATATAGAACTTTGCACATATGTGCGGCAGTTCAAATCGCCACACTCCCTTTTTGTAGCACACAAAGCAAGAGAAGAAAGTAGGAGAAATGCATATTAGAGACAGTAAACAGAGGTGTTAGACAAAGGAATAGTAATAACGAAGAACAAAAAAGTTTCATTGGAAATCATAAGTCACAAGGAGTGGATGCATCTGCACCAGCCATCACTGAGAACGATGAGTTTGAGCCATGTCACCGATTGTTTCCAACCATTGGTTTTTACCGTCCCGAGGACCCCAACCGACCAGGAAGTCTACACCTTCCTAAGTGGCTTAGACTAACTGTTGTGGATTCCATTGACTGGTGCCATGTTTTCGTTTGACCGCCGTTTGCTCTTTTCCAGCCTGACCGACTCTATGTCAGCTAACATTGCCCATTGTCGAGGAAGGCGATGACCAGGGATGCATGCGTAACACATGTCCTAACCATCTCAGTCGATGTGGTTTCACAACCTCGTCGGTTGACTTCCCCTCCTTACCTAGCATTCGACCGACGCCTCACCACAATATTGCTCACCTTATTATACCACTTCACACGGGAGATAGAACGCACGCATCTATGATCAAAGACAGCTAATCTTTTCATGTCTTCCACTCTCAATGGCCAGGTCTCACAGCCATAAAGGAGGACGGAGCGGACTGTTGAGCAGTACACACGCCTTTTAGTCGACAGCCAGCCGGATATCATGTCTACACCGGAGACGGCGTAAACTGGCATATGCGAAACTAGCTTTGTGTATTCGTGCTGAGATTTCGTCGGAGATCAACCCGTTGGCGTTGGCTGATGGTACTTCCGAAATAAGTGAATCGGTCAACGTGCTCTACCACTTCACTTCCTATTTCTAATCTAGGGGTCGGTATAGTCCAATCCTGTAACATCATCTTGGATTTGGTGGGAGCAAATCGCATGCCAAACATTCGTAGATTGTAGCTCAAAGTGTTCAGAACACTCTGTTTTATTTTCTCAGCGTCCTCGTCTAGAAGGACTATATTGTCTGCATATTCTAGGTCAAGGAGATTATTCCCTGGTAGCAATAATAATACAATAACAATATTACTGCAGTTACTAATAATATCATAACACAGAAAAGTATTTTTGTAATTATTCAGGTTAATATTCGCTCAAAATGTTATATCATAAGAATAATAAAAAGTTGTTAACGATTTAATGTAGAGAGAGAGAGTGTGTGTGTGTAGTTCCAGTCACAAGCGTGTTCTCATCTGAATGAATATACTTGTTCATCTATGTGTGTGTACTTTTATTATCGTTGCTATGGTTAACGTTGTATAGAATTCCATGATTTTCTTTTAAGATGAACATTCTAGTTTATTGTCGAAAATGATAATTAAGCAATTAAATATTGTTTTCTTACTACTGCTAGGGATAATATGCCCTCTTTCACACACACGTCCACTCACAATACAAGAATGCTGAAACTTGGTTGTATCACTTTTGTCTTACATATGCGAAAGTTATTCAACCCGTGTGTGTTATATAAGAATTTCAGGGTAATATGATCTATGTGGATTGGTTATGTAAGTAGGGTTATTGCTTTCCAAGGATAGTATTTTTGCATGTAGATTCAATCCGGTATCCAAATACATGTCAAGAGTTTTTTTGGTTGAGGCGGGGCGGGCGGGGACTAAATAATTGCCTCAGTCCCTTAAAATTCTGTTAATGATTTCAAAATATTAGTTAAGCAATTATCTGGAATATGTTTATCATCTCAGATCTGCAACATTTTTGATTAAACTATCATTTTCAAGTTTGCCCACGGTTTGATATCAGTTGGCGGACCATTGACAACCAGCAGGGACGATATGACAGCTGTTTCATCCTACTTTGGGACTCATCGACAGTATGCACCCACCTACCATCGAGCAGGAGTCAAACTCGAGACCTCCTATTTACAAGGCTATCGAGCTTGTAGACCATTCAGCCACTGGGACCCGACTCAATGACCAGCTCATGAGTTCTGGCTTTTAACAATTCGTGCTTTCAGCGTGATTAACAGTCGAGTATTTGTCCTCACTCCCAAAACCTGATGGGTACGTACTGCTGATTAGTCCCAAAGTAAGACGAAACAACTGGTTGCTCAGTACTCCATGCTGATTTTCAATGGTTCCCCGGCTGATATCAATCTGTGATCAAACTTGAAAATTCTGGTTTCATCAAAAATGTTGCGAATTCGATGTAATTGTGAGGTCAACTACATAGATAATTCAGACCATTATTATTATTATTGCTATTATTCCCTTGGGTTCCTAGTGAAACATAGGGTCTTTAAAAGCACATCTCCATTTTGTCTTGTTTCCTTTGGTCCTCTTTACCTTACCCCACAGGATCGCCCGTAGTCTTTTATCTCCTCCTCACACGATCTCCTCCATGTCAACCTTAAAGTGTGATGCCCAACTCATCGTTTCCCATTTAGGCTCCACTTAAGGTGTCTGTCTGGTGCTCGATGTCATCCAACTGTCTTCTAAGCAGAGTTCTCTGTTGGGAATTCTTTTGTGGTCGGCCATCTGACCTTTAGATCAGTAGATTTGGGTTATAGTCAGATTATTTGAACAACTTGAACTTAAACAAGTTCCACTAGTGAGTATCAGATTAATTTTCATCATGAGCTGACATCAGTTAGAGAACCACTGGAATACTGGACAGCCAGCTGTTTCGTCCTAGTTTGGGACTCTTCAGCAGTACGTATCCACCACCGCCAGGATCCGAACTTCAGGACTTCCCGGTTACAAGTCTAGTGAGCTCATACACCATTCAGCCAGTCACTGGGACACCATCCGATCCAATAGCCAGCCCATGGATTCTAACTTCTGCCAATTCACGACATAGCGCGACCATTTCGCAATGTCTTCTTCTTCTTCGATGAGTTACTGCCTCATCTTCAGTATCAGGTTAATTCAAAACAATTAGGCTTCTTTTAAATTATTAATTTGAATAATGTTATCAGAAGATCGAGATTATCTGGAAAGTAATGTGATGTGATATATATTTGCGCAATATGCACTTTGAAGAACAATCTGATCCCGCACACACACACACACACACACATACACACATTTACTTTTCAAGTCAATTTATGTGAAGTAGTAAAGGTCAATTAAAAATAAACAAAGTGACAGAAACGGATTTAAGAATAAGAATAATGCGAATAGTGAGCACTATGCTGCTTTGGTTATGTAATCATTAGAATAAGGATTAGCAAGGTATTTCAATAAAGGTACAAGGGCGATAGCGATTCGTAAAATTAAGCCTTTTACCCCTATCTGTATGCACAGAAATAAATTTATTGTCACTCTTAACCTACTTTGATAATTTTAATTCGACTAGATAACTAACACGTTCTTGTCACTTTGTTTATTTTATTCGGCCTTTTATTTTTCATAGAAATTCACATGACAAGTAAATGTATATATATATATATATACATATATATATATATAAACATATATATATATATGTGTGATCAGATTGTCTGAAATATATTACACTCACATAAATCACATTTTTCTGAAAAATCCTAATGGAGAACGAGTCTAGCATTCATTTTCTCGATGTGAACTTATCAAGGAGGACCGATGGAACTCTAAAGAGATCGATTTATCGTAAGCTGTCATGGAATGGTCAACTGACAAATTTCTACAGCTGGGTACCGATTGGTCGAAAACGAAACCTGATCCGGTCGCTTACCACTGTGGAAGATGAGTTATACATCTTGAGGAAAATCGTAATAGAAAATGGATTTCCACCACGTTTTATAGATAAGAATATACATTCAAATCCTAAAAAAAGTGACTTATCAACCGTACCCAAGGAAATACTTTACATGAGCTTGGAATTCAAAGGGGACTTAGCTTCCGATATCATGAAACGACGGATATCACAGTCCCTGAAAAGAACATTCCCTGCTACATCTCTGAGAATAGCCTTTACTAGTCGACCATTACTGTTCAATAACCTGAAGGACAAGATCCCTCTGTTGACCAACTCTATGTGTGTTTATCAATCCACCTGCTCGTGTGGAGCTAGGTATATCGGTCGTTCGACTCGAGTTTTGTCCAAGAGGGTGTAAGAATACTATCCTGCATGGTTACGAAAAGATGGAAGTGGAGCAATAAGAAGCGCGATCATTGAACATCTGGTCGATAATGATCGATCTCTATAGCCTCCGCCTTTAAAGTCATCTACAAGGCAAAGAGTAATTTACTCAAATCCCTAAATCCTAAGTCTTCTAATGACACTATCCAAATCAGATTATCTATCAAGTGTTGGTTTGCAAGGATCTGATTGCTTAGCGGCTTTGGTCACGACGTGACATCAGTTAGATCACCTTTGAAAACCACCAGGGAGAACTGGTGGTGGACACCCAGGTGTGTTTTGTCAGCCTAGTCTGGAACGCTTCGTCAGTATGCACTTTGTTTTGATGTTTATCAGTAACAACTGTGCTTTGAACGTCGACGTCGTCATCAGTAAGTAAGTAATGCTGCATACTATACTATGTGTGTGTGTGTGCGTTGTATTCTAAGAAACCAGTTATTAAGGCTGTTTGAATGACTTCGAGCTTGCTTCGCGTTGGCTTCAATTATGAATAACGTTCATAATTGCTGTGTGGTCCCATGTTGTACTCTGACCACACCACATGCTGACTTAGCCTGGCTTGGCATCTAACCTGGTGATCAGGCCGTTCTTAACATACACACACACACACACACAAACTCCCCACCGTCACTAGTGAATGGAGAATATCACCCCCTTACGTCTGCTCAATGGTGTATTTATTAACTGTGTCATATGAAGACACTGTATAGAAATACACAATCACAACACAATACAACATACTCACCGAGCTCTTGTTCCTTGAAAATCCACTTGACCAAATGTGTTTCAGTCCGCACAGATACATGAATTGTGATCGTTGAAAGCTAAATAGCTGAGATTCATTTCTATTGAATGGACGAACTTCTTTGTTCTCCTCCACAGTATCAAATATCTACCAAAGTGCCCAAATTTTATTCTTATATCAATTTACAATTTTGAAGTAATTGTATTGGGCAATTCTAGTGCATGTTTTTAACGGATGAAGTGTCCAAAACTAGTACAAAACAACTGTCCAGTACTCCTTATTGGTTTTCAACAGTGCTCTAACTAATGTCAGCTTAGTTATGAAACCGGTAACCAATTAAAATCCCTACAAATGAACACTTGATAGTTTGATACACACTAGTGACTGGATATCTATACAGGCTCTACTGACACGGTTCACCAAGTCAGATGAAAGAACACTGACTCGCCTGTGACACAAACTGGCGGTTGCGCTAAATATCTATAATGAATTCGGAGAATTTGGAATTCATGGACTGACCACTGGGTTGGGTTGTGTCCCAGTGGCAGGCTGAATGGTTTACGAGCTAGCCTCGTAACTCGAAGGTTTCGGTATCGACCTTTGGCGGTGAGTGCACACTGATGAAGAGTCCCAAACTAGGCTGACGAAACAGCTTTCCAGTAATCTTTGCAGGGTTTCTATGGTTCTCAAATGTTGTCAGTCCTGTAACCAATGAAATCCAAAGCCTCAGGATGGTCGGGGGTGGGTGCCTTGCGCTGCGGGTTGGCCACCCCTCCGCACACCTCTTGAAATGCTCCCATATGACCGGGCGTCTTACATAGCCTCTCCTGAGGAAGTCCTACTCACTGCCTTCACGTGGCGGAGGTGTTTTCACCAAAGTGAGAGGGCGAAAGCGGATGCCCGGCGCTCTTCACCGATTTGACTGTCCATTGGATGACAGTCTAGGGGAGATGGCTAAACCCTGATTCCAAACCTACAACGACTGGCGTATGAAGCCCACTAGAGTTCACCGTCAGACGTATGGACAAAGGGCTTGTTGGATGTCCTGGGTGTCTGGCCCCATTCAAAAAGGCGTATGGACCGAACTCCGGTCACCGGCTGCCAATGGATAGTGGACTCCCTACTCCATTTCTACTGCCTTGTAGGTCACACTTGGTTGTGTAAAGGCTAGAGCTGCACTCTCAAACAAAAGGCCGAGCGATTCTGGGGTCATCACTCGAACCAAATTCCCATGAAACTTCATGAACTCTCTTACAACTGGGCAGTGATGATTCGAGATGTTCATGAAGCCGGCTCATCCTCCCGTAGGAGATAGCCGAAGTAAAGTAAAGTAAGTATGCATATATATATATATATATATATATATATATATAAAGACTGCAATGAGAGGTTCATACTGAAACAAGGAATATGTGAAATGAAACAGGCGGAGGCATATATTGAGAAAAGAGATAATATCACTAATAATAAGTCCGGATAGTAAAAATGAATTATTCGGTAGTATTGAGAGAATGTTTGCATGAAGGGCATAAATTATGACGAATAATAATAATATTAATAGTAATAATTGTAATAATAATATTTGTAATAATAAGCAAAGGAAAAAAAAGCCAAGGGGGTTAAGGGGAAGAAGCACTCTTGATGAGAAGAAGAAGAATCATCAATCCAAGTTCGGCCACGGTAGGAACAGCTTCTGGACGTGTTCTTTTTGGATACAAAGTTCCGGTTTAGTCGATCTTATTACAACAGCTTCAGCCATGTGTAGGAGACGTTAGCGAACTGTACGTGATAACGACTTCGAAATTCAGTATATAACCCTGAAAGCTGTGTTGACATCGAAGTGATGTCCAGTGTCGACCAAGTGCGACAGAATGGAGCTTTTTAATGCACTTAATTTACCCCGTGCTGAACCAAGTTGGTAAATGTTCTCGAACCTGTAGACGAACCTGCCTAATCGTGCGCCCTATTTAACTTTAACCACAGGAACAGTTGAAGTGGTATATGCATGAAGAAGAGCTAAGGTTAGATAACATATCTTTAATCTGTTGGGTGAACATTGGACGGCTACTGAAGGATAGACACATACTTGCAGAGTACAAAGTTTTCTTGATCGTCCTGGTTAAACGTTGCGATAGAATTTCCGCATGCATATGTATATATATATATATATGTATATATAATCTAACTATTTGTGAGATTTGTCATGATAAACTAAACTCCTTTAAATAAATTGGTTGTATCACGTGCATCTGACATTGATAGATAGATAGGCTACACATTGTTATGAGAGAGAGATAGAGTTTGGAAAGAGTTTAATATATCAAGCGCAACAGATACACAACATATAGAATATAAATTTTCTGTCAATGTGTGTGACGTGTATAAACTTGCCAAATTTGTTTGAAATAGCACAAAAATTTTTGTGTTTTAAAAATTGACAATTTTGGCTAAGGTCATTTGTTATTATTTATCATCAAGCATATTGGTTTTGTAGGGATTTTGTTTGATTGGATGAAGGGTTTCATCATGAGCTGACATCAGTTAGAGGACCATTGGAAAACCAGCCACAGGGAGTACTGGACAGCCAGCTGTTTCGTCAGCCTGGTTTGGGACTCTTCAACAATACACACCCACCACCGCTAGGTTCCGAACCTGGCACCTTGTGATTACAAGGCAAAGGAGCTCGTATACCACTAGGCCACTGGAACCCCATCCAATGGCCCATGAATTCTAGCTTCTGCCAATTCATGTCATTGCGCGACCACTTCGCAATGTCTTCCTCGATGAGTTACTGCATCATCTTCAACCTACTGCACCGTACTGGTCACGGCTTCCCACTAGAACCCCAGGTCACTGCCTGAATGGACCAGTCGCTAGTAAGCATCAGATTCACTTTCAAGCATTGGTTTTGTAGTGATTTTCTTCGATGTTCAGTTATCAATACTTGCTATTGTTGTTGTTGCTGTGAAATTTCAGCACGGATTGAGAAGGGTCCTTTGGCATTTGTTTCTTTACGCCATCTCCGGCGTAGACCTAACATCTGGTTGTTGACCAGAGGGCGTGTATACTACTCAGCAGTTCTCTCCATCATTCTTTATGGCTGTGAGACACGGTCATTGAAAGTGGAAGACATGAAGACACCGCCTAGCTGTCTTTGATGACATATGTGCCTACGTTCTATCCCCCGTCTTGGGTGGTGGGTGGGGAGAGTAATATTGAATTGGTTAGGCGTCGAGTGGCTAGCTAAGTCAAGGAGGAAGAACCAATCTCAGAAGTTGTGAAATTACATCGATTGAGATGGGTAAGACGTACATTACGCATGCCAAGCCAGCTATCGCCTTCTTAAACAATGAGCAATATTAGCTAACTTAGGATGGATCAGGTTGGAAAAGAGCTATCACATGGTGGTCAAACCAAAACATGGCGACATCAGTCAGTGAAATCCATGATAGTTAGTTTTAGGGAGGCAGCCAGTCACGTAGGGAGATATAGACTTGGTGGTTGGCTGGTTGGTGTCCTCAGGATGGTAAGAACCAATGACAGCTGGAGACTATTCGTGGTGATATGGCTGAAAATCATCATCGTTGTCAAATGGATGGCGCAGATGCATTCACTTACTCTTTGTGATGATTTGTCATATCTAATAAACTTCTATTGTTCTTCGACCATATAACTCTTATTCTTTTTCCCCCTGGCTGCCAATTCTATTTATTATCTGTCTCTCTTTTGATGAACCTCTATTTACTCTCTTCTCTTGTTTTGTGTGGTGCATGGATGGGGGGGGGGTAGTGGTTAGTTGAACTGGTGTATATCTATGCAAAGTTCTATGTTGAAACCAGTGATTCAGTGTTGTTGTGAACTTTAAGGATCCATTTGACAATTGCGATCAAGGTCTTAAAAGGAAGGTCTTCTTTGGGGCTGTCGTTACACATTCACTAGTGCTTGTCTTGTCTTCGAATTCATATTCTTGTCAAAAAGAAATTCTCTGAATATCCTTTTCTCACTCAGTAACTAGTGAATAATCTTTAGTTTTTCATTAAGGGTGTCATTAGAGCGGATCATACTAGCTCTGTGGATGATTTCCAAGGCCTAAAAAATTGAATATACTAACCGGTTATTGTATCTTCCTCCTTCTTAGTCATAAGGGCGTCTAGGAATGAGATACTATCACATTTCTTTCATACTCAACGGTAAAAATGACTCAAGGATGTTATTAAATGGTTGCAGGTAGTCGGCAGATAGTCTTGCTTGATGTAGGTTTCGTGATGGTGGCACTCACCACTAGTCAGTCAGTCAGTCAGTCAGTCAGTCAGTCAGTCAGTCAGTCAGTCAGTCAGTCAGTCAGTCAGTCAGTCAGCAAGATGTATCTGCACTCTTGGAGGAAATAACGATATCCTGCCTGAAATTTGAACCCATGTCATCCAGTCAGAGACGTTACCACCATTGATGAACTATTTGATCTCGTGACTGGTCTTCTGTAGGACTGTATTGAATACCTTTGATTGAACATTAGGTAGTAAGTTACAGGTGTTACGCGTCTAGTCCTTGGGAAGTGCCATCAGTTCCAACGGGTTGATCTCTAATGAAATCTCAGCTGAGTATGGATACAGAGGGCTAGTTTCGCATATGCCAGTTTACGCCGTCTCTGGTGTAGGCATGATATCCTGCTGGCGATCGATCAAAGGGCGTGTGTACTGCTCAACAGTCCGCTCCGTCCTCCTTTATGGCTGTGAGACCTGGCTATTGAGAGTGGAAGACATGGAAAGATTAGCTGTCTTCGATCATGGGTATCTGCGTTCTATCTCCCGCGTGAAGTGGTATAATAAGGTGAGCAATGCTGAGGTGAGGCATCGGTCGACTGCTAGGTAAAGAGGGGAAATCAATGGACGAGGCTGTGAAATTACATCGACTGAGATGGTTAAGACATGTGTTACGTATATATCCCTAGTCATCGCCTTCCTCAACACCAGGAAATGTTAGCTGATATAGGGTCGGTCAGGTTGGAAAAGAGCTAGTGGTGCACAAACGAAAACATGGCCTCAGTCAATGAAATCTACAACAGTTAGTCTAGGCCACGTAGGAAGGTGTAGACTTCCTGACTGGTTGAGTTCCTCGGGACGGTAAAAACCAATGGTTGGAAACAATTGGTGACATGGCTCAAACTCATCGTTCCCGACGACTAGCGCAGATGCATCCACTCCTTGTGATTTATGATTTCCAATGAAACTGTTTTGTTCTTCGTTATAACTATTACTTTGTCTCACACCTCTGTTTTTTGTCTGTGTTATGCATTTCTCCTACTTTCTTCTCTTGCTTTGTGTGCTACAAAAAGGGAGTGTGGTGACTTGGACTGCTGCACATATGTGCAAAGTTCTATGTCAAAAACCGACCGACCGACGTTAGTGTTGTGTTGGTGCAGGGTGAATTCTACCAGTCAAGTTTTTAACATATGGTCACTATGCTGACTGGTGATGAAGGCCAATAAGCACAAAACCTTAGTCCAAGACTTCCTGTCGATCGCCTCCAGTCATCTAAAAAAAAACGATTCACAGAGTGCTGTGTTAGATGGCGAACCATCTAGCATGTTGGCCACAATACCTAAGGGATGTAGTTAAAAGAAGAGTATTCAGTAGATCAATTTCAGTGACAACGCGCTACATGTCAGTAAATAGAGTCTATCAGCTCAAGTCGAATTCAGATTTATCGTCACAATCAACCAACAGTTTGTTCACCTCCTTGAAACTGAAATTTACAGGAGAGGGAAACTAGCTGGACGGGCAGTGTAGAGATAGGTGGGAAGCTGGCAAGAAAATCTTCTTAGCCGGTAGTAATCGCTACTGAGACTTCAAAGCTCGAGCTTAAAGTTCGTGTGTCCCACTTGGAACGTGGGTAGAGCCTATGACTGATTGATTATTCGGAAAATGCTACTGGTTTGAAACTTGCCCTCGATCTAATTCCGAAATTCACCTACAATGCAAGATGCAGTGTTGGTGGTTCACTCACTTCTCGTCAGCCATGCAGGAGATCCGGTCTAGATTTTCTCTCCGACTCACTCTAAAATCTCACCGAGTTTACTGTAATTCAGTAAGTCCATGCGTTAGACTAGCGACAACTCCCTATCCCATAGGACAAAACAACATCAATACTACGGGCATTTTAAAATCTTGAAGTCCCGTGTTGTCCCTTTAAGATGGAAGGAGTGAAATGTAGAGGAGGAAAACAGCACGGGGAACAGTTTGTTTTCACTGTTATAATAATAATGATTATTATAATTATAATCATGTTTAACCGATTTTAAAATTACTTGATTTTTGCTCTTATTTCTCCTTATAATAGATGATATTCCCATTAAAATGGACTGTTGTATATATTCCCTACATATATATGGGTTGTATTCATGTCATCCAATCACCATCACCATATTTAATTGGAATGAATTCAAGATTTTTTGATTTTTTTCGTCTACCTCCAAATGGTGGTATTGCCTACCTTGATTTGGATACAAATAATTTTAAGCCACCTACGGCATTTGGTCAAGTGACACTAGATTCAAAAGTATTACCAAAGGTGAGTAAATGACACATTTTTTTCTTTCTTCTTTTACCTTTGTATGTTATTGTTATTATTATTACCATCAGTGTTTTCCTTCTTTTCAGTAATGTTCCGTCTTCATATTATTGTGATTATTATTCTCCGCGTAGTTTCTGAGTGGAACATCGAGCTTCAACAACACCTTTTTAACTTCGTCCGATTCCCTGCAGGTCCTCTTTAGCTGCGCCTGCGACTGCCCATAGTCTCTCATTACCTGTTCACACGATCTCCTCCATGTCACCTTCGGACCGAAATCCAACGCGTCGTTCCGTATTTGCACTCAACTCGAGTGAAACCATAGTGTGCGACGTTACTCGACTGTCGTTTCAGCGTGTGCCCAATCCATCTTCATTTTTACCGAAATGTTTGTTGAGCAATAAGTAGGTTCTCGGTTGATTTGTTCCCAGAGTTTCTTGTTGCTAATTCTTTCTGGCTAGCCAGCCATTTGATCTTTAGTATGATGGAGTCATCGAAATGGACAGCTGTTGAGAAAAGTCCGCAGTTGGCTGTTGGATATGATTCTGACGACCCGCCAAGTCTCTGAACTATACATAAGCACCCGGTTAGTTGAAAATCCGAATCCTGTTCTTTATGCAGCGGAGTTCAGAAGGTTTCCAAACTGATTTGAGAGTGATTATGGTTTGCCTTGCCTGGTTGATTCTGATTTTGACATCTTCATCCGTGCTGTGTGCCTGTAGTTGAAATTATGCTTACTAGCTAGATAAGTGAAGGAAGTAACCTCTTTCAAATTTTTATGTCGTTATTGGTGATTGGTGCTTGTTGTTGTTAGTTGTTTGAATATTTTCGTCATCGCTTGTCTTGTCACTCCCCATTGTCTGACGCCTAATCCAATTCACTACAACTAGGAATATCATCAGTAATGATAGACAGGTAGTCTTGTCTTAGTCATGTATTCACGTCAACGGCAGGTCAGGTGTCGCCGAGGTTTCCGTTGTGGATCACCTGATACGTGGCATTGTTATATTAGCCAACTATTGAGTGAGGTTGATAAAGATTTGAGGCACTTCACTCCATAGGTGTTGACAAAGTTTCCAAATTACTTCTTCTCGGTCAGTGATTCACTATCGAAGGCCCATTTTAAAGTCGATGAAATTAAGGTAGAGGGAGGTTCAACTATCATTCTATGCTTTGTTTTCGATGATGATAATGATGATGACGAAGAGTTGCAATCTAATCAGTACATGATTTGCCTTTCCTGAATCCCATGTTTATCCCGTGTTGGTGGAGTTCTGCATCCACTGCATCCATTGGATCTGAGTACGATTGTTTTAGGAATTCTGTGGTATTCTTCATATTCCCTTGGTCTAAAATGTTGACATTATTTCAATTGAACTGATGTCCACATGAATTGATTGACATGCGTGAATGTATATCGTGTCTGTTGACTGCTAGTTTGTGTTTATAGATCCAATGTTCATGAAGGCATTAATCACTTTGGTTGGCTTGAAGGACAATGAACAGCTTCACAATTCATCTATCAAATCTACAGGACTCAACAGTTGTTATGATCTATTAGTTTGTATTTTGTAAAAATCCCAATTGTTGATACCCACTCCCACTCCTCCCCCCTGACTTTTGTTGTGACTAACAATATATTGACTGGGCGTAGTTGTGTACACTTGTAATCTAGCCACTTAGAGACCACTGTGTGGAATTTCGCGGGACCGAGAGTTCTGGCATATGGGTGCTCATGTTGATCTAGCGTCCACACCAAGCACGGCACCGATATAGATGACCTGTCGGAGGACAGGTTGTCCAAGTCGATGTCACAGTGGTCAGGACGCTCGCCGACCATACATATGGTCCGGGGTTTGGCCTGCTACATGCTGGAGATTCCATAGTTGTACCAAAAATACAGTGTGGGATCAAGCTATAAATAAATAAATAAGTATACGTCGCATTATCCTTTTCATGTTCTGTCAGTCAAGATCTTTCATACGTTTATTCCCCACTTATGAATTTGTATAAAGCAAGAATAGGAGTTTGTGCGTGCAGAATAAGCTGGTGCCATCATTCTTTATTTCTCATCATCTGCTTGGAGTCATTATTATTCAGTGATGTATATACAAATATTGAATTGACCATAAAAAATGAAAATGATGGAAAGTTTCATTTCCTTGGCATTGACATGTAATGCCTGGAAGATGGTCGTCTCCAGAGGTGGTCAATTTACCGAAAGTCGATATGAATTGGACAATACTTACATTTTGATAATTTTTGTCTAAACAGCTATAAATGGGCATTGGTCAAAACTCTATTTTATTATAGAGTCAGGAGAATATCCTCTAAAGAAATATAAGAGGGAGAATTTCTGATGCTTAAAAAGTTATTAGAAAACTATAGTTACCCTAAGAAATTCATTAACAAGTTGGAAAGACACAGGGGATGTAAAACAGCCTATTTTCATTCAACTCGATTTTAAAAGTGAAAATATTGCAGCAATAGTCAACAGAAGATTGAATACCTGACTAGCCACAGCCTATCTTGCAGCTAAGTGGGTTCCTGTTTATCGGAGAGCATGCTTCTTGGTGCAATCAAAAGTCGACGGATACCCTTCTCATGTTAACTCTTATTGTGTATACAAATTAACACGTATTATCTGCAGTAGCAGTTACATTGGGAGAACAGAAAGAAGGTCACATACACTTCCGATTCACTGAACATGTACCGGCGTCAGACAATCACTATATTTCTTGACCTAAAGGCAGCATTCGATTCTGTCGACCGAGAGGTTCTCTGGCGATGCTTGGCTGTTAAGGGAATGCCGAGAAAATACATTGCACTGATTAAGGCACTCTATTCGTACTCATGCAGCCAGGTGAGGGCTTATGGCGAGTTGTCATCTGAAGTGGTGACGACTAGTGGCGTCCGTCAAGGGTGCCCATTATCCCCATTCCTATTCAACTTCATCATAGACGTACTAATGGACTTAACCCTAACTCACTTCAGCGACTCAAGGATTGACTTGCTACCAGCGAATAATCTCGTCGACCTAGAATATGCAGACGATATAGTCCTTCTAGGAGAGGACGCTGGAGAAATACAGAGTCTACTGAACACCTTAAGCTACAATCTACGAATGTGTTGGCATGCGATTCCCTCCAGCCAAATGCAAGATGATCCTACAGGATTGGACTACACCGACCCCTAGATTAGAAATACGAAGTGAAGTGGTAGAGTACGTTGACCGCTTCACTTACTTAGGAAGTACCATCAGCCCCAACAGGTTGATCGCTGACGAAATCTCAGCAGGAATACAGAGGGCTAGGTTCGCATATGCCAGTTTACGCCGTCTCTGGTGTAGACGTGATATCCGACTATCGACCAGGGGGCGTGTGTACTGCTCATCAATCCGCTCCGTCATCCTTTATGGCTGTGAGACCTGGCTATTGAGATTGGAAGACATGAAAAGACCAGCTAGCTGTCTTTGATCATAGGTGTCTGCGTTCTATCTCCCGCGTGAAGTGGTATGATAAGGTGAGCAATATTGAGATGAGGCATCAGTCGACTGCTAGGTAAGGAGGGGAAATCAATCGACGAGGCTGTGAAATTACATCGACTGAGATGGTTGGGACATGTGTTACGTATGTATCCCTAGTCATCGCCTTCCTCGATACCAGTAAATGTTAGCTGATATAGGGTCAGATTGGAAGAGAGCTAGCGGCGGTCAAACGAAAACATGGCACGAGTCAATGAAATCGACAACAGTTAGTCTAAGCCAGTCATTCCCGTAGGGAGGTGTAGATTTCCTGACTGACTAGTTGAAGTCCTCGGGGCGGTAAACACCAATGGTTGGAAACAATTGGTGATATGGCTCAAAATCGTTCCCGACGACTAGCGCAGATGCATCCACTCCTTGTTACTTATGATTTCCAATGAAACTGTTTTGTTCTCCGTTATTACTATTCCTTTGTCTCACACCTCTGTTTACTGTCTCTATTATGCATTTCGCCTACTTTCTTCTGTTGCTTTGTGTGCTACATGGAGGGAGTGTGGCGACTTGAACTGCTGCACATATGTGCAAAGTTCTATGTCGAAAACTGACCGACCGACCGAACATGTACCTGAAAGGTTGATTACCAAGGGAATAAACGTTCTCACAATAGTGTCATCTCTAGACATCTTATTTATACAGGTCATGTACTAGGTGGACATCACGAAATCCTTTTAAATTGGCAGTAGACAGTATGGTTTAATTCTCCCCAAGTTTCCCGAAGCAATCGCTATCAGACGCTTGAAACCCGGTTTATTTGTTCAAATAAGAGCAGTTATTAGTCTTTCCTTGCCGTGGTTACTCGGTGTGTTGATTCTCACGTATGTTTGATTACTTAACCTTCGACTCTATAACCTCTTATCTATACTACGTAACTCCCCTACCATTTTATGCATACATTGGTTTTTTGTTTAAACTTGAACTGTTAATATTGTTTCTGTACATAAACTTAATAATAATATCTTCAATTGATTGGAAGATTTCATCATGAGCTGACATCAGTTAGAGAACTATTGGTAAACCAGCTGAAAGTACTAGACAGCCATCTGTTTCGTCGTATTTTGGGACCCTTCAGTGGTACGCACTCGCCGGGACTCGAACCCACGTGCAACAGGTTGAAGGTGAGGCAATAACTCATCGAAGAAGACATTGCGAAGTGGTCGCGCTATGTCATGAATTAGCAGGTGTTGGAATTCCTGGGCCATTGGGTTGGTTCCCAGTGGCCTAATGGTCTACGAGCTCGCTAGCTTTGTAACCAGAAGGTCCTGGGTTCGAACGCTGTGGGTAGGTAATGCTGAAGGGTCCCAAACTAGGCTGACGAAACAGCTGGCTATCCAGTACTCCCTGTGGCTGGTTTTCCAATGATTCCCTAACTGATGTCAGCTCATGATAAAACCATTCATCCAATCAAACAAAATTCCTACAAAAACCATTTCTTGAAAATAACATCTTTGGGCTGTAAGCAGCTGATGATAAGTCAATGAAATAAAAGATCTTTTGGTTATGTAATGACTTTCATTTGCTGGTTTGCTAGAGGTTTCATTAATTTCAGCCTAAATCATGGAAGTGACATCAGTTAACGAAGTAAACTGGGACTGAATTTCACCAGAAAACTTCACACAGGGGTGCCCCAGTTCAAGTTGCCATACTCCGTACACCACACAAAGAGGTAGACCAAAGAGAGGGGCAAAAAATAGATTCGCAAGAACTGCGCAATCAGCAGTAATATGCGGGATAAAGAATAGTCACATAGAAATACATGGATATGATAGATCACTAGGAGTGAATCCATCTGCGCCATATCACTAACAGTCTGCGGTCATTACTTCGACGCATCTCGAGAACCTCAACCAGGCAGTCTACATCTACACCTCTCTACGAGGCTTAATTCAACTGTCAGAGACAATTCCCTCTTAAATGATGTCAGTTGATAATCTATCTATACAGTATAATTCTCCTTCCTAAATGAAACGTATTCAACTGTGATCTTCAAAATGTTGGCAATCTATAATGTATTTTCCAAACATTGGGCAATGATTTCACACACACGCCTTAAAATCGATCCCAGTTTTCTATACAGAGATGCATTTTCATTAAGCGTGGTCATTGTTATTATTATTATTATTGTGATTGTCGTCGTCTTTTAGAGGTCAATATTGTTTACATTTCATAATGGTCATTCAATAAAATAGGCATGGCCTAGAAAAATATTAGACGAAACTATAGCAACCTGTGACATGAATTCTTATTATAAATCGTATACAGGATTTGTTTGTTGCTTTGTTGCTTTGTTGGTTGGTTGGTTTTATTTCGGTGTGTATGTGTGTGTGTGTGTGTTTTGAATATACTGTGAAGAAAGGGTTTTAGTCAACATACATCCCACATATGACGAATTAATTCTTAGATAAGTGGCGCGGAGAGGCAGGGATGGGGTTGGAAGGGGAGAGATTAGCCTCAAAGTTGATAAAACATCTGTATTTTAAGGGGCTATTAAGAAGAAAGGTGAAGTTCTGTTGTAGGGAATGTGAACTCGTTTTCACTTAGTTTCGACTAGATATAACGCGTACGACTGACGTGTGTGGTTGTCAATCCTGGTCGACCTGAGCTTCGACCACACTACCTGCTGACTCCTTAGCTTGGCCTAGTGACCAGGCTGCTCTTAACACCACCCCAATTAGCGAAAGGAGAACATACTACTTACGACTGTTGAAAGATGTAAGCAACCAAAATAGCTTTAGAGACTTTGAAGTTGACTTGTTACCAGGGTTACTGTCTTATCGACTTAGCGTATGCGAATGATGATATTGTCCTCCTGGATTGAGAAACTGACAAAATGCGGATTCTTCTGAACTTCTTGGGCTAAAATCGGCTAATGTTCAGCATGCAATTCACTCCTCTGAAATGTAAAATGAGGCTACAAGACTGGAATACACTGAATCCTAGATTAAAAAGAGAGAGTGATGTGTGAATTTGCTGATGAGATCACAGCACGGATACTTGCAAAACGCTTATGTGATATCCGGTTGTCGATCAAGGTACATAGGCACTGTGCAGCAGTTCTCTCTGTCCTCCTTTTTTCACTTTGAGACATGGTCATTGACAGAGGAAAGATGATACGAAAAGGCCACCTGTCTATGACGACGGATGTTTGCTTTCTATCTCATGTTTTAATTAGTTTGATATGGTCGGTAATATTCAGTTGGTCAAGATGTCGAGTGTTAGGTAACGAGAGGAAATCAATCGATTCGGTTGTGAAGCTGTGTCTATTGAGATGTTCGTACATATGTTACGCATGCCTAGCCATCCATCGCCTTCCTCGACGACGGGTAATGTTAGTTGACATAGGGTTAGGTTGTTGGAGGAGAGCTAGTGGTGGTCAAATCAAAACATGGCTTCATCAGTCCATGAAATCTTTGAAAGCTAGTTTTAGCCAGCCATGTAGAAAGGTATAATCTGCCAAGTCGCAGACCTCAGTATGGTAAGAACCAATGACGACTAGAGATAATTATCGGTGATATGGTTCGAAATCCTTGTCAATTGGCCAAATGTACTCACTGTCTGTGACGTCCCATATCCATGTCTTCCGTGTTACAATTCTTTCTCCCTCACACCTCTGCTTATTGTAGTTTTTTGGGGTTTTTCTTTCCTCTTTCTTTTCTCTGCCTTCGTGTGGTCCATGAAGTTTGGTAACTTGAATTGATGCACTTCTGTGCAGTATTCTCTGTGGTAACACAGTTAGTTAGTTAGTCAGTATATAAGTGATGTGGACAAGGGGCTCATTGAGTGTGTTGGACACTCCGCCTTCAGCTAACTCTTTGGTCGACATGTTCGAATCCCCCCTTACTTTATTCTGGGCATGTATATTAGTGTCATCAGATTTCAAATGCTAACAATACTTGGAAAAGCTAGTTTCAGATGATCATGTTGGTCATCATCATGATGAACTGGTTCGTAATAGTTAGGTCTTGGAGCTTAGCTGGTGTAGAGCATTTGACAGTGTAGCTAAGGCAATAGTTTGTGCTTGAAACGTTATCAGTTGATATTACTATATAACACTGTGATTTATCGAAATAAAATCTTATCTATAGTGGAGTTATCCTCTACCACAGTGCCCAAGTTTTACACTTATATAAAATGGGTCACTTTCTCAAATCCTGTCTTTATCCAGGTTTCAACTTATATCTTCACAATCATTACTCTTACTGGACAGCTGTTTCATCCCTATCTGGGGTACTTCTACAAACTAACAAAATCTACAATAAAATCATTGGAATAATTTACCAATCCACTGCTTGGAGATTAATCCATCGTCATTGTCGTTTAAATACGACATAGAGGTGTGCGTCAGCGAATTAGGAATAGAATGCCCTTCCAGCATGCACAACTTGGTCTAGGGTCGATTCCGGCTGATACAATCTTAAACCTCTTGTAGCTGGCTGTAACAGCGGAAAAGAGGAAAGCTCGGGGAGTAAGACTAACAACGAAACCCCCGTAAATACAAAAGTTTTGTTGAAACTAGAAGCTTAAAGCCTTATGTTCCACTTGGAACGCAAAGAGATAGAACTAATACATAAACGGACTGCAGTTCTATTGAGAAATCGTGATCGATGACCTGCAGCAAGTTGGGGCATGGGGGACAGGAGGAGATGGATAGAATTTATGGGTTCATTGAATTCTATACTTTGGTTTGTAAGGGTTAGATTTGTTTTTACGAGTTGATCACGGATTGATATCCATTAGAGAACCATTGGAAACCAGGTACCACTGGACAGCTGTTTCATCCTAGTTTGAGAATCATCAGCAGTACGCACTCACTGGGGCTCGAACCCAGGACCTTGCGGTTACAAGGGACAAGCTCGTATACGATTCAGTCACTGAAACCCGATTCAATGGCTCATGAATTCTAACTTCTACCAATTCGTGATTTAGCGCGACCCCAACCATTGTCGTTGGTGGGACATCCATCCTCACACGTGACATCTGGATGGACCTCCCTGGTCACGACTTCTCACTAGAACTCCATCCTGTAGCAAGTCACTAGTGAGAATCAGACTAATTTTCTATAGTTTGGTTAGTAAGGGTTGGTGGTTGAATGATAATGTGTGCTCACTTCGTTAACCTGAAAGATCTATCTAAACTTGATCTCTGGTGTCGGGTCATGTGTGTGTGTGCGTGTGTACTGCTGAAAAGTCAGTCTCAGATGAAAATGAAGTGCAATTGTCCAGCGGCCTCTTCGTTTTCACATGTCTCTTGATGATAAAATCCAATATTACACCGAAAAAATTCCCAACAAACCCAACATTAATTTGTTTCAAGTTTTGTACCGGATTGATGAAATTAGTTAGAGAACCATTGAAAACCAACCACAAGGAGTACTGCAAATTAATCGGGTGCTCTCTAGTGACTGGTTACAGGACGAAGTTGCCTGGAGTTCTAGTGAGAAGTTGTGACCCACGTGAGGTCTACCAGTGCGACGACACTGCCTGGTGGTGGTTGCGTTAAAATCACGAATTGACAGGAGTCGGAATTCATGCACTGACCATTGCATTGGATCCCAGCGGCTGGCTGGAATGGTCTATACGCGCTAGCTTGCCTAATAACTGGAAGAAGGTCCCGATGGGTGCGTATTGATGAAGAGTCTCAAACTGGGATGAAACAGCTAGCTATCGAGTATCCCATCCTGGTTCTCAATGGTTCACCAACTGATGTCATCAATCCGCAATCAAATCTGGAATTAATGGACAGTTTTAAAATATTCAACACCAAACTGGTCTTTGTAGTATTTTGTTGCGTGGCGAAAATTGATTACGTGAGGAGTGCAATGTAAACAATTAGTCTTAGATAATAAAGACTAGGCCTATCATTCAAAACTCATTTTACACACTTCTGTCGCGAGTATTTGTAGTAGAATTTGAAAGTAATTTGGTTTTAAAAGTATTTTTAAAACTTGATTCTTTTTATTTCTCGACTAACACTCAAATGACTGTAATACTAGCGAAACAGCCCGTGAATTTATGTGTGTGCGTGTGTGTGTACGTGTTCGTGCCTGTCTGCTTGCTATATGCGCATTGGACATTGTGGTGACATTTTAATTCAATGTAATGCCCCAACTATCGCACACATCTAACTGTCAATCATTATTATTATTATTATTATTATTATTATTATTATTATTATATAACATTATTGAAAGTAAATACAACTTACTTAGTTGATAAACTAACTAGCCAGAATATCTGTATATGAATTTGTGCACTGCAGTGTACTCTAATGCGTGCGTGTGGTGTGTTTATAGAAGGCCACAATACTGATAATAATGAATTGAATCTGTATTATTATTATTACTATTATTACACACACACTTGGTATACAGTTGGCACGAAGAGAGATACCACATAAAATCTCACAGTTCATGTGAGGATTGTTATATACTAACCACCTCTACTCGCCAGACACCCAGCCGCCGAAGCCGGTGGTTGTCTTATGACGCCAACGCTCACCGCTAGTCTTCAATTTGAAGTCTGATCCACACGGTGGTAGAACAGTGTCAGGAAGCTACTTTTCCCCATGGTTGACGATGAACTAAAGAGCTCCTTCATACACCATTCAACCTGTTTGGATTCTGAAGCCCATTTATTTCACCGTAACCACCGTCATGTCCACCAGTCTGGTAGGTAAGCTCCACGAGTTCACATTCACCATTTCACTGACGCAGCGTAAAGTCTGACAGTGATTATGAATTTTTTTGTTATATGAGAGCATTCCAAGAGGAAGGATAGAAGTGTCTACGCATTGTTGGCCATACCAGAATGAGTATGTTTTGTTTATTTTATTATAAGCAATCTATATGTAGTCTCTTTCGAAGGTAGATTTCATCAGGAATCGATCGATCAACCAATCGATATCTTATATCTGTCTGTTTTCGACATAAAACTTTGCATGGATGTGCAGCAGTTCAAGTCGCCACACTCCCTTTTTGTAGCACACAAAGCAAGAGAAGAAAGTAAAAAGAAATGCATAATATAGACAGTAGACAGGGATATGAGACAAAGGAATAGTAATAACGAAGAATAAAACAGTTTAATTGGAAATCATAACTCACAAGGAGTGTATGCATCTGCGCTAGTCGTCGGGATCGATTTTGAGCCATACCACCGATTGTCTCCAGGCGTCATTGGTTTTTACCGTCCCGAGGACCTGAATCAGGAAGTCTACACCTTCCTAAGTGGCTTAGACTAACGGTTTTAGATATCATTGGCTGACGCCGCCATGTTTTGGTTTGACCACCTCTAGCTCTTTTCCAGCCTGACCGACCCTATGTCAGCTGACATTTCCTTGTGTCGAGAAAGGTGATGACTAGGGATGCATGCGTAACACATGTCCTAACCATCTCAGTCGATGTAGCTTCAAAGCCTCGCCGATTGATTTCCCCTCCTTACCTAGCATTCGACCGATGCCTCACCTCAATATTGCTCACCCTATTATACCACTTCACACCTGAGATAGAACACAGGCACCTATGATCAAAGACAACTAGTCTTTTCATGTCTTCCACTTTCAATAGCCATGTCTCGCTCGCAGACATAAAGGAGGACGGAGCGGACTGCTGAGCAGTACACTCGTGTTTTGATCGATTGCCAGCAGGATATCATACCTACGCCAGAGACGGTGTAAACTGGCATATGCGAAACTAGCTTTGTGTATCTGTGCTGAGATTTCGTCAGAAATCAACCCGTTGGGTTTGATGCAACTATATCTTATATATGACGCCTTATTGCTAGGCAAGAAACAATTCTATTACTTCTTTCCTCTTTTGAAACTCTTTAGTGATTCACATCCGCTGCCTCCAGTGCCTGTCCTGTGTATAAAACTTGAAACTTGATAGCGCCATTGCTACCCACTGTGTTTATGTGTTATACAGTTAATATACAGTTCTTTGGAAAGAGGTGGAGATTGTTGCTCTTTAGCCTTAGGATTCGCATTTGTGCTAACGGATGATGGCGTGGATTCAAATCCGCTCGACCAACTTGAACAAGTGGTTAATATCATCAACTCTCCTACAACAAGTGTATTGATGAAGCTGATGTTTCTCTCTCTCTCTCTCCGAGTTTGTTTGTCAGTCTACTATAATTTAAAAGTGTTAGTTTGCAGGGATTCGATTGATTTCATGTGTGGTCGTGAACTGACTTCACATTTAGAAGTTTTATGTTTGGTGGGGTCACGGGTGCGTACTGTTGAAGAGACCACAACCAAACAAGAAACACTAATAATTGTTGATTAGCAGGTATTTGATTTGTTGCAGGATTGATCACGAACTGACGTCAGTTAGAAAACCATTGGAATGCCTGGCAGTAGTGGAGGAGAGCTGTTTCTTCATAATCTGGGACTCCTCATCAGTACACACACTTCGGGGTTTGAACACAGGATCTTCCACTTACTAGGCAAGCCTGTAGATCATTCAGCCACTGGGACACGATCCGATCCAATGAATTACAATTTTCCCTTCCTTCTGTACAGTCCCAAATTAGGGGGAAACAGCAGGTTTTCCAGTGGTTCTCTAACTGATTTCAACTCGTTATCAATCCTGTAGAGACGAGGCAGTTGTCATTTTGGTGATTAAACGCGAAATCAATCAAGTCCTTGCAAATCAAGGCTTGAAAATTAATCAGTTACTCGCTAGTGACAGACTGACTACAGGAGGAAGTCTCATGAAATTCTAGTGGGAAGTCAGGAACAGTAGGGTCTCCAAGTGGGTGGTAGGACGAAGGACTGGCTCCTTTCAAAATAGACAGACCTTTGCACAAATGTGCACCAGTTCAACTTCCACTACTTCCCATCCATGCATCACACAAAGCAAGAGAAAGAAAGTAAACAGGGGTTCATCAAAAGAGAGACGGGTAATAAACAGAAGGGGCAGTGAGGGGGAAAAAGAGTAGTAGTAGTAGTAATATGGTGGAAGAACAATACAGTTTTACTGGATATGATAAATCACAAAGATGATTTTCAGCCGTATCACCGATATAATAGTTCCCAGCCGTCATTGGTTCTTACAATCCCGAGAACACCAAAAACAGTCAGCCACCAAGTTTACACCTCCCTACATTGCTGGCTAGCTGGCTTAAACTAACTGCTATGGATTTCATTGACTGATCGTGTCATGTTTTGGTTTGACCACCATGTACTGGCTCTTTTCCAACAACCTGATCTTTTATTAGCTAAGATTTCCGTAGAGAAAGATGATGCGTAATATGTGTCCTCGGACAAATGCTCACTGAGACGACATTGGTTGACAGTCAGTCGCACTGTATATTGAGAACTAGTAGAAGTTAAAATTGATGGGCTATTGGATTGATTGTTTCCAGCGGTTGAGTGGTTATCAATAAGCTCACTTTTTCTCCTGAAGGTCCTTATATCGATCCGTAGTGAGTGCGATCACAAGTGTGTATACTGATGAAGAGTCGCAAGCAGTTAGGGTGAAACAGTTGTCCAGTAATACTCTCTACTGGTTTTCTCTATGCCTCTAACTGATATCAAGTTTATGATGAAAGTGTTGTCATTTATTTGATTCATATTAAAACTCTCATTATTATTACGATCATTCTCATAGATGTGATTAACTTTTGACGTATTATTAAATAGTTTATTCGATTGAATTGTGTATAGGTTTTTCTATTTTATTTTAACCTCTTTTTTTTCTCCTCTCCCTCTCACTCTCTCCTTTTTTATTTACTACTTCCGGTTATGTTTTGAATAATTATGCAATACTTTTCTAATTATTGTTATAAATTGTTCGTCTATACTTATTTCGATGTTTCAGTGTATATAGGCAGAATAGTATTCGTCTTTGTGTGCTTGTGTGTGTGTGTGTGCTGTATGTGTTTGTACTCTTAGTCCTGTATTTATGATATAGATCATGTGGACCTAAGTATTAGCAAAGTTGTATTCACATCACTGTGTTCATGGGGGATACTATGGAGATGAATAATTCAAATAGAATATACAGCCTTTCACATCGGGCACATCTCCACTGGACTCCGTTTTCTGTGTGTCATTACTTTCAGCTGGTTACACAACTCTGTCCCTGAGCTTTCAATTCTTTGTCATATTGTAACGACAGAAAACAAGGGCCAGGCAACAGATCGTTTATTGACAAAATCAAGAGATATTTATAGATTTCTATGTATATTATTATCAGCGTTATTGTTAGCAGAGAGGTAACATCTTCTGATTGGTTGTTTACTCCCTGTACTGTACTGTTTGTGACCGTTTCTTAGAAAGTTGAGCCATGTATCTGCGAATCGTATTTGCACATGTGAAGTCTGCTGTGATTGATTAAGCTTCGTTATTGTTTTTTCTGATGACCCCATGTGTCACATTTTGAAAGTCTAATTCGTCGCTTCCTATTCGGGTTCCTTTGCATCACTTTGTCAGTGTCACGAACAGCATATTCGCTAAGACGATGACAGAAATGTCACACCTAAATGTGCTACATATCTTCAAACAACACCGATCTAGGGACGAAGAAGAAGAAGCCCTTTTGCAGTAATATGGCTTCAAGTCTTAGCTTTCTTGTTTCAGTAGTAGTGCTTTTTTTCGTGGGGTGAGGTTGTTCGTTTCACACGCTCAAATTTCCTTCTTTATTGGGCTTTTTACTGGCTAAACGAGTTTTAGAAGTGCGACGGCAGAGGGTCGAACTTGGACCACGTCCGTCAGTGTACCAGCTCAAATGGTAGAGCGCTCGCTTGGCATGCGAGAGGTACTGGGATCGATGCCCAGGTACTCCAACTCATCTTGTCTCCACCCTCGAGGCGGTGACAAGCATTTTGTGTGCGTCGGTGGTACAGTGGTTAGGACTCTCGCCGACCATGCACATGGTCCGGGGTTCGATCCTCTGCCGACGCACACTCGATATCTATGGTCGGCCTGTAAATTTGGGCTACTGATATCCATGCTGAAAATTCCATACTTGTACAGAAAATACGGTGTGGCATAAAGCTGTAATCAAAATAAATAAATAAAATTTAAAAAAAAATTGGCGAGCATTCCCACGATGAACCACCTAAACCTTTAATGATTGGACGAGAACTGTTTTCAATGTGATGTAGTCATTCACTTAATTTTAACTATTCCACTGAAAACATTCATACCAGATCAGCAAACGGAATGTGAGAATTATTCATTTGAACATCACTCTATGCCCAGCATTTCTTACTGAATCTCTAACAGAAGAGATCTTGATCTTAGTGCAGATAGATTATACATCGCATCAGTGATGAGTATATGACCGATTGAATTAAACACTCGTCAGTTCGAAACATACAATATTCACTTCTTGAGTTTTAGGCGACCAGGGGGTTAACAGATCAAATCTTGATCGCAACTCATATTAATTAATTCTCTCTAGCTTTTACCTACTGCAATCAGTAATGCTGTATAATCTTTATCACAGCTTATTGTTATTATCATTTCCTTGGCCTCCTAGAGGAATGTAAGGCTTCAACAGCACATCACCGTTTCATCATTCTGTTCTCGAAAGTCATCCTTAGCTAGATTCACGCAATGGCCCTTAACTTCTCATCTCCTCCTCACACAATCTCTCCTTCTTGTCACCTTCGCACCCACACGCAACTCGTCATTCGGTATCCCAATCAAGGGTCATAACGCGTGATGTCACTCAATGTGTCTATATCCAAATCGATTTCTTTCGGGTACACATTTATAGACTGATAGGTTCTTGGTTGGTTTTTCGCCCGCTAGAGTTTCTTGTTGCTTATCCTTTTTTGATCGACTATATCTGATCATCAGTATGAAGTGATGGCAAGTTCAGGTGTCGATGAAAGTCTTAAGTAGCTTGTTCGTACTGCTTTTGATGACGCTTATGCTAAGTCTCTAAACTGCATATCAGATTCTTGGGTAAAAATCTTATACTAGAAGGAAACGTTTGGAAAAGTCCAAGTCGCCTGCAAAAAGATACTGATGCTTAACCTCGAATTTAATAGTAGATGGCTTTCGAAATCTCTCAATACAACATACTTCTCGACCAGCCGACGAGTGTCATCTTCTCCCATGAAACTATTCAACCAGCAAGTGATAGAAGAACTTCCGCAATGGGCCACTTTAACATGCATATACCAGTTCATTTGCTCTTGTGGAGCTGACTACATTGGCTATGCAATGTGTCCTCTTATAAAACGCTCTCGGAAACGCTATCCAGCATGATCAGCAAAGGTAGAACACAAGTATTTACAGAGTTCGGTAAGAGAAAATCTGGTCAATTTGGGACATTCACCTCCATTTGACAGGTCCTTCAAGGTTGTATACAAAATCTGATCAAACCTGTCAAAAGGAGTTAAATCAAACCATCCAGCTGGGCTTATCTGAGGCACTAGGGATTCAAAAGTTCACGACCTCGCTATGTTGTCCCCTATCAATAATTATTATCCAGTTACCTTATCTATTCTTCTTGTTTATTTTTCTGTTATGTTTTACGTTTTTCATTCTCTATCTGCATTACTGTGTTATTGTTTTTTTATCCGAACTTCCAACCCAATTTTGTTATTACTACACTTTTAATCTTTCTAATTGCAATAACAGTCAAGTTTCACAGTAATTATGATCCTAGTATGTTTGTTACGCATGCGATCTTCCTGTTTATTATTACACTTTGTGATTTTATTAATGTGACCCTTGGCCGGATACATAGTTCTGGAACATTCTCACCCTTTTTTAATAATATTTGTATACGCGAATGTAAAGCCTAGTTGATGATGACTTTGTTGAAAAGGAAAATTTTCTTCTCTGCGACCGTCTTTTTAATGATGCATATGTATATGTATATATTATTTGTTTAATATTCCCTTGGGTTCCGAATGGAAAATAGGGCTTCAAAAACACATTTCCACTTTCATCTATTTTTCACTGTCCTCTTTAGCTGGGTCCACCATCTCCCATAATCTTTGATCCGTTCCTCGCACGATCTCCTCCGTGTAACCCTCGGATGACCCACTTGTCGTTGTTTCCCATCCGGTTTTCACTCGAGGGCCTGACGCGCTACGTCATTCGATGGTCTCCTCTGTGTGTACCCAATCCATCTCCATTTTCTCCCCCATATTTGTTCCTATGGTTTCGTGTTGCTAATTCTTTCTGGCCAGCGAGCCATTTGGGCATCAGTGTGGAGCCATCGGAGTTGGCAGCTGTTGATAAAAGTCTGCGACAGGCTGTTGGAAATTTTGTTTGTAACGTAAACGCCAAGTGACTGACTTCCCATTTGTGTTGATCAGAATCTGAATCTTGTTGTTTATGCTGTGTGATGCAGAAGATTTCCATACTGATTTCACACTGATGAAGGCGTGTCTTGCCTTTCTGATTCTGGCTTTGACATCGTCTTCCATTCCGCCGGCCTGTGGTTGAAACAATGCTCCCTAGATAAGTGAAGGAGGTAACCTCTACCAAATCTCTCCCTTTGATAATAAGCAATTTACTACCACTCATTATTTTTCCCTTGATGGTTCTTTTTTTCCCATTTTTTCTTTTCTTTTCTAGAAACCATTGAAACAGCTGAAAGTCAAGTTAATAGAATTAAAGGAGAGAATAATTAATATGCGTAACACATCAACACGTCAATTATCTAATAAACATGCCAATGTACAAAGAAGTATGATGTTGGATTGTATGTTTTCTACATCGAATTCAGAATTAGCTCAAGAGGAATTAGTGAAAATTCGTAAACGTGTAAGTGGAATTATTCTGCCATTTTGATTGTTACTTTTTTCAATTTGAATCTGATAAGGAGACTGTCTTGTTATAGGTGTAGATTGCAAGACTACCACAACTGCTACTGCTAGTAATATTATAATAGTGTAGAGCTTGTGTTTAATGCCATCGACGTCAAGCCTACTAAAAACAAAACCAACTCAATCGATGAAATTGTGAAGTTACATCGATTAAGATGGCTAAGACACATGTTGTGCATGCCGAGGCCACCGTGTTCCCTTTCGATGAGCAATGTCAGCTATCAACCAAGGGACGTGTGTACTGCTCAACAGTTCGCTCCGTCCTTCTCTATGGCTCTGAAACATGGCCAATGCGAGTTGAAGACATGAAAAGGTTGACTGTGTTTGATCATAGATGTCTACGATCTCTTTCTCACGTTAGGTGGTATAATAAGGTAAGTAATGTTGACGTTAGGCGTAGTGTTGGGCAAAGAGGGAAAATCACTCGAAGAGGCTATAAAGTTACATAGATTGAGATGGCTAGGTGACGTGCTGCGCATGCCTAACCATCGCCTCCCCCGACGGACGGGCATTACTAGCTGATTCAGGTGCAGGTTGGAAAAGAGTAAGTGGTGGCCAAACGAAAACATGGCATCAATCCATGAAATCCCTGACAGTTAAACTGAGTCAGGTAGGGAAATGCAGACTTCCGGGTTGGGGCCTTCGTGACTAAGAATCAATGGCTGGAGACAATAGGTGACATGGCTCAAAGTCGTTGTCAAGTTGTGCAGATGTATTGACTCTCTGTTTGGCTTGTGATTCTCTCCTGCAGGACTGGACCACATTGACTCAATCCTAGTTTTAAGATAGGGAGTGAAGTGAATTGGCAAAGCGTGTTAATCCCTTCATTTATTTGAGAAGCTGCATCAGCCAATGTCAGTGGGTTGATAGCTGACGAAATCTCAGCACGGATACAGAAGTCTCATTTGGCATTTGCAAACTTACTCCATCTCTGGAGTAGTCGTGATATCCCACTGGCTATCTATCAAACGGCGTGTGTACTGCATAGCAGCAGTTCTCTCCGTCCTCCTTAATGACTTTGAGGGAGAAATGGCCATTGAAATTGGAAGATATGAAAAGGCTAGCCAGTTGTCTTTGATCATAGATATCTGCTTTCTGTCTCCCATCTCAAGTGGTGGTATAATAGGGTGAGTAATATTGAAGTTGGGCATCGATCGCCTTCTTCGACGACGGGGAATATTAACTGACAGGATGGATCAGGTTGCTAGTAGTAGGGGTCGGACGAAAACATGGCAGCATCAGTCAATGAAATCGTTAACAGTTAGTTTTAGCCAGTAATGTAGGAATGTGTAGGCTGCCTGGTCTGTGTCCTCGGCATAGTAAGAACCAATGACAACTGGAAACCGTTATTGGTGATATGGCTGAAAATTATCGTTGTCAAATATTTGGCACAGATGCATTCACTCTTGTGCTTTGTCATATCATCCCTTAAAACTCTATTTGTTCTTCCATATTTTTTAAAAATTCTCTTTTTCCCCTCACACTTCTGTTCATTATCTCGCTTTTAAACCTACCTTTACTCTCTCTCTTCTGTTGCTTTCTGTGATACATGGCGAGAGGGAGTGGTAAGTTGAACTGCTGCACATCTGTGCAAAGTTCTGTCTATGTTGAAACCAGTTAGTCGGCTTTTCAGTCTCTGTGATCTCCTGTATACATTAGGCCTTCATATTTTCCCATGTTACTATTCTTTCTCCTTATTTCAGCTTATTATTGTTTTTCTTTTTGAATCTTTTTTGTCTACTTTTGTATGGCAACTTGAACTGGTTGCACTATTGTGTAATGTTCTGTGTTGAAACTCAGTCAGTATTAAGCAATTAACAAGAGTTTCTGCAGCCACGTGTAGAATCATTAGGTCTTATAGAATAGATATTGTAGCACACTGCTAATTGCATGCAGGTAGCTACTGACTACTGTCTGACTAAATCATATGCTATTCAAGTATTGGTGTGTAGGGAAGTCGTGACCAGTAGGGTGCAGCAGGTCGGATGTGAGGACAAATACTCGTCGAAGACATTGGCTAGCGGTTGCGCTATATCGTGAATTGGCAGAAGTTAGAATTCATGGACCACTCGATCGGGTCCCAGTGGCTTAATGGTCTACGAGCTCGTTAGCCTTGTAACCAGAAGGTCCTGAGCTCGAACCCCGATGGGTGCGTACTGATGAAGAGCCCCAAACTAGGACGAAACAGCTTTCCTGTACTCCCAGGTTTTCCAGTGGTTCTCTAACCAATGTCAGCTCATGATGAAATCCTGTAAATAAATCATATGCGTTTCCAACGTATAGCTTTGTAAAGATAAACAGAAATTCAAGTGACTGCACAAAGTGTATACCACAGTGGAGAAATATAGAAAAAAAGGAAATTGTGAGAGGCATTATGATGAATAGAAATTTACGCGAGGAAGAATATTTCAATGATGGACAATAAGGATTGTATGTAATACATCCAGGAGTGAAGGTATCTGCATCATCTTTATGAACGACTTACCATTAAATCACCAAAAGTCTCCAGCAACTGCTTCCTAATGTACCTTGGCAGCTAACAGATAAACTGTCTACACTTTCCTACATGGCTGGCTCAGACAGTCAGACTTCATGGACATTATGACATCGCAGGACGGGTTAGCTAAATTGCTTATTATTATTATTGTTCCCTTGGGTTCCTAGTGGAACATAGGGCGTCAACTGCACGTCTCCACTCGTTTCTGTCTTCTGCTGTACTTTTCACCTGCATCCATGTTGTTCCATACTGTTTCAGCTCCTCTTCACACGATCTCCTCCATGTCACCCTTGGACATCCGACTCACCGCTTTCCTTTCGGGTTCCACTCGAGCTATGGCCTGACGGGCGATGTCACCCAGCGGCCTCCTCAGCAGGTGTCCAATACATCTCCACTTTCTCCTGCATATTTGTTGAGCTATTGGTTCTTGTTTTGCTTGTTCCCATAGTTTCTTGTTGGTGATTCTTTCCGGCCATCTGATCTTGAGTATAGAACGAAGACAGTTGTTGATAAAGTTCTGCAACAGGCTGTTGGAAATATTCTTTGTGACCTGCCAAGTTTCTGATCCATATAGAAGAACTGACTGACTTGACGTTTGTATTGAAAATCCGAATTTTGTTGTTGATGCAGAGTTGAGTGACGAAGGTTTCCAGATTGGTTTTAGGTTGATGAATGTGTTTCTCGCCTTCCTGATTCTCGATTTGACATCCTCGTCCGTTCCTCCTGTAGTTGAGACAATGCTCCCTAGATAAGTGGATGAAGTAACCTCTTTCAAATCCCTCCCGTTGATGGTGGTTGTCGCTGGATGTTGCTGCTGTTGTGGTTGTTGTTGGTTGGTTATTTTCATAACCTCCGTCTTGTCTATGTTCACCTGGAGTCCTGTCTTTGCTGGTTCTTCGACCAGTTTATCGGTTTTCACTTGTAAGTCTTCGATTTTGTGTGACATCAAACATAAATCATCCGCGAAATAGCTAAATTTCTTAGCCTGCATAATTTTATGTATATCCTAGCTGTCCCTATTTGTGCAGCTTCACAACTGAATTGATTGATTTTTTTTGCCTTCTTTCTTAGTCTAACACACCCTACGCCTAATCTCAATACTGCTCATTTAGGCTTTTGATTTCGAGGAAATGATGTTGATTACCTGGTTGACATACACTGGTGTGTGTTTCATAGCTTATTACTTTAAGTAGCACACACTAGGATAGACGGTCAACCCCGACACTTCCCATCGCTACCGCAACTTTCTACTCATTCCGCTTCAGCTGTTGTAAGCCTTCATTATTTTCAAACAAAAATAAACTCTTAATACGGGTTGTCTGCTTTTCCTCTCAACTGGCTTGATATTGTATGAGGACACGTGAACACTACTCATGTGTGTGTGTGTGTACTTTATTCAAAAGGTTGGTTAGAATGTGTGAATAATAGTTAAGGAATAGTCTAGTAAGTAGTTTCAATTAAATATAGTATCAGACTGTGATGTGGCTTCTCTCATCTCATTATGAAAGTATCATGGCGTCTTATATATATTGTAGTTATTATTATTCCCCTGGGTTCTAAGGGGAACATAGAGCTTCAACAATACATGTCTATTTTGTTCTGTCCTCTGCAGTCATCTCAGGCTGGCCCCAAAGTTGTCTATAGGCTTTCATCGCCTCCTCAAACGATCCCTCCCATGTTATTTTCAAATGTCTTACTCGTTACACTCGAAGGCGCTTGGTGCGCGATGCCACTCACTGGTCTCCTCAGCATGTGTCCTATCCTTGACCATTTTCTTCGAAATATTTGTTAAGCAATTGGTTCGTGGTTGGTTCGCTATCAATCAGATTTTCTTGTTACTAAGTCTTCCTAGCTGACCATCTGATCTTCAACATGGAGACAGCGAAGTGGACAGCTGTTGATAAAAGTCTGCATCCGGCTTTTGGAAATGCTTTCAATAACACATCAAGTCTCTGGAACATATAGAAGAAACAACTTAACATTTGCGTTGTAAATCCCAATCCTCTTCTTTATGCAGCCGAGTCCAGGAGATTCCCAAACTGACTCCAGAGTGATGAGGGGGGACTTTGCTCTTCAGATTCTGCCTTTGACATCCTCATCCGTGCCGTCTACATGTATTTGAAACTGTGCTTCCTAGCTAGATAAGTGAAGGAAGTGACCGCTTAAAATTTCTTCCATGGATAGTGACTAGTGGCGGTTGTTGCTGTTGCTGTTGGTGCTGGTTGTTTAGTTGGTTATCTTCATCACCTCCCTCTTCTCTATGTTCACTTGATGCCCTGTCTTTGTAGCCCACCTGTTCTGTCATTTTGTTCGTTTTCGCCTTTAAGTCTTCGAGTTCGTGTGACATGAGATGTAAATCCTCCACGAAAGTGCAGATCGTCCAGAGGCTTCTTATCGTCCCAATGTTTGTTTGTCTTCTCGCTCCCCACGCACTGTCTGACGCATAATCCAGTCCACTACAATTAGGAATATCATCGAAGGTGATAACAGTCAGACAGCTTTGTCGTATTCCTGTATTCACTTCAAAGGCTTCGTTGAGTTTTTCGTCACGGCGTACATTCACATGCTTTTTCAATGTTACCTTCACCTATAGACGTAAACATTTTTTAAAGTGATGTATATATTAATAATACTGGAAGTGTCTTCTGTTATGTGTTTTTGATAAGTTTTGTGTCACACTGTAACTTTTTCAATGCTACTCTTAACATCGTCTTGAAACTCATTCAAGTAGGTGGGAAAAAATGACTTTCAAAATGTGATGTAGGAGTTAATACAGTTAATACCTCGAAGAAGAGATTGCGAAGGGGCCGCGCCAAATCATGAATTGGCAGAAGTTAGAATTCATGGGCCGTTGGATCGGGTCTCAGTGGCTTAATAGTCTACGAGCTCGCCTTGTAAACAGCAGGTCCTGGGTTTGAACCCTGGCGGGGGGCGTATTGCTGAAGACTCCCAAACTAAGATGAAACAGCTGTCCAGTACTCCCTGCAGGTTTTCCAATGGTTCTCTCACTGATGTCAGCTCTTGATGAAATCCTCCAACGAATCAAACAAAATTCTCTACATAACCAATACCCGAAAATTTAAATAAAGCTTTATAAGTAGCTAGATATTATTGCAAAGTAATGTAACCATTTGATAGTTTCTCTCTACAGTCGCTTTATAAGGAGCCTAATTAATTATAATAAAATAGAAATTTTAATTCAGTTTAGACTTTCCTGGTGATTGGTTAAATCGAAATGCTCAGCCTCAGGTTGACATGTCGGCAGCTCCTTGTGCACAGATGCCTCAACGGTGTGTGAGCATTCAACCTGAAGTATTTTGGTGAATAGTGACTAGCAGTGGTATCCAGGATGGCCTCTTCATTCTATTTGGGACTGGATTTACCTGCATTCTCCACTGAGTAAGTGATAGTGTTCCTACTGAGGCTGGAACCAAGTACGCATCGTTTCACGAAACGACTAGATGACTTGGGTGTTACCTCTTGTGCAGTGGGTATGAGTCAAAAAAACTGTGTTTTTAAATTCAATCTCGATTTTTTCTGTTGATTAATTGAACTGAATTGTTTGGCCTCTGTTTGGTACGTTGGCTCCTAGAACGGGTGCTTCGACAATGTCTGGGGATTAACTTGCAGTAATTTTCGTGAACTCTACATACTGGATTCCATTACTAGTCAAAACCCACCAAATAAAAGCATGTTAAACTACAGGAACTCGTTGAAGCGTCCGTATTAGGAGCTGATATGTCAACAAAGGCCCACTGTTTTGGTCCCATTAATCAACGGGCAAATCAAAATTAAATTTAAATACCAATTGCAACTGATGTCTTTTGCACAAGATGTGGTTCTTTTAACCGAGATGGTTTAGTGGATAACGCATTGGAGTTTTGTACAACGATGGGTACTGGGTCCGAGTGTAGCGGGAACATCATCTCTGACTGTTGAATGCAGCTACATCCAGTTGATGAGTCTCAAATGGGACGAAATGTGCAGACTGGATTCTAGCATAGTTGTAGAGTGTTGAGCTAATTTCTTTTCAACACACGCATAGCCGTGGCTTTTACATTAGATTTATGTTTGCTTAATCTGTTTAAGTGTATGCCTTGGTACGTGCTGAAGGGATGTTTAACTGTGTACGAGTGCCTCCTGTTTGCAGTGCGATGCTTGACAGTGTTCTTTAACACATTTACTCAAAATGTGTGTATCTAAATTTATTTCTACTAGTTTGACCACGGATTGATATCAGTTAGGCGACCATTGAAAACCAGGGAGTACTGGACAGCTGTTTCATCCTAGTTTGAGAATCATCGGCAGTACGCACTCACTGGGGCTCGAACCCAGGACCTTCCGGTTACAAGGGACAAGCTCGTATGCCATTCAGCCACTGAGACCCGATTCAATGGCTCATGAATTCTAACTTCTACCAATTCGTGATTTAGCACGACCCCAACCACTGTCGTAGGTGGGACATCTATCCTTACTCGTGACATCTGGATGGACCTCACTGGTCATGACTTCTCACTAGAACTGACTCCAGGAAACTCCATCCTGTAGCAAGTCACTAGAGAGCATCAGATTAATTTTCAATAGTTGGTTTGTAAGGATTAGATTTATTTTTACGAGAAGGATAATCTGCCTTGGAACTGATACTTTGAAGTTATATGATTTCGTTTGATTAAGCTATAGGAAATGCTAGAGATACTGTTTAGATTTTCGTATATGTAACAGTTAGCATTTCGGTGTAGATTGTTTTTTTACCATGATGGATTGTGATACCGCTTAGAAAAGCATTGAAAACCTTAAAATAATAGTAATAATAATAATAATAGACAATCGTTTCGTTTGGATCTCCGACTCCTTAGCATTACGCACCTATTAAGTATAACAAAATTTGATTACAACGCTGTAATCCTTAAAATTTTAGTAGGATATATTCCAGGTGACCTTTTTATATGTTAGTGTTCATCAAGACGTTTATGATGTCACACATAAACTCAAAGACTTACAGGCGAAAACCAACAAACTGACAGAACAGGTGGGCTACAAAGACAGAACTTCAGGTGAAGATAACCAACTAAACAACCAGCACCAACAGCAACAGCAACAACCGCCACTAGTCACTATCCATGGAAGAAATTTTAAGCGGTCACTTCCTTCACTTATCTAGCTAAGAAGCACAGTCTTAAATACAGGCATGCTGCACAGATGAGGATGTCAAAGGCAGAATCTGAAGAGCAAAGTCCCCCCTCATCACTCTGGAGTCAGTTTGGGAATCTCCTGGACTCGGCTGCATAAAGAAGAGGATTGGGATTTACAACGCAAATGTTAAGTTGTTTCTTCTATATGTTCCAGAGACTTGATGTGTTATTGAAAGCATTTCCAAAAGCCGGATGCAGACTTTTATCAACAGCTGTCCACTTCGCTGTCTCCATGTTGAAGATCAGATGGTCAGCTAGGAAGACTTAGTAACAAGAAACTCTGGGAACAAATAAACCAAGAACCTATCGCTAAACAAACATGTCAGATAAAATGAAGATGGATTGGGCACATGCTGAGACGGCAGTCAAATGACGTGGGACACTAGGGCTTCGCTCGAGTGGAGCCCGATTGCGGAAGGACGAGTGGGTGTTTCGGTCCGAACGTGACATGGAGGAGGTCGTGTGAGGAGGTAATGAGAGACTATGGGCAATCGGGAGCGCAGAAAAGAGGACTGCAGGGAATTTTGCGAAGTGGAGATGTGTTGTTAAATCCCTGTGTTCTCCTCGGAACTCAGAGTAACAATAATATTATTAAAAATATATGGAGACAAGTAAACTATGAAGTGATGCTTAAATGTTAAGTGTTAGTTATGCAGGGATTTCATCGATTCCAAGAGAACTATTGATAATTATCAAGAAGTGCTGGTCAGTTGTTTATTTCGTCCACCTTTTCATCAGTATGCACCAGTGTCTCCACTGAGGATCGGATCCACGACCTTGAAGGCGAAGCTCGTTGACTTATCAGCCACTGAGATTGGTTGATTGATTGATCGATTGCAATCGTTAATCAGTTTTAACTTCTGTCAATACGCCATATTCAGTGCGAACGCCAGAGTCCTAAACAACGAAGACGAAACAGTTTCTCGGTACTCCTAGCTGATTTTTCAATGGTTCTGTCAAATGGAAGTCAATTTGTGATTAATCCCTGATACTTGATTGCCTTTTAATCTTTTCTCTCTCTCTTTTTTCGGTAATATATTCCTCTAAAAGCCTTTGTTCGAACCAATTTGTTATTTTTGTTAATTTAAATGGGGGCTCAGTTTTAGCGGTTTAAGGGATATAACGCTTTGGCGCTTGAAATGAAAGAGGTGGCGGGCGTTGGGAAGGTGTTGTTGGGTTTGAGTCTCTGAGTGAGGTTGGAAACACCATCACTCATCCATTCACTCACTGGGGATATAGGTAGGTAGGTTGAAACACGCCTCCCTGGATTTTACTGCTACAGTCATGCCGTCCTCATCAATTAAGGATTGTCATTGACTAATGTGTATGTTTATTTATGTATTGTATATGCGTATTGTATACTTTACCGCTAAATTCTACCTTATTGCTGTTGTTGTTGTTGTTGTTCATCTCTACTTCCTTCATAATTCCGACAGTGGCTGGAAGAACTAAATGAAATGGTTTGTTATATGTGTAATTAATTGGTTAATTAATTAATCACATGTTTTTCTATATGTGGTATTTATTGATTTATTTGTCCATGTACTCCCTCCCTCCCTCCCACCTTCCCTTCCTTCTTCTCTTCGTTTGTTGGCTGTTTTGCATTTGTGTAATTGTGTATTTTTGCTAGTGTTTTTGTTGTTGTTGTCGTTGTCCTCGTTGTGGATCCCTTGCCGCTTTCCACTTTCTCTCTCTCTCTCTCAATATCTCCTTCTGTTAATGTTGTCCTCATTAGCATCAATGTCGTTGTTACTTTTGTTATTATTATTATTGTTGTTGTCGTTTTTAGTGTTGGTGTTAACGTCAGTGTTACTACTGCTGTTGGTGTTAGTGTTCTTTTATCAAATTTTATTATTATTGTTATTATTATTATTTGTATCCTTCTTATGTTGTCATGAAAATCATTCTGGTTGTTTGTTTGTCTGGAATTTTTGGTATCTTTTTTGTTTTAAAATACGTATTCTTCATTTATTAAAGCATCATGCATGTAGTGTTTATTTTTTAGAGTAGCTAGGCTAGAAATCTCTCTCTCTTTCTCTGTCTCAGTTGACTTGATTCGTTTAGGTAGGGGTTAGGGGTACACTGCTGATAAGAAAGGCCAGGGCGTCAAATGCCCGAAACTGTCTCTATCCATTGCGTTGAGATCACTTTCGATAATCTGACCAGCAAGCCGCACTGTCCAGCAACTAATATAGCGATCAAATTTATTCGGTTGCGGCCTGAGACATATGCTATCAAGGAACGTTTAAACGCAGGGAAAAGACAATTATTCTCCAATTTATTTTACCGGTTCTAACACGACAACAATAACATCAAACTCAAATTTACCTCAATAGCGCCGTTAGGTAGACAACTAGCTAGCTAGCTAGCTAGCTGGTTGATCTGGTTGTGTTCTCTGAGCTGGATAGTTAATTTGCGAAGCTTTCATCACCCTACTAGGTGACATCTTCATCGCATACTTCAATTTGAAGTGACTTTTTCGATTTCTCCACGAGTTTATTAATCATCTCTCCCGGTGGTGACCTTGGACGTGTTTGGTTGTTTTTGAGTGTTTTCACACCTTCTAGGCACTTGTATTGGAACTGATTGTTTCTTTGACTTGAGCTTTGACCCTTTGTGTGTGAGTGAGGTTTCTTTCTTATCGGTTGATAAATTTTGTCAATCTCGATGTGTCTATTGATTGATGATTCACTGGAATGCCAAGCTTCTAAAAATTCTCTAGCATTCCTGTTGTTTCCTCTGTCTAATATTTGAATATTGTCCCAATAGAATTGATGCCCGTGGTTGTCTGTATGCAGCGAGTGATATGAGGGAGTGGATGTCATGTCTTTTGACGGCTAGCTTATGTTCGTGGATACGAAGACGCAGGGGACGTCCACTTTGTCCAATGTAGTGTTTTTCGCAGTTGTTACAATTTATTTTGTAGATGATGTTGGTTTTATCTTCTTTCGCTGTTGAGTCTTTTGGTTGACATAGAATTGAGTGAAATGACTTTGTTGGTTTGTGTACGACGTCAATTCCTCATCAAGGTTTGAAGAGTCTTGTAGTGATTTCTGATATATCCTTTATATATGGTAGGGTGAAGCTTGGCATTCCAGTGAATCATCAATCAATAGACACATGGAGATTGACAAAATTTATCAAAGGATAAGAAAGAAACCTCACTCACACACAAAGGGTCAAAGTTCAAGTCAAAGAAACAATCAGTTCCAATACAAGTGCCTAGAAGGTGTGAAAACACACAAAAACAACCAATCACGTCCAAGGTCACCAGGAGAGATGATTAATAAATTCGTGGAGAAATCTGAAAGCTCACTTCAGTGAATTGAAGTATGCGCTGAAAGAAGACGTCACCTAGTAGGGTGATGAAAGCTTCGCAAATTAACTGGCCAGCTCAGAGAACACAACCACATCAAAATCATTCACCTGAGCTACAAATCTTCTCCATCATATTTAAAAGAAGAACTGTAAGACAAAATTAGTTGACCAAAATTCAGCTGTAAGAGGATCATGGAGAACATACTCAACGAGGTGGAATCAGAAGCTCTGTCCACAAGAATCACACATAACAAGGTTTCCCGCAGACAGTCCCAGGTCAGAATGCTCCTTCATTCACTCAAAAACAAAACTCACTCATTGTCAAACAACACACGATAAATATGCATACAACCATAAAGGTTAGTACTACAATTAAACAAGGACAAAGTCAAATAGTAAAGGTCAAAAGTCAGGATGTTATGCGCGTAAATGTCAAATTATCCATACACAGTCTACGGGGGGTGGGGGAAATACGTATCATAATTACAAAGTTAGTTGAAATGTCTGAATAAGTATAAATAGATCATCCAAAAGAATTTTTTCGTTACACCGGCCACTAAAATCCCTACATACGCTATGAAACACCTGTTAATGCTTCATGTTATATGGCTTTATCCCTGACATTTGGGGTCCAGAACTTACAACAGTATGCTCGAGCAACCCCCCCCCACCCTAGTCTATAGCTCGTCAGCTTCTTTAAAAAAAAGAAGACAGAATCTTCTATTGCATTTTCCACCCATCCACTTTCTTGTGTAGGACTTAAACGCTGCAGAAGAATTATACGCGGTACATAACTCCAAAGATCTTAAACTTGGTCTGATATCACCACCAACACCATTCAATGAAGAGATACCATCGCCGGCATTACTTACACGATTAAAACCATGTACACTAGCACATGGTAGTTATGAGTTCACTGTACTTTATTGACAGGCTTCAACTAGCTCATCACATGCATCTTAAAAACGCTTACAATTGCAATAAACCAGGTAACAAGAACAATGGCATTATACAGACCGTAGGATTCAATACCTTAAGTAGACAATCTTATATGGAACCATGCAGGGTAGCCCCTTAAGAAGTACTGAATTACAACGGCCTAAGATAATAAACTATTCGGAATAAGACAGAGAAAGAGAGAAAAAAACCCTTGCACAACATATTGTTGTGTAGAAGCCTACAAGGGCAGGTAGTTGAAATACCGAATGCAAATCCATTACTAATGCGCTGACATTATGATTAAAAAAAATCAGGCTGTAGATCTGTCCAATACGAGAATAGTACGGTCAGGATACAGATAGAGAAGTAATCCATGAAGGTAAATGTTCAAGTATTGGATTTGTAGGGATTTTTTGTTTCATTCGTTGGAGGATTTCATCATGAGCTGACATCAGTTAGATAACCATTGGAAAACCTGGGAGTACTGGATAGCTGTTTCGTCAGTCTAGTTTGGGACTCCCCATCAGTACGCACCCACCGGGGTTCGAATCCAAGGCCTTCTGGTTACAAGGCGAGCTCGTAGACCATTGAGCCACTGGGACCCGATCCAATGGTTCTTGAATTCTAACTTCTGCCAATTCACGACATAACAGTGGCTCAATGGTCTACGAGCTCGCCTTGTAACCAGAAGGTCCTGGGTTCGAACCCCGGTGGGTGTGTACTAATGAGGAATCCCAAACTAGGACGAAACAGCTCTCCAGTACTCCCAGCTGGTTTTTCAGTGGCTCTCTAACTGATGTCAGCTCATGATGAAATCCTCCAACCAATCGAAGGTAAATGTGTTGCACGGGAGTAGTGTGCAACAAACAGCATGATTCGTTTCTTCAGTTTAGCATGTTTCGATTCATTTGTTGGCGTTTTGTTTTTGTTGTTTTTTTTTCAAAATAATTTACAAGGTCTTCTTTTCTGTTTATTATATTATTTTGTAGAATTTGCCTGTTTTACATGCATTTTGTAATATCATTGTGTTTTTTATTATCTCGGTAGAAGGTATAATTGATCTCATATGCGTGTAATGAATGATTGACTCGACGAATATACACATTGGGGATATTCTGGTCATAGAAGTCTGAATTCTTAGTTAGCTGGCTTCATAGTTGCTTCTCTTCATTCAATCTCCTTCATTTTATCCTTGGATGCACATCTTATGATTGTTTACAATTCGGGTTCCACTCCAGGGTCAATATGTTGCGGAATGCCACTCAACGGTATCTTAAGCGTGTGACCTGTGCATCACCGTTTTTTGGTTGGTTCTTGATTGTTTCATTGACAGACACTCCTTGTTGCCTATTCTTCTTGACACAGACCATCTGATCTTCAGTATAGTGGAGTCAGCGATTTCAACTATTGATACAAGTTTGCAGAAGCCTGTTGAAAAATCCTTCACTTGATAAGTTCCGCAAGGCTCTGAAGCATGCAGAGGGACTTACTGCCTTGACATTAATTAGTGCTGGAAATCTGAATATAATTCTTTATATTTAAGGTCTGCCTTTCCTTGACGTCGTCATCCGTGCCACCTGTAAGTGAAATAAAGCTTTCTAGATAAGTGAAGGAAGTGACGTCTTTCAAATATATTCCTTTGGTAGTGATTGGTGCTGGTTGTTGATCTTGGTTGGTTGGTTGATTATCTTCACCACCTCTGTCTTTTGATGTTTACTTGAAATCCTGTTCTTGTTCATGTGGTTTGCGGTTCGATTCCTGTAACTGGTGTATCTGTAGCTGATAGTAAACGCCAAAAAGAGGGAAGGTTTTGTATGTGAGGCTAACAACTCCACACACACACAGTAAAAAACCACCACCGCTACTGAATCTTTAAACTCCAAGCTTGAAGGTGTATTGTTGGTATTACATGGTTGGAGGCAAACGGCCACAGGACCTAGGTTTCGTGCTAGTTGGCACTCATCAGCAAGGCGTATTTTCAACCTCAAAGGAACTCATGTCCCTTCTGACATTCGAATCCGCGTCACACAGTGCCGCAGTCATCGACGACGTTACTACTGAGCTATTCAGGCTCGCGGTTGTCCTTCTGTAGGACTGTATTGGATATTTTTGGATTGGACACTAGTCGGTAACTAGTGAACTGTGTCTAGTCCTGTCTTTGGTGCAGACTGAATTCTATCAGTAAAGTTTTCAATGTGGCCACCATGCTAGGTGGCTCGCCATCACCATGCACTTTGAATTGTTGGCTCTAGTGGGAAGTCGTGACCGGTAGGGTACAGCAGGTCGGGGGTGAGGACAAATACTCGCCAAAGACATTGGCTAGTAGTCACGATTTATCCTGAATTGACAGAAGTTAGAATTCATAGACCATTGGATAGGGTCCCAGTAGCTTAATGGTCTACGGGCTCTTCTTGTAACCAGCAGGTCCTGGGTTCGAATCTTGGCGTTGGTGGGTGCGTTCTGACGAAGAGTCCCGGGCTAGGACGAAACAGTTGACTGTTCCCCTTAACCATGTCAGCTCATGTTGAAATCCTGTAACAGATATCGTTTTGAATTTGTTAACACTATGCGTCTGCTTTCCGACAAACTGGAAGATATGCAAGCGAAAAGCAACAAGTTGGAAGAAGAAGCATCCAGAAAAGATAGGCCTTCAGGTGAACATAGAGAAAACAGAGGTGATGACGATTCCTGGGCAACACCACCAACAGCAACAACAACAGACAACAATCACCAAAAATGGAAGGAACCTGAAAGAAAAAACCTCTTTTACCTACCTGGGAAGCATCGTTTCAACTACAGGTGGAAATGACGAGGATATCAAAGCAAGAATCGGAAAAGCAAGACAAGCTTTCACTACTCTCAAGTCTGTGTGGAGATCAACAGTCAGCACTCAGCATTAGAAATAAGATCCGGATTTTCAACTCCAATGTGAAGTCATAAAGAGCATCTCAAACAAACTACAGACCTTCATTAACAGCTGTCTTCGCTCAATACTCAAGATCAGATGGCCAGAAAAGATCAGCAGTAGGGTCTCTGGGAGCGAACCAACCAGGAACTAATTGTGAAACAAATAGGTAGGAAGAAATGGAGATGGATTGGCCATACTCTGAGGAAACCATCAAATGATATCACTAAACAAGCCATTGCTCGAGTGGAACCCGAAAGGGAAGCAGCGAGTTGGTCGTCAATGCGAGGGTGACTTGGAGGAGGTCATGTGAAGAGGAGATGAAAACGTGTGGGCAGACATGGAGCCAGGTGAAAACTCTAGCAGAGAACCGAACGCAATGGAGACGCACGGCTGAAGCCCTATGTTCCTGTAGGAATTAAAGGATACAATAATAATAATATCTGTTACAACTAGCATGTCATTCACTAATCATGCCACTCACTTTTCATCATTAGTGCACAGTTGTTTTTATGTCATTGTTGTTTATGTTCAATAGTATTAATATTTGTAACCATCGGACCATATATATATATATATATACCTAGGTCACAGATGTAGTAGCAAGTGTGTCTGTATTCTACACGATTTCAATAATTGTTTATTCGTTACTATAGTAATGATTATGACTATTTATAGTATGCATATCTAATATCTAGCTAACTAACTAGTCAGCTCATTTCGGTATAATGATTTGTTGTCACACATTGTCTAACTCCTTTAAACTGCTGTCCCCAACAGTATACATTTACCTTTGTGAATGACCTGAATTAAAAATATGTGGTGTGTGTGTGTGTGTGTGTTATATTTGCTATGATTTACCTATGGTTAGCCACTTATTCTATTCGATTCACTCTAACTAGGGATGTCTACGTGTTTCGTATGCTGTTTATCTGATTTATTTTTTTACAACTCCTCTTTATGCAACCCCATTATTGTTGCAGTTAGTAATATTCGTCTTTTGCATACCGAGTTGAACATAGGACCTCAGCGGCATTTAGCTCTTAGTGCTTGACACACTGACGATAGTCCACAATAGTTCATTTTCTTTTCATATCATTTTTATGGTACACACTGGTTGCTGCTTCCCATTCTGGTTCCACGCAATCATCTGGCTTGTGGTATCACTCGAATGTCTTCTCAGTGTGTGTATGTATCTCCATTTTCTTGGGACATTGATTGAGATGGTCAGGACGTGTGTTATGGATGCACACCAAACTATCGCCTTTCTCGACCACTGTCAATGCTAACTAGTGGTGGTCAAACTAAAACATGGCTTCATTAGTTAATGAAATTCAATCCACCGTAACCCTTAAGCCGGTCATGTACGGAGGTAAAGACTTCCTGGATGATAAGAACCAATGACGCCTGGAGACTACTGTTGGTGATATGGCTGAAAGTCATCGTTGTCAAATGGGCTGGCGGTGATTCATTCATTCCTTGTGATTTGTCATATCCAATAAAACTCTATTATTCATACATAATGTGGCGTGTGCTACTGATAAAATCTATCAGTAGGATGTAAAGATACGTTCATCGGCATAAAAATATGAAAACGTAGGGAGATATATGTGACGTCAGAGAAAGGTAATGGTTCAGCGTTGCGGAGAAATATGGGTAACGTGCAAAGGACACTATATGACGGATAAAAATAGAATAACACGAAAAACCTGTGCAAATGGTACGTTGAAGATAAGGTGTATATAATTTCTCTACTCTTGTCTTCTACCGTTTCAACATTACTATTGTTTCTCCCTCACACTTCTTTTCATTATCTCTCTCTCTCTTGTATTATTATTATTATTGTTTCCTTTAATTCCTAGAGGAACATAGGGCTTCAGCCGTGCGTCTCAATTGCGTTCCCTTCTCTGCTAAAGTTTTCACCTGGCTCCTTGTCTGCCCACACGTTTTCATCTCCTCTTCACATGACCTCCTCCAAGTCACCCTCGCATTGACGACCAACTCGCCGCTTCCCTTTCGGGTTCCACTCGAGCAATGGCTTGTCTAGTGATGTCACTTGATGGTTTCCTCAGAGTATGACCAATCCATCTCCATTTCTTCCTGCCTATTTGTTTCACAATCGGTTCCTGCTGGGTTGGTTCGCTCATTGCCAGAGATCTCTGTTGCTGATCTTTTCTGGCCGGCCATCTGATCTCGAGTATTGAGCGAAGACAGCTGTTAATGAAGGTCTGTAGTTTGTTTGAGATGCTGTTTATGACGCGCAGTGCAAGTCTCTGATCCGTATAGTAGCACTGACTTCACATTGGAGTTGAAAATCCGGATCTTATTTTTGATGCTGAGTGTTGTTGACCTCCACACAAACTTGAGAGTAGTGAAAGCTTGTCTTGCTTTTCCGATTCTTGCTTTGATATCCTCGTCAGTTCCGCCTGTAGTTGATACATCTCTTTTTTTACTCTCTTCTCTTGCTTTGTGTGCTACACGGAGTGTGTCAATTCAAATTGCTACACTTCTGTGGAAAGTTCGATGTTGAAACCAATTAATCATTTTCTTGGGCATATTTATAGAGCAATATTTCGTTGGATGATTTTTTTAATCCAAAGTTCCGTTACTACTTTTCCTTTGCGACTGGCGATATAATCAAACAAAAACACCTGTGTAGATGCAGCACAGAGTGTCGTAAATGTTCCCTGTAAGACGCCAGTAAAGTCTCTGTGTGTAATACAGAGAAGCACTGACTAATTTGATATGAGTGTTGGAAATTCGGATCCTTTTTGTTGGATACTACTAAGTATCCTAGATTTCAACACTGATGCCAGATTAATGAGCGCCTACACTGCTTTCTTAGTCCTGGTATTGAAATTTTATTATAAATAGGTCAAATGTGGTCGGGTGGCATCTTGTACTTTACAGTCTAACATAGGTAGCTCCCCAATTTCATTCTCTATTTCCATATTGTGAATTTCATTGAGTCTACCTGACTCAGTTTATATGTGTGAGAAGAATTTCTCAACATCGTTTTGTTTTCTCCTTATTACTAACGTGTCGTCTACATATCTCCACCAACATTTTATTGACGACGTGAATGGTTTAAGTGCATTTTCTTCCTAAAAATCAATGAATATGTCAGCTATTATTGATGAGATGGGTGATCTCATGACTACTCTTCGTTCATTTTGTTTTTGTATTTTTTTCTTTCAAATATAAAGTATGCTGTTGTTGCTAGACAGAATTCAACCCCTTTTAATATCTTTTCTACGGATAACTGTATTCTTCTTTGTCATGGCATCATCCTAGTGTAGCAGCAAAGAATGTTCTTTTCAGGGTGTCACCTATTCTCTTCTTCTTTAGGATGTCGGTCAAAAGGTCGCCCTTGGACGTCAAGTACATATGGATACTATCTTCTTCAGCACAGAGTTGGGGGGGGGGAGTGGGGTGTTCATGGTTAGTTTCCAGGCTTTAGGTGTGAGTGATAGCCATTCTCACGTAGTGCTTCTTCCTCCAACGAGTGATCTCTTCATCTATTGATTCAGAGCTACAGATTCTTTGGGTTCTAGTCACAAGAGAAAAATAATCAGGTCCAGCTGGTGACGATTGATGGGTACTACTCAACTTTAAAGTTAGGGGAATCATATTGAGTTCGCCGGAAGAAAAAGCCTTTTCGTTGAAATGTGTCTCTTCCTTACTTTCAACTATATGGATGTCAAATTCATAGGAGTGTGCGTGTGTATAGATAAACTATCTGTCCTTCTGGTACAGTCGCTTATTACAAATATACGTAGTAGAGTTTATAATTGGTGAATTGTATGTTATGCTAGAGACACCCCACTCATTATTCATATAAATCTAGTACACTTAAGATTTTATAATTACACATATTATTATTGTTATTTTGTTTGTGCGCATGTACACTTAGCTAACCAGCATTTTCTATTGTGATCAATAACATATATATGCGTACACAATGAATTTTTCAATATTGTAGCTGTTTTTTTTCTTCGATCTTATTACTTATAAGTAGTGTGTGTACTTAATGATTTCCACAATGAGTACTTTATTTTTTTATTATGTTGTGTTGTGTTGTGTTTTTTTTTGGAATGGTCTTTCATGTCTCTTTTGAGTGCATGTTCTCAACTTTTTTTTTAAAACAAATTTCTGATTAAAATTTACGTCACTATTATTATTATTCAAGTTAGTAATCCCTATTGAGACATACAAAACAAAGAATTCAGTGTAAAAAATTCTCTTTTCGATGATTTCATTTTCACGAGTTGATCACGGATTGATATTAGTTAGAGAACCATTAAAAACCAGCCACACGGAGTACTGGAAAGTCAGCTGTTTCGTCCTCGTTTGGAACCCTTCACCAGTACGCACCCACCACAAGGGATTCGGACCTAGGACCTTCCGCTTACAAGGCAAGCGAGCTTATAGACCATTAAACCACTGGGACCCGACTCTTCAATGGTCAGTCCATGAATTCTAACTTCTACCAATTCGTGACTTTAGCGCGACTGGCACCAACCAATGCCATTGGCGGGACATTCATCCTCATACTTTGCTGGATTGTCTCCACTGGTCATGACTGCTCACTAGAACTGCAGGGAACTCCGTCCTGTAGCATGTCGCTAGCGAGCATCAGATTAGGTTTCTATAGTTGTTGGTTTGTAAGGATCAGTTTTGTTGATCACGGATTGATGCCAGTTTTGAGAACCATTTCATTTTCATAGGTGTAGAATCATATGTATATGAAAACGATTAGGTCCTTATTGATAAATTTGAATAAGGCATTTAGAGGAGATATTTCACGAGATGATATCATCATTTCGTAGTTTCGCTACAATCGCTTTACAACTAACATGGTTCAGAATAATAATAAAATGAAATGCATGACAATCACTCAGTGATATAAATGAAACAAAAGTACATACTAATGACCATTCATATTTAAATTGGTCAAGTTGTTCACTTAACTTTAATTCAAGCACTTTTTGGATGAATCACCTACATCCTAATTTATGTTTACAAAAAACAATAAACTTCAATCTTCTCTACCATGAAGTACTTGACCCATTTACTAAATAGCGAGAATATTGCTGTATAGGATTACAAGTCACAGTTGATTAAATATATATATGAATGAATAACTAAATAAATAAATAGAGGTCAACCTAAAGTTCAGTAGATAAGTGTGAAATAGGTGATGGGAAAATAAAGTGCATTCGGAAATTTGATGGGTAGATGACATAGATGAAAGAGTAAAATGTTGTCAAAATAGTAGAGTAGATAAAATGTTACAATATGATAACATAAAGTGAAATAAAATAGAACAAAAATGGAACACGAAATAAAGAAGGATAGCAAAGATTCTCTTTGTGAATCATATAGTAAAATCAAGAACATGGTAACTCAAGAAATTGTACAAATTGTTCTGGTACACTAACTTCTGGATTAATTACAGGATTTCATCATGAGCTAACATTGGTTAGAGAACCATTGGAAAACCTGGGAGTACTGGAAAGCTGTTTCGTCCTAGTTTGGGACTATTCATCAGAACGCACCCGCCGGGATTCGAACCCAAGACCTTCTGGTTACAAGGCGAGCTCGTATACCATTAAGCCACTGGGACCCGATCCAATGGCCAGTCCATGAATTCTAACTTCTGGCAAATCAGGACATAGCGCGACCCCTAGCCAATGTCTTTGGCGAGTATTTGTCCTCACACCCGACCTGCTGGATTTATGTTAGGTATTGCTAAAGCCTATGCTGTTCACAGCAAATGTACTCGTGCTCTCTTTTTGGGCCAACATTGTCGATGTTTGTAGATTATATTAAACGATGCATGAGATGCTGCGTGGTGGTCAGTATCTACAATATGCTACAATATTTATGAATAAATACCTCTACGTTCTCCTTTGCTCAGCCACACTGTAAGGTGCCCTCGAAAGTGGTGGTGGAGTATGTTTCTCGACGAACGTCCTGTGTATCTAGCTCCACAAGAGCAGATGAACATATAAATAAACATGGAATGAGACAGTTGAAGCAACATTTCCTCGACATCAAGGTGCACCAGTGGACGGTTAGAGTAGGTTATTCGTAAAGTGGCAGCACAGAACATTTTTCTCAATGATCGCGTCAGACGAGTTTTAAGTGTCTTATTCTCAGTGTCACCCCTAAATTCAGAGTTTAGGTGCAACACTTGTTTAGCTACCTTGTCAATCTCTGTATTTCCTCCACGTGATTTGCTATTTGCGCCTACGAAGCGTAGTGGATATCCGTTCTCCATGAAGGTTTCTTTCAGTTGTTTGAGTTTGTCACCAACACTATCTTCACTATAAATTCTCCGGACCCTTGCTGAGAGAGAAAGGCATTAGATTCCTTTTTCTGTCAATTGGGACCAAACTGCAAAACTTGCTCAGTTGTCCTGTCCATGTCTATTTTCTGTGAATAGATCTTTTCAAAGACCTGTCAACTCTCTTTTAGTTTCTTTTTCTAAGGATGACTGTCATTGAATACTTTCAGAATGTCATCCAAGTCGCAGTTCTTGTTGCATAATGTAATATTAGTTATTTCCCCCCCCCCTACCGTGTTTTTGTATATTCGTTTATCTCACATATGAGTGTATGCATACTTCGATACAATTACAACTACTCAAATAAATTTAAGTAGCTTATCTGTTTTTAATTTTTGCATGAATGTTATGAAAATTTCCAATTAAATTGGTTAGCCTTAATTGTGTCTAATTTTCTCTGTGTTTCTCTTTCTTACGATGTATATGTGTTGTATAGACGAAAATCGGTGCACAAATCAAAGATGCCTTTTTTCAATTTATGGTTCATCTGTTGAAAGATTATCGTGCATGCCTTATACCAGTACGAAATGTCAATAATGATGTTCTATTCAATGTTGAACGTAAGTTGTTTAGAGGAGAAAAATTTTGATCACATTGTTTTTCAATGCTTTTCCCTACCACCAGTACACTCCAAATGGGTTTGCCAATGGGTTTTTTTTAAACTTTCAGCTGTTGGTTCTGCAGGTATTTTGTTTGATAATAATAATAATACTAATAATAATAATAAGAACTGATCGACTTACTGACAGATTGACTGAGTGGTCATTAACGTAGAACTTTGCGCATCTTGGCTGATTTCCATCACTGCTACTCCACTATCCAACAAAATTACTTCAAAGACTTCTCTCGAATTCCTGTAGCTTTCTTTGACTAAGTGTTTTAAAGACTCTACTTTGAATTCCTTTAGATTGAAGTCAATAAATAACCGTGAAAGCACTTCTTCTGTCAACTAGATGACCTTTATCATCAGTTAAATCAGACGAAATAGAGTTACTTATAGATTTTGTTCGCCTCTTTCAAAATCATGAATGAAGGCGCTCAGTGATGCGTTTGTTAAGCTTCATTCTATATATCATTCATCCTTCAACAACCATCTCAGCAAAGAAGTATCTTCTTTACTGAACATATCTGCAAAACTGATTAAATTATATCCGGCAAGTTAGGCTGAATTACACAGCCACTAAAAGTACACTGTGTTTGATTGATTGACTGACCGGTTTTAATATGGAACTTTGCACAAATATGCACCACTCAGAGTTACCCCTCTCCCTCCATGCAGCACACAAAAAGCAAGAGAAGAAAGTAAATAGAGATTCAAAAGAGAGAGAGAATTAACAAAAGTGGGGAAGGAAAAAATAATAGTAATATGGAATAACGATAGAATTTTATTGGATATTATTATAAGTCACAAAAAGTGGATGCATCTACGCCATCATGGAGAACGATTTTGAGCTATATCACCGATAATTGTCTCCAGGCGTCATTGGTTTTTACCATCTCGAGGACCCCAACCAGTCAGGAAGTCTACACCTCCCCATGTGGTGTAGGCAGGCTTAAACTAACTGTTGTGGATTTCATTGAATGATGCCTCCATGTCTTGGTTGAACCAGCTAATCCATCCTGTCAGTTAAAATTGACCGTGGTCGGTGAAGATGATGGCTAGGCTAGGTGTGCGCAATATGTGTCCTAACCATCTCGATCGGTGTAGCTTCACAACCCCATCGATTAACTTTCCCTCCTTCCCTAATATGGGCGATACACCGGAGACACCTATGATCAAATACAGCTAGCTAACCTTTCAATGACCATGTCTCACAGCTATGGAGGAGGGCAGGGTGAACTGATTCGCAGTACATACACCCTTTGGTCGACACGAGATAGTAGCTACTATTGTCCGTCTAATCCTTTGTTTTTGTCCAGACTAAATTCTATCAATCTAGTTTACAATGTTGGTGCCATGCTAGGTGATTCACTATCATGGTGCACTGGGTGACACGGGTTCGAATCTCAGAAGGAGGATAAGTTCCCTCAAGATTGCAGACATACCTTACTGATTGACTGATTGGTGGATGTCAACAAACACGAACCTTGGTCCAAGACAGCCTCCTGTGGCTGATTCTATTCAAGCATATTATTTCACTGCTATCATTCTGTTACGTGTGTGTCATCAATTTTATACTTACGATAATTTTTTAAGTCAACTCTGGAATATTCTGTATATAACGTTCTTGATCTTCATGCAGTGAGCAACTCAAGTACATCAATATTTCTAAGAATGGCGATATGTTTAAATTATTTTAGACCCTATGCAGTTGTAAAGAAAACCAACGAAATGAAATCATGATATTCCACTAACCTGCAAATTAATTCGCAATTTACACAGTCCGAGGGGTCTTCACAATTTTCTTGGGGAACCGAGATTATTCAGTCCCGACCGATAGCTGCTACCTTGACGTGGTAGTCGCCGGGCTCGCACACCGCAATGACCCAACAATCTACACTGGCTGGAACCATTGTTCCTCCAGGTCCAATCATGCCGCAAAGGTTGTTAGGATAGCGATTAAACTAAAAGCAGTTACCGGCATAGTGTAAGATTTTTTGTTTTACAATATATTTGAAGTCTGTGGGCAAAGTTGTACTGTTGGGGAATATTTATGTAACAGCAGTAAGGTGTTACCCTCAGATGACGAGCATGCCAAGTCAGCTATGTTGTCTCTCCACTCTCTGGAGAGTGGGAGAGGTTAGAAAAAGTTGACCCCAAAAATTGTAAGTCTTGACTTACCCTACAGTGGTCCGTAACTGGTAGTAAGTTACTAATACGAAAGCAATCTAAGAAACCAGTTTAAACCAGTAACCACCGCCCATACACACTTCCAAAAGCACATGAAACTCTCCTGAGATTGTTCGGTTCAACACAATGCTTGGTGTTCTGCTTAGCACTATAAATGGTAATCAAGAAAAGCAAGTAAAACTGCATAATAGTAGTGCTTGCTAACCCGAATGAAGTGATTTGAACAACTGGCAGTAGCTTCACATTCGTTTAGAACCGAATTTATCAGCTGGTTTACTTCGCCGGTTTGACTCATCTTGGAAAGTCGAATCAGTTCGAACTAATCGGATTTCTGGTGAGTAACTCCGGTGGATAGGTGCTACCATTGGAAAACTTGGGGGTATTGGACAGCCATTTCGTCCTAGTTTGAGACTCTTCACTGGTACGCCCCCACCTCACCTGGGTTGGAATCCCAGAACCTTCTGGTAACAAGGCTAGCCAGCTTCTGCACCATTCAGCCACTGGGACTCGACCCAATGATTCATGAATTCCAACTTCTTGCAATTCACGATATGGTGCGACTACTAACGAATGTCATCGGCGAGTATTTGTCCTCATATCCAAGCTTCTGTACCCCACTGGTGAGGAAGTCGGGTGTGAGGATGATGACATTCGCTAATGGTCGCTCCATATCGTGAATTAATTTTAAGTATTATTGGCTAACAGGGATTCGATTGATTTCAAGATTAGTCATGAACAGACCTCAGTTAGAGAGCACAATTAGAACTAGCGTGTACTGAACAGTTGTTTCCTCCTCTGAGTATGACAGTCTTTAGCAGTTCGCACCCATTATCCCACTAGCGGTTGGTCTTTCCGATGTCACCGCCTGGTGGTAGTCGATCTATGTATCTCAGATTAAAAAAGAAGTTAGAATTCATGAGCGGCCGCCGAATTTCCATCACAGTGGTTGGATGGTCAACCAGCTGGCTTTGTAACTCCAAAGTCCTGAGATCGATCCCTCATGGGGATGAAATAATATTGATGGTACTAATAGTAACAACCCTTTACTCTTGTTTTTTTTTATTTGTTCAACAGGTTTTCTCAGAGAATATGCTGATAAGCCAACTATCCCGTTTTATCGTGCCTTATTTGAAACTCAACAATGGACCAATTTTGTCCGTGATAGAATTTATGCCTCATCACGTGATGAAGAGTTAGAATATTTTGATAATCATATTGAATTACTTCGAGAAAGTGAATCGAAGTCATCATCATCATTACGTCTTCATCACACCCACCACCAACGTCATCAGCATCAACATAAACAGCAACAAAACCAACAACAACAGCATCGTTCGCATAACAGTGTCACTTTATCATCTATGACTAATTTATTCTCAATTGGTGGTGGTAATCGATCGCCATCATCATCATCATCATCGCATGAACATTTGGCCAATACATCAAAAACTACACCTACTGTTGTTAATATCAATCATCAACAGCAGCATCATCAAGGTTATGATGCAGCCAGTGATAATCTTAGTAATCATTCAGATGCTATGTCAACATCAAGTACTGCTTCTTTACGTGGTGGAGGTCGATCAGATGAATCGAATCATTCACAGATATCATCAAGTGATTTAATGATGTTACCTAACAATAAGTGAGTGATGATTGATTGTGTTAATTGTCTTTTTTATTTATTGCTTTATTGATTTTTGTGTTCTCTTTTGTTCTTGTTCCTTTGCGTTCCTAGCTGAATATATATATATATATAGGGCTTCAAGCTGTTTAGGCTTTACAGTTTTAGTATATGGGTCTGACTACTGGCTAGATGAGGTTTTGGAGTGCATCGGCTGAGAAGTGAAGCACGCATCATGTTCCTCAACCATGGACGACTATATGATTTCCAAGTGGTAGTTCCTTGGGATTGAATTCGTCTCATGTTTGATCAAAGATTGATATCAGCTGCGAGAAGTTCTAGTGAGAATTTGTGACCATTAGGTTTAGGGGAAACAGCTCGAATATGAGGTAAAATACTCGCCAAAGACACTAGCTAGCCAGCCGTTGCTCTATGTATCTCAGATTAAAACCAATTAAAAACCATGGATCGGCTGTTGAATTCCATCCATCCCAGTGCCTAATGAATGGTCAGCGAACCCATCACCGTAACCTGAAGTTCTTGGGTTCGATCCCTGATGAGTGGAGTCTTGAATGCGTGTACCTGAAGAGTCCATGACTAAATGGTTCTCTAACCGATAACAGTGCGTGTTCAAGGGTTTTATTATATTACTCTTATTATTCCTTAAGGTTCTGAGTGGAACATAAGCCTTCAACTGCACATCTCTACCTCCGTCCTATTCTCTGCGATCCTCTTTAGCTAGTCCTAAAATTGCCCATAGTTTCTGGTCTACTCCTCGCAGGACCTGCTCCGTGTCACCTCCGGATCCATGCTCAACTCTTCGGGTTCAACTCCTAGCTTCGTGATAGGGAGTGAAGTGATAGAACATGTTGACCACTTCACCTATTTGGAAATTTGTATCAGCACCAACGGATTGATTGGTGACGAAATTTCAGCACGGATACAAAAAGCTCGGGCTGCTTTCGCTAACTTACACCATCTCTGGCGTAGGCGTGACATCCGGCTATCAACCAAGGGACGTGTGTACTGCTCAGAAGTTCGCTCCGTCCTTCTCTGTGGCTCTGAAACATGGCCAATACGAGTTGAAGACATGAAAAGGTTGACTGTTTTTGATCATAGATGTCTACGATCTCTTTCTCACGTTAGCTGGTATAATAAGGTAAGTAATGTTGACGTTAGGCGTAGAGTGTTGGGCAAAGAGGGAAAATCAATCGACGAGGCTATAAAGTTACATAGATTGAGATGGCTAGGTCACGTGCTGCGCATGCCTAACCACCGCCTCCCCCGACGGACGGGCATTACTAGCTGATATAGGTAGGTGCAGGTTGGAATAGAATAAGTGGTGGCCAAATAAAAACATCGCATCAATCAATCCATGAAATCCTTGACAGTTAAACTGAGTCAGGTAGGGAGGGAGATGCAGACTTCCGGGTTGGGACCCGCCCTCGGGACTCTAAGAATCAATGGCTGGAGACAATAGGTGACATGGCTCAAAATCGTTGTCAATGGCTAGCGCAGATGTATTCAGTCTCTGTAATCTTTCATATTCCTTTCTACCATTACTCATTCTGTTTCACTCTTATACTCGTCAAAACTCTATTGATTCTCTTCACTCATATATCTTCTTGTCTACCTTTGTGTGGTATTTGGAATGTGGCAACTCGAACTGGTGCACTTCGGTGCCAAGTTCTATGTTGAATCCAGCCGGCCAGCCAGTTCCACTGGAGCGATGACCTGGCGTGCGATGTTATTCGACGGTCTTCTGAGCTTGTGTTCAACCCACCTCCATTTTCTGTGAGATATTTTTCGAACAATAGGTTCTTGATCGATTCGTTCGAAGAGTTTCTTGTTGCTAATTCTTTCTGGCTATTTGATCTTCACTATAGTGCCAGCGAAGATAAAAGTCTGCCAAAGGCTGTTGGAAATGCTTTTTGTGACGTGTTGGCCAAGTTTCTAACTCATACAGAAGAACTGATTAACTTGACATTTGCGTAGATTTGCAAACTGATTTCAGAGGGATGCAAGTTTGTCTTGCCTTTCTGAATCTGACTGGTTTTGACATCCTCATTCGTCCTGTGCCCTCTGGTTAAAACTATGATGCTTAGATAAGTGAAGGAAGTGACCTCTCAAGTTTCTTCCGTGGATAGTAACTGCCGCCAGTTGTTGTTGTTGGTGGTGGTGGTGGTGTTGTTTGTTTTGTTGGTTGGTTATATTCATCACCTCTGTCTTCTCAATGTTCACCTAAAGTCCTGTCTTCGCTGCACGCTTCTTCTGTCAGTTTGTTGGTTTTCGCCTGTAAATCTTCGAGTTTGTGTGTGACACTACACATAAATCATCCGCGAAAGTGCCGCTCTTCCAGTCTTCCTATCGGCCCAGCGTTTGTCTTCTCGCTCCAGACGCACAGTCTGACACACAATCCAGTCCACTACACAATTAGGAATATCATCGAAGGTGATAATAGGCAGACAGACTTGTCTTACTCGTGTATTCACTTAAAACGCCTCGCTGAGTTTTCCTTTGTGGATCAGTTGACACGTGTGATTGTTAAACAGCTGTTTAGTGGGGTTAACAAAGATTTGGAGCACGTCGTAGTGTTGTTATTTGTTTCCGAAATTTTGGATTTTTCTAGGGATTTTCATTGATATCACGAACCCTCATCGAATAGAGAAATATTGTGTTCTAAACACTTGTTTTAGGCCGACCTCCTTATCAATAGTGTACCCGGTATAACTCAGCTTACAAAGCCGAATCATCACTTCAAACCAGTCAATTTCTGGCTAGCTGCTACTCAGGAAACGTTGTTAGTCAAATTCACAATTTGAAATTTACTCAGTTCGAGGTCAAGAATTTACCCCCGAATTCCCTAGTGAGTAGTGGGTGGTGTTCCTGTCGAGTCTCGAACCCACTACTACCCATCGTTTCAAATACCCAAACATCATCAACTAAACTGTTTGGGCCGTGAGAGCCACCTCTTTTGCAACGCTGTCAGTTACTGTCTATTTTTAATTCAATTTTGATTTACATTTAGATTGATTTGACAGAAATATTCGACCTCTGTTAACATATCAACTCCTAATGCAGACGCTTCAATGATTTCATCATATACACTTATCCTAAGAGTTATAATCTCATCTTGTGACATTCTATATTTTTCTTAGATGGTTTAATTGCTGACCTTTCACTGTCTTTCGAGACAACATTTTCAGCCCCAAACTCAATCAATAGGAAGTGGACTTATTTGAATTCTCCATGAATGATAAATTAATTGGCCCTCTTGCCTACTTTCGTTGCGACTACCTGTTAATTTGCATCAGTATCGATTGTTTTTTTGACTTCAAATTAGACTGCTTTTTTCCTGTTACTCATTCTGTGTATTAGTTGATAAATGGAGCCACACATATTGTTTGAGATGTTTAAGAATACTGCACTTGGCTATGCAAATATTGGTTAGAAGGAACAGGTTTCGAAACGCTTCATGTGGTCCGGGATTCAAATCCCGATCGACGCACTCCGTAACCTCGTTTAGCGGGTAGTAGTAAGACCGGTAAAAAAGAAAAGTTGAACGTGAGACTGGCAATCTTACCCTTCAAAATGAAAAAGAAAACAACACTGCTACTGAAACTTCAAAGGTGTTAAATAGGCTTGAAGCTCTATCTTCCACTTGGAACGCAAATGAATATGAAAACAACAAATTTAATTGTACGGCATTAAAGTGAATTCACGAAAAGAATGTTGTTTGCTTACCTATGTGTTTCTTTTATTTTTCCAACTGACTGACTGATTTCAACATAGAACTCTGCACCGATGTGCAGCAATTCGAGTCGCAACACTCCCTCCATGTAGCACACAAAGCAAGAGAAGAAAGAAAAAAGAAACGCAAAATACAGACAGTAAACAAAGATATGAGGCAAAAGGAATAATAATATGGAAGAAAAATATAGTTTTATTGAGTATTATAAGTTGCAAGAAGTGGATGCATCTGCATCAGCCGTTGATAACGATTTTGAGCCATATCACCGATAATTGTCTCCAGCCTATATTGGTATTTACCGTCCCGAGGAGCCCAATCAGTCAGGAAGTCTACACCTCCCCATGTGGTAGGCAAACTTAAACTAACTGTTGTGGATTTCATTGACTGTTGAAGCCATGTTTTTGGTTTGACCACCATTTGCTAACTCTTTTCCAACCTGATCCTATGTCAGCTAACGTTCCCCGTCGAGGGAGGCGATCGGTGGCTAGGGATTCATGCGTAACACATGTCCTAACCATCTCAGTCGATGTCGTGTTTCCTCTCTCACCTACCTAGCAGTCGACTGAGACCTAACCTCAATATTGTTCACCCTATTATGCCACTTCACACGGGAGATAGAACGCAGACACCTATGATCAAAACAAGCTAGTCTTTTCATGTCTTCCACTCTCAATGGTCATGTCTCACTCACAGCCATAAAGGAGAACGGAGCGGACAGCTAAGCAGTATACACCTCCTTTGGTTGACAGCCAGCTGGATATCACGTCTACGCCAGAGACGGCGTAAACTGGCATATGTAAAACGACCCTTCTGTATGCGTTCTGAGATTTCGTCAGCTATCAGCTTGATATGATTATGAGCAATAATTTGTGCTCGAAACGTCATCAGTTAATATTACTGTGTCACACTGTGTGATTTATCAAAATAAAATCTTATCCATAATGCAGCTACCAACCTGTTGGCGTTGGCTGATGCAACTTCCCAAATAAGTGAAGCGATCAACGTGCTCTACCACTTAGCTCCTTATTTCTAAGCTAGTAATCAATGTAGTCCAGTCCATCATCTTACATTTTTTTCAAACTCCAATCACATGAGTATTATTCATACGCTGATTTCTTTTCTTTTTTTCTTTCCTTTTTATTAATGCCTTTACCCACCTGTCAATCTATATATAGTCAATGTACAGCTGTTATCGGTCCACCGAATTGGCCAATACCAGAATTTGTTGAAAAATTTCATCAAGGAAGTCAACTACTCTGGACAAGTCAATACACTTTGGGTGTTATTCCAACAAAGATTAATTCGTATCTATTGGATTTACTTGCAGCACGAGTGTTATACTTTAGTGCTGTTGCTACGTCGTCTTCAATCAGTAGTCCTATGTCAAAAATATACCAATTGCATGATGACTATAGTAGACAACAATCCAGTATTATGACAACAGTAGCACCAGGCATAACAACAGCAACAAAAGTATTGAACGATAACATTAGTCAAGAAAGTATTGTTCTCCATCATAATCATATTGTCAATTCTCTGCCAACTACTACCCCTACTACTAACATGGCAATAAGTAGTCATACGGATATAGTTCAATCATCTCATCTGTTGTATACCACCAACCTGTCAGGGAATGTTGCTGGTTTCAGTGGTGGCAGTATAAATTCCACCGATTGTCTTGACTCTCAGAGACCAACAATGAATATGACAAGGGTGGCATTACTTCAAATGAATAATAATAATAATAATAACTATTATTATAATAATAGTAATAATAACAATAATAATAGAAGTATTACTCATCAATTGGGTTCTTTAATGCTTGTTGACACACCTTCTCCACTACTTCTTCGTACAAATCGTCCGGATAGAAATCAAAGTTTAATTGGGTTAACTACAGAGTATACACTACCAGGGAATAATGAGACAATACTGAAGCGTTCATCCCATGAATTACGCTATGCAGCTAATTACTGTAAGTTATTTTTTTATTACAAGAATTTTCCTTTTTCAAGTATTGATTTTTGTTAGGATTTAGTTTGATTGGTTGGAGGATTTCATCATGAACTGACATTAGTTAGAGAATCATTGGAAAACCAGCCACAGGGAGTACTGGACAACCAGCTGTTTCGTCAGCCTAGTTTGGAACCCTTCATCAGTATGCACCCATCATTGCCGGGTTCGAACCCAGGACCTTCTAGTTTTTACTTACTTCGGCTATCTCCTACGGGAGGATGAGCCGGCTTCATGAACGAGAGTTCATGAAGTTTCATGGGAATTTGGTACGAGTGATGTCCCCAGAATCGCTCGGCCTCTTGTTTGAGAGTGCAGCTCTAGCCTTTACACAACCAAGTGTGACCTACTAGGCAGTAGGATTGGAGTAGGGATTCCACTACCCATTGGCAGCCGGTGACCGGAATTCGGCTCATACGCCTTTTTGAATGGGGCCAGACATCCAGGACATCCAACAAGCCCTTTGTCCATACGTCTGCCGGTGAGCTCCAGTGAGCTTCATACGCCAGTCGTTGGAGGTTTGGAATCAGGGTTTAGCCATCTCCCCTAGACTGTCATCCAATGGACAGTCAACCCGGTGAAGAGCGCTGGGCATCCGCTTTCGTCCTCTCACTTTGGTGAAAAAACACCTCCGCCACGTGAAGGCAGTGAGTAGGACTTCCTCAGGAGAGGCTATGTAAGACGCCCGGTCATATGGGAGCATTTCAAGATGTGTGCGGAGGGGTGGCCAACCCGCAGTGTAAGGCACCCACCCCCGACCATCCTGAGGCTTTGGAGGCAGGACCTTCTACTTACAAGACTTGCGAGCTCGTAGACTGTTAAGGCGCTGGGTCCCGCCTGACCCAATGGCCAGCTCATAAATTCTAACTTCCGCCGATTCATGACATAGCGCGACCACTTCGCAATGTCTTCTTCTTCGATGAGTTACTGCCTCACCTTCGACATGCTGCACCCCACTGGTCACGGCTTCCCACTAGAACCCCAGGTCACTACTTGAATAGGGCCAGTCAGTCGCTAGTGAACATCAGATGAATTTTCAAGTACTCCCAGGTTTTCCAGTGGTTCTTTAACTGATGTCAGCTCATGATGAAATCCTCCAACCAATTTTCCCTTTTTTATTATTATTAAATTTGAGCAGAGAAAGAATAAACTATGAGTGGCGGAGATCCATTTTATTTCATCGGTGTTCTCATCATCTGTGTACGACTTATAATGTTTGAAAAAAAAATAACAAAAAAGATAGAGCGATCAAAAAAGAAATGCATTCTCTTTCAATTAACAGTTCCTCATCATCAACTGGATGCCTCTACACTAGTATAGAGTTTTAAATAGAATGAATGAAGTTCAGCATAGCATACCACTTATATTTGTAGAAGAGGAAGATTATTTTTTATCTTTCCTAGACATATTGCTAAGTTGATGGCTTGATGGGTCAGTAAAAAGCTCTGTTTATAGAAAACCTACCTGAACAGGACAGTATTTCAATTACCACACTTTCTGCCCTGTGCGATACAAAAGAGCCTAAGTAAGGTGCCTTTTCAGTAGAATCCAACGAATATGCACTCAAGACACACTTGATGCGGAAGAAAGAAAGTTGACACAAATTCTGGTTGATAACAATTATCCAGACAAGTTGATCAGGAGGTATAAAGTAGTAGTCAGAACACCAAGACCCACTCTACAACTCGCCCCTAAGAAAGACGTGTGCATCAAGCTACCCTTTTCGGGACATCATAGCAGCTTGATAGATAGACAAAGACTGAACACTGCTGTGGTTTAAAAGACTTTTTATGCAGTTAATGTCATAATAGTTCAGAACGTGAAGTCCCTATATATATCTAAGACCTTTGAACATACGAAAAATGATATCATATTCCTCTGTATTTACCAATTTGAATGTACTTGTGGCCATACGTACATAGGGAGGACTCATCGACCTCTGCAAGTAAATGCTGGTTTCACAGCATATTCGTAAATGGCTCTAGAAACAAATAGAACCCCCAGAACCCATTAATAGTGAGAACAGGAGACCTGGCTCCTTTATTGAGAAACATATATTATAGAGACAGGACATAAAATTCATGGTCACACATCTTTTAAACCTATTTATCAAAACGTGTTTGGGGGAGGGCGTATCCTAAAGTTTGTGGAAGTTTAAACCACCTTTATGCCTTCAAAGCAACAATTCGTCATCATCACACTAAACCGTCCTTGGTAAACTTTGTTTTGATACTAGCCAGGGTAGATGTACTATTACCTCTGTTATTTGTTTTAGTGATCTTCATTGTTATTTTGACCTTCAGTATGGTGGCCTTTTAACTTGACCTAAGTACTCTATTTTCTCACCTCTTAACTCTTTATTAATTTCATATATAAGCATTCCTATGACAAGTCCGTGTGTGATCAGGTTGTTCGAAATGTGTTGCACAAATACAGCATTACACGATTCAGACAAATTACGTCTTCTTATTGCTTTGTCTAAATTCATAAAGGGAACTAATTGTTTTAAATAATAATACAGCTTTATTTTAGACAATATATGAACACATAGTATAGAAATTTTCAGCGTATTTAGTTCCAAAATATTTCCTCTTCTCAACAGGATTTACGTTATTATATTATATTATTATTGTATCCTTTAATTCCTAGAGGAACATAGGGCTTCAGCCGTGCGTCTCAATTGCGTTCCCTTCTCTGCTAAAGTTTTCACCTGGCTCCTTGTCTGCCCACACGTTTTCATCTCCTCTTCACATGACCTCCTCCAAGTCACCCTTTCACTGACGACCAACTCGCCGCTTCCCTCTCGGGTTCCACTCGAGCAATGGCTTGTCTAGTGATGTCACTCACTTGATGGTTTCCTCAGAGTATGGCCAATCCATCTCCATTTCTTCCTGCCTGCCTATTTGTTTCACAATCGGTTCCTGGTTGGTTCGCTCAATGCCAGAGATCTCTGTTGCTGATCTTTTCTGGCCGGCCATCTGATCTTGAGTGTTGAGCGAAGACAACTGTTAATGAAGGTCTGTAGTTTGTTTGAGATGCTCTTTATTATGCTCTGGCCAATTCTCTGATCCGTACAGTGAATAGCACTGACATCATATTGGAGTTGAAAATCCGGATCTTATTTTTGATGCTGAGTGTTGCTGACTTCCACACAGACTTAAGAGTAGTGAAAGCTTGTCTTGCTTGCGAAATTATAATCTGAAGTATAGATCATATGGCGTAGTGCTGTTGCATGTGAAGAGAGTGGACCAATTATGTACACACTTTTTCTTCATTTCCTTCAAGAATTACACATTGTGTTTTTTTTTGGAAGCTAATTAAATATGTCCGCGAGTTCATGTAGTAATCCCATTTGATATGTAACTGGATGATATTTAAACAATAAGAGAAATGCAGAAGAGTTTAAGCAGCAGCATTTTTGATGAAAGCAAATTCTGACAGCCCAGTGATTTAAGCAGGCTACCGATTGAGAATTTTGTTTTTTTTCTGATTGCTTTGCATCCTTAGTGTAACATAAGGAGGAAGGCATCAAGCGTTTATTTTGCAATGTTGTTATTGATTGTTTCTTTTGTTATCGTGTGTTGAGTAGTCGCCAGCCTTATGCATCCCAGACCAGTTTATCTGTCGGTGAGTAAACTAGGCAAGGTTTGGAAATGAGTGTTGGTCTGCAGTGTAGTCGAACCCTTGACCTCCTCCCGTGTGACTGATTGACTGACCAACTGCTCACTACCGTTGAGCTAATGCTACTAGTGGTGAAGTGAATAGTTCACTCACTCACTCAATCAATCAATCGATAAGATGGCTGGGTCATGTGTTACCTGTGCCTAGCCAGCCATCGCCTTCCTCAACGACGGGAAATGTTAGCTGACATAGATTCAGGTAGGAAAAGAGCTAGCGATGATGAAACCAAAACATGGCTTCATCCATCAGTCAATGAAATCCATAACAGTCGGTTTGAGCCAGTTAGACAACCACGTAGACAGATGAAGACTGGAGACTATTGTTGGTGATCCGGCTGAAAATCGTTCTGAATGGTACAGATGCGATTACTTCCTGTGATCTGCTATATCACCAATATCCCATATCGTAGCAGATATGTCTTTATGGACAGTTGGGAAAATATTGCTCTTGATGTATTGAATCCCATTCCAAAATAGCTGATTCTCCTTGTGGATGACACTTTCACAGAATTAGATACAGAACATATCTGTAGACTCTTGGCGCATATAAACTCACTAGTAAAGGAAATAAAATTCATATTTGAGTCGGTTAATGAACAAGGAGAATCAGCTATGTTAGATTGTAAAATAAACCAATTTTAAAATGTAATCTAGGTAGGTGGAGAGAGAAGTTGATTACTGAATCCTTGTTCATCGAATAATTTACACCTAACACGTCCAATAGGAATGACTCATCACTTATACCGGAATTATGGAAAATACTACTACCAATCAAGTCAAGCGATGAGTGGAAATAATGGGATTATATAAACGAAGTTAGAAAGTTGTATGAGTAGTGCCTTGATATGATTACCAGCAGCAATAAATTGTGCTCGATAAATATAATAAATAAAAATTTTACCCATTATGGAATAATACTCTGCCACAGTACATAAGTTCTATTCTTATATCAATGCATCTGCATCTCATTCAGAACAATTTTGAGCCAATAGTCTTCAGTCACTGTTTCTCACCGTCTTCACGAGCATAACCGAACCCTCCTTAAATACACGGCTGACTAAAACCATCTCTCAGGTTTTTGGTTTGACTATTGCTAACGTTTTCTTTCCAATTTAACCCTACGTTAGCTGATATTGCCAATCGGTGAAGATGGTGTACTTGACATGCGAATCATGTGTCCTAGCCATCTTGATCGATGAAATCAAACTTATCCGCCTATGATTATTATTATTATCATTATCATCACAGAAAGACTTTTCTCCCCTTTTGATAAACTGAGGTGAATCAGTGACTGGCACACCAGTCTAACGGGACTATGCCTCGGTCTGTTTTCGAAATAGAACTTTGCACATATGTGCGGCAGTTCAAGTCGCCACACTCCCTCCATGTAGCACACTAAGCAAGAGAAGAAAGTAGGAGAAATGCATAATAGAGACAGTAAACAGAGGTGTGAGACAAAAGAATAGTAATAACGAAGAAGAAAACAGTTTCATTGGAAATCATAAGTCACAAGGAGTGGATGCATCTGCGCTAGTCGTCGGGAACGATTTTGAGCCATGTCACCAATTGTTTCCAACCATTGGTTTTTACCGTCCCGAGGACCCCAACCAGGAAGTCTGCATTTTCCTACGTGGCTTAGACTAACTGTTGTGGATTTCATTGACTGATGTCGCCATGTTTTGGTTTGACCGCCGCTAGCTCTTTTCCAGCCTCACCCTATATCAGCTAACATTGCCCGTCGAGGAAGGCGATGACTAGGCATACGTTACACATGCCCTAACCATCTCAGTCGATGTAATTTCACAGTCTCGTCGACTGATTTCCCCTCCTTACCTAGCACTCGACCGATGCCTCACCTCAACATTGCTCACCTTATCATACCACTTCACGCTGGAGATAGAACGCAGACACCTATGATTGAAGATAGCTAATCTTTTCATATCTTCCACTCTCAATGGCCATGTCTCGCTCACAGCCATAAAGGAGGACGGAGCGGATTGTTGAGCAGTACACACGCCCTTTGGTCGATAGTCGGATATTGCGTCTATGCCAGAGACGGCGTAAACTTGCATATGCGAACCTAGCCCTCTGTATTCGTGCTGAGATTTCGTCAGAGATCAACCCATTGGGGCTGATGATACTTCCCAAGTAAGTGAATCGGTCAACGTACTCTACCACTTCACTTCCTATTTCTAATCTAGGGGTCGGTGAATTCCAATCCTGCAGCATCATCTTACATTTTACAGGGGCGAATCGCATGCCAAACATACGAAGATTGTTGCTCAAGGCGTTCAGAAGACTCTGCATTTTGTCAGCGTCCTCGCCTAGAAGGACTATATCGTCCGCATATTCTAAGTCTATGCCTCATACTAAGACATTACCTAATGCTGCAGTTAACCTCAGATAGTAGTTTGTCATCACCAGCATCCTTTGAAAACACCTCTGGAGTGTCAATCCATAGATTTCTGTTGCTGTGCAAATGGTAGATATATAGAATTTAACAAAGCATGATGATAGATGTATTGTCGATTATATATGTATATATATATATAAAGTATGGATTTAAAAAAAATTTACAAGAAAATGTGATCCAGATATACTTCAAAGTGAACTAGTTAACAGACAGACAAAACATTGTCAACCAAGGAAAATTCAGAAAGGTCAATAGATAGCTAATAAACTTCATAGCAGTCGGTAATCGATTGATTGCACTTCTTTTATTATTACTATTATTTATATTCATCCTTTGAGCTCCGAGTGGAACAGAGTGCCTCAGAAGAACATCTCCATCGGTACGGGATACAAAAGGCTTGTTTAGCATTTCTTAACCTGTATAATATTTGGCCTAGCAGACGTGACATCCATCTGGCTATCGATCAAAGGACGTGTGTATTGCTCAACAGTTCGCTCCGTCCTCCTTTATGGCTGGCTGTGAGCGAGACATGGCCATTGAAAGTGGAAGGCATGGTAAGCCAGGCTAGCTAGCTGTCTTTGATCATAGATGCCTGCTTTCTATCTCTCGTATGAAATGGTGTAATAGGGTGAGCGATATTGAGGTTAGGCCTCAGTCGAGTGCTAGGTAGGTGAAAGGGGTAAACAATCGACGAGGCTGTGAAGTTACACCGATTGAGATGGTTGGGACATGTGTTACCCATGAATCCCATAGCCACCGATCGCCTTCCTCGACGGGGAACGTTAGCTGACTTAGAGTCATGTTGGAAAAGAGCCAGTGCTGGTCAAAGTGAAATATTGCACCGTCAGTGAATGAAATCCACAACAGTTAGTTTAAGTGAGCTACGGAGGAAGGTGTAGGCTTTCTGACTGGTTGGAGTCCTCGGGACGGTAAACACCAATATAGGCTGGAGACAATCGGTGATGTGGCTCAAAAATCGTTCTCGGTAGTGGCTGCCACAGATGCATCCACTCCTTGTGACTTATAATATCCAAAAAACTGTATTGTTCTTCGATATTACTATTCTTTTTGTCTCATATCTCTGTTCACTGTCTCTATTTTGCATTCCTTTTTACTTTCTTCTCTTGCTTTGTGTGCTACATGGAGGGAGTGTGGCGACTCGAATTGCTGCACATCTGTGCAAAGTTCTATGTTGAAACCAGTCAGTCATCCGTCTGGCTATCAAACACAGGATATGTGTACTTCTCAACAGGTCGCCCCGTCTTCCTTCGTGGCTGCGAGCAATACATGAGCATTGAAACGGAAAGACATGAAAATACAGGCTAGCTAGCTGTATTTGATCACGTAGGTGTCTGCATTCTATCGCTCATATTAGGTGGTAGTATAACTTTGCAAAATTCCGATTAGGCATCGAGTGTGTTAGGAGGATAAAATAATCAATGAATGATGTTGTGAAGCAGCTGCATCGATTGGGATATCTAGGATACATGTGTTACACATTCTTAGCCATCGCTTTCCTCTACGGGAAATGTTAGTTGCCATAAAAGATCAGGTTGTTTGGAAAAGAGCTAGTAATGGTCAGACCAAAACTTGGCTTCATCAGTTCATGAAATCTTTTACAGTTAGTTTAAGCCAGTCGCATAGTGAGGTTTAGACTGCCTGGTTTGAGTTCTTAGGAATTCTAAGAATCAATGACTGCCGACTATTGGTAATATGGCTTAAAATCGTAATCAGTGATGGCGCAGATGCATTCACTCTAATTATTTCTCCGTGTAACTATTCTTTCTCCCCCATAATCTTCTGCTTATTATAGTCATTTGAATCCTCTCTTTTCTGCCTTTGTGTAGTACATGGAGTGTGGCATCTCTAACTGCTACACTTCTGTGCAAAGTTCTGTATTGAAACTGAATCAGCTAGTCGGCACATCTCCACTGTATTCTGTTTTTTCTCTCTCCTTTTCAACTGACTCTGGCATCACCCACAGACTTTCATTTTCTTCTCAGATGATCTCCTCCTCATGTGTTTTTAGGATATGACCGTTCCCTCTTCATTTCCTTCTGTGTGATGTTTGTTAGACAATAGTTTCTCGGTTAGTTTACTTCTTACTAAAGTTTCTCTTTGCTCATCCTTTCTGACCGACCTTCAATATCGAGCGAAGCCGGCAGCTGTTGATAAAAGTTTGCAGTAGCCGCCTATTGGAAATGTTTTTTATGATATGCACACCACGTTTCAGAGTAATACAGAACCGCTGATTTGACATTAGTGCTGGTGATTGAAATATTGTTCATTGTGCTGACTGTTGTAGATTTCCACACTGATATCAGTGTGGTGTGAAGGTGTTTCATCCTCACCTGTTCCTGACTGACTCCGATGACATCCTCACCGTTATCACCTGTAGTTGAAATGAGATGTTTCCTAGATAAGCGCAAGAAGCGACTTCTTACAAATGTATTCCATTGATAGTGATCGGTTATAGGCGATCGATGATGATGATAGGCAGTCTTGCCTTACTTGTGTCTTCAATTCAAAAGCCTCTTTGCCTACCTTTTCTCTCTCTCGCCCTCGTTTTATTCCCGCCAGAGTTATTAGCCCTTTTGTGAAATGTGACAGCTTGAACTGCTACAGTTCAGTGCAAAATTCTATACTTAAAATTCAATTCACTACAATGAAACCTGCATCTCGTAGAGATTAACACACATATATAGGCCAGTTATACACGTAACAGTCTATATATATATATATATATATATATATATATATATATATATATATATATATAGGAGTATTTACGTAGAAAACCATCTTGTGGGGAAATGGTAAATATTTAACGGGAAGCTTTTAACACATGACCCCTTATAATCTGAGCTGTCACTGAACACAGTCTGACATTATGACATAGATTCGCGTCTATAAGTGAGATTGCCACCCCTGTATATATTAAAAGTGCGTCGGTGGCACAGTGGTTAGTACTCTCGCCGACCATGCACATGGTCCGGGGTTCGATCCCCTGCCGATGCACACCCGATATCTATGGTCGGCCTGTAAATTTGGGCTACCGATATCCATGCTGAAAATTCCATACTTGTACTGAAAATACGGTGTGGCATCAAGCTGTAATCCAAAAAAGAAAAAAAAACCTAGAATACATTGTCCCCCATCTGGATCGCCTCTATTACTTCTAGTCTTGTCACAGAGAGAGAAGACAAAATATATTGTTTAAGGTTTTTCTTTTTCTGTCATTCCTGACAGTATTTACTCCAGTGTCCTGTTTTGCCACATTCAGAGTGCTCGTCACTTCTGATGCTCATTCTTAGCACCACTATTTCCTGCTTCAAATCTGCGATTTCTAGTTCCCACCGGTTCGTTTTGGATGGCTCTATGACGGCTACCGTTGTGCTCAACAGTTGTCTGGTCACCTTTGCTAGCTCACCAATGTCCATAGGATGTGCAACGTTAAGCAATAGTGATTGCTGAGAAATATGATATGGAACTCTCTCGATGTTGAGGGAAGTCAATAACTGCGACTCTGACTCTTCATCTAATGTGGGGAGTGTGCGACGAAGTAGATTCACTACCAGCATTAACAGGTCTCCGTTAGGTCCTAGCTTCACGGCTACATTGTTATCTGCCTGTTGTACTCTGCCACCATTCGTCCAACCAATACATTCTTGTTTTTTTTATCATCTGACTGCTTCAAACTGTCGTACATGGCCTTTGGCCTACCTCATAGCAGCGTTCCTAGCACCACTGCCTTGGCTGTCGGATCCTTGACGCCCACCAATTTAGTGACAGCGTCAAAGTTCCTCAAGAAGCTCCTCCTTCGGAAGCAGTACGTCATACGATCTTTATTGTCTAGAGGCAGCGGAAGAAGACAAGAGACTTGGTATACACACATATGCGGAAATTATGCCTACCACATATATTAAAATCGTCATGTGCACAGATCTTCCGTGTCGTGGTACTTCTGCCCTTCCTTCGTATTGTGTTTCTTTGTCATCTTTTCCTGTCTCACATGTTTTTGTCTCAATACTAGTTGATTTGCTGTCTTTGATGTCAAATCTATCTCTCTGCTGTTCGATATTTTTTGTACTGATGATGGACACTCCCTATTATACTACTGATAAATCGTGTTAGTAGCGTGTGCCACAAATACGGCGTTCAATAATTTTGCTGTTTCCTACCATTGGCACTGTTGTGTCAGTGCTCCCTGCCTAGTATATATCTATCTATCTGTTATATACTTCCTTTCTTCCAGGTATGGATATCTCACAAACTGATGATTTTTCAATGCCAAAGTATTTAGCTGCAACTGCCTATTCCATTTGGTTCATGTTGCTGCCAGCCTATTTATCAGCTGTCTATGCCTACTATAATACCACGAGTACTACAGAGGATGCTGATCATGCCAATCCTTCTGCTTCTTGTTGTTGTTGTTCTTCTTCTTCTGAAAATGTTGTCAACCCTAGTGATGATGCACATCAATCGTCGGCATCCACTTCGTCTGACACGAACGCAATGGATACAATTAAACGGATTATAGCTCAGTCAATCGGTGTATGGAATAGAATGTGTCTGTATGGATTAGAAGGATCTGATCAAGTAAGTGAAGTAGATTTCCCTTTGAAAAAATTAAAATATATTCGGTTTACAATATATAATCTGCATGATGTTTTATACTACTGTCTGATTGATATAAGTAGTTTAGAAACCGTATATGTTAATTAGTAGTAGTGCTGCTAGCCAGCCTGCAGTGCTTACCAGCCAATCAACTAGCCAGCCCCAATCGAGGTGATCTAAACACCGGATGGCCGTTTTGCTCGTTTGGCGTCGAGCTCCTCATCAGTGGCGCACGCGGTGTGACTCAGTTCAAACCATCTTAGTTTTGACTGTCTACTTGAATTAAAATGGTCAGCAGATAAATCAAATGCATAATTTGCAATGTGGTTAGGAACTCGCCATCTACACAGTTTGAGTGGAGAAATTACACCATCTACTCATCTCAATCAATCAATTATTAGTATATCGTTTTATGCAAATATTCTTGGTTTCTTGATAACCACATCACACAGCACATCACACAGATTGTGATCTAAATTCTTTTACTGCTCGAACTCTGTAGATTGCGAATTGATTAGCGATTCGCAAATTATGAATTTGAAACCAGGTTTAAGCCATTTTATAACTGACTTCAACAAATCTAACTTTGATTATTATTATTATTATTCCCTTGAATTCCGAGGTGAACATAGGGCTTCAACAGCACGTCTCCATTTTGTTCTATTCTCTGTGGTCGTCTTTAACTGACCTCACTGTCATCTTCTACTCGTACGATCTCCTCCGTGTCACTCTCGAACCGATGCCCCACTTATCGTTTCCTATTCGGGTTTCACTTGAGCTCTGGCCCGGCGTTAGACATCTATTTTCTAGGATTTAATGGCATCTTCCTGCAAAGAGAAAGAAGGGTTCTCCCTATGGGTGTGTGTGACTGCATATACATGTAAATTGGTAGAGACAGTGGAGGTGCGACACTATCGTTCGGATACTGTCAGGGTTTGCAGGACAACATTAATCTCGTTTTCTCTATGAAAATGAGTTTAGCTGCCGAAAATTCTACTTTTAAACCTTCTGATTATTTCAAAAGATTGATTACTCAACAAAGAATATTCTCTTCAGGACATCATCATGAGCTGGCGTCGAGTTAGAGAACCACTAGAAGTATGGACGTACTGGACAACTCGTATGAATAAAGGTTTCTTACTTACAGATTGAGAATAGTCTTTTTCTACTTTCTTAGGCAGAAGAAACATCAAAGCTAGGACTTCCTTCAGGTGAACGTATAGAAAACAGAGGCGAAGAAGATTCCTAGCCAACACCAACAGCAACAACAACAGACAACAATCAGCATAAATGGGAGAAATCTGAATGAAGCAACCTCCTTCACCTATCTAACTTCCTACCTGGGAAGCATTGTTTCAAATACAGGCGGGCGGAACTGATGAGGATATCAAAGTGCGAGGATCAGGAAAGCAAGACAAGCTTTCATTACTCTCAAGTCTATGTGGAGATCAATAGCACTACTCATCACAAAATATAAGATCCCGATTTTCAACTTCAATATGAAGGCAGCCCTAGTTACTATACGGACCAGAGGCTTGGCGCTGCGCCGCGCTGCCTCACGAAGGACGCTTCGAACAAACTACAGACCTTCATCATCTCAGCTGTCTGTGCTCAATAATACTCAAGATCAGATGGCAATGAACGAACCAACCCACCAGGAACCAATTGTGCAACAAATATGCAGGAAGAAATGGAGGTGGATTGGATTGTGGCCATACTCTGAGAAAACACCATCAACTGAGTGACATCAGACGTCAGGCCATCGCTCGAGTGGAACCCAACCGAATAGGAAGCGGTGAGTTAGTTGATCGTCAGTGTGAGGGTGACATGGGGGAGGTCATGCGAAGAAGTGATGAAAGCATGTGAGCTGATATGGAGCTAGATGAAAACGTTGGCGGAGAACGGAACTCAATGGAGATGTGCGGTTGAAGTCGTGTGTTCCTCTACGACCTAAAGGAAACAATAATAATGATAATAATACTTTCTTGGTCACATGTTTTCTGATTTTTATTTTTATTATTATTATTATTATTATTATTAGATACTGTCTTACCTTACTTTTGCTCTTGTTATTATTCCCATTGATGAAATAGGTTGCTTTACGCATTCTGTTAGTTTTACTATATCAGAATCGTATAGAAAATTTGGATTTGAAACATTTTATTGATTCAGTGAATTGGAATCTCTCTTCGACTGGAATTGCAAACCATGTAAGTTGATATTGTGTGATGAAAGCGCCTTATTTTCTCTACTTGTCATACTGATATACTATTTATATCTGATTATAAGTAGTACTCAGCACAGAAGTAGTGCTCGTGCTAAAATCACAAATTGGTAGAAGTTAGAATTCATGAACTGACCGAATGAGTTGGGTCCTAGTGGCTGTGAATGGTCTATTAGCTCGTCTTCTGACTCGAAAGTCCTGGGTCAGAACCCTGGTGAAAGATGCACACTGCCGATGAGTCCCAAACTAGACTGACGAAACAGCTAGCTAGCTGTCCAATACTCTAGTGGTTTTCAATGGTTCTCTAACTGATATGAACCCGTCATCAAAGTCGAAACAAATCTAATCCCTACAAACTGTAGATCTCGGAAATTTTCAAATAAGTTTAGATAAGTATGAAAAATTTGCATTTCATGTAATCAAGTGAAGAATACATGAGTCAGCAAGAGAGATCAATTGTTTTAGTAACTTCCCTTCAAAGGTGTACAGTTAGTACAGATTGACAACAGAGGTCAAAGGTTATCGTCAGATGATAATGTAATAAATGGGTGAGCAATAGTAAACTGTATTTGAAAATTAAGGAATAGTCTTACGTAATCAAAAGGGTTGATAAATAAGTCGTTGTTTGATGAATAATCTTTTGGAAAATGATTGATAAGATACAACTGAATAAAAAAATTGAAGATGACTTGCGATGATGAATATAAAGTGCAGACTACATAGGGCTTATTATACAACAGTTACTCAGGGAGACAAAGATGGGAGAAGATAGCGGAGTTTTAAGGTTATGGTAGTAAAAAAGGGGCTGGATGAATCGTTTCTGAATAACACAAAGTTCAGGTTTATTCCTATGCCGCTTTCTGAGGCTTCAAATGCATCAAGAAGATGTAAACGAAATCCTTTCAAACGACTTGGTCTCGTACTTTTTTATAATATGCTCCAGAATTGAGCAGCTGTTGATTGTCCTACATTCTCCTTTTGACAACTGTGCTAGTTAGTGTTTTTTATGGGTGTCCCAATTTCTTATAGTTCTTAATCCGAATTTTTGAATGATTGTGTGCTTCATTCATTGGCCAAAATGGACGTCCCCTTCGTCTTTGCCTGTCTCTGTCTGGATTCAACATAGAACTTGGCACCGAAGTTCAGCAGTTCGAGTTGCCACATTCCAAATAGCACACAAATGTAGACAAGAAAATGAGTAAAGAGAATCAATAGAGTTTTGACAAGTATAAGGGTGAAACAGAATGAGTAATGGTAGAAAGGAATATGAAAGATTACAGAGACTGAATACATCTGCGCTAGCCATTGGCAACGATTTTGAGCCATGTCACCTATTGTCTCCAGTCATTGATTTTTAGAGTCCCGAGGGCGGGCCCCAACCCGGAAGTCTGCATCTCCCTCCCTACCTGACTCAGTTTAACTGTCAAGGATTTCATGGATTGATGAGGCCATGTTTTTGTTTGGCCCCCACTTACTCTTTTCCAACCTCCACCTATATCAGCTAGTAATGCCCGTCGGCGGTGCGGGAGGCGATGGTTAGGCATGCACAGCACGTGACCTAGACATCTCAGTCTATGTAACTTTATAGCCTCTTCGATTGATTTTCCCTCTTTGCCCAACACTCTACGCCTAACGTCAATATTACTTACTATATTATGCTGCCTAAGGTGAGAAAGAGATCGTAAACATCTATGATAAAAAACAGTCAACCCTCTCATGTCTTCAACTCGCATTGGCCATGTTTCAGAGCCATAGAGAAGGACGGAGCGAACTTCTGAGCAGTGCACACGTCCCTTGGTTGATAGCCTGATGTCACGCTTCATCCTTGTATCCATGATCATACACTAGTCAAAAGATATGACATCCACTCCCTTATATCACTCACTGCATACAGACAACCACGGACATCAATTTGGCTGGAACAACCAACGTTCAAATATAAGACAGAGGAAATACCGAGAACACCAGAAAATTTTTGCGAGGTTGGTATTTCAGTAAGTCGTCAATCAATAGACACATCGAGGTAGACAAAATTTACCAATCGATAAGAAGGTAAACTCACACACAAAGGGTCAAAGTTCAAGTCAAGGAAACAATGAGTGACAATACAAGTAGCCTAGAAGGTGTAAAAACACACAAAAGAAACCAATCACGTTCAAGGTGACCAGGAGGGATGTCTAATAAACTCGTGGAGAAATCTAAAAGCTCACTTCAGCGAATTAAAGTATGCGCTGAAAGAAGACGTCACCTAGTAGGGTGATGATAGCTTCGCAAATTAACTGACCAGCTCAGAGAACACAACCACATCAAAATCGTTCACCTGAGCTACAAATCTTCTCCATCATATCTGTACTTCATTCATATTTGACATTTGTAATACATAATAAAATAGACTGTGTTTGTGTGTGTGCTACTTATAACTAACTTATGAGTAGCGTATACTGTAACATCTGTCTTAGAAATCAATGAAAATATTATTTGAGTGAAGCCTTCTGAGCATTGTCCACAAATACCAGACTAACACTGATGATAAATTGAAGGTTTCCTGCAACAGTACAGATGTGGTACTGAACAACTCCCTCTAAAACCACCCACCCAACCCCCACCAAGACCAAAAAATGTACTTCCGAGGAAAGTATATCAAATTAAAAATAACACATGAAGATAACTAGTATGATTAGAACTGATTCAAATTGCTATATTTTCACAAACAAATAATTGGTTGTGTGAAGTTTAACGTTAGTTAATATATAGTGTTCAGCCAAAGGATCCATCCAATACAGTTCTACAGGATGTCAATTGTGAGCTCAAATACCTGAGTGAGTAATAACATCTCTCACTGAAGCACACTGGATGTCCTAAGCAAGTTCAAATCTCCAAAGCATCATGGATTTCTTTGAAGATTATGAATAGCCCCCCCCCTCCACCCCATTGACTGGTGAATGGCCACCAGGTACAAAACCTAGGTCAGATAAGGCTTCTCACCGGTTGCTTCCAACCATCGACTAACAACAATTCGCAGTACACCGCGATGATGTAATTGAAAACTTGAATGATAGAATCCAGTTTGCACCCCAAACGAAGGGTTAGATACGTGACACTAGTTACTTGTTAGTATTCAGTCAAAGCACTTTCATTTTAAAGTAAATTGGTGTATAGTGACTAGCAGTGGAATCCACTAGGCTGCGCGTTTCGCCCTATCTGGGACTCGTCAACCAGTTAGATGTACCTGCATTCCCTGGTTAGAGTAGCGGATGGTGTTTTCACTGAGGATCAAACACACCAAAATGTTATCCACACTAGACCACCTGGGCCACAAGAGCCACCTCTTGTGCGACGATTATCTGTAATTGTTTAATTCACTGTAAACTTTCCCATTGATTAGTTGGACTAAAGTGCTCGGCATCAGGTTGACACGTTGGCGTCTCCATGTACAGATGCTTTGACGATGTTTGACTATTTAACTTGGAGTAAATTGATGCATGGTGACTAGCCGAGCACTTAAGTGCAGTCAGACAACGGAAAAGTCCCAATTCAATTCAATAATCATTGATACCCGTTGCACAAGAGGTGGATCTCGTGGGCTAGGTGGTCAACTGGACAACCCTTTGGCGCGTTATGGAATGATGGGGGTACTGGATTCGAGCTTCACAATGGGAACATTATCCACTACTCATTGAGGAATGCAGGTACCATCCACTGGGGATGACGAGTCGCTAGTGACTATCCACTAATTTACATCAATTTCAATAATAATCAGACATCGTTGAAGCAATTTGCACAAGCAGCAGCCGCTGACATGTCAATCAATAGAGTCCGAGCACTTTGCTTCAATCAATCGATGAGAGAGCTCGGATAATTGAATTTTAAAAAATGTACTTCAGTGTTTTCACTCAGATTTTTATAGCCACCTCTCATTTTCTCTCTTTTTTGTTTTAGATCTATAAAGAGTATGAGAGAGAGATGATGGAAAAGGAGAGATTAGAACGAGATCGTTTAAAGTTGTCTGCATTCAGACAACAACAACAACAACAGAAAAAACAACAAGGACAACATGAACATCAACAGATGAATATGAATTTAACACATCGTCGTTCTGCGTCTGCTGTAGATTCAATTCCTCAAACTGTCTTGATGAATTCAGCTTCAAATATCACTGATGGAAGAAATTTAAGTGAGTTTTTTTATTTGCGAATAGCCTGAAATAGTATGTGATTGCTTGATTCAGGTTTAGTATTATTATTATTATTACTATTATTCCCTTGGGCTCCCAATGGAATGCAGGGCTTCAACAGCATATCTCTATTTCATCCCGCTGTCTGTAGTTCTCTCTCTCTCTTTTGCTTCAGCTGGTTCTACGATTATTTATCGCACATAATCATCCAACAGCTGTACGACAATGCTACATGCTACGGGAAACTCACGGAATCCTGTGAAGTGAAGACAGGAGTAAGACAAGCTGGCTGGTTGTCTACTATCTCCAATGATTTTCCTGATTGCCGGCGGTAGACTGGATAATACTACAGATAGCTGGCGTTGAGGAGATAGGCATAAAATGGACCAACACAATAAGTAACTTGGAGGATCTGGACTTCGCCGATGTGATATATGTCTGATTTCCCACATACTGGAAGATATGCAAGTGAAAAGCAACAAGTTCGCTGGAGAAGCATAAAAGATAGGACTTCAGGTGAACATAGAGAAAACAGAGGTGGGTGATGAAGATTCCTGGGCAACATCACCAACAGCAGCAACAACAACAACAGATGACAATCAGCATAAATGGGAGAAATCTGAAAGGAGCTACCTCCTTCACCTACCTACCTACCTGGGAAGGATCGTTTCAACTACTGGTGGACGGAACTGATGAGGATATCAAAGTGCGAGGATCAGGAAAGCAAGACAAGCTTTCATTACTCTCAAGTCTGTGAGGAGATCAACAGCACTACTCATCACGAAAAATAAGATCCGAATTTTCAACATTCATTTCAAGTTAGTTCTTTTATGTTGTGCAGAGACTTGGTGTGTCACGAAACGTTTTTCCAACAGTTTACTTCAAGCCTTTACCAACAGCCACCTTATCTGTTTCCATGCTGAAGATCAGATGGCCAAGAATTATTAGCAATAAGGGATTCTACAATGCACCAAACGAACCAACAACCTGAAATGGAGATGGATCGGAGACACTTGGAGAAGGCCGTCGAGTAGAACTCGAATGGGAAGCGGCAGGTGGTTGAGCGTGGGTCCAATGGTGACATGAAGGAGATTCTGTGGAAAGGAGATAATGGCTTATGAGCAATTGTGGTAGCTAGCTGGAGAGAACTGCATAAAACAGGATGAAATGAAGATATGGTCTTATTTACCTCTTGGAACCTCAGGGATTTATAATAATAATAGATGTGTATCATCCAGTTATCAATACTGTATATCACACTGCGTGTACATACTTGGAGTGGCTTCAACGCCATTTTGCGCTTTTCCATCGTGCCGTGAAGACGCACATTCTTTTGAGTTTGTAATGCTGTCATATTCCCTGAATAGTCTTAATATTTTATTGTGTACGCATATATGCAGCTCACTAGAGCACATTTTCAAGAATTTCTTACTAGATTTCATCGTGATCTGACATCGGTGAGAGAACCATTGGAAGAACTAAGAGTACTGGTCAGCCAGTTGTTTCGTCAAATCCATTATGGGACCCTGCATCAGTACGCACCCACTGGGGTTCGAACCCAGGACCATCCAGTTACGAGGCTATCGAGCTTGTAGACCATTAAGCCACTGGGACCCCATCCAATGGCCAGCTCATATATATTGTAATTTCCGCCAATACCTTCGGCGAGTATTTGTCGTCACACCCGACCTACTGTGTCCTACTGGGTCATTGGATCGGGTCTCAGTGGCTTAAGGGTCTACGAGCTCGCCTTGTAACCAGAAGGTCCTGGGTTTCGAACCTTAGTGTTGGTGAGTGAGTACTGGTGTAGAGTCCCGAACTAGGTTGACGAAACAGCTGGCTGTCCAGTACTCTCTGCAGGTTTTCAAATGGTTCTCTAAATGATGTCAACTCGTGATGAAATCCTGTAACCAATCAATCAAATCCCTACAAACCAATACTTGAATTTCAAGAATTTGTGTTTGTCGTCAGTACTTACGGGTTAGGTAGAGTAGAGTACTGGATTGATTATTGGGTAATCAGGTGAATTGCATTTAGTAAGGGCTTGGATACAGGGTAGCTTATCAACGGCACTACCAATACACTTTACACACCACTAAAGAATTTTTGTACTATATCAAAATATTTCACTTCTATCCGTGTTAAAATTAACGGATATCGTTAGCTTATTATGAACCCCATCTTCATACATTCGCCTTACAGGATCGTTCAGTTTGTTATCTTCAGTTTAGATAACCTGTACATGTATGTATTTCTTTATGCCGAAAATTTATCCTCATCTTATGATCAATATCTTCCTTTCCTTTTTTCTCTTGTTCAAAATGAAAACAACTCACACACACACCCACACACACACACTACATCTCCTACACTCAAGCTGGTATCAAAGCACCGCAACTACTCACTTCATCGGATGATCTTCCTGATTTAGGCTATTCAACATTGAATACTACAACAGCTACAACAGTCGCTGAGGTGGATAAAGCAAGCGATGATCATGATTGGTCAGAGGAAAAGGGTGTTTGTAATGGAGACAATGATGTTGTTAATCATACTCATCCGACTGTAGAGAAGTGTAGTAGTCAGCCTTCATCTACTACTCATATTGATGGGAATCTAGCAGCACCAACACCACCGTCAACAGTAGCAGCAGCAGCAGCAGCAACAGCTGGTACATCACCAGTGAAACAAGAAATAAATGGTAATGATTATTTTAAAACAGAAATACTATCACTATTACTAATGTCATGTATTCTATGTAATACATAAGAAAACTGAAACTTTATTATTACTATCACTAATTAATTAATTAATTTATTTATTCGATTCCTTTACGTCCCGAGTGGAGCATAAGGCTTCAAGCTAGAGAGCTTTGAAGCTTCAGTAGAAGAAGCTTTATTCCTTTTCACTGGGAAGGGGTTGCTACCCCCACGCTTGCTAAAATTTCTCGCTTAACGGGCCTTACTCTACAGGCTTAGCGAGGTTTTCATTTAGGAGTGCATCGGCCTAGGACCGAACCCCAAATCATATGAAGCGTCGTGGTTGGCGAGCATTCTACCAGTGAACACCACCGACGCACACAGAACGGAAACTACTCTACAAGTGCGAAATGTTATCTACTCTATTGTTTGATAAGTGGTAGATGGTCACTAGCAGACGTGTTTCGTCTTGCCTTGACACTCATCAGTTGGTTTTAATGGTGCTCAGTCAGCCTATGTCTCTAGCCAAAGAGCCATAGTCTTAGGCTCGAAAGAATCGTGTAGCAATACCACTTGTACAATGGATATTAGTTGTGGCTTATTAGAGGTCAGAATTTCTCATTACTCACTCTAGATAGATACTGGTACACCCCACTGACGAGTTCCAAATACATTGTTGGCTACTATGAACCTAATGACATTCTTAAAGTAAATTTGTGGATAGTGACTAGTAGTGGGATCCACCAGGATGCGCATTTAATCCTATTTGGGACTGTTTAGCCAGTGAATGCACCTGCATTCCCTAATGAGTAGTGGATGGTGTTCCCACTGAGGCTCGAACCCGGTACCCATCGTTTCAAGTCGGTTCATTACTATTCACGGAAGTTTTAAGGAGGTCAGTCGTGAGGATGACTAGTTCATTGATAACGTCACGGGTTCGAATCTCAGAAAGGGAGATGACTTTCTTCTACAAGATTGCAAATACACCTGACTGTCTGACCAACCGACCGACTGACCGGTAAGTGCCAATAAGCACGAAACCTTGGTTAGACAAGACTTTATGTCATTTATAATATCAATTCAGAGTAAACTATGATGATGAGTAAGTCACACACACACACCTAGTTAGTTTCATAGGATTCACTCTGCACCGAACAGGCGGCGGGGCAGGGGAGACGGACTAAACTCATGACTTTGTTTGCTTGTTATTTCAATTCTTTTGTCTCCTGTCTATTCTTCCTTTCTTTTTTGTTTTTTACTTCAGACTCTACTTCAAATCATCACCATCACAATCATCATTTCAATGAATTGAATCCTAATTCAAAGGTGAATCCTTTTAATGATGAGAATTTGAAATCAACTTCTACGCATATCAAGACAGATAAAGAGAAGAATATTTCATCAAATACTGAGGGCATTACTGCTGCTGCTATTAAAGACAATGTCCATACTGTCGACGTTAATACAAATAGTAGTGAGGCAACGACTAATGATGATTCATATTCTTCTACGACTAATGAAGACAGTCAAGAATCTGATGAACAACAACAGCATTCAGAAGAGGAGGAGGAGGCGGCGGCGCCAGAGAACTCTACTACTTATCATAGTAGTACTGATATATTGCTATCATCATCATCATCATCTACTGTACCGCAGATAAAACGTCCTGTCTTTCAACCGTCTAATCGTAATGCAACTCTGCATAATCCACGTTTATACTACTCACATCATAGTAGTATCGATATGATTAGTAAAAAACCGTTAATAGCAGAAATAGATAACAATAATAATAGTAGTAAACATATGTTATTATTACAGAAATCACCAAGAAAATCAATTGATTCCATAGATATTACTGGACAACAGTTAATGGTTATGGGTGGTGATTATTTAGTGAACAATATGCACAAGAACAATGCCATACATGATACTGATCAGGATGAAATAGAATCACAAGAAGGTGTTAATAATACACCACAGGCTAAAAGTTCAGTTGTTCATAATGCACTGGATTTTTTTAATAAGTAAGTGAAATCTGATCTGTCCGTTTGTTTGTTTGTTCCTTCGTTTTCGTTGAAGACATGAATTTTTGGTTACATTGATGTCAGATTCGATTCTGTGGGTCTATTTGATTGATTTTGAAGGTTTAGAGTTTTAATGTTCAGTAGACTTGGTTGGTTCGATTCTCCACCCGTCCCGTCCCCTAACACCACCACCCTCGACCGACAGCTGCTACCTTGACGTGGTGGTCGCCGGGCTTGAATATCGCAATGGTGTTTCTTCAGGTCCTACTATGCCAGGAAGATTGTTAGGATAGCGATTAGACTAAAAGCAGTTACCGGCTTAGTGTAAAATTTTTTGTTTTACACTATGCTTGGGGTCTTTGGGAGAAGTCGTACTACTGAGGGACAGAGATGTAACAGCAGTAAAGGGTGTCCCTCAGATGACAAGCCAGCTATGCTGTCTCTCCACTCTGAGGAGAGGGAGTTAGAAAAGGTCGACCCCAACAATTATACATCCCGACTTACCCTAAAGTACTCCGTAACCAGTGGTAAGTTTACTAATATGGAATCAAACCAAGAAACTATTTCATACGGGCCGTGTGTGACCGGCCTCAAGCATTTGTCCCCTAGACTCGGTGGTCACGCAACACTAACCCTCTCTCTGTTTCAGGTACCCGAAGAATCAACCAACTTCCACGGTGTATTGGCAGCCGGGAAGTAAAAACCACCCACACACTTCCAAGAGCACTGCCCCACCATCACCCTTGATGTGGAGTCGTGAGGTGCCAAACTTAAAACAAAACAGCTATCCGTTCGTAACGTAGTTTACATTCAAATTTAACGAATAGTGGAATAGATTTGAAAGAGGTTACTTCCTCCCTTACTTATCTAACCAGCATGAGGATGCATGAGGATGTCAAAACCAGGGTCGGGTAGTCCAACACTGACCTTCATTATCACTTTGAATTCAGTTTACAAATCTTCTGCATTCAGCATAAAGAATAAGATTCTGTCTAACTGAATGGATGATTGGTTTCAAAGTAGAATTCTGCACAGATGTGTAGCACTTTTAGTTGACACTCTCCCTCCATGTGGCTTACAAAGCAAGGGAACAGAGAAAAAACAGATATAATAAACAGAAATGTGGGGTAAAAAGAATAGTAATATGGAAGAGCAATAGAGTTTTATGTATATTATAAATCAAAAATTGTGAATACATCTGCGCATTCCACTGAGAATAATTTTGACCCATATCACCAATAGTCTTCAGTCATTACTTCTTAGAATCCATACGAACTCAACCAGTCAGGAAGTCTACACCTTCCCCACGTGGCTGGCTTAAACTAACTCTTGTGGATTTCATTGACTGATGAAGCCATGTTTTTGTTTGACCACCGCCACTGGTTAACTCTTTTCCAACCTGATCCATCCTATATCAGCTATCATTGCCCATCGTTGAGGAAGGTGATGATGGCTAGGGATGCATGCGTAACATATGTCCTAACCATCTCAATCGATGTAACTTCACAACCTCGTCAATCGATTTCTCCTCCCTACCTAACACTCGACGTCTGACCTTCATATTGCGCACCTTATCATATAACTACCTACCACGGGGAGATAGAACGCAGACACCTATGATCAAAGACAGCTAGCTAGCCTGTCTTATCATGTCTTCCACTTTCAATGGCCACCATGTCTCACAGCTAGCCATGAAGGAGGACGGAGCGGACTGCTGAGTAGAACACACGCCCTTTGGTCGACAGCCAGTCAGCAGAGATGGTGTAAACTGTCATATGCGAAACTAGCCTTCTGTATCCGTTCCGAAATTTCGTCAGCGATCAACCCGCTGGGGGGCTGGCTGATGTAACTTCCCAAATAAGTGAATTGGTTAACACGCTCCACCAACAGTTTCACTCCTCATATGAACTGGGATCAAGATTTGACCGGATAGTTTCACTCCTGCTTATCTTTAATCTAGAAGTGAGTCAATGTAGTCTAATAGTCCTCTAGCATCATCTTACATTTGACAATAGGAACGAATCACATGCCAGGCATTCAAAGATTGCTGCTGAAGATGTTCAGAAAACTCCGCATTTCGTCAGCGTCTTCACCTAAGAGGCAAGGCTATATCATCTGCATATTCTAAGAATAAGACTCGGATTTTTAACACTAATATCAAGTCAGTCATTTCTTCTATATATGGATCAGAAACTTGATGCACGCATCACGGAAAGCATTTCCAACAACTCGATTCAGACGCCTTCCCTGCCTCCACACTGAAGATCAATTGGCCAGCTGGAAAGAATTATCACAACAGGAAACAATGGGAACAAACCAATCATGGGACACATACACGCACATGAATAGGAGACCACACTGGGTGACAACGCGCCTGCCCTAATGGGAAACAATTAGTTTGGCATGGGCCTGAAGATGTGACATGGAGAAGATGAGATGTGAAGAGGATTATGAGAGCCCATAGGCAGTCGTGGAACCAGTTAATAAAGGCCTACAGACTAGAGAAGAAGACTGTGGAGAATAGGACAGACAAAGTGAAGACATGCAGTTGTGTATCATTGTGTGTTCCGCTTCGAACTTCGAAGGGCGCTTTTTCTAATTTCGTGCAATCAATTCGAACATTCATTGACTCATTCATTCATTTATTTCTTAATTACTCCTCAATTTTTACGCATTATGTAATCCATATGTGTAATCGTTTGCACTTGCTTCGATTACCTCTTCTTCTTGTTTTTTTTTCTTTTTTTTTAATAGGTCGACATCAGATTTTATGAATCTTATCAATGCAAACCGTTCATTGTTAGGTTGGCGGTCATTAATACCAAGTTTATCAACGAATCCAACACCACAATCAGGTAGACGTGCTACGACTACTGGCGCTTCTGCTTCTGCTTCTGTTGCAACAAGTTGTTTTACAGGATCTGATTTATCCGAGATTCGTTCATCATCCCAGGATGCTTATCATGTGCATCAATATCAAGCACAAAGTGGGTATATTTCTCCATTGTTATGGACTAGTAAATCAGTCAGTAACAATAATAGTAATACTACTAATAATAATAATCCAACATTTAGTCCAGTCATTGGTACAACAAGTACTAGTGGTGGTGGGGGTGGTGGTATTCCATTGCTACGTGATACTAATCGACTGTTCAATTCTTATTACATTAGAAATCCAATGAATGAAGATCATGGGGATTGTAATACCAGGAGTAATAATAATCATAATAATAGTGATTATTATTCTCAGTCTAATCAATTTGCATCAGTGACCGATGTTATCCACGACAATGCTCAAATGAATTATGATCATGGGCATAATCCTCGAGGTAAAGACTCCTTTGTTTTCTTCATTATATTGTTGTGTTCATACAGTTTTGTTGACTTCTTTTTATTCCCAGCTTCAAGCTGTAAACTCGAAGTTTCGGTAGCAGTAGTGTTTACTTCTACAGGATGGAGTTGCTAGCCAGCCTCATGTTCAACCTTCGCTCCTTAGCAGTGTATTTTTTTTACTGGTTTGGCGAGGTAAACGAGTGTGTTGGTGGCCGGAGATCGAACCTCGGACCACATGAGGCGCGTCGGTCGGTCGGTCGGTTTTCGACATAGAACTTTGCACAAATGTGCGTCAGTTCAAGTCGCCACACTCCATGTAGCACACAAAGCAAGAGAAGAAAGTAGGAGAAATGCATAATAGAGACAGTAAACAGAGGTGTGAGACAAAGGAATAGTAATAACGAAGAACAATATAGTTTCATTGGAAATCATAAGACACAAGGAGTGGATGCATCTGCACCACTGAGAACGATTTTGAGCCATGTCACCTATTGTTTCCAACCATTCGTTTTTACCGTCCCGAGGACCCCAACCAAGAAGTCTACATCTTCCTACGTGACTTAGACTAACTGTTGTGGATTTCATTGACTGATGAAGCCATGTTTTGGTTTGACCGCCACTAGCTCTTTTCCAGCCTGGCCCTATATCAGCTAACATTGCCCATCGAGGAAGGCGATGACTAGGCATACGTGAAACATGTCCTAACCATCTCAGTTGATGTAATTCCACAGTTTCGTCGACTGATTTCCCCGCCTTACCTAGCACTCGACCGATGCCTCACCTCAACATTGCTCACCTTATCATACCACTTCACGCGGGAGATAGAATGCAGACACCTATGATCGAAGACAGCTAATCTTTTCATGTCTTCTGCTGTCTCATGAGGCGCGTGGTTGGTGAGCATTCTACTGCTGTGCTACTGACACACACTTTGTTGACTTGCAATATGCGAATGATATACTCCTCCTAGATGAAGATACTGATAAACACACCTTGAGCAGAAAAGTCTTTGAGTGTTTGACATGTTTTTTGATCTTGTTGTAACAGGACTGGAATAACACCTCCAACTCTTACTTCGAAAAAAATGGACAGGAGTAAAGTGGTAGAGAGTGTTGATCACTATACTGTGGCCTCAATGGACTGATTGATTGCTTACGAAATGTCAGTATGAATACAAAAGCTTCATGTGGGGTTTCTCAAACTGCATCATCTTTGGCTTAGGTAGACGTGATATTCGTCTGTCTACCGATGACGGACGTGTATGTACTGCGCAACAGTATATGTGTATGGCTGTTAGACATGGTCTTTGAAAGTGGAAGATATGAAAAGACTGACTAGCTGTCTTTGATCAAAGGTGTCTCCGTTCTATCTATCTATTGTGTTAGATGATATGATAGAGTGAGTAATATTGAGGTTAGGTAAGGATCTACATCGATTAAGATGGTAAGGACATGTGTTACATATACGCCTAGCCATCGCCTTCTTGTACGATGGTCAGTGTTAGCTGAGATAGGATTAGATAGATTGGAAAGGAGCCAGAAGTGGTCAAACCAAAACATGGAATATCAACCAGTGGAGTCTTTGACTTTTGGTTTGGTCCATCCACCTAGAGAGAGGTGTAGACTTCCTAGTTAGGTTGCTCAGGATTCTAATAACCAAGTGGCTTGAGACAATTGGGTGATGCTTTTAGGAATCGTTTTCAATGGCTTAGATATATTTTACTCTTTGGGATCTCTCATATCCATTAAATCCTTGTGTTTCCTCGTGTTATTATTCTTTCTTTTTCCCTCACATTTCTGCATATCACCGTCCTCCTTTTGAATCTCTTTTTTCCTTTTTTTTTGTTTTCATTTGTGTACCACATAGAGTGTAAAAACTCTGACTGGTGCACTACTGTGCAAAGTTCTTTGCTGAAACCAGCCTGTAGATCATGTCCAGCATTAATTATAATCCTTAGCCATATGTGATAATGTCATGAGACATCTTTCCGACCCCATTCACGGAGTCTTTAAGTACCAATGGATTCTAACCTAACACAGATATCCTTCATCTCATGGCTCTACTTCATAGGCTGACCACCCGTCCGCCCTATCCATCTAGTAGTACTAGGCTAGCGAACAGCTAGCAATGTGGGAGTCTCTAGGATGATGACAAATGTCCGAGCCACCGAAGTTGTTGACTATTCAAAAACAGACGCCTCCAAATCTCAGAATTACTTACACAGTGATGTCGTTGGATGCAAGCTGTTCTAGGGAAGCGTACTGACAAACGAATACGCAGAGTTGTCACACATTCCGATAGTTGCTGAAGTTCCGCGGGGCACATATTCGTTTCTTGTTGGTTTATTGACTTTTTTATTGTTATCTGGATCTTGTGAATCCACCGATTGATTGTGTTTTGGTTGGAGGATTTCATCATGAGCTGACATCAGTTAGAGAACCATTGGAAAACCAGCCACAGGGAGTACTGGACAGCCAGCTGTTTCGTCAGCCTAGTTTGGGACTCTTCATCAGTACGCACCCATCGGGTTATCATCCATTTATCTACTACAAAGGAGGTGGAGTACTACTACTACTACTAATGTATTCTTAAAAAGATGGTTGCAGAGAAGAAAGTTTTCCTTTTCAACGGAGTCTCATCATCAACTAGGCTTTACATATATTATTAAAAACGGGTGAGAAAGTTCCAGAATTATATATATCCGGCCAAGGATCACATTGCTAAAATTACAAAGTGTAATAATAAACAGAAAGATCGGATGCGAAACAAACATACTAGGATCATAATTACTGTGAAACTTGACTGTTCTTGCAATTAAAAAAATTAAAAGTGTAGTAATAATAACAAAATTGGGTTGGAAGTTCGCATAAAAAAAAACAACACAATAATGCAGATAGGGAATGAAAAACGTGAAACATAACAGAAATAAACAAGAAGAATGGATAAGGTAATAGGATAATAATTATTGGTAGGACTGACTGTTTATGATGACCATGGTGGGGACAACATAGCAAGGGCCTGAACTTCTGAATCGTTAGTGATTCAGCTATGCCCAGCTGGATGCTTTGATTTAACTCCTTTTGAGAGGTTTCTATACAACCTTGAAGGACCTATCAAATGGAGGTGAATGTCCCGAATTGACCAGATGTTCTCTTACCGAACTCTGTAAATACTTGTGTTCTACCTTTGCTAATCATGCTGGATAGTGTTTCCGAGAGCGTTTTATAAGATGGACGCATTGTATAGCCAATGTAGTCAGCTCCACAGGAGCAAATGAACTGGTACATGCATGTCGAAGTGACCCAATGCGGAACTTTTTCTTTCACTTGCTAGTTGAATAGTTTCATGAGAGAAGGTGACACTCGTTGGCTGGTCGAGAAGTATGTTGTACTGAGAGATTTCGAAAGCTGTCTACTGTTTACTTTAAGGTTAGACATCATCAGTATTTTTTTGGAAGCGACTTGGACCTTTTCAGACCTTTCGTTTAGGTTCAGCTTCTTTCGTATCTATGAATCTGGAGGGGAAAACATATTCTATCAAAGTTTCTCAGAGATTTTGCTTTTTTGTAGCAAGAGATTCTACGATATCTGTTACTAAAGAGAAAGTCTAGGAATCTGTTATAATGTATTAGTTGTAGGTGAAAACTTTAATCCATACCACTGTATTCTCTTTAACAGCATGTAGATTATCGACATAATCCGAACCGTACTCTAGGAAAATGTGAACTTTCCTGTACCTGGCCATTGAGAGCAGAAGACATGAAAAGATCATAGGTGTCTGCGCTCTATCTCCCGCGTGAAGTGGTATAATAAGGTGAGCAATATTGAGGTTAGGCGTCGAGTGCTAGGTAAAGCGGGGAAATCAATCGATGAGACTGTGAAATTACATCGACTGAGATGGTTGGGACATGTGTTACGTATGCCTAGTCATCGCCTTCCTCGACGGGCAATGTTAGCTGACATAGGGCCAGGCTGGAAAAGAGCTAGCGGCGGTCAAACCAAAACATGGCACCAATCAATGAAATCCACAACAGTTAGTCTAAGTCACGTAGGGAGATGTAGACTTCCTGGTTGGGGTCCTCGGGATGGTAAAAACCAATGGTTGGAAACAATAGGTGACATGGCTCAAAATCGTTCTCAGTGGCGCAGATGCATCCACTCCTTGTGACTTATGATTTCCGATGAAACTGTTTTGTTCTTCGCTGTTACTACTCCTTTGTCTCACACCTCTGTTCACTGTCTATATTATGCATTTCTTCTACTTCCTTCTCTTGCTTTGCGTGCTACATAGATTGTGGCGACTTGAACTGCCGCACATATGTGCAAAGTTCTATGTCGAAAACAGACAGACAGACAGACAGAACTTTCCTGTAAGCGTTCCATTCCCATATATGTATACTTTCAACTATGATATGATTATAAAAACCGAATTGTGTTCAAAACTCCGTCATACAGTAAATATTACTTTTCAAACTTGACCACGGATTGACACCAGTTAGAGAACCATTAAAAACCATCAGGGAGTACTGGATAGTCAGCTGTTTCATCCTAGTTTGGCAGTCATCATCAGTACGCACCCACCGACCAGAGTTCGAACCCAGGACCTTCCGGTTACATAGCTAGCGAGCTCGCAGACCATTCAGCCACTGCGACCCAACTCCTCAATGGCCAGTGCTTGAATTCTAACTTCTATCAATTCGTGATTTTAGCGCGACTGACACCAACCAAATGTCATCGATGAGTATTTGTTATTACTCCCGACGAGATAGACCTCACTGGTCACGAATTCTCACTAGAACTGCAGGAAACTCCGTCCAGTATCTAGTCATTCGTGAGCATTAGATTAATTTTCAAGAGTTTGACCATTAAAAAATCACAAATTGTTAGAAGTAAGAATTCATGGGCTAGCTATTGAGGAGTCGGGTCCCAGTGTCTGATGAATGATCTACGAGCTTGCCCCTTGTAACCGGAAGATCCGGGGTTCCAACCTAGGTGAGATTGGCGCATACTGCCGAAACAGCTGACTATCCCGTACTTCCTGTTGGTTTTTAATCCCAACAGATATCAACTCTTGAAAAGTGAATATCATTGTAACAATCAGTATGCAATAATTATATAACACCATAGCCAGCGGTTAACTTTTTTGCATAGTTCAGTTCTCGCTCAGTTTATAATATTCACACAGCGATGAAGTTATTTTCCCTAACCCGCGCCCCCTCCCTTCTTAGTGCTGATATATATTTATCACTGTATGTATTTATCTCTGTTTTTCATCTCTGCTTCTTATTATTATTTATTTTTGTTTGTTTTTTCTCTCTCTCTTAGTTAATCCTTATAATGACTTAAAGTCATTAAAAGATATGTGGATCAATATTGCTGGTCCATTGCTTGTTGGTGATCCTAATCGTCGTATGTCACCGGGTAATTTACGTACAATCATCTTACAGCATCATCATCAGTATCACCAACAGCAACAACAACAACGACAGTATGCAAATGATAATAATATTACGTCATCACCAGTAGTATCGAATCCAATGGGTGAAAATACTTCATTTCTCACTCCGAGTAATACTTCTACTACTGCCACTAGTGGTGGTGGTGGTGGTGATGGTGATGATGGTAGGAGTAGCACTGCTGACACTGGTGGTACTGATAATGTATCAACTACTCCGCACAGTAAATGTCGTGATGATGATGATGAAAGTGGTAATGCTCAACAGTTTACTTCAAAAAGTTTAACCACTTCACCAACTTTAATGAGTATAAATGAGTCAGTACAATCTTCTGTTGACAGTAAGTTCTTTTTTCATTTTACCTAGTAATATTTTTCGTTAGTTTATTATTCCGTTTCGGTTGTGAGTCTTGGATATGGGGGGAGCGCGCGGGGGGGGGGTGAGTTCAGCTGTTCATCTCTATTTTATCTTGTACTGTACAGTCCTCTCCTTAGATATAATAGAGAAGATTTGTAGCTCAGGTGCATGATTTTGATGTGGTTGTGTTCTCTGAGCTGGATAGTTAATTTGCGAAGCTTTCATCACCCTACTGGGCGACATCTTCAGCGCATACTTCAATTCGCTGAAGTGAGCTTTTAGATTTCTCCACGAGTTCACCATTAATCATCTCTCCTGGCGACCTTGAACGTGATTGGTTGTTTTTGTGTGTTTTCGCACCTTCTAGGCTACTTGTATTGTCATTCATTGTTTCTTTGACTTGAACTTTGATCCTTTGTGTATGAGTTTTCTTTCTTATCGGTTGATAAATTTTGTCAATCTCGATGTGTCTATTGATTGATGATTCACTGGAATGCCAAGCTTCTAAAAATTCTCTAGCATTCTTGTTGTTTCCTCTGTCTAATATTTGAACGTTGTCCCAGTCGAATTGATGCCCGTGGTTGTCTGTATGTAGTGATATGAGGGAGTGGATATCATGTCTTTTGACAGCTAGCTTATGTTCGTGGATACGAAGACGAAGGGGACGTCCACTTTGGCCAATGTAGTGTTTTTCGCAGTTGATACAATCTATTTTGTAGGTGCGAAAACACACAAAAACAACCAATCACGTTCAAGGTCGCCAGGAGAGATGATTAATGGTGAACTCGTGGAGAAATCTAAAAGCTCACTTCAGCGAATTGAAGTATGCGCTGAAGATGTCGCCCAGTAGGGTGATGAAAGCTTCGCAAATTAACTATCTAGCTCAGAGAACACAACCACATCAAAAGTCCTCTCCTTAGCTGACTTCTGATTAGGTCTCCACTTGAGCGATGAAAACTGGCTGGCTATTTTACTCAGTGAGTGGTCTTCTCAGCGTGTCTCTGATCCATTTCCAATGAGATGCTCACTAGTGACTTGCCCTATTCAGGTAGGTAGTTGCCTGGGGTTCTAGTGAGAAGTCGTGACCAGTAGGGTGCAGCAGGTCGGGTGTGAGGACAAATACTCGTCGAAGACATTGGCTAGGGGTCGCGCTATGTTGTGAATTGGCAGAAGTTAGAATTCATGGGCCATTGGATTGGGTCCCAGTGGCTTAATGGTCTACGAGCTCGCCTTGTAACCAGAAGGTCCTGCGTTCGAATCCCACGGTGTGGGTGCATACTGATGAAGAGTCCCAAACTAGACTGACGAAACAGCGGTCCAGTACTCCCAGGTTTTCCAATGCTTCTCTAACTAATGTCAGCTCACAATCAAAATCCTGTAACCAATCAAATCCCTACAAACCAACACTTGAACATTTCCATTTCCTTCTATATATTTGTTGGACAATAGCTTCTTGGTTAGTCCTCTTCCCACAATTTCTTGTTGCCTAACCGTTTCTGATCATTTGATCTTGTATATGGAGCCATCGGAGTGGGCAATTGTTGATAAAAGTCTGCAGCAACTGTCTGTTGAAAATGCTTTTCGTAACGCGTGGGCCAAGTTACCGACTCATGTAGAAGAATTGACTGACTTAATATGTGTTGTAAATTCGAGTTTTATTGTGTATACTGAGTGCAGAAGATTTCCAAACTAATTTCAGAGTGTTGAAAGGTTGATATTGCCTTTCCAATTCTGGTGTTGGTGTTGATATCCTCATTCATTTCGTTCCGTTGTAGATAAATGGAGGAAGTGACCTCTCTCAAATCGCTCCCGTGGATAGTGACTGGTGCCGGTTGTTGCTGTTGGTGTTGGTTGCTTGGTTAGTTATCTTCATCACCTCCGTCTTCCCTTTGTTCACCTAGGATCCTGTCTTTGCTGCCTGCTCCTCCAACCAGTTTGTTAGTTTTTGCCTGTTACACTAGACATAAATCATCCGCGAAAGTACAGGTCTTCCAGAGTCTTCTTATCGTCCCAGCGTTTGTCTGTCTTCTCGCCCCCCCCCCCACTCTCACAGTCTGATGCATAATCCAGTCGACAACAATTAGGAATGTCCTTCATGACAGTAGGCAGACAGCCTTGTCTTACTCCCGTATTCACTTCAAACGTCTCACTGAATTTTTCTTTTCTGGATCACCTGACACATGGCATTGTCATATAGCTGTGGTTGAATGAGGTTGATAAAGATTTGGGCAGTCCACGCCATAGTGTTGAAGTAGTTTTCGTAATTACTTCATGGTCAACACTGACTATTGAAGACCTTTTGAAAGTTGATGAAGTTGTTTTACGTAGAGGTTTGACTGCCATTCCATACAATGCTTGATGATGATGTGTAGAGTTGCGATTTTTATCATCAAAACATGATTTGCCTTTTCCTGAGTTCGGCTAGTTCCGTGCATCTTCGATTCTCTCCAGGACATTAGATTGAGAAGAATAAGACGTTCAGCAAAGATATCTTTTCGGCAATTTCATTTTCAAAAGCTGTACAATCGCATTTAAATACATAATTTTACATGGAGACAATTCTTGTTTGATTCTACATAATTATGACGGCGAATAAAAGGTGATAATTATTTCCAACTAGATATGGTTTTTACGAGAGGCTTAGAAACAAAATTACGCAGGACTAGAACGGATATCAAGTGTGTAAAAATGAGCATGGATACAAAATTGAAATAATAATTTTCAACTTGAGATGGGAGTTAGGAGGTGTGAATATAGATTACAAGAGCCTTAGAAACACAAAAAATTGCACAGGATTAAGATATAATTGTAAATTTTTTTTAAAAAGGGATTTTAAATGTGAACAGGAAAAGCATGGAAACAAACTTAAAATAACTGTTTTTATAACTGGAAAAAAAAATGGTGTGAAACGAATGAAGACTGAGGGAGTAAGAATCACACACACATAGCGAACGAAAAGGGATCAAAAACAAAAACAAAAACGGAAGCTACGGTAACATACCGAACTAAATCCATGGTAGTTGTAGAGGTTGGACTAGTTTCTTTTGAACACACAGCTCCGGCTTCTCGATGCATATTGCGAGGGCTTCTGCAGTACAGAGAAGTCGGAAACAAACTGCTTTCGGTAGGTTTCTGTTGACTTTGTAAATTACTTTGAATGAATCAGTTGAGATGTTGTGGGGGAGGTATTGATCAGATGCTCAATAATGGCACTTCTGATTGAACCGGTGCCTCCTCTTTGCAGCCACGCTGGGTAGTGTTCTCTAACATGTTTTGAAAGGACGCGCATACAACGACCTATGTACTTTGCTCCGAACGAGCAGGTGAACTAGTAAATGCACATTGAATTGGTCATATGCGACAGTTTGTCCTTTCCATTGCTCTGAAGAAGTGGGCGGCTGGAGAATGTCACTCTTAGAGTTGCTGCCGGAAAAGTCTTCTTCAGGGATCTTTGCTGAACTTCTTATTCTTCTCTCTAGGACGACGCAACTCAGTACATATATACCTGAATAAAGTAATAATATTGTTCTGATTCGAATCAGTTTTTATGAGAGGATGAAGAATTATTTTAATTGATTTGATTGGTATTCATCCATCTTTATTTTTGTCCTGATGATGTAGTGAAATCAGATGACAAGTCATCATCATCAATAATAACCCCTGATAATGTCTCAGTATCCTCAGTTCCTTCAACAACAACAACAACAGCAAATAATCCAAGTCATCAAGTCAAGTCATCATCATCATCCCCTATACCCACTCCTGTTATGTCATCCTGTGCCAATGTCAGTTCACCACCACCGACAACAACAACAACCACAAGCGGTGTGACAACTTCAAATAGTAATAATAATAATAATAATAGTAATGTAATGCCTATTGTCAATGAACGTATATCACAGTTGAATGTATTCATAACCACTTGTTCATCATGTCCAAAGTGCAATCATTATGTATACGATGAAGAGATAATGGATGGTTGGACAACTGATGAAAATGATTCGAGAACACAATGTCCATTTTGTAAGATAAATTTCACACCACAATTATCTATTCGTATATTTGGTGACACATCAGAGTATAGTCAGCAATCGATACGATATCAACAACAACAACAGCAACAAAGGTATCTCCAGCAACAGCAACAACAACAGTTATCTCGTGCACAACAGAATCTATCGCCAGCAATGTCTCCATCATCGAGTAGTAATTTGTATACATCAGGTATGGATCCTGATTTGTCACCTGATGGTGGTGGTGGTGGTGGATCGCCTACTTTGTTGAATTCACCAAGTTCACCAACAGCGGCATCATGGAATAACAATAATACCACGTAAGCTTTCCTTTTATTTTTATAGTATTTAACTATAAAAAAATACTGTAAAAATAGTTTATAGTATTTAACTCGAGTGCTAGGTAAGGCGGGGAAATCAGTCGACAAGACTGTGAAATTACATCAACTGAGATGGTTAGGACATGTGTTACGTATGCCTAGTCATCGCCTTCCTCGACGGGCAATGTAAGCTGATATAGGGTCAGGCTGGAAAAGAGCTAGTGGCGGTCAAACCAAAGCATGACTCCAGTCAATGAAATCCACAACAGTTAGTCTAAGCCACGTAGGAAGGTGTAGACTTCCTGATTGGGGTCCTCGGGACGGTAAAAACCAATGGTTGGAAACAATAGGTGACATGGCTCGAAATCGTTCTCAATGGCGCAGATGCATCCACTCCTTGTGACTTATGATTTCCAATTAAACTGTTTTGTTCTTCGTTATTACTATTCCTTTGTCTCACACCTCTGTTTACTGTCTCTATTATGCATTTCTCCTACTTTCTTCTCTTGCTTTGTGTGCTACAAAAAGGGAGTGTGGTGACTTGAACTGCCGCACATATGTGCAAAGTTCTATGTCGAAAACCGACCGATAGTATTTAATGTGTTTATGTAAAGATGAGTGTACTGACCATCGAGAAAGAAAGAAAGAAACTGTGGTGTTTTTTGTTTTTATTCCTAGACGTCCTTATGACTAGAAAAGAGAACGGTGCAAGAAGAATAAGAAGCGAATATAGGAAACCTACATCAACTGATTGGTCAGTATACTTATGGACGTGATATCCGTATATCGACCAAAGGGCGTGTATACTGCGCAGCAGTCAGTCCGTTCTGTCCTCCTTTATGACTGGCTGTGAGCGAGACATGGTGGCCATTGAAAGTGGAAGACATGATAAGACAGGCTAGCTAGCTGTCTTTGATCATAGGTGTCTGCGTTCTATCTCCCGTGTTAGGTAGTGCTACAATAAGGTGAGCAATATTGAGATGAGACATCGGTTGATTTGATATGTAAGGCGGAGAAATCAGTCGACGAGGTTGTGAAGTTACATCGATTGAGATGGTTAGGATATGTGTTACGCATGCATCCCTAGCCATCATCAACTTCCTCGACGATGGGCAATGATAGCTGACATAGGATGGTGGTCAAACGAAAAGATGGCTTCATCAGTCAATGAAATCCACAAGAGTTAGTTTAAGCCAGCCACTTGGGGAAGGTGTAGACTTCTTGACTTGTTGAGTTCGTATGGATTCTAAGAAGTAATGACTGCAGATTATCGGTGATATGGCTCAAAATCGTTCACAACGGCGCTGGCGCAGATGAATTTACTCCTTGTGATTTGTCATATCCAGTAAAACTGTATTGTTCTTCCATATTACTCTTTTTTGCCCCATATTTCTCTTTTTATTATCTCTCTTTACTCTCTCCTCTTGCTTTGTGTGCTACCTGGAGGGAGTGTGACAATTGGAACTGGCGCACATCGGTGGGACGTTCTACGTTGAAACCAGTCAATCAATTCTACTAGATGAGGTGCAATGCAAGAAGAGAGAGAGAGCTTGTTAATAGAGAGTCAAGTGTTGAGCTTCAGACAATACAGATTTCGATCATTTCTCACTTGAATTTTGGTGTCTGTTATCTATACTACTAACGAGCTAACTGGGTGGTACACAACTTACCCTATGCAATAAAGTCACCATCGTTAGGGTTACAATTAGGATTAAGGTTAGAAGATTACGGTGTTTTATTTTTGTTATCTACATCTTCCTACTGAATGAACGACATTTTTATGTACAAAATACAAACAGACGCTGATTGTTTTGATTGGTTTCCTCAAGGTCAGGTGTGCATTCGCATCACTTGGATCCCTATTCTTTCATTCTGCCATCGTCAGTTCAGTTGTCAAGTAAACGTATGCTTTTAGGGATGATGCCAAAAATATCTCTAATATTTTCTTGTAACAACAAATAAGAGAACAGTACTAAATATTGAGTGAGAAGCGTGTCTGTTTGTTTTCAACGTGGAACTTTACACCGATGTGCAGCAGTTTGAGCCGCCACACTCCCTTTTTGTAGCACACAAAGCAAGAGAAGAAAGTAAAAAGACATGCAAAACAGAGACGGTAAAGAGAGATATGAGGCAAAAAGAATAGTAACATCGAAGAAGAATATAGTTTCATTGGAAATTATGAGTCACAAGGAGTGGATGCATCTGCACCAGCCATTGAGAACTATTTTGAGCCATATCACCTATAATTGTCTCCAGCAGTCATTGGTGCTTGCCGTCTCGAGGAGCCCAACCAGTCAGGATATCTGCATCTCCCACACGTGACTGGTTTTAACTAACTGTTGTGGATTTCATTGACTGATGAAGCCATGTTTTGGTTTGACCAACATGTGCTTGCTCTTTTCCAGCCTGACCCTATGTCAGCTTACATTGCCCGTCGAGGAAGGCGGTGGCTAGGCATACGTAACACATGTCCTAACCATCTCAGTCGATGTAGCTTCACAGCCTCGTGTATTGATTTCCCTTCCTTACCTAGCACTCGACTGATGCCTGACCAACTCAATATTACTCAATTCATTTATACCACCCCCTAACACCGGAGATAGAACGCAGACACCTATGATCAAAGACATCTAGCTAGCCAGTCTTTTTATGTCTTCCACTTACAATGGCCGCTATGTCTCACATCCAGCCTTGAAGGAAGATGGAGTGGACTGCTGAGTAGAACACACGCCCTTTGGTCAACAGCCAGCCGGATATCACGTCTACTCCAGAGACAGCATAAACTGTCATATGCGAAACGAGGCATCTGTATCAGCGATTAACCCGTTGCGGTGCTGGCTGATGTAACTTCCCAAATAAGTGAAGTAGTCAACACACCCCACTAACCTCTTAACTCCTGCTTATCTTTAATCTAGGAGTGAGTCAATGTAATCTAGTAGTCCTGTAGCATCCTCTTACTTTTCCCGGGAGCGAATCGCATGCCAAGCATTCGTAGATTGCAATTCAAGGTGTTCAGAAGACTGCTTTATTTCGTCAGCGTCCTCGCCTAGAGGGACTATATCGTCTGTATATTCTAAGTCAACGAGATTATTCCCTGGTAGCAAGTCAATCCCTTAGTCACTGAAGTGAGTTAGGGTTACGTCCATTAGTACATCTATGATGAAGTTGAATAGAAATGGGGATATTGGGCATCCCTCACTGTCGGACACCACTAGTTGTCACCACTCCAGATGACAACTCGCCATAAGCCCTCACCTGGCTGCATGAGTACGAGTAGAGTGCCTTAATCAGTGGAATGTATTTTCTCCATCTTCCTACTCTTCACAACCAAGCATCGCCAGAGAACCTCTCGGTTGACAGAATCGAATGCCGCCTTTAAGTCAAGAAATATAATGATTGTCGGACGCCGGTAGGAATGCCTATGTTCTAGAATCTGTCGGAGGGTGAAGATATGATCAATACACCCTCTTCCTGGCCTAAAACCTGCCTGGTTTTCTCTTGTTTGTGCCTCTCGAGCACCACTTAGTCTACGCATGATTATTGAGCCTAGGATTTTAGATACTATATTAAGTCAAGCTAATCCCTCTGTGATTATCACAGGAAGACTTGCCTCCCTCCTTGTATATCGGGATGATCAGTGACTTACACCAACCCGATGGGACTTCCTCTGATTCCCAGACGCTGCCTAGAACCTCAGTTAATGCAGACAGTAAAATGTCTCCACCGTACTTAAATACCTCTGGAGTCATTCCATCAGGTCCCGCTGCTTTGCCTTGCTTCAGATTAGTGACAGCTTTAGTAACCTCAGTTAAGGATGGAGGACCTGTGTCCAAATCCCATTCAGGGAGGTGTTGGATGTTTGGTAAGTTGAGTGTGGCTGTAGGCCAAGTACACTGCTCCCCATAGTGTTCTTTCCAGCGTTGCAGTCGTCTGTCCTAGGAGCTGATTATGGTACCAATCACTTATCTTTCCCTGGTGAGTCCAGATAGTTGTCTGGTGTTACTAATCGCCTAAGCCTTTTTCCATCTCTTTCGCTTTCGTCGCCCACCACTGATCAAGGTCGTTACGAAGGCTTCTTGAAGTAAGAAGTATGAAGCATATCTAGATCATCATGGTAATCCATCTTGATTTATACCACCAAACCATACCATTTACACCCACACATACACCTCCACCCCGACGCCACCTAACTAAACAAAAAGTTTTGTCATAACCATTAGAGTCGACCAAGTCAAGTAAGAGAACGGTGTACTCGCCTATGGCGGGTGTATCCCAAAATTAACAGAATTTTGGAATTCATGAAACATTGGATTGAATTAGATTGGGTCTCAATGACTGTGTGGTCAACGAGGTCGCTTTGTAACCTGAAGCGCCTGCGTTTGAACTCCAGTGGGTGTGTACTACTGAAGCGTCCCAAAGTAGAAGGACGAGACAGCTGTTTTCACTACTCCCTGGTTTTCGGTGGTAGTGGTTCTCAGCTTGTATACTTCACACACACAAAGTGAATTCTGTCTGATCTTATTGATACATTCCATGTGTTTATTGTATCATTAATTTGTTTATTTTTAATTTTTTGATTTACCTTCCTCTCTGGAATGATGATGATGATCATGGTGATGATGAAAATGCCTGCTTTCCATCGTACCTCTGGTTGTTGTCCTCGTGGATGTCATAATATCCTTCTTACTATAGTGTGCGCCTAATGGAGCTGACGGTAAGTCCACTTATTCTTCTTTCTGTGTGTGTGCTTTATTTCAAAATTGTTGTTGTTCTCTTGGGTTCCTAGTGGAACATAGGGCTTCAACTACACTTCTCCACTTGCTTCTGTCTTCTGCTGTACTTTTCACATGCGTCCATGTTATTCCATACTGTTTCAACTCTTCTTCACACGATCTCCTCCATGTCACCCTTCGATGTCCCACTCACCACTTCCCTTTCGGATTCCACTCGAGCACTGGCCTGACGCGCAATGTCACCCAGCGGCCTCTTCAGAGAGTGTCCAATCCATGTCCACTTTCTCCTGCATATTTGTTGAGCGATTGGTTCTTGTTTTGTTTGATCCCATAGTTTCTTGTTGATGATTCTTTCCGGCGGCCATCTGATCTTCAGTATAGAACGAAGACATTTGTTGATAAAGGTCTACAACAGGCTGTTGGAAATATTCTTTGTGACACACCGGCCAAGTTTCTGATCCGTACGTATAGAAGAACTGACTGACTTGACGTTTGTATTGAAAATCCGAATTTTGTTGTTGATGCTGAGTTGAGTGACGAAGATTTCCAGATTGGTTTCAGGTTGACGAATGTGTTTCTCGCCTTCCCGATTCTCGATTTGATATCCTCATCCGTCCGTTCCTCCTGTAGTTGAGACAATGCTCTCTAGATAGGTGGATGAAGTAACCTCTTTGAAATCCCTCCCGTTGATGGTGACTGGCGCTGGATGTTGCTTCTGTTGTTGTTGTTGGTTGGTTATTTTCATAACCTCCGTCTTGTCTATGTTCACCTGGAGTCCTGTCTTCACCGGCTGCTTCTTCGACCAGTTTGTCGGTTTTCGCTTGTAAGTCTTCGATTTTGTGTGAAATCAAACACAAATCATCTGCAAAATCCAGGTCTTCTAGGTTCTTCATGTCGGTCCAGGATATCCCTGTCTTCTCGTTTCCCACTGTCTGACGCATAATCCAGTCCACCACAATTAGGAATATCATTGGTGATAATAAGCACCCTTGACTGACTCTTGTGTTCACTCCAAAAGCCTCACTGAGTTTTCCGTTGTGGATCACTTGACATGTGTCGTTGTCGTACAGCTGTTGAATGAGGTTGATGAATATTTGGCGTACGTCGTAGTACTTGAGTAGTTTCCAAATTACTTTGCGGTTAACGCTGTCGAAGGCCTTCTCAAAGTCTATAAAGTTGAGGTATAGATTTGATTGCCATTCCATGCTTTCTTCGATGAAACGCCAATCAAAATAGTAAGAATTTATTTTATAATAGAATTAAAACACAGACTTAGCACACTGTGAGCGCTGAGAAAGCTGTCATACAAAATCTCATAGTTTTTCTAAGGTCTGGGATATTACTACTAGGTTGGTTGCCCACATCGAAGTGAATGGTTGTTTTAAGTGGGGGGGGGGACTACTACCTACCCCATCCCAGTAGCCTGTTGATCAGTGTCAGCAGCTATGTTCCCATGGTTTCCTATGAGTAAAACAAGTTCATGCGCCACTATTCGATCCGTTCAGATTCTGGAGATGTAGAATCAAAGTGTTCCAAATCTATTGAGTAAGACCAGTCTGTTCATTACCAGTCCCGTTGTAAGCGACAGGTGTTTGCTTTCACTTTTTTCAAGAATATCCAACCTGCCTTGTTTCAGTTGGGTAACCAGTTGGGTAGAATCCTTAATCTTGAATTATGCGTCAGAAATAAACGTAGACATTCTTGAAGGTAAAGAAATTTCTTCTTTGAATTACTTCATATAATAATGAGCAGTTATCTTTTTCTTCTTCCTAATGAAAAGCGATACAAAACTGTTATACAAACCTAGTTTTGTCTAATTACACCTAAAACCTTAAAATAACTATTTTAGGGAGTTATTGCGCATTGGCGTGAGTCCTTTGTTCTCCTCTCGGTTTGGATTACTGGATTCTCATTGTTGTCTGTTAACACTTTTAATGCATCACTGGATGACTGCATTTTCAAGGTCACTCTGACTATATATATATATATATAGAGAGAGAGATTTTCTGTCTAGCATTTTGACTGTTGTTTGAGACAGTAAAAGCTCTCTTATCGACGTCTAGTCTTTTCTTTTATCTTTGCATGCCGGCGGTGTCATTGTTGTTATTGTTGTCGTTGACGTGCGATTAGGACAGATTAGTCAGCGCGTTAAGTTAGTATTCACTCATAGTATGTCTACTAGTTCTGCTAGTTCCGCTCATAGCACAAACTATGCTCTATTATTCTGGGATGTGTGAATTTACTACAGAAAGAATTTACAGTTTGTTTGTTTTGTTTTTTTAAAAAATTTTATAGACGGTTTATTATTTGAATTATCAATTCAAAACTCTAAATCTATCAATTATGTCTTTAATCCACATATAAGTTGTTTATTCCGACAGTGATGTGATGATGATATGGTTTGTGGACTGTTTAGAGTAGTAGTGAGGAGAGAGATGGTGGTGCGTGCATACAGTCTGACACGTACCCTTGAGAAGTTAAGTACTAGTAGTGGCTGGAGAACGTTGACATCCTGGTTTACATAGTCAAAATCCTTCTCAGTTGGCACTAGATTGACCTTATTCTCTTTCTAATAATCCATATTCAGCGAATCCTTATGATTCTTCATGGTGTGTGTGTGTGTGTTGGCTGGCTGGATTCAACATAGAACTTGGAACCGAAGTGCAGCAGTCCGAGCTGCCATGTTCCAAATAGCACACATAGGTAGACAAGAAGATATATGAGAGAAGAGAATCAATAGAGGTTTGACAAGTATAAGAGTGAAACAGAGTGAATAATGGTAGAAAGGAATATGAAAGATTACAGAGACTGAATACATCTGCCCCACTGACAACGATTTTGAGCCATGTCACCTATTGTCTCCAGCCATTGATTCTCAGAGTCCCGAGGGCGCCAACCCGGAATTCTGCATCTCCCTAACTGACTCAGTTTAACTGTCAAGGATTTCATGGATCGATGCCATGTTTTTGTTTGGCCACCACCTACTCTTTTCCAACCTGCACCTATATCAGCTAGTAATGCCCATCGGGGGAGAAGATGGTTAGGCATGCGCAGCACGTGACCTAGCCATCTCAATCTATGTAACTTTATAGCCTCTTCGATTGATTTTCCCTCTTTGCCCAACACTCTACGCCTAACGTCAACATTACTTACTTTATTATACCACCTAACGCGAGAAAGAGATCGTAAACATCTGTGGTCGAAAACAGTCAACCTTTTCATGTCTTCAACTCGTATTGGCCATGTTTCAGAGCCATAGAGAAGGACGGAGCGAAGTGCTGAGCAGTACACACGTCCCTTGGTTGATAGCCGGATGTCACGCCTACGCCAGAGATGGTGTAAGTTAGCGAAAGCAGCTCGAGATTTTTGTATCCGTCATGAGATTTCGTCACCAATCAATCCGTTGGTGCTGATACAACTTCCCAAATAGGTGAAGTGGTCAACATGTTCTATCACTTTTATTAATAAATGGATTTACGAGAACTGTGTTACACTTTAGAAGAATGTATGAACAACCGGAGCAGAAATAAGATTAATAATGAAACTGACGAAAATACCGAAAGTAATATAGAATTCACAGCCTCTATAGTACTTCCGTATAAAGAAGGAACGAACGTCAAACGCCTCTGCATAGGAGACTCAATGAAGCTGGAACCAACTAACTAACTAACTCACTCACTGAGAAATAAACTTTGTCAGCTTAAGGACTCGCCCAATAGATCCAATTAAGAATTTTTTTCCTTCACGTTCCCAGTGGAACATAGGGCCTCAAGCTAGTGGCTTGAAGTTTCTGTAGCAGTGTTTAATTTTTACAGGATGGAGTTGCTAGCTTCATGCCCAACCTTTCCTCTTTACCAGCATTATTTCTGGCTTAGCGAGGTAAAGGAGTGCGTCGGCCGGGGATCGAACCCCGGACTATGTGCATGGTCCGAGAGCGTCCTACCGCTATGCCACCGACACTAATCCAATTAAGAAAAATAATATAATTTACAAAAATACCATGTAATGTTGACTGTCAAGACGATTACATAGTTCAGTCAAACTAGGTGTAGATTGGCGTCAACTAGATTATTTGAACATAAAAATGCAGCCAGCTAGACCTAGAATGATTGACCCTGATAAGTTAAGTAACCTCGAAAAAAACAGAGGTCAGCCATTCCACTGCACTGCATTGCATTCACTTGCATGTAATCACAAAATATGAGGTGGGTGGGACAGGGTGAGTGTACTAAAAAGTAGTATAGTTAGATGGAGACTGGGAGATTGACCACTGAATCTTTGTTTATCGATACAACGCCACACACACACGCACACGTGCGTGCAATCGGTATAACGCAACGTATATGCTGTAGATATGGAAAGTGGTAACGTAGAACAAAGAGACGAGTGAAAACCATTAAAATAGAGGAAGAGTAAAATACTAGTCAGCTTTAATGTAAACAGTCTCCATACTAAAATACCCATTCAAATGGCCATGAATGCACTGGAAACGAGACTAAAAGAAGATAATGGTCTAAAAGACAGAACACAGTTATCCGTAGAAGAGATATTAAAAGGGGGTGGAATTCTGTCTCACAATAACATATTTTACATTTTGAAGGAAAAATATGCCGACGCAATGAAGGAGGAGTAGCCATGGGATCGCCCATCTCACGAATAATAGCTGACATATTCATGGATTTTTAGGAAGAAAATGCACTTAAACCATTCATGTCGTCAATAAAATGTTGGGGGAGATATGTAGACGACACGTTAGTAATAAGGAGAAAACAAAACGATGTTGAGAAATTCTTCTCACACATATAAGCAGAGTCAGGTAGACTCAATGAAATTCACAATATGGAAATAGAGAATGAAATTGGGGAACTACCTATGTTAGACTGTAAAGTACAAAGAGTAACAGATGGGAGCATAAAAACGACGCTATATAGAAAAACTACACATTCTGGAAGATTCCTTGATTATCACTCAGCTCATCCACTCACGGTAAAACGAGGATTATTACAAGGTCTTGCAGACAGAATACGTAGACATACAGCAATACCAAATGACCAGTGAGAAGAAATAAACGTCTTATTCAAAGTGTTACTTGACAACAACTACCCTAAAGAATTTATCTAAGATAACATAAAAAGTAAAAAGGAGGGTAAAACCGGGGAATGACAAGACAGAGGAAGGCAAAAAAACAGTCACGATACCATACAAGAATGGTACATTAGAGGCAATTCGAAGAAACCTCAAAAATATTGGGATTCGCACCACGTTTAAACCGACGAATCTAATTAGAAATAAAATAAATCAACTGAAAGATTCGATAAAAATGATGGATAAAAGTAGTAATGTAATTTACAAACATATATCTTGTGCCGAGTGTCCAACTAAATGTGTGGATCAAACGTCCAGATCTCTCAAAATAAGAGTGAATGAACTTAAACGCCTAACTAAAGGTCAACCAACAGGAAAATAACCTTACAAGAATTTAGAAAAAAATTCATCTATATCTGCACATGCATGGGACAAAAACCACAATATTGATTGGAACAATGTTTGTATTCTAAAAACTAATATGAACAAATGTAAAAAGGTCACACCGGATACATGTAACAAGGGTGACTCAGTACAACTGTCAACAACCTGGAATATAATTCTGAATACAAAAACATGAATGAACAAAATAAATGAACTATATATATAAATGAAATGAAACGGGTGGAGGCATATATTTGTACTAGCCTCTCACCTGACACCTTTTATAACCTTGAACTGACTTGTCAATTTTCCTACCCCACACTCAACAAATCTATTATGACTAATCACCACCATTGTCTCCCGTTTGACACTATTTTGTAATCGATTTCAGCCTAGCACGTTTGTAAATATATATATATATATATATATATGAGTACAAATCATAAATGTGTGAATTAAAAGTACAAAACAATTCCAACAGTGGTGTGAACACGGGCAGTAATTTCGCTCTCAATAATACCAATAACAAACACTCATTATCGTGTGTAAACCATTGAAATATAAATATACTTTAATTGGTGGATGGTGACTAGCAGTGGAATCCAGGATGCGCATTTCGTCCTATTTGGGACTCGTCATCAGAATGTACCTGCATTTCTCAGTGAGTGATGATGTTCCCACCGAGGCTCGAACCCAGTGCCCATAGTTTCCAACGCCAAAGCGTTATCCACTAGACCACTTAGGCCACGAGAGCCACCTCTTGTGCAACGGGTCATATTAATTATTTCATTGAATTCTAGATTTTCCCGTCGATTGATTGGACCGAAGTGCTCAGTGGGAACATCATCACTCACTGGGGAATTCAGGCACATCCAGCTGACAAGCCCCAAATAGGGCGGAATGCGCATCCTGGATTCCACTGCTAGTCACCATCCACCAATTAAATACTAATTAAATGCCCAGACATCGTCGAAGCATCTGCTCAAGAAGCCGACATGTCAACCTGAGACCGACCACTTCGGTCCAATCAATCGACGGGAAAAATCTAAAATTCAATTAAATAAATATACTTTATTAGACGTTAGAGAGACAGGAAGAGAGGAAATAAACATATATATAATAAGGCAAATTGTGAAACCGTGTGACTAAAATTGATATGATTATGAGCAGCAATAATTTATGCTCGAAACCTTGCCATCCAGTTATTGATACTGTATCACTCACTGTGTGTGATGTTTAAAATAAACTTATCTAATTAGGGAATTACATTATACCAACACAGTGCGCCCAAGTTCTACACTTATATTAATAATTTTCTTGGAACTAAAAAATAATTTAAGGAATAATAAAAAGACAGTTGCAGCGAAGAGAATTTTCTTTTCGACGAAGTCATCAGCGAGGAGGCTGCACATTCGTGTATTTATGATAAATGAAAAGGAAAGTTCCAGAATAATTTCCGGTCAAGAGTCAAATTAATAAAATTACAATTAGGAATTAAAATGACGATAATAGACAGGGGGACGGATAAAACTCAAACAAAGTAGCATCATAATTATTGGGAAGAATGACACTGATTGTGCAATTAGGAGTTCGAAATGTAGAAATAACAAAAGTCTGGAGGACTTCATCATGAGCTGACATCAGTTAGAGAACTACTGGAAAACCTGGGAGTACTGGACAGCCATTTCGTCCTAATTTGGGACTCTTCAGAAGCATGCACCTACCAGGGTTTGAACCCAGGACCTTCTGGTTACGAGGCGAGCTCATAGACCATTGAGACACTGGGACCCGATCCAATGGTCCTTGAATTCTAACTTCTGCCAATTCACGACATAGCACGACAATTTCGCAATGTCTTCTTCGATGAGTTACTGCTTCATCTTCAACCCTACTGGTCCCTACAAATCCAATACTTGAAAATAACAAAAGTAGACAGGATGTTTGGATAAAAAATCTAGTGGGATCAGAACTAATTTGACGAATAATTGTTTATGCAATCAGGGATTAAATATGTAGAAATAATAAAATAACAAAATAGACAGGAAGTTCGGATATGGAAATATGGTAGTGTAAATATGAAAAAGCTTAAGAAAAACTTAAAAATAACATGAATAAACAGGAAGTTTGGATAAGAAAGGCAATGGGATAGTCACTATTAGAAGAATTACCTGTTTATGACGACCATGGCAGGGAGAAGGGTTGGACGTATTTCTTTTTGTTTACTGTCTCAGAGTAGTAGGCACTTATCAAAAAAAAATTCAGTAAGAAGTCATTCATTTTGTGCTCAAAAAATGTCCATGTTTTACAGTAAGTGTGTATGTATGCGTGTGTGTATGATCTCAAGGAAATCTCAACTTTGGAGTATGACTCATACGAAATTTTAATCATGTTCGTTGGCATTGAGATCATTTTTTGTGGTGTATTTCGGTGTTGTTCTCTAAACTCGACAGTTGTAATCGCCAAGCTTTCATTCCCTGAGAAGTCAGCGTTGAAGATGTTGTTGTTGTTTTCTCTCGGACTAACGAACAATGGGAGTTAAGGAATGTAAAACCAGCCTACTTAGAGACAACCGACTGATTGACGGACTGACTGACCGACCGAGTTTCAACATAGAACTCAGCAGTTCAAGCCATTAAACTTCATGTAGCACATAAATAGATAAAAGAGAGGAAATAAAGGGATTATAATAAGTAAACGTGTGCTGGAGAAAGAATAGTAATTCAGAAAGCATGATGGGTATTTAGTTTGGATATCGGAGAGATTACAAGGGGTAAAGGAAGGCATCTGCACCATTTAGAACGAATTTCAACCATATCACCAATATTCTACTTAGTTAGATCACCACTAACTCTTTTCCAATCTAATCCTACATCAGCTATCACTTCTCTTCAAAGAAGGCTATGGCTAGGAGTGGGCAACACGCACACGTGTCTTATCCATCTCAATCGATGTAGTTTCACGATCTCGTCTACTGACTAACCCTCGACGTCTAACCTCAAGATTACTCACCCTGTTATATCACCTAACAATGGAGACAGAATGCAAACTTTTGTAGTCGAAGTCACTTAGCCAGAGTCTTCATATCTTAGAAGATATGGAAAGACTTAGAGAGAGGACATAATAACACTTTAAAAAAAGCATCCATATGGACGATGAATCTTTCAACAGTAGATTTGTAAGGATTAGACTTGTTTTTTATGAGTTTGACCACGGATTGGCACTAGTTAGAGAACCATTGAAATCCAACAGAGAGTACTGGATAGCCAGTTGTTACATCCTAGTTTGAGAATCATCGGCAGTACGCACCCACCGCAAGGGTTCGAACCCAGGACCTTCCGGTTACAAAGCGACAAGCTCGTAAACCATTCAGCCACTGGGATCTGATTCAATGGCCCATGAATTGTAACTTCTATCGATTTGTGATTTAGCGTGACTGGCACCAAGCAATGTCATCGGTGCGAAATTCTTCCTCACACTTGACTGGTCAAACTCGTAAAAACAAATCTAATCCTTACAAATCCACTCTTGAGAATTAATCTGATGCTCGGTAGTCACTTGCTACAGGATGGAGTTTCCTGGAGTTCTAATGAGAAGTCGTGACCAGTGACGTCCATAACCACTCAAGTGTGTGAGAATGGAGTTCCCACCGATGATAGTGGTTGGTGCCAGTCGCGCTAAATCACAAATTGGTGGAAGTCAGAATTCGTGGGCTGGCCATTGAGTAGTCGCATCCCAGCGGCTAATGATTAGTCTGCGAACTTGCCCTTTGTAACCGGAAGGTCGTGGGTTCGAAGCCTGTTAGTGGGTGTGTACTGCCGATGATTCGGAAACTAGGATGAAACAGCTGGCTATGCAGTACTCCCTGTTGGTTTTCAATGGTTGCTTAACTGATATCAATCTCGTAATGATAAATTTTTCACCGTTGTTTCATCATTCTTGGATTTTAATTACATAGAAACCAGATACTTTGAAACAAAATGTATATCACTAACCTGTGGAATATTTGGTTACCGCTGGATGTTACACACAAAACACAGTTACCATTGATCACTGTCATCCAGCGGTTAACTCATCTACTCCATTTTATATTTCTAACAACAGTAACTAACATAAGTGTTAATCCTCAGACATCATCGAAGCTTCCGTACTAGTAGTAGCCGCTAATTTGACCGCAACAGAGACCATTTACTTCAATCCATTATAAAAATCAGTCAATCGATCAATCGGAAATACAAATTACAGCAGATATCCGTTTTACTCAAGTCTGTCTGTCTGTTTTCGACATAGAACTTTGCACATATGTACGGCAGTTCAAGTCGCCACACTCCCTCCATGTAGCACACAAAGGAAGAGAAGAAAGTAGGAGAAATGCATAATATAGACAGTAAACAGAGGTGTGAGACAAAGATATAGTAATAACGAAGAACAAAACAGTTTTATTGTAAATCATAAGTCACAAGGAGTGGATGCATCTGCACCACTGAGAACGATTTCGAGCCATGTCACCTATTGTTTCCAACCATTGGTTTTTACCGTCCCGAGGACCCCAACCAGTCAGGAAGTCTACATCTTCCTACTTGGCTTAGACTAACTGTTGTAGATTTACTCAGACGATGATTCTCGTGGCCCAACTGGTGCCTAGGGAATAAACGTTTGTTATATGCAGTAGTAGGCACTAGGTTCGAGTCTTTCATTGGTGTGGGAAACCTGTCATTCACTCACAGGCGAATGCAGGTGTACATTCAACTGACAACTGCTGAAAAAATGCGAGGAAATGCTCACTGTGTGTAGCAAATTATTTATCACAGCTTATTTTATACACAATCTACTGGTTACAATTTTTAAATGCATGTGTTTTCAATGAATTGTAACATTGTTTATTAATTAACCATTTCTTTCTAATGATGAAACACCTTAATCTAAAGAAGTAATCTTTTTCATTTTTTTTATTCTACAGTATTCCTACTTAAGTCCATTTGTCTTAAGAAGAACACTGGAGACAATTATTCAACGAGAAGGTGATGAATGCTTACGCTGTCCCTGTCCATCACCGTTGTCATCATCACCGGCATCGGTTCAATCCTCCTTGCTCAGTCGTCATCCACAATTAACATGGAATTTGGTGTGGTTGATACATCGATTAGGCCTGCCAACACATTTATTAGACAGTCTACCAGTATGGCTGATAAATTGTCAATCAGAACAACGTATGAAGTTGAAAAGCCTCTATCAAGCTAATGTATTACATCACCAACAATCTCATCAGCAACAACAACAACAACAGCATATGTGTAATAAACAATTGAAAGGTGGTATCAATTCAACGATATTCACTGATTCATTTTATGTAAGTCTTTTGCTTGTTTGAGATTGTGTTCTGTTTGATTCCCATTTAATTTTTATCGATTTCATCCTAGTGTAGGACTCGTCAGCAGCGCGTACCTATGATGTGGTCTATCTCAGCGTAGATAAAACTTCCCGGATTTCTGTGTGTTACATTATTATTATTATTATTATTATTTCCTTTAATTCCTAGAGGAACAAAGGGCTTCAGCCGTGCGTCTCCATTGCGTTCGGTTCTCTTGTAGAGTCTTCACCTGGCTCTAAGTCTGCCCACACGTTTTCATCTCCTCTTCACATGACCTCCTCCAAGTCAACCTCACACTGACGACCAACTCGCCGCTTCCCTTTCGGGTTCCACTCGAGCGATGGCTTGTCTAGTGATGTCACTCACTTGATGGTTTCCTCAGAGTATGGCCAGCCAATCCATCTCCATTTCCTCCTGCATATTTGTTTCACAATCGGTCCATGCTGAGTTGGTTCGCTCATTGCCAGAGATCTCTGTTGCTGATCTTTTCTAGCCGGCCATCTGATCTTGAGTATTGAGCGAAGACAACTGTTAATGAAGGTCTGTAGTTTGTTTGAGATGCTCTTTATGACACGCCAAGTCTCTGATCCGTATAGTAGCACTGACTAACTTCACATTGGAGTTGAAAATCGAGAACTTATTTTCGATGCTGAGTGCTGACTGTTGACCTCCACACAGACTTGAGAGTAGTGAAAGCTTGTCTTGCCTTTCCGATTCTTGCTTTGATATCCTCGTCAGTTCCGCCGGCCTGTAGTTGAAACGATGCTTCCCAGGTAGGTAAAAGAGGTTGTTTCTTTCAGGTTCCTCCCGTTTATGCTGATTGTTGTCTGTTGTTGTTGTTGGTGGTGGTGGTGTTGCCCAGGAGTGTGTTACATAGGCTGGTTGATTATATTTACTAGTGTCTGTTCTTATCAGTACTTTGACGAAATAACATCCATCCTAGGATCTCTAACATATTAATAGTAAAGTGAGCACCTTTTTGCCTTCAATAAAATCAATCCGTCGTTATACGTAAAGTAGCTCTCATAGTGTTATGGCATGTTCGAATGAATGGGTGAATGGATTTGAATCACAATAGGAGAACACTATCATTCACTGCAACTGCAGGTGTACACATCGAGATGACGAATCTTAAATAGGATGGAATGCATATAGTCATAATAATAATAATTATTATTATTATTCCCTTGGGTTCTTAGTGGAACATAGGGCTTCAACTACACGTCTCCACTTACTTCTGTCTTCTGCTGTACTTTTCACCTGCGTCCATGTTATTCCATACTGTTTCAACTACTCTTCACACGATCTCCTCCATGTCACCCTTGGACGTCTCACTCGCCGCTTCCCTTTCGGGTTTTACTCGAGCTATGGCCTGACGCGCGATGTCACCCACCGGCCTCCTCAGCGAGTGTCCAATCCATCTCCATTTTCTCCTGCATATTTGTTGAGCGATTGGTTCTCGTTTTGTTTGTTCCCATAGTTTCTTGTTGGTGATTCTTTCCGGCGACCATCTGATCTTGAGTATAGAACGAAGACAGTTGTTGATAAGGGTCTGCAACAGGCTGTTGGAAATATTCTTTGTGACCCACCAACTTTCTGATCCGTATAGAAGAACTGACTGACTTGACGTTTGTATTGAAAATCCGAATTTTGTTGTTGATGCTGAGTGAGTGACGAATATTTCCAGATTGGTTTCAGGTTGATGAATGTGTTTCTCGCCTTCCCGATTCTCAATTTGACATCCTCGTCCGTCCGTTCCTCCTGTAGTTGACAGAATGCTCCCTAGATAAGTGAATGAAGTGACCTCTTTCAAATCCCTCGCGTTGATGGTGATTGGCACTGGATGTTGCTTCTGTTGTTGTTGTTGGTTGGTAATTTTCATGACCTCCGTCTTGTCTATGTTCACCTGGAGTCCTGTCTTTGCTGCCAGCCTCTTCGACCAGTTTATCGGTTTTCGCTTGTAAGTCTTCGATTTGGTGTGACATCAAACATAAATCATCCAGGTGCGAAATCCAGGTCTTCTAGGTTCTTCACGTCGGTCCAGGATATCCCTGTCGTCTCGTTTCCCACTGTCTGACGCATAATCCAGTCCACCACAATTAGGAATATCATTGGTGATAATAAGCACCCTTGTCTGACTCCTGTGTTTACTCGAAACGCCTCGCTGAGTTTTGCGTTGTAGATCACTTGACATGTGCCGTTTTCGTACAGCTGTTGAATAAGGTTGATGAATATTTCGTGTACGCCGTAGTACTCGAGTAGTTTCCAAATTACTTTGCGGTCAACGCTGTCGAAGGCCTTCTCAAAGTCTATAAAGTTGAGGTAGAGGTTTGATTGCCATTCCATGCTTTGTTCGATGATGATGCGTAGAGTTGCAATTTGGTCAGAACATGATTCTCCTTTCCTGAATCCAGCTTGTTCTGGTCGGAGTTCTGTATCCAGTGCGTCCTTTATTCTCCAGGACGATGTGACTCAGAATTTTACTTGGCGTTGACAGAAGCATGATTCCTCGCCAGTTCCTGCATAATTAAATAAATGAATAAACTTTATCCCTAACAATAATATTCATACACAATGGAAACTTTCGGCATTACGTTATTGGATGCAAGAGAGGAGGAAAATACCCAGTTACCAGGTGGGTAAGGGAAGACTGGTAATCACTTGTCTCTGAACGCACAAATCGGATTTCAGGCGCTTAATGGAAACTGCTTCGGTAAACTTAAATAGAATTGAACTCTTTTGCCTACGGATAGTTTTTAACAATCTTGCAACGTCCACCTCATGACCTGTGTCAATAAGATGCCTAGCTGTGGCACTGTTGGAAGCATTTGTTCCCTTGAGATGTAGGCTTTTCGATACATGTCCAGAAAGTTGTGTCTTTCATCCGATTACGTAATGCAGAAAGATTGCATTATGTATGATTATTATTGTTTGGGATAAAGTGATTATTATTATTATTATTAGCATTAGCATTTTATGCAAATATTTATTGTTTTTTTTTGTTGTCTAAAAATGAACTCTGTGCAAGCATTAATATATGTGTAAAACTCGGGCACTGTGGTAGTAAGTAATTCCATATTAGTTTGTTTATTAGATATATCACACAGTGAAACAGTATTATTTACTGGATGACGTTTCGAACAAAATTTACTACTGTTCATAATCATATCAATTATCAATCATATCATATCAAAAAAATAATTAATAAATAAAGCAAATTATTATTATTATTTAAAAAAATTGTAATCACACGACTTTGAAACTTGAGTTTTATAGTTTTCTTTGTTCTCTCTTATTTTCGTGGGGGTAGTAGAATCTTCCAGATATCGGGGACAGGTGCTGAATCATTCCTATTACATCTATTTGTAGTTGATTCGATAAACAAAGCTTCCGTTATCAGTCTTCCCCACTCGCCACCCTGTTACATTAGATTTTAAAACTGTCATCCTATCCCATCCTATTGTATGGTTGTGTGTAACTGCATGTAGTGCTATAGCTGAACTATTCTCTAGATTTCTTATCTTACTTGGATCAACCAATCTAGATTTTGCTAAGTTTTTATGTTCAGCTAGTCTGACTGCCCCTGTTCTACTAGTTTGACCTATGTATTTGACCTGACAATCATTGCAGGGTATTAGATAAACTAAATTGTTTTGTTTTAAAGGCTCTACAGGATCCTTTAATCGACAAAGCTTGTTTCTAATTGAGTTGGTGAGTTTGAATGCCATTTTTATTCCTGCCTTGTTAAGAATTCTGCGTAAGGCTTCCGAGGTTCCTTCCTTGTATGGAATTACTACTGATGATTTAGATTCCTTATTGTTGGTGTTGATATGATTATGAACAGTAGTAAATTTTGTTCGAAACTGTGCCATCCAGTAAATAATACTGTTTCACTGTGTGATATATCTAATAAACAAACTAATATGGAATTTCTATGCAAGTATGTTGAAATTATTTCTGTAGAAATTACTTAATAATGTCTTTGTGCTGTGTAAGCAGTTGGAAATAAGTTGAAACAATGATAACTGGGTAATCGTGCTGCTAAGTTGACCGATACCATCCAGTCAACTCGAAGGGTTAGGCGCGCATGGCATCTAGGCATTAACCCCCGCCCCCTCCTCCTCCTTAGCAAGTGTGTTAATTTATATGCTTGACGAATTCAGACGACTAATGTAACTGATGTACTGAAGTGACAACTTGGTTCCATTTTACCTTTTTAAATTTCAGTGCAGAAGAAAATAAACACAGCTGTACGTATAATAAATCACACATATACACACACACATGCACATGACAACAATAACAGCATAAACTGACTCTTTTGTTGTTCTTGTATTTTTGTTTTTTTTGTATCTTTTGAGCATTTTGCTACCCTTGCATTAACTATTATTTTACTTGATATAATCAGAATGACTAGTTCCTGCCATGAACCTCTCAAGATCATATATACAACTAGTTATTGCATTAGGAGGTGATTGCATGATGCATTAATTATCATTATTATTATTTTCATGCATTTATTCCCCATGATGAATTTAAATAAAGCAAGAACAACAGTGGTTTGTGCAGAATAAAGTGGTACCATCATTTATTTCGTCGGCTTCTCATCAGCTGCTTACAGCCTAAATAAATTGTGAGGTTTACGTACAGAAAAGTTTTAACATACTTGCAAATTTTACATGTTGTCAGTTGAGAGAAAGTTCCAAAGTAAGTGAACAGTGCTCAGAAAATTGCGCTTATATAGTTTTTACACAGGCAGTTTAAGTTTAAACAAAATAGATATATGCATACAATGGTAAAAGAGTTACGTAATAAAGACGAGAGGTGAGTAAGATGATGAGTAACTAGTAAATTTGGTAACGATGTACTGAGTTCAAATCACGTCATAGAAACAAGAGAGAAGCAATATTACAGATTTTAAAAAAAAGAGGGGTGAGGTCAAGGACAAAGATTACGTAATCAGGTTAGAGAATAAAGACATCTAGTTACCATGGCAAGGAAAGACTAATAACTGCTTCTTTCCGAACACATAAATCTGGTTTGAAGCGTTTGATAGAAATTGCTTCGGCAAACTTGAGGAGAATCGAGCTCCTTTGTCTATTGATAATTTTAAAGGATTTCTCGATTTCCACCTCATGACCCGTGTCGAGGAGATGCCTGGCGATGGCACTGTTTAAAGAATTTGTTCCCTTTAGACGTAAGCTTTTTGGTACATGTTCAGAGAATCGTAGATATGCCCTTCTTTCTGTCCTTCCAATGTAACATTTCCCGCAGATGCATGTAAATTTGTATATGCAGTTGGAGTTAACATGAGAAGGATATCTATCGATTTTTGATTGCACCAAAGAGCAAGTTGTTTGATAGACGGGAACGAGCTTGGCTGCAGGATAGGCTATGGCTAGTGATGTGCTCAGCCTTCTGTTGATCATTGCTGTAATGTTTTCACCTTTATAATCAAGCTGAAAGTATATTGGCTTTTTTCCACTGTGATTTGTTTTATATTTTTGACTTCAGATCTTCCATACTTGTTGATGAACCTTTGAGGGTACCCATTGCTCTTCAATGTCTTTTCAAGAAACTCAAATTCTTCCTCCAATTTCTCTATAGAGCATATTCTTCTCGCTCTATAGTACAGAGTCTTGACTAGACCGCGTTTAAAGCTATTTGGACAAAAGCTATTAAAATGCAAGTATTGTGCTTTCCATGTAGGCTTTCGATAAATTGACTTTTGAAGACTACCGTCTTCTAGGCGTTCCATGGCGATGTCGAGGAAGTGAAACTTTCCGTCACTTTCATGTTCTATAGTAAACTCAATATTTCTGTGTGCATCATTGAATAATCCGAGTAAGTGTGAAGCATGACTTTCATTGTTGCACACTATTAATGTGTCATCAACATATCGACAGTATCTCAACTGACAACATGTAAAATTTGCAAGTATGTTAAAACTTTTCTGTACGTAAACCTCACAATTTATTTAGGCTGTAAGCAGCTGATGAGAAGCCGACGAAATAAATGATGGTACCACTTTATTCTGCACAAACCACTGTTGTTCTTGCTTTATTATTATTTTACTGAGCAACCATGAAAGTCGGGGAGGGGAGTGTTTTTCCCTTCTGAGTAATTTCAATTTACTGAACGAAATATTCTCATATTGAGTCATAAGAAAAAGGCACAAACAGCGAAGAAAATTTTTTTTTCGACGATTCATTTTCATGATCTGTACAATCGTAATTATAATTAACAAAGAAATCATTAGACCAATCAGATACTGGTAAATTTTGTCCTTGGAAAATTGTATTACATAATGTAAGGTGTAAGAAGGGATGACTAATTGTAAGTTAGAAAGGAGACAGAAGTTATTTTTGATTGAACACTAGTCAGTAACTAGTGTAATGTGTCTAGTCCTATCTTCGGTGCAGACTGAATTCTATCAGTCATGTTTGCAATGTGGCCACCATGCTAGGTGGCTCGCCGTTACGGTGCACTGTGAATTGTCGGTACTAGAAGTTGGCATGACGTAATAAGTGTGAAATAATGAATAATCAATAAGCTCGTATAAAATGGACTGAAACTAGTGGAAAGGCTATAAAGTGTTTTTGTATAAAATATGTATGAAAAGCAATGTTATTAATAAACAGTAATAGAGTGGTAATAAAATGTGGATGATGGGAATAATAATGATAATAGAAATATTAATAAAATAAAATAATAGTGAACTTAAATAATAAGGGAAAGAAGCAAAATTGTGGTAAGAACTTTACTCTGGCCATGGTAGGGCAAGCGAATGTATGTATCGCTTTTGGATGCAGAGGTCCGGTTTCAGATCTCGAATAGCTAATGCTTCAGCTATGTACAGATGGCGTATCCGAAGTCCCTTTGTACGTTATTGAGGGACTCTGTGTAGCACTGTGAAGCATTCATGTGGGGGTGCTCGATGCCCAGAGATGACAAGGTGTTCGAGGATCGAGCTGTTGCTATTCTTCTTTTCTCCTCTGGCTAACCAAGCTGGGCAGTGTTCCAGAATACGTTTGTGTATTTGACGTTGCGTACGGCCTATATACTTTGCTCCACACGAGCAAGTAAATTGATAAATGCACACTTGAGTGGCCAAAAGCGGTATCTTGTCCTTAGCGTTAGACTGGATTAACTGTCTGCAGGAGAATGTGATACGTGGAGTGGCTGTTGGAAATGTCTTCTTCAGACATTTAGAAAGGCGGTTTCTGGGAATTTCAATTTGATATAACTAGCATCAACCCTAATGGACTGATTTCTCACAAAATCTCAGTACGGATACATAGATAAAATGGCTTTGCCAACTTACGTCATCTCTGGTGTAGACATGAAATATACCCCCCAGCTATCGACGAAAGGACGTGTGCACTGTGTGGTTGTTCGTTTTGTCCTTCCTTCTTTATGACTGTAAGACATGATCCTTGAAAACGGAAGATATGTTGGTGGCTAGCTATCTATTTTTGATTACAGTTGTTTGCATTCAGTTTCCCGTGATAGGTCGTATGATAGGCTGAGTAATATTGAGGTTAGCCGTATGAGTGTCAGGTAAGGAAAGGAAGTCAGTTGAAGAGCTTGTGAACTTACTGTGGTTGAGATGGTTGTTAGGACGTGTCTTATGCATAGCAAACTATCGCTTCCACCGTTGAACAATGTTAGGTGACTTGTTGTTTGATACACCCAGCCCGAAAAGCTCAGTGATGGCGTCTCTGACTGCAGCATCGGGTTACGTGGCTTCGAATCTCAGAATAGACATGAGTCCCTTCAAGGTTGTATATACGCCTTGTTGACGAGTGCCAACTAGCACGAAACCTAGATAGAAAGCTTCCTGTCGATTACCTTCAACCATCCAATACCAATAATTCGATTCACAGTGCCACCTAGCATGATTGTCACATTGCAAACTTGACTCACAGAATTCAGTCTGCATCAAAGATAATGACTAGACACATCACACTAGTTACTGACTAGTGTCCAATCAAAGTATGTTGGTCAAGTGTTGGTTTGAGCCAGCCACGTAGAGAGGTATCGACTATCTGGTTGAGTTCCTCGACACGCTGAGAACCAGTGACTTGAATCTGTTTATCATATGTCAGAAAATCGTTCTCAATCTCACTCATTCTTCTTGTTATCATTCTTCCACTCGTATATTCTTGTTGATTGTAGTTCCACAACATTTCTTCTCCCCTCCCCTTACCTTTGTGTTTTTCCAATCAAATCTCAGCTTTCGCTCTGTCCTCCTTTATGTCTATGAGATGTGGCCACTGAAAGTGGAAGATATGATAAGACAGGCTAGCTAGCTGTCTTTGATCGTAGGTGTCTGCGTTCTGTCTCCTGTGTTAGGTAGTGGTATGATAAAGTGAGCAATATAATAATAATAATTTGCTTTATTCCAAAACAGTACTTTTGATACAGAATGGAATTCTCAGCATTTTTACTACAGTATTGCATCCAGTTAGTACATTAACAATAAATAAAATTCTACATAGATTAAGGAAATCTCAGTTCATGATGACAACAACATATTGGCATTTCGGTAGCAAAGGTAGCAAAGCTGAACAGTGTTTGAAGGTGTTAGAAAAAGAGGTGCTGTCATATTTCCTGGCGTAAGCGAGAGAAAGAAAAAAAACAGCACATAACGGAAAGAAAAAAAAGAGAGAGGGAAAAGGAAAAGAAAGAAAGAAAATGTTGTACCTATAAATGATATGAGTTGGAAAGACGAGATCCAGTTGTACTACTGACTATTTAATGAATTATAGGTGTCACGCCTAATGCTTTCTTTATCGCACAGAACACGAGCCAAGTAGGGTATGGTTGAGTATTTGTACTTGCTAGTGTGAGCGTATAGTTTTCTATATAGGCTTCTGGTTTTGCCTGATGAGATGCAGGGGGAGAGTTGTGAGTGAAGAGGGTGGTGTGAGTTAGATAAAATGGATTTGGCCCATTTTTACATGAGTCCATGTGCCTGTCAACCAGAATATTAACAAGCTGGTTAAGTGACACGTTGCTTACCCTGCTGACAGCCTTTAACATCCTGCGTAATATGTTATAGTCTTTCTTCTGTAGCCCGGGAGGTTAGGCGTCGAGTGTTAGGTAAGGAGGAGAAATCAGTCGACGAGGTTGTGAAGTTACACAGATTAAGATGGTTAGGATATGTGTGACGCACACATGACTAACCATCCATTGCCTTCCTCGACAACCAGCAATGTTAGCTAACATAGGATCAGGTTGGAAAAGAGTTAACTAATGGTGGTCAAACGAAAACATAGTGGCATCAGTCAATGAAATCCACAACAGTTAGTTTAAACCATGTTAGGAAGTGTAGACTACCTGTCTTATTGGCGTCCTCGGGAAGGTAAGAACCAATGACTGCTGGAAACTATTATTGGTGATATGGCTGAAAATCATCGTTGTCAAAGGGTTGGCGCAGATGCATTCACTCTTTGTGATTTATAATATCCAATAAAATTCTATCGTTCTTCCATATTCCTATTCTTGTGACCTCATATTTTTGTTTAATATCTCTTTGCATTTTGAATCTCTCTTTACTCTCTTCTCTTGCTTTGTGTACTCTATGGAGGGAGAGTGGCAACTCAAACTACCGGCACAGCTAACTGTACAAAGTTCCACGTTGAAACCAGTCAGTCAGCCAATCTCAGTTTTCCTATTGTACTGAAATTATTCGTTTGCCTTGTGCATTTTGTGGAGCAACATCTCCACTTGTAATCTGCATTGATTTTTGTTACATACATAAACATCAGAGGTCGTTGTGCTATTAAAGTTAGCAACTTTCACTTATATTCTTTGTTCGTTAGTGTAAAGATAATTTTCATTATATAACAGTGATATTTAATACACAGACAGAGAGAAAGAGAGTTAAGAGAATAAGCAAAGCGTAAACAGAAACTTTAAACCATTATTATAAAAATTTTGCTCTTTGTTAACATTTTGAAAAGAAGGCATGTACTGATATTTAGACATGAATGTGACGTGACTGATTTTCAGCTGACTACTTATTATTTCAAGGAGTAGTATATATATCTATATCATCATGCTTTATTACTTTATTGTCTTCTTTGATTATCATTTATGGTATCAAGGAGATCACAACCGCTGCTAATTCCATCATCCCAATCAGATTGTTCCAAAATTAATAGCCTTTCTGTCGGATATCAGCCAGTAGTGTTGTCTAAGCTAAATGGCTTTAGCTTAAATCCCCCTCTGAATGTTAGACAGTTAACTTCACCTTTAGACAGGCAGGCAGGCAGGCAGAAACGTGATCTACAAGAACTCGTCCGTTCACATGATGCTTGTAGCATACACAGGCAGGGGACTGAAAAAGGAACTAAGTCAAGCATAGAATACCTTGGAAATAGTTCTATTCTGTGACCTTTCTTAGCTATCCCATATCTTGTTGATTTCTAAGAAAATATGCCGTCATCTAACCTTTACAATTTGTTGAATCTTGCATCTTACCCATTGTACTTTATTGCTCCTCCACCCTTAGTCTTTCATGAGCTACTCAAAAAGGATTGTCATATCGAGGTAAAGGGGGGTATTAAAGGTTGTAAGGCCCAGTGGTGTACCACTTAGTGAACTCGTTATTATTTTATTTGATAGACACCTGAACAACTCATGTGAGAACTGGTCCACATCCACATTATCTGACTGTCAGCATCCCCTCTATTCTCAATCTCTCTCTCCTTGCATTGCATCTCATCTCATTGGGACTAGAAATCAATCAAGTTGAGAAACTCAACGATACCCTTTTCGGCCCGCCGGCGTTCTATGTGGTAGAGGATGTGTGTTAAGTGTGAATCCCACGAGTTACTGTGTTATTAGCAGAATAAATTTGCCCTTTTATTCTCTCCTATTTGTAATCTACAGTAGCACTTTCAATTATCATCTTATAATTTCAGCTATTAACATTATTCGCATCATTATTTTACACTTATTTTCCTACATTTTTGACTTTATTTTCACTGCTAATACCAAAAACAGCTACTAGTATCAATCCTGTAATATTATTATTATTATTGTTTCCTTTAATTCCTAGAGGAACATAGGGTTTCAGCCTTGCGTCTCCATTGAGTTCGGTTCACTGCTAGAGTATTCACCTGGCTCCATGTCTGCCCACACGTTTTCATCTCCTCTTCACATGACCTCCTCCAAGTCACCCTCACACTGACGACCAACTCGCCGCTTCCCTTTCGGGTCCCACTCGAGCAGTGGCTTGTCTAGTGATGTCACTTGATGGTTTCCTCAGTGTATGGCCAATCCATCTCCATTTTTTCCTGCATGTTTGTTTCACAATTGGTTCCTAGTTGGTTCGCTCCCAGAGATTTCTATTGCTGATCTTTTCTGGCTGGTCATCTTATCTTGAGTATTGAGCGAAGACAACTCTTAATGAAGGTTTGTAGTTTGTTGGAGATGCTCTTTATGACGCGCAGTGTAAGTCTCTGATCCGTACAGTGAGTAGCACTGACTTCACATTGGAGTTGAAAATCCGGATCTTATTTTTGATGCTGATGTCCGCACCATGTAAGAGATTGGCAAAGCTGCCCAGATCGCCGAAGTGTTAAGCAGGCCACCAAATATAGTTATGTCGCCCCTATACCTTTCTATCTATAACTCGAAGTAATTGTGGAAGAAAGTATATTCTGATAGTAACGTATAATTGATTTTGTTTAATATGTACACAGTTGAAGAGAATCCATGAAGTGAAACGAGCTCATATCAATGTGTCTGCAAATATGTTCTTTCTATATATATATATATACCTTTTACATTTTACATAACCTGCATGTTGAGCTGCCTGAATGCAATGCATTTTCAGTATTCATGTGCATTATGTAGTTTATTATTACTATCATTATCATCATTATTATTATTGCACCTGCCTCCCGCCATATATCACCTATAAATTCATTTTTTGAATTGAGTATGTTGATTACTAATTCACTCCTCTTCTCTTATTGTGTGTCATGTGTTTCTTCCTCTTTTCCTTCTTCCTATCCTACAGCAAGTGAATTTATCACCGAATTTACCTGTATATATCTCATTACGCTGGAATACAACATATCCTGTACGTAGTGTTATGAGAAATCCACTTTATAAATATTGGTCTAATTGGAAACAACCAACAGGTGAGAGTTGTTGATTGGGTTTTTAAAATAAAAAATATATTTTTTGTTTTGTTGACAAGATGATATTTATGCTTTGAGATGATGTGTTACTTACTACTTTTGTGCTGGTGTGATACAGACAATATGTGCCAACGAAATATCGCTCTCACATATATTCCCGCAGTTCAATACTGCATTGGCAACAGAATACTATGTATATTTGAACATTCTGTTTCGTATCGTTTGATGTAAAGAATATAAATTTTACATGTGTAAACAGCAGTGTGATCAGTGAGAATTATACCTTGGCTTCCGTGTGTCTTGCCTTCTGTTGTTTTATTTGGTGTCTCTGCCTACCGACAAATGGAAAGCTTATGGCCTGCAGTTTTTAATGGAGATATATATGGATCTTCGGGCAGGACTTCAAGGCTGTTGCGCAGTTAATTGGCGTTCAAGATCTGTCAGCTGTTACTTGGAACGCTTCTGGGAGGTCGGATGACGGCAGTATATGATAGTGTGGGGCGAAACACTGACGAACACGAACCAAGGTCATGCCAGCTGCTCCTTAAGGACCATACACGACCACCGTGAGACGGAGTCACGTGTATATGATCAGAAATGCAAACAAGGAAAAGCGGGTGAATGTAGATGAGCGCCGGAACTCGATACAGCAAGACAAGCTAACAAAGCTGCCAGCTCCAGGAAGATCGGACCAATTTCAGCCGAAAGTTATTGATGGGAGGGTGGGACGAGTGTGGTGGTGTGATACAGACAATGTGTTCCAGCGGAATATTATTCTCACATATTCCCACAGTTCCCTACTGCATTAACAACAGAATACGATATATCTATTTGAATATTCTTTTTCATATCCTTTGATGTAATGACTGGCTGACTGACCACTGCTGCCTGAGTTTCAACATAGAACTTTGTACAGAAGTACACGAGTTCAAGTTGCCAGACTTCATCATAATGAGTGACTGTGTCTTCACCGTTGAGAACGATTTTGAGCTATACCACCACCGATTGTGTCTCAGGGATCTCCCAACCAGGAAGTCTACACCTTCCTACCTGGCTAACTTAAACTAACTGTAGAAGAATGATTTCATGGATTTGATACGAGGTTTTGGTTTGACCACACCTAACTCTTTTTCAGTCTAATCCTATATCAACCAGGTAATCTATCCAGTAGATGAAGGTATTGGCTTGTCTTGAGCAGGAACGCGTGTGTCTTGCTCATTTCTCGCTTTTGTTTCAATTTCACAATCTCATCGGTTGACTTTCCTTTCCTCCTTCACTCAATGTTACCATATTGTGGACTGATGAGCAGTATACACACATCCTTTGATCGATAGGATAGCTGGATATCACGCCTGCTTTAGAGATTTATGTAATTTAGCAAATGCTACACAACTCTTTGGTATCCATCCATACTGGAATTTTCAGTCCGTTGGGGGCGAACTGGGGGGGGGGGGGGCGGGTGCTAATCCAAATTCCCAAGCTAAATGAAGTAAGCGTGGTCAACACGCGCTCTACTAATCTACTTCACTGTTATTACAAGTTTTCTGAGTTTTCGGTTGGTCGGTTTTCGACATAGAACGTTGCACATATGTGCGGCAGTTCAAGTCGCCACACTCCCTTTTTGTAGCACACAAAACAAGAGAAGAAAGTAGGAGAAATGCATAATAGAGACAGTAAACAGAGGTGTGAGACAAAAGAATAGTAATAACGAAGAACAAAACAGTTTAATTGGAAATCATAAGTCACAAGGAGTGGATGCATCTGCGCTAGCCATTGAGAACGATTTTGAGCCATGTCACCAGTTGTTTCAAACCATTGGTTTTTACCATCCCGAGGACCCCAACCAGTCAGGAAGTCTACACCTTCCTATGTGGCTTAGACTAACTGTTGTGGATTTCATTGACTGATGAAGCAATGTTTTGGTCTGACCGCCGCTAGCTCTTTTCCAGCTTGACCCTATATCAGCTAACATTGCCCGTCGAGGAAGGCAATGACTAGGCATACGTACGTAACACATGTCCTAACCATCTCAGTCGATGTAATTTCACAGTTTCATCGAATCATTTCCCCGCCTTACCTAGCACTCGACGCCTAACCTCAATATTGCTCACCTTATTATACCACTTCTCACGGGAGATAGAACGCAGACACCTATGATCGAAGACAACTAATCTTTTCTTGTCTTCCACTCTCAATGGCCAGGTCTCGCTCACTGACATAAAGGAGGACGGAGCGGACTGTTGAGCAGTACACACGCCCTTTGGTCGATAGTCGGATATCACGTCTCCGCCAGAGACGGCGTAAACTGGCATATGCGAACCTAGCCGTCTGTATTCGTGCTGATATTTCGTCAGAGATCAACCCGTTGGCACTGGCTGATGGTACTTCCCAAGTAAGTGAAGCGGTCAACGTGCTCTACCACTTCACTTCCTATTTCTAATCTAGGGGTCGGTGAAGTCCAATCCTGCAGCATCATCTTACATTTTACATTGGCGAATCGCATGCCAAACATACGAAGATTGTTGCTCAAGATGTTCGGAAGACTCTGAATTTTGTCAGCGTCCTCGCCTAGAAGGACTATATCGTCCGGATATTCTAAGTCGACGAGATTACTCCCTGGTAGCCAGTCGATCCCTGATTCGCTGAAGTGTGTTAGGGTTAAGTCCATTAGTACGTCTATGATGAAGTTGAGTAGGAATGGGGATAATGGGCATCCTTGACAGACGCCACTAGTCGTCACCACTTCATATGACAACTCGCCATAAGCCCTCACCTGGCTGCATGAGTACGAGTAGAGTGCCTTAATCAGTGCAATGTATTTTCTCGTCATTCCCTTTACAGGCAAGCATCGCCAGAGAACCTCTCGGTCGACAGAATCGAATGCCGCCTTTGGGTCAAGAAATATAGTGATTGTCGGACGCCGGTAGGAATGCCTATGTTCTAGAATCTGTCGAAGGGTGAAGATATGATCAATACACCCTGTTCCTGGCCTAAAACCTGCCTGGTTTTCTCTTGTTTGTGCCTCCCGAGCACCACTTAGTCTACGCAGTATTATTGAGCCTAGGATTTTGGATACTATATTAGTCAAGCTAATCCCTCTGTGATTATCACACGAAGACTTGTCTCCCTTCTTGTATATCGGGATGATCAGTGACTTACACCAACCCGATGGGACTTCCTCTGATTCCCAGACGCTGCCTAGAACCTCAGTTAATGCAGACAGTTTCTGAGTTTTAATCATACAGATTTTTGATAACTTAATACGTTTGTATTTGCAATTTATTTATTTGTTTATTTATTCATTGTTCGTGTATACAGATCAAAATACTCCCTGGTCATTAGTACCAATAAGTCCCCAAGAGATATCTATGCAATATAACTCAAACAATAAAATGAACACGAATCTTTCAATATCATCCGCCTGTTGTCCAATTCACTCACTTATTGAAAAGATAATTGATGCTATCCGTAAAAATAATATGCGATTTGCTATAGCGAATCTTTTACAAACACGTGCACATATCCAATATGATTCACCATTACCTTTGACTGTGAAACAACGACATACACCATCGTCTCCTCCTCCTCCTCCTCCTGTTCCTCCTCTTTCATCATCATCATCATCACCGTCATCAACATCACTGAGACAACAGTTGAACAGTGATGGCAGTGAATTGAAATCCAGCACGACCAATGAAAATATTCAAACAATACCTGTCCAACAACAACAACAATCTATGCAGGCGATGGTTAACAAATCGAGGTGTAGAAGTCAACGTCTTCTGTGCGGTGATATTAAAAGTTGTGCATCATGTTTAGAAGAATCATTATATCGAGAATTATTATTCCTTGCTATACAAGCACTGTCTCGAGCATCACTTGATCTAGGTAAGTCCAACCCGCCCCCCCCCCACATTGTGTATCTGTTATTATTGTTCCTTTGGGTTCCGAGGGGAATATAGAGCTTGAACAGCACATTTCCATTTTGTTCTATATTTTCTGCGGTCCTCTTAAGCTGGGCCCCACGATTGCCCATAATCTCTCGTCTTCTCCATGTTACCCTCGAAGTTGACGCTCCACACGTCGTTTTCCATTCTGATTCCACTTGAGTGATGGCCTGGCGCGCTCTGTCTGTCTGTCTGGATTCAACATAGAACTTGGCACCGAAGTGCAGCAGTTCCAGTTGCCACGTTCCAAAGAGCACACAAAGGTAGACAAGAAAATGAGTGAAGAGAATCAATAGAGTTTTGACAAGTATAAGAGTGAAACAGAATGAGTAATGGTAGAAAGGAATATGAAAGATTACAGAGACTGAATACATCTGCGTAAGCCATTGACAACGATTTTGAGCCATGTCACCTATTGTCTCCAGCCATTGATTCTTAGAGTCCCGAGGGCGGGTCCCAACCCGGAAGTCTGCATCTCCCTCCCTACCTGACTCAGTTTAACTGTCAAAGATTTCATGGATTGATTGATGCCATGTTTTTATTTGGCCACCACTTTCTCTTTTCCAACCTGCACCTACCTATATCAGCTAGTAATGCCCGTCCGTCGGGGGAGGCGATGGTTAGGCATGTGCAGCACGTGACCTAGCCATTTCAATCTATGTAACTTTATATCCTCTTCGATTGATTTTCCCTCTTTGCCCAACACTCTACGCCTAACGTCAACATTACTTACCTTATTATACCACTTAACGCGAGAAAGAGATCGTAAACATCTGTGGTCAAAAACAGTCAACCTTTTCATGTCTTCAACTCGTATTGGCCATGTTTCAGAGCCATTGAGAAGGACGGAGCGAACTACTGAGCAGTACACACGTCCCTTGGTTGATAGCCGGATGTCACGCCTACGCCAGAGATGGTGTAAGTTAGCGAAAGCAGCTCGAGATTTTTGTATCCGTGCTGAGATTTCGTCACCAATCAATCCGTTGGTGCTGATACAACTTCCCAAATAGGTGAAGTGGTCAACATGTTCTATCACTTCACTCCCTATCACTAAGCTAGGAGTTGACGTGGTTCAGTCCTGGCGCGCGATATCATTCGACGGTCTCCTCAGTGTAGACCCAATCTATCTCCATTTTCTTCGCGATATCTATGGAGCTATAGGTTATTATTTGGTTTGTCCACACAGTTTCTTGTTGCTAATTCTTTCTGGCTGGCTGGCCATTTGATCTTCAGTATGGATCCGGTGAAGTGGACAGCCTATTGATAAAAGTCTGCAACAGGCTGTTGGAAATGCCTGTCGACACTGGTGAGCCAAGTGTCTGATCCATATCGAAGATCTGATTTGACATTTGTGTTGTTTATGCTGAGTGCAAAAGATTCCGAAATTGGTTTCAAAGTGATGAGGGTCTGCCTCAACTTTACGATTTTCACTGGTGTGGACATCCTCATCCATGCCTCCACCCGTAGTTGAAACGATGACGCGTAGATAAGTGAAAGAAGTGACCTCTGGCAAATTTCTCCTGTCGATGGTGATTGGTGCTGGTTGTTGTTGGTGGTGTTGGTCACGGTAGGTATTTTCATGACCTTTGTCTTCTTCTCTATGTTCATCTGGAGTCGTGTCTTCGCTGCCAGCTTCTTCAGCCAGTTTGTTAGTTTTTGCCTGCAAGTCTTCGAGTTTATGCGACATTAAACTCCTTCTTATTTATCATTACCATTATTATTTTTTTGTTCCGATCGGAAATTAGGGATTCAGTTCTCTCCTGTCGTTTTCAACCTGAAACACTACAACTTCACCTCCACTCTTTTATTTACTCTCTATCACATGATCCCCTCCCTTATTTGTAACGACAGATGACAAGGGCCAGGCAACAGATCGTTTATTGAGGAAATCAACAGATATTTATATATTTTTAAGTGCATTGCTATTCATTATTATTAGCAGAGAAACAGCATCTCCTGATTGGTTGTTTTCTCGCTGAAAGTTATTCTCTCATCTCTTTGTGGCCGTTTCTTTGAAGGTCAGACCATATATCTGCGAATCGTATTCGCCCACCCTAAGTCTTTGTTCGTATTTTGTTCTCATGACCAAGATTTGGGACGTAAACATTGGCGTAAATTGCTGTCTACCAATTTTGGCTAGCAGACAGCTCTCACCAGACATTCACTTTACGATCTAAATCGTCACTAACCATTGGTAGGCGGGATGCAGGAGTGGATGACTGGCGTCTTATGCTATTTGATTGATGATCTGTCTACTCAACAGACTGGTTATATATCCAATTCACCTACATTTCAAGTTTGATCACGGATTGATATCAAGTTAGAGAACTAGTGAAAACCATCTGGTAGTCATGGAGAGTAACTCTTAAAAATTAATCGGGTGCCTACTGGTGGCTGGCAAGTGATTGACGACAGGACAAAGTTTCCTGGAGTTCTAGTGAAAAGTTGTGACCAGTTGGGGCGGTGGGTGGGTGGGTTCTGTCCGACCACGTCGGGCATGAGGACAAATACTCACCAGCGATGACATTGTCTGGTGGTCATGTTGAAATCATGGACTAACCAATGGTCTATGATCTCACCTCGTAACTGGAAGGTCCTAAGTTCGAATCCCGGGTGCGTACTGCTGAAGAGTCGAAAACCGGAACTCTAGAAACAGCTATCCAGTACTCCCAGTTGGTTCCCCAATACTTCTCTAAATGATGTCAAGTAGTGATCAATCCCTGTAACCAATCAAATCCTTCCAAACCAACACTTGATATTTTTATTATTATTGTTAGTATTATCATTATTATCATTAATTTACCAAATAATCTCGCTCTCTTCCTCTGTTTGTGTTGTCTGTCTACTTTCATACACATATATATAGTATCCTTTGATGAGAAATACGATCAAGTGTTCCGCAAAAATGTCGATTCTAGTCCATTTCTCACGGAATTCGATAAACCACCAAGTCGCAGTGCTTCTGCCTATCGTCAAATGCTACGTCCGTTAACACTCAGACCATAACATATATAATGTTGTATTCACGATATCGGTTCTCCCTCCCAACATAATCAATCAGCAACTTCTACACGAATATTATTACTCTCTATTGTCTACTACTTATATATACATATACTACTTAATTACTATTTATTTATACCAATCAGATTTTACCCATCTCTTCTTTATTTTGGCTGTGATGATTGATGAAAGGAGGAACAGTTTTTAAGCAGAAAAATAAAACTGACACATATTCATATAATTATTTATATATTGCCCTATGTGCTTGCTAAGTGGAGGTTCTAACATTACGTAATCAAAGTGCGTGTGTGTGTTTGCCTATATATATAAACCCTTTCTCCCGTCATCTAAATGATGTCTCAACATCATCACCATTCAAGGCACGTTCCTCGTGTTCCGTCCACCCCTTCGAGCAAACTATATTTATTATTATTATTATTATTACCGTTGGGTTTGATTCGTCACTTCACTTCTGCCATCCTTCTCCATCTCTTTTTTTGTCTTTATGGTTACTGTCCCTATCGTTAAAGTCAATCTGGTCTCCTAATTGCCTATTATTATTATTATTATTATTAATATCTAATATGTAAACATATAAACGCTTCTATTTTGTGTGTGTGTATGTCGGCTTATCTCAACACAATATTTTGATTACGTAATCAGTCAATGAATCAATCAATAATAAGGTGTTGTTGTTATTGTTTCTCTTTTGTTGTAAACAAGGCATTCCATTTGATATCTTCCATATATATATATATATATATATATATATATATATATTTTCCACCTGATTATTGTTGTAATCACACTTGTCATTTGTTGTCAATATCTACTACAACACTGCTATGACTACTACTCACCTTCATTGCTGCATATTATAAACACATATACTGGTGTTTGTGCTCATGGGATCGTTGAATACCTACCTAAAGAATAACAACAATAATAATATCAATGCCATAACACATACATATGAATAAATAAAGTAAGGCACTTTAGATTTGTGTGTGTGTGTTGCCTCTTCAAATTTGATTTCTTGTATTTATTTATGTGATGTTCAGCTGTGTTGTTATCGCTGTTGTTGTTATTTGTTACTCCTACTGTTTGACAACATTTCTTTTCTTCCTTGCGTTATTATTATTATTATTACTAAAATATATTAGCCGTCTTCTTCTTCTGAACCTCTCCCTCCCTCTTGGACCCAAGACAAGGGGGGGGTCAAAAGAAGGCCAGAAGATGGGGAGGAGAAGGCGATGATGATGTTGAGGATGATGATGGTGATGAATCTTCTTCAGTTTACTTTTGGTTTCCGCTTCTTTTTTTCTGTCCCATTCGCCTTTATTGGTCCTCTCTTTTATCATTATTACTATGATTATATTATTGTTAATTGATATTCTATTCAATCAGTCCGCCGCCTGTTATTTCTTTCTCTTTTTTTTGGGTGAATGTGAAACATTCCAATGTGCCTCTCCTCTTATATGCGTGTATGTATGTATCTATGTATGTATGTATTTAGTATGTCCATGAATAAATTTCATAACTAATTTAATGAAAAGCTCACTCACTCACGCACACACACACACACACAGAAACACATTCTCGCCCGCCCCCCTCATCCGGCTAGGCGACCATCGCCCGTCCACCTACCGTCCGAGGTGTGTATTCCTCTCAACTCACTTCAAACTTTATTCCAATTCTACCTGGGGGTTATAATAATAATAGTAATAATATGGTTTCTCTTTCCCCCCTTCTTGCTTCTGTTTTCTGTCTTCTCTATCCTTCAAAACACACAGGAGTTATCTTTGTGTGTGTGTGTCGTCTTCTTCGATCACAGTTACACCTAGACACACACGCACACACACATACATTCTCTCTCGCTCTCCCACTCCCTGCCTACTTCGGCTTCCTACTTTGAAGAGTAGTAATGTCATTTCGTCTGTATACACAAGCATTTATCATGTTGTGTTAATTTAAACTAATAACAGTAATAACAATAATAATTATTATTAAAAAAGTTAAATAAAAATATATTTTTTGAAAAAGAATACTGTTTTTTTTTGCTTTTGTTTCACAATTGGAGAGTAATTCACAGCCCCCCCTAGTGCTAGTTGCTCTAGGACTTTTCACAGAAGTACGACTCACCTACACACATGCACACACACACACCACCCTAACAGGGACTGCTCAAAAATTAGAATTCTTGGGTTATTTTCATTGAATTCCGACTCAAATGGATGGATGGATGCTGAACGAGCTTCATTCTTTGTAACTTCTAAATGGTCCTGGGTGTCTATCCTTGCGGTGAGAGGGGGGGACGTAGTGACGTACTGGTGAAGAGTCCTAATATATATATATATATATATATATATACCTGTACTCACTCTTGCAGGTGAACCGCTTGAAGTTGTCGAGAATTTCGTGTTACCGGGTAGTTGTCTGAATGCTGGCGGGCGAGATTTCCAACCGTATCATGAACGCTTACATCAACTTGAGCCACCTCTGGTGCTGTCACGACGTTAGCCTGGCTATCAAAGGCCGGGTTTACAATTCTCCGGTGCACGCTGTCTCACTCTAAGCCTACGAAAACTGGTTTCTTTTAACTGAGGTTGTGCGGCGGCCACTATACGTATTCAGTCGTCGCTGTCTCCGTAGAATTGCTTACGTTCGACTGTATCATCATTTGAGTAATTCTGAGGTCCAACAGCGTGTGTTTGGACACAATGGAGATCACCATTCATTGAGTGTTGTCATCTAGAAGCATCCACCGGCTTCGGTGGCTTGGACATGTATTACAAACATCGTTCCAGAGGCTTCCTTACCAGTATCTTTTCGCTGGCCCTGGGAAGGGATGCAAAAAGCAGAGACGTGGTGATCAGCTTATGACGTGGCGTCGTAAGATTGAAGGATATTTGTGGTACTGTGTTGTTTTGAATAAAAATAATAAGTAAGATAGTCGGAAGGGGTCGATCAGATTAACGGAGCATAAAAACTTAGCGAAATCAAGATTCGTCGACCCTAATACGATAAGAAATGCGGAAAATAGCTCAGCTACAGTAACGCAAGGAATAACGCACAACCATACAATGGGAGTGTACAACATAACAGCCTTACAGTCAAATAAAGCAGGTTGAGCGGAAAAATTGCCGACAAATGCGCAGGAATAAAGAGAACTACAAAATGAAAGTTTCGAAGTTGTGTAGCTATAATGGACTGATAAGATTATGATCAATAATAGATTGTGTTTGAAACTTTACCATCCAGCAAATAATAGTGTTTCAGTGTACGATATACGTAATAAAGGAATTTATATGGAATTACATACTACGACACTTGCTAAGCTTTACGCGTATGAGATTTCATCTAACTTTCCTTATTATGAAAGCATCATTGGCAACCTAAACTTTCAAAAGAACGCCTATGTTGCTAATTTGTTTGAAAATAAGGATAGCTATCAAATCTACGGCATATCGGTTGAATTTCCCTACACCTCCAAGTCAGTAGTGAATAATGTTCCCAATACAACTTGACCCTTGCTCCCATTATTTTAAATGCGCCCTTGGAAGATTCCACTGGGGTAACTCTAAACCATAATGGACCAAAACGAAACTACCTAATAAACGGATGTAATTGCCCTGACCAACCAATTAGATGAGCCCGTAGTAAACGCGCGTAATTTAAACAAATCAGCTTCGTACACTGCACAAACATTACATACCCTCATTCTTATTCTTGCTTTCATCTAGAGAAGACACATATCTGCTGATTGGCTTCTCGAGGAATTTCACCAGCCGGCATCATTTCGCCTCTCCAATCCCAGCGAAAAATAAGTTTTCTTTTTATATTTTATGTGTTATTAATATTCTTTCTGTGCGTTGAAATTTCTGTAGCAGTTTGATTGGTTTTCTGGGCTTAGGGTCACTAGTACTACATCCAATCCTTCCTCTTTCCTGGGTGGGGACAAGCTAGAAAAGTGGCGAGCTTGTTAACTAGGCGAGGACAGCAGAAAATAAAACAAAGTGGACACGTGCTGTTGAAGCCCAATGTTCCACTCCGAATCCGAGGGAATAATAATAATAATACGGGGTAACTTTTTCGTGTGTGTCCCAATAAAAACCTACCGACTACTTATTGGAATTTTCAGTGATAGTCCAAACGTATCTGTGTACATAAATTCATCCAGATAACTGTATATCATACTGTTTCGTAACCTATTCACTGTTCTACACAATCCATGAAGCTAAAAAATGAATGATAAATCTTCCCGGACAGATTTTCTGTAATGACAGCCTGGAAATCTGCACACATGTCTATGAACAGCAGATGCATATCTCTGTAAAGTTTCCGATAGGTCTGTTATCTCCACAGTACTCGAATACTACCTCTTGATGGAGTTTACAATGTAATCCATGTACTGCATCCATTATTATTATTCCCTTGGGTTCCGAGTGGAACATAGGGCTTCAGCAACACATTTCCACTCTGTTCTATTCCTGCCATCCTCTTAAGCTGGGTCCACGAATGATCATAATCTCTCATCTCTTCACACGATCTCCTCCATGTCACCCTCGCACTGACGACCCACTCGTCGCTTCCCATTTGAATTCCACTCGAGTGATGGCCTGGTGCGCTATGTCATTTGATGGTTTCTTCAATGTTTGCCTGATCAATCCATTTCCATTTTCTCCTACTTATATACGTGTTGAGCAATCGGCTGTTGGTTGGTTTGTTCCCAGCCAGAGTTTCTTGTTACTAATTCTTTCTGACCATTTGATCTTCAGTATGGATCCAGTGAGGTGGACAGCTGTTGATAAAGGTCTGAAACAGGATTTTGGAAATCCTTTTCGTGGCGCTCAGTGCAAATTTCTGACACGTATAGAAGAATTCACTGACTTCATTTTTATGTTGAACAGAATCCGAAACTTGTTCTTTATGCAGAAGATTTCCAAACTGGTTTCAGGTGGATGAAGGCGTATCTTGTCTTTCCGATTCTGGCTAACTTTGACATCTTCATCGGTTCCGCCGGACTGTAGTTGAAACGATGCTGACTAGCCAGATAAATGAAGGAGGTAACCTCTGTGAAATCTCTAATGTTGATGGTGATTGGTGCTGGTTGTTGTTGTTGTACTGCATCCATAATTGCGCCAATATACTATGAACGCATCTGATTGGTCGCTCAAGGTTATCGATCCGTTTATATTAAGTATTTTCGTCTTACGTAGCTATATTTTGAAGTTACCTCCACGGGTAGCCCTATTAACCACATTAAATAACATTAAAGATAGAATGAAAGTTAAATTTATTTTTTTAAACAAAAAATGGATGGAAAAGAAGTTAAATCACACAAATTTTGTCATAAAAAATGAAAAATAATTAGCATTAAAGTACATCACAATATCATTAGTATTTCATAACTTGATTATTCCGCGAAAATTTGTATCCCAACCTTGATAGAAGAAAAATAAACAACAGAACAAAATATTCAATTTTCAAGTAATTCAATATTCAGTAAATGGCAACTATCAATTGATAAAAAGAAGAATTAATCAAGAAATTCTTCACACTACCTGTATGATTTTTTGATATGAAAATTTATATAAAAGCGACATACTATGGAACTGCGACTAACGAAAATGATGAGCTTCTTTAAGAATTGAAAACATTTATTTCCCGATATGAATTTAAAACAAGCAACGAAGGTTAATAAAACAGAATTTAATGAATTCATCAAATCTGGGTAGAACTCGTCAGCTGAATACTCTACATACGCGGATATATATATATACACTTTTGAAATTACATTAGAAGATATAAGACTGATAAGTGAATAAACTACATTGAATTAATCACGCAGAAAGACAGGTGTGAATGTTTTTCCAGGTCATGTTCAAATGGATACGGGGAGGGGAAGTATGAGAGATTAAAATTAAGATAAAATGCATTATGCTTCAATTACATTAGAGAATATATCAAGAATTGCAGCCAGAGTAATATCAACAGTAATAATAATAATAATGTTGAAGTGAGTTAAGATAATGCTACTTATGAAAGATATTTCTAAACGATTCGGGAATAATAGTAATAATGATAATGAGGTAGAAAAAAACTGCTGTTAATATTAATAATAACAGTTAATATGTATGTTTGTGGAAGCAAATACTTAGGTCGTACAGAAAGGCGATTGTCTACTCTCATGATGGAGTATTTGCCAAAGTGATTAAAAACAGCTGAGTGCAAAGTGCCAAAATCCTCAATAACAAAGCATCTTGTGGATTACAGACATGATATCGACGCTGTTAAGTCATTCACTATTGTCAACAGACAAAGAAACAGGAAGATGCTTGCAATTGCAGAGGCTTGTGCAATTCGAGTTTATATGCCAGGTCTTTGTGTACAAAAGGAGATGGTCGTCACTCTGAATCTACCATGGTAATACGTTTTACATATTAACTGCTATTACAAATATTAATAACACTTTATTCTACCTCTTATTATTATTACTATTATTTCCGAATCGTTTAGAAATATCTTTCATAAGTAGCATTATCTGAACTCACCTCAGCATTATTATTATTGTTATTATAACTATTACTATTGATATTACTCTGTTTGTAATTCTTGTTATATTCTCAAATGTCTAATTGTTTATCTAAGTGATGCAATTGAAGCGTAATGCAATTTATCTTAATTTTCATCTCTCATGCTCCCTCTCCCCGTATCCATTTGAACATGACCTGGAAAACATTCGCACTTGCTTTTCTGCATGACTAATTCAATGTAGTTTATTTGCTTATCAGTCTTATATCTTCCAATGTAATTTCAAAAGTGCAAATATATATCCGCGTATGTAGAGTATTCAGCTGACGAGTTCTACCCAGATTTGATGAATTCATTAAATCCTATTTTATTAACGTTTGTTGCTTGTCTTGAGGATTTGAGATGGTTTTCAAAATCTAAGGAATGACATTCATACTATTTGAGAATAATTCTGAAGCATGTCACTAACAGACTCTAGTCAATGATTCTTAGCATCGTGACAAATACAAGTGAATAATCTACAACTCTCTTTAATGGCTCGCATCAATAGCCACTGTACTTGCTTTAGTTTGATCACCCACCCACCCCCAAACTCTTTTCCAACCCATTCCTGTTCCATCTAAGATCATTGGTCATGGGAAGAACTTCATCTGCTGACATTTCTTTCTTACTTAACACTGACTCCCAACCCCATTATTGCCGAGTATATTACTCAGAATAACATGAGAGATTGAACAGAGGGACTTATAGTGAAAAACGGCTAATCGTATCATCATACCGCTCACCTTCAGAAGCTACTTCTCATAGCTATAATGTTGGGCAGGATGAAGCACTGCACAGTAGTGATCTACTCCAATACCGCGCCGGTGTCGAAGATAACTTAATTTAGCAAATACTGTACGAAGTTTTTATGTTTGCGGTGAATTTTCGTCAGCAATCAGTTCATTAGCGCTAGCATATTTCCAAAGAGTAGGGTGAAACTTTTGAAAGAATTTGAATCACTTCATATCTCCATAATATATGTCTTCATTAGTCTGCTTTAAATGACAGAAAGACCAACTGAAAGGATTACTTATTACTGTTATTGTTCCTTTGGGTTCCGAGTCGAATATACGACTTAAATAACACATCTCCACTTTTTCCTATTCTCTGCTGTCCTATTTAGCTGGTCCCACTATTACCTATAGTCTCCCATCTCTTCCTCACACGATCTCCTTCATGTCACCCTTGGTGCAACACCCGACTCGTCGTCCACCATTTGGGCTCCACTCGAGCGATGGCCTGGCGCACGATGTTATTCGACCGTCTCCTCAGAAAAGGACCATTTAACTGCTCTAAATTATATGGCACAACATAGAGGATAGTCGAAAAGTTGTCTTCATGCCTATTCTTTTTTTTTAAGAAGATATCATCCTACTTTCTTATTAGTTTTCCTTTCAGTATTTAGGACTAATAATACCTCTTGACTTGATTCTTCTTCAGATTATAGGACTTATGGAGATTTTAGACTAATTACAACTATTAAATTTTCACCACGAACCAACATAAGCTAGAGAGATCACTGAAAACCAGGGAGTACTGGGACTCTTCACTAGTGCACGCCCATGACAACGCCAGGGGTCGAACCTGCTACCTTAAGCCACTTGGGCTATAATTTGATGAATCCTGAATTCGAACTCTGTCAACTCTAGGTATAGTCCATCACCTCTCCCCGGTGCCTTTGATGGCTATTCACTTCATCTTAACGCGGTGGATACCGCTAGCTACGAATTTCCATTGTAATTTCAGGAAATTCGCCAGGTAGCCATTAGTTGGTTGGTGAATGACATTCAGTTAATACGAATTGCAGGGAAGATCATCACGAACCGTAGTGTACTAGGTAGCTGTCTCATCCTTGTTAATGAATCTTCAGTAAGTTATATCTATGGCCCCGTCAGTGACTGAACCCAGGAATCTCAAGATATGAGGCAAGAAAGCCGCCATTGGGTTGAAATCTAATATGAATTATGAATTTGAACATTTGTCAGCTTATAAATTTGCCCCCACTGTCACAGTGTCTGTTCATAAAGTCAACTTAGACAACTCTACAGCTCATAACTCTCCAATATGTTTCCAGTCAGTCACTAATAAACGGTGCAGCTTCTTCCAATGTTATATAAAAAAAATTTCCCATATTTTAATCTAGGGATCCATGAATGGGTCATGGGTTCCCACTGCTGTAGGCCTTCAAACTAGAGACGAGATGATTGTTCTGTGATTGATGATTTCACATCGATTCTTCAACTAATGTTGTTTCTTGACGAAATCTACCTAGGGATTTGCCAAGTTTTGAAACATTGGAGGAAGACTTTTAGCTTAGATGGATGTTTTTGATTTTGTTCTTGTTTTTTTGTGTTTCCTGAACTGGGTGGTTTAATTGCGAAGCTTTGAATGTCCTTCTGGACAACCGCTTCAGTGCTAGTGGTCACAAGGCCAAAAGGTCAAATATCACGTCAACGATAAGATCAATATCAACACAACACAACATAAAGTCTCTAAGGACAACCAGTCACGGCTAGGTAACCAGGAGAGACAAACATTTTATCCCTGAAGCTCACTTGGCACTGAAATTGCCGTCGAAGATATATTGTTCAGAAGGACAGATAATAAAAGCTGAACAATTATATTATCCAGTGCAGAGAACACAGATAAAAACCAAGAATTCCCATCAAGTTCACACTAGATGAGCAAGTGAAATAAAAAACAGATTAGGTTATGTATGATTTGTGTTATTTTCTAGGGGTTAGATGGCTAGAGAATGATCCCGTTAAACAATCTATTTAATTAAAATTTTATTTATTTGGATACGTTATACAAGGTCATTCTTTGAGTTAACCAAATTCATTTAGAGCAATGCTGAAAACCAGAGAGTACTAGAAAATTAATCTAGTGCACATTAGTGACTGATTGCAGGATAAAGTTGCCCAAAGTTCTGATCACGACCAGTGGGATTCACTAAGTTGGGTGTAGGGAAAAATATCAACTGATGACATTGGCTGGTGATCGTGCTATTTATGTATAGCGAATTTACAGAAGTTACAGATAGCAGGCCACTGGATTCCATCCAACTGGTTGAAGAGTCAACGATCTCACTTGGTAACTTGAAGCTTCTGGGTTCTGTCTCTGTTGGATGGGATTGTGTGGACATGCTGATGAAGTGTCCCAAACTAGGACGAAACAACTGTCCAGTACTCTCTAATGTTTTCAGCAGTCCCCTAACTGAATTCAGTTCGTGATCAACTTTGGAATCAATCAAATCCGTGTACACCAACACTTGAAATATTTGTATATTTCGTAAAACTGACCTTTGCTTTTTACACAAATTGAAATGACAAATGAACATGTCCCTTATTTATTCATCACTTTTCAGGACTTTCTTTGTATGGATCTTCATTATTATCATTATTGTCTTGATCACTATCCTTCTCTTCTACTGTTTGTGGCACTGAATCATTATTATTATTATTACACAGGTTATCTGAAGAATCCAACGTCCTTGATTTTGATTCACTTGACTTCATCGACGTCACTGTCATCGTTGATTTCGCTTTAGGTGAAGACAATCGTTGATGTTGCTGACCATCAATGCTGTGATGGACTGATGAGTCAACTTCTTCCACTGACGGTGATGTTAACGGAGATGATGGTAGTGAAGCACAAAGGGATCGATAAGACGGAGGATTTTGAAGATTTTGACTATTTTTATTATCACTATTGATTATATTAACTGCGTTAGAATGATCCAAGGTTTTCGGGCTTTCAATGCATGCGGTGATTTTCGATTTCGATTGATGCATTGAACTTCTTGTAGATGTGCTTAGATTCTAGATAAAGAAGCAGGAGAAATGTTTATTAGATAAGAGAAGTGGTAATATACCTTTTTTATTAAGGATAAAACACATTTATACATTTTTAACCAATAAAATAAGTCGGCTAGGTCAGCGAATAATAAATACACTGTTCTGATTGGTTGTTTATTTTCTGAAAATGAAATCTTGGAACGGAATTTTGTCCAATGAGATTATTTCCAGACCATTACGTAAACTAAGTCCAGATTTGTGTAATAAACACTTCTACACCTGCAGTTATTGCCTTAAAATATTGATTTTAATTTTTTTGCCGCTTCCAATGAATTTTTACACATATAGCTCACGCCACAGAGAGAGAGAGGAAGAGAGAATAACTCAGTTTTACCACTTCTGAAGTAGACAACTTCAATGTGACAGCTAAAACCAGTAATAAAACGCTTATAACTTCTTAGAACTACCATTCCTTCTCTCCTGATCTTTCTTCTTATAGTCTATACTGTATAAAATTACTTAGCCATGAGGATTATTGACAAAATGTCATCTAGGTGAATTTTATCACAACCACTGATGCAAAGTTGATCATGTCAGGATGAAGCGAACGATCATCAATGGGACTAGTTTACAGGAGCACTATGTCGTGAATTCACTGAAGTTAGAACCCATGGGCCAACGTAGTTGTTGAATGGTCAACGGGCTGACCTCATAAACTGAAGTCCCTAGGTGCTATAATGGGTGCGCACTACTGAGGAGTTCTGAACTAGGACGAAAAAGTTGGCTGTTCAATGCTTCCTGGATTTTGAGTGATCAAAGTAAATGTAAGTGTTTTACAAGATATAGGCAGTTTTAGCTTGCTATTAACCTAGTGAGTGATTTTATATTTCCAACAGGTTCCAGCTACGCTTTGCTGACGAGTGCCAACTAGCACGAAACCTAGATCAGGTAAGGCTTCCTGCCGATTGCCTTCAACTATCTAATAATTCTCAATTAGTTATCCCCGTCTTGATTACACCTTACATTATGTAATCAATTTTCTAGGACAAATGTTACCAGTATCTGATTGGTCGTTTTATAAATTCTTTGTTAAATATAAATCCTGTATTGTACAGCAACTTATGAAAATGAATCATTGAAAAGAAGATTTCCCGTGCTATTTACGTCTTCTTTTAAAAAAAATAAAAATCAATGTTCGACGTGGGTTTCCAAAACCTCCAAGATATCCGGCAACAAACCAGTCTGGAATCATAAAACGACACACTCCATCAAAACAAGTAATATAGAAACAGACATTCACTGATAACAGAAGGAACTGGATTAGATTTCCAGTCATCATATGATTTATGAAGATTCTACAAAATTCATTCATCCAGCTCAGCACACTCTTCAAACAATAATACTAATAACACCTAATTAAAACAAATCACATCGATTGGGGAAAAAAGATGATACCCAGAATACTTACATCTGTGTTATGATACTCATTGTATAATTCTTTCTGTTGCGTTATTTTCTCTTCCAACACAGGTGACTTTATTGATCTGTCTACTTTTGAATTATGCGCGTGTAATTTGTTTAAGTCATCTTTATTTTCCTCAAGGTCATTATTTTGTACATTTAAATTCTGAGGATGTTGATGACGGTGAACAGAATTTCTTTGATCTTTCTTCTTCTCCTTCATCTTCTTCATATTCTCGTCAAAATTAATTTGTAAAGGTTTAGATAAATAACATGATGTTGGTTTCCATGGTATTGGTTGAGAATATTTACGAGGAATAATTAATAAATCATTAGAATAAATTGATTTTGCCATATTTACACTTTGACGTTGCTTAGAATTGACAGAAATATTATCATCTGGTTCATGGAGATCACTTTTAACTTGTGTAGACTTATAAATATTTTGTGTATTTGACGATGAGGATATTGTGGAGTATCTTCTTGTCCCAGCACTGTTATAACGTCTTATGTAAATGAAAAGTAAATGAAAATGAAAAAAGTGAGGTTAAAAGATCAGAATATTCGCATTTATAAAATTATAGACAGCCAGCTGTTTCACCCTAGTCTGTGACTCTTCATCAGTATGCATACATAGACAACACTAACCCTTGAATTTTAGGTTACGTGAATAAGCTTGTTGACCATTTAACCAATTGAGTAATAATAATAATAATAATAATTTACTTTATTCCAAAAACAGTACTTATAATACAGAATGGAATTCTCAGCATTTGTCACAATATTGCATCTGATTTACTCAAAGTGTATATAAAATGAAAAATTTAAAACAAAAATTAATCGGAGAAATTTGTCCACATTAACGACATAATTATTAGATATAATAATAATAATAAATACTAATAACAGTGAGTTTGTTTCAAACGGTATTGTCGATTCAGTTTGGAAACTTTAGCATGCTATAGATTATTGGGTCTAATGTTCTGTTGATATGGTATAGTGAGGTGAAATACAAAGTTGACAGTCATAATACAGCTTAAAATTATGTCCACAGTTATGAAAAATAAAATAAACAAAACGAAAAAATTGAGAGGATTATAAATATAAGAATTTCAATAACAATAAAGTATTATGCTTTAAGGTTTAAGGAAATGGTCTATTTAGTGGTGCTAAGAAGGTTAGTTAGTTCATTTCTGACACTATTTTCATCACATTGAGTACGTGCTAAATATGGTATAGTGGAATTTTTATACTTAGACGTACGTGCGTAAAGTCTTCTGAAAAGACTTCTTGTTTTACCTGAGGAGACACAAGGTTGGAGCTGCGGGTAGAGTGGGTGCTCAGAGTCTGACAAAATTCCTCTAGCGAATCTGTTGCATGACATCAAATGCCTATCGGTGACAATGCCAACGATATGGCCCAATGGGATACCACTAGTCCTACTGACAGTCCTCAGAGTTCTACGAAGTATGACATAGTCCTTTTTTAGCAATCCAGGAAAGAATAAGGGTGAACAGTAAAGAAGAATAGGTAAAATACATGAGTTGACAAACTGTAAGAGGAGTGGTTGCGTTATGCCTGAGTGCCTTAACTTCTTAATGTAAAAAGTCAAACGAAATATTCTTTGAGAAATCGCTAAGACATGAGAAGACCAAGATAGGTCAGAAGAGAGAACTAATCCAAGATACTTAACTTCAGACTTGCTTTCTATATCGGTATCATCAATTTTGCAAGGGTCATAGGAACCAACGGCTTCATTTAACTTTCGTTTACATCGGAAACTGAAATTAACAGTCTGACATTTGGAAGGATTAAGTTTAAGGCCGTTAGACGAAGACCATTTGCTAATTTCTGATAGAAAGTTGTTAATCTTAATACAGTCAAGTTGAGAGTTAACAGACATTGAAATAGTTAGATCATCGGCATACTTAACAAAGTTCATTTCCTCGGAGTGAGGCAAGTCATGCAAGAAGAAAGAAAACAGAAAAGGAGAAAGGACAGCGCCTTGAGGGACACCAGCCTGAGTAAGCAATGAAGTGGACGACTTTCCCTGATATACAGTGTATTGCTTTCTTTCTGAGAAATAAGAATGGAGCCATTTGACAACCCAACAGTCAGTTTGAGTTTCAGCAAGCTTGTTTAGTAAAATGTCCCTAGGTACTGTGTCGAAAGCAGATGTATAATCTAGAAATGTGCAGCGAACAAATTTAGCCCCCTTGTCTAAGCTGGAGACAATGTTATGATGCAGGACTGCAGCTGCGTCCAAAGTACTTCTACTATGTTTGTAGGCAAACTGTTTGGGATCATTAAAGGCTTTAAGTGAAGGCTGAAGATTAAGTAAGAGCAACTTTTCCATAGCTTTTAGAAAAGGGGAAGTAATAGCAATGGGTCTGAATTTAAAACATGTCGCAGTAGACGACTTAGGAATAGGTACAATTTTAATGTCCTTCCAAGCGGCTGGCACGACATTTTTGGAAAAAGAATCATTGAATATGTCCATGAGAGGATAACACAGGATATCTGCACACTTTTTAAGAATAACACTAGGCAAACCCATGAATTCCAATTCGCCTGTTTTTAGCACGACCGCCAGTCATATATCTCATTTCGGTGAGTATTCATACTCACCAACCTACCTGGTGGTATCCAAAAATCACAACTTCTCACTAGGATTTCAGGCAACTTTGTCCCGTAGTCAAGCATTAGTGGGTATCAGATTAAATAGTTTTCAAGCGTCAGTTTGAAGGGATTAGATTTGTCTCATTCCAAAATTTTAGTCTATAAGAAGTTACTACTTATTGACTGTTATCAGTAGATTGCATTTCTGAAATAATAATTTGGTGCATGGTGAGTCGAGATAGAATCCAGGATGCACATTTCGGATGTCTTATTTGGAACTGGTCATCTAGATGTACCTGCATTCCCTTATTATTATAATTATTATTATTCCCTTGGGTTCCTAGTGGAACATAGGGCTTCAACTGCACGTCTCCACTTGCTTCTGTCTTCTGATTTCCATTTCACTTGCATCCATGTTAGTCCATACTGTTTCAACTCTTCTTCACACGATCTCCTCCTGCATTCCCTAATGGATGATATTATTCCCACTGAGGTTCGAACCCAGCACCCACAGTATTAAAGGCAAAGCGTCATCCACTAGACTACTGGAGCCACGTGGACCACCTTTTGTGAGTTTGAAACTATTATTATTATTGTTTCCTTTAATTCCTAGAGGAACATAGGGCTTCAGCCGTGCCTCTCCATTGCGTTCCGTTCTCTGCTAGAGTCTTCACCTGGCTCCAAGTCTGCCCACACGTTTTCATCTCATCTTCACATGACCTCCTCCAAGTCACCCTCACCCTTGCACTGACGACCAACTCGCCGCTTCCCTCTCGGGTTCCACTCGAGCGATGGCTTGTCTAGTGATGTCACTTGATGGTTTCCTCAGAGTATGGCCGTCAATCCATCTCCATTTCCTCCTGCCTATTTGTTTCACAATCGGTTCCTGGTTGGTTCGCTCATTGCCAGAGATCTCTGTTGCTGATCTTTTCTGGCCAGCCATCTGATCTTCAGTGGTATTGAACGAAGACAACTGTTAATGAAGGTCTGTAGTTTGTTTGAGATGCTCTTTATGACGCGCCAATTCTCTGATCCGTAGAGTAACACTGACTTCACATTGGAGTTTGAAACTATATGTACTGGGAACACTATCAATCACTGGGGAATGCAAGTAAATCCACTGGCTGACGAGTTCTAAATAGGATAGCAGAAATGTACATCCTGATGGATTTCACTGCTACTCACCATCCATCAAATTACTTCATGTTAAATCCTCGGATATATTCGAAGCATCCACACAATGAGCTAACTTGTCAACAGAGACCAAGCACTTCGATCCAGTCAATAATCAATGGCGAAACCAGAATCAAAATTCAAGAAGACTACACTTCCGGATGGATAAATCATCTAGGGCCTGGTTAAATATACATATATTCTCAAGTTATCTAGAAACATCAATTGATGAATATCCCTCGGAAATGACGAACTCCATTAAAGCAGTCAGCTTTTAGAAACAGGAATACTGTTCAATGAGAGTAAGACATTCAGAATATATGTTTAAACTGTATGTTAAAGTTAAGAGTTTGACGGCATGCTTAAAAGTTTGGCTACTGAAAACAACCTCCATCAATGCATGCTGCAGATAATTTCCCTTATTCGATTTGTTTAAATCTAGTAAAATATGACCTCTAATAGTGTTGTTTACTCTGGCGAGTATTTAAAACTCTTACAACATGCTGATTCGCAAGTTTCTACTAAATATGAGGTGAAAAAGCATTATTCTCATTGACAGCTTATCCCAATACTTGAGATAACTGTTCCTCAGTGGTTCAAAAAATGTTCTCCTAGACTTTCTATAATTGTCATTCAACAAATGTCATTGCAGGATTTCATCATGATCTGTTTCGTCAGCCTAGGTTGGGACTCTTCATCAGTACGCACCCATCGCCAGGACTCAAACTCAGGACTTTCTGGTTACAGTGCAGGCTTTTAGACCATTAAGCCACTGATGAAGAATACCAACCTAGGCTGACGAAACAGCTGTCCAGGACTCCTAGCTGGTTTTCCAATGGCTTTCTAACTGATGTCAGCTCATGATGAAATCCTCCAACCAATCAAACAAAATCCCTACAAAAAACGAATACACTTGGAAAAGAAAATGTCGTTGTTTATCTCTCTAAGGAGACAGCGAAGAGATATCACTTAATGGATTGGTTTACAACGCTGCAGATCAGATAGAACTGTGTGTCACACGACCTACTATCAATTAATATTTTATTAGAAGATCCTGTACAACAAAGAGAAAATATCATAAAATAAACCCTACTGAAAGTTCTGTACATTTATTATTTTTATATTTTATTCTGATTATAGCTTGAAACCACACAGTACTTTTGGTACAAGTATGGAATTTTCAGCATGTGATATCGGAAGCCCAAATTTAGCAGGCCGACCATTGATATCAGGTGTGCGTCGGCAGGGGCATGAACCCTGAACCATGTGCATGGTCGACGAGAGTCCTAACTGTTGTGCCACCGACACTGTTGAGAATAAAGCTGTTATTATTATTTCCACGATCCATCTTATCAATTCTGTCTTTCGGAAAACAACCCTTAAATACATCGTAATAATCACATTAAGTATCTCAAATTTAAGCTTTCATTGAGTTGCCGTCAATTAAATTATCAAAATTCAATAAAAAAATGGCTCGACTTACCTTCGTTGTATTTCACTCCTCGATAATTTCGACACGCTGATTTCATTATCAAAATAATTCAAACGATGTATTTCAGATGGTTTACGACTTGGTGCACGCCATGGTTCTAGGCTGACTTTATCAATTTTGCTTCTTTCTGATAAATGACCATCATCTTTAGGCTTCTTACAATCATCTTTTGTTCTACTTCGATCAGTATCTGCAGTTTTGTAACTACGACAGTATTCAGCAGACTCATCATTGCCATTATTGTCAGTATGATTGGAATGATTGCTTGAAAATTCTGAGTGTTTAGTGTACAGATTTCCTGAGCACTGTTCTATCACGTCACTACTTCTTGCAGACGACTACAATTTGAAGCATGGAAGGTAAAACGAGAATGTGGAAAAACAAAATCATTTAATAGGAAGGGAGATATTTCATGTGGACGGTGAAGTGATTCCTTTCAACTGTTGATTTGTAGAGATTTGATGTATTTTAAGCGTGACTGTGAAATGATCCGCCATCTATCCCACCCCGCCCATTAGAGAACCACTGAAACCATGGGGTACTGAAAGCTAACTGTTTCTTCTTAGTGTGTGACTGTTTATCGGCACGCACTGGGATAGAATTCATAGGCTATTGAATTCCATCCAAGTGGTTGAACGGTGAACTCACCTTATAACCCCTATCAGGTGAGGATCGCAGCTGCGTAATCCTGAAGAGTCCCAAAAAAGGGCGAAACAGCTGAACAGTAAAGTATTATTATATCTCATTGTGTGTAAACTATTGAAATATAACTATACTTTATTTGATCTATTCCCCAATGCTCAAACTTTTTACTGACATTAAAGCTGAACAGTACTTCTTGGTTTTCAGGGGTTCTCTAACTGCGGTCAGCTCATAATCAGCTTTGACTAATTTCAAAGCAACTGTCATGAAGGATGAAGACATCATCTGGACACTTGTGGTTAAATACCTTCTGATTTTTAATTGCTCTCTAAATAGTTCTGTTGACTTGAAGACAGATTTTTTCTCGTCATCATGGCAAAACGTGCTATCAATCAAATCAAGCAGTTTGAAGACTGTAGTAATTCATAGATCCAATTTGTTTGAAACTTGTGCTGTGATTCCTTTTGTTTTTACGAGATGATCACGGATTGATATCAGTTAGAGAATCATTGAAAACCAGCCAGGAGTACTGGATAGCTGTTTCATCCCAGTTTGCGAATCATTGGCAGTACGCAACCACCACCAGGGTTCGAACCCAGGACCTTCCGGTTGAAAGGCAAGCTCGTATACCATTCAGCCACTGTGACCCAATTCAATGGCCAGTCCATGAATTTTAACTTCTGCCAATTCACTATATAGCCTGACCAAAAGGCAACATCATAGCCAGCGAGTATTTATCCCCACGCCCGACCTGCTGTACTCCACCGATCACTTCTCCCTGGGACCTAGAGTTTCCAAGAGGACCAGCTCCGCCCTCTGCCCTCGCACTCCAACCAGGTCCGCAACAGCTTCAAAATCCTTGAGGAATATCCTCACATCTCTCTCCCCAAACACCTGCGGCCACGACATCTTCATCCCCGGCAGAAGCAGTGACACCATACTGTTGCTATTCTGAACTCGTTTACTGATATACTACTTATATCTGATTATAAGTAGCACTCACCACAAATGTTATATATGTGACTTACTTTTGAAATACTATACAACTGAAGACAACGTATATTTTGAATATAATGCTTTTTCCATATTCCTGGTTCCCATTGACTTTGTGAAGCAATTAAATCCCATCCACGCCGGATACATTTTGAAGCCCATAATTCATTCGCTTCAGCTAAATACCGCCAATACCAACAAACCTAGCGTAAATTAAGCACAAGAAAAGAAAATAAACTAATAAAGTTTTTAATAGTAATACTAATATACTTTATTCCAAACAGTATTCATAATGCAGAATAAAATTCTCAGCATTTGTCACAATATTGCATCTGTTTTACGCAAAATATAAATAAAATTAAAACAAAATTAACCAGAGGAATTTGTCCACATTAACGGTATAAAGTCAAAAATATTCAAAGTACAAAATGAGAATAATAAATTTAATGATGATAATAATAATAATAACGGTGAGTTTGTTTCAAACAGTATTGTCGATTCAGTTTGCAAATTTTTGCATGTTATAGATTATTGAATCTAATGTTCTGTTGATATAGCAGCATAGTGAGGGGAAATACAAAATTAACACTTATAACACAGCTTAAATGATGTTAACACTTATGAGAAAATAAATAAATAAAAACCAGGAATTACCATTATTATAGATATAAGAAGAACAATGACAATAAAGCTTGATGTTATAAGGGTAAAGAAAATGGTTTATTTACCAGTGAAAAGAAGGTAAGCTAGTTCATGCCTGACAATATTTTCATCTCAAAAAATACGTGCCAAATATGGTGAAGTGGAATTTTTACACCTAGACGTACGTGCATAAAGTCTACTGAAAGACTTCTTGTTTTACCTGAGGAGACACAAGGTTGAAGCTGCGGGTAAAGTGGGTGCTCACAGTCTGATAAAATTTCTTTAGCAAATTTGTTGCACGATATCAAGTGCCTATCAATGATGATGTCAACGATATGGCTCAATGGGATACCACTAACCCTACTGGCAGTCTGCAGAGTTCTACAAAGTATGACATAGTCTTTTTTAAGCAACCCAGGAAAGAATAAGGGTGAACAGTAAAGAAGCATAGGTAAGATACATTAGTCGACAAACTGTAAGAGGAGGAGGGGTTGAATTATCGCTGAGTGCCTTAACTTCCTAATGTAAAAAGTCAGACGAAATATTCACTCTAGTAACTAGTGTCCAATCAAAGTGTCCACTACAGACCTACAGGAGTTCGATCGCAAGCCTGAATAGCTCACTGGTAACGTCTCTGATTGCACGTGGCATTGGGTGACCCGGGTTCTAGTCTCAGAAACAGGGACATGAGTTCCTTCAAGGTTGCAGATACATCTTGCTGACTGACTAGTGAGTGCCAACTAGCACGAAACCTAGGTCAGGTGAGGCTTCCTGTGGCCGTTTGCCTCCAACCATCTGATTTCATCAAATATTCTTTTAGAAGTCGCTAAGACATGGGAAGACCAGGATAGGTCAGAAGAAATAATTGATCCAAGATACTTAACTTTAATGTGTTCACTGAGATATATGTGTTACGCATGGCAAATTATTGCCTTTTTCATTAAGTAATGTTAGCTAGCACATGATTAGATTGCAAAACAAGGTCAGGATTGGTCAAACTATCAATCTACGAAGTATTTCACAGTTGGTTTGAACCATTTAGGAAGCTGCAAATTGTCTAACTACGTATTAACATTATAATTAATTCAGCCATAAATTATGCGACTGTTTTCAAGATTTAGCAAACGACATGAATTCAAAGAGAGGCTTTTTCTCTACTTAACAGATAAATGAATATACACTTTAAATGTTCATTATAATAAAACTTTCTTTTTGTATTTCCCAATGAATGAAAAACAAAACGATACTGTTGTTTTTACTGACATTTCGCTATTTCATCCTGCTAATAGCTTTGTCAGAGTAGTCACATTAAACCAGAATTTGCAAAATCTCAGTTTAATATATAACAACTTAAGTATCGTTCCTCAGCATGGCGTCATATGATTTCAAATCCCAAATAGAACACCGAAAAATTGATAAGGAAGACATTATGATAAGCTGTGATATTAACTCATTATAGACTAGTATCCCTATTATCGAAAGTCTTGATATCATTCCCAGTTTACCGAAATCAGATACAATTCTATCATAAGGATGTCCACTGGACACCACTGAAATAATTATGAGCTTAAATTTATATGGACAGACAAATGGCGCTGCTATGGATTTACCAGTTTCCCCAATAGTCGCTGATCTTTTCGTTAATAGATTCCAAGATAACATCTCTTCTCAAGCCTACTAACTCCTAAAATATGGTTAATATGCGTTCATTAGACTTTTGTAGTGCTAAAAGGAGATCTACACAGTTCATCCTTGGAGAAACTAAATAATCTATCTCCCAAAATCCAGGTTACTTCGGAATTAGGCAGAATCAGACGTCGGTGTACTACCATTTCTAGACTGCCTAGTTAAGAGGAGGGAAAACGGACATTTTAGTGTATCTGTATTCAGGAAGAAAACCTACTCCGACAACAAATATTTAGACTTCGGATCATCACACCCCATCAGCGCAAAGGTAACAGTTGTTTCAAGTCTTCTAAGACGAGCACACTCTCTGATGCCAAGGGATGAGAAAGAAAAAGTGGAAGAAATATCAAACATTACTGAAACTATCAAGCAAAACAACTACCCAAGGAACTTCGTCACCAAAATCAATACTCATATTAAGTCTGGTCGAAAAAGTATTCCGAAAACACGGACCTCAACAGTTGTCATTCCATATAAATCGGAGACACCAGACTATATCAGAAGAGTACTCAGTAAGCTCGACATCACAGTTTTCTTCAAAACAACCTTGTCCATATAAAACACCAAATCCCTAAGGATTCTCTATCTAATTGTGTTTATAAAATAGAGTGCTTGGAATGAGATGCAACATGCATCGGACAAACATCACCGGAGACAAATCAATATCAGAAGAAATGAACACCGTAGAGTATCTGTTCGACCACAGAGAAATCCGGTTGAACTACAAGAGCTTGAAAAATCATCAGCCATAGGTCTACACGCTATAGAATCAGGTCACAAAACTGATTTCGACAATAGTGAAACAATCCAAAAAAAGATTTCATAAATCACAAAAACGTCTAATATCATCAGAAGCACTTCATATCAAGTGGAATCCAAACCGTCTGAATAGGAATGATGGACTAAAACATAACTTTACCTGGTTACAACACCCACCCCCACCCCATGAAATGACAAAATCAACACGTATGTGATAAGCAATTTCATTATATGAGTATAATCTTAAACACTTATCAAATCCAACAATCGACACATGGTTTTGTTATCTTTACCAACTGGCCAACTTGACAACGCGAAAATGACTCCATACTGAGGAAAGATGGTTAAGTTGCTATATATAAACTGAGCGGATTTTGTAAATTCTGGTTCAATGTGACTGCTTTGATAAAGTTATTAGGAACATTAAATAGGGAAACATAGGTAAAAACAGCAAATATCGTTTTGCTCTTTTTCATTGATTGGGAAATACAAAAAATACCTTTATTATAATGAATAGCATATACCCAGTGGTCAAATTTTTTCAAACTCTTAAAAGTGAACTTGGTTTAGACATACATAACTTTAAATGTTTAGTTTAAAATTACAATTGTGGAGCAAAGGAACTGAATGCAGCTCCTATAAATGAATATAAGTAAGTCTGTGAATACATAGTTGTTGATATGAACCTTGATGATTGTCAATATTACATATTAGAAGTTATTCTATTTTGAAGGAAAGCACAGGTAAAAAACATCTGAGGTGAGTTTTTATGCTACTTTAAAAACGGATATATACATATGTTTGATTTTTCAATATATATATATATATAGTATATTATAGGATAAGACATTGCACGTTCTAGCGTCTGAGCTGCTGTTAACTTCAATCTTGTCAAAGTACTGAGACAAAAATTATTGGTTTTGAGCTTGATTTAACTGACTACAGACGTATGAATGTAAATGTTTGTGTTAAACCATTCATATACTGTTTTATAACTACAATATTCGGCAATGGAGAAGTATATTTTTGATTGGACACTAGCCAGTAACTAGTGTAATGTGTATGTCTAGTCCTATCTTCGGTGCAGACTGAATAACTCAGTGGTAACTCCTCTGATTTCAGGTGGCATTGGGTGACCCGGGTTCGAATCTCAGAAACAGAGACATGAGTCCCTTCGAGGTTGCACATACGCCTTGCTGATGAATGCCAACTAGCACGAAACCTAGGTCAGGTGAGGCTTCTTGTGGCCGTTTGCCTTCAACCATCTAATATCAACAATGTAGAAGTATTTTTGCCCCTGGTAGTGATTGTGTGCTAATTAGTACAGTTTAAAGAGTTTCCAAATAACAGTCTTACATGTCTTCAGTTGATCTATAATCAAAAGGAATGTTACTAAACATTGTGAAGGCGATGTAACTGAATAAGTGTAGATACACTAGTCTCTATGTATCCAGCAAAAAAAACGATTGAACTGGAAAAAAACATCCAATCTTAAGATGCAACGCTTTTAACAAAAACTGTTGGTCGATGAGTCCGGTAGGAACTTTAGATATGGAGGTAAAACAAAACAAAAAAATAGTGCTGCTAAAAGTAGTTCAGGAAATTCAGGCTTCAAACTTCAAGACTTCATAGGAGATAGCTAGAAACACGACTACTTAGTTCAAATGAAGTATATAAGTGCTAGGCATCAAAGCTAAGCAAATGTATGGCTTGGTTAATAATAGGAATTCTAAAAGCAGAGAAATTTGAAAAGAGAGTGAATTTTACACTCTCTTGTTTAATTTCAGCTTTTATTAAGTTACACGCTTCAAAAGTCTATAGATTAACTTTAAATCGGTTTATTCTGATAGAAGTTTTGAGTCTATTTACTTATAGGAAGTTGTGTTTTATTTTATTTATTTTTGATTTTTGATTTACAGCTTGATTCCACACCGTATTTTCAGTACAAGTATGGGATTTTCAGCATGGATATCGGTAGCCCAAATTCAGGCCGACCATAGATATCGGGTGTGCGCCGGCAGGGGCATGAACCCTGAACCATGTGCATGGTAGGCGAGAGTCCTAACCACTGTACCACCGACGCACAACTTATAACTTAATAGTTATATATATCCATTTTTGTACACTTATTGGTTTTTTTTATCACTGATTTATATAAAGGTCATAGTTGAATCATTTTGTCCCATTTCACTCTGAAAAGTATGCCTATCAAAAAAACCGCTGTGGAAAAGTTATGTGCCAATTTCTAGTTGAAGAAGGAATACACCGTGACAACTGCAATAGATGGTTTCATAGCATGTGCACAAACCCATGTCTTGCAGCATACAACCGCTGCCGCAAACCTCTAGTGAACTTGCTGTGCAGTGACTGCTGAGGTACCACTAAGTTTCGCATAACAGAATCCATAGCCACTCCCAGTGAAGCCCTAAAGCTCCTGGACTGCAAGGATCGTCCACTACAGGAGAAGAGCGAATACTGCTCAGGCACCGGTGACGTTACTAGCGTCATCGACAAGATAATACACGTTCCTGACGAGTCTCTGTAAGGAAGTGAGTGTCCTTCAGCACAAAAGAGCACCCACCATATTGCAGACAGCCATGCTGCCCCTAAGATACCGGGCAAGCCGTCCAGTGATAGTAATAGAAAGACTGGCACTTAGAAGAGGCGTACCAGGGGTCAAAAAATAGCAGCTAAAGCCGTCACTCCCCGTATTGTCAGCTCTGGTTGCATCAAAGGAACACGGGATAGACTCCGCTTACGTCGACTAAGACGTCGTGCTCAACTGCCTAATGAAACTAGACGCAGGGAAATCAATGAGCCCTGATAATATTCATTCAAAGCTTCTCAAGGAGATATCAGCATACTTAGCCGGCCCATTGACCACGATCTTCAAGCTATCTCTACTAAATAGAGTGTTACGGCAATGGCAGCTTACTAAACTGGCTTAGGGAATTCCTCATAGATAGGAGGCAGAGGGTCAGTATCAACTCAAAAATCTCCTCCTGGACAGCAGTGAGTAGCGGAGTGCCACAAGGCACGTACTCGGACCTCTCCGATTTATTTTGTATATTAATGAGTTATCTCTGCTTACCGACTCCCCTATAGTCCTAAATGCAGATGTCCTAAAAATCTGGAGACACATGAAGAGAGACAGTGATATTGCCATGTTGCAAGAAGACCTCAACAAATTGTCAGAGTGGTCCAGAGACGGATGCTTCCGGTCAATGCAGCGAAATGTGCAACCATACATATCGGACAAGCAAGCATCAGTTCCTACGAACTAGATGGAATAAGATTCGCATCACCTTGGATTCATTTAGATTTAGTTGTCATAGTAAGTCACGACTTAAAAACTACAGCACACTGTCGCGCGGTGGCTGCACGTAGTTTCAGGTTCTTATGGGCAATTCGCAGAGCCTTTACTAGAATCAACAGAGATTTGTTCACCTCCTTATATACATCCCTGGTGAGGTCAAGACTGGAAAACTGCATCCAGGCCGCCAGTCCTTATCTAAAAGGGGACTCATGCACTCTAGAAAGGGCTCAAAGGAAGGCGACACGTATGATTCTCGGCACGACTGATTTATCATACGAGGAAATACTAGAGAGTTTAAATCTTTCCTCCCTATCATACCGTATGCAGAGAGGAAATTTAATTACAATTTTCAAAATTTTAAATAGTGACTACAGACCTGACCAATTCTCTCTTTTCCTTCCCACCAAGTCGGAACATTTGAGAGGACGTAGCAGGAGAGTTCAAAAGCCAAGAAGAAATCATACTGCCGTTGAGTACTGGTTCTCACACTGAGTCATAAACTCATGAAACCAACTCCCAGAAGAGGTGGTTTCTGCGACCTCAACTGATTCATTCAAGAAGGGTTTGGACAAGCACAGCAATTTACTAGAAAAGGATTAACATAAGCTGCAAGCCTTCTATCCTCAACCAATAAATCTGAATCCGAAATCAACGCATAAAACTTCACTCTTTCTAACGATATTCGTTAGTTAGAAGAGAAAAGTACTTAAAAATTTGACTCAAATGCATAGGTAAGCAGGTTTTCTAAATTATATAGTGTTTATTCAATAAATAGAAAGTTTAAATAAAGAATAATGTAGTCACAAGTAGTGCATTCACAAATACGTTTGCTAAAAAACTGTATAGAAAATAAGGGTAACAATTCACACTTACTTGCGCACAGCGACAGAGACTTCGGGGATCCAGAAAGGAAAATATATAAATGCACAAAAACCGTGGCAGTGTCCTGGTGAAATCTACCTGATATACAGGTATTCTGTTCTCTATGAAGTGAGCTAGTGCTTCGAGCTGCTTATTTGTGCATAGCTCAAAGAGGCTTATTACTGCTTGCGTTCTTTGACTTTCAGACCATTTCGAGAACTATGAAGGGGAAAAAGTTAATAACGATAAATAATTCACTACCCAAGATAGTAACAGGCACTTCCGCTCTTCAAAAAGCTACAGCTAACAAGTAACAGCATTTTCGATCGAAAAATTACCTTTTTATTTGCATCTTTATTTGCCAGCGGTGTCCATGCACTCTTTAACTGCATCATATTGAAAGACTATCTTTTGGTAGACTAGCGTCCAAACTCTGGAAGAACAACTAGCTAACAACCTTTTGTTTCACTGAGCCAGCTAGAAAGCCTAAGAACAAAAATTCCTTTTCGTAACAAAATAGAATAGTAGGACGATGAGTAATTACTTAAGAAAACTTCCTAAAATGCAATTACCTTTGTCACAAAGAGCATTTATAAATCAAAAACTAACTCAGAATCATGGAGACAAAAGCAGTGTGTGATAGTTTCAAGATTGAACAGTGCACAATTTACATTAGTAACCCTCAATGTCCAATGGCAAATTTCAATAATAGATTCAATTCTCAGTAGACACTTTACAGTTTACTTTAGAATAAACTGAACTTTCCACGTAATTTCGCCAGATATAAAACGGATTTGGTTTCCACTTGATTCCTTTATAACCAATCTAGCCATATAACAGTTATAGATCTGGCGGGTAGGAAGTGTGATGGAAGGTTTGACATCCTATTTCTAATACCTCTAATAGGATCTTGTATGAAACTGCTGACTTCTTGGACCTCAATTTCCTATGTTTAAGAGTAATCCTGTGTGCAGAGTGGATTTTAGCTTGTGGAATTTATTTTCACCACTGCCGTAAGTCCACTCAAGTAGAGCAAAGTAGAAAATTTGTTGTGATGGGCATGTATGGTTTCTCCATAAAAGAGAGGGAAACGGAAAAGAGATTGGAAAGTTCAGGAAGACAAGATACAGAGGGAGAAAATATGCAGTAAATCAAGTAAATTTAGAAAGTAGTATATTCATAGTATCAATAATCCACACTGCTTTGCCAGAAGATGGGTGAAAACCTTTCAATTTTAGGTAGCCACCTCAGATTCTTCTAAAAATGCCTCACTGACTTACAGGGATTTTCATAAATAAAAAGCTGTAAGCAAAAGGAGAATGGATCGCACGTGGTGGAATTTTCGGAATAGTTTACGAACAATGTTAATATTGCGTTGTCGCCGTGGTGTTAATACTTCCATGAATTATTAGGTATGGTAGTAACAAATGAGGCAACAACAACTAAGCCGGAGAGGGAGATGATTTTGAAAGGGATAAAGAAGAATATCAAATAGAAAATGGGATGGAGGAGAGACCTACTACTTTTCGGGGTGTCTAGCTGTATCCGTAGAGGACCAAAGAAGTTCATGAAACTCATGATCCCTATGGTATTGCGTCCACCTTTTTTCGATTCACTTATCTCTATGACTGGAGTAACGATAAGTTTGTCAGTGACACTTGTAATTTAGGGGAACATAGGCTCCATGCTGGATTGTACTGAGTAGAGGCCCTTCTATGGTTCTTCAGTATACCCCTCACCCACCTTCATTAGCTGGCCGGTAGTAGAGACAGACATGCCATGTTTTGACTGTCTAGGTTAAAGTGTCAGTCATTTGTGTTCAGGTTGTAGGCCAAACAGAAGAGGCGGATGAAAACAAACTGTTGTCCTCGTTTCTAGCTGAAGTCGACAAATTACCCCCCTCGAAAGTTGTCAAGCGATGTAAGTAACTGATTCCCTAGCGGTTGACTCAGCGGTCACATATTTCACATCAAGGGTATCGTCGGGTTTCAGAAAAATACCTAAAAAGGTGGGTGAAATTTGCCGTAATTCGAGAACATTCGCAAGCCCACTTCTGTGTAAAAAAGTATTATATACTCGATGACGAAGTTTCGAACACAACTTATTGTTTACTGGATTTCACCACCAGCTGACATTGGTTAGAGAACCACTGGAAAACCTGGGAGTACTGGACAACTGTTTCGTCCTTATTGTTGTTGAAATAGAATAGAAATCAGTAAATTAGTTAAACGTTCGCTGCGCAAGTAACGGAGTCGAGTTATATTTACGTGACCATACTGACGACTGGACTGGCTTTCAATTTCCGTTCTACCAACAGTTGTGGTCTTTTAGACGAGTTAGGGTGGAAACGTTAATGTGTCTTTCTAGGCCCACTTCTAACCCATCGGGGTTTTCACAACATCTAATTTCAGGTGGTAGTTGGTCCCAAAGAATGCAATATTTAATGGTGAAAAAGTTTGCACTAATGGATTTTCTGTGGGTAGCCACCTTGACAAGGTAGTCGTAGTTTCGCAGCCGATATGATTTGATATTTTCCCACGTTATGGATGAGTTACTATAACAAAGTTTCCTGATAACTTTGCAGAGTAGAAATAAGTTACAGTTCACTCTCCTTAACGACAGACGTTCTAATTTCAGTTGTATTAACCTGTCAACATATTCCATTTGTTGGTCGAACCCTATTATGCGTTTCGTTAGAAATCTCTGAACACTTTCGATTTTTTTCAGTCCGCAGACCTTAGGCTACTAAATACGAGGGCACAATATTCAAGTTTGTGGCGGATACATGTCCTTTATATAGCTAGTCTTGCTTCTTGTGTATAGATGTTACGCAGTACAAAGTCAATAAGTCGTTCACAGTCAGATACAACCTTATTTGCATGATCGGAAAAGGTTAAATCTGAGTATGTTATCCTGAGATCTGTGACTGTGTTCAGTTTCGAGAGGAACTTACCACACATATATAGGCACATTCTCGGTTTCCAGCGTCCAAGGTGGGCTATACCGCACTTGTCTGGGTTGAAAGTCAATTGCCACTTTTCGCTTCAATCGCGCAGATTGTTTGTCACGTTGGTTTTTGCTTTCGACGCTCATATCATCGTACCCATAATCATATACTATCTTGAGATCATCTGCAAAGAGGTACGGCCTGCCATACTCGATCACAGAGACTATATCATTTATAAATAAGAGGAATAGAATAGGGCCAAGAACGCTACCCCGTATTACACCACTAGTTATCGCCTTTGATGAAGACAGCTGATGGTTGATTTTGACTAATTGCTCTCTTTCCGTGAGAAAAGAATTTATCCACTTGAGAAGTTAGCTAGCTCGGCAGGAGTAGAGCCATTGACAGGGATCTACTTGAAAAGTCAATATTTATGGCTTTTCGAATTTGTGTTGTTATAATTGATATGACTATGCGCAACAAATTGTGTTCAAGTTAATAATGTGGTTTATTTAGGCTGAAATTACGATTTTTTTATAGTGCTTAGTGGTACAGTCGCTTCGATTGAAAATGGGATTGATCACTGTGATATTCATTAACATGTCGAGCGCATAACTGAAACCTGTAGACGTTTTCGGGCCAATGAGATACAAATTGTCCGAACTTCCGCCAGGCTCAACACTCGTTAATAAGAATTCTTCTAAACGTGGATCGAGAGCTTACCTCAAGTATGTGGGCAAAGATCCTATCCTCCACAATCTCGGTGCTGCATTGGTTCTTTGAGACCACGTATCTCTTGCGAGCTCTCTGACTCCTAGGGAGTCTTCAACCTTGCCAAGCTTTTCACTTATCTCTCCTAAAGGTAATATCAAATCTAACGACAGAGGTGGAGAAGTGAATCCACTGTAATCAAGTAGTTGGTGAAGTTTCTTACAGGCTTACTCATGCTGCCTCCAGCCTAGTCATCTCCAACCATTGACAATGTTGGTTATGGCATATCACAGTTAGAATACCAACTAGGTGCGAGCATTACATTTGGCAAAGGGTCCGAAAGGTGTAGGAACCTGTTCAAAGAAGACTCCGCGAATAAAAAAACGCCACGCAGAAATTAGGATTATTGCTACTGAAGTTGGAGGTGAATAAGTGCGACAAATGTCCCTACTGCTTTTACCAATGAAATTTGATGATGTAACGCTCATAAGGACTGTACTGATATTTCGTTGGCAGTTCAGGGGACACAGATCATCGCTTCAAATTTCGTCAACTTTGTACTTAACGAAAATGCTGATATTTACTTGGTCGGTTAGACAGGAACAAAGTTGGTTATTGAGATAACCAGTTAATATCTTGGTGTTGATGCCACCGATAGCCCATGCGAAATTCACAAGCACTACAGTGATTTATCACATTAACACCAGTGCAACAAGGACGTCGACATCATAATGAATACCCACCCGACAAGATTTCATATAGTTTGCGCCTGAAATAACGACAGTAACAATAAATCTATGGCAAAATTAGGGATACCTATCCATGGTGAAAATAAGCTGAATCATAGTTGGTGCCATCAAGGTAAGACATAAACCGAAGATGTGGAACTGAAGTGTCTTTTCGCCTTCGGTGAGTCCCAGCTCTCAGATTCATGGGCTGTGAGCGTTTCAGACTTCGAAACTGTAGACTACAGATATGATATCGTCGCTGTCAAGTCACTTACTCTTGTCAGCAAACAAAGAAACAGAAAGATGCTTGCAACTGCAAAGGCCTGAGCAATTCAAGTTTATAAACGAGGTCTCTGTGCATAAAGTGAAATTTTCGTCACTCTGAATCTACCATGGCAACAGATTTTACTTATTAACTGCTTTTATCAATGTTATTAACACTTTATTCTACCTCTTATTATTATTCCTAATTCGTTGAAAACTTTTATCAATGACATTATCTTAACTCATTTCAGCATCATTATTATAACTGTTACCACTAATATTATTTGGTTCGCGATTCTTGATTTATTCTGTAAGGCCTAAGTGTTTATCTAGGTGACGTAGTTGAAGCCCAATACATTTCACCTTAATTTTAGTCTCTCATACCCCCTCCCTTATCTGTTTGAACATGTCCTAAAAAACATCCACACGTACCGTTTGGCGTGCAGTTTATTTGCTGACTAATCTTATATCTCCCAGTGTATTTTAATAGTATATATATACATATCCCTGTACTTAGAGTATTCAGCCGATGAGTTCCAACGAAATTTGGTGGGTTCATTAAATCCTGCTTTATTAACCTTTGTTGCTTGTTTTAAATTAGTATCTGGAAATAAATGTTGCCAAAACTTGAACTTGTTGAGTTTGAAAGGGCTTCAGGAATTACAAATCATGGGGACCCCTCCAGAAACTACAGGCAAGGGAGTTGAAGTTAGCCTTAAACATTAATCTGTTATGCCAACCGAGACTCAGGTCGTACGTGGCCATGAAAGCAAATCTACGCCCTCCGCCTGAAGTCACAAGTTTTTCCTCAATAAAATCGATGCCACTCCCCTCACAAAAGAAGAGAGAAGCCAAGCTGAAACGACCAGAAAAGGCAAGATGTATAGCACCAGAAATTTATTTTTCGTGGAGAGCACCTATCCTGGTCACTAAACGATGGAGTGGTTTCATATGTGTTTGTGCCATTTTCTTGACTGGCCTGAATGCTACTACAGAAAAACTCTATTATATTCTGTCAGTTCTTGACGAGCTGCTAGGCGCTGAGAATAGCAGAAGAGTCTTTGAAGATTACTTTGACTGATACACACTTGCAGGTTGAAGTTTCAAATGAGTTTCGCAAGCTGATAGCGATAAACAAACAACATATTATCCTTTAGTTGGTTGACGGTATCGACGTTCGCGAGTTCTACGGATTATACTAACGCAAGATCTTACACCAACAACCACTATAGTGTTCGTTCTTCGAGTACCAAATGGTAAAGCAAAAGACCAGATTTTGTCGTCCAAATACGATATATATTTTGGGACCAAATCGCGGGTAGGAATGAATGCTTAGCTAGCTAGTAATCGTGCACGCACGTGACACGACGAAGCACCAAATGGCGGGGATGCTTGACCGTAAGCCTTCAGCTAAACAAGTCGACTTAAACAGTGATGGTCAGCATCCAATGTTGAGTGATGATTGCTGTGGTCAATAATTTTGGGGAATTATTTACCGCTACAGCTCACTCCCCCCCTAGTGGGTTTGTGAGGACCCTAAGACATGACCAGCCGGAAGTAAAAAAATCCCGATGGTTCCCTGACGGGTGAAAAAAATCTTCCGAGCGGCTTGATGGAGTGCCTGCTGGTCTGTCTTCCTATGCTAATAGGGTGTCTGTACATAGCTTCCTGGATGTTGTCCGTTGGATCCCGTGCTTCGTTTGTTTCCTGTCCAGTGCCCGTTGCACCTGGAAAAGAAAACAAGAATGCTGAGAACCTTGTCAAGAAAAATGAACCAAATAAGCGTTTTTTTTACCAAAAAAGATATGACATGCATCTACTATACAGTAAAATAATTTAAAGTTCAATATATCGGGAAAAAAAATATACATCTAATTTAATTTTATGTACGGTTATAGGAAAAACATCATTTACTTGTGTTAAATGACGCAACATAAGAAACAATTGATGTGTCACTCAGTTATGTGAAATAGGTATGAAGGTATTCTGGGAATCTAACGTGACGTCCAGGAAGCGTTTTCTTAGAGTGATCGACCGAAGTAGCCAGTGGGCGAATGCCCTGACAGTCAATAGTGTGACCCAGAAAATCGAGTGAGTCAACGCCTATTTGACACTTCTGTATATTGATGGTAACACCATGTTGGCGTAACCTTTCAAATGCCAAGTCCAAGTGTCTAAGGTGAGTTTCCTTATCTGGACTGGCAATGAGGCAGTCGTCTAAGTATGCATATACAAAGTCGAGACCGCGAAATACTTCGTTGATGAAGCGTTGGAATGTTTGGGCCGCATTCCGGAGGCCGAATGGCATACGTAGAAATTCGAAGAGTCCGAAAGGCGTAATGATAGCCGTTTTCTGGATATCTTCCGTTGCCATCGGGATTTGGTTATATGCTTTAACCAAGTCGATTTTGGAGAATATAGATGCTCCAGATAACGTTGCCGTCAAGTCGTGTATGTGAGGCAAAGGGTAGCAATCAGGGGTTGTTTTGGCGTTCACTCGCCGGTAATCACCAGTGGGTCGCCAATCGTTACTATCTTTTATTGGAACCATATGCAATGGGGATGCCCATGGACTATTCGATGGTCGAATGATGCCAAGGGTGAGCATATGGTCGAATTCGTTTCTGACAATTCTCAGTTTGTCAGGAGCCAGTCGTCGTGCTTTAGATGTCACGGGCTGTCCTGAGGTTATGATGTGGTGCATAACATTGCTGGTTATACACGGGAGGTTGTTAGATGGGCAATTCAGTTCCGGATATTTGTCAACAATCGGTTGAAAAGTTGGATCGAGGATTGCTTTCATCTTAACGATTGACAAGCTGGGGCCTACGTAAGTTATGCCTTTGATAGACAAACTAGTAGTGTTGTCAATTAGTCGTTTACGGCGGACGTCTACGAGCAAATCATGATGATTAAGTAAGTCCGTGCCAATGATGGGCATTGTGACGTCAGCGATTAGGAAAATCCACTGAATAGGTTTGCGTAAACCTACGTTCAGATAGACGTATTTCCGACCATAGGTTGCAATTGGTTTTCCATTTGCAGCCTGTAGGTTGAAGTTAGGATCCTTCTGTCGATCTGCTGCTGTAGCAGGAAGGACGCTGACTTCGGCGCCTGTGTCGACTAGATATCTAGTCTGGCTAATTACATCATGGATGTAAAGTAAGCGGCTAGTGCCACCGGCGACGGTTGCCGCTAACGCGTGCCGGCGGGATAGTTTCCCACAGACTTGGAGGCTTTGCCGAAATCACAAGGTTTTCGACAACATTTCGCTTCCTTGCCATAGGTGTTGTGATACCAACACCAGTCAGGATTTCTGAGAGAACGTGTGTTGGACTTAGATCGTCCACGTGCGTTTTGCCGTTGAGGGGATCTAGAACGACGGTTTGAGGAATTACTAGGCTTGTTTGACCTAAGCATCTGCTGGACGGAGTTGCATAACTCTATCATTGCAGAATCCCTCTTCGAAGTCTGTTCGGTAACAGAGTATACTTCGGTGACTGGCCGTTTCGTTATCTCTAGAATTCTATCTGCAGAGACAGCTAAATCATCTATGAGAACACCCTGAAGTGTCACAAGTACAGTCTGAACTGACTGTGGCAGTTCGGATAAAAATAGTTCTCTGAACAGTCCTTCATCGAACTGACTTTGGCCAATGATCTCTTTCATTCTTGCCAGCATGCTCACGGCTGACTGATCTGCTAACTCGATGTTACGAAATAACTCATCCAGACGTTGTCGATCTGTGAGAACGTTTCTCTTGAGGATGGATGCTTTTAGCAACTCGTACGAGTTACTTACCGACATCTGCAGAGTTACGCACTTGCTGAATTCCCGCGGTAGGGCGTGAATAACTGCAAGGAACTGTGAACGTTGATCAGTTATGCCATGTTCACAAAAATCGGACTCAGCAATCTGAAACCACGTTTCAGCATTATCTGGCCAAAATGGTACTAGCTGAATTGTTTTGGCGGTTGAGCGAATCTGAATAACCTTGGGGCTAGGATCACTCATGACGAAAAGTGTGCCGATAACAATATAGTACAAGAATAAACACAAAAAGGAACGAACTCACCGGGATTATCTGCGTGTGAATTGAAGATGTAGTTCGTGGTCGGGCTCACCAGTTTAGGGGGGCTGTATGTATCGACGTTCGCGAGTTCTACGGATTATACTAACGCAAGATCTTATACCAACAACCACTATAGTGTTCGTTCTTCGAGTACCAAATGGTAAAGCAAAAGACCAGATTTTGTCGTCCAAATACGATATATATTTTGGGACCAAATCGCGGGTAGGAATGAATGCTTAGCTAGCTAGTAATCGTGCACGCACGTGACACGACGAAGCACCAAATGGCGGGGATGCTTGACCGTAAGCCTTCAGCTAAACAAGTCGACTTAAACAGTGATGGTCAGCATCCAATGTTGAGTGATGATTGCTGTGGTCAATAATTTTGGGGAATTATTTACCGCTACAATCCTTTGATGTTAAAAAAGTCCTAGCCGTATTCTATGACCAACTATGCACGTGGTCAAGGTTCCGGTCCCCAGCAGACGCAATCCCCATTCTCTCTAAGCCGGTACTAAGCCCAACTAAGAGGAGAGGTTAGGCGCGAGGCTAGCAACCTCACCACGTAAAAATAAGACCATCACTATAAAAAATTCATAGCCCTAGCTTTAAAGTCCTATGTTCCACTTCGAACCTAGCGGAATAAAATAATAAGAAATAAGCTATTTTCCAAGAGAATTTGACCCTACCCCAGTGGGCAGGAATGACAATGCGAACGCATCTAAGAGCAGAGGAATGCAAGTTCCTCCTATAATTCGTATTTGAGATTGGTGCATGACCAAACTCAGCGATCAGATTTCAGAGCAATTTTATAATTAATAATCGCTTCTCATCTTACTTTGTTCAATTTGTGATATTTTTCATCTTGTTCGCCTGCATGGAATATAATCTGGTATCCATCCTGAAATCAGATTTCCAGCATTCATACTTGTTTCGTATTGCTTTCGCACAAATATCTGATTTGTCTCCATGGCAGTGAAGATAAATTAGCCTAATCTTAATACTCTGTGGAACAAACACATAGCTCAGTTGCCTCGGGTAGTTTGAACATGACAAGAAAAACACCAAGATTCTTTGCATAGTGTAGTAGTAAGCAGTTCCTCTAAGTTGTTGGTCTACATAATTCATCACTCAACACTAGATGCTTACCTTCACTGTTTCAGTCGACTCACTAAGCTTAAGGTTTGTGGTCAAGCATCCAACCCACTTACCATGCTGTCGCGTCAAGTTCTTTCGTTCGTGCACGACCCCCAGCTGGCCAAGTATTTAACTCCACACTACGATTTGATCTGAAAATATATTTCGTATATAGGACCATCATTTTGGTGTAGGTGTTGTAGGTATATAAAAACACGCCAGTGTATGCGCGCTTCACTTAGATGTCAACACTCCCTCAAACCCTTAAATAGAAATGCATCAAATGGCGTAAATGTAAAGTTGCTCCTAATAGAATATCCAGACTTCGTTATACACAATATGATGGGAATTTCGAGAGGAGATGGGGAAGTTGTAAAGATATGGTATAAAACAGCAAACAGCTCCAAGTAAAACATACAGTGTGTGTATCAATGACATTATGAAATCTATAGAATGCAGTCAGTAAGACCCAAGAACCAGCTGTATGTAAATGACGTTGTGTGAGCTGACCACTATTGGAAAAAATGAGTAAACTGCGCATGGAATAACGTCAATAGGTAATTTTGTTTTGAGAGAAACTTTCGACAATATGAACTATTCGTTTTTATATAAAAGAATACATCTTTCAGTGTCATAATACAGTGAAACTTGTCAGCACATCTCAAGTTTAACAGATGGTATTATGTTGTTCACACTTCATCATAATGCGTAATTACTAGTTTAAATTACACCCCGTTTCACTATCTATCTCCCAGATAACGTTGACTTATCAACTTCAGCATTTTGATCAGATTGTTCATCATATAATTTGTAATACAGTCAGAAAAAATTCAAAAATGTACTAAAAATAGATAACATAAGAACTTTGTAGTGAAGTTAAGGTATGGAAACCCGGAAGAATGAGCGCGCCAATGACCTAAGAGAATTCAAACAAAGTAAAGTGGTGAAACAAGAAAAATAACACTATTATCACTTTTGAAAAAGTGGTAAAAGAAATAAAAGGATGTGGAGCACGATATCTGCCTGCCATATGGTTAGGTTATGGCATACGACGAAGTCAAAATTTAAACACCAACAAATCCCAACGGAAAAGTGACCTTGAACGTACCAAACACATGAAAATGGTAATTTTTAAGTATAAAGTTAATATCAACGGCGTGGAATTGTTACGCAGGTTGTCTCTCTCTGGCGTGTGACAAAAATGGCCCTCACATTTGGATTGGACTGTCAACAGAACGATGATACCATATTCTTTATACTTATTCATCTACGCCTTCTAACTCTAATCTTTCTTTAACCTAACCATGTCGCGAAACTATAGAAACTAACCCTAATCAAACTAGGGCCAACCATAATATCTCGCTTATTAGATTAACCTAACCCTAACGTGTCTCTAACCCAAACCTTGACTTAATCTTTCTTAAACCTGTGGTAGTGTGACACAGACAATGGGTTCCAACGAAATATTATTCTCACATACTCTCACAGTTCAGTACTGCATTAACAACAGAACATTCCATTTCGTTTAGTTTAATGTAAACCAAAATCACAAGTTCAGTGATTGGTTAAAGAATATAAAACTGTATGGATATAAATATCGGTTTGATCACTTGAAAATATACCTTGGCTTCCGTGTCTTGCCTTCTGCTGTCACAAACCTACCGAGAACTTACTACATATCCCGTTTAATATTAAAACATCTTTCTAATCATGTTTTATCCATCATTCTAGTATAATTTATCCGATTTCACTAACTTGCTCATTGAGTGCTTCAAGGTCACAATGGTGTGGTCGTAATCCATTGTCACTTACTGGTGCCTAAAGTTTAACTATAACTTGAGATGGATGAAGACTGGGCTCACATTAGGGACGCGAATTTATCTTTTCAGTGAAGTTGATCCTCTGGGTGTGTATTCCTTTACACCCAGGGAACACATGAGGATAAAGATACTTGTTTAGTGGTTGAAGGTATCGACGTTCGCGAGTTGTACGGATTATACTAACGCAAGATCTTATACCAACAACTTCTATAGTGTTCGTTCTTCGAGTACCAGAGATAAAGCAAAAGACCAGATTTTGTCGTCCAAATACGATATATATTTTGGGACCAAATCGCGGGTAGAAATGAATGCTTAGCTAGCTAGTAATCGTGCACGCACGTGACACGACGGAGTACCAAATGGCGGGGATGCTTGACCGTAAGCCTTCAGCTAAACAAGTCGACCTAAACAGTGATGGTCAGCATCCAATGTTGAGTGATGATTGCTGTGGTTAATAATTTTGGGGAATTATTTACCGCTACACTTGTTTCACTATAATATAAACACACAAACCTGTCAACAATACTGTGAATTCAACCTCATTTAAAATACAAAAACAACATTCTGCGTTTTAGACACTTCTTAAAGTAATAACACAATTATCTAAATTAGGATAGTACAGGGAAAGATTTTCATTTAAAGAAATACCAAAGCTAATTTTAAAAGTGTAAAGCTAACAAATTCAGGAAAAAGATATCATGATGATTTATTGTAAAAAAAAAAACGGATTTACCTATGAAAATTAATGACATTCACCTTTTATCATACGTTTTCATACGATTTATCAATGAAAATACAATATGTGACAAGGTCGTTAGAACCACAAGGTCAACATTAAAGTACGTTTAAACTAATTGTGAGAAATTCTGTTGAGTATTAAAAAAAAATTCAGACGTTGTCAAATAAGTGGCGACATTTAAAGGCAACTGTAAATATATTCAATAATAATAATAACTTTAGTGGAAATAATTATAGACAAACTTATGAAACGAATATTGTTTAGTGACTCTGAATATAAATAAGATGGAGAATTCAAAATCAATGATTTAAATTGATTTAAATATTATTCCCTTGGGTTCTTAGTGGAACATAGGGCTTCAACAACACATCTCCACTTCGTCCTATCTTCTGCTGTCCTATTCAACTGGGTCCACGATTGCGCATATTCTCTCATCTCCTCCTTCCCACACGATCTTCTCCATATCACCTTCACACTGACTACCCACCCGTCGCTTCTAACCAGTCGACTGATGGCCTGCACTATGCAGTGTCATTCGACGGTTTCCTCAGCGTATGCTACATTGTTTTTGAACAACCGCCTCTTGGTTGGTTTGTTTGCAGCCAGTTTCTTGTTACTAATTCTTTCTGGCCAGCCATTTTCTCTGCAATATGGTGATAAAGCTCTGTAACTTGTTGAAAATCCTATTCGTGACGTGCAGTACAAGTTTCTGACCCGTAGAGAAGAAGTGGCTGGCTTGAAATTTTTGTTGAAAATGCGACTGTTGTTTTTTATACTGAGTCAGTGAAGCAGGAGATCTTTCAAAGTGGTTTCAGGTTGATGGAGGCATATCTTGTCTTTCCGATTCTGATTGGCTTTCACGTTTTCAACTATTCCAATTGGCTGTGGTTGAAGCCATGCTTCCTAGATAATTGAAGGAAGTAACCTCTGTCGAATCTCTCTCGTTGATAGTGATTGGTACTGGTTATTGTTGTTGTCGTTGGTTGGTTGTCTGGTTATCTTCATCAGTTTCGTCTTCTCTATGCTCACCTGGAATCCTCTCTTCGCTGCCTGCCTCTTCTGACATAAGGAAAAAAACTTGGGCACTGTGGTAGAGTATAACTCCATTATGAATAAAATTTTATTTTGATAAAATCACACAGTGTTACACAGTAATATTTACTGCCTTGCTTCTTGAAACGAGAAAGTCGTGTGACTACCTTGATATGATTATGAGCAATAAATCATGCTCAAAACGTCATCCGAAAATATTACTGTATAACACTGTGTGATTTTATCAAAATAAAATTTTCTCTATAATGAAGCCTCTTCTGATAGTTTGTTGGTTTTTGCCTGTAGGTTTTCGAGTTTGTGTGACATTAGACGTATATCATCCACATGCGAAATCTAGATCTTCTAGAATCTCCTTATCGGTCAGTGTTGCGTATTCCTGCCTTCTTACTCCCTGTACACAGTCTGACGCACAAGCCAGTCCACCAGAATTAAGAATATCATCAGTGTTAACAGGCAGCCTTATCTTACACCTGTATGCACTTCACCTGATACGTGATCGTGACGAAATCTAGATTGAAATTAATCCAACCACTTACAGAAGCCTTCAGTGTCTAAATATTGACCTCCAGCTCACTGATGGCTACTAAATGGATTTTCTGAAGTCGTACTGTAAAATCTTGACTAATGAGGTCCACTGTGTTGAGGTGAAATGGATGTCCACTGAAGAAATTCTTTATGAGATTACTTCTGTATCACGAATTGAGAGAAGTTAAAATTGCACGGGTCATTGAATTCAAGCCCTGTTGGCTAAATACTCGACAAACTTGTTGTGATAAACTAATGGAGCTGCGTATGTACACTGCTGAAAGGTCTTAAACTTCGACGGGACAATCATCCCGTGCTCCATGGCTTCAAACTACACTTAAATGATGTCCATCCGAGACGGCATCTATGTTATAATTCATCCAAAACCCTTCACAAATCCTTAACATAAATGCCCGTAAACACATCACACTATTTCAAATACCTCTCCCCCCTTGAAAGACATGAGAATAATAATAATATATTCTCACTTTTTACATGAGGGACGCCAGTTTACAGGCATCATCAATATGATAAATTACATATACGATTAGTAAAAATGTTTAATAATAGTAATTTAATAAAATACAATTTTTTCCTACCTGTGTAGGACACACCAATTGTACAGGCATGGATAAGTATTATTTAAAATACATAAATTTGGTTCATGGTTAAATTATTAGGTTGCAGTCATTTTGTCTATGGGAACAATATGATAACCAGTCATTCAATGGAACACATCAAGAAATATAGAAATATTGTCTTCGCATTAACAAAAAAAACCCAAGTATGTTTTGGATGGATTACAAATCCTTGGGAAAAAAATAAAGCTTGAAGTAATTCCTCCATATAGCTTTGGTGTGTACGGCATCCAGTCTTATTCTTGATTTAAATCCAAATTTGATAATAATTTAAAATAAGTGATACACTTGTATACTTTTGTCAGCATTTTCATCGTAACATCACAAGTGAATTGTACTCAATGTAGACTAATAATAGTGACAGTTTATATATTCTTATAAACGGGTATTTTCAAGAAATGCAAGTTATTTTTGTAGACACGATAAGTTATGTTGTAAGATACAATCGTGAAGTATTATAAATCAATACTTTTTTTATTGGTATAAAGGTGTATTCCACAACTGTAATCCAGGTTGCGTAATGCGTAATTCAGGAGGGAATTGTAAGATATGGGACCAATAATGTTTGCAGATCATTTGTCATTGTAAATGGTCAAATATCCACATTCTTCATTCTCATTCAAAAAGTCAAATGGAAGCTGAAATGGTGAGAGACAAAAGAAGACAAATAACAACAACGCAAAAGAAAGCAAGTGGAGTACTTAGAGAGTGATTAATATGTATATATACATTTATATTCTGTTTAGTAATTATAGTTATTTTGGTGCACTAACTAACTATTCCCGTGATGTTAACTTTTATATTGTGTGAACTAATATTATTGTCGGGTGTAAAAATGTCTATCATGTACTTCCAGTAATATAAAAAATTTTATAATTGTAATTTGTTGTAACTACACGTATACATATATATATATATATGTATATATGTATATGTATATATATATATATACAGTACTGTATTTAACTACAAGATGGTTTCGAACATCTGCCATGCCATCAACTGAAACAATTGCAAAGAAGAGACAATTTAATTCCACCGTGAACTCACTACAACTAATACTTTGATTACAATACCAGTCAGGTTTTTATCTTATTGATAACTTCCAGAATTCATCAATCAAGTCGACTCCAAGGCATCGAGAAGAGCAGTTGGCCGATATATGCTAAAAATGAGACAGACTATTTAGGTCTAGGGAAGTCAGACAATTAGGAAATTCAGAAATTTAGATGAATAACAATATTTCAGGCAAGCTTACCGATTATTTACCTTAGTAATCAATAATTGTATAAAGAGAATAACACTAACGATGAATCGATTAAAGATTAACAAAGCCAAACAGTATGGGTAAAATTTATTTTGATAAAGTCTCACACAGTGGTGTTATACAGTAAGTAATATTTACTGATGACCACGTTTCGAGCACATTTTATTGGTCATAATCATATCAAGGCACTACTCATACAACTTTCTAACTTCGTTTATATAATTCCATTATTTCCACTCATCGCTTGACTTGATTGGTAATAGTATTTTCCATAATTCCGGTATGAGTGATGAGTCATTCCTATTGGACGGGTTTGGTGTAGACTCGATGAACAAGGATTCAATAATCAACCTCTCTCCGTCTCCACCTACCCATATTACTTCTTAGAATTTTGACCCTCTCCCACCATGCTATTGTGTAGTTGTGTGTTAATACATGCAGTGCAATTGCAGAGCTTTTTTCTAATTTACTTATCATTTTTACCCTAGCTAAATTCTTATGTTATGACAATCTGACTACCCCCACCCGATCTACTAGTTTGACCTATATAGTTGACTTAACTCACAGTCATTGCAAGGTATTTTGTAAATTATATTATTTTGTCTAATTGGGTCAGTTGGGTCCTTTAACCTACAGAGCGTGTACTAACTGAGTGAGTTTGTAGGTTTAAATGCCACTCTAATTCCTGCTTTATTAAGAATCCTGCGTAGGGTCTCAGATGTCCCCTCCTTATATGGTATGAGTACCCTGATATTGTTATGAGCAATAAATTGTGCTCGAAACGTCATCAGTAAATATAACTGTGAGATTTTGCTGGTATAAGACAGTTGAAGGCAATCGGCCACAGGAAGCCTTGGACCTAGGTTTCGTGCTAGTTGGCACTCGTCAGCAAGGCGTATCTGCAACCTTGAAGGAACTCATGTCCCTTCTGAGACTCGAACCTGCCGATCGCCTCCAACTATCTAATATCATCAAATCAATGTGTGCACCATGATGGCGAGTTACCTAGAATGGTGGCCACATTGCAAACCTGACTGATAGAATTCAGTCTGCACCAAAGTAAGCACTAAACACATTACACTAGTTAGTGACTAGTGTCCAATCAAAATAATGTGAGATACTATCGAAATAAATTTAACCACATTGGAATTATACTCTACCATAGTGCACAAGTTCTATACTTTCATCGAAGCCAAACATGAATTACTCTTTTCGGCGATATCATTCTCAAGCTGTACAATCACAAATATTTTATATGCGAAATTGTCTTTGCAACAAAAGAAATATTTCCAAAGATGCGTGTCATTAGAATTGTAGATTTTAGGGTGAGCAGTTAGTTACGCAATGAAGAAGGCGTTAATCGAGCAGAAACTCAAATAAAGAATAACTATAGATATAATTATAAATCTTGGGCACTGTGGTAGAGTATATTATTAAGGAAAGAATAACTAATTAAATTGAGTGAGGTAATATAATTGACAGTCGGTGGCATAGTGGTTAGGACGCTCGCCGACCATGTACATAGTCCGGGGTTCGATCCCCAGCCGACGCACTCCTTTACCTCACTGAGCCAGAAATAATGCTGGTAAAGAGGAAAGATTGGGCATGAGGCTAGCAACCCCATCCTGTAAAATAAACACTGCTACAGAAACTTCAAGCCACTAGCTTGAGGCCCTATGTTCCACTGGAGAACGCGAAGGAAAAAAAATATAATTGACGGGGTTGAGTAGAATTCAGCTAAAATTGAACGAGAGTCAGGTTAAAACAGTGGTAATGAGGGGTGATGGAAGAAAATAATAACGCAATTAAGAAGCGAAAAGAAAAATTACGTATTTGGTGTTAAGATATATCAAGTCAACTGTAGATTTAATGACTGAACAAACTTCTTTTTTATGCAGAGTCAAGGTTTTTATACGTAAAATCGCCATTGCTTCTGAGGTTTGAAAAAGTTTGGCTCGTACTTTTTTAGCAGGATTCCCACATATTCTGTAGATAAATTTGAAGTTGGTTTGTGGGTTAGCTTGGTGTTCAGATTCGATCAGGTGTTCCAGAATAGAGCTGTGGTGGTTGGGTAGATCTTTTTTTCCTCCTTTATGAAACCATGAGGATAAGTGTTCAGTGATGCGCTTGTATAGCAGACACTGAGTACGGCCGACATACTTAGCGAGCTCCACACAAGCAAGTGAATTGGTAGATGCACACTGATGAGGCTAACAGCAGTACCTTATCCTTCACGTTCATGAGAATCATTGGTTTCGTAGAGAACGTTATTCAAAGTTCAGCTGCAAAGAAGGTTTCCAACCGATTAACGCTTCCGACATTACTTAATTTTTATCTGAAATTTACAATTCTAATGACACATCTTTGGAACTATTCCTTTTGTTGTTAAGACACTTCACTATATAAATGTGATTGTACAGCTAGAGAATGATATCGCCGAAAGGAAAAACTCTTCGCTGAAGGCCTCTACTTCTATATGATCCAGTGGGGGATTTTCAGGTCTCGATAAAGAAAGGAAGACGAAATTTGCATTATAAAATGATATCATTCTATTTCACAGGTTCTCATCAGCTTACTGCAGACTACCTGAAATTACAATGGTTATATAAATGATAATAACATACTTTAATGTTTGAGGGTCTTAGTAGAGAAGAGATAAAATTGACGCATCCAAAAAAGAATGAAAGCATTACAATTTTTAGTTTAAGTTATCATCATCAATTTATACGCTTTTAAAGTTGAAAAGAGTGGGGAGGGGTGGGACAGAAAACAGAAAAATTGATTAACAGAAACAATGTTAGCTTGTAGGTTCACATAGCAACTCCAAAAAACAAAGGCGCTTACAGTTTATGAGATTAAGATTTGTTCAGTGAGTTGAGATCACTGAATTAGATGACTAATTATTGTAATCAAAATCAAAATTCAGTTACCAAGGGAGTGAGAGGTTAATCACACTCTCTTTCTGTATGCATAAGTCTGGTTTAAATCGTTCGATTGCGATCGCGATTGTCGAATATGTCAATATTGTCAACTTCCTTGGAAAATTGGTAGCTATCCTCCAGGCTATGGGTTGCAAATTTAACTCGAATTGGCTCTATAGAATCAGCTAACCATCGAGCTAACTTGTGGCATGGTGAGTCAATCATTGACAAGATTGGTCTTAAAGGCACATTTGCTTTATGGATTTTTGGTAGGCCGTAAATAGACGGTAGGCGTCCACCTTTTGACTTCAGTTTATTGTATGTTTCGCTGTTGATTAGTTTCTTCATTACAAGTTCTTTGAGACATTTATTTACTTTATTTTCAAACGACGTTGTGGCATCTTTTTTGTTGTCTAGTTGGAATTTTTCTTTGTCGTTTAGAATTGTCATCATTTTATGAATATAATCGGCTTTGTTCATTATAACAACCCCAGAGCCTTTATCAGGTCTAAATATGACGATTTCATCGTTCTCATATAGTTTCTTCAGAGCTATTCTATGTTCTTCGGTCAGCATCTTCTGCTTCTCCATTGGCGATATGTTGTATTGGTTAGGAATATCAACGAGTTTAAACTTTAGCCATCCTCTTTTATCTTCGTCTAAGGGTTTCAGGTCGTGTATTTGATGGTATAAGTGTTCGAATTGTGCTTGTGTATCTATACGTCTGATCTGCTTCTTGGGGACGTGAAACTTGAATCCTAGAGATAAGGCTTCTAATTCGATTTTGTTTAATTGTAATTTTGATAGACTACAGACGTAGCGTTCAGGTGATTCTGGGAATTCTTCGATTAGCTTCTCTTTCACCAACGCTTTTGTCAGCTGGGTTTCATAATCCTCGGATGTTTTTGATTGTAGCTCTTTGATAAAATTCATGACTTTAAGCCAGCAAATAATATTAAGCTCGCTCAGTAGGGTATCATAGGTAGCCAGACGAGATTTCAATTCGGAGAGGTACTTGTATGAAGATTCGATGTGAGATTTTGTTATTCGACGGAGATTCTTTTGAGAAGGTAGGAGTTTAGCCGATCGCACTTGTTTCAGGAACTGCCGTGGGAAACAACCTGTTTGCAAACACTGTTCATAGAACCTGATGTTTGTTGATTCTCTAGATATTGTGCATCGTACGGTCACCACCTGATATGGTTTGGGCAAGGAGGCGTCTTTTCAAGAACTTCATACAACTGGTTCCCTTGATAAATTTCGATAAAGAAAGGAAGATGAAATTTGCAGTATAAAATGATATCATTCTATTTCACAGGTTCTCATCAGCTAACTGCAGACTACCTGAAATTACAATGGTTATATAAATGATAATAACATACTTTAATGTTTGAGTGGTGGTAGTAGAGAAGAGATAAAATTGACGCATCCGAAAAAGAATGAAAGCATTACAATTTTTAGTTTAAGTTATCATCATCAATTTATACACTTTCAAAGTTGGGGAGGGGTGAGACAGGTTTCTCAACACATGGATATTTTTGACGACAATAAAATGATTTAGTGGAAAACTGGTTAGCCTATATAATAAAAATAATTATTTATTTAATTCGAATTAAATGGCTTACATGATAACATAATGGGCAGGACTAGAAATTGGCAAAGTTAGAGAGTAGGAACCCCAGTGTGTGTGTGTGTGTAGGGGTGGGTGGGGTGGAACGAGCACACACCAATGGTCGTGAAACGACTAATTGAGGCAGAATAAAAACAGCAATTTTTCGTCCTTAACTCAAGTCTCACCTGATTCTTTCCTTAACTTAACATTGAACTAAACAGATATTAGGTTTATTATATATGTTTACATATAAGGAAATTAGTTGTGCAACAGAAATGTTATACTGGTCATCATTAGTAGAACAACTAGAACTTGACATTTGAACACATACGCCCACACTTTCACGTTTTAATGATAACCACTTTTAATGGAGAGTCTCTTTTTTAAATTTCCCACCAAAATATAAACAGACTATTCTATGTGAAACGGTGATTGAACATTGAAACATGTTGAACATTAGTCAAAGAATAACTGTTTTTTTTAATACCAAAACATGGAATCTTTAAGATCAAACAATTTGAGAGAAGTGTGTGTGTATGTGTGTGAGTAAATAAGTGTTAGCAGATTATAGTTCAAAATTTGCATATATATATATATATATTAATAATATGATTCCTTATAACACTAAATTGATCATCGGATATTTTAGGATGTTTCGTTCAAAGTGAACAATCATGAATGACAATCAATAATAAATATTAGTAATTGGTAGTGAAAGAAGGGCGACTTAGGACTCTGTAAGAACTGGCAAGGAATCATGCTCCTGTCGACGCCAAGTAAAATCCTGAGTCGCATCATTCTGGAGAGGATGAAGGACGCACTGGATACAGAACTCCGACCAGAACAAGCTGGATTCAGGAAAGGCAAATCATGTTCTGACCAAATTGCAGTTCTATGCATCATCATTGAACAAAGCATGGAATGGCAATCAAACCTCTACATCAACTTTATAGACTTTGAGAAGGCCTTCAACAGCGTTGACCGCGAAGTAATTTGGAAGCTAATCGAGTACTACGGTGTACCCCAAATATTCACCAACCTTATTCAACAGCTGTACGACAACGGCACATGTCAAGTGATCCACAACGGAAAACTCAGCGAGGCTTTTGGAGTAAACACAGGAGTCAGACAAGGGTGCTTATTATCACCAATGATATTCCTAATTGTGGTGGACTGGACTGGATTATGCGTCAGACAGTGGGAAACGAGAAGACAGGGATATCCTGGACCGACGCGAAGAACCCAGAAGACCTGGATTTCGTGGGTGATTTATGTTTGATGTTCACACAAAATCAAAGACTTACAAGCGGAAACCGACAAACTGGTCGAAGAAGCAGCCAGAGAAGACAGGACTCCGGGTGAATATAGACAGGACGGAGGTTATGAAAATAACCAACCAACAACAACAACAACAACAGCAACATCCAGCGCCAATCACCATCAACGGGAGGGATTTGAAAGAGGTTACTTCATTCACTTATCTAGGGAGCATTGTCTCAACTACAGCAGGAACGGACGAGGATGTCAAATCGAGAATCGAGAAGGCGAGAAACACATTCATCAACCTGAAACCAATCTGGAAATCTTCGTCACTCAGCATCAACAACAAAATGGTTCGGATTTTCAATACAAACGTCAAGTCAGTCAGTTCTTCTATACGGATCAGAAACTTGGCGGGTCACAAAGAATATTTCCAACAGCCTGTTGCAAACCTTTATCAACAACTGTCTTCGCTCTATACTGAAGATCAGATGGCCGGAAAGAATCACAAACAAGAAACTATGGGAACAAACAAAACAAGAACCAATCGCTCAACAAATATGCAGGAGAAAGTGGAAATGGATTGGACACTCGCTGAGGAGGCCACTGGGTGACATCGTGCGTCAGGACCTCGAGTGGGACCCGAAATAGAAGCGGCGAGTGAGACGTCCAAGGGTGACATGGAGGAGATCGTGTGAAGAGGAGTTGAAACAGTATGGACTAACATGGATGCAGGTGAAAAGTACAGCAGAAGACAGAAACAAGTGGAGACGTGCAGTTGAAGCCCTGTGTTCCACTAGGAACCCAAGGGAACAATAATAATAAGTAATTGGTAGTGACTAGTAATCAGACTTAGATCTAATCTGACTGATAATTTCATATGAATGTATGCTAACATAAAAAATTAAAACAGGAGAAGAAACAAGGAGTACTTTTCAGTGCGTGGAATTAGAATCGAATAACCAAAAAAGATAAAGTAGGCGAAAATATAAACATTCATTCCTACAATTGTAAAGATCACAAATATTTGAGTAGATCAGATGTAGACGTGTATACAGGATAAAAAGTCATACCGTAGACATATTGTATTGGTATGATACAGATCAATGGGTGGCAAAGTTCAACAATAGCGTCCCAAGGGATACGACCACACGAGTGACCTTGAATCGACCAATCATAAAAATGACGTATATTTACAAGAAGATGCATGAAAACACATTAAACAGGGTATCTTTCTCAAACATGACTTTAAAATACGCCCCAGTTATAATGATGAGTATCAGTTGCTAAATTAGACTAGTATCTGTACATGCATTCACTGAGGTGACTGGAGATGAGCCTCTTTTTTGTGAATCGTTTATCTCTCTTCTCCTCTTGTGCAGTATTCTCTAAAAGCCCTCGGTTGGATTACTGCGGTTTCTAGTAAGAGCATTGACGATTATTTACCAGGAAAATGTGGTTAATAAAACAAATTAAAGTGAATGACATCAACTCTAAATCTATCCATAATCGTAACCCTAACCCTACACTTAACACTAGCCGTAACCTTAATCCTAACCCTAATTACAGCCTTTATCCCAACCGTTATCCTAATCCTAACCCCGATACTTCACTTGGCCCTGATCCTAATCCTAATGAGCGATTAACATATTGTCCAAACAGTACTTAAAAACATGATCTAGGTGAAATTTGCTCCTTAGTTGATGAATGGCGTTGATATTTCAGCTATGATAGTGACAGGTGCCGCTGGCAAACGATTAGCATGCGTTCAATGTCATTGGAGCGTTCGCACTCCTGGGTCGTTATTGTTGAAATACTCCCAATGGGTTCAAACGGAATATTACTCTCACAGTAAGAATCATTGTATTTGTTGGTGTTAACGTCTGAATATTATTCCCACAGTTCAAAAGTGCATTAACAACAGAATACTATGTATGTATTCGAATATTCTATTTCATGTCGTTTAGTGTAAACCAAAATCACATGTTGGTAATAGATGGTTGGAGGCAATCGGCCACAGGAAGCCTCACATGACCTAGGTTTCGTGCTACTTGGCACTCACTAGTCAGCAAGGCGTATCCGCAACCTTGAAGGAACTCATGTCCCTTCTGAGATTCGAACCCGCGTCACCCAGTGCTGCAGTCAGAGACGTTACCACTGAGCTATTCAGGCTTGCGATTGACCTCCTGTAGGACTGACTGTATTGGATATTTTTGACTGGATGCCTTGCTGATGACTGCCAACTAGCATGAAGCCTAAGTCGTGCAAGGTTCCCTGCCGATTGCCTCCAACCATCTATTACCAACAATTCACAGTGCACCGTAATGGCGAGCCACCTAGCATGGTGGCCACATTGCAAGCTTGACTGATAGAATTCAGTCTGCAGCGAAGATAGGACTAGTGTGACTAGTGACTAGCAATCAAAAATACCAAAATCACATGCTCAGTGATTGGTTAAAGAATATAAAACTATATATATATGTATATCAGTTTGATCACTTAAAAATACAGCTTGCATGTCTTGCCTTCTGATGTTATAATATGACTCAAGACAGTGTTTAGAAACTTACAGATTCTACACCAGGCCAGGACTTCTACTGCCCAAGATCCCCTCTAGGACTGACATAATGACATGAAAGCAGAAGTAAATACATAATATCGATTTCAAGCTTGTTCCCAAGTTGGACTCAGTTAGCGATTACTGGACAGGCGGCTGTTTCGTCCTAATTTAGGAGTCTTCAGTGGCAGTCACTGATAACTCAACTCACCGGTGGCCAAACCTATGACCCCTGCAAGTTTACGAGGCGAGCTGGTTGACCATTCAGCTACTGGAGCGGAATCCAGAAGCCCATGGACTGTAACTCCAGCTTATTGAGTAATGTATAATGTAACTGCAAGTTAATGTCATCCTTGAGTATTTTCCCTCATGCTAAACTTGGTGGACACCTGTGATCATGATTTCGCACTAACTATCCAAGCATGTTCATCCTGTAGTTACTGTAGTCACTATTAACGCGAGAGAGAACTTCTGAATACCAGAGACATAGACTGGGGGTCACTCTATACATATCGTCAATCGGCAGAAGATAGCTAAGGTTAGAATGATTCATCCCATGAAGATAAGTAATCTAGAGAAGAACTCAGCAATAGCACTGCACGCATTAACAGACAATCACACAATAGGCTGAGACAGAGTCAAAATTCTAAGAAGTAATATAGATAGGTGGAGAGAGATTGATTACTGAATCCTGGTTCATGGAATAATCTATACCGAACATATGCAACAGAAATGACTCAATGCAAATACCAGAGATATGGAAGATATTATTACCACCAGTCAAATCAGAGGAGGATAATAAATAATCTTAAAATTCTATTTCAGTTCAAGTAGATTATAACATTCTAACAAGTTGACGGACTCGCTGTGTAACCTGAAGATCCTGGCCTTCTTTCCTGGAAGGATCATGCGCGCCTGCTGCAGAAGAGTCCCAAACTAGGACGAAATAGCTGGTTGTCCAGTAGTCCCTGATGGTTTTCAATGATTCTCTGACTAAAGTCGACCCGTCAATCAAATCCCTATAAACAGACACTTGAAGAACTGTTGAGTAATAGAGTGTGTCTGAATTTATTTGAAGGGTATTTAGACACGAAGGGAACTTATACTATTTGTAGTATTATATCAAAATCAGAAGAAGCAGCGAAGACAGGACTTCAGGTGAGTATAGGTAAGACAGAGGTGATAAAGATGACCAACCAGTAACAACAAACACAAATCACTATCAACAAGAGAAGTTTGAAAGAGGTCCCTTGCTTCACTTATCTGGGAAGCGTCGTCTCAACTATGGGTGGCAGTTATAAGGAGGTAAGAGAGACCTACAACAATCTGAAGTCAGTATAGAAATCTCCGGTACTCAGTATGAGGAACAAGATTCGAATATTCAACACCAGTGATAAGTCACTTCTTCTACATGGAGTAGAAACTTGTCTCACCAGTCACCAAAAACATTTCCAACAAGTTACAGACTTCTATCTATCAACAGCCGACTTCACTGTTTCTCTACTGAAGACCAGATGGTCAGCAGGAAAGAATAAGCAACAAGAAGTTCAGAGAGTTAGCCAATCAGGGATCCATTGCTTAACAAATATTCCGAAGAAAAGGAGCATGGATCGGATACACACCTCATGAGGAGACCATCGAATCACATAGCGCGTTAGCCAGACCATCGGTTGAGTGGAAGCCAAGTGAGAAACGACAAATGGCGCGTCGGTACGAGGGTAATATTGAAGAGATCGTGAGAGGAGGAGGAGGAGGAGATGAAAGACTATGAGTGATCATGAAGCCAGCTGAAGAGGACAGCAGAAATCAGGACAAAATGGAGACCCTATCTTTCACTCGGAGCCCAAAGGAATAGTAATAATATAATAATAAATATTATATCAGTTAAGCCTATCTAAGCATGCAAAATGAAAAAGATTTTCATAGAATAATAGTTCATAAATAAAAATATCGACAATAACAATAACGGCGCTGATTGATCTACTTTTGCACTTACCATGAAATAGTTTTTGTTTTCGTAATTTGTTTTTTTATCAATTAATTTTCATTTCAAAGTGTAGTTCACTAGTATTGTGAAGCAGTTCTTTGACCTTAATGATTTATGTATTTATGGATAAATTTAAGGAAGAATAAGAATGTTATTGAGAGAAAACAAAACCTCGATCAATAATATTTTACAAGAATTGATTTGTAAGGATTTGATTTGTTTTTCCAGTTTGAATATGGATTGGTATCAGTTAGAGAACCAGTGAAAACAAACAGGGAGTACTGGACAACCAGCTGTTTCGTCCCAGTTTGGCACTCATCGACACTACGCATCCATTAACAAGGTTTGAAACCAAGACCTTACGGTTACAAGGCTAGCGAGCTCGTAGACCATTCATCAACCACTGAGACGCGACTCCTCAATGGCCAGCCCCTGAATTCTGACTTCTACCAGTTCGTGATTTTAGCGCGACTGTCACCAATCAATATCGTCGCCGGCGAGTATCTGTCCACACTCCAGGAAACTGCGTCCTGTAGGAAGTCACTAGCGAGCATCAGATTAATTTTCAAGAGTTAATTTGTAAGGATTTCATTTGTTTATCCAGTTTGACCACGGATTGGTGAACGATTATCAAATGATAGTCTACGAGCTTACCTTGTAACAGGAAAGTCTTGTGCTTCAAACCCAGTGGCTGCGTACTACCGATGACTCCCAAACTAGGATGAAACAACTGGCTATCCAGTACACCCCGTTACTTTTCAATGATTCTGTGACTGATGTCAATCCGGGGTCGAACTCGAGAAACAATACCATTTTTATAAGTTATTTATATTATATTTCATTATTATTAGAATAACAATAATAAGACAAGTGAGGACTACTGAGGTTGGTTTCGAGTTTGATGACAGATCGATATTCGTTAGAGAACCTTTGGAATCCGGCGGGAAGTACTGGATAGTTATTTGATACTAGTCTGGGACTCTTCATCAATACTCACCCATGGTTCTACAGGGGATCAAGCCCACCACCTCAAGTTTCAGGGAGAGCCAGCTAGTTATTCAGCTACTAGGACTGAAGTCAACGGCCCGTCAATTCTAACTTTTGTCACTTTGTAACTCACTAAAATTCACTAAAAAAATACTTCACAATGTAGATTTGCTGCTAATTTATGCCATCTTTGATTTGGCAGACGTGATATCCGACTGGCTATTATCAATAAAAGGAAGTGTGTACTGCTCAGAAATTCTCTCCAGCCTCTTGTATGACTGCGACACATGACCATTGAAAGTGGAAGCTGAAAACACTGGCTAGCTAGCTGTCTTTGATCATTAGTGTCTGTGTTCCATCTCCCATGATAGGTAGGGTGAGCAATAATGAGGTTAGGTGAGGATGGAAAATCAATCAATAAGGTTGTGAAGTTCCACCATCGACCGAGATGCTTAGGGCATGTGTTAAGCATGCTTAGCCTGCCATCGCCTTTCTCGACGGGAAATGTTAGGTGACAAAGGAAGAGGCTGGAAGAGAGCTAGTGGTGGTCAGGTCAAAGCAAAACATGGCTTCAGCAGTCAATGAAATCCACAACAGTTAGTTTATGCCAGCCACGAAGGGAGGAATAGGCTGTCAGACTGGTTGAGGTCCTCGGGATGGTAATAACCAATGAAGGCTGCAGAGAGTTATCTGTGATGTGGCTCAAAATAACTATCAATGGATGGCGCAGATGCATTCACTCTTTGTTATTTATAATATCCAGTAAAACTCTACTGTTCTTTTATATTAAGATTCTTTTTCCCTCACAGTCTTGTTTATTATCTCTCCCTGTTTTGAATCTCTATTTACTTTCTTCTCTTCCTTTGTGTGCTACATGGAGGGAGAGTAGCATGTCAGACAGCTGCACATCTGTGCAAAGTTCCGTGTTGAAACCATTCAGTCAGTCAGTTAATCACAGTGCACTTACAGTGGCTGTGTAACTCAGCCTAACTTGCCGGATATAATTCAATCAGTTCTGCAGATGTGTTCAGTAAGGAAGCAGCTCCAACCTTGTGTCTCCTCAGGTAAAACAAGAAGTCTTTTCAGAAGACTTTATGCACGTACGTCTAAGTATAAAAATTCCACTATACCATATTTAGCACGTACTCTATGTGATGAAAATAGTGTCAGCAATGAACTAACTAACCTTCGTAGCACCACTAAATAGACCATTTCCTTCAACCTTAAAGCATCAAACATTATGGTTATTGTATTTCTTATATTTATAATCCTCTCAATTTTTTCGTTTTGTTTATTTTATTTTTCATAAGTGTGGACATAATTTAAAGCTGTATTATGACTGTTAACTTTGTATTTCACCTCACTATACCATATCAACAGAACATTGGACCCAATTATCCATAACATGCTAAAGTTTCCAAACTGAATCGACAATACCGTTTGAAACAAACTCACTGTTATTAGTATTTATTATAACTATTATATCTAATAATTATGTCGTTAATTTGGACAAATTCCTCCGATTAATTTTTGTTTTAATTTTATATACACTTTGAGTAAATCAGATGCAATATTGTGACAAATGCTGAGAATTCCATTCTGTATTATAAGTACTGTTTTTGGAATAAATTAATTTATTATTATTATTTTCTGAGGTGGTTGTTGGAGAAAGATATGTAGAGCGAATCACTAAACAGCTTAACAAATGCATCACTGAGCACCTTCCTTCATGATTTGCAAAGAGGCAAATAAAATCTATCAGAAACTCTATTTCGTCTGATTTAACTGATGATACAGGACACCCAGTTGACAGAGGAAGTGCTTTCAGGGCTATTTGTCGACTTCAGTCAAACGGAATTCGAACTTCTTTTTAACACATGGCCAAAGTTACAGGAATTCGAGAGAAGTCTTTGAAGAAATCTGCTGAATGGTGACTAGGAGTAATGGAATCCAGGCAGGATGTCAATTTCGTCCCATTTGGGACTTGTCAGCCAGTGGATATGCACATGCATCCCAAAGTGCGTGATGGTGTTCCCATCCTCCTGAGGCTTGAGCACAGTACCCATCGTTTCAAAAGTCAAAGCACTATCCACTAGACCACTTGGGCCACAGAAACCACCTACTTACTATTAATTCATCATTTGAAGAGTCCCAAATAGGACGAAATGACATCCTTGATTCTACTGATAGTATTATTATTTCCATTAATTCCTAGAGAAACATAGGGCTTCAGCCGTGCGTCTCCATTGCGTTCTGTTCTCTGCTAGAGTCTTCACCTGGCTCCATGTCTGCCCACACGTTTTCATCTCCCACTCACATGACCTCCTCCAAGTCACCCTCACACTGACGACCAACTCGCCGCTTCCCTCTCGGGTTCCACTTGAGCAACGGCTTGTCTAGTGATGTCACTTGATGGTGTCCTCAGAGTATGGCCAGCCAATCAATCTCCATTTCATCCTACCTATTTGTTTCACAATTGGCTCCTGGTTGGTTCGCTCATTGCAAGAGATCTCTGTTGCTGATCATTTCTGGCCGGCCATCTGATCTTGAGTAGTATTGAGCGAAGACAACTGTTAATGAAGGTCTGTAGTTTGTTTGAGATGCTCTTTCTGACGCGCTGGCCAAGTCCCTGATCCATATAGTGAGTAGCACTGACTGACTTCACATTGGAGTTGAAAATCCGGATCTTATTTTTGATGCTGAATAGTGCTGTTGACCTCCACACAGACTTGAGAGCAGTGAAAGCTTGTCCTGCTTTCCCAATTCTTGCTTTGATATCCTCGTCAGTTCCGCCGGCCTGTAGTTGAAACGATGCTTCCCAGGTAGGTAAAGGAGGTCGTTTCTTTCAGGTTCTTCCCATTTATGCTGATTGTTGTCTGTTGTTGTTGTTACTGTTGGTGGTGTCGCCCAGGAATCTTCATCACCTAATTCTGTTTTCGCTATGTTCACCTGAAGTCCTATCTTTGATGCTTCTTCTGCTAACTTGTCGCTTTTCCCTTGCATATCTTCCAGTTTGTGGGAAATCAGACATATATCATCGGCGAAGTCCACAACCTCCAAGTTTTTTGTGTGAGTCCATTTTATGCCTGTTTCCTCATTGCCCGCTGTTTGTCGCATTATCCAATCTACTGCAATCAGGAAAATCATTGGCGATAGTAGGCAGTCTTGTCTTACTCCTGTCCTCACTTCGAAGGATTCTGTGAGGTTCCCGTTGTGGATTACTTGGCATGCAGAATTGTCGTACAGCTGTTGGATGAGATGTATAATTGTCGGTGGCACCCCGTAGTAGCGAGGTAGTTGCCAAAGCACCTCTCGATCGATGCTGTCGAGCCATCCATCAATTTACTTAACAACAGACACCGAACATTGGGTTCGATTAAAAATGAATAAGAAATAAATCCTTGTCTTTGTATAAGAAAAAATAGTCGGTTCAACCCTGATTTTGTCTTACCCTTGATTCAAGTAAATCTAATGCACTAATTACAACTTCTGATCCTTTCGTATTCTTCGGTTTTCCATATTTTCACGATATTTATTTATTTAAATTCCAACTTATCTATCCAATTCACCTTTAGTATTATATAACTTTTCATTTTAAAATATGCTGACCTCATTTAATTATTGAATTATTTACGCATTATGATATTATCTTGATTATTCTTATCTTCGCCTGCGTCAACTGCTTGTACTTTGATTGTCGTTGACCTTATTGTCATTATTATTATTATTATATTTTGACGAGTAGATCACGGATTGATATCAGTTAGAGGACCAATGAAAACCGGGGACTACCGGAGAGCTTTCTCATCCTAGTTTGGGAATCATCGACAGTACGCACCCACTGTGGTTCGAACTTTCCCAGGACTTTCCCAAAGTAAGATGAAGCAACTGCCCAGTAAGTACTCCAGAACTGGTTTTCAGTGGTTTTCTAATTGATATCAATCCGTGATTAACTCGTCAAAATAATTCTAATCCCTACAAACCAACGACTGGGAATTAATCTGATGCTCACTAGTGACTTCTTACAGGAAGCAGATTCCTGCAGTTCTAGTGAAAAGTAGTGACCAGTGAGTTCCATCCTGTAGAGAGTGGAGACAGTTGCTCGTCAGAGATGATATTGGTTGGTGACAGTCGCGCTAAAATCACGATATCACTCGTAGAAGTTAGAATTCAGGGGTTGGCCATTGAGGAGTAGGGTCTCAGTGGCTGATGAATGGTCTACGAGCTCGCTTGCCTTGTAACCGTAAGGTCCTGGTTTGAAACCTTGTTAGTGGATGCGTACTGTCAATGAGTCCCAAACTACTGTTAAACAACTGACTATCCAATACTCACTGTTAGTTTTCAATGGTTCTCTAACTGATATCAATCCGTGATCAACTCGACAAAACAAATATAATCCTTACAAACCAAATATTGAAAGATAAATTGACATATTTACCGAATTAACCACATTTTCATTCACACGTTCACCTTGAAGAACACAAATCGTTGAATCAAACAACTGTCACTTTCAATAAACTCTTCTTCAGGCTTTACAATTAGAAATCCATTCATTTAAGCATACAATAGCTAGCCAGCCAGCCAGTAAAGGCAAATTAGAATGATATCAGATTGTGTATTGGGGAACAAGTACAAGTAAGATGCGATGGAATAATAGTCAGTTAGCTTTTGAATATGAATGGCCGGTGAGAACATGAGATAAAATCATTTAATGATGTATTTATATATATTATTGTTTTCTTTCACTCCTAGAGGAACATAGGGCTTCAGACGCAAGTCTCCATTGCGTTCGGTTCTCTGCCAACGTTTTCACCCGACTCCACCTCTGCCCAAATCCTTTCATCTCCTCTTCACATCACCTCTTCCATGTCTCCCTCGCACTGACAAACAACTGACTCATCGCTTCCCATTCGGCTGGGTTCCACTCGAGCGATGGCCTGACGTGTGATGACACTCACTTGATGATGCTTTGTTTTCTCACAGTATGGGCAATCCACCTCCATTTCTTCCTGCATATTTGTTGCACAACTGGTTCCTGCTAAGTTGGTTCGTTCATTGTCAGAGATCCGTGTTGCTGATGTTTTCTGGCAGGCCATTTGATCTTGAGTAGTATTGAGCGAAGACATTTGTTGATGAAAGTGTGTAGTTTGGTCGAAGTGGCCTTCGTGACGCGGCGCCAAGTCTCTAACCTGTGTAGAGTAGCACTGACTTCAAACTAGAGTTGAAAATCGGGATCTTATTTTTCATGCTGAGTAGCACTGATGATCTCCACACAGACTTGAGACGTTCAACAAAGGTACAAATTTCGAGGATGTGTGTAATCAGTGGCCAACTGACAGAATGAAAGACCGATGTAGGAATCTGAACGAAAAAAGTCAAAGAATTATTATTGAAATGCATGGTGAATGTTCAGTTTATGTTCAACAATGATTTTTATAGACAACTTGAGGGTGTCGCGATGGGATTACCTCTGAGTTCTATGCTAGCGGATATTTTCCCGGAAAAGCTTGAAAATGATCCACTCAAAGACACGATTAAGGGGCTCGGACATTATTGTTGATACGCAGATGATACCTTCATCATCGTTTGTCATAGAAATCTTAATAAACAACAACAGCTTCTGAATACTGTTAATAATTTTCATCCAATTATTCAGTTTACATATGAGGAAGAAGAAAATACAAGTATACCTTCCCTAGACGTTCTCCTCACCGAGAAGATAGAGGGATACCTACAAAGAACCTACTTAGAAAGAAGATTTGGACGAGCTGGTATACCCATTTTCATAGCCTTACACAGTTTCAATACAAAATGAACTTAGTTAATTGTCTCATTTTAGAATAAAATGCATATGTTCAGAGGAATACATTAAAGAAGAAATGTGTAAGCGGAAACTTACACTACAAGAAAATGAATATCCAGAGAACTTCCTAAAAAGTATATATCGATATATAGAGATAGGGTAAGCATGGATACCATAGATAAAAAAATTTGTATCTTGACTTAAGGTACAAAGGGGAGGTTACAGCTGACATTTCAAAGTGTCGACTTAATAGAGCGGTAGAGAGAACATTCCCTGTAGCTAAATTGGTACTAAACTTCCCAACTAAACCAGTACTCACACAGCAAGTCAAGGATAAATTTCCAAAGATGGCCTGATCAGTGTGTATCTATGTATTCAACTGCTGATGTGGAGCTAATTACATTGGCCGTACTCAGAGGGTTTTATCTATGCACGCGCGTGAACATGTACTTGTATGGTTGAGTAAAGGGGTAACCAAATGCGTAAATAGTGCAGTCTTAGCCCACTCGGTCGATACTGGACACCCGATAAAACTTGACCAGGCGTTCTCAGTTATTTACCGCGTTCCTGCTAATCTATCTAGAGGAGTTCGACTAAGTCTTCTATCAGGAACCGGCAATAAAAACCAGAAGACCGGGTCTTTGTAAACAGAAGTAGTATGTTCAACCTCTATGTTTACCTTGGCCTACATTAAAGTAAAGAAATCCTCCATAAACATTACCACTTTAAATTCCTATCGCATTTTTTCTTTTCTTCTTTTTCCTTTGTTTCACTGAGAAATGTTCATTTCTGACCTTTTATGACTTCATGACCTTTCTTAGGATTTTTATTACCTTAGGTTTACGTAAAGCTTTTCTAACTTGTTATCATATTTAAAAAATCCTGTTCATTTCACTTCACTGAATGCCTTATCATTTACGAGAGTTGATTTCTAGGGATCTGATTTGCTTTTCCAGTTTGACCACGGATTGATATCAGTTAAATAATCATTGAAAACCATCAGGGAGTACTGGACAGCTGTTTCATCCTAATTTGGGAATCATCGGCAGTACGCACCTACTGGGTTTCGAGCACAGGACCTCCCTGTTACAAGGCAAGCTCATAGACCATTATTTGATAGTCGTTCACCAATAGTACTTTTAAATTTACACCACATCACACTCATTATTGTCATTATTTTCACCTTTAAACTTACGTCTAGTTCCTCCCATTCGCTGGTTTATTTTTCTGTAGTATTCATACTGTCCCTCCCACACACCACTGATTACGCTCACCTTCAAAACTTGTACCTTTGTTGACCAAATATATTCACACACACATATATAATTCAATTACTTCATCTCATTTTATCTCATGTTCTCACTGGCCATGCACTTTCAAAAGCTAACTGACTATTATTCCATTTCATCTTACTTATTGTTGTTCCACAATACACAATCTGATATGATTCTGATTTGCCTTTACTGGCTGGCTGATTATTGTATGCTTGAATTAGTCGATTTATAATTGTAGAGTCTGAAGAAAAAGAGTTTATGTGCGTCGGTGGCACAGTGGTCAAGATTCTCTCTGACCATGCACATGGCCCCGGGGTTCAATCCCCTGCCGACGCACACTCGATATCAATGGTTGGCCTGCAAATTTTTGGCTACCGATATCACATGCTGAAAATTCCATACTTCTATCAAAAATAAGGTGTGGAATGAAGCTATAATCAGAAGAAAAAAAATTGTTCGCTCTAATTATTTGTGTTCTGAATAAATTCACTGTCATTAGTTAATATTTTTTTGTGTACATTACAGTAAAGCTTGAAGTAGTGGTAATTGAATACAAAGTACTGTTCGCTTATATGTCTTGTTTTCTCTGAGTTAGGAATTTAAATGGCGAACCTTTCAATGTCTTTCTGGACAACATTTTCAGCGCCTACCTGATGCCTTACTTCGAGCTTCCTTTTTAGACTAGACTGCTGCTTTTGACTCTTTTCCTAGCGCACTTTTACTAAGCAAGCTGATTTCACCGAACACTGAATCCTCGGTAACGAGGTGGCTGGCTGTCTCCTTATTTCTTTTGGGTAGCAAATAGCACACTGTTTTAAGTGGAAAGTGCCCCACTTCTTTGTTTACGGAAGCTCGGTGTGACTCAGAATATGCTGGCTGTACTCTCTCCATTCCTTTCTTCTTTCTTTTCGCATCACCTTCTGTATTCTTCCTTAAATATGCCGATGGTTATCTAATCGTTTCTGTCCTGAAGTTTTCTGATATAAATAGATTCTTATCTGAAGTTAACAAATGATCTTAAAATGAATCCAGCTAAATGTCATACTGTTGATTTTGGTTTCAGATGAGAACAGGAACTGCGTGAACTAACTCAATCTCATGATTGTCATAATATTGACGACACTGTGATAGGGAGTAAATCGTAGATTTCCTATCTCGGCATCACTTTCTTGTCAAATCTTTGTTGGTTGTCTAATTTGCTGTTGATTTCTACGGAAACGTTTTCGTTTGACTTATTATATATAGAAGAGGTTGAGAATTTCTGTCGGCATAACTCAACCTCTTCTTCTCTTCAACATCCAGTCGGCACCAAAGAAAGGACTAGACACATCACACTAATTACTAGTGTCCAATCACAGTATCCACTACAGTCCTACAAGAGGTCAATCATGAGTCCGAATAGCTCAGTGGTAACCTTCTCTCTGACTGCAGCACTGAGTGACACGGGTTCTAATCTCAGAAGGGACATGAGCTATTCCTTCAAGGTTTCGGATACGCCTTGCTGACTAGTGAGTGCCAACTAGCACGAAACCTAGGTCATAAGAGGCTTCCTGTGGCCGATTGCCTCCAACCATCTAATACTTTACTTTACTTCGGCTATCTCCTACGGAAGGATGAGCCGGCTTCATGAACATCTCGAATCATCGCTGCCCAGGCGCGGCGATCTGTTGCAAGGTTTTGCGACAAGGTAAGAGAGTTCATGAAGTTTCATGGGAATTTGGTACGAGTGATGTCCCCAGAATCGCTCGGCCTTTTGTTTGAGAGTGCAGCTCTAGCCTTTACACAACCAAGTGTGACCTACAAGGCAGTAGGAGTGGAGTAGGGAGTCCACTATCCATTGGCAGCCGCTGACCGGAGTTCGGTTCATACGCCTTTTTGAATGGGGCCAGGCATCCAGGACATCCAACAAGCCCTTTGTCCATACGTCTGCCGGTGGGCTTCATACGCCAGTCGTTGGAGGTTTGGAATCAGGGTTTAGCCATCTCCCCTAGACTGTCATCCAATGGACAGTCAACCTGGTGAAGAGCGTCGGGCATCCGCTTTCGCTCTCTCACTTTGGTGAAAAACACCTCCGCCACGTGAAGGCAGTGAGTAGGACTTCCTCAGGAGAGGTTATGTAAGACGCCCGGTCATATGGGAGCATTTCAAGAGGTGTGCGGAGGGGTGGCCAACCCGCAGCGCAAGGCACCCACCCCCGACCATCCTGAGGCTTTGGAGGCTAATATCATCAAATCAATGTGCACAGTGATGGCAAGCTATCTAGATTGGTGGCGACATTGCAAACCTGACTAGACACACCACACTAACTATTAGTGTCCAATCAAAATATCAACCTCTTCTCTTACAATTTGTTAAATCATCTATTCTGCCCGTTCTTCTTTATTGTTCACCGTTATTTTTCCCTCGACCTCTCAGAAAAGACCATGTCATATTACGTTGAACATAATTCGACATACACGACTGTGCAGCATAAAAAGGGTAGTTTCTTCGTCACTGTGTGGAATTCTCCTGGTTACTGCTTTACCATCAAGTTTTAGTCGATGAATCTTATAGAGTATCCTGTTACTAAAATTCGTGTAGAAAATCAGCATTTTGACATTTAGAAAACAGAAAGATTGAGCGAAGAAATATTTACTTTTCTATGTGTATCTACCAGTTTGACTGCAGCTGCGGAGCTAGCTACATTGGGTGTACAACTAGGCAGGTTCATCATCGTATTTCCGAACGTCATTCAGCATGGTTAAGCAAGGGACAAACAAGATCTATTCGTAGTTCTATTTTAGCACACCTTGTTGATACTGAGTATAAGGTTGATGTTAATACTGCATTTAAAATTATTTATCGCATTCCAACCAATCTTAATTTTGCTCTACGAGTTCGTCTTCTACAGACAGCTGAAGCAATCGGAATCCACCTTAAGAAGCCAAGCCTATGTGTTCAGAAGAAATGTGTACAGCCGCTTTCCTTACCGTGGCTATCGTTACAAGAATGGATAAACAGGACTACGTCGCCCCCCTCCCCCTAAACCTATAAAAATTATAACTGTCCATATTATTTTATTTTTATTTATTTTGACCACTTAATCTTTAATTACGTGTTATCCTTGTAAAATTAATTTATTCTAACCATTTTTATCTTTTAATTGTGTATTGATTTTCTTCGTTAATTATCAGCGCATTGACATTTTGACACTGTTTAATTATTGTTAACAAACATATCACCACTTGTTTGGTAAACTGTTGTGCATTGTAATAAAAAGTGCTATAGGTGTATATTAGAGTAGAGCCAGAGATGAGGATCTAATTGAAAAGTAAATATTTCTTCGCTCAATCTTTCTGTATTCTATGTAAGCTTTGATACAAAAATCCCTTAAGATCTTCCTTTCAAGAAACTATCTTCAATGTATAATGGTCAAAAGTTGATATTAGATTACGATATAAAGTTGGCAAAATGGTAACCATCATTGAACTCCTCCTCCTTGATAACAGCTTCAATATCAGCATTTTCTTGACATATGATGAGTGCAGCCTTCGTCTATCCTTTTCATATATGAATACCTTGAGTAATATTGCGTCATAAGACAGAATTTTGTAAAATTTCCCTGAAACAGTCTGCAAAGTAGATGACCAAACTGGTAAGTAACATCAGCTTCCCTATTCGATTCTCACGATCAGATTGCCGGTTAGAAAGAAATAATAAAAGAAGCCCCAATCAACCAATGAACCATTTAAGAGCCCATCATCCAACAAATATTACTCAGGAGAAAATGGAGACCGTTGACAAATGATATCACACGCCAGTCAAACCTACAAGACGAAGCACAAGGACAAACAACGAGTTGGATGGTTAGTCTCACAGTGATATCGAAGATATGGTGTGATGAGGAGATAAAATGAAAACTAATGGGCAATCATGGAAGCACCAAAGCAGAACTGTAGAGAATAGAGTCAAATAGAGAAGTGCTGTTGAAGGTGTATATGTTCTCTTGCGGAATGATAATAATCATGGCGTATCTGAATTTCAATAATTTTTTCAGGTGATGTTTCTATCTGTAATATATAAACAGAACATAAATAATAATGACGATAATAATACAAAATAAAAAATTCGATGCCGACACATAAATTATTGAATTTAAATAAATTTCAATCACCAACTGTTCGGAATTAATGAAGTGTACGTCCATATTATTAATATGATTGTGCTGCCTACTACACATACAATTAGTTCTATCCTTAGAGAAAATACATTCAGGTGAACATAGAGAAAACACAGGTAGGTGATGAAGATTCCTGGCCAACACCAACAGCAACCACAACAGACAACAATCAGCATAAATGCGAGGAACCTGAAAGAAACAACCTCTTTTACCCACCGACATGGGAAGCTTCGTTTCAACTACATGCCGGCGGAACTGACGAGGATATCAAAGCAAGAATCAGAAAAGCAGGACAAGCTTTCACTGCTCTCAAGTCTGTGTGGAGGTCAACAGCACTATTCAGCATCAAAAATAAGATCCGGATTTTCAACTCCAATGTGAAGTCAGTCAGTGCTACTCACTATATGGATCAGGGACTTGGCCAGCGCGTCAGAAAGAGCATCTCAAACAAACTACACATCTTCATTAAAAGTTGTCTTCGCTCAATACTACTCAAGATCAGATGGCCGGCCAGAAATGATCAGCAACAGAGATCTCTTGCAATGAGCGAACCAACTCACAGGAACCGATTGTGAAACAAATAGGCAGGAAGAAATGGAGATGGATTGGATTGGCCATACTCTGAGGACACCATCAAGTGACATCACTAGACAAGCAATCGCTCGAGTGGAACCCGAGAGGGAAGCGGCGAGTTGGTCGTCAGTGCAAGCGTGACTTGGAGGAGGTCATGTGAAGAGGAGATGAAAACGTGTGGGCAGACATGGAGCCAGGTGAAGACTGTAGCAGAGAATCGAACGCAATGGAGACGCACGGCTGAAGCCCTATGTTTCTCTAGGAATTAATGGAAATAATAATAATACTATCAGTAGAATCAAGGATGTCATTTCGTCCTATTTGGGACTCTTCAAATACTTCAATTTGAAGTATGCGCTGGAGATGTCACCCAGTAGGGTGATGAAAGCTTCGCAAATTAACTATCCAGCTCAGAGCTACAAATCTTCTCTATCATATCCATATATATATATATATATATATATATATATATATATATAGCAACTGCTTTTTCAAACAATGCGTACATTTCAGATTAGTAATGGAACATCGCCATTTCAATTGTAGCATTTCAACTATAAACACATCTTATTACTATTATTAGCAGTAGTGTGGCGTGCGCTACTGATAAGATTTATTAGTAGGACATATACATAAAGAGATATTCATCGGTATAAAAAGCACCAAATAGCAGGCAGATAGATTTGATGTTAGAGAAAGCAAATTATAAAGAATTGCAGAGATACATGGGAGACAACGTGAAAAAAAGAACACAAAGAAACACAATATGAAGGCAGGTGAGAACCAGCACAACACGGAAGATCTGTGCATATGGTGTTTGCTATATAGAGGTACCGAATTGCATGTAAACATTCATTATCAGTGGTACTGCCTTTTACAGGTTGAAGTTACTATCTTTATGCTAGCCCAACCTTCCCTCTTCACTGGACTTATTAGCAGTCAATAACAAGGTTTAGATGTGCATCGGCTGTGTATCGAACTTGGGACCACGTGTGGTGTAGTTGGCGAGACGTTTTCAACGGAACCACTGATGTGCATGTTCAGCATTTGGGATCAAATTGATTTGATATTTCATGCAACCGGTTCCCTTTGTTTGTTTGAAGAGAGAAAGAACGAACATGTTTGCAGGATAATACGAGCTCGTTTTATTTCGTGGATACTCATCAACTGCATACATCCTAAACAAAATCAAATTATAAGTTTCAAGAAAGTTGTGGAACATACTTTTTCATAATTACTTGGAGTTATAGATAGAAGGCATAAGGAACATAATTCCAGAATTTGATGTAGGTAGACAGATTATTCGGTGTCAGAAAACAACTAATTATATATAGTGGAATTAGATAAGAGGGGTAAGAGTTCAGATTTCTATTGGAAAACAACACAGATTGGTTAGAGGCATATTACAGGATCAGGGTCAGAGAACAGAGTGAATTTACACATCTTGTGGTGGAGAGTTTAAGAGGGTGGGGGGTGAATAGTGAAGTACCATTTTTAACTTAAACAGATAAACAATTAAGTAGATTTAGAAACTTGAAGGTCAAAATTGAACAGAATGTTACGTAACAAGACAAACACACAGGCATACTGACAGAAAGGCAAAACAAAAATAAAATAAAACAGAGTTTGGGTTACCAAGGTAGTAAAAGATTATTCTTGATTATCTAACTTTTATACTTTTGGGAGATTGTTTTGTCATTTGGAATAATTTCAACGAAGACTGAATTAAAAATCAATGTCAGCACATGATCGAACCTGTAATCGATCAAATTCCTGCACACCAACACTTGAGGTACCTGAAGTTCTAATGAGAAGTCTTGACCAAGTTTGGTAAGAGAACAGTTCCTTACTTATGACATCGGCTGGCTTTTGAGCTACATGTACCCCGAGTCGGGAGAAGAATTCACAGGCTATTTGGATCGGATCCCAGTGACTGAATGGTCTACAAGATCACTTTGTAACTGAAAGGTCATGGGTTCTAACTCCAGTGGGTGAGTACCGCTGAGTGGTCCCAAAATAAGACGAAACACCTGTCGAGTATTCCTGGATTTTCCTATTATGGCGTATACTACTGAAAAATCTTATAAGTAGCACACGCCACACTATGACTGACTAACATGTACTCTATGCAATACTTAGTAAAATCAATATGAGTTGAAGAGTCAATGGAAAAACAAGCAGAACTGGATAGTTGTTCCATCCTTCTTTAAGACTCTTTCCTAATGTGCACCCATTGCAACTTAAAAGATTTCATACGAGTTTTCGACTTTACGAGGCCACATCGTTGATCGTTCAGTTACTGGGTTGCGTATTCAATAACCCGTAGTTCTGTCCATCTTCTTACTCTGATATGGTGGACCGCCAAGACTTATCATTACAACTTGATAACGTTCATCCAGTTACCCCTACATGAAATTAGTAATAATTTATTTAGGCTGTAAGCAGCTGATGAGAAGCTAAGGAAATAGACGATGATGGTACCATCTTATTCTGCACATTCAACCTGTTGTTCTTGCTTTATTCAAATTCATAAAAAGGGAATAAATGCATGAAGTTTCTGAAAAATCACCTCCCAGCAAAATCTTCCAAATCACTGTATCACTTGGTGACAATTCGTTGCAGAATATTCAGAGATGTGACTCAAATAAAGTTTTACGCTGAATGCTTGCAGTCTCACTGCTTTCTTCGCCATCTCATCAAGTTACACTACGTACTTGCAAATTACTGCTATCTCTCAAAATTCCTTCGAAGTATTACAAAATCGCATACTGAATCAACAGAATCTCTAATTTGAAAATCGAGAACCGAAGCTCGATCCTTCGATGCTGTCGTCAATAGTGTGAACATAGTATGCTTGATCAAATTCATTCAAGAGCTTCAACAGAAAACGTGCAAATTTTGATAAAACTCTGTCAAATTTCCTGACAAAGGAGAAACTATATGACTTCTTCCCAGAAAATCCTGAGGAGTTTATTTGTAATCTGTTGAATCTGAAGTTAAATCGCATTGAAATGGAAGCGCTTTCCCTTGGATTTAACTTTCGTATCCCGAATAACTTTATCACGAGAACCGATGCCACAGCTCAACTGGAAAACTCTCATCATCTGAATGATCTTACTGCAGTTTATGAGGACAAGAAGACCTGGCTCAAATCTAAGCTGGTCGATGTTGCAAATCAATACCCCACTTCATCAACGTCATATTCCAAAATCCTCTCTGAAGAGCATCAAAAAGCTCTCAAAAATAACGACAAAATCGTCATATTGCGACCTGACAAAGGCTCAGGCGTGGTCCTGATGGACAAAGACGACTTTATCGCAAAGATGAAAACTGTGTTAAATGACCCATTGAGGTTTAAAGTTGACGATTGCCATAAAGATAAGACAGATGCAGTTGATAAGCGTATCACAAACGTACTGAGAGAACTTCTAAAGAAAAACATTGATCGACAACAATACTTATAATGATTTAAAACCATGCGAGCAAGGAGTCCTGGACAATTATTTCACTCTATATTGAAACTCTTCATCGGTATCCATCCGTCCAGGTTCAAGCTCACGACCTTCAGGTTACAAATGATCCCACTGACCATTCAATCACTGAGGGAGAGAATCCAATAGCCCGTGAATTCTAACTTTTGTCATCTTTTAGCATGACCGCTAGGCAATATCACCGGTGGGTATTTCTCCTTACATCCAACCTGGTGAACCCTCCTCACTATTTCATTTTTCTTACTGCGTATTATTATAAGTTGTGGGTTGACATCCATACACGTATTAACCAATTCATACCTCGTTGGCGTTCAAATCGGTCATGCCTTTTATTATATGACGGTGATTAAGTTAGATGAAAATAGTGGCAAACGTGATTCAGTAAGAATAAATTGTCTGTAGTACGTATGGGATTCAGGCTAATCCATTTTTAGATAATAGATGTTGACATATATATGCCGGAACAGACCTTATTTGACAACTACAAGAAGCATGATCTAAGCTTTGTCCAATCAAACAACAAGCAATACCTCAGAACTCTTGTTGTTATTAGATGATTGGAGGCAATCGAAAGGAATTTCTGTCTAACCTACCTAGGTTTCGCGGTTGTTGGCACACACCATCATCAGTCAGGCAACAAGGCGTATCTCTGCAATCTTGAAGGAACTCATATCGCTTCTGAGATTCAAACCTGTGTCACCCAGTGCTGCGGCAATCAGAGACGTTACCACTGAGCATGACACTAGTCAATGTGTCTAATCAAAGTATTTACTACAGTCCTACAGAAGGTCAATCGCGAGTCCGAATAGCTCATTGTCTTTGACTACACCAGCGCACTGGGTGACACGGGTTCGATTCTCAGGAAGGACATGAATCCCCTGAAGATTGCAGATGATCCGCTTTGATGACTGACTGGTGGTTGAATGCCAACAAGTAGAAAACCTAGGCAGGTTAGACAGTTCTCAATGGGCTGTGATGGAGAGCCACTTAGTGGCCACATTGCGAACTTGACTGCTGGAATTCAGTCAGCACTGAACAAAAGACTACACGCATGACACTAGACGGTAACCAGTCAAAATAAGCCATACCAATTATGCTTTAGTAACAGGATCAATAATACCATGTGACTATTCAAAAGTTACTAAGTACAGCTGAATTTGTATCCGTGAATTACATCACTTATTATTTTATTTGATTCCTTCACAAAAAGGGATTCAAACTTGGAAGTTTCAGTCAAGCTGGTGTTGTTTCCAAGGGGGTGGAGTTGCTAACCTCTCCCACCAACAACCACCCTCCACCTCCGTCGGCTGAGAGAGGTATAGAGTCCATCGGTAGGGAGTCAAACTGTGGACCATGTAAGGCGTGGTTGGCGGGTATCCTAACACTGAACCACCGAGAAGTCAATGACTATCCCTATTATGCAATTCCTTGTGTACCGACTGGAACATACGAACACCTTAGTTGTACATCTCCATTTCTATTATCACTTCCAGCTGACAACCCCCCCCCTACCCAACCGATAATTGCTACCTTGATGGACCTTGCTATTTTTATCGATGCTGAAATTTCATCACCAATCAGTCAGTGTATTAGAATTGACGGAATTTCTTAAATAAAAATGAAGTGGTCAACACACACACACACTCCACCACTTCGCTCCGTATCTTTTAAAGCCATAAGTTGGTGTGTAGGTCTAGTCCTGTAGTAGTAGTATCATCCAACTATTTGATAGCAGTGTATCAAATGCTGAGCACATTCGAAGATTTCTTCTTCTTCTCAAGATGTTCATCATCACCAGATACTGTATCTTGTCAAAAATTATTACCTAGAAGAAGGGCCATATCATTTGTATCGGTCGGTCGGTTTTCGACATAGAACTTTGCACATACGTGCGGTAGTTCAAGTCGCCACACTCCATGTAGCACATAAAGCAAGAGAAGAAATGCATAATATATTCGATAAACAGAGGTGTGAGACAAAGGAATAGGAATAACGGAGAACAAAACAGTTTCATTGGAAATCATAAGTCACAAGGAGTGGATGCATCTGCACCAACCATTGAGAACGATTTTGAGCCATGTCACCAATTGTTTCCAACCATTGGTTTTTACCGTCTCGAGGACCCCAACTAGGAGGCCAGTCTACACCTCCCTACGTGGCTGGCTTAGACTAACTGTTGTAGATTTCATTGACTGGTGCCATGTTTTCGTTTGACCGCCGCTAGCTCTTTTCCAGCCTGACCCTACATCAGCCAACATTGCCCGTCGAGGAAGGCAATGACTAGGCATACGTACGTAACACATGTCCTAACCATCTCAGTCGATGTAATTTCACAGTTTCGTCGACTGATTTCCCCTCCTGACCTAGCACTCGACCGATGCCTCACCTCAACATTGCTCACCTTACTATACCACTTCAAGCGGGAGATAGAACGCAGACACCTATGATCAAAGACAGCTAATCTTTTCATATCTTCCACTCTCAATGGCCAGGTCTCACAGCCATAAAGGAGGACGGAGCGGACTGTTGAGCAGTACACACGCCCTTTGGTCGATAGCCACTCGGATATCACGTCTACGCCAGAGACGGCGTAAACTGGCATATGCGAAACTAGCCCTCTGTATTCGTGCTGAGATTTCGTCGGATATCAACCCGTTGACATTGGCTGATGGTACTTCTAAAGTAAGTGAAGTGGTCAACGTGCTCCACCAACCACTTCACTTCCTATTTCTAATCTAGGGGTCAGTGAAGTCCAATCCCGCAGCATCATCTTACATTTTACAAGGGCGAATCGCATGCCAAACATACGAAGATTGTTGCTCAAGGTGTTCAGTAGACTCTGCATTTTGTCAGCGTCCTCGCCTAGAAGGACTATATCGTCCGGATATTCTAAGTCGACGAGATTATACCCTGGTAGCAAGCAAGTCAATCAAACCGTGAGTCGCTGAAGTGTGTTAGGGTTAAGTTTAAAGTTGATAATATTGCTCCTTGACGACAACAAACAAGTCAATCCCAAAATGAGTTTTGGTCAATTCCACTCGTATATATCTATAATGGAATTAAACGAAAGTGGGAATAGTGAGCATCCAAAGGCATTCAAAACATTGCAAAAAACTTCTCAGGAACAAAAAGACAAACTGTCGTAAATAAAATATATATATGCATAGGTATATGTATATATATATATATATATATATATATATAAGTATGTACACATCGTGAAATTAAGGATAATGCGTGTGTGTATGTATATATAGATGTTTGTATATGTATGTAGTTGAAGGGACAAGAAGAGGGGGGACCGCCGGGTTAAAATAATAACTAAGTCAGCAAAAAATAATAACAATAATTGTGATCATAATAGTAATAACAATAATAATAATAATAATATTATTATTATCATTAATAACAACAGTGATAACAGTTCATTGAAACTGAAATCCTCCGAATAGACGCGTCTATCTGTCTATCTATTTATCTATCTGTGTCTGAAGGGGGGAGGGGGAGGTGCGTGTGCGTTCAAGCTGAAGATGATCTCATGATGATATCAGTAGGTAGCAAGTGAGTAAATGAGAGCGAGCGAGTGAGAGAACGAGTAGGCGAGCAAGTAGTTATGAGACAAAAATGAGAGAATAGGGCACATTAGCGATTACAAAGATACACGCACGCACACACACACACTTATGAAGAAATTGTTTCTAGAAAAAAGGAATCACCCCACCCTACCCCGTGCTCAAAATAAAAAACAGAATGTTACATAATACAACATATTCATCATCCTAAGGCATTTATATATGTGTATTGGTAATTTGAAATAATATAGTTTATAAATTATCATTATTATTATTGTCATCAGTATATTTTGTTTAAAAATAAAAACAGGAAAATTAGTCAGAGAAAAAAAATAAACAAACAAAAAAGGTCAAAGCATGTGTCGATCAGCATCAGGGAGGGAATAAGTTTTTTTTTCGCCAATCCCCCCCCTCTTTGTATTACACTTCATGATAATAAGTAAGGATGGATGATAATTATTAGTACAAAATACAATCATAAGAAGCGTACAATAGCAAGTAAGTAAGTAAGTAGTACACTACTAGCAGTAGTAGTATATTGCGATCAAGAGAAAAATAACTGATCCCCCCCCCAACACACACAGGTCAATCATCATATTTTGAGACAGTTAGTCACAATAATGATAATAATAATAATAATACCTATTATATCATACCAACATACCGGTAAGGCTTATAGAAAAATGAGACAAACTCAAAAGAGAAAAGCTGGTTTATTTATTATACGACATAAATATTTGGCGAATAGTTGTTGTAAGGATGGGGGCAGGGGGGGTATAGAAGAGTTTAGAGCTGCGGGGCTGACTGGCTAGTTGATCGGTGGCATAGATGTGTGTGTGAGTCTGATGGAAGTAGGAAAGGAGGGAGGGGGGGCGGGGAAAGGCGGAAACGAGACACAGAATCTCCTCTTCTTATTAAAAAAGTACCCAGAGATGATGATGATTATAGATACATAGATACACGTGTTTGTGTGTGTGTATATATATATCTATACATACATAAACAAGACTGCACATCATAGAAATAATAAAGAAATCATGATTAGCAATGTGTGTGTGTGTGTACGACAGTTCATATTTGAATGAAGAAGCCTCCAGAAACAAAACAAAAAAAGATTTTTTTTCCAAAATTTAACAATAATTCCTACACAAGACGTATTAAAGATAAATTATAGTTAAACTGATGATGATGATGGTGATGAGAGGAAGAGGAGGAGGCAGCGGCGGCGGCGGTGGTGGTCGTGTAGCCAAAGTCTCCCTTTTCTCAAGCAGGAACAAATCAAGCACACCGGTGAACATAAACAAAACAAAACGAAAAAAGACACTGTGGGAGGGGCAAAATTAACCAAAATTAATTAGACAGACAGGTAGGCAATTGTCAATGGAATAAGTATGAACAGATAACTTGGATGGATGGATGGGTGGATCGCTCGGTGGATGGATCGATGAATGAATGAATTGAATGAGTCGACACTCACAATATAATTCCCAACCTTCATCAAAATATAAATAAGTAAAGTAATTGTCTTTTTGTCTTTGAAACGAAAGAAAAAAAATGAAGCTGGCGAGAAACACAACAACGACGATGACGACAACACACACGAAATGAAGCACGCCGCCTTAAAGAAAGAAAGAGAAAAACAAATAAGCAGAGAAAGAAAGTTCTTGCATCATTATGCTAAAAGTGTACAACAACAACACAATGGTATGTATAGTAAGTAGAATGAATATGGGATGGCTATGATGATGATGATGATGATAATAGTAACAACAGTCGTCCAGAGGATGTCTTCGTCAAAGAAAGAATTCCATGAATAAATAGTACAAGTAGTTGTTGCATTATTTCTACTCTGCTGTAACATTAGATGAACAAACAATGAGAACAGAGGGACGGGAGGAATCATTTTAGTCAGTTGGCATTGATGTTGTTGATGACGGTGATGATGACGACGATGTCTGTCTTTCAATACAACAAACCACAAGAGGAAATAAAATACGCTACAAATAAATAAATCAATAAATAAGTATGTTGTCGAGCACTTACTGGTGAATAATAGTAATTATTATTATAGTCATCAAGGCACAATATATAAGTATGAATAAATTACACAACAAGTCAGCTGAATATAACACAAAGAGAAACAGAGGGAGGGGGGAAGGCTTCATCGCTCATAAATATGATAAATACAAGAAGAGAGGAAAGGTGTGTGTGTATAATAGAATGTGTGATATAAAAATGGATAGAAACATGGATCAGCACCTGGGGGGCACCGCGCGCACCAGGTTATCATAATGGATTAAGACCACACATTATCAGCATCATCACTGTGTGTAAAAGAAATCAGAAAAAAAAACAGAAATGTGTGAAGGAAGTGTTGTGTGTAGAATTCACCATCAAAATACATAAAAGATACATCAGCAGCCAGCAGCAGCAGAGGGGAGGGGGCGGCACAAAAGAAAAGATCCACATATTAGGAAATTCGGTAAGAAATAAGCACAGAAACAGGAGAAAAAGGGGGAATAGTAAGACGGAGAATCAATCAATCACATTCGCTAACAGACACCACCACCACCACCGACAATATCAAGCAGAGTGAGTGATTTGAAGCAGACAAGAGTAGCAGTGTTTTATGGAGTGCAAGAGAATTACAAGATATCATCAAGAGAAAATTTAAGAGAATATCAGCAGTATGAGCTGGATTTAAAGCAAGGAGGTAGGGGAGGGGAGCGGAGAGGATGACAGATATATGTAGTATGTGTACACGCATACACGCATATATATATATGTGTATAAAGTGATCATAAAGTAGAAAGGTGTTGATGACGTCATCATAACCGTCATATTTCCAATAAAATACACATTCTGTATAGAAAGAAGTCTCTGTTATGTTTGTTATTGTACATATTATTATTATTATTAAAGATATAATGCGAAATGAACTCCTGATTATCAACTGTATATTGAATAATTTTCTTTCAGTGAAAAAAAACAACAACAACACTGGATTGAACACTGCTCACACTCCACACACACACACACCAATTCAATAAACAAGGTCGTCAAATATTTCTCTCTTCATCTCACATCATTCAGTAAAATAGTAGATGTAGAGATGCCGCCAAACATTTGTAAATAAATAAATAATGAAAGAAACAAACAAAGAAGCGGAAAACACACAAGAGAAACAAACGAAAGCTTTCTTCGTTTTCATTTCACACGCGGTTCATCATCATCATCATCATGATCATCACAACTCACGAAAGATTGTTCATGTCATCTTCTCCACTTTTTTACTTCTTCTTCATAGAATTAATACAATGCTGCCACAGTACAACACACACACACACACACGAGGAAAAGGAGGCGTAGGAGGAGGAGGAGAAAATAGACAAAAGAAAGTTGGCCATCATCATCATCATCTACTAAAAAGAAATTATTATGAAACGAAAAGGTGAGGCGGCAGCGGTGGTGGTAATGGAGGCGGTGACAGGGTGGGGAGAGACTTTGTCGAAAACATGAGCGCGCGCGCGCAGGCACACTTCTCAACAACAGTACCAGAATACGAAAAATAGGATAGAGAACAGAAGGAGGCAAAAAAACATTACGGTATACACGCACACACACACACACAAAACTAATTAATAATATAAACTGTTATTATATCTACATATGGACGGTGTGGTCGATGTGTGTATTGCATAATATATATAATACATATTACAACATATGCATAGCTGGTAGGTGATAAAAATGATGACGAAGACATTAATTAATGGGGTGTGGGAGGATGGGCAAGGATGGTGCGTGGGCGGGGGCGAGGGTGGGCGTAAAAGCATGATTCATGATCAGAAAACAAGGATCAGTGTACGATGTTCCCTAGTCAAACTTGACCACCGCATAGAATAACTGTAATTGTTGTGATGTAATGATGAGTACATGAGTTGAATAGAATCGAAGGCAATGTAGAGAGACAACAACAGTAAAGGAAGGAAGGAAGGAATAAGAAGAGAGATATTTCAGCCTAGACCGGAGCATGAATACAATATGATGTTGTACATCATTATAAATTAAATTAAAGATAAGTAATAATAATAATAATAATAATAATAGTAGTAGTAGTAGTAGTAATAATAATGGTAGTAGTATACAGTATGCCATAAAATTATACGCCCCAAAAAAATACAAACACGGAAACAAGTAAGTACACACACATACGCACAAACACACAATGTGTACATGCGTGTGTGTGTGCGTGTGTAGATGTGTTTGTTCATTTCAGTGATTATTTGTGTGTGTATATATATGTATTATGTATATGTAAAAGATATCACCAGAATAGAAATTGTCTTTTGTAGAAAAAACACCTTCGTTGAAAGTCATCACATAGATGATTCTCTTTGTCCAGGGAAAACAAAAACAGCAACAACAGTAACAACAACACAGGTATAGCTGGGATTTAGTAGAAGGACGTCGGCGGCGACAACAACGTTGATGAAGGAGAGAAAACAAAAGCCAAGAAGTGGATTTATATATGGATGAATAAGAAAGAAAAGGGGGAAACAACAATACAGAGGGGGGAGGGAGGGATAAGTGGGTGGATGGGTGTCTGTGATGAAGAGCCACCATTCCTTTTATAAAAATCATTAATAAACAAACAGACAAATAGACAGAGGGAAACTCGGAGAGAGAAAGAGAGAGAGAGAGAGAGATAGGTGAATATATGGTAATAGGGTGATAATAGTAGTTCTGTTGGTTGGTGATGTGTATATCAATATATATATATATATATATATATGTGGGGGGGTATATAGATGGTTACTGTTTGTAGGAAAGAGGAAAGCGAAGAAGAAGAAGAATGAAAGGCAGAAACAACCACCAGACACACACGTACACACTCACACACAACTGCATTATTCATTCTCGTGTGAGCACATGCACTATTTCCATGTATCCATCCATCCAACTGAAAAAACATGGTAGCGACAAGAAATATGAATGGAGTAATCCTTCAACAACAACAACAACTCCTACTACTACATCTGGTTGGTTGGTTGGTTGGTGATCAAGGAATTGATGCATAAGTAACCACAGGAGCACAACCGGCAGCAGCAACACCGGTAGCAGTAGAAGCAACAGCAGCAGCAGTAGTAGTAGTGGCTGGCGGAGACATCATGTGTTTAATTTCTTGATTCGGTGCAAAAGTTAGATATGATGCATTGAATACTTCTTGACCTGAAGATTGATGATGGTGACATGGATTAGAGAGGATTTTTTCATGAGAAGAACAATGACAGCTACCAGTAGTTGTAGTATTCGTGGTACTAGTTGTGGTGATGTTAGCAGCACTAGTAGTCGATGGAGAGGATTGTTTATTACTGCTAGGAATCGACTGAGAACTGTTTGTTGTACTAGAATTGATTACAGTAGTAGTAGAAACGTTGGAGCCAATGCCAGCAGTAGTCGAAGTAACTGAAGAAGGAGTACTTGTTACAGTAGATGAATTTGATGATGTAACAGTTGGAGAATTTCCAGTTTGTTGTTGTTGTTGTTGACCTATATAATAATTATTATAATAACAAAAATCATATTAACATAATTCGTTGCATGAAACCAAAATACATTGAATAAAGCATATAAATTATGCTGTCTCTGTAAAACCACCCTTATTTTGCCTAATTTTGCCTTTTCTATATCCATCTAAAAGAATTTGCCCGCTCCTGTCGAGTGGAACCAGTTAGTTGCATAGGCTGTACAATTAGGCATGTTTATCATCGGATTTCTGAATACAGTCCCGCAAAGTGGTTAAGAAAAGGACAAACAAAGGTAAATCCTCCTCTGTTGTGCTCACTGAAACTGGTGTCCTCCAAGGTGATGCGCTCTTCCCACTTCTCTTTTCTTTCTTCCTACATGACTTACCACCTTCAAATGACATGAATTTTGTTAAATATGCTGACAATCTGACTGTATCTTTGCTTGTCAAGTGTCAAAGTGACTGCTCCAAACTAAATGACTTTTCATCATAAATCAGCCAGTGGTCCAAGGAAAACGGTTTTACCTAAAATCCCTCTAAATGTCAAACAGTCAATTTCACCTTTAGGGATAAATCCGACCTAAACAAACTGTTTGGCTCTCACGAGGTATGCAACATAGATAGCACTGAAATAGAGACCAAGTCGGAAATTAAATATCTTGGCGTCATTCTATCTGCTGATCTTTCCTGGTCGTCTCATATCTTGGTGATTTCTAAGAAAATATTCCGTCTTACCTTCTACATCAAGAAGTTAAAACATTCTCGTATAACTCAACCCTTACTCCTACAATTCGTTAATTCTCTCATTCTGCCTATTATTCTCTATTGTTACCCCTTAGTTTTTCCCGGGCTACTGAAGAAAGACTATAACATATTATGCAGGATGTTAAAGGTTGTCAGCAGGGTAAGCAACGTGCCACTTAACCAGCTTGTTAATATTCTGGTTGACAGGCATATGGACTCGTGAAAAATGGGCTAAATCCATTTTATCTAACTCACACCACCCTCTTCATTCACAACTCTCCCCTTGTATCTCATCGGGCAAAACTAGAAGCCTATGTAGAAAACTATATGCTAGCACTAGCAAGTACGAAAACTCAGCCATACCGTACTTAGCTCGTGTTCTGTGCGATGAAGAAAGCATTAGGCGTGACAACTATAATTCATTAAATAGTCAGTAGAACAGCTGGATCTCGTCTTTCCAACTCATATCATTTATAGGTACAACGTTTTCTTTCTTTCTTTTCCTTTGCTCTTTTTTTGTTATGTGCTGTTTTGTTTCTCTCTTCCTCACAAACTCTACTTAAAACATTCTTCTTCGTTCCTTCACACTCTGTATATCTCGACCATTTGGTTGCCACTTACGCCAGTAAATATGCTAGTATCTACTTTTTTAAAACCCTCACAAACATTCTGTTCACTTTTGGCTTTGCTACCGATATGCTAATATGTTGTTGTCAAAATTAACTGAGACTACCCATAATCTATGTAGAATTTTATTTATTGTTAATGTACAAACTGGATGCAATACTGTAGTGAAATGCTGAGAATTTCATTCTCTATCACAAGTACTGTTTTGGAATAAAGCAAATTATTATTTTTATTATTAGGCATGTTTATCATTGGATTTCTGAACACTATCCTGCAAAGTGGTTAAGTAAGGGACAAACAAAGCCCATTCATACCTCTATTACTATCTCATTATGCGGATACAACCGAACACAACATTGATGTTAACAAGGAGACTTTCAAAGTCATCTACCGTATATCGACTACTGATCTTAATTTTACCTCAAGAGTTCGTCTATTACACATGTTGCTGAGGCTGTTGGAATCTACATTAAGAGTCCTAACGTATGAGGAAACCATCAAGTGACATCACTAGACAAGCCATTGCTCGAGTGGAACCCGAAAGGGAAGCGGCGAGTTGGTCGTCAGTGCAAGGGTGACTTGGAGGAGGTCATGTGAAGAGGAGATGAAAACGTGTGGGCAGACTTGGACTGAGGTGAAGACTCTAGCAGAGAACCGAACTCAATGGAGATGCACGGCTGAAACCCTATGTTCCTCTAGGAATTAAAGCAAACAATAATAATGACAATAACGTATGTTGTCAAAAGTCGTCGGTTCAGACTCTATTCTCAAGTCGGCTATCAAGGTCCTAATGATTCTTAGTTTCTTGTTTAAATTTCTTCAATTTGATCTGATGTTTTATTTAGTGTCACGTTTTTATGAATCTTCCTTGAACTGTAACTCCACCGACTTTAACAAATCGATATATATATGTATATGTGCGTCGATGGCACAAAGGTAGAATGCTCGCGGGCTACTCAGGTGGCCCGAGGTTCAATCCCCCGGTGCACCGACGCACTCCCGAACCTCGCTTAGCTGGTAATAAGCCAGACAAAGAGGGAAGGTTGGGCATGAGACTAGCAATCCCAACCCGTAAAAATAAACACCACTGCTATCAAAACTTCAAGCCTCTAGCTTGAAGCCCTATGTTCCACAAGGAACGTAAAAGAATTATATATATTTGTGAAGTTCGGACCAGATTGCCAAAGGAAACGTTGGAATTACTCACTCGGCGCCCAAATATTTTAGAACTGTTTTGTCAAATCTTGATGACAGTTCATTTGAATTATTTTGCAATCGAATTAAATTAACAAAGAAACTATGTAATTGGCACAATCATCGTGTTTTCAATCTCCGTTGTCTGCAACAGAATGCATATCCTAAATCTGTAGCTGTCGAGTCACCTGACAACTCCAGTAGGTCGAATAAAGCAGCTCAATCTTCAAAAAGAAGACAAAGCAATAAGTTCGACAGGGTGCTTCTACTAAACTCTAATCCTAAACACCATTATTTTGAAAATACGTCTAATCATAAAATTCTAAATACTAACAGTTTGAACAGACATAAAGGCGTGATGTTAGCTGATACAAAGCAAGTCCTGATTAATAAATAAAAATGGATATGTATAACTTATTAATAATACTTGGTCAAAATTCCCGATTGTCTATATTTTCCTATGGAGATGTTGACAAATGTTTTACAACTATTTACCCACACATAAACACACTCCGTTTAAAGTGTTTAACAAAAGGTACACCAATATTTGTAAGTCCGAGGTTAAATTTTGATCACAGCTAATACAATTTTGTTTATTATACATGTTGATACCTGTTTCATGACTCATGATTGGACAACGTTTTTAAAAACAAGAGATGTCCCTTCTACATAAAAACCTCTGTTATGTTAATTTCCATTAATTTCCCTGAAGAAGTTCGGGCCAGGTTACCGAACGAGACGTTGGAATTACTCATTTCAATCTCGCTGAGATTTTAAAAATATATGTTTTTACAAATGTCTACTTTTCACTTGGCGCCCAAATATTTTAGAACTATTCTGTCAAATCTTGACATATATATTATCGAAAAGAATATTCCTTGTTCAAACTTTCTTTTGACTTCCTAGTTAATAAGATTTAGAAACTGCTTCAACACTACGGAGTGTCTCAAATCTTTATTACATGTCAACTGATGCACAAAACAAGGTTCAGTAAAAGCTTTCTCAAGTGAAGACATATGTAAAACAAAGGCTGCCCACCTACTATCACCGATGATATTTCTAATTATGGCGGATTGGGTTATGCGGAAGACAGTGGATAGACAGGGTTGGGGGGGGGGAGCGAGAAGACGGTAATACGTTGGGTCGACAAGAAGACTCTACAAGATTTAGAACTTGGCGGGCAATCTATGTCTAATGTCACACAAAAACTCGAAGACCTACACGTGAAAACTGACAAGATGACAGAAGAAGCAGTAAAGTCAACTTCTAGACAAAGGTGATGAAGATACAAAACCAACAACAGCGAACACCAGTCATTATCAACGAAGTAAATCTAAAGGCGAATGGCACTAAATTCACTTATCTAGCCAACCAGAGTCGCAAAAAGTAAAATATACCTTTAATAATCTGAAGTCTACGTAGAAATCTACTGCATCAAACATATAAAGAACAAGACTCGTGTTCTCAACACTAATGTCATCATCTAAGTGTCCCCCCCCCTTATGATTCACTGACTCGGCGCGTCGGGAAAATCACTTCTAACAGGCTACTGCGAACTTTTATCAACAGCTTTCACCTTCGCTTCATTCTGAAGATTAGATGGCCGGCTAGAAAGGGTTAGAAACACGGAGATGTGTAGTGCAACCAACCAACCAAGAAGCTAGTACCAAAAGAATATGCAGGAGAAAAAATGGAGATGAATCAGACACACATTGAGTAGATCACTGAATGATATAAAAGCACCAGAGAGTGGACTTCGAGTAGCACCCAAATAGTAGACGATGAGTTGATGTTGGTCCGAAGGTGACATCGAAGATGAGAACTTATGGGCGACCGTTCAACCAGCTGAGGAGGAGTGTAGAGAACAGAATGAAATGGAAATATGTGATGTGGACGGCCTATGTTTCACTCGGAACCCGAAGGGCATAATAATATATAATTATTAGTCAGAACCCAATTACTCTAGCCACATCTCTCATAATGTGACGATTGATGATACTATCAAGTTGCTCAGGCTGAAGTACGTGGTGGAGCGGGATGAGAACTTGTAACCTACTGTGGTGAGAGCTGGCTGCTATAGCCAAATTGGTAGACAGTAATTTACGTCAATGTTTACGTCCTCAATATTGGTAGTGAGAAAAATATCCACAAAGACTGATTCAACAACCAACCACAGAAGACTTCGCGTAGGCGGATACAAGTTGCAGATAGATAATCTGAACTTCAATAAACGGCCACAAAGAGATGAAAGATTAACGTTCAACGATAAACCACCAATCAGAAGACTGTGTTGGTTTGCTTACAATAATCTATAATAATGTGTACATGAAAATGCAAAAATGTGTCGATTTCCTTAATAAACGATCTGTCGCTTGGCCCTTGTCTTCTGTTGTTACACTATTAGCAGCGGGAATTCGAGTGTTCAAGCCAATGAGCCAAATTATATCATAAATATGAGCGCAATTTTTAACGCAGAAATTTGCATAAAATTGCGACAGTCCAACTAACCAATATTTCAATAGCCGTCGGAGTCCATCACTATGACTCAATGGTCTCGTAAGCCAACGCAGTCTTGGATGCGTACTGATGAAGAGTTCCAAACGCGGACGAAACAGATGTCCAATACAACCAAGATTCCAATGGTTCTCTAACACTGATATCAATCCATGATAAACTTCAGCCACATATCACCGACAGACTCAAGCCATTGTTTGTTAGCGTCGTGAGAACCCCAGCAAGACAGACTACACCTCCCTAGGTGGATGGCTTAAACCAACAGTAGAAATACCTCAAGTTTTGATTTGGCCATTCCTAACTCTTCCTCCAACCTAAATCATATGCATCAGCTGCACTGCTGCTAAACAAGGTGAAAAAATGACTTGGCAATTCATTATTACAACCTCACATGACAATGCATACGTGAAGTCTCGCACATTAAGCATTTTCAATAATTTTAACATTTTACCTTCACTCTGTAGGTCAACAACACTCAGCATCAAAAATAAGATCCGGATTTTCAACTCCAATGTGAAGTCAGTGCTATTCACTGTACGGATCAGAGACTTGGCCAGCGCGTCAGAAAGAGCATCTCAAACAAACTACAGACCTTCATTAACAGTTGTCTTCGCTCAATACTACTCAAGATCAGATGGCCGGCCAGAAATGATCAGCAACAGAGATCTCTGGCAATGAGCGAACCAACTCACAGGAACCGATTGTGAAACAAATAGGCAGGAGGAAATGGAGATGGATTGGACATACTCTTAGGAAACCATCAAGTGACATCACTAGAAAAGCCATTGCTCGAGTGCAACTCGGCCGGATGGGAAGCGGCGAGTTGGTCGTCAGTGCAAGGGTGACTTGGAGGAGGTCATGTGAAGAGGAGATGAAAACGTGTGGGCAAACTTGGAGCCAGGTGAAGACTCTACCAGAGAACAGAACGCAATGGAGACGTGGGCGGCTGAAGCCCTATGTTCCTGTAGGAATTAAAGGATGCAATAATAATAATAATAATACCTTCACTCTGTAGGCTGGTCTTTAGTATGGAGGACTACATGTTATAACACACACGCACGCAAGCACGCATCCACACACAAACTTTTACTTTCTCTTCACACGATGTCCTTTATGTCACCTGTAGACAGCCTACTAGTTGTTTCCCATTTGAGTTCTACTCAAAGAGATAACATACGACACATCTCAGCCTATGTCCACAATTTATCCCCCATTTGCTTTCACATACACCCCACGCGACAGATTATTGATTGGTCGGTTGTCAGACTTCCTCCTCGCCAATCCTTTCTGACCGACCATTTGACCTTCAGTAGCACCGAGTGAAGACAGCTGGTTAAGGAAAGTCTGTGCGCTGTTGGAAATGCATTGTCATAACACGCCAAGTCTCTAAAACATAATTTTACTTGAAAGAATCCCAACCGCTATTTACACATTTTAAAATTGAAAAATTGCATATAATAACAACACAATCACAATACAACAAGGTTATTAATTACCATCATCTTTACGAGTGAAAAACCGATGTGTTAACGCTTCTTCAGGACGAATACGAAATCGTGGTTCATAGACAAGCATACGTTGAATTAAATCGACAAATTTATCATAATCCTCCGGGGTATGACCTTGTTCCCCGCGTCGACAACCTTTAGGTCCACCAATATCTGCGCCAACCACAGTACGCAACGGTCTTGTTCCCACACCAGAGAATTTACACTGTGGAATGAAAATTTACAAAATAAGAAAATGAAGACGAATAATTGTAACAAGCATGTTTTAAAAAATTTAGTTTTCAAGTATTGGTTTTGCAGAGATTTTGTTTGATTGGTTGGAGGGTTTCATCATGAGCTGACACCAGTCAGAGAACCATGGGAAAACTTGCAGGGAGTACTGGACAGCCAGCAGTTCCACCCTAGTTTGGGACTCTTCATCAGTACGCGTCCAACCACAGAGGGGTTCGAACCCAGGACCTTCTGGTTACAAGGCTAGCGAGCCACTGGGACCCTATCCAATGGCCCATGTTTTACGTCTACACTGACGACAGCCACGCACGCAGTCCGAGTCGGATTCCCGACCACAACACTCCCAATACATCGCTCAACACCGTAGTAAACTAGGCAGAGGGTAGGTCGGGTGTAAAGGTAGCCACTCCTCCTGGTAAAAATAACACCAACCTTAACTGAAACCTTAAAGCCTCAAGACGTGGAGGAATGAAAAAGGTCTGCATTGAACAGAATAACTAGGATTTATCATTGAAACGTTCGTCTATTTCATCATCACATCAGCAAACTTCATGGAACACAAATATAAAAACTGAATTGCATCAACAACAACAAAAACACCAACAACAACATTAACACATTATTACCCACCTCATAAGTACATTCTTGTTTAGTCCATACACGTTTAGGTTTGTATAGAACAGTTCCAGATGTTGATAATAATACACTGGCATTTGACTTATCAGTAGTAGTAGTAGTATAATTACTACTAGGGTTATTTACAACATCACCTGACTGTGCTGCACTCGTACTGATGACGCCGCCAATAGTATTATTACTATTATTAGAAGTAGTAGTAGTTGTCGTTGTTGTTGGTGCGTCGCTGGACATTGTACTACAACTGGTATTTGTAGGTTTAGCCACGCCTCTAGACGTATTTCCTGCTATCGTAGTTATCAGTGTACTACACGGTGTTGACGCCGTTGATCCCCCCGCTGTAGTTACAGCCATCGGGATGTTACTATTAGTAGTAGTAGGAGTAGTAGTAGAAGAAGTGGATGTGTTGGTCAGATGAACACCACCGCTTGAAGACGATGTTACAGTACCACTTGTATTGGAATTCATCACAGGTATACAATCGAAAAATGTTGATAATTTAGGACTAGCTTCAATCATATAAACCGGAGGAAAGCCAAGTACTTCAATAATTTGAAGAAGTTGTTCAAGCTAATTTGGAGAGAGACACAAAGTGAAAACAACTCAAAAGAAAGAAAAATAATTATTTTAAAAAAACAACAAGTTATTCTGTAGTTTAAAAGTTGGTGCTCGACTGGAATTAACTAAGCAAGCACAATGGAATATATATTATATATAATCCAGAATGTCACTACTCGTCAGCTGATGAATGTACCTGCACGCAACCCCTCCCCACCCCGCGCAGTGAGACTCGAACTATGCACAAACACCAAAGCGTAAGCCACTAGACCATTTGGGACACGAGAGGAAAACCGCCCCGCCCCCCCCCACCACCACTTGTACAGAGGAACCAGTTACTACGCGTGTTAAATGTCACAGGTATCCTCATTTCTGTGTGTGTGTGTGTGTGTTTGTTTACAACCGATGTGATAGAACACCTACACCTTGCGACCACTAAACAGATCTATACACTAATGTGTACTGAATTACTGTTCATATAAATGGAAGAAAATCGACAATAAAACCAAAAACACAACCAATGAAATACACCCGCTTCAATGATCCTCCACCTTCATCATCATCATTATCATAATCAAGTCGCTGAATCATCAGATCTTCGCTGAAAGATCAAATTCATCATTTGGAAACTGAAACTTTTTTCAAAGATCATAGTACTTGATCTACTTGATACCATAAATGTTAATCAAGGAAACAAGCATACATGAATGACGCTACTACTGTGGTGAGAGCTGACTGCTAGCCAAATTGGTAGACAGTAATTTACGTCAATGTTTACGTCCCCAATATTGGTCGTGAGAAAAATATGAACAAAGAGTGATTCGACAACCAGTCACAGCAGACTTTGCGTAGGCGGATCCAGTTAGCATATAGATGATCTGATATTCAAGAAACAGGCACAAAGAGATGAAAGGTTAACGTTCAACAAGAAACCACCAATCAGAAGACTGTGTTGGCTTGCTTACAATAATCTATAATAATGTACATGAAAAGCCATAAATATGTGTTGATTTCCTTAATAAACGATCTGTCGCTTGGCCTTTGTCTTCTGTTGTTACACTACTACTACTACTACTACTACTACTACTACTACTACTACTACTACTACTGATTGATCGATCGATCGGGTATTTTGAACTAATTCGGTACTCTGAGTGTTGAGTCAAACCCGGTATGCTGCTCATGAGCTCAGAGGCCTGAAACGAATGAAACGACCGTCCGTTGTCTGGATCTGGCTAGATGGCAAGCACTGTTACTACTACTCAATTAATCAGTAGTATATTACCCCGTCCATACAAAGATTAGTAATAGTAACAAAACGACCACCGGAAGCACAATTATTCTATGTGCAGCAGTGGAAAATGATAATCAGATGAGCAGCTTATTGAATACTATCTCTCACAGGGAAACGTGTCTGCCATCGCAATAGGTGCTGCACAATACACTGACTTACTGACTGAATATAAATGTCAAACAGACAACTGCTTCGGATTTGGTGAACTTCAGTGATACTGCTGCTAGATACATACATAGATCGGTCACTGGAGAGTAACCAATTTCATGTGGTTAGTCCTTGGTACTTGTGCTGCCAGCTGAAGTCCATCATCAATGTGACTCGGCCACCGTGGTGTACTTCTAATAGACGTTAGATGGTAGAAGGCTATCGGCAAGAAACCCTGTCTGACCTAGACTTCGTACTTGTTGGCACTCACCAATCAGCAAGGCGTATCTACACAACCCGCTGAGATTCCAACCCGAGTCACCATCATTCAATGCTGCAGTCAGATAATTATTCGTTGTTATAAAACTCAACTTCACAAATATGCGTGAAAATTTCTATGTGAAGATTGTGTGAACATAGCATGCACTACAGACATACCCTTTCGAAGAGATTGAATGACGGTTCCCCCATTTAAATTGATGAAACACCTAATCGCCTTAACCTTCTCTCAACTAATAACAACCTATCTGGTGTATTGATTATATAGCAATACTTTAGTTCCACGACAGCTCTTTTCACAACTGTGCTCCGTTAGACTATCTCACACTAGAGATCTAACTTCCGTCATTATTACTGACCTGTCAAAAACCAAGTGTCACAGGTTACATTTTCCAGTTCTATCTTCTCTGCGCTGATGATACTGTGGAAGAATGCTCGGTATGCACGCGTATGGTCCGGGGTTCGACTGATTCCCAACCCCAATGCACTCATAAATCTCAGTCTAACCAAAATTCAGGGAAACAAGGAAGGTTGGGTGTGAGGTTAGCAAGCCCCAACCCAGTGAAAAAAAAATCACCACTACTACTGCAACTTCAAAGTTGTTCGAACTTTAGGCCCTATGCTCCACACTCCAAACGCGAAGGACTGGAAAGGGAAAAAGGCAGAGTATGAAGGTAGTCCCATTTAGGAAATAAGCACAGTGTGTCGTATAAGTGTGGTGAGAGCTGTCTACTAGCCAAATTGGTAGACAGTAATTTACGTCAATATTTACGTTCCCAAGATTTGTCGTGAGAAAATGTGAACAAAGATTGATTCAAAACCGACCACAGCAGACTTTGCGTAGGCGGATGCAGTTAACATATAGAGGATTTGACATTCAAGAAACAGTCACAAATAGATGAAAGATTAACTTTACGTGAGAAACAACCATTCGGAAGACTGTGTTTGTTTGCTTAAATATTTATAGTAATGTACATGAAAATATATAAATATGCGTTGATTTCCTTAATAAATGATCTGTTGCCTGACTCTTGCTTTCTGTTGTTACATAAGTACAGCTAACAATGGTCAATGATTTCTCGAAGATAAGTAGCTGACGACCTTCAGTCTAACTTGATTTGATCATTTAGCGGTAATACTATAGTGCGAATTACTAATGAGAAAATTGTTCTCTTCAAAATGATAATTTAGTAATAATGATGAACTATGGAGGCATACAAAGTATACACAATACGGTACGGTCAGTGAATAAAGCAGCAGTTATTCAGAAGAAGCAACAGAGTTCAGCATACTATCGCCAACTGACCAGCAATCTAACCTATTTTATTATTATTATTATCATTCCCTTGCGTTCCGAGTGGAATATAAGGCTTCAACAACACATCTGCCGCCCTCTTCAGCTGGTTAGCTCCACAATTGCCCAAAATCTCTCATCTCCTCATACCCACACGATCTCCTCCATGTCAAACTCGCACTGACGACCCACTTGTCGCTTCCCATTCGGATTCCATTTGAGTGATGGCCTAGCAAGTAATTCCATTGGACTCCATTTTCTCCCACATACCCGCTTGTTGAGCAATCGGCTCTTGATTGGTCTGTTCCCAGCCAGAGTTTCTCGTTGCTAGCTTTTTCTGGCCGGCCATTTGATCTTCAGTATGGAGCCAGCGAAGGTAGCAACTGTTGATAAAAGTCTGCAATGGCCTGTTGGGAATGCTTTTCGTGACACACAGTGCAAGTTTCTAACCCGTATAGAAGAACTGACTGACTGAATGACTCGACATTTGTGTTGAGTAGAATCTGAATCTTGATGTTTATGCTGAGGCGGAGTGCAGAAGATTTCCAAACTTGCTTCAGGTTGATGAAGGCGTATCTCGCTTTTCCGATCCTGACTAGCTGGCTGGCTGGTTTTGACATTTTCATCCGTTCCACCGGCCTGTAGTTGAAACCGTGCTTCCTGGCTGGATAAATGAAGGAAGTGAGTGACCTCTGTTAAATCCCTCCCGTCGGTGGTGATTGGTGCTGGTTGTTGTTGTTGTTGTTGCTGTTAATTGGTTATTCTGATGGATTGGAAATGTCATAAAAGATTATGACAGAAGGTGATATGATGAAGAGTGTGTGTTTGTGAATACAACTCACATAGACACTATTATCATCCAGTTGATCAAGAGAGTTTGCGGGTGTAAAATGAATAAAAATGTGAAATCGCAAAACAGGTGAATCACTTTAAAGTAATAACACATCGATGTAACTAACACGCACACACACTATACACGAAGAGGAACTGAACTGACAGGATGAAAAACAACATGAGACATGACAAATAACCAGTGTGAATGACACAGATCAGGCAACTAACTACTAAACACTCCATCAAAAATGAATAAATTTTGTATCACTGCGAAAGAATCACGAACTGATTTTTAAGGAGGAATCGATGGACTTGAAACATCACAAAGAGTGAGTCTCTAGTTATTGATTGGTTATTAGAAGCTGGAGGACAATAGCCAGTCTACACCCATCTAAGTGACTGGCTCATATTATCTGTGTCAAAGACTTTATGGGCTGATAACAGATTTTCGTTTGATCACCCCGCTACTCTTTTTCAGCCTAGTCTTATGCCAGCTAGTATTGCCGTCCGTTGAAGAAGGCAATTGTGGCTAAGCATGCACAACACGTGTGTCCCACTAGGCAAAGCAGCGGGACCTGATTTATTGACTCCAGAGGTATTTAAGTATGGAGGAGACAGTTTACTGTCTGCGTTAACGGAGGTTCTAGGCAGCGTCTGGGAATCAGAGGAAGTCCCATCGGGTTGGTGTAAGTCACTGATCATCCCGATATACAAGAAGGGGGACAAGTCGTCTTGTGATAATCACAGAGGGATTAGCTTGACTAATATAGTATCTAAAATCCTAGGCTCAATAATACTGCGTAGATTAAGTGGTGCTCGGGAGACACAAACACGAGAAAACCAGGCAGGTTTTAGGCCAGGTAGAGGGTATATTGATCACATCTTCACCCTTCGACAGATTCTAGAACATAGGCATTCCTACCGGCGCCCGACAATCATTATATTTCTTGACCTAAAGGCGGCATTCGATTCTGTCGACCGGGAGGTTCTCTGGCGATGCTTGGCTGTAAAGGGAATGCCAAGAAAATACATTGCACTGATTAAGGCACTCTACTCGTACTCATGCAGCCAGGTGAGGGCTTATGGCGAGTTGTCATCTGAAGTGGTGACGACTAGTGGCGTCCGTCAAGGATGCCCATTATCCCCATTCCTATTCAATTTCATCATAGATGTACTAATGGACTTAACCCTAACTCACTTCAGCGACTCAGGGATTGACTTGCTACCAGGGAAGAATCTCGTTGACTTAGAATATGCGGACGATATAGTCCTTCTAGGCGAGGACTCTGACAAAATGCAGAGTCTACTGAACACCTTGAGCAACAATCTTCGCATGTTTGGCATGCGATTCGCCCCTATAAAATGTAAGATGATGCTGCAGGATTGGACTTCATCGACCCCTAGATTAGAAACAGGAAGTGAAGTGGTAGAACACGTTGACCGCTTCACTTACTTGGGAAGTACCATCAGCCTCAACGGGTTGATCTCAGACGAAATCTCAGCACGAATACAGAGGGCTAGTTTCGCATATGCCAGTTTACGCCGTCTCTGGCGTAGACGTGATATCCGACTTTCGACCAAAGGGCGTGTGTACTGCTCATCAGTCCGCTCCGTCCTCCTTTATGGCTGTGAGACCTGGCCATTGACAGCAGAAGACATGAAAAGATTAGCTGTGTTCGATCATAGGTGTCTGCGTTCTATCTCCCGCGTGAAGTGGTATAATAAGGTGAGCAATATTGAGCTTAGGCGTCGAGTATTATGTAAGGAGGGGAAATCAATCGACGAGACTGTGAAATTACTTCGACTGAGATGGTTAGGACATGTGCTACGTATGCCTAGTCATCGCCTTCCTCGACAATGGGCAATGTTAGCTGATATAGGGTCAGGCTGGAAAAGAGCTAGCGGCGGTCAAACCAAAACATGGCACCAATCAATGAAATCCACAACAGTTAATCTAAGCCAGCTACGTAGGAAGGTGTAGACTTCCTGGTTGGGGCCCTCGGGATGGTAAAAACCAATGGTTGGAAACAATTGGTGACATGGCTCAAAGTGATCGTTCTCAGTGGCTTGTGCAGATGCATCCACTCCTTGTGACTTATGATTTCCAATTAAACTTTTGTTCTCCGTTATTACTATTCCTTTGTCTCACACCTCTGTTTACTGTCTATATTATGCATTTCTTCTACTTTCTTCTCTTGCTTTGCGTGCTACATAGATTGTGGCGACTTGAACTGCCGCACATATGTGCAAAGTTCTATGTCGAAAACCGACCGACCGACCGCATGTGTGTCCTAGCCAATGTTTTATTACAAATTGAAAATGACTGTGGATATGAGAAACAAACACAAATAGTGATATTATTAACAATAATAATAGTAAAACTGGCAAGTACTAACCTCATTTGCTCCACAAAACAACGGTTCACCTGTGTGCATTTCAACAAGAATACAACCAAGTGACCACATATCAATGCCAAGACCATAGTCTAAATTGAATAACACTTCTGGAGACCTGTATTTATGGGCGGAAAGGAGGGGGAAGGGGGAAAGAGGAGGAATACGATGAAAAGTCATTGAATACAACAAACATGAATTAATAATGATAATAATAATAACTCATTTAAAATACAACCTCATCGATTAACTTTCTCCTTGCATACTTTTTAATATTTAATTATTTCATTACTTATCCTTGGGTTTGGAGTTATCTGCAGACTTCAGTTATTCAGTATATATTCCCCATGTACAAAGAGGTTATGAAATGTATTTATTGCTTGAATGTAAATGATAATGCCCAGTCGGCCAGGTTGAAGTACATGGGACGGAAGTGTGTATATCTATAGATTATTATTATTATTTGTTACTGTATCCTTTAATTCCTAGAGGAACATAGGGCTTCAGCCATGCGTCTCCATTATGTTCAGTCCTCTGCTAGAGTCTTCACCTGGCTACAAGTCTGCCCACACGTTTTCATCTCATCTCCACATGACCTCCTCCAAGTCACCCTCACACTGACGACCAACCAACCGCTTCCCTTTCGGCCAGGTTCCACTCGAGCAATGGCTTTTCTAGTGATGTCACTTGATGGTTTCCTCAGAGTATGGCCAATCCAATCCATCTCCATTTCTTCCTGCATATTTGTTTCACAATCCGTTCCTGCTGGGTTGGTTCGTTCCCAAAGATCCCTCCCTGGTGCTGATCTTTTCTGACCGGCCATCTGATCTTGAGTAGTATTGAGCGAAGACAATTGGCTGTTAATGAAGGTCTGTAGTTTGTTTGAGATACTCTTTATGACGCGCAGTGCAAGTCTCTGAACCATATAGTAGCACTGACTGACTTGACATTGGAGTTGAAAATCCGGATCTTATTTTTGATGCTGAGTGTTGTTGGCCTCCACACAAACTTGAGAGTAGTGAAAGCTTATCTTGCTTTTCCGATTCTTGCTTTGATGTCCTCGTCAGTTCCGCCTGTAGTTGAAACGATAGATAGATATACTCCTCCATCTCTTTACGTTCCAAGTGGAATATGTCTTGAAGCTTGAACTTTGAAGTTTCAGTGGCAACGGCGGTGAGGTTTTTATAGGACGGGAAAACTAGTCTAACTTGCAAACTGCTTCCCTATTCACCGGGCTAACAACCACCGCTAGTTAAGCGACGTTTAGAAGTATGTCGACACAGAATCGAACACCCGGAGTATGTGCTACTTGGCTGGCGAGCATCCCACCACCAAACCACCAATGCAACAAAGTCTGCGTAACACTGCAAAAACACCAATCTACGCAGATATTCCTTTTCTTATTTCAGTAAGTTACATTTCTCCAATGGTGTCAAATACCTATATAAATAACAACAATAATATAGCTGGTCTCTCATCATACTGACGTGTTTGTGTGTGTGTGTGTGACACAGAGACAGAAGGAGAGAATACTATCTACCTTTAGTTCTTGTGTATGACACAACCCACATGTGAAATAATCTACTGATGACCTCAACTATGAAGTTGTAGAAGCGAAGAATTCCATGTGTTGATTAGCGGGAATGGGATTGGTTACAGGCCTGATTACTAGTTTATATCAGTTAGAGAGCCTTTAGAAAAAACCAGGGAATACTGGGTAGATAGCTGTTACACTCCACTTCAGGACTCTTCGGCACAGTACCCACCAACCACCGGGGTTCGAACCCAAAACCTTCTGGTTACAAAGTGAGCTCGTAGACCATTCGCAGCTACTGGAACCCAATCCAATGGTCTGTGAATCTCAATTTCAACCAATCCGCGATATAGACAGCGCAACCGCCAGCCAATATCATCGGGGAGAATCTGTCCTCAATCCTGTAAACAATCAAATCTATGCAAACCAACACTTCATAATTAATCTGATGCTCACTAACCACTGGCTGGTCCTATACAAGAAGTTACCTAAAGTTCAAGTGAGAAATCGTAACCACTGGGGCCCACCAAGTCAAGTAAAAAGACAGTTACTCGTCGACATATTTGTTTAGCAACTGGTTGCTGGTCTCTCGTTCCCTTGGTTTCTTGCTGTTAATCCTCTGTCATTTCAAATTCTTCTATTGCCTCCTCAAATATGGAACTCAGAAATATCCGCTAGATTTAGAAAATATAGGCTGATTCACTCGTCACTCTGTTCCAATTATTCGACAACTGTGTGGATGAGCTGCTCACTACGGGATGACTAATGGGAGAAATGGTGACCGAGTAGGGTTTAAAATTTCAGTTGAGAAGAGACACACTCATCAATGACATTGACTGGAGGTACAGCTATACACATCGTGAATTAACAAAAGAATTCATTTGCCCAATGTATGAATGACCAACAGTTTTGCTTCTTAACCTGAATATCGTAGGTTCTATATATATATATATATGTATATATATATATATATATTCATGCACCATTAGATTGAGTCCTAATAGCTGTGAATGGTCTGCGAGCTCGCTTTGTAGCCGGAAGATTCTAGGTTTGAACCCTGGCGGTGGATGGGTACTGTGCTGAAGAGTCCCGAAATGGGACGAAACAGCTATCTGTCCAGTACTTACTGGTTTTCCCAAACCTGTGACGAGAAATTCACCTTCATTATCACCCGATATTCATCATTATCATCATCATATGGTACGCACACACACACATACACAAGGAAGGAAGTGTAGCTGATCGAAACATGAACGAATATGTTCCAAGCCCAGTAGTTTCTTTTTTCCCTCAGAACAATAAGACGACTGAATCACCAGATATGCGCCTAACAATATTTTTTCTTCGTCTGTTGTTTCCTTTGCTTCTTACACATATTATAGACATATAAATGTAAAGACGAACCGACCGCATAGTGTATACAGAAATGCGATAACGCGTTGAAGAACAAGAAACAGAGAAAGGACAATAGAAGTAGAAAAATACACAAATATAAAAAGGGACTTACCGATAAAATCTTGATTGAATATACTGATATACTTTTTCATGTACATGACAAGAACTACCAAAATCAATAACTTTGATAGCTGAACGCTTAGGATTAACAAGTAATATATTCTCTGGTTTTAAATCACAATGTATTACATGTACATCTGGTCGAGAGAGAAATACCAGAGCAGCGCATAATTGTTGAGCAAATTTACGTGTTAAATTTAATGAAACACCACGATAATTTGTATTGCCCAGTAAATCGTATAGATTATATGAAAGTAATTCAAATACTAAGCATAAATGACCATGATAACTGAAATGTCCTTTTAAATTAACTGTGAATGAGAAAAAAGAGAAGTAAACAAAATCAATAAATAATTAAATAAATAAATGAGTAATTAAATGAGAATGAGAATGTTTAAATCAACTGACTGAATTAAAAAATATTCAGCTTTTATAGTACAGATGCTTTTGATGACGTTTGAGGACTAACCACCACGAGAGTGATGTGATTTTAATGGATGGTGACTAACAGTGGTGTAACGACAGAAGACAAGGGTCAGGTAACAGAGCAAATCAACAGATATTTATAGATTTTTATGTACATTATTGTCAGTGGAGAAGCAACGTCTTTTGATTGGTTGTTTTCCTGCTGAAGGTTATTCTGTTATCTCTTTGTGGCCGTCTCTTAGAAAGTCAGGCCACATATCTGCGAATCGTATTTGCACAGGTGAAATCTGCTGTGATTGGTTGGTGAGTTCCTTAAGGTTTGTTTTTTCTCATGATCCTGATTCGGGGCGTTAACGTTGACGTAAATTATTGTCTACAATCTGGGCTAGCAAGCAGCTCTCACTACAGTGGAATCCGCCAGGAAACACCATATGCGCTATCCACTGGACCACTTGGAGGACAAGTTAAACTTTAAGCACCAGTGACCTTGAATGATCCAATGACTTTTCATCCACGTGAGTTGAAATTTCTATCCCGCTTGATTCGAGTTAAATACCTGCTCTAACAAAGTTGATACTCCTATGGTAAACTAGCAGACGTTTTCATCACATGTAAGAGAAAGGTATCGTCTGTAACACTTTTATACAGGTTTTAAGCATTTTTTTTCATGAATATATGTATTCCATACACAAAAATGCTTCCTTCATGTGATTGGTACGTTCAAGGTCATTCGCTGATTAGTAGTTAGTGGTGCTTAAAGTCCAACCTTCCCCCCATTTGGGCATTAGTGTTTCAAATGATGGTTACTAGGTTCGAGTCTCTGTGAGAACATCATCATCACCTCTACTGGAGGTTTCAAGTACCTCCAAATGACGAGTCAAAAATGGGACGAAATGCGCATACAGATGGAATCTACTGTTACTCACCACCCCTCAAACAGAAAACAAGACATTTTTAACGAAAAATGGAGAAAAATATTTATTATGTGTGGTGAAAAAAACTTTAAAACATAAAGTATAGAATTGAGAGGAGGACGTGTAGTTGTATGTGCAAGCGAATATCTGCAATGTCGGTTTGAGCTACGTAAGGAGTTGTAGACTGTATAGTTCGGATTGAGAACCAACAGCCGGGCCATTATTGTTAATATGGCTTGAAATGGTTGTTCTCAACGCCCGAGATACATTCACTACTCTCCGCGACCTTCCATACCTATTATACCCTCATGTTTCTACATGTTACTAGTGTTGATTTCTCCCACCAAGTTCTACCCATTGTAGTTCTTTTGAATCTCTCCGCTTACTCTCATCTATCTACCTTTGTGTCCTGTGTAGAGCATGATAACTTGAACTGCTGAAATTCCATCCATTTCACAACGATTGAGAGCCATATCACCAAGCGTATCCACACGTCATTGGTCCTTACCATCCCGAGGACCCCAAACAGCCAGCCACACCGTCTACATGTCTACACCTCCCTACGTAGCTGGCTGGCTCAGACTAAGTATCAAAGATTTCAAGGAATGATGCTATATTTCCGCTTGACCATCATCAGCTCTATTCCAACCTAGTCGTCTATCACCTAACATCCCCTGTTGAGTAAGGGATATAGTTGGGCAAGCGTAATACATGACCTAGTCATCTCAGTTGATGTGACTTCACAACATTATCGACTGATTTCCGCTCCTTGACTTACCCTACACTGGACGCCTAACCATCTCAATATCGCTCACTTTATTATACCACCTAACACCAGGAGATAGAACGCAGCCGACTATGATCAAAGATAGCTAGCCAGACTTGTCATGTCTTTCAATTTCAATGGCTATTTCACACAGCCAATCTCATAGAGGAGGGCAGAGTGTGAACTACTGAAAAGTTACACGGCTCGACAGGCTTTCCTGTCGATTGCCTCCAACACATTTAATATCTAAACAATACGCGCTTTCGCACATTTGAACATAGAGAATAAAATCACACCGGAATACTAATCATTCAGGAATGAAATAATTCAGAAATGAAAGCCACAAATTAAACAGCTGATATATGCATTAGTTAATGTCAAACGTAATAATAATTTACACTAATTTACAACTAGCTCTCTCTTTCTTTCTCACTCTGTATACGTAGACACACATTCACATACACACACACACACTTTGTTTACACACTACAATACAGTCACATTTTACTGGATTAACTTTCACACATAGAGAGAAAGACGGATAGACAGACAGACAGACAGACAGATAGAGAACATCAATTTATTACTAATAGATACACATTTATGCGTCACGTAAAACTGCTGCTGCTGCTGCTCCTCCGATTGTAGCTGTGATTATTGCACACTTTATGAGATTATGTTCAATATGTGTAGGTGAGTGTAAAAGTGAAATGCACCAAAGATGTGTATACACCTCTACAACACACACACACACACACTAGCTAACAGATACCTAGGCATGCAAGCATACATGCATGCATACATTATTATAAGCACACAAATCGACATATCTATGTGTACACGTGTACAATCTATTATTATTGCCTGTGCACACTATGTTATAATGCTATACACACTGACGACAAAATGACAGTGTGTACACAATCAGTCGTCAATGTGATAGTAGTGTGTTGTTATTGTTGTTGTTGTTGTCGTTTTTTCACAATTTCACATATATTATAATATGAAACAGAGGAACAAGTAAATAAAGTGATTAATCGATCTGCGCGTTGATAATCTTCCACCACCTCGTTCGTCATCATCATCATCATCATCATCACTATAATGAATATCATCACTGGATACAGCTAGTTGTTTATGATCGATTTATTGATCATATATATATAAACGTAAAGTGTAAAGTATAAATGCAAAGTGTGACAGGAAAGACTATTTTCTGAGGGTATGCAATAATGTAAGCTGATAGTTGAAGGCAATAGACAAGAAGAAGATTCCCTGTTTCTGATCGAGGTTTTGTCGTGTTTGTTGACACTCTCTCATCGGTCAGCCAGTCAGGTAGTCAGCAAGGTATATGTATCTTTCTGCGAATTACTGAAGAAATTCCTATCCCCTCTGAGATTCCAACATCCTGCGTCACCACCAAATGTTGCATCACACAAACTAGGGGCTGAACGTATAATGTTGGTTACTACCTATCCATTTACCCACCCAATGACTAATCAAAGTATCTATTACAGGTAAATCGCGAGTCTGAGTAGCTTAGTGATAATATATCTCTGATTGCAGTACCCCAGGGGATGCCGACTCAAATCTCAGAAGGGACATGAGTTCCTTCAGATTCACTGACGAGCCATAACAAGTACGAAACTCAGGGTTAAACACAACCGGTGTCTGGAGGACATGTAGCTTTGCCTAGGGGAACTGGAAAAGCCTGATTCCAAAATGATTGAATGGCGTGTGAAACTGTTCTGGACACTGGAAACCATGGAGATGTAGCTCCTGACAACACTGCACTACCTTCTCCACCAGACTTCAAGTTAAAAGCCTCCCGAGTGACCTCTTAACACAACTACCTGCTTCGTTCTGGGTTTTCGCCCAATTACCCAGATCTCGCGCAAACTTTGAGATTTTGTGTGGTGTATACTTCGGTGCCCATAATATACCAGTGCACGTACCCACTTAGCATATGGGACGGAATCGAATGCTTTGAGCAAATTCCCATGAAATAGTGCCATCGCCTTCCCACCTTATGGTTTCGCGTTTAGTTTCGAAATGGGGTTAAGGGTACGTCTTTCTGAAGAGTAACCCAACTATGAAGATGGAACTGTTTAGTACACCGTGGTGTATGTTGTCAGTGGTTAGTAACAGCTTTCTGACTTATAGCTTAATTTGTCATAGGACTGCTGGATTTTCAAAAGAAACTAAGTCTATTCGAGTATCATATCGGATAGAAATTTGTATTTCTACAATAATCTGATGAATTTAATTACTGCACAATCTAAATATCACGTTATTACCATTATTATTACTATTGTAATTCTGTAATGTCATCCTGCTGATTAGTGCGTCTGTGGCACAGAGGTAGAATGCTCGCCAACCACGCCCCGTGTGGTTTGGGGTTCCATCCCCAGTCACCAACGCACTTCTTTACCTCGCTGAGCCAGTAATAAGACTGGTAAAGAGGGAAAGCTGGGTATGAGACTGACAACCCCATCCCGTAAAATTACACACCGCTACTACTACCGAAACTTCGAAGCTCTAACCTGAAGTCCTACATCCCACTGGGGAAGCAAAGGAATAAAAAAATAACAATAATAATAAATCCTGCTGATTGAGGTAATACTCTCTCTCTCTCTCTGTCTCTCCCATTAAAACTACACACCACTGACTGATTGAGATGAGTAGCTGGACACCACTTACACCAGCCAATCAAATCGAAGTATGGTTGAACACCGGACTCGGAGAGGATGAGGGTCAAACTCATCAACGGTGTATTCCAATTGACTCAGCACAGAGAACCGAATCATCCAAACCACCCAATTTCTGGTTAGCTATTCGGGCAAACTGGACAAACACCATAAATCAAATTCGCAGTAATTCGTAATTCACACAGCTCAAGGAGGTGAAATTCCGCCACAGGGTGTCTGTCTCTGGAAACCGAAATTATTCAGGTCACTCTATATGAGTTCTGCATGATACCAAAAATGGTAATCACGGAAGCGAGCAAATTCACATACAATTATATACTACTAATTGATTGAAATAAGTAGTTGTGTATCACTGATATCAACTTGTGCTTCCATTGCTACTCCAGCTCCATTGACACACAAATTCAACTCACCCCCCCCCACAAATATATACGCATATTGTGTGCGGAGACTTGTAATACTATCTCGTGGTGTAGGCGTAACGATGTCCGAATCCATGATCCAATAGTCTTGAGTTGAGCGTTAAACCCAATGAGTCACACATCTCCATATGAGCAATTCTACACTGCACATCACTTGTTGAAACACAATTACATAGAATATATATATGCATATATATGTCTCTTGTACCAAAGGGCTAAAGAACTATGTTTAGTATTGTGGTCGGATTGATCACATAGGATACCAACCACTTTTTAGGCTGGATGCTGAATCCTCTCGCCAACGAACGAAAGAATCACTAGAGATTAAACAATAACAGATAAAAGAATATATGTCTGTGAGTTCTGCATCCAGTGGATCCTCTATTCTCTCCAGGATGATGCGACTTAATATTTTACCTGGCGTGGACAAGAGCATTATTCCACAACAATATTTTCACAGGCCTAAGTCGGCTTTCTTTGGCAGCTTGACAAGACAGCCGGCCTTTCTTAAAATCGGTAGGTACCTTCCCTTCTCTCCAAACCTTTTGCGATAATGTAGATTACAAATAGGAAACAATAAAAGAGCCGTTTATTTTGCTAATAACATAACAAGAGTCGTTGGGTTTCACACCTAACACTATATCACATAGAATGCCGGCTGGCCAAATACGGTATCGTTGAGCTTTTGTACTTGCTTACACGAGCATATAATCTTTTATATTGACTTCCAGTCCTACACGATGAAATGCAATACAAGGGGAGAGTTCTGAATAGAGACTCAAGTATTAAGAGTCAGACAATCTGGATTTAGATCATCTCTCACATGAGTTCAGATGTCTGTCGACTACAATAGCAAAGAACTGACTTAAATTTCACACTACTGACAACCATTAATACCCTTCACCTCAATATGACATAGTCCGTTTCCGATAGCTCAGGAAAGACTAAAAGCAGGGGAGCAATAAAGTACAACAGATAAGATGAAAGAGTTAACAAATTGTAAAAGTAGAGATTGAGTGATTCCTGATTGTCTTAACTTCTTAATGTGGGAATAGGTTAGATGACGCATATTTTCTTACAAATCTACAATATATGTGATGATGAAGAAAGGTCAAAAGATAAAACTATTCCAAAGTAGTTTACACTTGACTCAGTTCCTATTTCAGTGCCCTGCCAGCGTATGCTACAAGCATCATGGGAACCGATGAGTTTTCGTAGATCACGTCTATGCCTGACTGACTGCCTAAAGGTGAAGTTAACTGTCTGACATTTGGAGGGATTTAACGTAAGACCGGTTAGCTTAGACCACTGATTAATGTCCGACAAAATGCTATTAAGTTTGGGACAGTGAGGTCATCAGCATATTTAACAAAGTTGATTCCTTCCCTCCCCTCCCCCCCCCCCCACCTTGAGGGAGATCAGTTTCAGTAAGCAAGCACGGCAGAAGAAGAAATAAGAATGCCAACTAGTTAACAGTTCCGAACTGGATTTCTGTCAAAGAAAGAGTTTATTTAACAAGAGGCATCTATCTGGGTATAGAGTCAAAAGCGGATGTGTAGTCAAGGTAGGTACATCAGACATATATCTGACCCTCTATTGTCCTAAGGAGGAAACAATATTATGATGTAAGACAGCCAAAGCAGTAGCGGCATCATCATCACCATCTGCCTTGCTTAGGAGGTCATTAAAACTTTCCAAGTAAGGCTCAGCATTGAGATAGAAGTAGTAGTAGTAGCAGTAGTGGTTTTCATGAATTGACAAGAAAAAACATTATCACAAATAGCGCTTACCAATATAATTAGCGCCAACTTCAGCAGCCAATTGTTCATTAGCCTGAAAGACAGACATTTCACGGAGTAATTTAATTTCAATTTCAGCTTGTTGTACAAATGATCTTTTGTTTTTAATCACTTTAATTGCAACCTCTTCTCCGGTTAATTTATCAAAAGCACGAACAACCTGTAAATAAGAGGATAAAACAGGAGGCAGTGGGGAGGGGGATATGATTAGAAAAATCTCCAGATATAAGAAGAAAAATTGATGTTTATCAGCTATTCCAGTTAGATTCTATATATATATGGTTCAGAGACTTGACATAAGACACACAAAAAAGCATTTCCAACAGCCTGTTTCAGAGTTTCATCAACAGCTGTCCACATCACTGCATACTGAACATCAGATGTTTTGATTGGATCCTGGTTAGTAGTAATTGGTGTAATGTGTGTCTAGTCCCCTGTTTGGTGCACACTGAATTCTACCAGTCACGTTTGCGCTATGGCTCGCCATCTCGGTACACTTTGAATTGTTGATATTACATCGTCGGAGACGACGAGTACTAACTAGCACGAAAGCTAGGCCCAAGGGCTGCACATGCCAATTGCATCTAACCATCTATTATCAACAATCCAAAGCGCATTGTGATGGACAGACAACCAGAATGCTGGTCACATAGCAAACTTGACTGATAGAATTCAGTCTGCAGCAAACAAACGACTAGACACACACATTACACACTGGCTACTACTAACTACTGTCCAATCAAAGTATCCATTACAGTCATTAATACAGGAGCCCAAATGGTTCAGTGTTAACGTCGTCTCTGACTACAGAAGGAGGGACATGACTTCCTTCAAGGCTGTAGATACGCCTTGTTGACTGACTGATGACTGGCAACAAGCAGGAAACCTAGTCAGGTAGGAATTCCTTCCAGCCCAATCTAATATTAACAATTTAAAGATCAGACAGTCGATAGGGAAAGAATAAGCAACAAGACAAACACTGGTAATAAAGCAACCAATAACCTATCGCTCAACAAATATTCCGAATGAAACGAAGAAGGATTAGACACATACTAATACTACCACTACTAAGGACATCGTCGAGTGGCACTGCTCGCCAAACCCTCGAGAGGAACCCATATAGAAGAAGATAAGTTGGATTTCCAGCGATGACAATGTGAAGAGGTGGGGTGAGGATCCCAAATACTCTTATCAATCGTCAGTATAGAGAGCATCACCTATATAGTTGCGAAAAGGCAAAAAGACATTTGGAACATATCGGAGTTCACAGCTTGCAATGACCGACTGACTGACTGCAAACACACGCACGCACACATATATACACACACACAAAAAGATACACAAAATCATTATTTTTAATATTATTTAAACACAGAAAACTTGGTACAATATGGCACCAAGAAGATGAGCCACACAATAATAATAAAACAACATAGATTAAAAGTAAAAATATAGGTGGAGAACGATTAAAGAACTTCAGCCGGAAGGAAAACAGTCACACTTAACAAGTTCAAACAGCATTCGTTAACTATCATCGGAAACTGAAAAACGAAGGAAACTGCAGCATATTCGCCGCCATTGGTTACGATTCTTGGCCATATCCAATAACGTTTCAAGCCATCGATTCGAGTGACCTCTCAGACTTCAACCAGGGAGTCGTGACGCACCAACCGATGCTAACCGAGCACAAATATCCCTCATCCCATGACGCCCCGCGTCATGGGCTGACCGTCTCTTCGCCTTTTCCAATCCGTCCCAGGGCTGGCTAACGAACAGAGACCTGTACGGAAGCCTCTGGGATGATATTCGCAGCACACGTCTAAGCCACTGAAGCCGGTGTTTCTAGATGACGACATCCAACGAATGGTGATCTCCACTGTGTTCAAACACACGCCACCGAACCTCAGAGTTACTCATGTAATGATGCCATCGAAACGCAAGCAATCCTGCGGAGATATCGATGATCGAAAACGCCAAGCCGCCGCACATCCTCAACTCGAAGAGGCTAAGTTTCACAAAACGTAGAGCAAAACAGCCCAAACCGAAGCATTGTATACCCGACCTTTGACATCCAGTTTAACGTCGCTACGGCGCCAGAGGTGACTCTCAAGTTGATGTATGATACGGTTGGAAATCTCATCCGTCACCCCACCCCACCACCAGCACTCACACAACTAACCAGGATAAACAAACTTTTATCAACAACTTCAAGCGGTTCACCACCTGCATGAGTGAGTACAGGAACAGAGGCTCCTGCAAATCTTGTAATAGTACTTTGCAGTTAAACGATCCAAAGCACCATACCATACTTACAGACACTGATCGCGATTTGGGCAGCATGCTGCTGCATGCTATCACACACACACACACACAAAATCATGACACTTAATTATAACCAAATCAATATGTGATGATGAATGGATCGTGTTTCTAAATCTTAACATGCTTAAGAGGTAACTAACTAACTAGCCACAAACAACTTCGTATATATCTATGTATAAAAACAGAATTCCATGGGGTAAAAAAAATATTAATAATAATAAATTCAACACAGATGGTGTAATATTAACTCATCTCAGATTGCTGCATCATTGTTACTTAATTAGTGATTCCGCTCTAATCAATCAGAATACCTTGAGATGATTTCTCTCAGAGAAAAACAGAAAGAGATGCAATACGTGTCGTAGGAGTTAGACATAAATAAATAACGTTAAAGGTTTATCATTTAAGAAGAAGATATATATATATGTTTATAAATTTAATTATAGCGCTGAGCACACATACCATCCATCCATGTGTGCAAGACGGATCGATCAAGAGAGATGTGAAATGATGACAGTGTCATTTTAGTTAAAAATAGTAAATAGGCAATAGAAGTAAAACAAAAAGAAAGTCGTATCGTCTATGCACACACACACAAAACACAAACAAGCAAGCAGTAAGTTGATTGACTGACTGACTGAGTTACAACATAGGACTTTGCACAGAAGTTGGTACAGTAGTGCTTGAACTTGTTACATTCCATGTAGCACATCACACAAAGATGTGGTGTTTTAATAATTGTTGAACTTTGCATAGCAGTGCAACAGTAGTTCGACTTGCCACTACTCTCCATCCCACACACAAATCAAGAGAACAGATTAAAGACAGATTCAAAACAGAGATAGATATTAAACACAAGTGTAAGTGAGGGCAAAAGAATAGTAGTAATGTGGAAGTACAATAGAGTTTTATTGGATATTATAAGTCACAAAGAGTGAATGCATCTGCGACATCGCCGACAACGATAACTTTGAGCTATATCACCGATTGTCTCCAGCTGTCATTAGTTCTTACCAACCAGAGGGTCTCAACCAGTTTGGCAAGCTACACCTCCCCTCCGTAGCTAGCTGGCCGGCCGGCTTAAACTAACTGTTTTAGATTTCATTGACTGATGAAGCAATATTTTGGTTTAACCATTACTAGCTCTTTCCCAACAACCTGATCCATCCTATGTCAGCTAACATTCCCTATTGTCCAGCAACGTAATGGCTGCTGGGCATGTGGAATACATGTCGTAACCATCTCAATCGACCACACAAAGGTAGAAAAAAAAGAGAGAGGGGGGAAAAGACAGATTCTTCATCTATTGTCTCCTTAACTTCCTGAGGATCACAACCAACCAGGTAGTGGTTGTCCCCACACACCTCCCTATGTAGCTGGCTCAATCAAAACTAAATATCGATGGGTTTCACGGACTGTTGCAAAGTTTTGGTTAGATCATTGCTTAACTTTACCAACCGAATCCCCGATATCAACAAATATTACTCGGCGATATATCCTCCCTGACTTCTTTACCACCTAACGCTCCATGTCTAACCTTCACAGTACTTACTATATTATATAGCACTTAACACAGGAGATAGAACGTAAACATCTGCGGTCGAAGACAACTAACCATTTCATAACCTCTCCCCTTTCAATGGCTATCAATATCTCACGGCCGAATTGATTGAATACTGTTATGATCATCACCCTAATATATATTAAATAAAACTAAGTATACAACGATTGACAATAGAAAGTTTGATAATACCAAACAACAGTTAAAATTGAAGTAGATTGGTGGATGGTGACTAGCATTGATGGAATCCACCAGGATGCGTATTTCGTCCTATTTGAGATTAGTCAACCAGCTGGATATACCTTCTACATTCCATAATGAGTGATGGTGTCGTCGTCGTCCCCACCCCCACTGAGGAATGCAGACATACGTCCAGATAACGACGAATCCCAGATAGCACGAAATCCACATCTACTGACTAGAATTCCACATTGCTAGTCACCACAATCGATGAATATTTACTTCAAGTGAAATAATCATTAATCAGACATCACCGTCGAAGCATCTCTTTACACAATGAGCTGATATATCAGTCAGTCAACCTGAGATCGAGCACTTCAGTCTAATTAAACAATCAACCGGAAAGTTCCAAATGGAATCAAATAACAACTTTCTATATTTGGCATGTAAGGAATAGCTTTTTTACGAGTTGATCACGGATTGATATCAATTAGAGAAGCATTGAAAACCAGCCAGGAGTATTGGATAGCCAGCTGTTTCGCCCTAGTTTAAGAATCATCGGCAGTACGCACCCACTTCCAGAGTTCGAACCCAGGACCTTCCGGTTACAAGGCAAGCTCATGACCAGTGAGGTCCGTCCAGTCAAGTGTGAAGATGGATGTCCCACCGATGACATTGGTTGGTGCCAGTCGCACTAAATCCCGAATTGGTAGAAGTTAGAATTCATCGGCTGACCATTGAATCGGGTTCCAGCAGTGGCTGAATGATATACAAAGCTCGCTAGCCTTGTAACCAGAAGGTCCTGGGTTCGAACACTGGCGGTGGGTGCGTACTGCCGATGGCTGGTTTTCAATGGTTCTCTCTAACTGATGTCAATCTGTGGTGAAATTCGTAAAATCAAAATTAAAGAACAACAAGTTAAAATTGCCTGCTTGATTATACATGAAGTCTGAATATATAATACACTTATGCTCAGAAAACATGTAAGAAAACTGTGCAACAAATAATAAGAATAAAACTGGAAAAAAATATTGGTGTAAAATGATATAGATCCGATCATTCAGCCTACACACACACACACACTAACACACACATAACAACACAGTCTGTTTTCATGATGATGAAACAAACAATTATGCCTATATACATGCATGTACATGTATCTATATATAGCTTGTGTGCACAAATTACAAAGGTCTGAAAAACATCGATCAGACAGTTACAAACACCAACACACACACACACACATACACAGACGAAATAGAACAATATAGATAGGTGAAACAAAGCTCGTAGCAACTAGACAACGAAAAGTGGAAAATAAACATGTTGTAGATAAAACATGCTGCATGTGGGCGCGCACGCACGCACGCACAGACACACACCAACAAAGAGAGAAGCATAGCATGTGTATCTATGTCGCCCAGTTAGTTTATGTGTAATCAACGCAATAATACATCACACATACACGCACACATGCATACATACTTGCAAAAGGTATTATTATTATAAGATGGTAATATTTGCCGCAAAAATACACTGTTAAATGGCAGGCAGGCAGGCTGACTGGCTAGCTAGCTAACCAACCAATCAAACCAGTCGACTAGTTTAATCTATATCACACAACATGAGATGTGGTGTGTAAAGGAGGGTGAATGAATCATCATGGATGGACATAGATAGATGTACTACTACTACAACTACTATTATCATTATTATTATTGTTATTATTATTATTATAAATCTCTTAATGTAACACCACCACAAAACATACTACTACATAATGTACCATTTTCTAACTAACGCATCGATCAATAAATGTATAGTGTGGTTATATTTATAGACATATTCACTTCTACAGTAAATAAATTGAAATATAAGCATACACGTATGGATATATATATATATATATATGTTTCATTTGTGAGATACGAAAACAACATGAGTTACATTCAAAACTACAATGACAAAAACAAAAAAGAAACTGGGTGAGAAGCTTTACACTTCTCATTGCTTCTCATATATATGTGTGAAAAACACAAAGAGTGACACAGAGAAGACAATAACAACCACAAAGGCGGATAAATGATTGATTGATTGATTGAAAATAGTATAAGTGTATCTATAGTGAGTGAGACATCAGATGATGCATACTATTCCCCAAGACTAAACAGACTGATTGACTGGTTTCAGCATAGAACAACACTTTACAGAAATGCAACAGTAGCTCGACTTGCCACTACCCTCCACATCCCATGTGTAGCAGGCACACATAAATCAAGAGAACAGAGCAAAAGACAGATTCAAAACAGAGACGGATACTAAACCGAAGTGTAAGTCAGGGAAAAAGAGTAGTAGTAATGTAGAAGCACAATAGAATTTTATTGGATGATATATAGTATATATCAAACGAAAACATGGCACCAGTCAATGAAATCTACAACAGTTAGTCTAAGCCACGTAGGAAGGTGTAGACTTCCTGACTGGTTGGGGTCCTCGGGACGGTAAAAACCAATGGTTGGAAACAATTGGTGACATGGCTCAAAATCGTTCTCAGTGACGCAGATGCATCCACTCGTTGTGACTCATGATTTCCAATGAAACTGTTTTGTTCTTCGTTATTACTATTCCTTTGTCTCACACCTCTGTTTACTGTCTATATTATGCATTTCTTCTACTTTCTTCTCTCGCTTTGTGTGCTACATGGAGTGTGGCGACTTGAACTGCCGCACATATGTGCAAAGTTCTATGTCGAAAACCAACCGACCGACCGATATAGTATATCATCACAAAGAGTGAGCGCACCTCCAACATCCATCGACAACGATTGAGAGTCATATATCACCAAGTGTTTTCAGCCGTCATTGGTTTTTACCATCTCGAGGAACCAAACCAGACACACAGCTTACAACTCCCTAGGTAGCTGATTGACTCAAAGTAACTATGATGGATTTAACTGACTGGTGAATCTCTTTACAAACCTGATCCTATTTCACCTAGCATTGCTCATTGTCGAGCAAGATGATGGCTAGGAATGCATGAAACATGTCCTAACCATCTCAATCGATGTAACTTTACAGTCTAGTTGATTGATTTTCCCTCCCAACTACCTAGCATTCGACCGATGATGCCTCACAAACTCAATATTGCTCACCTTGTTATACCGCTTAACACAGGAGATAGAACACACACACCTATGACCAAAGACAACTAGCCAACCTTCTCTTACCTTCCACTTTCAATGGCCACCATATCTCACAGCCATAAAAGACGCTGGAGATAACTGCTGGGCAGTACACACGTCCTTTGATTGATAGCCACTCGGATATCACGTCTATACCAGAGATGACATAGGTTGGTGAATGCCTCCTTCATCCGTGCTGAGATTTAGTCAGCGCTGTTGACTGATGCAACTTCCCAAGTAAGTGATCAACACTCTCAGCCACCACTTAACTCCTGTCTATCTTTAAGCTAGGAGGGAGTCAATGTAATCCAGTCCTGCAACAAGCACCATCTTACACTTGACAGGAGCAAGTCGCACGCCAAACATTCGTCTACCGCTGCCCAACGAATGTAATAAATAGACATAAACATAGACTAAACCACAAACCCTACATTACATGTCTGCGCGATAAAGGCTTGAAATTGATTACCTTACGAGAGGAAGAGTAGTTTTCAGCATAGAATGTATCGTCATTCGACAAAATTATGAACATAAACAAATCGGTTTATTTAAATCAGTTTCTACTTTTTTTTCCGTTGATTGATTGAACCGAAATGTTCAGCTCTTCGTACAGACGCTTCGAAAACATCTGAGGACAGTGACTAGTATTGGAATCCAGGAGATGCGGATTCCATCCGATTTGGGACTCGCCCCTTCTAGATGTATCTGTAACGCCTTCTCCCCCAGTGGGTGATGGTGTCACACCTGATACTCGAACCTGGTAACCTCCTTCGTTTCAAACGCCAAAATGTTGTCCATTAGACCACTTGGGTCAAGAGAGTCATCCCTCGTGCAACAACTCCAGGTACATCTAGATGACGAACCCTAAGTAAGACAAGTGCTGGGATTCACTGCTAGTCACTATCCAGCAAATAAGAACATGAAGAAAAATGACTGGACATGCACGTAAATGCACTTCACTGCTTCCCTGAAGAGGATGCTAAGGCTCTATAGCTGCAAACTACTAATAACGAAGTCTCCAGTTTGATCACGCATTGATATCAGTCATAGAACCATTGAAAAACAAGCAGTACTGAACAGTTGCTTCTCCTTAATTTGGTAGAAGTTGGGATCCATAGGCTACTCAGTCGGAAACCCCAGTGACTGAATGGTCTCATAACCGGGAAGGTCTTGGGCTCGAACCTTGGCGGTGGGTGCGTACTGTCGATGAGTCTCAAACTAGACTAACGAAACAGCTGTCCAGTACTCCTTGTTGGTTTTCAATGGTTCCCTAACTGATTTCAATACCTGATCAAGCTTGAATTAAAATCAAATCCATACAAACAAATTCATGAAAATAACGAAGTCAATGTGCATTTCATTCATTCACTCTGCCGTCACAATTTCTATGAAACAGTCGACATATTCTTTAGCAGTAGATACGCCTCTTATGAATCCGTATCACAATCATCATATCCTTCTTCTTTTTTCCCGGACTTTTCAACAGTACACACCTGTGAACCCACTGGGGATCGAACCCATGACCTTTAGATTATGAGGTGAGTTCGTTGACCAATCACAGTCATTTCACTTTGTGAAGGATAATCAACCTCGATCATTGTAGCAATTCACGTAAATCTAAACTGTGTACAGACACTGTTTACAAGAGTCCAAACATACTGTAACATTCCGATGTTGAAGAGAATAGAAAGGAGTGAGAAGACAGGAACACACTGGACGGCCGATAAGAAGACTCTAGAAGATCTGAATTTCGCAGATCATATATGTCTAGTGTCACACAAACTCGAAGACTTCAGGGCGAAAACCAACAAACTGGTTGAAGACGTAGGCAGCAAAGACAGGACTTCAGGTGAACATAGAGAAGGAGGTGATGAAGATAACCAACTAACCGACAGACACAACAACCAGCACTAATCACCATCAAAGGGAGAGATTTGACAGAGGTCACTCACCTCCTTCACTTATCCGGCTAGGAAGCATCGTTTCAACTACAGGCCGGCGGAACGGATGAAAATGTCAAAGCCAGTCGGAATCGGAAAGGCAAGATACGCCTTCATTAACCTGAAACCAGTTTGGAAATCTCCTGATTCACTGACTCAGCATTAAAAAAAAAAGATTCGGACTTTCAACACAAATGTCAAGCATACGGATCAGAAACTTGCGCTGCCTGTCACGAAAAGGATTTCCAACAAGTTACTGCAGACGTTTATCAACAGCTGCCCCCTTCGCTGGCTCCATACTGAAGATCAGATGGCCAGGAAGAACTAGTAACAAGAAACTCCGGCTGGGAACAAACCAACCAATAGTCGGTCGCTCAACAAATATGTAGGAGAAAATGGAGATGGATCGGGTATACGTTGAGGAGGCCGTCAGATGACATTGCGCACAGTGTAGGCGATTACTCGAGAAGAATCCGAATGGAGAGCGACGAATGGGTCGTCAGTGCGAGGGTGACATGGTGAAGATCGTGGGAATGGGAGTAAATGAGAGAACATGAGGATTAATGAAAACAAAACACGTAGTTCAATGAAGAGTCTCTTTTCAGGGAATTCACTTTCTTAGCTGTACAATAGCAAATATATAAATATATATATATATTTGCAAATATATATATATATTTGCTATTGTACAGCTAAGAAAGTGAATTCCCTGAAAAGAGACTCTTCATTGAACTACGTGTTTTGTTTTCATTAATCCTCATGTTCTCTCATTTACTCCCATTCCCACGATCTTCACCATGTCACCCTCACACTGTGATATCGGTATATCAAATTTAGCAGGCCGACCATTGATATCAGGTGTGCGTCGACCGGGGATCGACCATCGGACCATATGCATGGTCGGCAGGTGTCCCAACCGCTGTGCCACCGACACAACTGATTAGATATACATACATGCATGCATACATACACATATTTTACCCAGGAAATCTAAAAATAATTACAATAAATAACAAACTAATAAACTCATCGCACAAGAGATGACCTCTATCATAGCCTAGTGAGAATAACACGGCTTGACGTGTTTGAGAAGATGCTCTGCTGAGCACTAATCTCTCTCAGTGAGAATACCACCCATTGAAGGAAGATGCAGGTACATACACATGTGCAATCGACAAATCCCAAGTGGGAAGAAACACACATCCTGGAGGATCTCACTCCTAGCTACCCCCATCACTAAAAACAACCAAGCAGAATATATAAGAGTGTAATATAAATACCTATCCAGTGACAAACATTCAAGTGGGTTAACTCAGTAGCACAAAATTTATTAGTTACAGAATTTCATCATGAGCTGACATCGGTTGGTTAGAGGACCATTGGAAAACCTTCAGGGAGTACTGAACAGCTATTTCGTCAGCCTAGTTTGGGACTCTCCATCGGTACGCACCCACCGCCAGGGTTCGAACCCAGGACCTTCAGGTTACAAGGCGAGCTCGTAAAACGGAACAATTGTTCAGTACTCCCTGCAGGTTTTCCAATGGTTCTCTGACCAACCGATGTCAGCTCATGATGAAATCCTGTACCCAATTAATCAAATCCCTACATACCAATACTTGAATACAAAATTTATTACTCAGAACAATAATGATAATAATATGATTAGCTAACTATCGCTTTAATCAAACACATTTCTCTATGTGAATACATTTCAGTTATCTATAGAAAAGATATATACATATATCTATAATAATTCGCTTACTTGTCCAAATGTTCCTTTTCCAATCAGCGCTAGAATTCGATAACGATCATACCAAACATCACCGATACGTACAAGTCCATGATGTGATGAATAAACAGAAGATGGTGGTGGTATACAACTGGGATTTGATTGTTGTAAATGACCACCAGAACATATTGCACCTGTCACGTTTGTTGCTGTTGCTGTTGTTGATGTCAACGAAGATATTGTTGTTGTTGTTGTTGTCGCAGTACGAAGTCCTGAAGCAGCTGCATTACTACTGCTATTATAATTATTATTCACGTCTGTGGATGGATATGACTTAGGAGGATTATTACAAGGCAGTGATGAACCTGTTCATACAGTAAGGAAGAATGAACACGAAGAAGGAAATTGTGAGTGGAAGGGATAGATACATAGATAGATAGTCAGGTAAATTACACAGATCAAAATCTAATTCTGTGGAGAATTATATGAAAATGTTACTCTCACAACACACAACTGCATGCATTTTCACTCACCTGGTGGTATTTAGTAGAGACTAATGATACCCTCCTCAGAACAGGCTCTAAACTAGTGAGACCTAGTCGTTGAAAGTCTAGCTCTGTCGTAGATCTATAAGCTATACAGCTTCCGAAAGCTTATGAAATATGTTTGTGTGTACATTTGAGTACACCTCTAGGCAAGAGGTAATATAGGAGGTAATAGGGAAAACTTCACCATAACATGACTTAGAAAGCTCCATGGGTTAGATGCAGTAGTATTCTGATGTGACCATCACTTCTATCACTTTGCGACTTAATCCTAATTCTGTGCACACTCTACTAGTTGAGATGGCGGGGTGGGGGCTACGATGACAATCTAAGATTAAATCAAATTCGCAGTTTGCAGAATTTACGCAGTTCACCGAGGTGGAACGATTTCATCACCACAGTTTCTTCCTTTGGAAACCAAAATTATTCTCATGACAATATCTGATACTGATTGAGACTATAAATAATAAGAAAGTAAGCAAGTAGATTTGAATAAAATTTTACACTACTACTGGCTGATTGAGATGAGTAGTTGTACATCAACCCATTTGATTCAGTGCAGTTCACCCGCAAGTCTGTCTGGTTTCAACATAGAACTTTGCATTGATATGCAGCAGTTCCAGTCGCCACACTCCCTCCATGAAGTACACAAAGCAAGAGAAGAAAATAAAAAGAAATGCAAAATACAGACAGTAAACAGATATGAGGCAAAAAGAATAGTAATGTCGAAGAACCTGGGTATTATTAGCCACAAGGAGTGGATGCATCTGCCCCATCACTGAGAACGATTTTGAGCCATAACACCAATAATCGTCTCCAGCCATTGGTGTTTACTGTCCCGGGGACCCCAACCAGGAAGTCTACACCTTCCTACGTGGCTTCAACTAACTGTTGTGGGTTTCACTGACTGATGCCACGCTTTGGTTTGATAACCACTGGCTCTTTTCCAACCTGACCCTATATTAGCTGACGTTGTCCATTGTCGAGGAAGGCGATGGATGGCTAGGGATGCGTAACACATGTCCTAACCATCTCAATCAGTGTAACTTCACAGCCTCGTCCATTGATTTCCCCTTCCACCTACCTAGCACTCAACGCCTAACCAGGTCAATATTGCTCACCCTATTATACCGTTTCACCCGGGAGAGAGAACGCCGGCACCTATGATCAAAGTCAGCTAGTCTCTTCATGTCTCCCACCCTCAATGGCCAGGTCTCACAGGGCAAGTAGCTAGCCAAAAATCGAATAGTGGTTTAGACTGATTCACCTCTCTGAGATGAATAGTCAAACTGAGTACACTGCTGATGAATTTGGCTACATAAAATGAGCAAAACGATCGTGTTCAGTGTTTAGGACTACCTTGATCTGGCTAACAAGCAAGCGCTAACAACAGATAATTCATCCAGCATGGCTGCAAAGAGGAGGCACTGGTTCAATCAGAAACGCCATAACTGAACACCTCGCCGACCAACACCTATCACAGCATCTTAGCTGACTCATCATTCAGAGTTATTTACAAAGTAAACAAAAATCTATGAAGGACAGTCAGTGTGTTTCCAACTTCTTTGTACTGCGGAAGCTCTCGCCATATGCATCGAAAAACCGGAGCTGTGTGTTCAAAAGAAACTAGTCCAGCCTTTACAACTACCATGGACCTAGTTCGGTATGTTCCCTTATCCATCAGTTTTTTTTGTCTTGTATTGTTCTCTGTCTGTGTATTTCTTCTCTCTTTGTCTTCATTCAGTTCATCCCATTTTTTTTCAGTTATAAAATCAGTGATTTTAAGTTTGTTTCCATGCTCCTCCTGATGACACTTGCAATCCGTTTAGAATAACTATTTTACAATTATATTCTAATCCCGTGTAATTTTTTTTCTAAGCCTCTTGTAATTCATATCGAGTTGAAAAATATTGTCACCTTTTATTCGCCTTTAAAATAATTTCTCCAGTTATCAAATATTAATTTTGCATACATTGTAACTGTTTTCTAATCCTACGTAATCTTGTCTCTAAACACCTTGTAATCTATATTCATACCTTCAAACTTTCATATCAAGTTGAAAATTATTATCATCTTCGTTACTATGTGGAATTAAATAAATAATAATTGTGTCCGTGTAAACTTATGTATATAAATGTAGTAGTACAGCTTTTGAGAATGAAATCGCCGAAAAGATAGTTATCTGTGTTGCTGAACTTCTTGCTCTTTTCCTTTCAATGTCCCGATGGGTATTTCCCAAGATAATTCCAAAGCACAACAAATGTTTTGTTTATTTATCGCATACAAAAACCTCAATTATCGACCTCAAAGTTACTCCACTTTCACCTTAATCACCCTACGGAATTGGATAATACCTTTAGCCTTCACAAATACATACACACTAATGATGATAGCTCATCATAACCAGATGTACATGAAACATCTGTTTCAGACAACACATTCAGCATTGGACAGACAGGCGTACACATTGACAGAATATCCTTCCAGAGTCAAAGATGACATCAACTTCTTTAAAAAAATGATCAATTCAGTCATTAGATAATTAAATTCAAGTATTAGTTTCTGTAGGGATTTTGTATGATTGGTTAGAGGATTTCATCATGAGCTGATACCATTTAGAGAACCATTGGAAAAGCTGGGAGTACTGGACAGGTGTTTCATCAGCCTAGCTTAGGGCTCTTCAGAAGTACGAACCCACAATTGGGGTTTGAGCCCAGGACATTCTGGCTACAAGGCGAGCTCGCAGACCATTAAGACTATCGGGTCCCAGTGGCTTAATGGTCTACGAGCTCGCTAGCCTTGTAACCAGAAGGTCCTGGGTTCGAACCCTGGTGGTGGGTGTGTACTAATGAAGAATCCCGAACTAGGACAAAACAGCTGACTGTCTAGTAATCCTTGTTGGTTTTCCAATGGTTGTCTAACTGATACCAGCTCATGATGAAATCCTCCAACTAATTAAATTCACTTTTTTGTCTCTCTCGCGCGCGCGCAAACAGCAGTCGTCAAAGGATATACTGATGATGATCTACATAACAACAACAAACAGACTTGAATACAATACTACTCAATTTACGACGAATATAGTAATATGATTAAAACCAACAAAAAGTGCGGTGTTCTTCTAAAGATTTCCAGTCGCATATATATGTATGAGACTTATATAAATTAAAGAAAAAGGAAAACGATAGGGATTTTAGGAGAAAGAGGGAGAGGGAGGGAGGGAGGGTAAGAAGTACTACATTCCCAACATGCATTAACACATAGTAGTAAGACAGTAGATGGAGATTAGTAAAACGTTTGGGAAGAGATGAAAAAAACGTCCGACAAAGCATGATCGATAGTCAGTCAGTCAATCAGTCAGCATATTAGTACCGCATATGTGTGTGTGTGTATTTTCTCTTGTGAAAGTTTTAAATATCAAACAAACAACAAACAAAAATATATGCATATATATTTTTTTTAAATAAATCAGAATACAATACAAAAATAACACAGACATGAAAAAAAACTTCTAGCAACCAGAATGTGAATAGAAAGTGTATGTAATTAGTGCTGGATAGCTATATAGTTAGCTAGCTCACCCATAAAGCAACGTATTATTATTATTATTATTACTATTAATTATTGCTCCTTTGAGTTCATAATGGAACATAGGGCATCAACAGCACATTTCCACTTTGTCCTATTCTTTGAGACCCTCTTCAATCTCGCTAACCCCACAACTGCCCATAGTCTCTAAGCTCCTACTCCTCTTCCTCGCACGTCCTCCGCGTAATCCTCGAAGGTGACGCCCGATTCGGGTTCCACTTGAGCAATGGCATGGTGCACAGTGTCATTCAACCGTTTCCATTTTCTTTTGGATATTTGTTGACCAACAGGTTCTTGTTTGGTTCGTTACCACAGTTTCTTTCTGGTCATTTGATCTTTAGTATGGAGGTAGCGAAGGCAGCTGTTGACAAGAACCTGAAGCCTTTTAGAAATTCTTTTCGTGACACGCAGTGCACGTTTCTGATCTATATATAGAATCACTGACTTAACATTGGTGTTGGAAATACGAATTGTGTTCTTTATGCTGAGTGCAGAAGATTTCCCAACTGACTTCAGAGTGATGAGGGTCTGCCTCGACTTTACGATTCTGGCTGGTGCTGGCATCTTCATCCGTGCCGACTGCCTGTATTTGAAACGACTGCACCTAGATGAGTGAAGGAAATGACTTCTTTCAAATCTATTCCGTTGATAGTGATTGGTGCCTGTTGTTGTGGGTTGGTTGGCTGGATGGTTATTTACACCCCCTCCGCCTTGTCTGTGTTCATCTGAAGTCATGTCTTCGCTAAAGGACAGCATCCATAGCTGCATTACTCTCAAGAAGAACTCAAAATAGAATGAAACAAATAATTAGGCACATCGGGGATGGCCACCGAACTCGTCTTGTAACCTCATGGTTTAGGGTTTGGTCCCCGAAGGTGTGATTGATGCGTGCTACTGAAGAGTCCTAAACTAGGACGAAACTGATGTTCAGTACTTCCTGATTCTCATTGGTTCTCTCTCTAACTGTGAGGCCATTTCTTGATAGAACCTGAAATCAATAAAATCCCTGCAAACCAACACTTGATATTTATTGCACATTTCACTTAAGGCTTGTTGCATCTATGTGATGATTTGATTTGCGTTCAGATTAACATAAAAAAATTTAATTCACAAGGCATGATGAATTACGAATAGCTACCCCCCACCCCCACTGATTCCCAGCTACATATAACAATTAATGAGCAGAACTCAGCCTAAAGAAGACGTATTCAAGCCGAATACGCAGTCAAATCTCATGAATTCATCGACAAAGTAATGGAACTGTGTGACCCACCTCTACAGTATATACAACACTGAAGTATTACTGAGATAGACTAATGATAGGGTGGAAATAAAATTGAAATAAGTGCAACGCATTCATAATAAATGCGTTGTCAACTTCATCGAACTACAGAAGTTGACGAATAAGTAACCATAACTTAGCGAGAGTAAAACGATTGACTGAGTGACTTGGCTGGTTTCAAAATAGAACACTGCATAGAAAGTGCACTAGTTTGACTTGCCACACTCTCTCTCTCTCTCCATGTAACACACAAAGGAAGGCAAAAGAGATTCAGAAGAACCACAATCAGCAGAAATGTGAGGGAGAAAGAATAGTAACAATAGTAGTAAGATATGGAAGATCGCAGAAAGTGAATGCATCTCCGACATCCATTTGACAACGATTTTCAGCCATATCACCAAATGTCTCCAGACGTCAGTGGTTCTTAGCATCCTGAGGACCCCAACCAGCCAGCCACACACAGTTTACACCTCCCTACGTAGCTGGCTAGCTGAATCAAATTAACTGTCGAAGGTTTCATGGAATGAGGCCATATTTTCGTTTGACCACTGTCAGCTTTTTTCCAACCTGATCCTTTGTCACCTAACATTCACCGTCGAGGAAGGAGATGGCTGGGAAAGCGGAATACATGACCTAGTCATCCCAATCGATGTAACTTCACAGCCTCGTTGATTGATTTTCCCTCCTTGACTTACCTTATACTCGACGCCTAACCAACTCACCATTTCTCACCCTATTATACCACTTCAAACGGGAGATAGAACGCAGATAAGTATGATGAAAGATAGCTAGCCGGCCTTTTCATATCTTCCACCTTCAGTGGCCACCATGCCTCACAGCCATATAGGAGAACAGAGAGAACTGTTGGGCGGTACACACATCCTTTTATCGACAGCTAGTCGGAAATCACGTCTACACCAGGGATGATAAAGGCTGGTAAATGCCACACGAGCCTTTTATATCCGTGATGATCAGAAGTTAAACATCTTTAACTAATATGCCCCAGTTTATGATGATAATAATAATAAGTACATTTGGTATATAAACGCCAGTTGATGCACATTTAAACACCAACTGGGTGACGTTTTTCTAAGCTAATTTAAGGTGAATTTGTTGTTAAAAATCAAAATACACTAACCTTGATCGTAGATGTGTTGCTGCTGTTGAGGATGATGGTGAGGGAAGTGAGATATTCCATGTTGATTATTATTATGAAAAACTGTAGAATGATGATGGTGTTTTGTGTGAACTTGACCACCACCAGGTGCTTGATGACGTGTTTGATTAATCCCATTCACACCAGATCGTGTTTGTATCTCGGAAGATGTTGGACAACAAGTAGAACCTAAGATGGGATTATTACTACTACTATTATTATTACAACCACTGCAACCGCATCGATGTGGAGGCAACGCGGGGACTTGTTGAGATGACAATGTCGACTGAGATGGGACACAATGATGATGGTGATGATGATAATGATGATAATGGCAGGTTAGAGCAGCTGTGTTGGCTACACTGGCAGCATTGACCCCAGTTAAATTTCCAGTTGAACCATGTTGACATGCAGGAATTGAAGCACCACCACCATTGCCAAAAGTAGTAGAATTACCATTCGATAGAAATGAAACAGAACCTTTACGATCTCTTTTTTGTATACTGTCTTCACCGACCTGTTCTCTAATACGACGTTTCTTTCGATAGTATACCTAATGTGAAGGCAAGACACAAAAAATATGGGAGAAGGCATTTGTTAATCAAGGCCTTTTAAGGACATCATGCCTACAGATAACAATAATAGTAACAAAAATAAAAATAATAGTAATGATTCCCTTTTATTATATACTGACTAAATGACTCAGTGGTTTAGTAGTAGAATACTCGCCAACCACGCTTCACGTGGTCCAGAGTTCGATTCCCCACCAAAACCTCGCCTAGCCCGGTAGTAAGTCATGGTAAAGAGGGGAGGTTGGGAGAGAGAGAGAGATTAGCAATTTCCCCACACCGTAAGAAAAAACACTACAGTTAATGAAAATTCAAACCATAAAGCGGTATGGTCCACTCGACAAGCAAGGGAATAGCCGACTAGTGATTCAGTATATTGCTTCCCAGTCATTCCTAGCAACTATTCTACTTGAAATCAGTTTATTTTCATTGCATACTACACAAATGCAAACGTTGTAAAGACAAATTAGTCAGAACAAGAATTTGTCTAAATATAGCATCTGAAGACATAAATAAGAAAGAAAGATAATCTTTTTCTGTCCAGCCCGCACAAACGACTTGGTACGGCCAAGGATAGATAGACGTCGGTCTTCTTCTAGAAATGTTTTCATGTCGTCATGCGTTCATAGCCTCTGCCAGCAAGTAAGTCCTATCCGTTGCCTTTACGCAACCCCAGTGTTCCTCGCATGCATGCAAATGTGAACGTCCAGCTCCTAAAACCGAACTGTTGACCATACAGATCAACCTAGGTGAGGTGAAAAACCATGATTCCAAACCAATGATGTACATGGGCTCCAGAATTCAAACAGATCGAATGGTAGCGTATGAAACTGTTTTGGTCACCGAAACTCATTGTAATGTAGCTCCTAACGATGCTCCACTACCTTACCTTGTCCATCAGACTTCAAATCAACCGTTCAGCGAAGAGGTGGCCCTTTAAAATATCCACCTGTCTCGCCGCTGTAGGCGTCCGGGGAAGTAATCCAGGCCTTGCACAAATTATGAAATTTTTTGTGGTGCATCTCCTAGTGCCCACAAAATAATTTGTCTTGTAATAGGCTTCACTTAAAAACTATATTACAAAAATTATGAATAAAGAGAAACAGTTTTGTTCAACTGGCTGGGAAATGATAAATACGCAATAACAAGAAGTGATGAGCGAGAAAAATACAATTTCCATGACATACAACCTTCTCTTCTCTGTAATGTAATAAAACACTACAGTTTCCACTCCTCCACCTCTCAAAATGACTGAAAAGTACAAAGACACTGCCGGATATGCTATTGAAAGGTCGTGCTACTGAAAACGCATGATGATTCGAATACTGGGAAAGAGTTTGGTGACAGTTGAAATAACACACAGAATGATGGATCTATGAAAGCTTTCTGAATATTACGAAACATCAATGTGAAGGAAACCACGAGTATGAAATAAATGAATAATGGATGTTTTACGATAGAACGGCATGCATAAGTTGACAATAATAGCAATGGATCTCGTCTATCATTCTAATCTACCTGAACGTTGGTGTTACTTCATGAGGATTGAAAAGTACTAACATCGATAGCAGATATTATACCATGAGCTTAATAACTTAATTTCCAAGAAATCTGCACATGAAACACATTTTTATAATACTCGAGTATACAAGTATTTCGCCACGCAAATTGTATCTCCTGTCGATTGGCTGTACTGGACTGAAATACTGGCTCATAGTACGGACCTCTCTTTTATTGCTTTGTGTGGTACATGGAGTGTGGCAACTTGAAATGCTGCACTTCCGGGCAAAGTTCCATGCTGGAACCAGTCAGTCAGTCAGTCAGTACGTACCATTCCATGATGCCATGAGATTTACACGATATCACTTGCCCAAGAGGTGCGTCTCGGGGATAACGTTCTAGCATTTGAAACGATGAATCTAAGTCTCATCTGGAACACAATCACTCGCCGGGGATGCAGATACATTCACACCAGATGATGAGACCCGAGAAAGGGCGAAACAAGCGTCCTGGATTTCACGGCTAGCCACCACCAAAGACAACGTGATTATAAGTATTCTAATACACAGTATTCAGCAAGGGAATGTGATGATTCTCAGTCATTTTTACAATCATAAGTGTCAAAAACAACTCCTGGTCAAGTGAGTGGAATGCCACTTTCGAGAAATATGCTAGTTACAGTACTGAGAATTCACTTCTCTATTTTTGAATCCAACAGGCAGTGAAGATGTGATTAATACACTGCTAACAGTCACGCATAAAGCACACCTTTGGTTTAAAAATTGGATACCTCTGCCTCTTACAATTGGTCAATTTCTTCAACTACTACTAACCAACCCTAAATAACCAAGGAATTAGTTCATCGACATCCAGTGTTGACATAATTTTCAGTCGCCAACACACTTGCCAATCCACTCTAGAAGATCCGGATTTCGCGGATGATTTATGACTAACGTCACACACTCACACAAACTCGAAGACCTACTGGCGAAAACCAACAAAACTAGCAGAAGAAGTGGTGACAGGGCTTCATGTGGACATTGAGAAGATGGAAGTAATGAAAATGACCAACCCACAATAACAACAACAAGCATCAGTCACTACCAAGGGAATAAATTTGAAATAGGTTACTTCCTTCACTTATCTAGGCGCCACTGTTTCAACTACAGGCGGACGGTACGGATGAAGATTTTGAACAGCAGCCAGAATCGTAAAGTCGAGGCAGACCCTCATCACTCTGAAATCAGTTGGGAAATCTTCTGCACTCAGCATGCACAACAAGATTCAGATCTTCAACACGAATGTTAAATAAGTGCTTCCAAATAGATCAGAAACGTAGCTCATTAGTCACCAAGCAATACCAACAGGTTGAAGACTTTTATCGACAGCTGTCCACTTCACTGGCTTCATATTGAAGACCAAAGGCCTGTTGGGAAGAATTAGCAACAGAAAACTGAGGGAACAAACCAACCAAGAACCTATTGGTCAATAAATATCCTAAAGGAAATGGAGATAGATTGGGTCTATGCTGAGGAGTCCGTCAAATGACATCGTGCGACAGGCCATCACTCGAGTGCAATACCAAAGGGGAACGACGAGTGGTGACATGGAGCAGATCAGAGACTATGTGCAGTCGTGGGGCCAGCTAAAGAGGACAGCAGAAAACAGGACAAAGTGGAGGCGTGCTGTTGAAGCTCTAAGTTCCATTCGGAACCCAACTGAATAATAATAATAATAATATTCGTCGATCAGTGTGAATCAAATGTCGATGGGGCTCAACTGAATCCATGTTTCATTCATTTTCTAGTTCTTTTTTTGAATAACTACATACCAATTCACGTTTTCTTAACCTCTTCAGCGGACTAGTTATGTATTCTATCGCAATTTCTACAGCAAACTGGATACCACGTCAGGTGTCATTAAAATGGGTCAACTAATCAATTCTTCTGTATTTCCCCCAAATGTCTATATTCTCCACCTAAGCTCAAACAACTAGCAACTATATTATTCTTCCAATTTCCAAAAACATGCCCGAATAGATGAGTGCTAAAACCAACATATCAGTAGTATCTGAGTTTATCTTCTTCCCTCGCACTTTTTCAACCACTTACTGATTTCGTTAGTGTCTAACTTTGAAATGAATACCGTTGTTGGGCACATTAGACACTTTTTAAACTGAAATTGACAGTACCTAGGAATAGGATGTCATATAGACAAAACTTGAAACAGCTGTCACTAATGATTCGCTGATTTAGACCTTGGATATGTTATTTCCTTCTTTTAAATTGTAACTCTTAGTTGGATGGCTAACAGGCAAGTTCAAAACTTCGAGATAGGTCTAGATATTAGCGATAAGAAAAGTCTCCTCACCCGACGGACGAAGAAGGTTGACTTGATAACAAAGTAGGAGTTATTGTTTTCTTGTATCAAGGTGTTAAAAGACGTCAAAGAAACTAAATGTACGTAATAACACTAACCCATATATCACATGTGTGCGTCTGCCGTTCAGCGGTAGAATGCTCGCCAACTGTGTGCATGCAGTTTACGGTTCGACTCCCTGCCGGCGCACATTATTACCTCCTTTAGTCGACTGAAAGCCCGATAAAAAGGGAAAGTTGGACGAGAGGCTAGCAGCTCCACCCCGTATGAAGCCCTATGTTCCACTTGGAACGCAAACGAATACATATAGCAAGCAATGTAGGAGACTATGTTAAATCTAATATACTAATTGCAGCGATAAGCGACACAGGATAGTAAGGTAATCAAACTAGCAACACAATGGTTAAACAATGAGAAACTAAGTCTAGAAGTCAGTCAACGTTTCCTCGTGTTCTAATCTTAGCGAATCTTTGTTAATGCGAGTCTAACTAATCTTAAAGAACACAAAAACAGTTATCAAAGATTTCCTGTATTAATCTGGAAAATAGACGTTAGTTAGTAAATAAATATTCTCAATGTAGAGCTTAATTCAACGGCGGAAATTTAATGTTCATTATTATCTCTATACACGTATATTGCAGTAAATCATCAATGACTAGGAACCAGTTGCCCGGCCGATAACTGCTACCTTGACCCGGTAGTGGTCAGGCTTGCGCATTGACTTATATTTCTGCAGGTCCTACCATGTCAGAAAGGCTTTTTGGATAGCGATTAGAGTGAAAGCAGTTGCTATGGGGTAATATGGGGCTCCAGAATCCAAACGAGATGGAATGACAGCGCATAAACCAGTATTGGATACCGAAAACTAAGCGAACGTAGCTCCTGACGCTGTTCTGCTGCCTTTCGGATGAAACTCCAAGTCAAAGGCTCACGCGAAGTGTTCCCCTGCTTTGGTCTGGGCGCCCGGGAAGAGTATCTTCGCCCTCATCACACTGAATGAGTGAAATGAAACACAACAAACCATAAGTAAGTCTGAGTAACCAGTTATTCCTTACTCAAACTCAAGTATACCTTATTATATAATGGAGATATTATGTATGTCTATAGAATAAACAAAGCTAGAAAAAATCGAAATAAAGCACATTGCAAAACTTTAAAGTTTCTATTCAAACTAATCAAGTTTCACTTACCTCATTGATATTTTTATACGTTCGAATAAGATTAACTGACATTTTTATGACAGGTCGTTGTTCGGAATCACGAGGACATGAATACTGACTGGTGATATTTGAAATAGGTTCATTTTGTGTAACTGTAGCAGCAGGACATCGAGTATCTTTTATCATATGACTACATGATGTAGGATTACACGTCACTTGATGATCAGTTGTAGACACACCAAATGGAAATATAGGGTAGCAGTAAGTATTCTGTCCAGCTTGAGAGTTATTATTATTATTATTGCTTTGAAGTAAGCAACAAGTAGATGTAACAGATGTTCGTACTTTCGACAAAGATGGACTACCCGGCTGTCCACCTAAATCCATAGCAGTTGACTGGACATCAGTAGTATGATGCGGAAATGTAATCGATTCGGAACCAAGTGAATGGGATATTTCCATTGGTTGATGCGTAGTAGTATCCTTGCTCGTTTGTTGTTGTTGTTGTTGCGGTGGTGGTGGTGGTGGTTTAGTGACTGACGCATCCGAATAGGCATAAGAAGACTGGGTCATTACCTGAGAGGCTGACTGGGGAAGATTTGTACTGGACACCACCACAGGATTGAGCGATAACGAGGTTTTTTGTACTTTACTCTCATGTGTAGTAGTAGTAGTAGTCGTCTGTTTTATACTGCTTAAGCATAGACCAGTCTTTTTATGCACACCTTCAATTGACTTAGCCGTATCATCACCACTTGTGTTAGTAGCTGAATGTCGCTCCAATTGGCATAGTTGATCTGCTGTTACTAACTGACCATAAATAGCACCACCACCACCACATGCACCCAGTGTAGGCGATGAGGATAACGCTGATGACGGTTGTGTTACTTGTGATCTAAGAGTAGGAGGCATTTGTGAATGAATGGTGGTAGTAGTAGTAGTAGTATCCGACCAGTTAGACATTAAACCATTTTTACCAACAACACTGTGAGTACTTGCATTGGTTACCGACAAATCACTACTAATACAAGTTCCCGACTTCCCCAGTCGTTCGCCACTTACGGCCATGTGAATCGAATTCAACCGAGCGTCTAAAAAGAAAAAATTTTGAAGGACACCAGTAGAAGTATATCTATATAGGCTGTATGTATGCTTTATCAATCAACAGAAATTACTACCAGTCAGCTTCATGTTACCAACTTTGAGGAGACCACATGATGATTATGCAATATAGTCACAATTAACTAAATAAGCATCAAATACTAAAATTGGTCACATCACGTGACGTCAAACGTCAAAGACAACAAGAAAAACAATATAGGAGAACTTTTTACTTTCTTCTCTTGATTTGTGTGCTACATGGAAGGAGTGTGGCAACTCGAGCTACTGCACTTCTGTGCAAAGTTCTATGTTGAAATGACTGACTGGTTTCAACACAGAACATTGCACCGATGTGCAGCAGTTCAACTTGCCACACTCTCTCCATGTAGCACACAAAGCAAGAGAAGAAAGTAAAAATAAATTCAAAATAGAGAGAGTAGACAGAAATATGAGACAAAAGGAATAGTAATAACGAAGAAAAATATAGTTTTATTGGATATTATAAATCACAAGGAGTGGATGCATATGCGCCACCCATCGGTGAGAACGATTTTGAGCCATATCACCAATTGTTTTCAGCCATTGGTTTTTACCGTCTCTAGGACCCCAACCAGGAAGTCTACACCCTCCTACGTGACTTAAACTAACTGATGTGGGTTTCACTGACTGATGACATGCTTTGGTTTGACTACCACTGGCTCTTTTCCAACCTGACTCTATGTCAGTTAGCATTGCTCTTCGAGGAAGGCGATGGCTATATTGAAACCAGTTAGTCAGTCAGTTGCCAAAATGTGAAACCACCAAAAGGGTATTCATTATGTTGAAAAGACTATTATGTGTCCTCTCGACAGTTCTCCTGAAGGATAAATAGGGCGAGATCTGACTGAAGACTGACAGAGATGCAATCACTCTCTTCGACTCCAAATATATATATATATAAACTTGAGAAAAAAAGGAGCAGCGATGAAGTGGGAGACGCCAAACCGCAGTTAATGCGTTCTCATCAATTTTTGTACGTGTACAGGGTGACTCGTTTATCTGCAATGAATTGCGTACAGTACATTTAAGTATGACGTAGCATGAAACCTATAATTTTCTGGAAGACATTGATATGACCTTATACACATAAACTAAATAAAGGTTGAAATAAGATCAAAACAAAATAATGGGTCATCAGAGTTTGATACATTTGTCCTAGAGAGAGTGAGAGACCAATAATCTTAAAAATAAAAGCACAACATTCACAAATGGATAATGCAACAGGATGAATTACAACAGCCAACTGTCTCCCGACCGAAAGCTGCTACCTTGACGTGGTGGTCGGGCTTGAACACTGCAATGACCCAACAAGCTATACTGGCTGGAACTTATGTTCCTGCAGGTCTTACCATGCCAGAAAGGTTGTTTGGATAGCAGTTAGACTAAAAGCAGTTACCCAATCCAATCCTATGATTTCAAATAAATCACAAAATATCATGCCGGATCGGTCGGGGCCCGGATTAACAACGACCGCGCTTTCTGCTGCCGTGTCACAGGGCAGAAGTGATAAATACGCTACTGAGACACACCAAATAAAAAAGAACAAACAAAAACAGGCCGTGTGTGACCGGCCTCAAGCAGTTGTCCCCTGGGCTCTGCGGTCACGCAACCAACTTCCACGGTGTGGGCAGCCGGGAAGTAACAATCGCCCTCACAATCCGAAGTGCACGCGAAACCCCTCTAATCCTCGCTCATCTTTGTCTTCATCTTCATCTCTATTATCTTGCCTTCCTTCTACCAATGCAACTCCTCTACTTGTTGGCTCTTCACTTCCTCTTCACTCTGTGAGCACTGACAACGATGGAAGCCAAAAAGCCACCACCGATGGTCTCCTAAAACCACGCCACCAATTTTATATAGGAGCATTTAATGTTAGGACACTTTGCCAAATAGGACAACAAGCATCACTAGCCAAGACTCTGGCATCCCGAGCCATTGATGTATGTTGTGTTTCAGAAACACGCATACAAGACCCAAGTGTGGTTATTCACCTAACCCCACCTGGCCAACAGGATGAATCTGCAAAATTCACCTTGAGGGTGTCAGGAGATGCGACGGCTAGCTCACGAGGATTAGCTGGTGTTGGGATAGCTTTAAGTACTAGAGCAGAAAAGACATTACTTGACTGGATCCCGGTAGATAGCCGAATGTGCGCTGTCCGCCTGAACGGATCAGTGAAAAGGAGAAAGGACTGCACTACTCGCCGATGCCTTTTCGTAATCTCCGCCTACGCCCCCACTGACTGCAGTTCGGATGAAACGAAGGATGAGTTCTACCAAAAGCTGTCTAGTTTGCTGCGAAAGGCTAAACGCTCAGATATAGTCGTTTTAGCTGGTGACTTTAATGCTCAAGTAGGGAAATTGTGTCAATCTGAGAAGAATGTTGGTGGCACATACGGAATTCCGTGCCAGCGAACCGACAACGGTTACCGTCTCCTACAGTTCTGTTCAGATAATCATTTGTATATTGTAAGCACTAACTTCAAACACAAGGAGAGACACTGTTTGACCTGGCGACAACCATCATCAAATCAACGCTGGACACAAATAGACCACATAGCAATAAGCTATCGTTGGCGTGGGTCGGTAGGAGATTGTCGCTCCTTCTGGAACACGTGTGTAGATACCGATCACGCACTGGTCCGCGCTCGTGTGTGCTTACGACTGAACGGACGTAGGAAACAGCTGGCGGTATACCCATCACGTCCCCAGCTCGACCAGGGAACTAAGTCCCTATTTGAGGAAGAACTAGCTAAACACATATCTGAGTTTGACAGCTGCGCTCACCCTGAAGAAGCCTGGAAGAATATTCAGTCAGCCATAGATACAGCTGTAAAAGCTGTGAATAAGGTAAATCCAAAGGTGAGTAAAAACCATTGGATTTCGACTGCCTCATCCGAACTGATAGATGCTAGAAGACTTATTCCGGCGAGCTCCGAATTCAATGAGGAGCGAAAGCTGCACAAGAGGAAACTTACGAAAAGTCTCCGCAAGGACCGTGAACAGTGGTGGTTGACAAAGGCGAAAGAGATGGAAAAAGCATCGGCGATAGGCAACACCAGACAACTATTCAGGCTTATCAGGGAAACAGGTGGTAAAAAACAAATGATAAGCGAAACAATCTCCGAGAAAAATGGCACCATAATTAGCTCCCAGGATAGACGTCTGGAGCGCCGGAAAGAACACTATGAGGAGCAGTTTAATTGGCCCACAGCCACACTTAACCTACCGGACATCCAACACCTCCCTGAATGGGAGATAGACACAGGTCCTCCGTCCTTAACCGAGGTTACTAAAGCTGTCACCAATCTGAAGCTAGGCAAAGCAGCGGGACCTGATTTATTGACTCCAGAGGTATTTAAGTACGGAGGCGACAGTTTACTGTCTGCGTTAACAGAGGTTCTAGGCAGCGTCTGGGAGTCAGAGGAAGTCCCGTCGGGTTGGTGTAAGTCACTGATCATCCCGATATACAAGAAGGGGGACAAGTCGTCTTGTGATAATCACAGAGGGATTAGCCTGACTAATATAGCATCTAAAATCCTAGGCTCAATAATACTGCGTAGATTAAGTGGTGCTCGGGAGACACAAACACGAGAAAACCAGACAGGTTTTAGGCCAGGTAGAGGGTTATTGATCACATCTTCACCCTTCGACAGATTCTAGAACATAGGCATTCCTACCGGCGTCCGACAATCATTATATTTCTTGACCTAAAGGCGGCATTCGATTCTGTCGACCGGGAGGTTCTCTGGCGATGCTTGGCTGTAAAGGGAATGCCAAGAAAATACATTGCACTGATTAAGGCACTCTACTCGTACTCATGCAGCCACGTGAGGGCTTATGGTGAGTTGTCATCTGAAGTGGTGACGACTAGTGGCGTCCGTCAAGGATGCCCATTATCCCCATTCCTATTCAATTTCATCATAGATGTACTAATGGACTTAACCCTAACTCACTTCAGCGACTCAGGGATTGACTTGCTACCAGGGAAGAATCTCGTTGACTTAGAATATGCGGACGATATAGTCCTTCTAGGCGAGGACTCTGACAAAATGCAGAGTCTACTGAACACCCTGAGCAACAATCTCCGCATGTTTGGCATGCGATTCGCCCCTATAAAATGTAAGATGATGCTGCAGGATTGGACTTCATCGACCCCTAGATTAGAAACAGGAAGTGAAGTGGTAGAACACGTTGACCGCTTCACTTACTTGGGAAATACCATCAGCCAACGCCAACGGGTTGATCTCAGACGAAATTTCAATACGAATACAGAGGGCTAGTTTCGCATATGCCAGTTTACGCCGTCTCTGGCGTAGACGCGATATCCAACTATCGAACAAAGGGCGTGTGTACTGCTCAACAGTCCGCTCCGTCCTCCTTTATGGCTGTGAGACCTGGCCATTGAGAGCAGAAGACATGAAAAGATTAGCTGTCTTCGATCATAGGTGCCTGCGTTCTATCTCCCGCGTGAAGTGGTATAATAAGGTGAGCAATATTGAGGTTAGGCGTCGAGTGCTAGGTAAGGCGGGGAAATCAATCGACGAGACTGTGAAATTACTTCGACTGAGATGGTTAGGACATGTGCTACGTATGCCTAGTCATCGCCTTCCTCGACAATGGGCAATGTTAGCTGATATAGGGTCAGGCTGGAAAAGAGCTAGCGGCGGTCAAACCAAAACATGGCACCAATCAATGAAATCCACAACAGTTAATCTAAGCCACGTAGGAAGATGTAGACTTCCTGGTTGGGGCCCTCGGGATGGTAAAAACCAATGGTTGGAAACAATTGTTGACATGGCTCAAAATCGTTCTCAGTGGCGCAGATGCATCCACTCCTTGTGACTTATCATTTCCAATTAAACTGTTTTGTTCTCCGTTATTACTATTCCTTTGTCTCACACCTCTGTTTACTGTCTATATTATGCATTTCTTCTACTTCCTTCTCTTGCTCTGCGTGCTACATGGATTGTGGCGACTTGAACTGCCGCACATATGTGCAAAGTTCTATGTCGAAAACAGACAGACAGACAGCCAACTGTCTGATTTCAACATAGAACACTGCACTGATGTGCAGCAGTTCGAGTTGCCACACTCCATGTAGCACACAAAGGAAGACAAAAGAAAGAGAGAAAAGAGATTCGACAGCTACATATTAGTAGATTACAGTGGGGAAAATTACAGGTTACAGGTTACAAAGTATGAATTGCATTAACACAGTTTAAAACAGCCAATATGACTAGGAATATATAGTCATTAACTCAATGTCAATAATACGGTGGCATACCACATAATAAACTCCTAGAACCATGTGAGAAAAAAACACAGTCTATTCGAGATCAATGGAACATAACTAGATATGTCCTCGCCTATAGTTTTAAAAAAAAGGTGCACCTACACATTAACAAAAATTGACAGAAGTTGATATGAAAATACAAGACCTAGTAGAAATATATGTTCTTAAATACTTATGAGATAAGACGTCTCACGATACGAGAGCTAACGACAATGTATCCTTGATACACGATACAATTTTCAATAATAGGAAATGAGCCACACCTCACTGATTAAAACTTATACAACCGATAGTGAAACAATAGTCTTTGAATGTATAGAGTATTATTATTCATTGGTGGATGGTGGCTAGCAGTGGAATCCAGTATGCGCATTTCATCCTATTCGTGACTCTTCATCTGGATGTACATGCATTCCACAGTGAGTGATGATATTCCCACCATCCACCAATTAACTTCTAATTATATGAACTAACTTCAATTTATGTAAAAACACTTTTGGTTATATATTTTGATGAATGGTGAAATCCGAATAATTCTGCTGAAGAAGCTGTGGCTTACACAGAGAAACGTTCAGAAAAATCTTGTTCTAATTTTTTTCTTAAACACGCTGGGATTATTTTAAATAATTTATAATGATTCAATCTAACTCGGCGCTCAAACTATTCCAGGAAATTCATAACATCTACGGTCTGGAAACTTATAAAATAAACATCACATCATGACAGCCCACCAATCAAATATCACTCCTATCTTGCAATGACTGTCATGTGATTATTGTTTCTCCTTATCTAAACGCCCACCATTTAGCGGCTGTCTATAAATTTTTATCTCAGCATAGACGTCTAAGTATGATTCATTAGAGAAAAAAAACTTAGTTTTACACACGTTCCGTATGTTTCTCTCTTTGCTTGAAGGATACTTGTTTCGTGTACTTATTGCTTTTATGAAACAGTAAAATTTGTATATTTGAGAAATAGATAGATTTCTGAACCTAATCAACTTTATTTTAACTATGAGAAGAGCCTAAACGACAATGGATGGTCAGTACTGACTGTGAAAACTAAGATATCTATGGGCAAATTAGATGCTACAGGAACTATCAGGTTGACACAGACACTAAGGTGATAAAATGTGAACGTGTTTTATTTAGACTGTCTTAACTATCAAACTTTTACAGTACCGTGAAACCCTGTCCACAGGAAGTTAACATATCCTTACAGGAACCAAGATGACAGTCAATCGGATTTGTGCTGCCTTAATCTGTTTAGTATAAAACATTGTCTATGCTGTCACACTATAAACACCAAATAAGAACTGCCATTAACAATCCTATAGTACTATCTTCATAATTGTTTTTAATGTTATTCGATAAAGTTAGATACAATATTGTACTAAATGCTGAAAATTCCACACTATCACTAATACCGTTTTGGAAAAAAGGAAATTATTATTCAGGATTTTCATCATGAGCTGACATTAGTTAGAGAACCATTGGAAAACCTGGGAGTACTAGACAGATGTTTCGTCCTAGTTTGGGACTCTTCAGCAGTACGCACCCACCGGGATTCGAACCCAGGACCTTCTGGTTACAAGGCGAGCTCGTATACCATTAAGCCACTGGGACCCGATCCAATGACCAGTCCATGAATTCTAACTTCTGCCAAATCACGACATAGCGCGACCCCTAGCCAATGTCTTCGGCGAGTATTAGTCCTCACACCCGACCTGCTACACCCTACTGGTCACGACTTCTCACTAGAACCCCAGGCAACTACCTATCTGAATAGGGCAAGTCACTAGTGAGCATCTCATTGATACTCAAGTGTTGGTTTGTAGGGATTTGATTGGTTTCAGGATTTTCATCATGAGCTGACATTAGTTAGAGAACCATTGGAAAACCTGAGGACAAATACTCGCCGAAGACATTGGCTAGGGGTCGCGCTATGTCGTGATTTGGCAGAAGTTAGAATTCATGGACTGGTCATTGGATCGGGTCCCAGTGGCTTAATGGTATACGAGCTCGCCTTGTAACCAGAAGGTCCTGGGTTCGAATCCCGGTGGGTGCGTACTGCTGAAGAGTCCCAAACTAGGACGAAACATCTGTCTAGTACTCCCAGGTTTTCCAATGGTTCTCCAACTAATGTCAGCTCATGATGAAAATCCTGAAACCAATCAAATCCCTACAAACCAACACTTGAATATCAAATTATTATTACTATTATTATTGCTATTACTTACAAAACTTAAAATACTCATGAAGAATCTCAGTCAATAAATCTTTACAACCTTATCATCAAATCTGATTCGCCTTCATTATCTATAAGTACAACTTTTGAACCGTGGTTACACCATAATATTATGAATTCTACGAAAATAACATTGACTAAATAACCAAAACTATTTTAGATCCACGTTTAATAATCGTAGAAATGGAAAGTATGCCAGAGACTACTACTACTATACGTTACAATCTTGACAGGCATTTAGAAGAAGCTTGCCAGAGATACATGTGAAAGCAATAGTGCACACTTTGAATACTACACCCATCCAGACAGTTATAAACTCAATCAAGTATGCAGTGATGATATTACCACTTGGTAAAGAAATCATCACATTCAGCTACTTTGCTATATGTAGATTGGTTGAAAAAAGGAAATTTTTGAATTTGAAAGATGATAACAGTTAGGCAACTGCATTCCAGTAACCAACCAACGATACACCACTACACTTCCACTAGTGCAGAAAATAAAAATTTTGATTGTTAGGGAAATGTATGGCTACCTTTCACAGACTTGCTGATATACGTACAGTATTCAACTATGGATCAGAATACTCACTGAACAGATGTGAATGCGCTGTCCAGTTGAATAAATCCATTGGAATAAGATAAAATTACGATACTCATCATTGCCTATTCGTAATCCCCACCTATTCGTGTAATAGCAGTTAAGATAGAGTAGACAATGCATTCTACTAAAACTGTCAACTTTGCTCTGAAAGGCGGAATACTCGTATGCAGTCAAACTGACAGGCGGTTCTATTGTTCAAGTTGAGCTGAACCTGTTGCTAAAAGCATATTGGGGATATCCACCGATTCCTGAGTTATTCTAGCAAACAACGATGATTTTCTACTGCATTTTTGCCCAAATAACCACAAAGCGACCAATAAAATCAAGCCAAACATAAGTAAAAATAAACCACTTCACTACAATTGATTGATGGTTGAGACTGGTGAGAGGTTATCATCCTCCACCTCTAGAACAGCTTTATGAATTCCGACTGCAGTAGTTTGTGTGGCTTTGTCTGTGATTGATTGGTTTCAGAAAAAGGATAGATGATAAGAACTTACAGGTTCAGCATATAAATGCAAATGTCTCACCAGTATTCATGGGAAAGAACAATGCTCAACTGTGTGGCAACGATTATCATTCCCAACATGCCTAACACTCTATACGGTCCGCTGTAAAAGTAGCTGGAGTGATTTTCGTGCTGTGACCTAAGTTTGGTAAAAACCGGTAGACATCTACAGCCTCATCCTAATTGACTGACACAATGAAATGTCGACACTTCGTTACTTATCATTAGCATTGAGATTGAAATGGAATAGGGATGTCGATTTGTTTTTGTTTGACTACATATCAGTCAGACCGTAAGCTACACGAAGGCTGTGAGGGGGGACGAAAACAAATACACAAGGTATTCCGGGTTTCATTCCTGGGTGAGGACGCAATGACCACACCATCCTTCTATGGGATCTGGAGAACGGACACAGCGGTGTCTGAAATTTACAAAACTTGTTGGCTTGAAAATCAGACCACACTGTGATGATATTTAGTCGTATATAATTATGTCATGCCAATCTGAGCATGTTTATTATCTAAAATTACAATTTGTAGCATCTGCTTAGGATGCCCATTGCAAACGTTCTCATTTAGTTTTAATATAGATGCAGTGATGCGTGTGACTTCAGTGTCTCAGGAATGAAATTCCATTAGTAAATCTAAGATGAAATTGAATAGGAATGGGGATAGTGAGCATCCCTCGCTGTCGGACACCACTAGTTGTCACCACTTCACATGACAACTCGACGTAAGCTCTCACCTGGCTAGCTGCACGAGTTCGAGTAGAGTGCCTTGATCAGTGCAATGTATTTTCTCGACCTTCCTTCCCTTCACAGCCAAGCATCGCCATAGTACCTCTCGGTCCACAGAATCAAATGCCACCTTTAGGTCAAGAAATATAACGATTGTTGGATGCCGACGGTAAGTATGCCGATGTTCCAAAATCTATTGAAGGATGAAAATATGATCAATACGCCCTCTTTCTGGTCTAAAGCCTGCCTGATTCTCTCGTGTTTGTGCCTCCCGAGCGCCACTTAGTCTACGCATGATTATTGAGCCTAGAACTTTAGATACTATATTAGTCAAGCTAATTCCTCTGTGGTTATCACAGGAAGACTTGTCTCCCTTCTTGTATATCGGGATAATCAATGACTTACACCAACCCGACGGGACTTCCTCTGACTCCCAGACGCTGCCTAGTACCTTAGTTAACGCAGACAGTAGACTGTCTCCACCATCCTTAAACACCTCTGGAGTTATTCCATCAGGTCCCGCTGCTTTGCCTCGTTTCAGACTAGTGACAGCCTTAGTAACCTCAGTTAGGGACGGAGGACCTGTGTCTATATCCCATTCAGGGAGATGTTGGATGTTCGGTAAGTTGAGCATGGCTGTAGGCCAATTAAACTGCTCCTCAAAGTGTTCTTTCCAACGTTCTAGTCGTCTATCCTGGGAACTGATTATGGTGCCATTTTTCTCAGAGATTGTTTCACTTATCGTTTGCCTTTTACCACCTGTTTTCCTGATAAGTCTAAATAGTTGTCTGGTGTTACCAATCGCCGATGCCTTTTCCATCTCTTTCGCTTTTGTCGCCTACCACTATTCGCGGTCGTTACGAAGACTACTTGTTAGTTTGCGTCTGAGCGGCTTTCGCTCCTCATCATAATAGGAGCTCGCCAGAATCAGTCTTCTTGCGTCAATCAGTTCGGATAAGGTGGTAGAAATCCAATGGCTCACACTAACTTTAGGTTTCAGGTTATTAGCAGCTTTTATAGCTGTGTCTACAGCTAACTGTATGTTGTGCCAGGCTACCTCAGGAGGAGTCCTGCTGTCGACCTCAGATACTCGTTTCGCTATTTCTTCCTTAAATAGGGACTCAGAGTTTCGATCTAAAGTCTACGCACGTGTTCCAGAAGGAGAGACAGTCTTCTACTGATCCTCGCCAACGATAATCTATCGCTATGTGGTCTATCTGAGTCCAGCGTTGATTTGGTGATGGAGGTCACCAGGCTACGCAATGTCTCTCATTGTGCCTAAAGTTAGTGCTGACTAGGAACAGATGATTATCTGAACAGAACTGAAGAAGACGATCACCGCTGTCGGTTCGGCGACAGGGAACTCCATACGTACCACCTACATACTTCTCAGTCTGGCACAACTTCGCTACTCGGGCACTGAAGACTCCTGCTAAAACACCTATACCTGAGCGTCTTGCTTTCTGCAGCGAACTAGACGATTTGTAGTAGTTCATCCGAACTGCAGTCAGTTGGGGTGTAAGCGGAGATTATGAAAAGACGACAGGCAATGCTGTCCTTCCTTCCTATAACGGACCCATTCAGACGGACCGCACACACACCACTATCTGCTGGGATCCTGTCAACAAGAAATTTTTCTGCCCTAACACTCAATGCTATCCCTACACCTGCGAGTCCTTGCAAACTAGCTGAGGAGTCTCTTGACACACTTAGGGTGGATTCACCTTGCTGGCCGGGTAGGGTTAAGTAAATAACCACACGTCTTGTATGCATGTCTCCGAAACACAACATACATCCATGGCTCGCGATGCCACAGTTCTTGCTAGTGATGCCTGTTGTCTGGATTTGGCAGAGTCCTGACGTTGGATGCTTTTATATGAAGTCGGTGGCGTGGATTTAAGAGGCTGTCGCGGGTGCTTCTATGGCTCTCATCGTTATTTGTGGTTACCGAATGAAATGAAGATGACTGATTAGCCTGCACAATAGTATTAACAGTAGGAGGAAAACAAGATGACAGTGACAGGGATAGAGGAGAATGATGGTCAGGAGAGCTTCGTGTGCTTTTGGAAGTGTGCGGGTGGTTGTTACTTCTCGGTTGCCCACACTGGAAGTTGATTTATTCTTGGGGTACCTAAAGGAGAAAGAGGGTGTGTTGCGTGACCGCAGAGCCCAAGGGACAATTGCTTGAGGTTGGTCACAGTGTGAATGAACTGTCTTTTGGTTTTGGTTTCGTATTAGTAACTTATCGCCAACCACCGACCACCGTAGGATAGGGCGGGATGTACAATTGTTGGTGTCGTTGTACTGGAACTCCTGCAATGGATTCGATACTTTATCAGTCCGTTTTTTAAGAAGCCTATGTCGGCTGGGCATCTCAGGTCTACTTCAGAATCCCTAGTGGAATTATTCTCAGCAATGGTCAGACGACGTACCCTAGAGGGGAACACTTATGAAGTTAGATAAAGTGGAGTGAACACTTGACAAATATTCAACAAAGTGTATTTCAGTCCTCAGCCTGACATAAATTATCCGACTGTCACCATCAGTGTACACCATTTCCCAACATTTCGAGCGGAGATGGCCGCTGAGTGACCGAATGAGTTTTTGACGTAGAACTTCACAAAAAAGTACAAGAGTTCAAGTCGCCACACTCCACACAGCACGTAAAAAGAAAAAAGGAAAAGAAGTTATAATTGAAGGAAATGTGTACGACAAAACATAGGTATATTGAGAACAATAAAAATCTGGTAGCTCCAGGTGTTCATAAGGAGTGAGTCCAACTGCATGAGTGAGAACGATTTTGAACCCCCTCCCCGCCCCACCAACAAAAGAACTGTCACTCACGCCGACCCACCTAAGTCTATTCTCTGTAAAAGAAACTTCCAAATAAGGCATGACAACGGGTTCGTTTAGAGAAAGATGATACCATGTACTGTTAACCTTAAGTGAGGAATGCTAAGAAATAACCTGTAATATGAAAGGCCGTAGCGCCGGTTATAGCAAGATATACCAACAGTGAGAAGACATCATCTGAAATGACGACAATCAGTGGTGTCCGTTAGAGATTTCCACTATCCCTACTTCTGTTTGATTTCACCATAGATGCACTAGTTCAAATGATCCTAACAGACTTTAGCGACTAAGGGATTGACTTGCTACCAGAGTATACTCTTGTTCACTTGGAATATGCGCATATACTTCTCCTAGGTGAAGATGCTGAAAAACGAGTCTTATGAACATTTTCAACAGCAATCTTCGAGTGTTTGGAAAGCAATTTGCTTCCTTTGTCAAACGTGAGATGGTGCTGCGGGGCAGGACTACTTCGACTCCTAGCTTAAAGATGGGGAGTGAAGTGGTAGGACACGTTGCAACTTCACTTATTTGGGAAGCTGCATCAACCCCGACGACTAACTGTTGACGATATCTCAGCGCATATACATACATCTCTGGTTTAGACATGATATCCGACTATCAATCAAAGTGTGCACTGTGCAGCCGTTTGCTCTGTGTTTCTTTATGGCCGTGAGTCATTACCACTGAAAGGGGAATATATGGAAAGGTTAGTTATTTCTGACGACAGATGTTTGCGTTCTATCTCCTGTCTTAAGAGGCATAATGTGAGCAAAACTGTTAGGCTGTGTTAAGTAAGGAGGGTAAGTCAGTCGAAGATGGATAGATTGAGATGGCTGATACATGTTGCGCATGCTGAGCCATTGTCTTCCTCGATTAGCCATGTTAGCTGGCATGTGATTAGGTTAGAAAAGAGTTAGGTGTGGCCAGACCAAAACCTGGGATCAGCCCATGAAGTGTTTGACAGTCAGTTTGAGTCACGTATAAAGGTGCAGACTGTCTTGTGGAAGTCCCCGGGACACAAACAACTAGTGTTTGGAAAGTGTTGGTGATATGACTCAAAATCGTTCTCAGTATTGCAGATGCACTCACTCTTTGTGGTCTATATCCACATATTTACCAGATTATTATCCTTTCTGTCGCTTATTTCTGCTTATTATAGTTCTTTTGAATCTTTTCTTCCTCTTCTCTTACTTTGTGTGTTACATGGAATGTGGCAAGTTATAGTGCTGCATTTCTGTGCAAATTCGCATCTTAGAACTCAGTCAGTTTGTCAGTCCTTATGATAAGCAGGATGAATTCGTCTTGTCAAAAGAAAAATGCCTACCATAAATCAGGAACTTTTTCACCATAACTTTGGACTCATTGGAATATATAGTGAGTACTCGGTAACAATGAATCAAAATTAAAATGAGCATCTAGCAGGTGTGCATCTGAAGTTTTGTTTGAGTTTTGTCCATATACATACAGTACAGACTATCGAACAGTTGTCCCGGTCATCTGTAAAACTTCATTACCACTACGAAAGACATCAGAACAGAAGGTACCTCCTGAAACTACTTGAGAAGGCGAAATATCGTAATCTTTATATGATGGATATTGTTTCATTGTGACACAAACTATGATTAAGTCAAGTTGAGGAAACAATAGACACTTAACTGTTTCAAGGTATAGTCTCTTATAGTTAAGAAGTAGTCAATAGTGAATTTATTGCTTTGAATGACATTAAAGATGCAAGATACACATATATTGGCGAGTGTCGACACTTGTGGCGAGAAATGCCACACTGTCAAAGATCAATCCAGATAATGCAATTATACCTTATATGAAAAAACACGATAAAAGCACTGTGGATACAAAATACATAGACTTGTGTTTGAAAAATATTCACACTGTGCCCCAATGGTTTGTTTTAGTTACGTCACTTGCACAAAACATACTGACTTCTCATTATTACGGATCTTAGAAGTGTATACATAATATAAGTAAACTACTTTGGTACAGCTTACTACAAGCGTAGTAAGAAGCCAAATCTGATTAGCATGAATGAATGTTGACATATGTTATTCATCTAGAAACATTTTCAAGAGTTTGCTTGTAGGGATTTTATTTGTTTCAAGTTTGATCACGGACTCATACCAGTAAGAGAAGCACTGAAGACCAGCAACAAGTAGTTAAGGTTTCATCAGCAGTACACACCTACCTAACTTCAAACAAATCGTCACAAACTGTCCACGGTGACGTTTTAAAGTTGAAGTGACAAACTATGTAATGTAGTCGTGAATTCCTGGCTTATTTATCCAAACGTTAAGTCTTTAAGAGCCACATTGATTTGAACTTGGTCCCACCTACCTAGGTTTAGATAGGTAGGTAGTACCAATGACACTCCCACAACTTGCTAATTTACAAGGTCATGAATATGCACTGTCATCTTGTGAACATCACAACTTGCCCGCATAACATATCGTGGGCAGCCAACTGAAATTCACATAAATACCGATGACAAAGTTCAGTTACACTGGCTGATCAACCAATAGGCAATCACATGACTACTGGCCTAAATCACAGCGAAAAAGACCTCTTACATTCACATAAATGAACATTAGGTGAGCTGGCACCAGATGACTAGTGTTTTTAACAGAAACATCCCAAGCACTTTCAAACATATTCATCTGTTGATCAACTTGAACAAAGTTGAATCAAAAGCGGTCCTCGTACTGATTAGTACTGAGGACTGATATTCACTTTAAAGCGGTTACAACCACTAGTAACTAGGACCTATCAAAGCAAAATATAAAGAGACAAAGCTTAAACCCACGAATAAAAGAAAATGGAATCACTTCTTCGAGTTGCAATAATATTTAGCGCCATGAACCATGACCGTATGAATAACAGCTGAGTGCAAAACATAGACATCGAGTTCCAGAATGAAAATATCACAAATCACGTAATGCTTACAATAAAGCTTTATTTAGGCACATAAGAGCCGTTTGACTATCATTTAATGCTACAATTTACATTTGCCTAACATACGCCTACGCTTAAATGAGTCTACAAGATAGTCAACTCTCCACACTTACTCCCTAAGTATACTATACTCCTCAGTTACAAATGAAATAGAAAGAAATAAAACAAACTACACGACTTACTTTCAATACATTTAGATTCCTAGGAAAATTGGAAAATGAAGTCAAAATGAAATAAAAGTAACTCTGCCATTACACATTTTGTAAACATCTAGGCCGACTTTTCCCAATGGTGCATTCAAACAAAAATGAATGATAGACGGGATACACCGATCGGAGCATTCAAAATGATCAGAAATGGACAAATTTATATTATCTTGTTGGTGTAAGATTCCTAGTTCATTCTTTTCGAATTATACAGCAGATATTTAACATCCAACAGGAGACTTTAGAAAACTATTGTTGTTGTGTCACTTGATGTATTTCATATTTTGGCTCTCGGAACACCATCTAACTTCTCGAGAGGATTAAATCTTCCTTTGAACTCTTTATGAAATTAGCTGAAGAATCTAGCAATTAGGTAAGGTTCCTCACGGTGGATCAGACTAGGAGTAGTTGAAGCTGGTCTGATCCGAAACTGCATAAAAATGATGTTTTGATCAAACTAAGGGGTAAATGAAGGAAGGTCATGCTGGAATTACCAAGTGGAAATCAATAGACAAACAGTCAAAGATTAATACGATACATTACGGAAAGATAGAGCATAGCGACTAATTAAATTCAGCCCTCTCTTAAAAGACTGCACAAAATGGACTGAAATTAATTCACATGACAAGTTATAACATAGGACATACACCATTCAAAAATTCTGGCAGACGTAAGAGGAGATGGCCTATTTCATTGAACGACTTTGTGATTTGTCTCATCCTTTGTGAGACAGGCCTCTTGTTTCAGTGGTAAACACACTAATAATTATAGAACAAAAGTCACCCAGCTCTCTGCACATTGCACAACTCATTATCTATCATCACATTGTTATAACTGTTTAGCGACCGGTCACTAAAACCATCAGCTGGTTAAATAATCTACAAGACAGCAAGACTGCAGATGAAAAATTAAGGATGCCTTACAAGAAACACTATTTTAATAATAATTTGTTTTCCCTACAAATTCGTAGCTTGACATGAAATGCATGCCATTTTACAGGCGCCATAAGATATGGTATGAAGTGCAATCACGAAAAATTAATAAAATAGCATATTTCCAAAAGTTTAAATAGTTGAATTATAGTACAAGCAATCAGAACAGGTTCGTATAAATGTTAAGTTGCAAATCCCTCACTAAGGTCATCATCAAGGTTGAGCGCCAATCCAAAATTCGTTCGCTTTCTGGTCAACCAGTGAACAGCCTATATTTGGGCAAGTACTGTCCCCCTACGTGATTAAAAGCTATTTCAGGAAGAGGAGAACGTCCTGAGAAACCGCAAAATTTCACAAGATTAAATTAATAATAATACATCATTGGAAGTAAATATACAAGATATAGAGTCTTTGGAATGATAGTATACGCACGCAATATTTAATGCTAACCATATTTGTCTTACCGTGGAAACTATGACGTTTCCGATGAAAATATAGCTTTGTTCAAGCATTGGTGTTTTTGTTTTTCCATCACAGCAACTAGACTTTAAGCGAGCAACAAATACGGACAAAAGAGTAAATTTTGGCTTTATTAAAGGCCTAGGTAGTTAAAATAAAATAGGTTAGTATATAAGTGCATAAGTGATATTTCAGTCAGAAGTGGCTTCAAGGATCTGAAAGTTTAGAACCTGTGGGACAAGCTGACCTGTTGCATTCCCGAACATCATCCATCACGGTTAAGTAAATGACAAACAAGATCTATTCGCAGCTGTATCTAAGCGCACGTTGTAAACAGTGAGCATAAATTTAATGTTAATGCGGTATATATAATTGTTTATCTCATTCCTACTAATCTTAATTTTGCTTTACCAGTTCCTCTTCTACATACGGCTGAGTCATTAGGAATCCCTCTGAAGAAGCCAAACTTATATTTTCAGAAGAAATTTGTACAGCCAATTTCCTTACGCCGGCTATCATAAGGAAAAATAAATAAACCAGACTAATTCGCCCCCAGTGCGTCGGTGGCACAGCGGTTAGAACTCTCGCCTACCATGCACATGGTCCGGGGTTCGATCCCCTGCCGACGCACACCCGATATCTACGGTCGGCCTGTAAAATTTGGGCTACCGATATCCATGCTGAAAATTCCATACCTGTAGAACACCAACCGAAGTTTAACCTACAACTATTGTTTTCTGCACACACAAGATATTTCAGGTGGCCTGCTTGAATCACTGGGCTACCGAAGTTTCTTTCCACCAAAATGCCAAATTGCATCTAGATTTACCGTTGTTTTAATCGTCCTAGCATACTAAATGACCGATACATAAACTTCCGCGCCTATTTAACTTGTTCATAAGTAAACGCTGTGCAATTCTTCAACTAAATAGAGATATACTTCGGATTATTGCTTTACATGGAAATCTTTGATGAAGGAAATAGTATTTCCGAACTATATACTCTGAAAATTTTTTACCATAAGTTCGTATGTTGTCTGAAATTAAGCTGTTTTGATACTGAAAAAGATCATCGTATTGTATCCGCTTTTCAAACCGCTTTGATATAATTTCTCATCCGTTACACACCCTTCCTAATTCTCATGTTACACCCGTTTGAAAGGACTGAATGAATGTCAAGATCAGCCTACTGTCAGTAATGTCAGGTTCTTAGTTTTTCTGGGAGTGTGCACAAACTGTCTTGATCTGCTTGGAATAATTGTTTATGTGGACAACTGTTTTCTCCACCACTTGATGTTCGTCTGCTGCCTGGCGTGTTCAGTGTGTGGTCCACGAAGAAATGTACGGACGTCGCGTTTACGATTATTCAGCTAGATATTCATGGGAAGAGTCCTACTGTGGACTGTTGCTAAATACTATTACAGACATTACTACCATGATGTCACTGTTACTGAGATACTTAATCTGGTCGTTTTCTGCTGGCAAATAATCACCTGAAAGGATGTGGTTCATTCATGACAACTTTCGGCTGGAACCCCAACCCTAGTCGTCTTTTATCCTTAAGTTCACTTGCAGCTTTTTAATGAATTGTGCTATATTTAAGCCATGAGTTTGCTTACACATAGGCATCGTAGTCTTAAGTTTTGGCAGAGTTCATTGAACAATAACGGAGCTTTGAAGGGTCTTAGAACAAGGTTTATGAGCTTAAGTTAAAAAGAATGCCATAATATTCATCTGTCCAGAGTAACGTACACCACTCAAACCGTAAGACTTCAAACCAATGTTGCCAATTTACATTTAGCCGTAACACCAACAGATACAAAGTGGTGTATTTCAAGCTTAGCGTAACAAGTCAAATGTTAGCAGGGGATTACTGGTGTTGCCGAAAGGACACTAGTTTGAACTGGGTCTGCACTCAATCAGAAGTCTTCTCCTGGCACTTCCAACTGAACCATCATTTAAACACTTCATGATACGTTTCACCTGGGTACTATTATGCTGCAATATATCTTGACTGCCCGAGTTTCTGATAAAGCAAAAATACAGTCGTTTAATTCACATTCCTTAAAGTTTGGTTGTGCTAAAGATAAAACAACATGTTTGTGGAGGGCTGTATTTTCATCGAAGACAGTTTCCGTAGTAAGGCCAACGCGGTTAGCAGCTTATGGTGCAAATGCACATTACCATTCGAAGAACTGCACAGCTTTTTCTTGTGGTCCTATGTAAGTGTTTTTAACCAAGTGTTATCCTTAATTGTGTTTTACTCTACTGTGCAGTTTCTGAGAACGTTCCTTTCCTCCTAAAATAGCTTTTAGTCAAGCGTGGACATAGCACTTACCTGAATGTTGGTTTTCCACAGTTGTAGAACAGTCATCCTCTGAATGCAGGGAGAATATTGGGTTGTCGCTCAACCCTCATGATGACCTTGGTGATGGATTTACAATTTAACATTATATGGGCCTGTACTCATCTCTTATGTTATAGTTTGACTATTTCGAAGTTCAAGCAGTAATAATTTATCAATATTTTACGATTGTGACTCTTATTATGCTTGACTGTGTCTGTAAAAATTGCATGAAATTCATGCAAATTAACCTGCCTCTATGGCGGATGTAGTATTATCCAGTGCTCCTTACGCTCTGCCTATCTGACTTATAAATCCGGTCGTAAGTCAGTGTCCAATAAGTTTAAATGTTGTAGTAGCTGAACTATCTCGATGAACCTTTTTCAATGCAGTTACTCCGCATTTCAAGGGAAATTAACTTTATTTGTATCTAGTCACTTTCAAGCGTATAACCTACTCGGGAGAGCTGAATTTTGTAGAACGCTGTTCTATCCCATTGTCACTAGTTTCACTAGTAGTTAAATTGGTTTTGCTAAAAGATTCCTGAAGGTATTTAAGACACTTTAAACATTTGACAAAAAACGGAGCGGATGATAATCGTATGAATCTAGTTAATGTTTTTGGGCTAAAAGTGAGAGTGCTTTAGCCGGCTAAGACCGTATTAGACGCAACTAGTGTAACCTGGCGTATTCCTGGATGATATTTCAGGGCCTGTGCCATATTCTTTGCTTGCACTAAGACCGGAGGAAGAATATCAGAGTTACTTTCCTGTCTGATGTGTAATCCAGACGTATAAGTCATTGATGGCTTGAAGTAAGTACATAATTAGTTGTGATTTCTGGCTCTTTTGTCATTCCCTGGAGCAAGAAATGTATGTGATTAAGGTAATTCTTCCGTGTCTTCTCAATGCATGAACGGCAGTTAAGTGATCAGTAGTACTTTTTCGTGCGTCGTTGCTTTATTAGAACAAGTCCAGATTTAGTGTTATTTCGACCACAACAATTCATTTATAGAATGACATTACAAATTTTTTAGCCTGATATTTATTATCAATATTGAGCTTTTTAGGAAGCCCCGTAATCAGGCTTTTATTTCATACCCCTGGTGCCTGCAACTGTCAGGCCTCACTCAGGTGAAAGGCTAAATAATTCCAAAGCAGAGTAAACTCCTGATAAACGCGGCAATAAGCTCGTTCTGTCGAGAGTTATTTCAGTCTCTGTATACGGCTAAACACATAATAGTTGCCGGTCACATTTTCCAGGATGTTTCGCTATTTTTTGACTTTGTGTTCAGACTTAGTGTAATTGGAAAAAGTGGTCGGTATATCATTCCGTTTCAGTTTGATTATTATATTATTATTGTTCCCTTGGGTTCCTAGTGGAACATAGGGCTTCAACGGCACGCCTACATTTGCTTCTGTCTTGTGCTGTACTTTTCACTTGCATCCATGTTAATCCATACTGTTTCAGTTCCTCATCACACGATCTCCTCCATGTCACCCTTGGACGTCCCACTCGCCGCTTCCCTTTCGGGTTCCACTCGAGCTATGGCCTGACGCGCGATGTCACCCAACGGCCTCCTCAGCGAGTGTGCAATCCATCTCCACTTTCTCCTGCATATTTGTTGAGCGATTGGTTCTTGTTTTGTTTGTTGCCATAGTCTCTTGTTGGTGATTCTTTCCGGCCATCTGATCTTCAGTATAGAACGAATAAAGTTGTTGATAAAGGTCTGCAACAGGCTGTTGGAAATATTCCTTGTGACCCGCCAAGTTTCTGATCCATCCGCATAGAAGAACTGACTGACTTGACGTTTGTATTAAAAATCCGAATTTTGTTGTTGATGCTGAGGATTGACGAAGATTTCCAGATTGGTTTCAGGTTGATGAATGTGTTTCTCGCTTTCCCGATTCTCTATTTGACATCCTCGTCCGTTCCTCCTGTAGTTGAGACAATGCTCCCTAGATCAGTGAATGAAGTAACCTCTTTCAAATCCCTCCCGTTGATGGTGATTGGTGCTGGATGTTGCTGTTGTTGTTGTTGGTTGGTTATTTTCACAACCTCCGTCTTGTCTATGTTCACCTGCAGTCCTGTCTTTGCTGCCAGCCTCTTCGACCAGTTTGTCAGTTTTCGCTTGTAAGTCTTCGATTTTGTGTGCCATCAAACATAAATCATCCGCAAAATCCAGGTCTTCTAGGTTCTTCACGTCGGTCCAGGATATCCCTGTCTTCTCGTTTCCCACTGTCTGACGCATAATCCAGTCCAGTCCACCACAATTAGGAATATCATTGGTGATAATAAGCACCCTTGTTTGACTCCTGTGTTTACTCCAAACGCCTCGCTGAGTTTTCCGTTGTGGATCACTTGACATGTGCCGCTGTCGTACAGCTGTTGAATAAGGTTGATGGATATTCGGGGTACGCCGTAGTACTCGAGTAGTTTCCAAATTACTTCGCGGACAACGCTGTCGAATGCCTTCTCAAAGTCTATGAAGTTGAGGTAGAGGTTTGATTGCCATTCCATGCTTTGTTCGATGATGATGCGTAGAGTTGCAATTTGGTCAGAACATGATTTGCCTTTCCTGAATCCAGCTTGTTCTTGTCGGAGTTCTGTATCCAGTGCGTCCTTTATTCTCTCCAGGATGATGCGACTCAGGATTTTACTTGGCGTCGACAGGAGCGTGATTCCTCGCCAGTTCCTGCAGAGTCCTAGGTCGCCCTTCTTTGGTAGTTTCACGAAGTAAGCTTTCCTCCAGTCAGTAGGCACCTTTCCCTCTTTCCAGATCTTTTGCAATAATGGAGTCAGCATATCTGCTATCGTCTCCGGTTCCGCTCTCAGTGCTTCCGGGGGTATTCCATCTGGTCCAGCTGCTTTTCCAGCTTTCAGAAGCTTGATTGCATTCATGACTTCAGCTCTCGTTGGAGGATTGGTGTCAACTTGCAGTTGTTGTCTGTAGAAGGCCTCCTTCTTCCCTTGTTCTGAGACGTTTGTAGGCGCATAGCATTGAATGATTGTAACCATCCCTCCTTTTGAGCTGAACCTGGCTGTCATTATCCTGGAGGAGATTGGTTCCCACTGCATGAGAGCCTTAGCCGCTGTTGGCAACATCATGGTGGCTACTCCCTCGGTGTGCTCGTGATCGTCTTCTCGGTGACCGGAGTAGATTATTGTCTCTCTAGCTGGTAGTTGGCACCTTCCGCATCCGTTCCATCTGCTCTCGCAGATTCCCAACACTTCTATTTTATATCTCCTCATTTCTGCGGCTACCTGAGCAGCCTTTCCAGTTTCGTACATTGCACGAATATTCCATGTCCCCATCGTTATTTTTGCTTTCATCGAAAGAAGGCACATCGGCTGACTGGCTTCCTGAAGGCTTTCACCAGCCTGTGTCATTTCACTTCCCCGATTCCAGCGAAAAGTAAGGTTATTGTTTGTACTTTTAAAATTTTGAATATATTTGTGCGTTGAAGTTTTAGCAGCAATTTGGTTAAGTTTTGGGGGTGGAGTTGCTAGCACCACGCCCCAACCCTCCCTCTTTATCCGGGCTTGGGACCGGCTAGAATACTAGTGACCTGGTAATCTAGGCGAGGTTTCAGTTTGATTATAATCACTTTATTCAAGAAATATTATCGATGCTGTACTAATCACTACGATAAATCTACTCTCTGAATAAAGGGTTCAATGAAATAGCCATTTAACCCTACCTAATTTAACGGTTGTGTGCGTGCGTGTGGTAATCCATGCAAGACAGGAACAGTGAGGTTAGCGTCTATTCTCATATTGCAGGACTCTTATGTTTACTGTTTTCCGGCACTTTGTAATGGTAAAGAAAACCATGAAATCAATTGCCTACATCTCTCTGGGCATCTGAGTGGTGGATATCAGAGGTTTGGTACATTAGTGAATATTTTTCCAACTAACTTCCCAATAAGAGTAATATATAACTCCCCAATAGATATCATATACAGAGTGAAGAAGCAGCATTTGGTATTGCGCATTTTTAGTATGCGCTCTGGCGGTCAGGAGGTGAAAAGTCTATGCACAAACACACGTATGGGAAGTGTTTACCTCAACACTGTGAAATCGAGTGAAGAGACGTTTCAGATCATGGAGGGATAGTCTGCACTCGGTTGCTCGTTACATCCTTCTGTGCTGTTTAGTTCCTAACCGCCTAATCCGTGATCCAACCGTCTTTAGTGCACCCCGAGTTATGTAGAGGCTCCATAAAGTCGCATTTTCCGAGTCTATGTAGCTTGTTGGGTGGCCATCGCCAGTAGAGTCCGAGCTGACCATTTCTTTCCATCCTAGAGTGTCAGTTCTACGTACCTGCATTCACTTGGTTGATGGCGTCCCCCATCTTGTTGTCTGCTGTAAACACTAATGTGCAAATGAAAAAGCTATAAATGGCTCCGATTAATTCATATGTAACGGTAATAGTGTGATATTCTCTATGAAAATGTTTGGCTTCCCAGTGACATTTAGGAAATATTCACTGGCTTCGACTTCATTTGAGCAGTAATGTGACAACTACTTCAATTATGCCTTGATTTGTAACTTGAAATCGGTGTTATTGAAAAGGCTTCTATTTAATATTCGAAGCAGGAGAGATCGCACAACACAAGCCCCATAGTTAAATCAGTAGCTAGTACGACACAGTGACAGGCAGGGGCGGTATTATGGCCATCTCACAAACGGTGGTATCGTAAATAAAGACAAATGTAGTAGAAACAAAGAAATGGGATGTTTGGTGTTGATTTGAATACGTAAAAGTTGTGGAGTAAATATGGCAAAAATAAAAGTTAAAAAGTAGCGGGAGATAATGAGACAGAGAAACCAAATGACCTATTTGGTCGAAGCGATTGTGGTGGCTAGATGTACATTCCTGGATGTATAGCTTAGGCCTAATAATACTTTTACGGCTTCAGGTATGAAAACTGGATGAGTTAGAGATATCTATCTACTTACTTCTATCTTCAACATAACGATTATATGTTCACAAATGAGCAAGAGTACCCTCCTCGAGCACAGCATTCAGTTAAAAATACTGAATCACATATTTTATTCGTTCTATACTGAAGATCAGATGGCCGGAAAGAATCACCAACAAGAGACTATGGCAACAAACAAAACAAGAACCAATCGCTCAACAAATATGCAGGAGAAAGTGGAGATGGATTGCACACTCGCTGAGGAGGCCGTTGGGTGACATCGCGCGTCAGGCCATAGCTCGAGTGGAACCCGAAAGGGAAGCGGCGAGTGGGACGTCCAAGGGTGACATGGAGGAGATCGTGTGATGAGGAACTGAAACAGTATGGATTAACATGGATGCAAGTGAAAAGTACAGCACAAGACAGAAGCAAATGTAGGCGTGCCGTTGAAGCCCTATGTTCCACTAGGAACCCAAGGGAACAATAATAATATAATAATCAAACTGAAACGGAATGATATACCGACCACTTTTTCCAATTACACTAAGTCTGAACACAAAGTCAAAAAATAACGAAACATCCTGGAAAATGTGACCGGCAACTATTATGTGTTTAGCCGTATACAGAGACTGAAATAACTCTCGACAGAACGAGCTTATTGCCGCGTTTATCAGGAGTTTACTCTGCTTTGGAATTATTTAGCCTTTCACCTGAGTGAGGCCTGACAGTTGCAGGCACCAGGGGTATGAAATAAAAGCCTGATTACGGGGCTTCCTAAAAAGCTCAATATTGATAATAAATATCAGGCTAAAAAATTTGTAATGTCATTCTATAAATGAATTGTTGTGGCCGAAATAACACTAAATCTGGACTTGTTCTAATAAAGCAACGACGCACGAAAAAGTACTACTGATCACTTAACTGCCGTTCATGCATTGAGAAGACACGGAAGAATTACCTTAATCACATACATTTCTTGCTCCAGGGAATGACAAAAGAGCCAGAAATCACAACTAATTATGTACTTACTTCAAGCCATCAATGACTTATACGTCTGGATTACACATCAGACAGGAAAGTAACTCTGATATTCTTCCTCCGGTCTTAGTGCAAGCAAAGAATATGGCACAGGCCCTGAAATATCATCCAGGAATACGCCAGGTTACACTAGTTGCGTCTAATACGGTCTTAGCCGGCTAAAGCACTCTCACTTTTAGCCCAAAAACATTAACTAGATTCATACGATTATCATCCGCTCCGTTTTTTGTCAAATGTTTAAAGTGTCTTAAATACCTTCAGGAATCTTTTAGCAAAACCAATTTAACTACTAGTGAAACTAGTGACAATGGGATAGAACAGCGTTCTACAAAATTCAGCTCTCCCGAGTAGGTTATACGCTTGAAAGTGACTAGATACAAATAAAGTTAATTTCCCTTGAAATGCGGAGTAACTGCATTGAAAAAGGTTCATCGAGATAGTTCAGCTACTACAACATTTAAACTTATTGGACACTGACTTACGACCGGATTTATAAGTCAGATAGGCAGAGCGTAAGGAGCACTGGATAATACTACATCCGCCATAGAGGCAGGTTAATTTGCATGAATTTCATGCAATTTTTACAGACACAGTCAAGCATAATAAGAGTCACAATCGTAAAATATTGATAAATTATTACTGCTTGAACTTCGAAATAGTCAAACTATAACATAAGAGATGAGTACAGGCCCATATAATGTTAAATTGTAAATCCATCACCAAGGTCATCATGAGGGTTGAGCGACAACCCAATATTCTCCCTGCATTCAGAGGATGACTGTTCTACAACTGTGGAAAACCAACATTCAGGTAAGTGCTATGTCCACGCTTGACTAAAAGCTATTTTAGGAGGAAAGGAACGTTCTCAGAAACTGCACAGTAGAGTAAAACACAATTAAGGATAACACTTGGTTAAAAACACTTACATAGGACCACAAGAAAAAGCTGTGCAGTTCTTCGAATGGTAATGTGCATTTGCACCATAAGCTGCTAACCGCGTTGGCCTTACTACGGAAACTGTCTTCGATGAAAATACAGCCCTCCACAAACATGTTGTTTTATCTTTAGCACAACCAAACTTTAAGGAATGTGAATTAAACGACTGTATTTTTGCTTTATCAGAAACTCGGGCAGTCAAGATATATTGCAGCATAATAGTACCCAGGTGAAACGTATCATGAAGTGTTTAAATGATGGTTCAGTTGGAAGTGCCAGGAGAAGACTTCTGATTGAGTGCAGACCCAGTTCAAACTAGTGTCCTTTCGGCAACACCAGTAATCCCCTGCTAACATTTGACTTGTTACGCTAAGCTTGAAATACACCACTTTGTATCTGTTGGTGTTACGGCTAAATGTAAATTGGCAACATTGGTTTGAAGTCTTACGGTTTGAGTGGTGTACGTTACTCTGGACAGATGAATATTATGGCATTCTTTTTAACTTAAGCTCATAAACCTTGTTCTAAGACCCTTCAAAGCTCCGTTATTGTTCAATGAACTCTGCCAAAACTTAAGACTACGATGCCTATGTGTAAGCAAACTCATGGCTTAAATATAGCACAATTCATTAAAAAGCTGCAAGTGAACTTAAGGATAAAAGACGACTAGGGTTGGGGTTCCAGCCGAAAGTTGTCATGAATGAACCACATCCTTTCAGGTGATTATTTGCCAGCAGAAAACGACCAGATTAAGTATCTCAGTAACAGTGACATCATGGTAGTAATGTCTGTAATAGTATTTAGCAACAGTCCACAGTAGGACTCTTCCCATGAATATCTAGCTGAATAATCGTAAACGCGACGTCCGTACATTTCTTCGTGGACCACACACTGAACACGCCAGGCAGCAGACGAACATCAAGTGGTGGAGAAAACAGTTGTCCACATAAACAATTATTCCAAGCAGATCAAGACAGTTTGTGCACACTCCCAGAAAAACTAAGAACCTGACATTACTGACAGTAGGCTGATCTTGACATTCATTCAGTCCTTTCAAACGGGTGTAACATGAGAATTAGGAAGGGTGTGTAACGGATGAGAAATTATATCAAAGCGGTTTGAAAAGCGGATACAATACGATGATCTTTTTCAGTATCAAAACAGCTTAATTTCAGACAACATACGAACTTATGGTAAAAAATTTTCAGAGTATATAGTTCGGAAATACTATTTCCTTCATCAAAGATTTCCATGTAAAGCAATAATCCGAAGTATATCTCTATTTAGTTGAAGAATTGCACAGCGTTTACTTATGAACAAGTTAAATGGGCGCGGAAGTTTATGTATCGGTCATTTAGTATGCTAGGACGATTAAAACAACGGTAAATCTAGATGCAATTTGGCATTTTGGTGGAAAGAAACTTCGGTAGCCCAGTGATTCAAGCAGGCCACCTGAAATATCTTGTGTGTGCAGAAAACAATAGTTGTAGGTTAAACTTCGGTTGGTGTTCTACAGGTATGGAATTTTCAGCATGGATATCGGTAGCCCAAATTTTACAGGCCGACCGTAGATATCGGGTGTGCGTCGGCAGGGGATCGAACCCCGGACCATGTGCATGGTAGGCGAGAGTTCTAACCGCTGTGCCACCGACGCACTGGGGGCGAATTAGTCTGGTTTATTTATTTTTCCTTATGATAGCCGGCGTAAGGAAATTGGCTGTACAAATTTCTTCTGAAAATATAAGTTTGGCTTCTTCAGAGGGATTCCTAATGACTCAGCCGTATGTAGAAGAGGAACTGGTAAAGCAAAATTAAGATTAGTAGGAATGAGATAAACAATTATATATACCGCATTAACATTAAATTTATGCTCACTGTTTACAACGTGCGCTTAGATACAGCTGCGAATAGATCTTGTTTGTCATTTACTTAACCGTGATGGATGATGTTCGGGAATGCAACAGGTCAGCTTGTCCCACAGGTTCTAAACTTTCAGATCCTTGAAGCCACTTCTGACTGAAATATCACTTATGCACTTATATACTAACCTATTTTATTTTAACTACCTAGGCCTTTAATAAAGCCAAAATTTACTCTTTTGTCCGTATTTGTTGCTCGCTTAAAGTCTAGTTGCTGTGATGGAAAAACAAAAACACCAATGCTTGAACAAAGCTATATTTTCATCGGAAACGTCATAGTTTCCACGGTAAGACAAATATGGTTAGCATTAAATATTGCGTGCGTATACTATCATTCCAAAGACTCTATATCTTGTATATTTACTTCCAATGATGTATTATTATTAATTTAATCTTGTGAAATTTTGCGGTTTCTCAGGACGTTCTCCTCTTCCTGAAATAGCTTTTAATCACGTAGGGGGACAGTACTTGCCCAAATATAGGCTGTTCACTGGTTGACCAGAAAGCGAACGAATTTTGGATTGGCGCTCAACCTTGATGATGACCTTAGTGAGGGATTTGCAACTTAACATTTATACGAACCTGTTCTGATTGCTTGTACTATAATTCAACTGAGAGACTACCTGACCTGTAATTTGAATACCGTAATTAACCAGAGTTCTATGAATTGTGTGAACCTCTCGTGAGGTTATTCATGGTTTTTCATGTGTTTCTGTGGACGGTCGTTCTTCAGATGGTCACTATGGGGGGTGTTTGCACCTCCACCTCTGCCATGCGTGCAACATTTGGAGTCCACCGCCAGCAGCCGCTGCCACCACGCTACAGTTTGTAAGTATGAAACAACAAGTACGCCACTACTTAGGCCACACGGACTGCATTCAACTAACCATTATCCTGACCAAACTGAAGTGTAGTCCTTATACGCTCCACTTCAGAGAGGGGTTCATATCTTGTTTATTTCACAAATTACCCAAACTACCTCCTCTTAGGTTTTTCAATTTATGAATAACCCCCCTCCAGCATCGTAAAACCAGTTGGTGAAACTTCTAAGATGAAGTGCAGCGTGTCGAGTGAACGAATGGTTTCTAGTTGCGACTTCAGCGAAGCGGAAGAAACTAACTGCGCTAGGGTAATGCCAAACAGTATTTTTTTCCTTCACGTTCCCCAGTGGAACATAGGGCTTCAAGTTTGCGGCCTGAAGTTTCTGTAGCAGTGTTTATTTTACAGGATGGGGTTGCTAGCCTCATGCCCACCCTTTCCTCTTCACCAGCGTTATTTCTATCTTAGCTAGGTAAAGGAGTGCGTCGGCCGGGGATCGAACCCCGGACCATGTGCATGGTCGGCGAGCGTCCTAACCGCTATACCACAGACGATGCCAACCAGTGAGAAGTTGAAAAACCACAGGGAAGACGAAACCGTGGGGTCGAATGACAAGTTCTTTATGGCTGTTGTAACATTTCGAAACCTTTTGACTCTAATTACGGTGTTACTATTGTGAACTTGAGGGAACCAAACGAAGTAGATCCATCTGTTCAACGTGCGCACAATCTTGAGGCAGTTAGCGCCGTAATTAATGATATGCTTCCCAAAAGCTAGTGTTCATGTAAGAAGGGTCGCCAGAGAAAGCAAACAAAATGCCGATGTCGCGAAAAGTTCTCAACAACCCTCTAATTAATACTAAGGGATGAAATCCATTGTTCTCAACAATGCATTTACGACCAGGGACAAGACGTTGACAGTAAGGCCTGATCGGCCACTGGAGGACAGAATTAAAGGGCAGTAAACCACAGGGTGATTGAGGGCTCGATTAGAAAGAGGGGAAGAGGATCTCAAGATATTGGGTTTTCGTGTGGTGAGATCTCAGAAAATTATGTTACCCAGACCTGCATTCATGAGTAGGGTGAACACGTAGGTGCATCACTGTGCTATACGAATTGTGTAGTCTCTGGCACAAGCTACCCAAAGCACGAGTATTATATCCAGGACAACAAGCAGGCAGAGTTATTGATTGGAAAGGTGGTGCGCCTGCGTTTTACGTCCAGGGTGAGTTGGAATTGCGTCAACGATGTTAGATGCACAAGACAGTGACACCAGTAAACGTGAAGACTGTTTTAGCAACTTGAAAGAGGAAACTGTAACGATCGGGGTTGTGTTATGGAAGTCCTGCCAGCCAAGCTGACGACTTCGTTCTAAATCAGTTGAGGACGTGGAGTATTGGAAACAGGTACCTTATAGTAGGTGACTTTGAAGCCAAACATATCAAATGGGAGGAATTAACATCGACAGGCTAGGATACTTGTCTAAGCAAGGAAATAATACTGACTGTACCCTAGTGTCCACTGGTGTAGCATGTTTGTGCACCATTACGATACGACTCTGAACGTCATTCGTTTTGGAAGCCGACTTTTTTCTGTATTTATTTATTTCCAAAAGCAAGTCAGAGGGCAAGTGAGGCTGGGAAAACCTAGTCAGACAAACGGAAGGACATTCGTCACTCAACAGAGATAGCCATACAAACCACAAAGAAAATATGGTTCCTAGTTGGTTACTCGTTCCATCCATCTGAGTTCCTTAACCACATGCAACAAGTGAGTGGCCATAGAATGCCATGATGCATAGGACATAAACCAACTACTCTGGGATTTGTAGTAATTCACCAGAAGGAGGATTTAAACGACATTGGGTACCTCCCACCAACAGGCAGTAATGACTACATAGCTACTTCTCTTACTTTTAAGATTCATGACTTCATACATGGACCGATATCTCGTCCAAACATCTGGAAAGCGGGTGTATCGTCAACCCGCAACGCGACAACCCTAGCTGACTGGTCAGTTAGGACAACTAGAACTGTCGAGAGAGCTCGGGCGAGATTTAGGAATACACTAGATTGCGCTGCCTCACCTCCTGTAATTTGGTATACGCCTCGGGAGTTATCGCACAAACCACCTTGGATTAGTGGCGAAATAGGGAGGTTATTAAGAAAGAGAAGAAGCTTATTGGACCGATTTCTATTAACAGGGATGGAGGAGTTTTGAGTGGGCTGTAGGAAAATGAGGAGTAGTTTTGGGTATATAGTTGATAAAAGTCGCATAGAGTAGCACGGAAATGGTAGTCTTGTTACTTAGAATATTTACTCTCTCATTAGAAACTGGAACTTATCCTGAAGTGTGGAAAACCACATACATATTACCTAAGCACAAAGCAGGGGCCAAAACCAGTGTATGCAACTATAGACCTATCAATATAACACCGGTAATATCCCGAATAATGGAGAAAGTGGTTAAAGACCAAGTGTCAGACAACTTACTAGAACATGAACTTATCAATCCATCACAACACAGATTTCTCAATAAGAGATCATACGTGACCTGTCACATAGACTTTTTCAATGAAGTTACACGAAGTAGGGACAACAGAGAACTAGTAATTGTGCTCTATTTCGATATAACAAAAGCCTTCGACAGAGTTCCCCATAATCTGCTAGTCAGCAGGTTATGCTCACTAGGGATATGTGATCCTCTCCTGAGCTGGATAAAATCATTTCTCTGTGGCCGAAGTCAGACAACGAAAGTTGGCTCGATAATCTCAAGGCCTAAACCAGTAAGTAGTGGTGTAATCCAGGGAAGTGTATTAGGCCCACTCTTATTCATAATATATATAAACAGTATCTGTGAATGCTTTAGTGTAGGAAAACCAATACTATATGCAGATGACTTAAAAGTGACGTATAAATGCAAGAACACAGATCTTGAAATAACAGTAAACGCCATACAGCAAGAATTAGAAAAAATAGATAGATGGTGTGACACCTGGCAACTCCAATTTAATGTCGAAAAATGTGGCTGGCTCTGCATAGGTTGCAACAATTTAGAACTTGACCTGACAATTCAAGGTCATGCACTTCAACGACTGGAATCTGTACTGTACCTAGGGCTGAAATATTCACATAACTTATCATTTTCTGAACACATTTCCAAACAAGTGTCACAGTCACGCAGACTTATCGGCTTTCTACTCAGGAACTTCTACAGAAATGAGTCTAGAATTCTGTTGTACAAGGTTTGTGTGCGTCCTTTATTTGATTACTGTTCATTCATGTATAGTAGCATACGCATAGAGGACAAATCGAAAGTCGAGGGAGTGCAGAGGTACTTCACGTTAAAATTACTCGGAACCGGAAATGGTACGAACTACTCCACTAGATGTGATACCCTAGGACTAGAAACACTATGGCTAAGACACCTGAGACTAAACTTGACACTTTACTATAAGCTTCTAAACCACTTAGTTTTTCCCACCACTAATAGCACTCGACTTTCAGATGACAATGGCTATAAACTAAGACACACTAAGGGTACAGTAGCTATCGAACAATGTAAAACAGCCACCAGGAAAAAGTTTTACTTGATTAGGTATGCACAGATATGGAATAAACTGCCAATGGAAATGCGTCAAGCAAGTACATTGGCCTCCTTCAAAAAGGTGCTTAATGACAAACTACAAGAGTTTGCAAACGATATTAGTTCTAGTTCCTATCTGAGAGCCTCCGAAATTATAGGTCCATTTAATGTATAAGCTTAAATACTACACCTGTTGTTTTTTGCCTATATTTATAATTCTAGATAAAACATTAACGGTTAACATAAGTATCCTCAAACAGACAACAAATCTCGTTTGTAAAACTACTACCCAACACAATAAGTGGAATAAAATGGACATAAACCGACAACATGAAAAAGGTATAACTCACCACAACATCACATGGACAGATGAACGCTCGTTGGGTACCATATAACCCTCACCAACTGCAACCCACCTTTCCTTAGATAATGTGATGAACTTATACCCATAATGTTGCTGAGCAGTTAATATTCTCAACTCCTGTCGGAACAGCTGAAACTCATAAACCTTCCTAACGCTAAGAAAATACCCGTAATCAGTAGAAATCCATTAATTAATGCGTCCGAAGCTTATGTACTTACACCCAACAATGACATTGCAGATCAAATGAGATAAACACATCACTGATTTCAAAATAACACATCAATGAACTTTAATTCGAGGACTTTATTTTTTTCCCAGGCACTTATAATCCATCCACCAAAGACCTGGTTTTTTTGTTAATGCGAAGACAATACTCCTGTATTTCCTGTTGTGTTGCACTCACTGACAATCTAGCAGATTTTTCCAACTTTGCACAGAAATGATTGTATATAAGTGAAAAGGCTGTTTTATACTACTGGGATTAACATTTATCAAGTGTATGTATAATCTCCATCGAACATGTAAAGCATATCTTGCTACTGGCTGTAAATTGTGATTAAATTATATGGTTCTATTTCTGTAACAATTTGATGATGCCTGTAAACTGGCGTCCCTCATGTACTATACTATGAGAATAAATTTATTTATTATTTATATATATATTACCGTAAAGATAACGTAAAACGATTACACTCGTACATTAAATGTAAGACAAAAATTAGCAGTAATATATATTTCCTATCTATGTAGGACACACCAGTTGTACAGGCATGGATAAGTATTATTTAAATTACATGAATCTGATTTATAGTGAAATTACATGGTTGCTGTGGTTGTAGTACACCGCAGTTCATAAGCAATACTGGAGAGGCGGTTGAGTCAGATGGAGCAAAGGTTGAAAACCTCTCCGAAAACTTTCATGATGTCTTCTCCTCTGACTGTACTACCCAGGTGTTTAGCAAGTTCACTGTCATCGCCAGTAAAATGCTCAGAATTGTGGCAGACGACTTAGTGGTTCTGAAACCACTGTTTAAACCATAGCCAGGTAAATCAAAGAGGGAGACAGGCAATTGGTACCTTACCTAATCTTCACTATCATTTGCTGACGATATTAAGATCTGGAAAAATGTAAATAGTATTGATCATAGGCTAGCCTTACAAGGTGGTCTAGGTAAATTAAAATGCGGTTTAGAGACTAATTCTAGGGAGAGCGCTATGATGCACTTAGGTCAGAGGTCCTACACGTCTAAATCTCTGGAAGATTCAGAACTGCTTGATGATAAAGAACAAAAGGACTTAGGAATTATTGTTAGTTATGACGTGAAAACGACTGCGGGTTCTAATGCGGCTTTAGAGGCTGAGGGTGATGAGGTTAATGAGTAGTGAGTGGTATTACTGATGAAAGATCTAATACCCACAACTTCTGTAGTATTCGTTTAGCGTAGGCCGAAGGCAAGGCAAAACACCAGAATTGAGCGTCCAAATTATGAGTTATATTTCGGGACCGAATCGGAGTGAGAGATGATTGCTTAACTAGCTAGGGATCGTGCACGAACGAACAAACGAAAGTGATACGACCGCGTACCAAATGGCGTGGATGCTTGACTGGAAGCCGTCAGCTAAACAACTAGACTTAAGCAGTGAGGGTCAACATCTAATGTTCAGTGATGAATGCTGTGGCCAACAATTCTGGGGAATTACCTACCGCCACATAGCTGCAGCTAAGGTTTTCTGAATGTTATAGGCACTTCGAAGGGCTTTCGGATGGTAAGGCTTTGTTCGAGGTGCCGTATGCAACAAAAGTCAGGCATTATCTAGATTACTGAATACAAGCGGCTAGTTCACGCTTCAAGAGAGAGGGTCTTATCTCAGCAACAGTAAAAAGGGTAGGAACCAAATTAGTAACTGGTGTCTCACACCTTCCTTATAAGGGGAGGATGGAATACTTAAATCTCTTCCAATTGTCATGCCGAAGCTCAAGTGACTTAATTTAGGGATATCGTATATTAAAGAATGATCTTTCTAAAGTTTTCCCTCCCCCCAAGATAAATCTGCCAGGTCACCACAAAAAGGTGCTCAAACCGCAGAGGAATAAAACACGTATGGAATTTAGATTCTGCCATAGAATGCTCAACAACTGGAACTCCTTAACTGATTCTGTAGTATCAGCTAAATCGGTGAACCATTTCAAAGGGAAATTAGATCTCTGAACAGATATACATTGAAAGGATTAACACAGACCGTTAGAGCCTACTGTCCTTATTGTATGAATCTAAATCGTTAGCACGTAAGACTCATTCCTTTTCAAACATCTTCATTCTCACATCCCCCTAGAGTCTAGCAAAGCATTCAGAGGAGGTTTTCGGATCCACAAGAGACAAAAAACTGTGCCTCACTATCGGGAATCGAGAACAGCGGCCACAACTAAAATATATGGGTAGTGAAAACAGTAAAACTTGTGGCGCCATTTATGGATCCATCATTAGATTACCCTCAAATTTATAAATCTCTAAGTAATGATGTTAAAAAGTACTACTTGCATGTATCCTAATGTATATTATACTTTAGAAAGCTAAGTGAAAGAAATAAATCAGATGATCAAGCTCATGACTTCGGTACGTTGAGAAAAGCATGTATATGCTGTAATATTAACTCATTTATAGCTTGTGTGGCCAAAAGTTTGGCTGGTCAAGAATCTCATTCATTAGCAGCAGTATTTTTACTAGGAAAAGCCAGGTTCGTTCTATAATTCTATCGTAAAAACCTTCATTCTTATGGCCAACTAAGTTTAAATGACTACTAGTTCATCTTTGAATTATGTGTACTCCAAGTTTTTCTCAAATAATTTGTTAATAGCTACTAAAAGTTCCGTTCTAAAGAATGTTCCTCTTTCATAATCCTCCTGAAGAGACATTAAAGTAATTGGAAACGGTAATAGAAGTCGGGTAAGCCTAGCTGTTAAGGCCACAAGTTTTTTCGTATAAGTTCATTAGATCAAGTCACCACACTTCGAGAAGGCACATGAAACTAGAGAAAGGAAGTGCGATTAAACGACAACCGATGAAGGCATAAGGAGAAAGAATAATTAAATAAGAGGTTCTAAACATCGAATTCTGGATGAGCTCAAATAGACGTATTAAAAAGACCCTTCAGTCCTTAATTCTTAGAACATGAGGATCACAGCCTGCTAGCAAATACCTACCCAGATGCCTCAGGCAAACAGTCAGTAGTTGATAACATGTTTTGGTCTGACTACATACTCTTTCCCAAGTTAATCTTACTTCAAGTAACATCACTGGTCAAGGAAGTTGATGGTTTGACATATGTAAGAAGTAATGAGGCCATTTTTATTTTTACACCTAAAACTCTATGCCTAATCTTATTACTTCTTATTACCTTACCCAATATGAGGCGAGTCATTCAATTAAGTCGCTTGTGCTGAAAAAATGGCTCATTCTCTCAAATCTTTCTTCAGCGACAGTGTCTCACAGTATAGAGCAGAATAAACTGATATTCTTGTTACGCACGAGTTTTGATTGATAGCTTCGCATCATATCTGCGGTAGAAATGGTACAAGTTGGCAAATACCAAGTGAACCTATTGTATTCATGCTGAGTCTTCGTCGACCACCCATCCATTGCGACTGATACCACATCAAATAAGTGAAGTGATATGGTCTAATCAATACTCTCCTAAAACTAATAGTTAGAAGAGATCCGTCCTGTAGCGTCTTCTGGAATTTGATTGAAGCAGACCGCATACCAGACATAGTGAAAGTTTTGTTCAATGTGTTCAGAAGACTGCATTTCATTATCGTATTCGTCTGGAAAAACTATATCATCTGGGTTGTCTAAATTTAATGGAATTTTAATTTGTAATAAGGCAGTATCTGAGATACTGTAGTCTGTCAGAGTCATTCATACGTAGATATTTCTGGAAACTAAGTTGGATTGATAGTACTGAGCTTGTCTGATGGACAGCGTTTTGGATAGAATCTATCTATTTGCTGTCACACTGCGGAATAAGGTCGGTCAGATTGCCTCTATTCACACTCCTCTTCATACTCAGATAATATCACAACACCTTTTAGTTGGTGGAGTTAAATGCACTATTCATATCGAGAAATATGGAGCGTCTTGGTCGTTGGAAGAAGTGGCTATGTTGTTGAATCTATTAAAAGGTGAAGATTTCCTCAATGCATCCCCATGAAGTCGTGAAACCTATTGGTTTAATTCACGGTACAGAGTGTATCAAAGTATTTATCCCTCGCATCCCGTAGGTCTTTTCTAGACAATTCACACTTCCATTCTTGGCTGAGGTTGATATTCATAAACTTTATGGGTTGAATATGTTTAAAAAAAAATTAAATCTGTAACATTGTGTAATTTTCAATGGTAATAATGCTAAAAAGGTGATGTTCAGTTCCATCTGAAGTGGCTATAACCATTATAGTCTTTTAGTGTTACCGTTCTCACTTCATTTATTTAGAAAGTATTGCTTCGTGTCTGACTGACTGACTGGTTCCAGCGTAGAACTTTGCACAGATGTGCAACAGTTCGAGTTGCCACACTCCATGTAGCACACAAAGCAAGAGAAAACAGTACAGAGAGATTCAAAAGGGAAATAATAAACATGTATAAGGCAAAAAATTGTAATAAAGAAGAACAATATAGGGGATATGAAAAATCACAGAGTGAGTGAATGCATATGCGCCATCATTGAGAACGATTTTGAGCCATATCACCGATTGTCTCCAGGCTTCACTAGTTTTTACCATCTTGAGGACCCCAACCTAGAAGTCTACACTTCCCTATGTGGTCGGCTTATGTGAACTGTTTTGGATTTCATTGACTAATGAAGCCATGTTTTCGTTTGACCACCGTGTGCTAGCTCTTTTTCAACGTGATCAATCTTATGTCAGCTAACGTTTCCCGTTGTCGACGAAGGCGATGGCTAGGCATACGCAAAACATGTCCTAACCATCCCAATCAGTTTAACTTCATAGCCCCGTCAATTAATTTCCCCTTCTTACCTGGCACTCGACGCTATGGTTGCTCTACTTGACTCCAATGTTTCAGAAATGAACTTCCTACCAGGGATAAACCCCGGTATTTTAGAGCACTGAAGTAAAAACGTTAATAAATAAAGCATTTTCTAGATATCCTGAGCGAAAATCCGGATATTTTCGACACATCCTTCAATCTTGCCATATGAAATACTGCCGCACGATACTTTGGTTTAAGGTAAAAAAGTAAAATAACTAAATATTTCGAACACTTCACCTATTGGTAAGTTACACAAGTTCTGATGCACTGGTGGCCAAAGTTATCTTTGGGTTCCAAGTGGAACATTAGGCTTCAGTCACACATCGCCATTTCACTCCCTTCCAGGCAGTCTTTTTGGCTAGCTGCACCATTACCCATAAGCTCTCATCTCCCCCTCTTACGATCCTTTCCATACCACTCTTGGACGTCTAAGTGATTGTTTTCCATTCTGATTCCTTTCGAGGACCTGGTGCGTGGTTGTCACGCAACGGTCTTATCAATATATGTCCGATTTCTCCATTTCTTTCGGTATATTTTTGGGCAATAGGTTCTTGGCTGATTCGCTGCTTTCCAAAATCCCTTGTTTTTCATCATCTTTGACTGACCACCTAATCTTCAGTGTCGAGAGAAGACAGGGATTGATGGAAGTTTGTAGTCTGTTGAAGGTGATTTTCGCAACGTGCGCCCCAAGTCTCTGAACTATATAGAACAACTAAATTGACATTAAGGTTAAAAATTTGAATATTTATTTTTGTTACACTGAATGCAGCAAATTTCCACACCGCTCTTATATGTTCTGTTCATTGATGACACTTAGCGTTGCGATTTAATCAGCACATGATTTGCTTTTCCTGTGAATCCACACCACTCGTGGATTTTTAGTAGTTCAACTTAATTTGACTGAAATATTATAATTGGGATTACTATCCTGTTACCTACCAACATAATACTAGAAAGGTTTTCACTTGAGTTTAGTACTCTCCACGTTTGTCAATGATGTGTATAGTATTGTGTGTACACTATTCAACCGTTTTCTCTTTCTTTCAAGTAGTTAGATGCAAATTGCCTTGTTTTAAAAAAAGTTATTTTCAAAATGCATCAGTTTGGAAAGATTTCGAGTGGCTAATTCTTCAATGAGTGATTAATACTCTACTCTTCTCCCATGTTTGTTGTGTATATCTGTGTGTCTGAGAGTGAGAGAGAGGAATTCCTCCCTCTCACTGTGGTGTCTCTTTAAGCTTTGACATTGTAGTGTAACCCTTACTCTTTCTAACTATATAACGTCATTATCCCTGTTTATCCTGTGAGAAGGCTCGTTTGACATTTGCCAAATTACACCATCTGTGGCGCAGACGTGATACCCGGCTGTCGACCAAAGGGCGTGTGTAATCTTCAGCAGTTCACTCTGTCCTCCTCTATGACTGTGAGACATGGCTATTGAAAGTGGAAAAGAGGCTAACTGTTTTTGATCATACGTGTCTGCATTCTATCTCCTGTGTTAAGTAGTATAACAAGGTGAGCAAGATTGAGGTTAAGTGTCGAGTGCTAGATAAGGAGGGGATATCAGTCGATGAGGTTTTGAAGTTACACCGATTGAGATGGTCAGGACATGCCTAGCAGCCATTGCCTTCCTCGACGATGGACAGTGATAGCTGACATAGGATGGGTCAGGTTTGAAAAGAGCCAGTGGTGGTCAAAGCAAAGCACGTCACCATCAGTCAATAAAATCCAAAACATTAGTTAGTTGGAGGCAATCGGCAGGAAGCCTAGTTGGCACTCATCAGCAAAGCGTACCTGTAACCTTGAAGGAACTCATGTCCTTTCTGAGATTCGAACCCGCGTCACCCAGTGCTTCAGTCGGAGACGTTACCACTGAGCTATTCGGACTCGCGATTGACTTCCTGTAGGACCGTAGTGGGTATTTGGATTGGACACTAGTAACTAGTGTGACATGTCTAGTCCTTTCTTTGGTGCTGACTGAATTCTGTCGGTCAGGTTTTGCAATGAGGCCACCATTCTAGGTAGCTCGCCATCACGGTGCACATTGATTTGATGATATTAGATAGTTGGAGGCAATTCGTTCCAGCCAGCGACGTTAGGAGGTGTAGACTTCTTGGTTGGGGTCCTCAAGATGGTAAAAACTGGTGAAGGCTGGAGACAATCGGTGATATAGCTCGAAATCGTTGTCAATGGATGGTGCAGATGCATTCACTCTTTGTGATGTATAGTAGCCAATAAAATTCTCTTCTTCCATACTGCTATTCTTTTTGTCTCATATTTCTGTTTATTATGTTTCCCTCTCTTTTGAATCGCTCTTTACTCTCTCATGTTTTGTGTACAAGTTGAACTGTTACACATCTGTTCAAAGTTCTACTTTGGAAGCAGTCAGTCAGTCAGTTTATCATGTAGGATTAAATCCCCAGAAAGAAAAGATAACAAAATCGTGAAGTGCCATTAGTACTGTGTAATATGTATTCTCCACTTTTAAAATACGAGTTTATAAACTTATGAAGCTGACATTCAGTAGTTATAAGATTTTATCTTACTTGTTAGAATATAGTAGCAATTTGCTGACGTTTAGTGTTACTGTAAACAAGTTAGGTGTATTCCCTGTCGGTAGGAAGTCATACAAGATAATGCATACCATCGCTTTACTATTATTTTTGCTCACTCATTCCTTGCATTCCAAGTGAAACATAGCGCTTCAGCAATACATCTCCATTTTATCCTGTTCTCTAGAGTCCTCTTTAGCTGGCGTCACGATTACCCACAAGCTTTTACTGCCTCTTCACATGATCTCTTCCATGTCATCCTGGGATGACTGACTCGTTGCTTCGTGTTCGGATTCCATTGGATGGCATAGTGTGCTGTGTCAATTGAAGGTATCCTTGGCGTATGCTCAATCCATATCCATTTCCTTCTGGATATTTGTTGTGTTGTTTGCAGCCAGAGTTCCTTGTTGCTTGTTGTTTCTGGTAGTCATCCTATCTTCAGTATCGATGCAGTGAAGACGGTAGGTGTTAATGAAAACCTTTAACCTATTGGAAATGATTTTGCTGACACACGCGTGCCAAGCCTCTGAAATATTTGTATGAAATCTCATATCCATTTATCATACTTCAAAGATCGGCAATGAAGTGGTTAAAAGTGCTGACCACTATACTTATTTGGGAAGTTGTATGAGCCTTGATGGACTGATTGCTGATGAAATTTCAACAGTCAATTCAACTCATATCATCTCTGACGTAGACTTGGTATCCAGCTGGATACCGATCAAAAGACGTGTGTGCTGTTCAGCAGTTCACTCCGTCTGCCTTTATGGCTATGAGACATGGCCATTGAAAGTGGGAAACATGAAATGGCCTGCAGTTTTTGACTACAGATATCTGCGCTGTGTCTCACATGTTAGGTGGTATAATATGGTGAGTAATATTTTGGTTAGGTGTCGAGTATTAGGTGATGAGGAAAAATCAATCATTGAAGTTATGAAGGTACATCTATTGAGGTGGCACGGACACGTGTTACGCAGGCCTAGCCATCATCGTCTTCCTCAACGACGAGAAATGTTAGCTGACTGACATTGGATGGGTAAGGTTGGAAAGTAGCTAGCACATAGTAGTCAAACGAGAACTTGGCATCATTCCATGAAGTCTTTAATAGTTAGACTGCCTAGCTGGTTATGGTCATCGGGATGGTAAGAGCCGATGAAGGCTGGAGACAATTATCGGGGATATGGCTTAAAATCATTGTTGTTAATGGATAGTACAGATGCGTTTACCCTCTGTGATCTGCCATATCCTATAAAACCCTCTTGTTTTTCCATGTCACTCCAAAGCCTCAGGATGGTCGGGGGTGGGTGCCTTGCGCTGCGGGTTGGCCACCCCTCCTCACACCTCTTGAAATGCTCCCATATGACCGGGCGTTTTACATAGCCTCTCCTGAGGAAGTCCTACTCACTGCCTTCACGTGGCGGAGGTGTTTTTCACCAAAGTGAGAGGGCGAAAGCGGATGCCCGGCGCTCTTCACCGGGTTGACTGTCCATTGGATGACAGTCTAGGGGAGATGGCTAGACCCTGATTCCAAACATCCAACGACTGGCGTATAAAGCTCACTGGAGCTCACCGGCACACGTATGGACAAAGGGCTTGTTGGATGTCCTGGATGTCTGGCCCCATTCAAAAAGGCGTATGAACCGAACTCCGGTCACCGACTGCCAATGGATGGTGGACTCCCTACTCCACTCCTACTGCCTTGTAGGTCACACTTGGTTGTGTAAAGGCTAGAGCTGCACTCTCAAACAAAAGGCTGAGCGATTCTGGGGACACAACTCGTACCAAATTCTCATGAAACTTCATGAACTCTTCGTCGTTGCTACAACATCAACCAAATTCCAGTACTGGTCCAACAACGTCGCCTTCGGTGGTTTGGCCATGTTCTGCGCCGACCAGATGACGATCTGGTCAAATCAGTTCTAAATCCCTCGCCATTACCATCTTGGTGATGTCGCAGGGGTGGACAGCTGAAAACATGGCTTGGTACAGTCAAGGCTGATATGGAGTGCCTGGGGCTACAAACCGTCTACGGACTCCGTCTGTGGAACAAGAATTGGATAACCCTGTCGCAAAACCTTGCATCAGATCACCGCGCCTGGGCAGCGATGATTCGAGATGTTCATGAAGCCGGCTCATCCTCTCGTAGGAGATAGCCGAAGTAAAGTAAGTATGTCACTACATGCAATGTTGCAACTTGAACGATACTGTCTTCTGTGCAAAGTCCTGTGTTAAAACCGGTCAGTCAGTCATTTAATTTGCCGGTTATGTCTGCTTAATTGATTATAAGGTCTCTTTTTAAAAAAATATGCTTTTTATTTTGCAGATGTGAGTTTAGTGCTAAAAATGTCACAGCTGAAGCATCCACCTTATTCACTGCAGCGAAGTATTTCATCCAAGCTGATGATAAATACACCTCAATGAATGCTGTGAATTATGAAGATAATTTAGACTGTGCTATTCTATGTCTTTTAAGAGCAGCAAGGGTAACTCCAATGTTCATATAATTTCTCTTCTTGATATAGATTTATGAATTGAATGAATTATTCACATTAGCAACAAATGTCTACATCTATTTAGTGGATTTACTAATGGTAGGTAGTGGTATTATTATGTAATTAGAAACAAATTTAATGCAAATCAATTTCTAATAGAGATTATGCAAGTATAATCAAGCTATTCCTTATTTAAAACGTGCAATGGAGATTGTATCAAAGGATATATTATTGAGTTTAGAATTATATAAACGTCTGAGTCATTGTCAATTGTGTATACGTGAGTTATGCGTCGTTCGTTGTTTTGCCTCATATTGACCTGTTTTCTTTTAATGATTATCATTGTCTTTATGGTCTTACCTTCAATCCCCTTTAAATGTTAGACAGTTAACTTCACCTTTAGACAGTCAGTCAGGCATAAACGTGATCTACGAGAACTGATCGGTTCACATGGTGCTTGTGGCATACGCAGGCAGGGTACTGAAATAGAAACTGAGTCAAGCATAAAATACCTTGGAAATAGTTCTATTCTGTGACCTTTCTTGGTCATCGCATATCTTGTAGATTTCTAAGAAAATATGCCGTCATCTCACCTATTACTACTATATTAAGAAGTTAAGACAATCAGGAATCACTCAACCTCTACTTTTACAATTTGTTAACTCTTTCATCTTATGTATTGTACTTTATTGCTCTCCTGCCTTTGTATTTCCTGAGCTGTCGGAAACGGACTATGTCATATTGAGGTGAAGAGTATTAATGGTTGTCAGTAGGGTCATTAGTGTGACATTTAAGTCAGTTCGTTACTATTGTAGTCGAGAGACATCTGAACTCATGTGAGAAATGATCTAAATCCAGATTGGCTGATTCTTAACACTTGGGTCTCTATTCACAACTCTCCCCTTGTATTGCATTTCATCGTGTAGGACTGGAAGTCAATATAAAAGATTATATGCTCGTGTAGGCAAGTACAAGTACCAGTGTGCGTTCTATGGGATAGAGATAGTGTTAGGTGTGAAACCCCACGACTCTTGTTATGTTATTAGCAAAATAATCGGCTCTTTTATTCTTTCCTATTTGTAATCTACATGATTGCAAAAGGTTTGGAAAGAAGGGAAGGTATCTACTGATTGGAAGGAAGGCTACCTCGTCAAGCTACCAAAGAAGGGCGACTTAGGCGTGTGCAACAACTGGTGTGGAATCATTCTCTTTTCCACACCAAGTAAAATACTAAGTCGCATCATCCTGGAGAGAATAGAGGATACACTTGATGTAGAACTCCCCCCCACGGGACAAGCTGGACTCAGGAAACGCAAATCATGTGCTGATCAAATTGCAGCTCTACGCATCGTCATCACACAATAAAGCATAGAATGGCAGTCAAACACCCACGTCAACTTCATCGACTTCGAAAAGGCCTTCGGCGGACAGCGTTGACCGAGAAGTAATTTGGAAACCACTTCAACACTATGGCGTGCAGTGCTCATGTCTTAATCAACCTTATTCAATAGCTGGCTATATGACAATGCCACTTGTCAGGTGATCCGCAACGGAAAACTCAGCAAAGCCTGCATCTGAAGTGAAGACAGGAGTAAGATAAGGCTGGCTGCCTATTATCACCAATGATATTCTTGATTGTGGTGGACTGGATTATACTCCAGACTGTGCACAGGGAGTGAGGAGACAGGAATACACCAGACCACTGATAAGAACGCTTTAGAAGGTCTGGATCCCTCGGATGATATATGTATAGTGTCACACAAACTCGAAGACTTGCAGGTGAAAACCAAAAAACTGACAAGAGGCTGACAGCGAAGACAGGACTACGGGTGAACACAGAGAAGACGGAGGTGATGAGGATAACCAGCGAACAACAGCAACAACAACCAACACCAATCACCATCAACGAGAGAGATGTAACTGAGGTCACTCACTTCCTTCACTTATTTAGGAAGCAACGTTTCAACTACAGGCCGGCGGAACGGATGAAGATGTCAAAGCCAGCCAAGCGGAATCGGAAAGACGAGATACGCCTTCATCAAACTGAAACCAGTCTGGAGATCTTCTGCACCCCGCTGCATAAAGAACAAGATTCGCATTTTCAACACCAATATCAAGTCGGTCCTTCTGTACGGGTCAGAAACTTGCACTGCATGTCACGATAAGGATTTCTAACAGCCTGTTGCAGACTTATATCAACAGCTGCCCACTTTACCGGCTCCATACTGAAGATCAAATGGCCAGAAAGAATTAGCAACGAGAAACTCTGGATGGCGACAAACCAACAGACAAGAGCCGACCGCCCAAAAAATATGTAGGAGAAAATGGAGATGGATCGGGTGTGTACATTGAGGAGGCTGTCGAATGACATCGCGAACCAGCCCATCGGTCTAGTGAAATCTAAATGGGAAGCAACGAGTGGGTCGTCGGTGCAAGGGTGACATGGAAGAGATCGTGTGAGTGGGGGGGGGGAGATGAGAGATTATGTGCAATCGTGCACGCAGATGAAGAGGACAGCAGAAGAAAGAGAAAAGTGGAGATGTATTGTCAAGGCTCTATTTTTCACTGGGAACCCAAGGGAATAATAATAATAATAATAGCACCAATTTATAATCTATGGTGGCACTATTTCAACTAACTTATAATGTTACCTATTAACATTATTTTCATCATTATTTAACACCTTTTGCACATTTTTGACATTATTGTCACTGGTAATACCAAAAGGCTGCCATTATCAATCCTGTTTTCGTAGACCCTGTATTTTTGTGTACAAAATGCTGAAAATTCCACACTGTATCATAAATACTGTTTTGAGATAAAGCGAATTATATTATTATTATTTTTGTCATTTTTCAGATGATTGGCCTGGTGCCTTGAGTACATTCATAAGAATACAATGTTTACTGAAAGAAGAGTTTAGTAAGTGTAAATTATATATATATATATATTCTTTGACTGTGTGTCTGTGATTCAAGTTTAAACTGCTCACCAAATATGCAGATGATACGGGTTCGATTCTCGACCGACAACACACCTAGGCCTCTCTTGGCCGGTGGTAAGCTTGTGAAAGAGTGAAAGTTGGACGTGAAGCTAGCGACCTCACCCGATAAAAGTAACACCAATGCTGTTGAACTTCAAACCTCGAGTTTGAAGCTCTTTTATTTATTTAATTCAATTAGGCTTTCCCGCTGATTGATTGGTTGGACATCCTGGACTCAATTGCTACTCACCATCCACCAATTTACTTCGAGTTAAGTAATCACACGTCGTCGAAGCATTTGCACAAGAAGCCGACATATCAACCTGAGGCCGAGGACTTCAGTCCAGTCAATAAATGGGAGGACAAAATTGAATTAAATGATTACTGATTCCCGTTTCTACAAGAGGTGGCGTTTGAAAGTATGGGTACTGGATTCGAGTATCTCAGTGAGAACACCACCACTCACTAGGGAATGCAGGTATATTTCCAGCTAGTTGACGAGTCCCAAATAGAATGAAATGTGCATCCTGGTGAATTCCACTGCTAGTCACCATCTATCAATTTACCTGAAGTTTGAAGCTCTACGTTCCACTCGGAACGCAAAGAAAGGAAAGAAATACTTTGGCTATATATATCCAAACCAAGTTCACTTTTAACAGTTTGAAAAAATTTGGGTATTGGGTATATGATATTCATTATAATAAAGGCTTTTGTATTTCCCAATGAATGAAAAACAAAACGATATTGTTTTTACTGACGCTTCACTATTTAATGCTAATAGTATTATTAAACCGGAATTTACAAAATCTCAGCATATATATAACATTTGATAGTGTGGAAAATTCCCATATTATGAATTAAAAGTCAATCTGAACGAAGAATATTCTTTTCAATAATTTCTCTTCAGGTTCTTACAATTATAAAATATAATATTTTTTGTCGTTACAATAAAGGTCAGTTATGCGGCAGATACATTTTTAACGTAGAATAAAAGATTAGTTATGGGGTGTCAAAATAAATAGTCGTATTTGTGTGACAAAGGTGCTAGGCTGAATTCGATTACAAAATATTGTAAAACGGGAGACAATGGTGATTACTCATAATATATTTGTAGAGTATGGGGTAAGAAAATTGACAAGTCAGTTCAAGGTTATAAAAGGTGTCAGGTGAGGGGCTAGTAAAAATCTTCTATGATTAATCACAATTGTCTCCCGTTTTACAATATTTTGTAATCGAATTCAGCCTAGCACATTTGTCACACAAATACGACTATTTATTTTGACACCCCATAACTAATCTGTTATACAACGTTAAAAATGTATCTGCCGCATAACTGGCCTTTATTGTAACGACAACAAATATTATATTTTATAATTGTAAGAACCTGAAGAGAAATTATTGAAAAGAATATTCTTCGTTCAGATTAACTTTTAATATATATAACAAAGAGTTAAGGGGTAAGAAAATAGACTTAGGTCAAGTTAAAAGGACATATTGAAAGTCAAAATAACAATGAAGATCACTAAACCAAATAGCAAAGGTAATAGTACATTTGTTATGATATCAAAATAAAGTTTACTAACTTGATCATCGTTCGTTAGTCTGGGGTCATTTTTCGCTGTCAAGTTGGTCAATTGGTAGGGATAACAAAACCAAGTGTAGATTGTTGGATTTGATAAGTGTGTAGAATTATAAAGGCAGTATGTGTTTATATAGTGAACTTGCATACCACATTCGTGTTTGTCAGACACACTACGAAACAACCTTGTCCATATGAAAGACCGAATCCCTAAAGATTCCCTATCTAATTGTGTCTATAAAATAAAATGTTTGGAATGTGATGCGATTTACATCGGACAAACATCTCTAGAAATCAAAATCAGAAGAAATGAACACCGTAGAACATCTGTTCGACCACCGAGAAATCCGGTTGAACTAGAAAAACCTGAAAAATCATCCGCCATAGCTCGTCTACACGCTTTAGAATGAGGCCACGAAATTTATTTTGACAATATTGAAATAATCCAGAAAAACGATTTCAGAAATCACAAAGAACGTCTAATATTATCAGAAGCACTTCATATCAAGTGGAATCCAAATTGTCTGAATAGGAATGATGGACTAAAACAGAATCTGACCTGGTTACAACACCTCCCTCCCCTCCCCCATGAAGTGGCAAAATCAACACGAATGTGATATGCAAGTTCACTATGTAAACACACACTGCCTTTTTAATTTTAAACACTGATCAAATCCAAAAATTTACACTTGATTTTGTGATCTTTACCAAATGCCCCCAGACTAACGAACGATGATCAAGTTAGTAAACTTTATTTTGATATCATAACAGATGTACTATTAACTTTGCTATTTGGTTTAGTGATCTTCATTGTTATTTTGACTTTCAATATGTCCTTTTAACTTGACATAAGTCTATTTTCCCACCCCTTAACTCTTTGTTATATATATATATATATGCTGAGATTTTGTAAATTCCGGTTTAATAATATTTTGATAAAGCTATTAACATTAAATAGCGAAGTGTCAGTAAAAACAATATCGTTTTGATGTTCATTCATTGGGAAATACAAAAACCTTTATTGTAATACTTTGGCTAATTTATTTTCCTTTAATTCCACTTGTTGGAGTTTGTTACGAATCAACAACAGTTATAGAGATCATTGAATACCAGCCAGGAGTACTGGATAGCTATTTCGTCCTAGTTTGGCAAAGCTGGAATTCATGGGTCATTGAATTTCAGCCCAAGTTAGGGTTTGAGGACAAATACTCACCGATGACCATTGACTAATGGTCGCGCTATATCGTGAATTGGCAGAAGTTGGAATTCATTGGCGACCGGCCATTGGATTAGGTCCCAGTGGCTTAATGGTCTACGAGTTCGCTAGCCTTGTGTAATAGGAAGGCACTGGGTTTGAACCCTGTGGATAAGTGCTTACTGCTGAATAGTCTCAAGCGCCAGAACGAAACAGCTGGCTGGCTGGCTGTCCACTACTCCCAACTGGTCTTCCAATAAATTCTCTAACCAACGTCACCTCGTGATGAAATCCTGTAACCAATCAAATCCCTGCAAACCACCAACACTCGAATAGATAAGGATAAGCGTGATCTGGTAATTTATAGGTCCCAGATTCGTTCCCATCACGGCATTGTAGAGTACACACTCTTGACTGTTTTTTTCTTTTTCATTGAGATCTCTCTAACTGATGTGTTGTTGGTTTGTGACGCAGTCAACACAACACTGAACATATTCCAATTAAATCTAAATCGCATAAAGCCCTAAATTAGTTTCCTTTCCTTTGATTTGTTTTCTTCTTTTTCAGCTGTTCATTCATTTGATCTTTATGTACAGTATTGGAGTTATGCTGAAATTTTTCGTGTATTACTAATTCTTCTGTGTATGGTAAGGTGTTATTTTATCTTTGTTTGTCATTGTATTAATAAATAATCCTTATAAATTACAAATTAGCCACCGTATAAATTGTGCAGCCATGATACTTCTGGTTATTCACTGAAACAATACACTTTGGATATCGATTGTCAAGAGACTGAAGATGAGGTGGTAACAACAGAACAGCTACTACAACCACCACCACCTATGAAATCAGCTTATATCGATGAGGAACTATTCATCTTATTGCAGTCGTTTGTGGTGAGTAACTTTGAAACAGATTTTCAAAAATTATGGGAATATTTTCTTTTTCTTTTTTGATAAAGCAGGTTGTTATGACTTGGAATTACGACCTAGTAGAGTAGACTATGAGCGAATACTAACTTAAGGCGCTGGCTAATCTGTCCTAATCGCACAACAACTACAACAATAACACCACTGGGCCGTAAAGACAGAAGGAAAGGCTAGTCATTGATAAAAGAGCTTTTATTGTCTCAAACAATAGTCAAAAAGAGATTGACAGCGCTTGCGTACATTTTTTAAAATTCCTTTATGTTCCCAGTGAAACATAGAACGCCTTCAAGCTACAGACTTGAAGTTTCGGTAGCAGTGGTGTTTATTTTTACGGGATAGATGGGGTTGCTAGCCAGTCTCATGCCCAACCTTTCCTCTTTACCAGTCTTATTACTGTCTTAGTGAGGTAAAGGAGTGCGTCCGTCGGTGGCCGGGGATCGAACGCCGGACCACACTGGAAGTGGTTGATGAGTATTCTATCGCTGTGCCACTGATGCACACCTGCGTACACAAATGTTCGAAATGGCCTTGAGAGGCAGTAATGTCATTGATAAATCAAGACAGTGAACAACCAATAGGATTTCAAAGGTCATAAAGAGTGTGAGAGAAATACAAACAGATATGTAAAAATGACATGTAGAAAATTAGGTCTGTTTACATCATAAATTTGAGTATCAGTCGTGTGACTTTCTATACTGATTGATCGGTCAGTAATAACAATAATAATAATATTAACGACAATAATAATGCGTCGGTAGCACAGCGGTTAGAACTCTCGCTGACCATTCACATGGTCCGGGGTTCGACCCCCTACCGACGCACACCCGATATCAATGATCGGCCTGCAAAATTTGGGCTACGGATATCACATGCTAAAAATTCCATACTTGTACCAAATATAGGGTGTGGAATCAAGCTATAATAAAAAGAAATAATAATGATTACTAAACCTTATACGTCATCCTCAATGCAACGTAACAACTCATTAAGTCATCAGCTTCCTGTTAACCAGTAATTGCTGCCTTGTTATGCTTAGTATAAGCTTAATTATCACTAGTCAATCATTTACACTGGTTGAGATCATACCACTACTAAGTAAACAGCGGTAAGGATAAAAGTCAGTAGTATAAATAGCTTACATGACCATGGGGGATGTGAAGTCACTCACGCCGGTGACTGACTGCATAAGAACTCAACAGAGTTATGAGGACTCCCCCACCCCACCCCGACCTTCCTCCAACGAATAAAACCAGAATTTCAACCAACTATATTGTTACCTTTCATTTCGGAGAATATTATACGTTACTACATAAGGTAGATGATGAACTGTACTTATTGATGAATGTGTAACAACTCTAAAAAGTTCCTTCAACATACATCGAAACACTCAATGGTTAATTCATGTGTAGATTTTGTTGTGTTAAAACTAATACTAGATGTTTTAGAAGAAAATACAATAGTGGAAAAAAATGAGTTCTAGCATTCAGTTTATGTTAGCTGTCCAGTGGAATAAATGACTAAGAACAAGAAAGGATCTGATGACACTCATGAAATGCTCATTGTCATTCTTATGTTAGCTAGCGAGTAGTGACTGTCATAAGCGAGTAGAGTTTGTGAAATGAACTTTCAAATTATCAAAAAGGATAACAGGCAAAGTTAAACTATCTTAGGCAGAACCACAGTGACCTTGAACAACCAATCAAAACTCAGATGCAACAAAAGTCGCATGATCATTGAAAAATACACTAAAAAATATTGCAAACTTGATATTTCACGGTATAGTTGTAGCTTGTGTGCTGTTGTAAGAATGTCTCCCAGTCAATACACAGAGGTTGATATCAGTATAAACTTGAGCACTGTGGTAGAGTATAACTCCATTATGGAAAGGATTTTATTTTGATATATCACACAGTGTTGTACAGTAATATTAACTGATGACGTTTCGAGCTCGCGGTCGCTGAGCATTCAGCTGATGAGCATGATTTATGCTTGTGCGTATTGGTCACCTTTCAATGTTTGTTAAACTGTAGGTGTCTGCCTGTTGATAAATATGTATGGTATGCTTATCATGCGGTGCACACATTGGAGGATGTGTCGGTTTGCCTGTCAGTACACTGCCTCTGGGTGATCATCACTACCAATACTTCTGTATTTCTCTTCTGTAGTCAAATTTATCCTATGTGGTTAACGTTAGGTTTAGTTAGATGGGCAGGTGAATTACTGGTTCAGTATATAGGGTATGAATGTTAGTAGCTGTCTACAGCTATAGGACCTGTATGGTGTGTCTAATACAGTAGCTATGTATATAAATACTCTGTCCTTCAGATGGGGTTGCGGCTGATCGACTTACCCCTTGTCTTGGTTGGTCAGTTGATTCTCTAATCCTGTTCAGTTGGCAGTTTCCTCTGTGTTGTGGTACTGTGGTAGATTATCGACCTGATCTGTCTTGAAATACGGACCAAGATGTTTAATAATATGTGCACTAGTCATTAGTCATTACGAAACTCCATAGGATTACTGAAGATAAGGGTTCCGCTTGTTTGGACTAAGATAAAATCTTGTTGTTTTGCTCATCAATTTCAAAATGGGAGCAGCAGACACATCACCGGCCCGTCCTGCGACGTAGACATGTGACGTTGCACCATGTGCACCTCCGGGGTGGAACAAAAAAGGGCTAGAAATATCTGATCCACGGACGTGCGGCCCTACTGATCGGGTAAACAACTTTCCTTTAAGACTAGATGCCTGGTCTGTGCATTTAATTCCCTGGCTGGCACTTCGATATCCTTCAAACGTGCATGCTCAAGGTGCACACTTAGTATATAGTAGAACTGATCCTTCCGTCAGTGCAGAGACAGTGTTGACGATAAGACAAGGCTTCCCTAGCCGATTGCTTGTGAATCTGATATGACCTTCCAGCATTACGACTATAGATAACCGTTAATGAGGATCCATTCGATTAGTGCGACTTTGGCTCTAGTGTTTAATGCAACGCTGAGATCAGCTGACTTGCGGATGTCGATGGGGAGGCGTCCCAAGAGAAATGTGTGTGTATATGTGTAGAAGACACTACTCTCAGTTTTTAAAATGGAGAAGACATACAAATTACCTCACCGGGATCTTGCATGAGAGTCTGTAAGATGCAGCACACGTCAACATCGAAGGTTTCCAGGTTTCAGGTGAGATTCACCGGTTGCCTAATCAGCATCATTATGTGAAAGTGATACGCGGTATCAGAGTGGCTGTGTTCCAGATATCTCATAAGGAGGCTAGATTTCCAGAGGTAAGTAATAAGCAGTGTAACCGGTTGACGCATTTCTAAACCTCATCTACCCAGTAAGGAATAAATCTGGGAACGGGGAAACGCCAGACATGAGACTGGCAGTTCCACCACTTGGAAACGGAACTGTAAGGCTTATTGGAATGTGTTCCACCTGGATGTGTTATCTCTATATAGGCAAATTATGTACACCTTATCTTCAAAGCATCATTTGCACAGCTCTTCAATGTTTTGCTGCTTCTGGCCTTCAAAACGTGTTTCCTTGTGTTCCCTTCATATCGTCTCTCATGTTTCTCCACAATACTGAATCATTTGCTTTCCATGACATCAAATCTGCCTCCCTGTTATTTGATATTTTTTATGCCCGTCGATGAAAGTCTCTTTATATACTACTAATAAATTTGACCAGTAGCATACGCCACAATATGACTGTTTTCTTTATTTCTTTTCCCAACTGTTTTTGTTCCCTTTCTTTCTTTCTTTCTTTCATAGTTAGCACATCGAATCAAAGATATTGTTGAATTGGAGAAACTTTCAGTGATGTTACAATCATTTTTGAATTTAGAACAACGTGAATTAGTCAGCCTTATTATTCGTCAACTGGTAGTAGTCGATATATCATAAGAAGAAAAAAAAAGAATTTATTCCCTTTTGAACACTGTGATAGATATCATTAATTTGTTGGAAAAAAATGTGTGTATGTGTTATCAATCTATCAAGTATTTGTAAATTATTTATTTATTTATTTAACACTTTTCATATTTTTTAAAAGAATGGTTATTGAACACAGACTATTCCCATTTTCGATAACCTGCTCCTCATTAGGTGGTTCTACATTTATGTATACGTAATAGTGAGTGAGTGAATGAATGAATTAGTTTTTCAAATATTAGTTTGTAGGGATTTTGATTGATTGGCGACAGGATTTCTACATGAGCTGACATCGGTTAAAGAACCATTGGAAAACCACCAGGGTGTACTGGACAGCTAGATGTCTCGTCCTAGTTTGAGACTCTTCAGCACTACACACCTACTTCAACTGGGTTCGAATCCAGGACCTTCCAGTTACAAGGCTAGCCAGCTCGTAAACCATCACGACACTGAGACCCGATCCAACAGCTGACCCATGAATTCCGTCTTCTTCCGATTTACGACATAGCGCGATAGCTAGTCAGTGTCTTCGGCGAGTAATTTTCCTCACACCCTACCTGCTGTGCCCTACTGGTCACGATGTCCAGCAGGTCGGGTGTGAGGAAAAATACTCGCCGAAGACACTGACTAGCGATCGCGCTATGTTGTGAATTTGCAGGAGTTGGAATTCATGGGCCAGCTGTTGGATCGGGTCTCAGTGTCGTGATGGTTTACGAGATGCCTAGCTTTGTAACTAGAAAGTCCTGAGTTTGAACGCCGGCGATAGTGGGTGCGTACTGTGAAGAGTCCCAAACTAAGGTGAAACAGCTGTCCAGTACTCCCAGATATTCCAGTGGTTCTCTAGCTGATGTCAGCTCATGATGAAGTCCTGTAACAAAATTGATTAGTGTTATTAACAACATTAATGTTGTTTAGATAACATAGAATCAATAATAATAATAATATCAATGGGTTACAGTTCGATAGCATCAACATAACACTACGCACTGAATATCAGAAAAATTAGGGAAAATAATACAAATTGATAGATTTATTGTCTTCACCGAAGGCTGGCCAGGGCAGTAGTATTGGTTGAACTTGCTTCTTTCGCACACAAAGCACTGGTTGTTTCGCGCGAATCGCGATAGCCTCTGCTGTTTGGAGTATGCAGTACCTGGATATTTTTGGCAATTTATTTGGTACCCGATAGATAATGATAGAGAAGGATTCTGCGGTTGTAGCTTTATGGTCAGTTTGGACCAGGTGGTTTAATATCGAACTGTTGATGGTTTTTACTACACCCTTATTTAGCCACACCACACTGGTAGATGTTCTCGAGCGAGCACAAAAAATCAAGTTCCTAGAGCAACGGCCAATATAACTCGCTCCACAACAAGCGCGGTTGAATTAGTAGATGAAATTGGAAGTGGCTAGTCTAGGTACTTCATGTTTCAATTGAAGAATCACCATCGTTGGAGTAGTAAACATGACTCGTAGTTTACCAGCATTAAAAGTTCTTTGAATAGATTTTCTTAAATTCTTAGTAATTATTTCGCTTGGTATATCGGTGATAGTGAGTAGTCCTTTTCCGATTTCTTCGTCATATGTTTCTTGATGAACTTTTCTGGATAGCCTTTTTTCAATAAGGGTGTCATATACAATCCTTAGTTCATCTTCAGTTACTTCTTCTGAGCACATAGCTCTAACCCTGTGTCTGAGGTGCGTCCTTAATAAATTTCTTTTGTATTGGAGAGGAACGAAGCTATAAAAATGTGTATATTGTCCTGTCCATGTACTTTTCCTATGCAAATTTCACTTTATACTGCCATCTGGTTTTCTTGTAAGAACGACATCTAGGAAGGTAATTCTATTTTGAGATTCCTTTACGCACGTGAACCGCATAGCAGAATGTACTTCATTGAAGTGAGTTATTATTGTATTCCTATCCGAATCACATTATCACAAAGAATAAAAGTGTCATCCATATATCGGCAATAAAATGGGGATTTTCTGATAAGGTTGTTTATTGAATATTTCAATAAACTATATTTTCTGTAGTAAATTAATTTAATTTTTAGACATTGTTAGGAGTCACTGATAACAGGAATCCTTAGACCATGACGTTTTTTAAATGCTTGTTGACTCTCATCAGGAAGAGTTTAATATGACCTGTCTTTCGGGACTCGAACTTTCGTCGCTATACATATATGCATATATTTGTTGGATTCTGAGTGGGACATTAGGGCTTCTGCAGCACAATTGCCTATAACCTTTCATGTCTTCCTCACACACTGACCTCCATGTCACCCTTGGGCTTACACTCCCAACTGGTCATCTTCCATTTGGGTTCTACTCGGGGGTCTAGTGTGCGTGTGTGTGGGGGGGGGGTCACTCGACAGTCTTCCCAGCGTATGTTCGGTTCATCTCCATTTTCTTCGGCATATTTGTTGGTTGAATAGGTTGATGGTTGGTTCGCTACCTGGAAGAGTTCTTTATTACGCGATTCGTTTCTATCTGTCACTCCATCTGATCCTCACTATAGAATGCAGGTGACTGATTGATTATCGGTGAACGTTTTCCTCTGGTGACTCGTCAAGTTTCTGAACCCTATAAAAGTGTTATTAACTGGACATTGGTGTTGAATCTTGTTGCTTATTTAGAAGATTTCTACAATGAATTCAGATTAATGAAGGTCTAGATACGTGGTTGGATAGATAGATAGATAGTTAGAGCAATTTATAGGGAATCAGTTGATCTGCAACTGAAATGCGCATACTTTCAATTCTATACAACTGAAAACATTGAGAATATCAAACCAAAAAATGGACATAAATATTACTCCCATTTAGTCTGTAAGTCACTAATGGAAGTCCATGGAAAATTCCCATTCTAACACAGAGAAAATCAAAACAAGTGATGATTCAGCGAAGAGACTCTCTCCGACAACGAATTTATTATCAAGTTGTACAATCGTATATATATTTTTATTTTATTTTATTATAGCTTGATTCCACACAGTATTTTGGCATAAGTATGAAATTTTCAGCATGCGATATCGGTAGCCCAAATTTAGCAGGCCGACCATAGATATCAGGTGTGCGTCGGCGAGGGATCGAACCTCGGACCATGTGCATGATCGGCGAGAGTCCTAACCGCTGTGCCACCGACACAGAGTTTTTTTAATAAATTATATACGATGAGGGAACTGAATCAAAGGTGTGAACGCAAAAAAAATAATAATAGTAGTATGAAATGCAGTTAAAATGTTTGTGATTATAATCATTGTTAAATGTCAAGCGGCATGACAATTAATGTCATATATAGAATAATTCATTGGATGTATAGAACTTGGATTATTAGGTAAATCGAATAAAATAAAAAAACGTTACGTGATATTGTGTGAAATTTGATAACAGAATTTAACGTTGTGAAAACATAATTGATTTAGAATGACAAGTGGAACGAGTGAAATGATACCGAGGACAGTTCAAAGTGAGAATAGTACTAGAAGCAATTGACGTACAAATTGAATAAACGAAGCGAAAGACAGGTGGAGAGCTAAAATGTGATTAGGGATTACCATACTTCAGCGTAGAGGAATTAAGACCATGAAAGTTGGAGGGGAGTGGTTGAACGAACATTTTCTGGATACAGAGATCTGGCTTTCCTGTTTCGATGGTCAAAGCTGCTTCAGCAAACAGATGTGTTAGATAGGTATTATTATTATTCCCTTGGGTTCCTAGTGGAACATAGGGCTTAAACTACACGCCTCCACTTGCTTCTGTCTTCTGCTCTACTTTTCACCTGCGTCCATGTTAATCCATACTGTTTCAACTCTTCTTCACACGATCTCCTCCATGTCACCCTTGGAATTCTCACTCACCGCTTCCCTTCCGTGTTCCACTCGAGGGTCTGGCGCGCGATGACACTGAGCGGCCTCCTAAGCGAGTGTCCAATCCATCTCCACTTTCTCCTGCATATTTGTTGGGCGATTAGTTCTTGTTTTGTTTGTTCCCATAGTTTCTTGTTGGTGATTCTTTCCGGCCATCTGATCTTGAGTATAGAGCGAAGACAGTTGTTGATAAAGGTCAGCAACAGGCTGTTGGAAATATTCCTTGTGACCCGCCAAGTTTCTGATCCGTATGCATAGAAGAATTGACTGGTTTGACGATTGTATTGAAAATCCGAATTTTGTTGTTGATGCAGGCTGAGTGACGAAGATTTCCAGATTGATTTCAGGTTGATGAATGTGTTTCTCGCCTTCCCGATTCTCGATTTGACATCCTCGTGCTGTAGTTGAGACAATGCTCCCTAGATAAGTGAATGAAGTAACCTCTTTCAAATCCCTCCCGTTGATGGTGATTGGTGCTGGATGTTGCTGTTGTTGTTGGTTTTCATGACCTCCGTCTTGTCTATGTTCACCTGGAGTCCTGTCTTTGCTGCTTCTTCGACCAGTTTGTCGGTTTTCGCTTGTAAGTCTTCGATCTTGTGTGACATCAAACAAATCATCCGCGAAATCCAGGTCTTCTAGATTCTTCACGTCGGTCCAGGATATCCCTGTCTTCTCGTTTCCCACTGTCTGACGCATAATCCAGTCCAGTCCACCACAATTAGGAATATCATTGGTGATAATAAGCACCCTTGTCTGGCTCCTGTGTTTACTCCAAAAGCCTCGCTGAGTTTTCCGTTGTGGATCACTTAACATGTGCCGTTGTCGTACAGCTGTTGAATAAGGTTGATGAATATTTGGGGTACGCCGTAGTACTTGAGTAGTTTCCATAGAGAATTAGCAACAAGGGACTCTGGATGGCGACAAAACAACCAAGTGCCGATCGCTCAACAAATATATAGGAGAAAATGGAGGCGGATCGGGCATACGCTGGCTAAGGAGGCCGTCAAATGACATCGCGCACAACGCAGGCCATCAGTCGAGTGGATGCTGAATGGGAATCGATGAGTGGGTCGTCAGAGCGAGGGTGACATGGAAGGAGATCATGTGAGTGGGAGATTATGGGCAGTCGTAGAGCTATCAAGCTGAGGAGGACAGAAGAAAGTGGAGGAAAGTGGAGATGTGTTGCTGAAGCCCTATGTTCCACTCGGAACACAAAGGAACTATATATGTTGTGGAAGCTGGCTGCTAGCCAAAGTTGGTAGACAGTAATTGACGTCAATTTTTATGTCCCCAATATTGGTGGTGAGAAAATGAGAACAAAGGCTTTGCGTAGGCGGATACAGTTAGCATATGGATGATCTGACACAGCCACAAAGAGATGCAAGGTTAACTTTCTGTGAGAAACAACCAATCAAAAGACTGTATTTTCTACTAACAATAATGTACATTAAAATCTATCAATATGTGTTGATTTTCCTTCATAAACGATCTGTTGCCTGACTCTCGTCTTCTGTTGTTACATCTACACATGATTTTGTTATCTTTACCAATTGACCAATTTGACAACGAAAAATGACCCCAGACTGACGAACGATGATCAAGTTGTTTTGATATCATAACAAATGTACTATTACCTTTGCTATTTGTTTTAGTGATCTTCATTGTTATTTTGACTTTCAATATGTCCTTTTAACTTGACATAAGTCTATTTTCTCACCCCTTAACTCTTTGTTATATATATATTTATTTATATATGCTGAGATTTTGTAAATTCCGGTTTAATAATACTTTGATAAAGCTAATAGCATTAAATAGCGAAGCGTCAGTAAAAACAATATCGTTTTGTTTTTCATTCATTGGGAAATACAAAAACCTTTATTATGATGAATATCATATACCCATTGCCCAAATTTTTTCAAGCTGTTAAAAGTGAACTTGGTTTGGACATATATATAACTTAGTTAAAAACCGGATTACTCCATCGAAGCATAAATGTAACTTCTATAATTATCGCATTTTCAACGTACGATGTCTACAAAGTGGAATTATTCCAAAGTCACTACGAGTTAAACCTCTTCAATATTCGCACAAATCCATACTTGCTGCAAATCATACTTCCAAAGTATTTTTACGAGAAAGAATACATAACTGCAACATCAAACTTGAATCTTATCGAACGAGAATCAAAAATATTTTATTTTATATTTCATTTTGGTTACAGCTTGATGCCACACCGTATTTTCAGTACAAGTATGGCATTTTCAGCATGGATATCGGTAGCCCAAATTCAGGCCGACCGTAGATATCGGGTGTGCGCCGGCAGGGGCTCGAACCTCGGACCATGTGCATGGTCGGCGAGAGTCCCAACCACTGTGCTACCGACGCACGGCTGTTTAACAACTACTGCTTGTTACAAGCCATATCTATGAATCCTTTCAAAAATTGTTTCATGAACGAGAATCTCATTTTCATAATGTCACTAAAAGAAGACAAGCACAAAAATTCTTGAAACTCGAAGAAAAGAAACAACCAAAGAAAACCTCAGCAAATGATATAAAGAATATTAGAGCCAAACATAACATGTCAGACAAGATACTAACCGAAAATGAAATCTCATTACTACAGAAAGGTCTGAATTTCAGTATCACTAGAAAGCCATTATCGGTTCAGGAAATAGCACCTATGATCTAATCTGCTCTACAACAATTCACCAATGAAGAATCACAATCTGTTCGTCGAAAGATATCATACATATTAATGACACAACGAAACAAACTATCTAATCTCACCAAACAAGAATATGAAGTCTTAAGAAATTTGAAGAAAGACAAAAGCATCGTTATAACGAAAGCCGACAAGGGAAACTTCACTATGATAATGAAGAGAGAGGGTTATGAAAAGAAGGCGATTGAACACCTATCTGAAGGACCATACTCACTCATTGAAGAGAAGAAGAAATCCACCGAATTCAACGAAATGAAACTAAATACAAACAGACTCCTTCAAGAAATGAAACCCAAAATCTTAAGTACCTTCAAGATTCTATGGTCAACCAAAGATACATAAATCCACAGTTCCATTAAGACCAGTAATAGATTTCACCAACTCATCGACGTACAACCTATCTAAACACCCACTCTCGATACTACAACCACTACAAAAGGACACTCAAAATATTGTAGAAAATTCATATGATTTCAAATCCCAAATAGAACACCAAGAAATTGATAAAGAAGACATTATGGTAAGATATGATATTAACTCATTATATACTAGTATCCCTATTAACGAAAGTCTTGATATCATTTCCAGTCTTCTAGAATCAGACACAACGCTATCACAAAGATGTCCACTGGACACCAGTGAAATAATTAAGAGCCTGAAATTCTGTCTAGAAAGTAATTGTTTTACATTTAAGGGGAATTTATATGGACAGACAAATGGTGTTGCTATGGGTTCACCAGTCTCCCTAATAGTCACTGACCTTTTCATGAATAGATTCGAAGACAACACCTTTTTAAGCATACTCACTCCTAAAATATGGTTAACGTGAGTTGATGATATTTTTGTATTGCTAAAACGAGATCTACACAGTTCATGCTTGGAGAAACTGAAAATTCTATCTTACAAAATCCAGTTTACTTCGGAATCAGGCAGGATCAGAAGTTGGTGAACCACCATTTCTAGACTGCTTAGTTAAGAGAAGGGAAAATGGATATTTCAATTTATCTGTATTCAGGAAGAAAGCCTACTCCTACAAATATTTAGACTTCGGATCGTCACACCCCATCAGCGCAAAGGTAACAGTTGTTTCAAGTCTTCTTAGACGAGCACACTCTTTGACAACGGATGAGAAAGTAAAAGAAGAAGAAATATCAAACATTACTGAAACTCTCAAGCAAAACAACGAACTTCATCGACAAAATCAACATTGACATTAAGTATGGTCGAAAACGTATTCCGAAAACATGAACCTCAACAGTCGTCATTCCATATAGAGCAGAGACATCAGACGATATCAGAAGAGTACTCAGTCAACTCGACATTAGAGTTTTCTTCAAAACATCAGAAATACTACGAAACGACATTGACCATATAAAAGACTAAATCCCTAAAGATTCTCTATTTAATTGTGTCAACAAAATAAAGTGCTTGGAATGTGACGTGATATACATCGGACAAACATCTCGAGAAATCAAAATCAGAAGAAATGAACACCGTAAGCATCTGTTCGACCACGGAGAAATCCGGTTGAACTAGAAAAACTTGAAAAATCATCAGCCATAGGTCTACACGCCTTAGAATCAGGCCACAAAATTGATTTTGACGATATTGAAATAATCCAGAAAAACGATTTCAGAAATCACAAAGAACGTCTAATATCATCAGAAGCACTTCATATCAAGTGGAATCCAAATTGTCTGAATAGGAATGATGGACTAAAACAGAATCTGACCTGGTTACAACACCCACTCCCACTATGAAGTGACAAAATCAGCACGAATGTGAAAAGCAATTTCATTATGTAAACACACACTGCTTTTATAATGTTACACACTTATCAAATCCAACAATCTACACTTGGTTTTGTTTTCCTTACCAATTGACCAACTTGACAACGAAAAATGACCCCAGACTGACGAACGATGATCAAGTTAGTAAAATTTGTTTTGATATCATAACAAATGTACTATTACCTTTGCTATTTGTTTTAGTGATCTTCATTGTTATTTTGACTTTCAATATGTCCTTTTAACTTGACATAAGTCTATTTTCTCACTCCTTAACTCTTTGTTATATATATTAAAAGTCAATCTGAACGAAGAATATTCCTTTCAACAATTTCTCTTCAGGTTCTTACAATTATAAAATATAATATTTGTTGTCGTTAGAGTAAAGGCCAGTTATGCGCCAGATACATTCTTAAGGTAGAATAACAGAATAGTTATGGGGTGTCAAAATAAATAGTCGTATTTGTGTGACAAACGTGCTAGGTTGAATTCGATTACAAAATATTGTAAAACGGGAGACAATGGTGATTAATCATGATGTATTTGTAGATTGTGGGGTACTAAAATTGACAAGTCAGTTCAAGGTTATAAAAGGTGTCAGGTGAGGGGCTAGTAAAAATCTTCTATGATTAATCACAATTGTCTCCCGTTTTACAATATTTTGTAATCGAATTCAACCTAGCACGTTTGTCACACAAATACGACTAATTATTTTGACACCCCTTAACTAATCTGTTATTCTACCTTAAGAATGTATCTGGCGCATAACTGGCCTTTACTCTAACGACAACAAATATTATATTTTATAATTGTAAGAACCTGAAGAGAAATTGTTGAAAGGAATATTTTTCGTTCAGATTGACTTTTAATTCATAATATGGGAATTTTCCACACTATCAAATGTTATATATATGCTGAGATTTTGTAAATTGCGGTTTAATAATACTTTAATAAAGCTATTAGCATCAAATAGCGAAGTGTCAGTAAAAACAATATCTTTTTATTTTTCATTCATTGGGAAATACAAAAACCCTTATTATAATGAACATCATATACCCAATGCCCAAATTTTTTCAAGCTGTTAAAAGTGAACTTGGTTGTTACATGTGGAAGAATAATATGATAATATTTTAAAACATTTAGTTCCTCTCATAAATTTGGATACAGTTATTATAGGACGGAGATTATCTGAAAAATGTGATGAATATTCGCCATACATTTCGAACAACCTGATCACACATTAACTTGTCAAGTCGATATATATATGAAAAAGTTAATTAAACAAAGTGACAAATAAAGGATTTAAGAATTATTAACACGACGTTTAGTAATCCAATGAAATAAGGATTACCAAGGTAGGTTAAGAGTAATAGTAAATTGTTTTTGAATATACAGGGTGGGGGTGCTCAAGTTTATGAATAGGTATAGCCGCGGCGTATTTGAATAAGCGCCCTTGACCGTTTTCATAGATGACCTTAAAGGCTGAGTTGACATCAATCTTATGGTTCATTTCAATTAGATGTTTAGCTATAGACAAAGTTGGCAGTCTGACACCTGAATCTATTGGTTTTTCACAATTCATATGTTTTTCTAGCCATTTTAGGATATGCTCTCCCACCTTCACATGTAAAGCGCGATTACTCCTCGCTATGTATGTGTGACCACACGCACACGAAAATTGAGACATAGTGTGGGATGTGATATAATCATTTGTACACTATTGAGGTTTGCAGTGGAGCATATTTTTAGCTTTTTCGACAATTACAAGCTGGGCTGCATAATAGGTTCTACGGATGATCGAATTTAACGTTTGTCTCAAAAGCCTACTGTTTATTTCCCCGTTATATGGTAATTTGATGAAAACCTTTTTCTCAGGGGCGGTACGGACTGTAGGTTTAGAGAGTAATTGACTTCTACACCTGTTTAAAAATTTTAAAGGATATCCGTTTTCAACAAGAGTATCTATCAATTTTTCGTTTTCTTTGTGTATAACATCAGCCGTACAAATACGTTGAATCCTCCTAAATAGACATTTCACCAAGCCTCTCTTATACTATAATGGACAGAAACTGTGAAAATTAAAGTACTGCCCTGTCCAAGTGGGCTTTCCGTAAATTTATCGTCTTATTGAACCATCATCTCTTCGACTCAAAAGTATGTCTAAAAATGCAAGCTGGTTGCGACTTTCTTCCTCGCATGTAAGACTAATATGATTCAGTAGAGAGTTAAGTCTGTCTAATAGACGACTCACATCTTCATGATCGTCGCATATCAAAATGATATCGTCTACATATCTCTTATAGAAAGGCAATTTAGAAATTAAATCAGAAGATAAGTTTTCAACATAAGACATGTAAAAGTCCTAATGAACTCCCCATAGCAACGCCATCCACTTGTCTAAAATGTTCACCTTCAAACGTGAAATGGACGTTATCAGTACATAATAGTAATAAATCTTTCAAATAAGTTAAAGGAAAAGGGAATGAAAAACAACTAGAAGATATATAGTCACAAAGAATATCATTCTTAAATCCTTTTTTTGTCACTTTGTTTAATTTAACTTTTTCATACATATATATTGACTTGACAAGTAAATGTGTGAGGGATCAGATTGTTCGAAATGTATAGCGCAAATACATCACATTTTTCAGATAATCTCCGTCTTCTAATAACGCTATCCAAATAATAATAATAATTGTTATGACTGAGTGATATTTGGTTGTTTCAATTCAACAAAATATAAGATATATTATATTTACAAACCCTCAGAAATTTAAGCCATATACAAAACAAATCTGATTGGTTGTGAGATGTCAGAGAATTAAGCCATAAATAAACGAATCAAAACTCTCCAGTAAGGTTGTCATGTCATTGCATGTTTTTCAATCACTACTTCACGTCTAACAAAGAATGTTGTCCGTTCTAACAATCATTCATTCGGTATTCGATAAATAATTGGGGGGGGGGGAGACTGTTTGATGCAAGCCATAGCTTTAAGGCCTATTTGAACAAGGGGGGGGGTCCCTTATCGAACCGTTGATTGTTTTTGCTACACCTTTATTTAGCCATACTAGAAGGTGTGGCTAAAAACAAGGGTTGTAATATTCTTGTCACATTTCTCTTCTTCGATTACTTTTTCCACTGCTCCAAAACATATTGTTACTTTTCTGAATTCGTTAACTGATATACTACTTATGTCTGGTTATAAGTAGCACTCCCAGAGATTCGTGTTGTTGATCTTTTCTGGCCGGCCATCTGATCTTGAGTAGCATTGAGCGAAGACAGTTGTTGATGAAATTCTGTAGTTTGTGTGAAGTGTTTTTTACGACGCGCCAATTCTCTAATCCTTATAGTAGCGCTGACTTCACATTGAAGTTGAAAATGCGAATCTTATTTTTCATGCTGAGTGCTGTTGATCTCCACACAGACTTGACAGTAATGAAGGCTTGTCTTGCTTTCCCGATCCTCATGCTTTGATATGCTCATCAGTTCCGTCCGCCTGTAGTTGAAACGATGCTTCCCAGGTGGGTAGGTAAATGAGGTTGCTTCTTTCAGATTTCTCCCATTTATGCTGATTGATGTCTGTTGTTGGTGTTGGCCAGGAATCTTCATCACCTCTGTTTTCCCCATGTTCACCTGAGATCCCATCTTTGATGCTTCTTTTGGAAACTTGTTGCTTTTCACTTGCATATCTTCCAGTTTGTGGGAAATCAGACATATATCATCGGCGAAGTCCAGATTCTCCAAGTTTTATGTGTGGGTCCATTTTATGCAGGTATCCTCGTCCCCTGCTCTCTGTCACATTATCCAGTCTACCGCAATCAGGAAAATTATTAGAGATAATAGGCATCCAGCCAGCTTGTCTAACTCCCATCTGCACTTCGAAGGATTCCGTGAGTTTCCCTTTGTGGATTACTTGTCATGTAGCGTTGTCGTACAGCTGTTGGCGATACCCTGCAGTATGCGAAGTAGTTTCCAAATCACTTCTCAGTCGACGCTGCCGAAGGTCCAATCAAAGTCGATGAAGTTGAGATAGAGAGCTGACTACCATTCCGAGCTCTATTCAATGATAATACGTAGTATTACGATTTAATCGATGCATGACTTGTTTCTCCTCAATTCAACCTGTTCCGGTTGAAGATTTTCATCCAGGCTGTGTTTGATTCTCTCCAGGATGATGCGGCTTAGTATTTTGCTTTGTACAGACAGGAGCATATTACCGCGCCAACTCTTACATTGACTTAAGTTTCCTTTCTTATGATAATAATAATATTAATAATATTTTTATTTTCAAAAATGTTATTATACCTTGATTCCACAGAATATTTCAGTACAAGCATGGAATTTTCAACAAAAGATATCGCTAGTCCAAATTTAGCAGGTCGACCATTGAAATCAGTCAACCGGGTATCAAACCCTAACCATGTGCATGGTCGGCGAGCGTCCAAATCGCTGTACCACCGATACAATATTTATGTAATGTACAGAATTTTCAGAGGAGTTAATTGCATGATATTTCCTCTTCGTGCAGGACCTTCATATAAAAGATTAATTGACAGTAGATTGTGTGACACAGTGCTATGAGATGGAAAGCGAAAGCCAATCCCCTTTATGATGTCTCTTCTTTTTCTCCTTTGAGATATACACAACATGTTGTTGAATGCTAATTGTCAAAAGTTCAGGAGAGCATTTGGTGAACCAAGGACACCGTTCAGGAACAATCATCTCATGTATTGAGATGAGTTGCCATCGAAGATAATGCTTATTCTCATATTTAGTAGAAACATGCGAATCAGCAGGTTGTTAGTGTTTTAAATACTCGCTATAGTAAGCAACCATGATAAAGGTCACATTTTATTGGATTTAAACAAACTAAACAAGAGAAACTATATGCAATATACTGATGGAGGTTTTCGGTAGCCAAAGTTTTAAGCAGGCCACACACACACACACCTGTGGATTTAGAACCAAGAACCTTCAAGTTACTAGGCAAGGTTGCAGACCATTCATCCACTGGAACCTGACTTAGTGGCCAGTTCATGAATTCTAACTGCCGTATTTCCACTAACAGTAATTTTGTCTTACAAGTTCGTGTTTCACATACAGTTGAAATCATTGGAATGCATCTTGACGCTTTCCCTACCTTGTTTTAACTATCTTTAATTGTCGCAGAAAGCTTTCTTCTCAATTTTATTTAATATACAATTTAGTATTATATTTTTATGCATATTGTGGAGAGTGCTACTGATAAGACTTATCAGTAGTATCTAAAGAGACGTTCATTGGCATAAAAAATACACCAAATAGTATGGAGATACATTTGATTTCAGAGAAGGCAAATGATACAGTGTTGTGGAGATACATGGGAGACGTGAAAGGAACGACACAAATAAACACAACATGAAGTCCAGAAGTAGCACAACACGGAAAATCTGTGCAAATGGTGATTTGAAGATGAGATGTATATATTTTGGCTATACGGAGATACCAAATTGCAAATAAACATTCCTTCACCATGTCTTTCGTCTTCTACCGTTTCAGTATGATCAATTACATATGCTTCTGTAATTCTATTGATCTATTGAACAACTTGACATTATTTAAACAAGAGAATTATTGAAGTCGGCAATGATTATTCTTTAAATAAATAAATAGTTGAAGTTATTGAAAAGAATATTCTTTGCTCAAATTTTTTGTCTTTTTATTGTCTGAGTGAGCATCTCTTTTCATTTGTAAGATTGGTTGGAGGATTTCGTCATGAGCTGACAGCAGTTAGAGAACCATTGGAAAACCTGCAAGGAGTACTAGACAGCCAGATGTTTCGTCAGTCTAGTTTGGGACTCTTTGTCGGTACGCACCCACCTCCAGGGTTCGAAGCCATGACCTTCTGGTTACAAGGCTAGCGAGGTCGTAGACCATCAAGCCACTGGGACTCCATCCAGTGGCTCCGGTGGGTGTGTACTGGTGGGTTCTCCAATGGTTCTCTGACTGATGTCAGCACATGATGAAATCCTCCAACCAATTAAACAAAATTCCCTACAAAATTTATACATGAAAGTTCATTTGTAAAACAAATCTGTACATTATATGCAAATGATAGAGGCAAAGACAAGGGGTTGTAGAAACCAATTTTGAACCTGTAGACTTCGCTTATTCAGAAAAATTCCTATTGCCTCTGGCGTTTTGCAAAAGTTAGACGCTTAGAGCATAACAAATGCTGCATGGAATACGATAAATAACTTTAAAAACTCTCTTGATGTCAACCTAATGTCTTGTAACAACGAAATGAGCCAGTACCCAGGTTATATCTCTTTATTAGATCTTTCGCCTAACTGAGTGTGGTGAGTGAGCTTCAGAACTTCCACAATGGACTTGCTTAGTCTTACACTTAATAATATCGAATTATTGATCAAATTCTCTCAAATCATCTTATAGTTCTTCTTAGTGTACAGAGTGTTGTTAAATTATCTTGGACGAAAAATGATTCAGTCACTAAAACTTAGAACACGTCACGTTACTGAAAGGAACCCAAATAGGCAGTGATGAATTGAGCTTCTGACTGTAACCTACAGGAGATGAGGTCAGAAATCAGTCGAAGCTATTGGTCACTTGTGAAGCCAGTTGATAGTCATACCAGTAAACAGAGTCCAATGGAGGCATGCCGCTTAGACTCCGATCGGAATGCAATGAATTATGTAATTATATGATATGCAGAACACAGTATATTATCATTGTTTCCTTTAATTCCTAGAGGAACATAGGGCTTCAACCGTGCGTCTCCATTGCGTTCGGTTCTCTGCTAAAGTCTTCACCTGGCTCCATTTCTGCCCACACGTTTTCATCTCCTCTTCACATGACCTCCTCCAAGTCACCCTTGCACTGACGACCAACTCGCCGCTTCCTTTTCGGCCAGGTTCCACTCGAGCAATGGCTTGTCTAGTAATGTCACTTGATGGTTTCCTCAGAGTATGGCCAATCCATCTCCATTTCTTCCTGCCTATTTGTTTCACAATCGGTTCCTGGTTGGTTCGCTCATTGCCAGAGATCTCTGTTGCTTATCTTTTCTGGCCATCTGATCTTGAGTATTGAGCGAAGACCAACTGTTTCATGGTGCGTCGGTGGCACAGTGGTTAGGACTCTCACCGACCATGCACATGGTCCGGGGTTCTATCCCCTGCCGACGCACACCCGATATCTATGGTCGGCCTGTAAATTTGGGCTGCCGATATCCATGCTGAAAATTCCATACTTGTACTGAAAATACGGTGTGGCATCAAGCTGTAAATCAAAATAAAAAAAGACAACTGTTAATGAAGGTCTGTAGTTTGTTTGAGATGCTCTTTATGACACGCCAAGTCTCTGATCCGTTTAGTAGCACTAACCGATTTCACATTGGAGTTGAAAACCCGGAACTTATTTTTGATGCTGAGTGCTGTTGATCTCCACACAAACTTGAGAGTAGTGAAATCTTGTCTTGCTTTTCCGATTCTTGCTTTGATATCCTCGTCAGTTCCGTTCGCCTGTAGTTGAAACGATGCCTTCCAGGTAGGTAAAGGAGGTTGTTTCTTTCAGGTTCCTCCCATTTATGCTGATTGTTGTCTGTTGTTGTTATTGCTGTTGGTGGTGTTGCCCAGGAATCTTCATCACCTCGGTTTCCTCTATGTTCACCTGAAGTCCTATCTTTGATGCTTCTTCTGACAACTTGTTGCTTTTCACTTGCATATCTTCCAGTTTGTTGGAAATCAGACAAATATCATCGGCGAAGTCCAGATCCTCCAAGTTTTTTGTGTGAGTCCATTTTATGCCTGTTTCCTCATTCCCCGCTGTTTGTCGCATTATCCAGTCTACCGGAACCTGGAAAATGATTGGCGATAGTAGGTAGCCAGCTTGTCTTACTCCTGTCCTCACTTCGAAGGATTCCGTGAGCTTCCCACTGTGGATTACTCACACAATATAAGAGAAACTATATATGAATTTAGATAAGAATAAACTCAGAAAAAAAAATGAATATGCATACATATACTGCTGATTTCCTATAGTCTGTTACTTGAAAAAATAAACAAAATTGATTTATTGAATTGAAATGACATCATGACATTGTGCATAAAGAGAAGAATAAACATGAAACTATTGACTGCTAGTCAGTCATGTGAAAGTACTGATAGAGTGAAGAAATAAAAACAAATCGATTTGTTCACTTAATTAGAAATATCAATGAGTAGTTTACAAATAAAAGAGTTTTTACAGAAATCTAAGTGAAACATTGAGCTTCAATAGTACATCTCCATTTCATTCTGTTTCCTAAAGTCCTTTTTAACTAGCTCTAGGATTGCCCATACACTTTCATCATCATCACCATCATCTCATACTCCTTCTCCTAATTCTCGCACGATTTCCGCCACGTCACCCACGGAACTACACTCAACTGGTCGTTGAGTGCTCATTTGGGTTCCACTGGGGAGTTTGTCTGGCGCGTGATGTCACTCAATGGTTTTCTAGGTAGGTGTCTAATCCATCTGTATTTTATCTGGCATGATTGTTGAGCAATAGGTTCAAAACTACGGCGTGTAGTGCCTTAGTGTTTTTCAACCTCATTCAACAGCTATATATATGACAATGCAAAGTGTCAAGTGATCCACAAAGAAAAACTCAGCGAAGCCTGCCTCTGAAATGAAGACAGGAGTAAGATAAAGCTGGCTGCCTATTATCACCAATGACATTTTTAATTGTTGTGCATTGGATTATGCGCCAGACTGTGCACAGGGAGTGAGGAGACAGAAATACGCTATACCACCGATAAGAACACTTCAGAAGATCTGGATTTCGCAGATGATGCATGTCTGTTACACAAACTAGAAGAATTACAAGCGAAAACCAACAAACTGGGAGAACAGACAGGCAGCGAAGACAGGACTACAAGTGGTGAACATAGAGAAGACGGAGTTGATGAAGATAACCAACCAACAGACCACCACCAACAACAACCACAACGGGAGAGATTTAACAGAGGTCACTCACTTCCTTCACTTATCCAGCCAGGAAGCATCGTTTCAACTACAGGCAGTCGGAATGGATGAAGAATTCAAAGCCAGCCAATCAGAATCGGAAAGGCGAGGTACACCTTCATCAACCTGAAACTGGTTTGGAAATCTTCTGCTTCGTTCCCTCAGCCAGCATAAAGAACGAGATTCGGATTCTGTTCAACACAAATGTGAAGTCAACCAGTCCTTCTATACAGGTCAGAAACTTGCACTGCATGTCACGAAGAGGATTTTCAACAGGCCATTGCAGACTTCTATCAACAGCTGTCGACTTCGCTGCCTCCATACTGAAGATCGAATGACCAGAGAGAAAGAATAAGCAACAGGAACGAACCAATCAAGAGCCGATCGCTCAACTAATACATACGAAAAAATAGAGATGGATTGATCGGGCATACATTGAGGAGGCCGTCGAATGACCTAGGGCTCAGTGCAAGCCATCGGTCTAGTGCAATTCAAATAAGAATCGACCAGTGTGTTGTCAGTGTGAGGGTGACATGGAGGAGGTCGTGTGGAGAGGAGGAGGCGATGAGAGATTATGGGCAATCGTGGAGTCAGCCAGCTGAAAAGGACACCAACTTACACAATCACGCAGGTACTTAGATAATATAAGTAGTATATAAACTACTCGAAATTCAATGAAAATATTTGCTGGAATCTCGCCTGTGAAGGAATGATTCGAATTAATATTTTCATTTGCATCAACAAAACTCTGTTGCATATGATCTCGTGATTTTACTTGCTGCATATGTCATCAACTGAGAGTATTCGAATTGTCAATACTGGTTTAAAGAATTATTTAAGCAACCAAAAAGTAGTTTAATATATATTTATTCCTCTAGGCGATAATTACCATGGCAACTACTTTCAACTAAAGGTGAAATCTCTTCACAAGATTATCTTACATATTAGATGATACATTGTAGGTTGTTGGTGATTAACGCCATGTATGTGCCTTAGTTGATGGTATAAAAACACGTATCGCACTGTACATCTAGACATCTATCAAAACATCGTATTCTAATCCCCGAATAAACTAGAAAAACAGAGAAATCAGTTGGACCTGATCACCTTCATCCAAGACTTCGTGTGGAACTGGAAGCTCACGTAGCCGACTCATTGACTACCACGCCTTTAGACTGTGGCAAGCCCTATCCACAATGGAGGATATGGATACTGTCCTTCAGATTACAGGCCTATTAGTCTTAACCACGCCTTGATTGAAGTGATGGAAAACAATATGTTTTTGAGAACACAGTGCGACTTCCTGAGAAGCGTCTCATGCCTGACAAACCTTCTTACAGCAAGGGAAAGCTGGGTCAATTTTAGGGACAACAAGTGCCTCATGCAAGATGGCTTATTGGATTGAAAAGTTTTGGAATCGAGGGAAGCTTACTCAGGTGAATAAAGGAATTGCTTGCAGGTAGGAGACAGACAGTCAGGATTAACTTAAAAATCTCTTTCTGGAGAAAGCTACTTAGAGGAATGCCACAAAACACTGTACTCGGCCTCCTCTTATATATTCTCTGTATCAATGAATTATCTGTGTTCACTGAATCTCCTACGTTTCTTTACTTCGGTAACCTAAAAATTTGGAGAAAGCTTAAGGATGACAGTCACATGATTATATTGTACGGAGATTCCAACAAACTGTTAGATTGGTCCGAAGAATAGATCCTTGAAATCAAAGCAGCGAAATGTGCAACCATGCTTAATGGACGTGCAGGAATCAGGTCATGCGAACTAGAAGGAATAACACTTCAGACAGCACAGGTGCACACGGATCTCAGTGTCGTAGTGTAACAACAGAAGACAAGGGCCAGGCACCAGATCATCTATTAAGGAAATCAACGCATATTTATATATTTGCATGTACATTACTATGGATATTTAAGCAAACAAACACAGTCTTCCGATTGGTTGTTTCTCACGTAAAGTTAATCTTTCATCTATTTGTGACTGTTTCTTGAATATCAAATCCTCTATATGTTAACTGCATCCGCCTCCGCAAAGTCTGCTGTGGTCGGTTTTGAATCAATCTTTGTTCACATTTTCTCACGACAAATCTTGGGAACGTAAATATTGACGTAAATTACTGTCTACCGATTTGGCTAGTAGACAGCTCTCACCACAATAGTAAGTCATCCTTTGAAAAAAATACGGCACAATGTCAGCTCCAGTTTTCAAATCCTTAAGAAAAAAATATACAAGGCCCTTACTGGGATATATCTCTGATGAGATCAAAACCAGAAAACTGCATCCAGGCAGTTAGTCTTTATCTTAAGTGGGACTGATACATTCTACAGAGGGTTCGAAAGTAGGCCAATTTGTCATACGAGGAGAGACTTAACAGGTGAATCTCTTCTCCTTATCACACGACAGACAGAGAAGAGATCTCGCCAAAATGTCCAAAATTCTAAGAACTGACTATGGATCTGAAATATCTCCGCTTTTCCATTCCACCAGCTGCGAACACCTACGAGGATATAGCGAAGAGTTAAAAAGCCAAGAAGGAACTACATCATTATGGATTAGTGGTCCTCCCACTGGGTCATAAACTCTTGAAACCGACTCCCAGAAGAAGGAATGTCTACACCGTCAACTCAGTAGGTCAGAAAGCGACTAGATACGCACATAAACTTACCAGAAAAGGATTAATACAGATTTGAAGCTTTCTATCCTCAATCAAAATATCTGAATTGGACTAATATCCTGTACTCTACTGAGAATAATCCATAATTGGACAGTGACCTTCAGATACTGTTTTCTAGCCTCCTTATGAAATGGTCCATTTATGTTAAGATGCACACAAACCCATGAGAATAGGTTGATAGTTCCATGTTAACCATATAAACATGTCTGTATCTAGAAGCATTTGCTCTTAATACACTGTAGGGTATACAGTGTTTTTGTATCTCAACCCTATGTTATATTGCATTGAGCAGTTACTAAATACTTGTCAAGCATTTCGATTCATATCTGATTTAACAGCTATTATCTGCTGTTAGCTTGTCTATGGCTAAGGAACCAGGATATAATTTTGAATGTTTTATAATTATGCTTTTATTATTCCCTTGAGTTCCGAGTGGAACATAGGACTTCAACAACACGTCTACACTTTGTTCTGTTTTCTGCTGTCTTCTTCAGCTAAGTCCACGATTGACCAAACTCTCTCATCTTTTCCTCATGCGATCTCCTGCATGTCACCCTTGCACCGATGACCCACTCGTCGATTCCCATTCACCTTCCACTCGGGCGTTAGGCTGAATTGTGTGCGATGTCATTCGACGGTCTCCTCAACGTATACCCGATCAATCCATCTCCATTTTTTCATACACATTTGTTGAGCAGTCGGCTCTTGCCTGTTGGTTCGTTCCTGTAGTTTCTTGTTGCTTATTCTTTCTCTCTGGCCATTTGATCTTCAGTATGGGGGCAGCGAAGTCGACAGCTCTTGATGAAAGTCTGCTACAGGCTGTTGAAACTCCTCTTCGTGACATACAGTGCAAGTTTCTGACCTGTATAGAAGGACTGGTTGACTTCACATTTGTGTTGAACAGAATCGAAACCTTGTTCTTTATGCTGAGTGAGCGAATCATATTTCCAAACCGGTTTCAGGTTGCCTTTCCAATCCTGATAGGCTATGACATCTTCATCCATTCCGACTGCCTGTAGTTGAAACGATGCTTCCTGGCTGGATAAGTGAAGGAAGTGAGTGACCTCTGTTAAATTTCTCCCGTTGTGGTTGTTGTTGGTGGTTGGTCGGTTGGTTATCTTCATCAACTCCGTCTTCTCTATGTTCACCTGGAATCCTGTCTTCGCTGCCTGTCTGTTCTCCCAGTTTGTTGGTTTTCGCTTTGAAGTCTTCGAGTTTGTGTAACACACATGCATCGTCTGCGAAATCCAGATCTTCTGAAGTGTTCTTATCGGTGGTATAGCGTTTTCCTGTCTCCTCACTCCCTGTGCACAGTCTGGCGCATAATCTAATGCACAACAATTAAAAATGTCATTGGTGATAATAGGCAGCCAGCTTTATCTTACTCCTGTCTTCATTTCAGAGGCAGGCTTCGCTGAGTTTTTCTTTGTGGATCACTTGACACTTTGCATTGTCATATATATAGCTGTTGAATGAGGTTCACAAAAACTTGAGGTACGCCACAGTATTGAAGTAGTTTCCAAATTACTTTTCGGTGAACACTGTCGGTCGAAGGCATTTTCGAAGTCGATCAAGTTGAGGTAGAGGTTTGATTGCCATTCTATGCTTTGTTCTATGATGACAATGCGTAGAGTTGCAATTTGGTCAGCACATGTTTTGCCTTTCCTGAATCCAGCTTGTTCCGGTTGGCGGAGTTCCGTATCCAGCACGTCCTTTATTCTTTTTTCCGCCTCAAGTCAAATGGTCACGATTTACAATTAGATACACTAAATACCATGAGTGAATCCCTTTAATTCTAAATCAAGTCCCTGAACTTCAACTATTTTCAAAGATGTAAATAAAGCAAGAACAACAGTTAGCGTAGAGTATGATGGTAACAAATAATTTCGTTGGTGATACAGTGGTTAGGACTCTCGCCGATCATGCACATGGTCCGGGGTTCGATCCCCTGCCGACGCACACCCGATATCTATGGTCGGCCTGCGAAATTTGGGCTACTGATATCACATGCTGAAAATTCCATACCTGTACCAAAAAATACGGTGTGGAATCAAGCTGTAATCAAAAATGAATGAATGATTTTAACATAATTGCAAATTTTCAAGTATTGGTTTTGTAGGGAATTTTGTTTGATTGGTTGGGAGATTTCATCATGAGCTGACATCAGTTAGAAAGCCATTAGAAAACATGGGAGTATTGGACAGCTGTTTCATCCTAGTTTGAGACTCTTCACGGTACTGACTCACTGCAAATGTTATATAACGTCAGATAATGATAGAAGACTTCAAACTTAATGAACACGGATTACACTTGTATAGTCTATACCCAGTGATGAAGATAACCAACCAATCAACCAACAACAACAACAACCAGTACCTGTTGGCATCAACGAGAGAAATTTGAAAGAGATTACTTCCTCCATTTATCTAGGTACCGTGGTTTCAACTACAAGCAGTCAGCACGGATGAAGATGTCAACACCAGTCAAAATGGGAATGGCAAGATAGACCTTCATCAAACTGAAATCAATTTGGAAATCTTCTGCACTGCACCACAGCAAAAAGAACAAGATTCGGATTTACAACACCAAAGTTAAGTCATTCGGTAAGTTCTTCTATGTGGGTCAGAAACTTCTATTGAGCGTCACAAAAAGCATTTCTAACAACCAGAGTTTCAGAGTTTAATCAGCTGCCGCCTTCATTGTCTCCGTACAGAAGATCAAATTGTAATAACAGAAGACAAGGGTCAGGCAACAGATTGTTTATTAAGGAAATCAACACATATTTATACATTTTCATGTACATTATTATAGATTATTGTAAGCAAACCAACAGAGTCTTCTGATTGGTGGTTTCTCGGTGAACGTTAATCTTTCATCTCTTTGTGGCCGTTTATTGAAGTTCAGATTATCTATCTGCAAATTGTATCCGCCTACGCAAAGTCTGCTCTGACTGGTTGTTGAATCAGTCTTTGTTCTTATTTTTCTCACGACCAATATTGAGGACGTAAACATTGACGTAAATTACTGTCTACCAATTCGGCTAGGAGCCAGCTGTCACCACAAAATGACCGGCTAGGAGGAATTAACAACAAGCAACTGTTGGAAAGAACCAGTCAAGAACATATTGCTCGAGTAGAACCCGACTGGGGCGCTAGTCTGAGGCCGATATGGAGGAGATCATGCGAGTTGGAGATTAGAGACTATGGGTAATCATAAGACCAGCCGAAGAGGACCACAGAAAATAGGACAAAGTGGATATGTTCTGTTGGATCCTTATGTTCCACTTGAAACCCAACGAAACAATAATACAATAATACTAAATTGATGCCTACTTTTTTTGTTTTGGACTCTTCCCCAGTACTCACCATTATCCGACTGAAGATCGAACACATCAACTTCAGGCTACTATGGTAGAGTCAGTGGATCGTTCAACCACTGAGGGGAGGGGGTGTAGGATACCGTACGATCCATTGCATAGTTTTATTACATAAAAAATCAATACAGTTTTGAGTTGACCTGTTTAATGTATGCAAATGTTTGCTATCTCACGTTTCCAAACGAGGAAAATATTAGTTAATTAAGAGAAAAAGCGGCAGAGAACACCCCAAGTGTCACCAAAACTGTTTGTACAAAACAAAACTGACAGAGTATTTAATGCCAATTGTATATTTAATAAAATAATTGTATAAATAATGAGTATTTTGCTGTCAACTTTCTTATGTGTGACCTTGTTAATTAGTTAAAATTCATCTATTTATTTATTTATTCATTGTAAATTAAATGACCTTTTTGACAATAAACACAGTAAAAATTCTGTTTCAGATAAAAATGGCGTTTTTATGTAGGACATTCCATGCACTGTTAACCTGACTGACTGACTGGTTTCAACATAGAACTTTGCATAGATGTGCAGCAGTTCGAGTCGTCACACTCCCTCCATGTAGCACACAAAGCAAGGGAAGAAAGTAAAAAGAAATGCAAAAAACAGTGACAGTAAACAGAGATATGAGACAAAAAGAATAGTAATATCAAAGAACAATATAGTTTTGTTGGGTATTATAAATCACAAGGAGTGGATACATCTGCGCCAGCCACTGAGAACGATTTTGAGCCATATCACTGATTGTTTCCAGCCATTGATTTTTACCATTTTGAGGACCACAACCAGGAAGTCTACACCTTCCTACGTGGCTGGCTTAAACTAACTGTTATGTATATAATTGACTGATGAAGCCATGTTTTCGTTTGACCACCATGTGCTAGCTCTTTTCAAACCTGACCGATCCTATCTCAGCTAACATTGCCCGTTGTTGAGGAAGGCGATGGATGGCTAGGCATGCGTAACACATGTCCTAACGATCTCTCTTACTTAATTGGCGTAACTTCACAACCTCGTTGATTGATTTCCTCTCCCATCTATCTAGCACTCAACCGATGCCTAACCTGAATATTGCTCACCTTATTTTAGCACCTAACACGGGAGATAAAACACAGACACCTATGATCAAAGACAACTAGCTAGTCAGGCTATTCATGTCATCTACTCTCAATGACCACGTCTTACAGCCATAAAGGAGGATAGGGAGGACTGTTGAGCAGTACATATGTCCTATGGTCGATAGCCGGATACCACGTCTACTAAGCCAGAGACGGCGTAAACTGGCATATTTGAGCCGAGCCTTCTATATTCGAGTCGAGTTTCCGTCAGCGATCAACCCGTCGGCACTGGCTGATGCAACTTCCCAAATAAGTGAAGTGGTCAACACGCTCCATCAACCACTTCACTCCCTATTTCTAAGCTAGGAGTCAATGTAGTCCAGTCAGTCCTGTAGCCTCATCATCTTACATATGGCGGGAGCGAATTGCATGCCAAACATTCGAAGATTGCAGCTGAACGTATTCAGGAGACTCTTCATTTGTCAGCGTCTTCACTTAGAAGGACTATATCATCTGCATATTCTGAGTCAACAAGATTATTCCATGAGTTTAGTTAAATTTCCATATTATTAACTTTCATGAAATGAGTATATGATGGTCCAATCAAGTGTGTAAAGTCTACTCACATTTTCATCAGTATATTCAGTATACTCATTTCATTCATTCATTTTTCAACTTGCTCACGACCTGAATGAAGTGGATAAACAAATTAGAGTTGTATTCAAATTATATGTACCTTTGATCACTTAAGTCATGTTATGAAGAACAAAATATACAATATATAAAAGTGTGTACAATTTTACTTCGAGACCCTTTCTGTTTAGCTGCAGACAATTTCAAGATCCAACACCTTTGGTGTTAAAAAAACAACAAACAAATAACTTATAGGGTTGGCTGTTTGACACATTTATACAATATTAAGATAACTATTGTTTTCAATCCAAAAACTAATAAGAAACAAAACGCATATTTCAGCAAAGTCGCTGTTTTCAACGAATTCAGTTTCCCTGTTTCACTGTATGTACAATCACATCTATATACAATTTCTTTTTTATGAAGCAGAGTAGTAAGAAGAATGATGCGTAGTCACACGCACAGTTGTCAATATTAATCAAGGAGAGGAAAAGATCTCTCATCTGACTACTTCTCTGTGCATATATCAGTTCATCTGTTACTATACAGTCAGGTACATTAGTTGTTCAATGCGTATCCTGTCTAAATATGGTTCAAGAAAACAATCCCGCATGGCTGCAGAAAATTAGAGCAATAGTGGCTCTATAAGGAGTGTAATAATCGAACATCTTGTCAGCCAACACTGGTCATTATTCATTCTATCTCAGCAAACGTCCTCTCCTTCAGAGTAATCTACAACAAAGTGAAGAATAACCTGCCAAGGACACATACGCTTTCCTCTTCTCTGAGCATTGCTGAAGTTTTAACCATTCAGGCAGGAAAGCCGAAGCTATCCATACAAAAGAAAGTTATTCAACCACTTCGACTGGCATAGTAACAACCCTGTTGATTCCTACTTACTTGATATTTGTGTACTTGTGTTTTTCTTTCTAACTCATCTTGTTACGTAACTCTAAAACTCTCATTCATCTTCGTTTATGTCTTGACTGACATTAACAACTATTTTTGTGGCAACTCATCATCATGAAAGAAAAATTGTATATAAATGCTGGTTTTTTTTATTTTGGATTGGACACTAGTCCGTAACTAGTGTAATTTACGTGTGTGTCTAGTTCTGTCTTTGGTGCAGACTGAATTCTATCAGAAAAGTCTGTAATGTGGCCACCATGCCACTAGGTGGCTCACCTTGACGACTGGTGCCAAACAGCACGAAACCTAGGTCAGGCAAGGCATCCTGTCGATTGCCTCCAACCATCTGGTATCAAAAATTCAAAGTGCACCGTGATGCCGAGCCACCTAGTGGCATGGTGGCCACGTCGCAAACTTGACTGATAGAATTCAAGTATCGGTTTAATAGGGAATTTCGTTTGATTGGTTGTAAGATTTCATCATGAGCTGACATCAGTTAGAAGCATATTGGAAAACCTTCCGGGAGTAGTGGACGGTTGTTTCGTCCCGGTTCGACACTCTTCACAGTACGAACCAACGGGAGTTTGTTCATGATGCTCATTAGCGACTCGCCCTATTCAGGTAGGTAGTTCCCTGGGGTTCTAGCGGGAAGCCGTGTCCAGTAGGGTACAGCAGGTCGAAGGTGAGGCAGTAACTTATCGAAAAAGATATTGCGAAGTGATCGCACTATGTCGTGAATTGGCAGGAGTTAGAATTCATGCAGTGGCCACTGGATATGGGCCCAGTGACTCAATAGTCTACGAGCTCGCTAGCCTTGTAACCAGAAGGCCCTGGCTTCGAATCTAGCGGTGGGTGCTTACTGTGAAGAGTCTCAAAACTGGGACGAAACAGCTGTCAAGTACTCCCAGGCTTTCTAATGGTCCTCTAACTGACGTCAGCACAAGATGAGACCCTACAACTGATAGAATTCAGTCTGCACCAAACAGAGGTCTAGACACATTACACTAGTTACTGACTAGTGTCCAATCAAAAATAATATCCAATACAGTCCTACAGGAGGTCAATTGCGACTCTTATTAGCTTAGTGGTAACATCGCCTCTGACTGCAGTACTGGTTGGTGACGCGGGTTCAAATCTCAGAAGCAGGGATATGGGTTCCCTCAAGGTTGCAGAGATACGCCTTGCTGACTGACTGGTGAGTGCCAACTAGCCCAAAACCTAAGTCAGACAAGACTTCCCCCCTGCTCATAGATAGCCTCCAACCATCTCAATGAATGCGATAGTACAGCTTAAAGAGGAAAATGATTTAACTGAGAAGAGCCTCTTCGCTGAAAGACTTGTCTTGTTTTTTTTTATTAACTGTTATTTTTTCACAGAATTATTAAAAACACAAAAATTGTAAACACACACACACACAAAGGGTAATGAGATACAAGGGGATATTGATGAAACAGCTATCCGCACATCTACACAATTCTTTAGGGAAAAGGATTACAGAATTCCGAATTGTTTTGGGTCAAATAATTTCCATATTCATACACCCCTTAATCAATTTTTGAACAAAGCAAGAACTACAGTTTTAGCAGAATAGCAATGCTACCATCATTGTTTATTTCGTTGCCTTCTCGTCAGCTGCTTACAGGGCAAAGACATTATTATTAAATGTATCCATTTTTTACAAATTCGTATCCTTTGAACTAGTTAATTTATTCAACGCCAACACCTGTTGACCTTTTATCTCCCAATCCCTACTCTACACCCATCAAACAACATAAACGAGTGCTAACAAGGTAAAATAAAACTTCTCTCTTGTTTTATACAAACGATCAGTGAACCGATAAATAGTTGACAGTAGAAGAAACAACAGTGGAACCTTAATTTTTTTAATTTATACTGGAATGTGAATTATTCCCAATGTGGTTGACTATTGAAAGCGATCAAAATCCGCATAGAAAAATTATGTATGCTCAACTTGAATCCTCCATCAATGAAAGAAATCTGAAACTCGCCCGAATGGGAGGCGGCGAGTTGGTCGTGAGTGCGAGCGTGACATGGAGGAGGAGAAGGAGGTAGTGAGTAGAGGAGACGAAAGCATGTGGACGGAAAGGGGGAGGCAGATGAAAACGTTGGCGAAAAACCGGACGCATCGGAAACGTACGACTGAATCCCTATAGGAATTAAATTATTATTATTATTGTTCTCTTGGGTTCCTAGTGGAACATAGGGCTTCAACTACACCATCCATGTTAGTCTATACTGTCTCAACTCCTCTTCACACGATCGCCTCCATGTCACCCTTGCACTGACGTCCCACTCGCCGCTTCCCTTTCGGGTTCCACTCGAGGTCCTGACACGCGATGTCACCCAGAGAGTGTCCAATCCATCTCCACTTTCTCCTGCATATTTGTTGAGGAATTAAATGGAGACTAATAATTGTAATTTAATTATTAATGCTTAGCCCGTCTTAACATTGAACTTTCAATTGCATAAACGCGGAGTTGGACAAAGATTGGTTAACAACATGGATACGATATGAGTATTCACATTAATATATCTGAGAGAATAAAAAAAAGAGTATACATCTACACCACAGAAAACCATCTTGAGACGTATGTATCACAAACAGTAACCAGTCATTCCTTAGTGGAACAAAGTCTGCACACTTCTCTACGTGTGACTCAAACCAACAGTCAAGCATTTGATGAATTGATCGCACGTCTTGGTATGAATGACCATTCCTGACTCTTTTTACCAATCCTAATCCTATATGCCAGCAAACAATGCTCGACCAAGTAGAGGATGGGGCTTGACATGTGTTATAATCATCTCAAATCGATGTGGGATTACAACCTAATTAACTCATCACCACACATTTTATTCTCACAAGAAGAGGGACTTCATGTTCCGCAATTGCTGCGTAAATGGCTTATTATATGATGCTATTCAGGGTGAAACAAGATTCGAACGCGAGGCAAATAAGATGAAATTGAAGTTCTTATGCCAGTGAACGGGCCAGATCTCCATCTGCATGTGTACAATCCTACATCATACTTGAATATCACTCATAATATTACACTAATCAACAGAGGAAATAGAATGACACCACATACGGCCAAAGACGGCTCGTCTCTTCATATTCATGGCTGCGAACAGAGATTTTCAAAAAAGGTCTAGTTAAGTCCAACTTTTGAATGGGTAGTCAGTATCTTGGCAGCATTGTTTCGACTACAGCTACAAATGTGCTGCACGGATGATGGAAAGAAAGACAGAAATCAGTGTGGGAACCTTCTGCGCGCAGTATGAATAACAAGATTCCGATCCGCAACATTTATGCCATATCAGCTCTCCTATATGGTTCACAGACTTCGGCGCGTCAATAAGACCATTTCCAACAGGCTACTGAAGACTTTAATCAACAACAGCCACCTTCTTTGGCTCCATAGTGAAGATCAAATGGCCGGCCAGTGAGAATTAGTAACGAGAAACTCTGGGAACAAAGCAACCAACCAACCAGGAACCTATTGCTCATCAAATATGACGAAGAAATTAAAGATAGATTGGGCACACATACACACACTGAGGAGACCATTGAATAACATCGCACGCAAGACCCTCAGGATGGAACTCGATTGGGAAACGACGTGTTTAGCAGCCAAAGGTGACGACCTGGAGGAGATCATGAGACGAGGAGCCAACTAAAAAATGACTACAGAAAACCGGATGAAATGGAGGGAGATGTGCTATTAAGTGCCTTATATTTCCCTCCTGGAGTCTGTTTTGACTGAACGAATTTCAGCTTCCAATGCAAGCCATCTAGTCAACTCTCGACAGTAAACTGATGAACAAGACACAAAGTTTTAGAGTCAGTAATGTCGAAGGCAAAACAATCCTAAAGAGAAAAATACACACTGTTTTCTTTTCTTCCTAAAAACAAAACACGCAAAGAGTGTTGATACAAAATCATTATATTGATTGAATACACATTTTTTGAACTAATGGTCGCGCACTGGATTAATCATCAAAAACAGAGAACAAGAGAGAGAGAAAAGAAACCTTCCAGTTCACATTTTTGTGAACAGTATGTATGGAAAAAAAAACAGAAAAAAAAGATAGTTGGACTGTGAATTTCCCTTAAGATGCATCATTGTCATCATTGATTGGTTGATTAATTCCTTGATTGTCTTGAATCATGTGTATATATGTATAGAGAGAGAAAGATTACTATTAACAGTAGTGTATGTAGTCGGCAGGGGACTGGCAAAGCGTCCAGTGTAAAAATAGACACATGAACAAACAAACAAATAAACGAAAATTAAGCCATATAACAGAGAAGCGAACTGACTAGGAAACAAAACAAAGCCCCTCATCCCCCCCTCAAAAAAAATAAGAAAAAATAACATAAAAGTACGGAAGAACCACATGAGAAGTTGTCTCTCTCTCTCCTTCTATCTGTCAAAGAGATTTACAAGCGCGCACGCACGCACGAACATACAGAGATGAAATTCCGTCATTATTTCGTCTTCTATCACTTCATGATTTGTCGTTTACACTCTATTACAGGCGAAATGAGACCGACAAACGAAGGAAGAGTATATGTATACACACATGCATATATGTATGAATAGACACTTGAATGAATACTCTTCATAATTTAATCAAAGCTTTCATGGTATGGTATGGACTTACAAAACTTACAGTTTCCGGGGGAGCATGGCGAGGGGAAGGGAGAACACCAAAGCATGAAAAACAGAGTGATAATAATAATAATGATAATAATAAAGGCAGAACGTGAATAAATCAATCTGCAGTTCAAAAGTTATCATTATTAAATATATTTCATGAGCAGAAAAAAAAGAGAGTGTTAAACAAAGGAAATGATAATCATTGCACTAATCTTCAGTTTGTGTCAACAAAAAAGAGACGGAAGCAAGGAGCGGCGGCAGCGGCAGCGGCAGGGGGGCTGAGAAGGGAGGACTGGGGGCAACAAAAAGACATCATAATAATGATTATTGTTCTTGAAGATGCGAGAAAGAGAGCCATCGGAAACACATAGTGTATCTACCTAATCATTGCCTAATAATATTGAAGCAGTTGGAGTTGGGAGATTAACCAAAAAAACAAAGAAAAAAAACAGTTTATCACTAGTTATTAATATTAGTGTTTATGAGTCCTTAGAAAAAAAACATGTATTATATAATACTATCGATGGAAACTATGCAGAAAAGAGAACGACAACAACAATACAGCAACATAAGGGGGCGGGGGAGAAAACAATGGATTCCTTTTTTCTTGTTGAAACCTTTACTTGCCTTCCTTCCTTCCTTACTCACTCACTCGATGGTGAATGCCGTCCATCAAGCAAGGCTTCCGAGGATATCTATGTATGTATGTATATATGTAGCACAATATAGGCTTCAATAACCATAGTATTAATGACCTACCTACTGGCGGAGTGCGCAAACACACACACACATAGAGTAGACACGTGTTTTCGATTCGTAAAAGGCAAGTGTTTTTTGCGAAAAAGATAGAGACAAAATGGACAGAATTATACAGACAAACTGCACATACACACACGCGCGCGTGCGGAAGTGGGTACACACAAATAACATACCACTAGTTGAGATTGCGTAAGCAGTGTATTACAGATGATGCATAGATACTTACAGCACACACACAATAAGTGGGAAGAAAAGATGGATTGTGTGATTGATTGATTCTTTTTGTTTGTTTTTTTAATTGATTGTTTTTTTCAGCATTTTTATTTTACAATCAATCAGGAAACGTACATTACATTACATCTTAGATCGACTAGACACAATAATGCGCACAGAGTGACTGATTGATTGAATGCCAAAATTTGAAAAAAGATGTGATGTGTGGGCCAGAGAGCGAGCGAGCAAGTGAGTGAGTTGAGTAAGCGAACTAGCCGCTTAAGAACCAACCACCTCGCCGCCGACTCAGACGGTACAACACACTATATGCTAACAGATGTATGTATGAGTGAATAGATGCATAATTATCTCGCACACAAATGCAAAACAAACTGAAGTGGAAAAAATAAACCCCCAAAACAAAAAATTGACGGAAGAAAACAGTAGTAGTGTATGCCGTACCTTCACCTTCATTGGAAGAACAAGAAGCAGGAGTGTACACACACACACATACAGACAAAAAAGAGAACAATTATGCAAGCAGGAAAAAAGAAGATTGATTGTCAAACAAATCTCAAGAAAAATCTTTCGAATATTGAAAAAAAAACGAAAAAAAAGTCTAGAGAATGATGAACATTTTAGAAATAGACATGACATGTGATTGGATTGGAACACATTCGAAACCTAGGCGGCGACAACCAACGATGAGCAGCAGCAGGGCGACAACAACAACCACAGAGCAACAACAACAACACAAGGCAAACAAAAACAGGACAGGGACTAGCTAGTGTGCATCAATACAGATAGATAGAGAGAGAGAGAAACAAAAGAGGAGTGAACTGAAACACAAAAGAAAAAAGTTTATAAAGACGATCTCGAAATCGAAGTGTACATACAGTATTGAATATGACTAGGAGATTACTGTCTACACACCTCAAAAAAGATGCACATGTTTATAATATATTATATGTACATATAATCAAATCATATACATATACAGATCTCAAAAAATAATAATAATAATAAGGGGATTGTCAGATCATTCATATCATAGGCGAAGAAGAAGAAAGTATGTCAACGAAACAGAGCAAAAAGTGTAAGTGTAATAGTCACGACTAAGAGAGAGAGGGAGAGAGAGAGTTTATTGCATCATACATAAGTGATGCACAACAACTAAAGCCGAGAAGATTAAGACAAAAACTGCATACATACACATACATTGTCAACATAACAAAAAAATAAACAAAGAATTATAGCAAATAATAAATGAAAATTAATAATCACATTATAATAATTGCCAAACATGTAAATACTTAGAGGCGATAGATAATAGTGCGCCAACCAGCTGATGAAAAGACTTGTCACTCACTCACCCACTCACCACTACTGGTAGCAGTACTCTATCACACACACACACAACTACTGATGCAAAAACAATGCAGACAGCACTACTACTACCACTACACAGATGATGTTTACATATTCACTGTGTGTGTGTGTGAATAATCAAAAGTATATTCGAGAAAGGAGAACCAATCAACAAAGAGCGAACATATTCAACAAAACCTATAGGTGTATATATCAAACTTCATATTATTATATGTATATGTATGTATGCAGGTATGTTTGTGGATATATATATATATAATTTAGCATCACTTTATTGTGTGTGTGAGAGAGAGAGAGATTACTTGGCATATTTGACTAGCAATCGTTGTGTTACTGTAGGCTGGCTGGCTTGGTAGGCAGGCAGGCAGACATGGCGGGGGAGGGGCGGGGCGAGGACGGACTCGACAAGGAAACCCAATGGAAAACAATAACAATAATAATAATACTAGTTAGTTAGTAAAGTATTGAGAAGCGCGCGATAAGCAATCACAAAACGAAACGTGAGTGGTTGTGTGTGCGTGTGTGTGTGGATGTGTTGTTGTTGTTGTTGCGGAGAACACATATATATTCAATGATGCGGAGAGAGACAGACAGAGAGAGCGAGAGAGAAAGTGCAAAAAAGGCAAACTGGCGGCGGCGCACTGTTGTATATAGTATAGTATAATATTTGAAAACATTGATTGATGAGAAAAAATTTTTTCTCTCTCTCTAAAAAAACAACTAAAAAGAATGATTGATTATTTCAAGGAAGAATTCGTTGCACACACACACGCAAACTCAAATGGTTAGCAGAGACACATACAGAGGGACAGGGAGACCGCGAGAGAGAGAGATGATTTTGAAAAGACAGACTGTTGTCCTTCTTAATGCGCTATGCATATTTTGCTGGAGCTTGAAGACCAAGTGGATTTCAGACGTGTTGAAAATGCGCTGTAATGTAATAAAAACAATAAAATACATATTTAAAAGAAAGAAAATATTATGACGCACAAAATATAAAGCAAAGTCACGGCTTGATATCATCAACCAGGGAGCCACTGCGAAACCAGAGAGGAGTGTATTGGACAGTAGGGCGTCTCGTTCTAGTTTGCAACACTTCAGCAATGTGCGCACACATACCATGCCGGGAATAGGACGAGGCGAAGCTCGTCGGCCATCCGGCCACTTAATAATTGAGCTGGAATTCAATAAATGATGAAATTTGTATGGTAAACGAACTTGGCCTTGCGCAACCTGGAGGTTATGAGCTTGATCCCTGTTGAGATCGTGAGTGTCCCGAAGCACATCGAAAGACATGTCCAGTAGTCCCTGATTTCCAATAGTTTCCTTAATGATAACAATCTACGATCAAACATGGAATAAATTGAACCCCAACAGAACACCAACATCTTAACTGTTAAGTTTGATTTTCATAGACACACGGTTCAGAGATTTGATACGTCAGAGGAAAAGCACTTCCAACAACAGCCTGTGGCAAACTTTCGTCAACAGCTGCCATCGCTGGCAGGATAAACACCATGGAACTCAACTCTAACTAACAATGAACCAATGAAAAACTTATTGCTCAACAAATAAGCAGAAGAAAAGAGAAATCCATCTGGCACACGCTGAGGAGATCTTCACATGGCACCACATGCTAGACCATCACTTGAGTGGAATCCGAATGGTAAACGATGACGTGGGCGTAGTAAATCTGAGGTAGTTATGGAGGCGGTCGTGTAAATAGATAAAAAAGCTCATGGGCAATTGTGGAGTCTAGTGATGATAAAGGACTGCAGGAAACAGGATGAAATGGAGTTGCTCTTTTGATGCCGTATGTTCCACTCGGGGCATGAAGGAATAAAATGCTGATAATAATACACATACACCACGTGGTCGCAATAACGCAATAACGACCTCATTTGCAGAATAAGTGAAGACAAGATAATTTCATGGAGAAAAATAATGAGAACTTAACAGATTGAGGAGAGTATAAAAACGAGAATACAGCTTTGAGCCATTTCACCGCCGACAGCCTTCAGGCATTATTGATTGATTCCTAGCATTCCGAGGATCCCAGTCAGCCCAAGGTAGTAGTCAGTTAGTGTTTACACACACGCTACACACCCGGACTTCATGGCTCAATAAACCAACAGTCAAAGACTGCATAGATCACACTGTGATGCCATTTTCGCCTTTGATAATCCTCTAACTCTTCACCATCAACGGGAGGGATTTGAAAGAGGTTACTTCGTTCACTTATCTAGGGAGCATTGCCTCAACTACAGGAGGAACGGACGAACGAGGATGTCAAATCGAGAATCGGGAAGGCGAGAAACACATTCATCAACCTGAAACCAATCTGGAAATCTTCGTCACTCAGCCTGCATCAACAACAAAATTCGGATTCTCAATACAAACATCAAGTCAGTCAGTTCTTCTATACGGATCAGAAACTTGGCGGGTCACAAAGAATATTTCCAACAGCCTGTTGCAGACCTTTACCAGCAACTGTCTTCGTTCTATACTCAAGATCAGATGGCCGCCACCAACAAGAAACTATGGGAACAAACAAAACAAGAACTAATCGCCCAACAAATATGCAGGAGAAAGTGGAGATGGATTGGACACTCGCTTAGGAGGCCGCTCAGTGTCATCGCGCGCCAGACCCTCGAGTGGAACACGAAAGGGAAGCGGTGAGTGGGACGTCCAAGGGTGACATGGAGGAGATCGTGTGAAGAAGAGTTGAAACAGTATGGATTAACATGAATGCAAGTGAAAAGTACAGCAGAAGACAGAAGCAAGTGGAGGCGTGCAGTTGAAGCCCTATGTTCCACTAGGAACCCAAGGGAACAATAATAATAATAATATAACTCTTCACCAATCTAACCATATGCCGCCGTCGCCGGTGAACGTGCACAATCATGATGTTAGTTACCAGCGCAAAACAAACAAGGTGAGCAAATAAAATAACACCAATACACCAATATATATAGTCACATACCATCATAAAAGTAGACTGATTGATGCATATATATATATATCATTAGACAAGATTATATTCTTTCAAATTTAACTGAAGTATTGTATCCTTTACAGCAGCGAATACAAATCGGATATTCTCTGTATCTGTAGCACATGTGAAATGTGAGTAGATGATCTTTTCAGGGTCTGGATTCAATTCAACAAACATTTTTAAAATGAAATCACGTGCAGCTTCAGCATCACGTTGAGGACCTAGACACAGAGAAAATCAAATCAATTAATAACACACAGAGAATTACAAACACATACACATACACAGGTACGTTACAATTACGCTGAACAAATATGAAGAGGACAAAAAACTTTTTACTCGTGTCTGTGTTAAACCTTGAATCAGAATCATAATATGAAAACATCTTATAATGTAGACACCAGTGAGTGAGGCGACAATACAATACACAATGTTATTTCGAAGATTTGTAGAGTTCAGGTGTTGTTGTGTTCCCAATCAATATCTACCTGCTAACCTCATATGGTGGTTGGGTGTGCATATCACAATGACCCAACGAGTGTGAAGCGAATGTTCTAGACGGTACTAACACGTCAGAAAAGTCGTTTGGATAGCGGCTATCTCCATATAGTGTAAGTCGCGCTTACACTATGTTGGGAGTCTGATGGTGAATTTGTACTTTTGACAAATAGGAATGTGACATCTATAAGGTGTGTTTCCTTCAGATGACCACAGGAAGCAAATTGTACTGCCTTTCCCCTCCTCTCCTCTGTACAAGTGGGTTACAAAATGTTGACTCCGAAAATAGTGTATCCAAAAACACCTTGCGGCAGTCTGAAGTCAACGCTATGGACACAACTCTAGGAATTAAGTGAAAAACAGACCTGATGTGTTACCAGCTTCAAGAAGTTGTCCCCCTGAGATCTGGGGCTACGGCGACACCCTGTTTCAGTTTATTCGAAAAATTTCTGCCTCCTTTGATCAGTTGGATAATTTAATTGCAAAGGTTTCGTTATCTTTCTAGTCAACATACTTCAAAATGAAGCTCATAGAAAATAACACAGGGTTGTCATCTATGAGACTCGAAACCATTGTTTAAAACGACAATGTCTAACCCCATTAAGCACTGGACCGCCAACAACCAGGCGGCCAGCTACCCATACGCAACGCGTATCAGCTGGAGTTACAACAAAACGCGTGTCCTGGATTCCGCAACCAATAACAAATTAACAAATGTGAGCTATCATTTTAGAAGTTTCACCAGGAGGCACAAAAATTTTTTCCTAGGTACATAGCATTCAGAACGTATATTATCAATCGAAAATCGAAACCGAATGCAGTATACATACGTACTTCTCTCCTTCACGTTCCTAGTGGAACATAGGGCTTGAAGTGGGGTTTCGAAGTTTCGGCTGCCATGGGGTTTATTTTTACGGGGTGGGTTAGCTAGCCTAATACTCAACCTTCCCTCTTTACCGGTCTAACTAGCGTCTAGGAGTGTGTCGACCGGGGATAGAAACCCATACCACATACGTGGCTGACAAACGCTCTAACGCTGTATCACCGACGCACAATGCAGTATATATAGGGATTGTAAATTGATTGCTAATAAAAGCAGATAACCATGTGTAAACTGAATATATACACCACACTGTCGATCACGTCTAAATATGCTGGAGTAGAACCTCACCACCCCGCTTCCCAATCTTTCAGCTAGAAGCTCCACAATACACAAGAAATACAAAAAAGAATAAATTTATTCTATATAACCCAGAAACAAGGCAATTTAGTCAGTCGACTTACCATCATATTCTGGGAAATAATCAACTAAATGAGAGTAAAGAACTTTCTCTTCCAACAGATCTTTCTTATTCAAAAACAATATAACAGATGATTCTTGAAACCATGGATAAGTAATGATTGTTCTGAAAAGAGCTTTACTTTCTTCCATACGATTCTGTGAGGAGAAAGAAAGGCAAACAAAATAATTAATAGACAGGAAACCACCACTATCGGGGTCAAAATAGTACAATAGTTGTAATGCATTAACTTTTTATTTACTTGCTCATTTATGTAACACCTACCTAAGTAGGAAGGGTGGACGGGCTGGTGCCTTTTTGAATGTTTTTTAAACGAAGGAATTTCAGGTTCAACACCTGACAACTTCTACTTAATTCAGATAACAGCAGAACCATCTTACAGGGGTACCAACTTTGAAGCAATCTGGTGTCAAAAGCGTATTTACTGAGAGAGAAAGATGAGGCTAATCAAAATGTGTGCTGTGCAGCAGTTCGTTCTGTGCTAGTTTATTGGTTGTGAGACATCGTCATTGGAAGTGAAAAATTCAGAAAATGCTGGGCTAGTTGTGTTTGACCAGAGAGGACTGCGTCCTATTTTTCGTGCTAAGTAGCATAGATATGATGAGTGATATTGAGGTTAGGCATAGTGTTGGATACTGAGGGTGAGGTATATTTACACAGACGGTTAGGACACGTGTTGTGTAACCGAAGTCACCACATTCTTCGACCAGCAATGGATAGATGACATCCGATTAGGTTTGAAAACAGTTAGAGGTGGTTAAACCAAAACCTAGAACCAGTCATTGAAATATGCTTCAGTTGGTCTGAGCCAGATACATTGGGAGATATAAGCAGAGTGGTGGGAGTTCGTGGGATTCTGAGAGTCAACAGCTGAAGGCTATCGGTGATATGGCTCAAAATCATTGTCAATGATGACGCAGATGCATTCACTTGTCCAGTGATAGGTAGGTGGATGAATAGCTGTGGAATTCGAATCAAATATTTAACAGCTCAAGTTACTTTACTAATCCTGGTAATGCATCTAGGCATCTTTTTCAAAAAGCTCACATGACAAAATAAGGCTGATCAACTCTTCCGTTGAGAAGGAAGGGCTTCCTAACTAACTCTAACAACAACCATCAAGACAACTGTTACACATCACACAATAGGCATGATATAATGACAAGTTTCTTTTACGATGCAGCAGCATTTCGATGTTAAGATTTAGGCATAAACACATTTCCATTGAATAGTTTCGAAATTGCATCCAATTATTCAGGAAGTTAGTTTGAATTTAACCAGTTGACAAGTTTGAATGTTAAAAGGTATTTGAGCTTCTAAACAAAATTTACAGCAACTTTCGATGAATGCCAGGAATTTAGTCTAGATTTTAAAAATGACACACACACACACACACAACACAAAATGGACATGGGTGCGAATCACCATTTTCTTCAGATCTCTAATGTAATGGAAATCTAATATCTACAGGCTGAAATCTTTTTAATAATAATAATAATAACAAGAATTATACAGAATGGAATTTTCAGTTTCTTTAAGACATATTACAGAAATTTAGCTCCCTTCATAGATATGTAGATACATAAGATTTAAAAATAATAATAATAATAACAAAACCACAAAAAACTGAAAGTTGACGGAACATAATGAATTACAAATAAATAATATAATATATAATAATACATGTAATAATAATAACAATCCTTGCTTATACTTTGCAGTTCAGATTACTGATTTAAAAAGTTTACATTGTTCCTTTCTGAAATCTAACTCTCCACAGAAAACCCACTGCTAAATATGATGGTATTGTGGAATTTTTATATTTAGTAGCTGTACGAACGTAAATTCTTATGAAGTTTCTTCTGATTTCACCCCCGAAGTGAGATACAAGGAGAAAAGGTTTCGAATAAAGAGGATGTCCGGTATCGAGACAAGAATTAGATAACTTTAGCTAACTCTAACTGCTTACAAGAATTAAAATCCCCATCAATAAAAACAACAATGTCAGTTGGTTGAGTCAAAGACACACACACACACACAGCCTCCAATGCTATACCTATCTAATATGATGTAGTCGTTTTTGAAAAGTTCAAGAGAGAATAATTGGGGCAAACAATAAAGGAGAATGGGCTAAATACATGAATATTAATAAATTGTAAGAGTGGATGGAGGGTTTCATCATGAGCTGACATCAGTTAGACAACCACTGGAAAACCCTGGAGTACTGTACAGCTGTTTCGTCCTAGTTTGGGACTCTTTAATGAGTGAGTCGGCCGGGAATCGAACCCCGGACCATGCGCACGGTCGGCGAGTGTCCTAACCGCTGTGTCACCGACGCTGTCCAGCACTCCCAGGTTTTCCAGTGGTTCGCTAACTGATGTCAGCTCATGATAAAATCCTACATCCAATCAAACTAAATCCCTACAAAACAACGAATACTTGAAAATTGTAAGGGAAGAGGTTGAGTTGAGTTATACCAGCAGAAAATCTCAACTCCTTTATATATATAACAAGTCAAGTGAGAAGATTTCTTAGAAATCAATAGGATATGAGACGATGACTAACAGAGATTTGAAGAGAAACTGATGCTGGAGTTAGCAGAGACATTCGATTTCCGCCCTATGATCGATCACAGTGCCATGAATATTACAGGAATTATGGGAGGACTGAATCAGTCCATGCAAGTCTTGTTATTCGCATCTTAGGTAATGGGATTTCTTCTTCTGGCTTTGAGACATAATGCTATTTACTAAAATTAACAAATTCATAACTAATGGTCATAATAATAATAATAATAAAAATAAATAGTAATCCACGGAATACACTTTTATTGAAACATAATTAAATGAAGAAAATTTTACTTTAATTTTGAATGAAGATCGTGCTTTCATTTCCAAACGAAAATCATTTATCAATCTCTAAAAGTGATCAACAGAATTGGGGTGGCACACATGTGTCAATGGGATTAGAAATATAGGTAAATATAGAGGGAAAACAAATAACCATCTACCACTGTTTCTGGGTATATAAGTACACCAAAAAAAAGGTATCGGGTGGAAGTGAGGTGGGTGGGTATAGATAGGGAAATTAACGTCGGTTTCACAAATTTACCACTGTCTGAAATGATTTATGTGATGGGATCCACTTTCACCTTAGCTTTCAAATCACTACTGCTACTACTGTACAAACAAACAAACAAACAAAACATTTACAACAGGATCATCGCTTGCTTCCATCGCACCACTCCCATATGCACAGTTTGTTTCATCATAGCAAGCCTGCCTTGAAATCCTACCAGTGTTACATTACAACCCACAACAAATAGATTATAAACTCATCTTATACACATGAATTTACTGACAAGTAACGTTGTAGTAAAAAGAAGCCTATGGATTCAGAAACAGAATCTTAGGTATTCTACGAATAGAAGACTAGATTATTCTTTTCAGATATTGATCTGACTGAACTCTTTAAAAAGGAGCGCACCAGTTCACGTCACCGCGCTATGCATATATACATGCATAACACACAAAGGTAGAGAAAACAGTTCAAAGGGACGCAAATATATGTAAGAAGGAATAGTTATATGGTGAACGACGAGGACTGAATCTGGGTCCTCTTCTCTGGGTCTAAGAGACTACATTACAGAGAGAGTAAATGCACCTGTGTTATTCATCAGAACAGCTTGGAGTCATATCTCCGACCATTGATTCTCCTGTACCTACGTGGTTGACTTAAACCAATTACTAAAGACTTCCGGGACTGATGTCAGCTTTTCATTTGACCACTCCCCACCCCCCGGTTATGTTAGCTAACCGTATTCTTCGAGGAAGGTGGAAACTCGGCATGTGTCCTAGCCATCTTAGCCCATATAGTTTTACAACCTGATCGATTGACTTACTCTTCTTACCTAACATACCCTACACGTCTAACCTCGATAGTATTCATCAGACATCATACCACAAATATTTGAGATCAAAGACAACCAGTCCTTTTGCATATCTTCCATTTTCAACGATCGAACTGTATAAAATATACATGGGATAAGAGCCACAACAAATATGTAATAAACCAAGCTCTTTATAGCCTTAACAGTTTAGTACACATGTGCTGAGTGCTACTTATACTCAGATATAATTAGTATTATATCAGTAAACGAATTCAGAAAGGTAACAATGTGCTTTGGGACAATGGAAAAAGCAATAGAAGAAGAGAAGTGTGAGAAGAACGTTAGAAACACTGTGAAGAACCATCCAACAAACTATCGATGACGGTGATATTCAACCAATTTGCAAATGATGTGCAAATGAAGACTTAAAGAAAAGGTATACACCTACAATGTGTTTATCCTAATAAACATTGCCTTCGAGCCTCATCGATCTTTTCTTCTTTACACACATATAAAACAGACTAAGTAATACAACTTGTTCGCAACACTTTGGAAGTGTGCCCTTTATATAAAAGAGACTTGAGTATACGTGAAACAGGGGGATAATCAAACTCACTTCAGACTATCATAACACAAAAACACGCAAACACACACACACACTCACATAAACTAATCTAATCCCTTTTTTCTTATGACGTTCGACACGATATAATTTGAATAGTGCAAAATGAAACTTATTCAAAACTCATCTCAATGAGAGAGAGAGAAAAGGAGGTATTATAAGATTTACACACACACCTTCACAATGTGAACATACACACATCACAAGACTGACTGACTGACCGACTTACCTCATTATCAGATTCCACTAAAACTTGATCATACTCTGACAAGGCGACTAGAAACATAATTGATGTAACACTTTCAAAACAATGGATCCATTTTCTACGCTCAGAGCGTTGACCACCGACATCAACCATTCTAGTAACAAAAGATAATACAAGTTAATTAGCATTTGTATATTATGAAATATAATTAACATACACACATATATATACAGGAGAAAATAATAATTGCTTACTTTGACATTAAACTCACACAAAATCGAAGACTTACAAGCAAAAACCGACAAACTGGTCGAAGAAGCAGCAAAGACAGGACTCCAGGTGAACATAGACAAGACGGAGGTCATGAAAATAACCAACCAACCAACAACAACAACAGCAGCAACATCCAGCACCAATCACCATCAACGGGAGGGATTTGAAAGAGGTTACTTCTTTCACTTATCTAGGGAGCATTGTCTCAACTACAGCACGAGGAACGGACGAGGATGTCAATTTGAGAATCGGGAAGGCGAGAAACACATTCATCAACCTGAAACCAATCTGGAAACCTTCGTCACTCACCATCAACAACAAAATTCGGATTTTCAATATAAACGTGAAGTCAATTTTGCTTTACGGATCAGAAACTTGGCGGGTCACCAAGAATATTTTCAACAGGTTGCAGACCTTTATCAACAACTGTCTTCGCTCCATACTGAAGATTAGATGGCCGGGAACAAACAAAACAAGAACCAATCGCCCAACAAATATGCAGGAGAAAGTGGAGATAGATTGGACACTCGCTTAGGAGGCCGCTCAGTGTCATCGCGCGCCAGACCCTCGAGTGGAACACGAAAGGGAAGCGGCGAGTGGTACGTCAGTGCAAGGGTGACATGGAGGAGATCGTGTGAAGAGGAGTTGAAACAGTATGGATTAACATGGATGGGATGCAAGTGAAAAGTACAGCACAAGACAGAAGCAAGTGGAGGCGTGCAGTTGAAGCCCTATGTTCCACTAGGAACCCAAGGGAACAATAATAATAATAATAATAATAATTGACATTAAACATCAAATTATTGCCATCATAAAAACACACAGATAATCATCACGATCAAAGATAAACATTTACGCTGGTTGGCGCAGCTGAATAGACGACAGGTAGCTAGCTTAGTAGTCATCAGTGAGTCTTAATTATTTTTGTTTTTAGAAAACTGTATCTCCGTAACTTTGAAGATGAACCGTAAATTAGGATAGGTACTCGAGTGGGGGGGGGACTCTAACGGGAAACGACGAGAGTTAGACACCCGAGACTGATGTGGAGGAGAGATCGTGTGAAGAGGATATGAGAGCTTATGGGCAATCATGGAGTAGTGGACACAATCAGATCCACTGCAATTTAGAAAGTAACATGCTTCAGTGACCTACGCACCCTCTCTAATGACTACACACTTATTAGTTAGTCAATTGCTTTTCAAATTAAATCTATTGTATTCGTGATGTGAACCAAGAAAGTGGTGACTATTTCATTGATAGAACATTGACATAATCAAAATTAATGAGTGTTTCACAGAAAAAAAAGTAATGACTGTGACTCATTTTTCCTGTCAAACCCCAATCACCATCCATTTACAAAATATATCTTCTCAAGACAGCCTCAGTACATGCGCATAAAGCTAAAAAAACTAAAGTGATCGCAAAATCCTTAATATTCATCATTATAGTTACTCATTAGTTCGCTACCGTAGTAGATTCCTAGAACAACCTGGTAATGCTAAGGATGGGGATGATTTCGTCCTTCCCCTAGAAATACTTTCATGTTCCCAAGTGCTCACAACCTCTACCGTCAGGTAAGTCCTTTTCACAACCCTCACGTGCCACGAGGGTGTTCCTCATAAAAGTGAAAGGGCGAATGATAACGTCTGGCGCTTACAACCCCACTGGTGGACATTCAGGCCCAGGGAACTGGAAAACCCTCATGGTAGTCTATGTGGACTTCAGAATCCGAAAGGATCGAATGACGTATGGAACTGTTTTTGTCACCAGAAATCATGGCAACGTAGCTCCTGACGCTGCTCCACTGCCTTGTAGGTCAGAATTCAGGTTGAAGTCTACGGATATGACCCCTTAAGACAACCACCTGCTACGGTCTGAGCTGTTGTGCAGTACTTCAGCCCTCTTACAAACTATGAGATTTTTTGTGGCACATCTGATAGTCCCCATAATGTACGATGTTTGAGTTTCAATAATACATTAATAGTGATTACTGGAAAATGGTTTTTAAACACAACCACTTCAACAGTTGCATATAAAAGTAGCATATAGTTATAAAAACAAAAATATCGTCTTGAAAAAAAAGCTTACCGGAATATAATCGAATCCAGATCAAATAAGTACTCTACAATACCTGTAGTAGGGACTCGAACTCTGAGGATATCCTGTAGAGTCGGTAAATAGTCTGGTTGGGAGATTCGATCAAGATTGTCTAGATAGCTGTATATAAATAAATCAAGAGATAAAAGAAAGGAGAAAAATATATTAGTATAAGACTGTAGACAAAGTGTAGACGATGGAGAGAAGCGAAAAGGGTAAGAATTGTTTATTACATTGTTCATGTTAAGTCCTCTGACCTTGGTAAATATGGAGACTTAACGAGCTATGAAATACAAGAATTTATGCTACTTTCAGCAAACTCTAATAAGTAATTTTCAAAATGCTGAATTCGATTTTATTCAATATGAATGCTTTAACGTCATTAAACAGCTATGGTTTTTAGTGGTTTTGACATTTGCCGTACACGTAGTATTACTGCCTAGCCTGTAATTCATTTGCAATAAGCATGGCATACAGTATTAATCTTCCTTATTGATTCGTCTATTGTGAAGCATACGTTTTGTATCAGAGCTACTAAGCATTATATAACTTTACACTGTGGCTTTGGTGGATGTAGAAAAATATCCGTATATGAGTCAGTAGGGTGAACAACTGCTGAACCAGTTACATTCAAGGTTACATGGAGGAAACCTTTAAACATGCAGAAACTACTAACACTATCAAACTTCATTCTTCACGGCTTTAAGAGACTTTCAATATGCATATATTCACGCAAAAAATGAGGACATGGGGGAATTTCAACAACAGTTTGCATAAACTTTCGGAGAAATTATATATTGAAGATGAAGAAAACATGAATTCTTCAGACCTAAAAACTGACTGACTGGTTTCAATGTAGAACCACCTTGCACAATTAGTTGTGCAGCAGTTCAACTTGCCACACTCCCTCCATGTAGCACACACACAAAGCAAAACAACAGAGTAAAGACAGATTCAAAAGAGAAATGATAAACAGAAGTGTAAAGGAAAAAGAATAGAAGTATGGAATACCAATAGGATTTTATTGCATATGACAAATTACAAGGAATGAATACATCTGCGCCAGTCATCGAGAACAATTTTGAGCTATATCAACGATAAGTGTTTCCAGTCTTCATTGATTCTTACCATCCCGATGACTCCAACCAGCCACACAGTCTACACCTCCTCAAGTAGCTGACTGGTACAAACAAACTTATGGATTTCATTGACTGGTGAAGCCATGTTTTGGTTTGCTCACCACTGCGTCTTTTCTAACCTGACCCATCCTGTCATCTAACGCTGCCCATCGTCGAGGAAGGTGATGGCTAGACATGCGTAACACATGTCCTAACCATCTCTCTCAATCGATGTAACTTCACAATCTAGTCGATTTATTTCCCTCTCCCACCAACCTAACTACCTAGCACTCAACTGATGCCTCACCTCAATACTGCTCACTACATTATACCACCTGACACAAGATAGAACGTAGACACCTATGATCAAAGACAGTTAGCCTGTCTTTTCATATCTTCCACTTTCAATGGCCAAGTATCACTCACAACCAAAAAGGAGGGACAGAGCGAACTGGTGCTGAGTAGTACACACGTCCTTTGGTCGACAGCTAGCCAGATATCACGTCTACACCAGGGATGGTGTAGGTTAACTGGCATATACCAAACGAGCCTTCTGTATTCAGACATGAAGACTCGACTTCCTATTGCATATCAGATACTGATGAAAACATGACAAAATGAGGACAAAAAATATGTTAGATAATGTTAAAAGCAACAACAACAACAAAAAGTCTACTCACTATTTAGCTGAATCTGTTAACTGGTATTCACGACGACGATCATAACACTCTTTTATTCCAGGATCATCCCATAATGATTTAATGGCTACAACATGCTGAGGTTCCATAGTGGTGACAGTTTCATAGTCGATCTCACGAATTGCTTCGGCATACGACTGAAATCATTTTGAACAAAAAGTTAACATTTGCTTGTATGAATACTTAGTACGCGTTATATCATAATAGATGAGGGGAAAAAACGAAATTAGCCTATGAATCATTACGTGACTAACAATAAAAGACGTTAAAATTCGAATGACGGTGGGTAATGCGCAACATAAACAGATATTAAGCTAATGTCTCTTCCTATGAATAAGACTGCACATTACTTCTAGCTGCTGCAACACAGAATGAGCATTTTGCAGGTGATAAAACACCTTGAACATTACATATATACCAGTCAAGATAGCTGGGATATGAATGAATCCATAAATACTGACAACATAAAATATTTGAGATGTTAACAACAATTGAAAGTACTATCAGACAAATTTTATTTGACAAGGCAGATCTTATGTTATCATTTATATCTATTTTAGATTGGACACTAATTAATCCCTAACTAATGTGTCTAGTCCTATCTTTGGTGCGAAATGAATTCTATCAGTCACATTTGCAATGTGGCCACAATACCACTAGGTGGCTCACCATCACGGTGCACTGTGAATTGCTCATATTAGATCGTTGGAGGCAAACTTGACTAATAGAATTCAGTCTGCACCAAAGACAGAACTACACACACACATTACACTAGTTAGACTAGTGTTCAATCAAAAATAATATCCAATACAGTCCTACAGGAGGTCAATTGTGACTCTTATTGGTTTAGTGGTAACATCGCCTCTGGCTGCAGTACTGGTTGGTGACGCGGGTTCAAATCTCAGAAGCAGGGACATGAGTTCCTTCAAGGTTGCAGAGATACGCCTTGCTGACTGGTGAGTGCCAACTAGCACGAAACTTAGGTCAGAAATGGCTTCCCCTCCAACCATCTAATATCAAAAAACTCATTTATATCTACATATATTTCCATCTTACGAGTGATTTCTATAGGTGGTGAACTGAAGACATTAACATAGGAGGTAACTAGATGTACACTTGTATGACTCATAAATAAGGGGCGCAATAATTGGTTTTAGCATTTTTTTAATGCATAGTGTTTAAAACTTAATGATACGGATTTAACATTGAAGAATTTCGCTTTAAATCACCAGTACAACCTAATCAATAGTAATAAATAGATTTTTTATAGTATATCATATACAAAAATAATTGCATGATTTATCAGGCATCCTAACCTTGTTTGCTGGGTTTTCATATGGAATTTTCAGGCTTTCTACAGCACGAATCATTGTAAACATAGCCATGTAGATATTTTGATAGACAATTTTAATGAAAGTTCGTCTCTCGTCATCCGAATAACCAGCACCATGGATAATCCGCATTTGTTTAATGAAGGTACTTTTTCCAGACTCACCGGTACCTAATGAAAATAATTGTGGATGAAAGTTATGAAATTAGGTAATGTTTTAACAAGCTACGATTGAGCCATTCTACTACCATATAAAAGTTAATACAAATTCATGCTTGATTATCACTAAGTAACAGAATTTGTATTTATGATTTTATTATCTTCGGCATAATTCGATAATGACATTTTTGCTAATAATTATTGTGATGTTACATTGTAAGACGTGATGGGAAAATACACAGCATTACATTATTGGCTGAATGAACTTTAGGCTATGCTACTAAACACGAAGTGCTTAGTGGAGGATTAATGTGACGAGATTAAGCATATGTTAGTCCGTGATCAAGGTTAATTATTTATCGACACTCGCAGTGGATGAAATATTAGTCTAATAATCTTCCAGAATTATCGTAACCAGTTATAGTTTACAGTCCAGTGTACGGAGTTATAAAAATTGAGTTGCATCTTTAGATAGGTGTAGTCGAATAGGAAACCAACGGAAACACTCGTACGATAGTCACTACAGATAATCTCACAAATTCACACAGGATGTATTACAGACTGGGCCACTAACTGCGTAAAATCTAGTAAAATTATTTGGCTATTTAGGCCCCCATCACAATAGGAAAAATCAAAAGTTACCTGCTAAATGCAGTCATAAACCCTTTAGAACGATACACATTCAAAATCATATCAGTTCAACTTCCTACTTAGAGAAGCAGCAGAGCACATATGCTTTTTGGATGAAAGCGGGATATCATACCTGTGACAGAGGGCAAATTGACAAATGCCAAACAAGTCTTACACAACCATGCTGAGATCTTGTCAGTAATCAGTACAATAAAGTTTATGAAACTAATCAAAACTAGTTTAGAATTACCAGTCAATATTTAGGAGCTAAAATAGCATCGTTAAACTATTGCTTAGAGCACCCATAGGACTGTTTTTTACCATTGTGTACCTTCAGTCACATTATTAGGTCGCTAATGTACGTCAACCAAGATTGGCCAAGGAAGTTCTTTAAGACGGTGACCCACAACCATATTTACAACGGCGCGTTAAAGTCAGAACTCAATTAACTGATATCGACCCATGTGTCAGACTGTGTCTGGATGATAATAGTCAGCTTCCCAGGTTGGAATTGACGGAGTGAAGCTCGAATCTGAGGTGGCTTATTTGCAGGTATGGGGATAAAGCAAACGAACCACACTTTTAAGCAGGCATCCGACGTACAGATCTCATGAGATGTCACAGTAAAAGATCACAGGTGTTTCACTGAGCAACCTACAGGAAGATGTAATTAAAGACGACCCAATACAGTGGAAAAAGGACTTTCGCTTGACAGAGACTAAGAGATTTCAAGTTAGGGAATAAAACTCCTACTGTTTGTATATGCAGGATAAATACCAAGTCTACATGCAACGAAGTTGGACATCTGGCTGATCTTTCCTTGTAATTTTTGACTACTTCGACGAAGCCTTAATAAGGCGATGCTGAATAACGGGATTTGATGCCATAAGGTGATAGTACACAAGAATGTACACAAAATTTAAAAAACTGTATCTGGTCGCATAAGGCAGTGACGAGTTAAATGAGATAATAAGGAAACGCAAATTGTGGCTGCAGATATGAACCAACAGTAGTACATAGATAAAGACTGGCCTGCATACTGATTACAACAGTACTTGAAGTTCATCCAACAGATGATACTGTAAGTTTTCTTCAATTGGTTAACAACCTTAAGACAGGATTATTATTACACATGCGCACACTACCGTTTAGTGACACTAACAGGTTTTTTAAAAGCTTTTTTTGAAGGAAACAAATGAAAAGTCTGTCGAACCACTGACAATTGACGCGTAGAAACAAGCCAAATAATGGCCAGGCTACAAAGCAATCGACCACTGAACAGACTGCATGACGTCCAACAAAATACACACGGACTATCATCTAGGCATAAAAATAGTGAAATAAGAGCAAGATCTCCAGGGTCTTGATGCTTGCCTCGGTCACTAATGGATGGAAAACATCACTAAACACCCTTGAGCCACAGCGAAATACGCAGTATCACGATACAACACACTTCACCTGGTCCTTATTGCCGGTCGTTTTTCAGATAAATAAGCACGCATTATTTAGGGGAACGTCCGACAGGCCAACCAGAAATCTGGTGGCGGCAATATGTGCTTAACATGTGGAAAAATTTTTAAAATTACTTTGGTAGAAAAGCATTACGAAATTATGTTATGGCTAGTAATTTCAAAACTACTTCACATTATGCAATTAGTCCTGTGAATATATTAGGCTTCAAGCACCATGATATTTGTGAGACCAGTTACTACTTGGATCAGGTGGAGAACTAAAGTGCTAGGCAAAGCTGTAGAATCTCTATTATGAAGTCAGAAATTTTGTGATCAAATGACCACTTTAACTGAGAGCACAGCACAGTTCCTCACATGAATCAATACAACGCGGCTGAGCAAAAATTATACGTCTACTGCCACTTTGCCACTTTATAATTCGAACATTGACTCCATTTCCGAGCAGAGGTTGTGGGTGAGCGCACTGTTATTTCTTGACGCTATATAAGTACTCAACACTACTACCACATTCTTGGATGATACTAGTAGTGATTCTGGCAGCTATTTCTGCGGAACTCCGACATTATGAGGTTATGCCAACCTTCCAGGATACAAGATGACTGATTAGAATTCGGGACTGCACTTGTAGACACAACTGCAACTGTGAGCTAGGCACAAAAAGTTAGATACATAAGTTCTCACTTAACATGTAGCTATGCGCATTAAAGACTTACAAATGAATAAGAGATTCAGGAAAACAATATCTTCTAGACTACTCTCTTCGCGTAAAAACATAGTGTACACAAATGAAAAAAAGAGAACTACACGTTGAAAACTGAAACACGACTGCTGTGACTATGTACACTGAACCTCCGCAGAGAGAATTATAAAAGTCGCGTACAACTTTGAAGCACACTTCCCTACTCCATACTTTGAAAAGTAACCTACCTAGGAGGAGAAGTTTTAGTTCTCGACGTGCATCCTTTTTGTCACGTTTCAACTGCTTCTCAATCTCCTTATTAATGCGGTTTTGCTCTTTATATTCTTCGCTCCTGCAACAGAACATTGAGATTTTATGGAAGGTATGTGTTGCGTTGGGATAACGATTTCCAGCAGTAGCTTTTGAAGTAAAAACTTAGGCACTGCAAATTTGATTTAAAGCCCAATACACTCATCATAATCCACAACTCTTCACTAGCGCCATCTTCGTGGTCATAAAAGCCACCAGATCTCAGTAACTAAAACAACATTGGATCTTCAATCCTCAAGGTGGATGTTGTGAAAAAAATTTCGGAAACAGGTTGATAAAGTTTTGCTTATCGCAAATGAATAGCCTAAGTGAGTTGAACAACTTTCTGTTCAATCTGCATATGTTCTTTCTAGAAAAATTTGCTGCGACGTAGTCCCTTGAAATACAGGCCTGACGTTCGGAAACATTTCACCCAGTTAGGAAATGTCATTGAAGACTGGAAATTACCCTGGAGCATAGGCGAAAAATTTCACCCTCTCTAAGTTTGTTTTCAATATCGTGCTGAAGGAGGAGTGGCGAATTAGTTCTAGATCGCCGTATATTAAACCTAAATAGGTTGCTCAAATCTCGGTTAAGCAGAATGTGAGTGAAATCTGGACCCTCAAATAGTGTGGTAACAGTCGGAGGCCCTGCTGCAAACAAGATGGATGGGAAGAATAATTCGGATACAGAGAATTGTATTCCGAATGTTTCAGGTGTCCTTCATGTGCCATGAGTATATATCCTGGAAAACTACTGGTTTTTGTCTTTTTTGTCAGGAGGCATATATCACCGTAGTCGGTTCTTGTGTAGTGTCTACGCCTCTTTTCCAAGTGTCATCATGTCTGATATAACGACGTCAATCAATAAACAGTAACCCCATCTACTTATTTTCACTTACCTGCGTTTGCAATCTTTAGCTAACGCAGGTATTTCAACTCTGGAAGATTTTGTGGTGATTGCAATGTACTAAGGTGTCATGTGTGGCTCTTTTCTTTCCCTCCACGGATGCATGAAAGTTTGTCGAACAGCTAAGAACCAGGCTTAAATATATTTGGATAACATCAACATATCTCATCACACTTACATGAGCTCTGGTTGTGAACACATACATTTTTTAGTGGTAACTCTGACAACACTAGACTCTAGAACCAATCACCAACCATAAAACTTAATTTCACACTGGAAGTATAGCACAGTGCTTCTGATGTAGTGTGGGATCTCTACAGCAGCATGCAATGGCCACTGAGACCTAGTTAACCATTAGGGATTCCAGGAAGTCGAAACGAGTAACCGAGTAGTAACTACAACTTCCTTATGATTTGTAAGGCTCACTCTATATTCTGAATGATGAATGCTCTTCCGTGAGTTTGACTAGATTTCCGATTTTAACTGCCCACTACTGTCCTTTCGAAAATAAAGGTTTAGAAATCACAATTCGTCTTCTGCAACAATATGAGCTGTCGGTCGATCATTTGGTTAATTATTTCGATAGAAAACTCGGTTTATAAGTTGGCGAGTCCATTTCAACTTATATTTAGCTTTCTTTTTTGTCACAGTTGACTATGATCTATGTATTTCTTGTTTTCGGATTTTTTTACTTGTTCCTATATTTAATTTCAATCTCCTTGTTCACTACAGTGGGTCAGTTGGTAGGCATGGAAACCAACTTAAGAACAACATCTGCAGAGGTAATTTCCTAAGTAACTACAAGAACCAAATTTCCCGAATTTGCTCGGCATGACGCGAAACTATGGTCTGCTCAACCAGAAAACTGCTTTTACGGGCACATGATGAAGTTTATAACATCAGGTGCCGACACCTATGTTCTCATTTGCCCTATGAGATTAGCAAGGAGGTGTGAAGACTTCGCATTCCAACCAGGCAACCATAAACAATGCCTAGGCGTGCAGTGATAAAACGCCATTGCATCGTGAAACCAAGTTACGAAACGGTTGCTTCCACGAGTAACATGAGAGATGCATCCCCATCGCAGTTCTTACTCGACGTGCGACAGATTGTAGGCGACATTAGGGTGGTGGAAGCTGTACTAGAACAAGATTTGATGCAAGCCCCTCCGTAGTATGCGCAACAGGCACAGGACACCTGGGACTCCCACTCCTCTCTTGGAAACTCACGAAGCACCGCCAACCTAATATTGGAGGTGATTACTGAGAGAAGGTCGAGTGAACTATATGAGTATGGACAAAGACCTAAAAATCTCGGAACTTGTGGTTGATATTTGGTCACTAATGTAACAACCGGCACAAATACAACTAACAGGGCAGACGAGGTAGGTAGCTCAGCAGAGCACGGTTCCGGTCAAAAACCTGTCTCTCACCAACTGGATCATTTGGGTAATTATTTTGATGGAACTGTCGGCTGCTCTAGTAATGAATTGGAAGATTCAAGTGACTTATAAATTGAGTGAATTACTGATATATCCCTAGTGAAATCGTACTGTTTTGACAGTTTCTTTGACTTACTATTGCATGCCCTCGGAATGTACTCAGCGTGGTGTTTGGGTGGTTTTGAAATCTCCCCACAAGAAAGGGATGTCTCAGTCTCCGGGGTGTCTTTAATAATACATTTGTCCCATTGAGAGCTAGGAATTTTACCCAGTCTGTTTGCTTTCGACAAACTCATTTCATGTCCAGTGAACCGTTGTTGTTTCCTGGATTAAATGAAGGAAAAGACATTGAGCAGAGTACCATTTCATGGCCTCAACTGGAAGATCTGTCAGCAGCACTCCTGGAAACGGGGCATGTCGTGACAGAAAGCAAGGTCAAACATATTTTCCCCATGGACAGGAACGAAGTTACCTACACAAGGGTCTTTTCCGGGATCTTTGTGTGAAAACTGGTTCGAGCAGGACGTCCAACCATCGACGTTGCAAGAGGATGACGTAGTTCTTGATGCCAGAAGTCGTACAAGGATGCGAGACTAGTTGAAGTTTTACTGTGGGGTCCCATATGTAGAGAAGGTGATACTTCGGAATGGAGTGTGAGTCATCCGGTGCAAGATTAGAAGGTCTATGCATCAACTTCTAATTCAGTATACCACTAGGCATGCTCTAACCTCTTCTATCACCAGAAAAATGTGGCAGAGTAAGTTGTTTTCGAACATTTGGGAGCCGATCAATCAGAATATGGAGCATACTGGAAAGCATTACCTATATTTGTGCCTTGAACCGGTTTCTTGGCATTGTATGAGGGTCTGTTGATGCGCTTGTTCTCAGTATGCTTATTGAATACGAATTACTCCTCACCATTGTCAGCCAGAATCCTATGGAATTTGTTCACCGTAGTGTGATTGCGTTTAGTCAAATCTTTCTTTGGGTCACAAACAACGTTGCCTACTATCGAAATACCTCTTCGCACAGACTGGATAACAGGACATTGATGTCTGAATGGTCTTCTAGTTGCATTAGCAAGCATGCGGGTTGTGGGGTTTACCGAATGCGATTGTTTATACTAGCTGGTGATTCGGGTACACGACCAGCTTACTGCAATTTTAATCCCAGAGAGGTGACAAAAATTATAGTTGCACAGGTATACGCGCTCAAAATGTTTTGCCCTTTGCTGTTGTAATATACTTAAAACTGCTGTTTAATCTCAAATTCTCTTGAAATCTAGTAAAATAACTAACATCAGGATATTAAATAGACCTGGGAACAATAAAGATTTGACCTGAAAATGCAGCTGTCATTATTGTGACTCAGCCAGCACAGAGAAACAAAACGGGTCACTGAAATCGAAATGGCCGGGGTCCAATTGAATTGAGGACTTTCCTCGATATCCCACATTATCATCAGACGACGAAACTGAAAGGATCACAACGCCGATTGACTGTAATCTGTAAGGAGTGCATTCAGTGACTGAGAAAAATTCTAGTGAAACTAATTAACCTTGCTATGTGAAGACTCCCTCAGGCTGGACACTTTGTGGACAAGATATAATGACATCCAAGGAGAGACTGGTATTGTGAACAGTAATTTAACTGCAGATAAATGGAGACTAAGTTTGAAAATTTTTATAATGTGTTCGATGACTCTAGCAATCATTCGCCCGTGTCTATCAAAGATTATAAAGCTCTCAGCGTAATGTCTGAACCGATGCAATTAGTTGATGGGCATTATTGAGTGACTTTATTGAGTATCCCTGATAACTGTACAGTCGTAATCCATCGCTATGGTGCTTTAATGACAGGTGTTATTTTTTACATGCTTTATAGATGAAATTTTGTATCAAGAGAATTTTATGACGTACATAATGTCGGCGACATAATGTACTTGGACCGCGATACACTTGTCACGCTTGTATCAGGAATTGTTGCTTGATACTCGTATATGCACAACATAACGGGTTAGATAAGACAGCAAGTTCAAAATTTAAACGTACATTTTTGAATTTTCACGGAAACATGCTAGTATATACGGCCTATTTAATGATTTTTTATTGTCTTAATCGATATGACAGTTGTTGATATACATAAAGTAATTTCATTAAGACAAGTTTTCATTTACTCAGCACAACCTGCTGTACATTTTAAGACACAAATCATAGGCATATAAAAACATTGTGTAGCACTTTTATGAACTTGTTCTTCAGGTGGCATTTATTTTGGGGAGAGATTTATTTACCGTGATACTCTGATTTCAAAAACTTAACTTAGGTTCATACGTGGAAGAAGGTTATTAGCTTAGTTGGAATAAGGACAAATTGTTCGGAAGTTAAGGAAGATTTTATTCCCCAGTTTATTCGTGCAAACACACCTGCACGTCTAGGTGCTCCGTAGCTGCAAATGAGGCAAGAGATTACGAATACCCTTCCTCCCTTCAGCATAAGGGAATTAATAAAACAGGAATTACCTCACAATGTCCTCTACATTAAGTTCAGTAAAAACCAATAGAAGTTTCTCCACTTCAGCAGTATGTGAGTGAGGTTATAAGATGTGTATGCCCCTATAGTAACACATTTGCCATGCAGACCTCATACTGAAATCAAAAGATTATATATTTCACCAAATATTATGCACTTCCTGTATGGATTTCATGTTCATCAAGTGGTCATTTAACAATTGCTGAATGTTGCTATCAAGCTAAAATGATATCTCCTAATTCAGAGAATGGTTGTGACTTTTATTTGCAGTTTACAATTTTATTCAATTTACACAACTACAATACCCACTTCTCACTTTATTGGGGTAACATCAACTAGGTTTTTTAAAAAGCACTACGTCATTTCGTGAATTTCATGAATTCTACTGGTTGAGCTCCATTCACTTAATGCTGAAACTAAACTGTGGGAGGACTCATATTTCCAAGAAGGATCTGATACATTGATAATTTCTACACCTGTCATCCTTGCTTTAGCTAAATTTCATTATAAATATATTAATAAATTTGTCTGTCAATGTCTTTAGGGACTTTTCTGGGAACAGTCTCCTCAACTTAGAGTTTGCTGATGATACTGTTAGCTTAGTTTATGAGAAGTGATTACTGAAGCTGGGAGATATGAAGAGAATACCGGCGTCTGTGCCCTATCTCCTGAGTTAAGTAGTAAAACATGGTGAGTAACATAAAGGTTAAGCGTATAGTGTTAGGTAGAGATGTGAATCCACACAGTTGTCAATGTCACAGATGCGATCACTCTGGTAATCTTACATATTCAGTCAATCCTTATGTTTCTTCCTTGCCACTATCAGTTCTGCCTCACAGTTTTGCTCATTAGGGTTCCATTTAATTACTTTTTCAACCACTTTCGTGTGGCACATAGATTGTGGAACTTAAACAGGTGCACTTGTGTGCACACACTGCAGTACTGTTAACCAAATGTTAAAATTTTGTTGGTTCTGTGCTAATATCTTCTTATAATATGTGTAGACAGGTTACTTTGCAATGTCAAATGCTCACTATATAAAAGACTGCCATGATAATTTAGTACAATAAGTCCTGACAGCCGACCTTACCTTCAGTTCATACCACCTACATTGAACTCTAACTTTAGTGTTCTGCTGAATCTTGCTCCAATATTCCCAAAACCTATTCTTTTTACTCTTTAAGGTTTTATTACCTTATAAACTAATCTGTTCATTAAACGCATGTACATATGTATAATATGTTCATAAATCTGTATGTGGAGATCTATTGGAAGCACTCACTAAGAAAGCTAGGGAAATGGAATGTGAGGTACGAATGTGTCTGGTGCCGAGCAATATATTTACTGTAGCCATAACAATCAGAGCCTAACATCATAAAAGGAGGGAGGGTGGGGCATGCTGATCAGTAGATATGGTGGGGGTCACTAAGGTGAATTGACGCACTCTGCAGGAACAGCAATATGCAATTTGACGGCTCGAGATTTTTATGAGGGCATGAATTTTTACCTTGAAAAAGATCGCCTGGACAGATCATGCTTCTACCTTTAAACATATACCATTCGGTCAGTCTATTGCTGAGATGCGACCACGTGGGCTCTGCACAAATTTATGGGGCATCTTATAAATTAACATGCTTTCCTTTATCGTATCTTCGAATATCACTTAACAATGTCTCATCTCATTAATTTTCTAATAACGTCTTCCCTTGCTCCTAATTATATTCCACTAAACCTAACATTTGATAGCTCTTTATGAATTTGATTCGACTTATTTTATTCCTATTCTCTATAGGGTACGTTATATTTAGATAATATAACAGTATTTCACACACTTTTGAGAAAATTTTATAATCTTTACCTGCATAATGGTCAAAGTTATTAAACGAGTTAGTACTGTTAAGAGAGTACTGTTAAGACATCAGTCCTGACGATGGATTTGCACTAAGATCAATTGATACACCGAGAGTTTTAGTGCCAAACTTAACGGAAGAACTAATTGATAACGTAGCGAGTTATACTAGTGATCTAAAGATCCTTCAGAAATCCATAACAGACCTGCAGGATAAGTTTGAAAGTATTACTCCTTTCCTCCAACTTTGTGATCCATCACAAGAGATTTCCTTAGATTCACTCCTCAAATCTGAGCACCTGCTAGACTTTTTGACTGCAGAGGCTGTAAAGAGGGTCATGTCCTCATACAATGTTTTAGGATATAATATACCAGACAATGTACCTATTGTCAAACTTAAAGCAATCTGTCTACAGGCATGCAACATTTCAGTATCTGAATGCCAGGTTCTGCGTCTTCGTAAGAAATCCGCAAACCACCCATGTCCTGTACTGTTCAAATTTAAGTCTGTTGATCTAGCTAAGAAATTTTTGGAGTCTGGCAAAACTCTTAGCTCCTCAACACCCTACACCAAAATCAGGATTGTACCTGATTTAACTTCTTGCCAAAGACGTTGCCGCGCAGGTAAACTGAATGAAGACAGCCCCAATAAGACAACCGAAGTTAATACTTCCCTCGTTGTATTGCCTTATGACCAAGAGCACCAGACAATATCGCATACACAAACTAAGAGTAGTCAAGCAACTGTTGAAGACTTAGCTCTAAATACGGAAATTTCAGACATAGAAATGTTAACAGATCACAGTATTGACGTGCAACCCTTGCACACTGGCACTTATGCCAAACCCTCGAAAAAGTCTAAGCTGAATTCAGTTGTACACTTTGAATCTCTCGGGAAGTCATATACCGCACAACCTCTTAGCCCGGCAACTGTGAAGCAGCAATCACATGTGGCCACCCAGGTAGGCGTAAATACAAGGCGATATGATAAGCGTCCTATTTCCGTTAGGAACACCAAAAGAACTGTTGATACTATTCAACAGAAATCCAGTTTATTGGGAAATCCTAATGATCACCAGCAGCCCAAATTACACAAGCCGAATAATACGGAAAAAGCTAAACCGAACGTTAGACCCAGAACACTAAAGCCCATAATTACGAAAGCTTCGAATGGGTCACTGGCTCATTCTACTGGTGGACAATCATCTAAACTTAGTCATGTTCCTGAAGTTAGACGTAATTCACATACCGTAGGAGCTTACTCATTTCCGACTTCTACTACTAGTCCTATGATAAGAAAAAATAATCGTCACATTTCTCACCAAACACTTCGAAAACACGAAGTTGCTCAGCCCCTCACGAATGCACTCTCAACCATGATGTACAGGAAACACCAGTTTGAGAATACAGACGTTAGTCCAAAAACACGTATAGCGCCCTGTCATAATTCTCATGCATTCAGTAGGAGTCACATGCCAATTTCAACACAATGCTCATCATGGCCTAGGAAGTTCTCTAACCAGACACAAGGATCTAAGTCATATGCACACAACAACACGCCGACCACCCATTTCGGTTATAACTATGCAGACTACATGACTCTAGCCAACCCATATGACCAAAATTTTCTCCAGCGACAACTGGCAGAAACGCCTGGGATCATGCACATAGCACATATGATGTCAGACCAATTCCTTGCTGGTATAGCAAACACCTTACAACAGGGAAACTGCTTCTTCCCCGACAGATAGCAAACACTTTATACACACCTAATACCAATAGTAATACCTTAGATTATCATACTAGTATCTCCCATAGCACGCAATATCTAAACGACCAACCACTCACGAGTGACATCTCACAACCCATCCCTAAGTATCAAACTAAAGAAAACGTCTCTAGTGATCAAAATGTTGCAATTAATGAATCCAATAACGACTGCACATATTCAGCTGATAACCATAGAGCATTTTATTATGATATTGCCCATACACTAAAACCACTTAGTCAAAGTCTATCAGTCATCCTCATAAACGCTAGATCAGTTCTTAACAAACATTTAGCATTATGTACGTTAGCCTCTATATGCAATCCGTCGCTGATCATGATCACTGAAGCCTGGTGCTCAAGTGATATTACGGATGATAGCTTATCAATTGATAAGTACAATCTTTTTCGAGGGGATAGGGAAACAGGTCGTGGGGGTGGAACACTCATATACGTTAAACAACCCATTTGTGCAACGCATTTTAGTCACCCTATTCTGTCACAACTTAATGATTCGGTGTGGGTCGAAATAAAAGTTCTCAGAAGTAAACCTATCCTTATAGGGTGTGTATACCGACCGCCATCATCCAACCGCGAATACGATAACGTACTCAGCAACGTATTTAGTGTTGCATCCAATCTTCCCTTCAGTTATAATATAATTGGAGGTGACTTCAATTTGCCTGATATATCATGGCGTACACTTCGTGGACCCTCGAGGTATGATAATCTTCTTAATTCCATCATTACAGGAGGATGGACGCAACACATAAATGTACCCACTAGGTCCGATAACATCCTTGATCTTATATTCACGATCAACGTAGCACCATCTACAATTCATGTGGGACATGAATTCCCAGGTAGTGATCATAAAATAGTTGCATGTTCGTTTAATATTTCTCCAGAAACTATACACAGAAACAAAGTTATTCCGACACCTATAAGACTATACACGCAGGTTGACTGGGACTTGTATCAGGACTTGATTAGATACTCTAATTGGGATTCCTACTTTACCAATGACTCCTTAGAGGAAGTCCTTAAAAACTTCTATGACAATATACAGTCGGTTAATGATGTCATAGCGCCTGTGAAACTGATTAAATTCAAAATTCCTCAAGGTGATTTTATTCCAATATCATTAAGAAGAAGTATGCGGAAGCATTCATTAAGTTACTACAGACATGACGACTTATCGTCGTTAATAGCTATCAAAACAATCCTCATTAGAATCCATGAGTTAAAAAATCTAAGTCTTAGAAATAAAGAGACGCGGGCAATTCAGTCGCCACATAACACTGGAGAAATAGCCAAACTCTTCAAAAGTAGGTTAACTAACTCCAAATCAACATATCCAAAAATAATACACCTAGGTGGCATTACTCACGAAAGTGATGAGGATATATGTGAGGTGTTTAGCACGCACTTTGCCAAATTGTACACTCTAGAAAACGACCAGGATATAGATTTCCCTCGTAAAACAGAAAAGTGTTTAAGCGATGTAGTCTTTAACGCCCAAGAAATCGATAAAGCTACCACAACTCTTAAGCTTACTAATACTCCCGGCCCAGATGGAATGTCTTCTGTCCTCTTAAAAAAGGGTGGAAATGACATGAATCTACTTCTTCTCAAGATATTTTCAACTTCGATAAGGAGTGGAACATATCCAAATAGCTGGAAGAAATCTTACGTTGTACCCATTCACAAAACCGGGCCTATAGCGGACATAGATAATTACCGCCCCATCAACATTACTTCCGTAGTTTCACGTGTGATGGAAAAGATTATAAAGAAGCAAATTGTTCAGTTTTTGCTCTCGAATGACTTAATATCCGCCTTCCAATACGGTTTCCTAAATAGAAGATCGTGCATTACTTGCCAATTAGATTATTTCGACCACATTACTGAGTGTGTAGACAAAGGTCGTTCAGCAGCAACATTATTTCTAGACGTTAGGAAAGCTTTTGACAAGGTCCCACATAAGAGACTCATATTGAAACTCCTATCTTATGGAATAAGTGGAAGGCTACTTGAGTGGATAACTTCTTTTCTTACAGGAAGAGAACAGTTAGTTAAAGTCAACCATCACTTATCAACATCCAAACCGATAACCAGCGGCGTGATACAAGGTAGTGTTCTTGGCCCTACCCTATTCATTGTATTCATAAATGATATTGTTTCTATGATCAAGTATGGCAAGCCATACCTCTTTGCAGACGACCTCAAAGTTGTCTATGATTTCGACTATAATGATATGAATATTGTTAGTAAAATCCAAGAAGACCTAAATAGTCTATGTAATTGGAGTGAAAAGTGGCAGTTAATGTTCAATCCAGCTAAATCTGGGATAACATACTTCGGACGTTGGAAACCTAGCATGTGTCTATACATGTACGGTGACCTTGTCTCAAACACGAACACAGTCACAGATCTCGGGGTAACATACTCAGATCTTACCTTTACTGAACATGCAAATAAGGTGGTATCTGATTGTAAACGTCTAACCGGCTTTGTGCTACGCAACTTTTACACCCCAGAAGCCAGATTAGCCATATATAAGATATGCATTCGCCCCAAACTTGAATACTGTGCCCACTTATACAGTAGCTTTAAATCAGCAGACAGAAAAAAGGTTGAAAGTGTCCAAAGATTCCTCACGAAACGCATATTAGGTTATGATCAGCAAATAGAATACCTTGACAGATGTATTCGACTGGACTTAGAACCCTTATGGTTAAGGAGAGTGAAGTGCAATTTATTTCTCTTATTCAAAGTTATAAGAAAGCACTGTAACAGTAACTCGTCTATAACCTGGGCTAATCCTAAATCGTATGGACTACGCAACCATAACTGCCTTCTCAAGGTTAACACCCATAAGCTCACCACTAGAGCTAACTTCTTCACCATTAAATATTGCAAACTTTGGAACCAACTACCCTCTGAGATTAGATCCTGTGAAAGGCCTGACAGTTTCAAAAGGAGCCTAGAAAAACATATTAACATGTCCACCCTAGCCCTTCTAAATGATCTCAACTGCTGGTAGAGTGGTGAAACCATGACATTTCAATATTTAACTACAGACAGTACACTAGTTCCTAGACTAACCTAATAATACTTAGTAATTATGCATGTTCAATACTTGAAATTAGATTATCATTAAAATACTTAAAATGATTACTTACGCAGCAAATGTTCTCTTAGTTTATCACTCTTATTTCCCTTATAACATTCAGTTTTTGAGCCTAATGTATTCTTTGATAATACGAATTATAACACTGATTACACTCTTATTATACATAAATTGATTTACTTTACGGCTACCTGTAAGACTCACTAACTTTCTGTAGTATTGTTAACCAAATGCTGAAATTTTGTTGGTTCTGCTAATATCTTTTTATAATATATGTAGACAGGTTACTTTGCAATGTCAAATGTTTACTATATATAAAACTGTCATGATAATTTAGTACACTTGGTCCTGCCAACCGACCTTACCTTCAGTTCATACTACCTATATTGAACCCTAACTATATTGTTCTGCTGAATCTTGCTCCACTATTCACAAAACCTATTCTTGTTATTCTTCAAGGTTTTTGACTTCTTATAAAGTAATCTGTTCATTAGGACGCATGCATACATATATAATATGTTCATAAAGATGTACGCGGGGACCTATTGGAAGCACTCATTAAGAAAGCTAGGGAGATGGAATATGGGGTACGAACATGTCTGGTACCAAGCAATATATTTGCGGTAACCATAATAATCATAGTCTCAGAGCCTAACATCAAAAAAGGTGGGAGGGTGGAGTTAGCTGATCAGTAGATATGGTGGGGGTCACTAAGGTGAATCGTCCCATTCTGCAGGAACAGCATTAAAAAATTTGAAGGCTCGAGATATTTCTGATTTTTATGAGGGCTTAAATCTTTATCTTGAAAAAGATAACAATGAACGCCTTGACAGATCATGCTTCTACCTTTAAATATATACCATTCACCCAGCCTATTGTTGAGATGCGACCATGTGGGATCTGCTCAGATTTATGGGGCATCTTATAAATTAACTTGCTGTCTATCGTCAGATCTTTTCATACCACTCCACAATGTCTTATCTCATTTATTTTCTGACAACGTCTTTACTTGATCCTCATTTTACTCCATTAAACTTAACATCTTATAGCTCTTCATTACTTATTATACTCCTACTCTCTGAAGGGTACGGTTGTGCACTAAATGCACAAAAAGGTATAAAATAAAAACAACTGGCATGAGGATAATTGTATTAAAACCAAAAGTGGATATCATGATAGTTTGTGATATATCTGTAGCATTATACATTGCGAATGAATGTTGTTACCCTAGGGTGTTTCCTTTATTAATGCATTTATTAATGATACTTGCACTTACCTATTTCATTACAATTTAATGATTCACCTCAGCACTTTAATTTTTCTAAAACAGATTCCAATCCCTTGTAAAAGGTGTACTTACCTCAATATTGGTTGGTTATCGTATGCCTACAACCACGGGATGAAAACGGAACGAAGTCGATTTTCCCGCTCAACTTGGAGGACAACTGTACAATTCAATAACTATACGGCCTAATTCAGAAAATGAGTGTATTATATGTATCGAATATTTAACAGTTGAAATACGATTAACTTGTAGACAATCTACGATTTGATATTATATCATACTTGATCGTGCCTGTAAAAATGGCATGCATTTTCATGTAAATTTGTAAATTTATATGAAATACATTATTATTATCATTATTAAATACACAAAAAGGTATGAAATAAAAACAACCGGCTTAAGGATAATTGTATTGATACCAAAAGTGGACATCATGATAGTAAGACCTATATGGGTGGCATTATACATTGCAAATGAACTTTGTCAGCCTAGGGATTATAGTCTACCATTGTATTTCCAACCAACAACAACAACAGCAGCAACATCCAGCGCCAATCACCATCAACGGGAGGGATTTGAAAGAGGTTACTTCTTTCACTTATCTAGGGAGCATTGTCTCAACTACAGGAGGAACGGACGAGGATGTCAAATCGAGAATCGGGAAGGCGAGAAACACATTCATCAACCTGAAACCAATCTGGAAATCTTCGTCAATCCTCAGCATCAACAACAAAATTCGGATTCTCAATACAAACGTCAAGTCAGTCAGTTCTTCTATACGGATCAGAAACTTGGCCGGTGTGTCACAAAGAATATTTCCAACAGCCTGTTGCTGACCTTTATCAACAACTGTCTTCGTTCTATACTCAAGATCAGATGGCCGGAAAGAATCACCAACAAGAAACTGTGGGAACAAACAAAACAAGAATCAATCGCTCAACAAATATGCAGGAGAAAGTGGAGATGGATTGGACACTCGCTGAGGAGGCCGTTGGGTGACATCGCGTGTCAGGCCATCACTCGAGTGGAACCCGAAAGGGAAGCGGCGAGTGGGACGTCCAAGAGTGACATGGAGGAGATAGTGTGAAGAGGAGCTGAAACAGTATGGACTAACGTGGATGCAGGTGAAAAGTACAGCAGAAGACAGAAACAAGTGGAGGCGTGCAGTTGAAGCTCTATGTTCCACTGGGAACCCAAGGGAAAAATAATAATAATAAAGATGCGAGTGAACGGAAAACTGCTGACTGTGGACAAGCTGTCTCTTAAGGATACTGGTGAAGCAAAGCTGCAGATACTTAAATTGGTAACGTTTCCCATCCAGTTGAAAGCGTTGGGGTTCAATGCAATTGTGAAAATAGTACAGGTAGTCATGATAAAAGAAGGGTTGACATGAACATCAAGTTATTGCATCGCCCACACTCGCCCAACACAGTCATGAGAAGAGACGTTGTTCACAGAAGTTGGATGGAGAGATTCAGAGATCTCGATATATGCTATGTGTGGAGGGGACTTGGCACTGCACCACGTTTTCAGATAGTAACACAGTTACCAGGGCATTGGTTAGATGATCACCATTCAATTGTGTTGGTAGTGACTATTTGAACCATTTAGTGCAGAGAAAGGGAGAGTGACTGAGAAGCTTTATGACTGTTGTATAACTTGCTTTTCTGTAAGAGCAGTTCTCACAGAAATGGCACACACCTAAGATAAAGACTGCTTTCCGCATACATCTTACAGGTTTCCTGCAAGAATAGGGTGTCTGGGGACAAATCTAGTGATAATGACTCACATTTCAAGGGGTTCGTTGCTAGCTTTTAGGAGTTCGAACAGGTTTACGGCCACGGATGACCTTCTCAAAACAGGATATGCATAGCACTGACAGCTAGCCAGTGAAAAGTTTAGGAACATAACATTAGATATGTCAGAGAGAGAGAAACACGCAGCTCAATTAGCGGTACGAATTTGCTGCAAAGAATATGTTTTTTCACAAAATAAATCGACTTACTACTGACCACCGCGTTTTAGTTACCTCACAACATGTCTTTGAATTCCTAAGATGACGGCATAGCTCTTAACTCTTAAGAAACTGCTGGATTACCTCATGTGAGACAATGTGAAACCGTTCAAAAGATGCAGTACGTTTGCATTTACACGAGATATTCTTTGTTCAGATGCAAGTGTCTGTCCTTCAGCTTCCAAAGCAGTTGTTTGATGTAGACCACAGACAAATCAAAACAAAAATCTGATAGTCCAAAATACGAGATAGATTTCAAGAACAGAAATAAGGGGTGGTGGCTGCTGCTTGGCTAGCTAGGGTATGTACACGAACCACCGAGTGCAACAAGATAGCATGCCAAATACTATAGACACTTGACCTCGTTCCTCTAGCTTAGCCAGGCAACTTCCAAGGAGAAGGTCCAGGGCGTTGATAAGGCATATCCCCTGTTTGAAGTTGCGCCTCCAGCTTTACCTTGAGGACATTTGCGCGGTCTAGTTGATTTCACTTTGGCTGATTTGTTTCGTTTGATCTAGGTAGCTGCATTTGACGTGATTCTGGTTTCTGTTTGGCTTGAACTGTATTGATTTTGTTAAGAATAGTCGTCAAAAGCTGCCTCTAGGCCTGAAGGTAGTTATGGTGCAGGAGGATGCTTGAGAATGTGTTTCATGTGAAAATTATAGGGTGCACCTAAAATCCTCCTGTTTGTGGCGTCTCAATGATTTCTGTAGAGCTTCGTTTCAACACTTGTGTCCATATTTGTCGTTCACGAGTGTTCCAGTAAATGTTTATGGCTATAATCAGTTACATACAGTTGCACTAAGAACTCAATGCAACTCGGTGCACAATAGTATATACACAAATAAACTGAAAAATAACGCCCTCCTTAACTTCTGAACAAATTTTCTTTATTACAGGATAATAACTTTCTTTCACGTATGAGCCTGAGATATGTCTATGAAATCACAATATTATATCAGTTAAATCTCGCCCCGAAACCAAGGCCACTTGAAACCAATAGCAACATTGAGACAAACGTCATTGAGGGGATATGCAATAAAGTCGCTCCGATAATAATACAAGCAAGGAAACATTTTCCTTTAAGCTTAAGTATGGTTTATTGTCAAATTCTTCAATAAACACAATATGGTTGCTCCTGCAACATTAAGTAGAGTTATATGAACCTAATGGAGAGATCCAACTAGTTACGCTTCATTGAAGACATGAAGCAAATCATCATTATCAAGAAGGGAGTGAATTTTACACGCTCTTATTTAGTTTTGGCTTTTGTTGTGTTATACGCTCCAAAAGTCTACAGATTAACTTTAAATCAGTTTATTCTGATCAAAGTTAGTTTACTTTTCAGATCTGAGTCTATTTAAATTATAGGAAATTGTGTCTTATAACATAATAGTTACATATATTTTTGTGCACTCATTGATTTTTATCGCTGATTTATAAAGGTGTATATACATCTAAGTTATATTTAAATTTCTTCGCCAGTCCGTTCTAGACAGTATGCCCATCAGAAAAACCGCTGCGGAAGGGTTATGTGCCAATTCCCAGTGGATGAGGGAATGCAGTGTGATAACTGCAAGAGATGGTTTCACAGTATGTGCACAAACCTAACTCATGCAGCATACAAACGCTGCTGCAAACCTCTAGCAAACTGGTTGTGCAATGACTGCTGTAGTACTACCAAACTCCGTGTTACAGAAGCCACTGCCACTCTTAGCGGGGCTTTAAAGCTCATGGACTGCAAGGGTCTTCAATCATAGGAGAAGACTGACTACTTCTCAGACACCGAAGATGCGACTAGCGTCATCGACAAAACAGTACTTGTTCCTAATGAGTCTTTGTCAATGACTGAGTGCCCTTCACCACAGAAGAGCACTCACCACATTCTAGACACCCAGGCTGCCCCCACGATACTGGATAAGCCCTCCAGTGACAGTAACGGAAAGACTGCAATAAAGAGGAGGCGTACCAGGGGTCGTAAACCTGCAACTCAAGTTACCCAGGTACTAGTGGATCAAGCCTCATCCACACCGGTGAGTAGCAGGCAGATAAATCCTGCTACGACTAGTGAGGAGAACGCCAATGAATGGCGTAACGTAGTCTCTCGCAAAAAGCGAGATAAGGACAATACATTGGCCACAGTGCCCACGAAGAACAGAAAGACATTCACGCCGCAGAGCAAGAAAGCCACGGCAAGCAAACCTGATCTCTCTGACAGGTCGCTCATTCTCCACAAAGTGGAAGAGTCACTGGCCCCCGAACCCAAGACTAGATTTGAGCATGACCTTAACTTGGTTAAGCCCCTTTTAGACAAGCTACTGCCACAAACAGTATCAGGCATTACTATACAAAGCGTATATAGAATAGGCCAAAAGCCTGACCCTACAGTAAGTCAGCCTGTACGTCTCCTCAAAGTCGTACTAAACCCTAAAGTAGAGAGGGATGCTATTCTAAGCAACTCTCATATACTTAAAGGATCAGGCATATATGTCCGCGCCTACTTAAGCCTGGCAGACCGTGTCAAAAGACAGTCTGCGGCCCTAGAATTAAGCGAACGACGCCGAAATGGCGAGAAGAACCTTAAGATTAAGGGTTCTCGGGTTGTTCAAGTTCGCAGTTTTATGATCCCGAAACCTCTGTGGGTAGGCCGGGGAAGCACCAAACTGAATTAACAGTTTGCTACACAAACGCCCGCAGCCTTTTAAATAAACCGACTGAGCTGGTTAACATGATAGACTCCGAAAACCCGGATGTAATTATTATCACAGAGACATGGCTCACACCCGATGTCACTGACAGCGAAGTTAACTTGCCAAACTTCGAACTGCATAGGGTGGACCGACTAAACCGCAAAGGAGGTGGCGTAGTCATCTACCTCAAGAAATGCTTAACTGTGAGTAGTATCGAAGCACTCGCTCACGAAAGTGAGTCGTGCGAAATTCTACGCTGCATACTTAAATGCATAGGCCAAGACATTGACCTCATTGCTATGTACCGCAGTTCTGACTGCAGTGCAGATGACTTCCTGATAGAGAAGCTAGGCTCCTGGACCTCGAAATGTCGAAGTCTCGTAGTTGGCGACTTCAATGCCCCAACAGTTGACTGGACGAGCCTAACAACTCCATCCTCAGTCAACTCCTTTGATTATAAACTGCTGGAATCTAGTATATCGTTAGCTCTAGTCCAACATATCATCAAGCCCACGCGCTATGACTCACAGCACTCCTCCTCAACTCTGGACCTAGTGTTCTCCCATGGTGAGGATGTAGACCTCATACAACATCTTCCTCCTTTAGGAAGAAGTGACCATGCTGTGCTCACTTTCAAGTTCACAGCAGCGGCAGTAAGGGCCGAAACCCCATCTCGACCAAACGTTTGGAAAGCTGATATAAATGCAGTCGTCTCAGCAGCCAACTCAGTAAACTGGTACATCAACCCAGAGTCTCAAGTAGAAGCTGCATGGAACCAATTTAAACAACTTTACGCCCAAGTAACTGAACCTTTCATCCATTGGTCTGTCCCAAAGGGTCGGAAACACTGCCTTCCTTGGATAAACCGAGAGATTCGTTACTTAGACGTAAACACAAATGTTGGAACTTGTTTGCCACACTTGAGACTTCTGAGACCAGGCAATTATATAACACTGCTAGAAATAAAGCTATTGCAGAAATCCGCCAATCAAGGATGAAATTCGAAGCACACCTGGCTCTAAATGCAAAGGCACAACCTAAGAAAATGTTCTCGTACGTGAACTTCAGGAATAAAACATCCAATGGTGTCCCAAACCTGACTATTGACAATGATACAATCGAAGAAGATCAAGAAAAAGCAGAAGCAATGGCAAACTACTTCTCCCAAGTCTTCACTCAGGAGTCGTCACTGCCTATAGGATCAGCTCTGGCTGTATCAGAAGAACATGGGATAGATTCCGTTGACATCAATCAAGGCATCGTGCTCAACTGCCTAAGGAAACTAGATGCAGGGAAATCAATGGGTCCTGATAATCTTCACCCAAGGCTTCTCAAGGAGTTATCAGCCCACATAGCCGGCCCTTTGACTACGATCTTCAAGCTTTCTCTCCAAAATGGAGTGTTACCGCCTGACTGGAAAGACGCCACAGTAACCCTCATACACAAAGGAGGATCAAGACAAAGCCCTCCAAATTACAGGCCTATCAGTCTCACCAGCACTATAATTAAGACACTGGAAACAATCATCAAGAAAAGCATAATGGAATATCTAGAAAATAGAAGCTTATTATCAAGAGCACAGCATGGCTTCCGAAGGAACCTCTCATGCCTGTCAAATCTTCTCACTGCAAGAGAAAGCTGGGTCAAATCCAGGGACAACAGAAGACCCGTTGACGTCGTCTTCATAGACTTCAGCAAAGCCTTTGATAAAGTACCCCACAAAAGACTACTCATGAAGTTGGAAAGTCTTGGTATCAAAGGCAGCTTACTAAACTGGCTCAGGGAATTCCTCATAGATAGGAGGCAGAGGGTTAGGATCAACTCGAAACTCTCCTCTTGGACAGCAGTACGCAGCGGAGTGCCACAAGGCACGGTACTTGGACCTCTCCTATTTATTTTGTATATCAATGAGTTATCTCTACTCACCGACTCCCCTATGGTCCTATACGCAGATGACTTAAAAATTTGGAGAGAGCTGAAGGGCAACAGTGACACGTCCACATTGCAAGAGGACCTCAACAAATTGTCAGAGTGGTCCATAGAATGGATGCTCCCGATAAATGTGGCAAAATGTGCAACCATGCGCATTGGACAAGCAAGCACGAGCTCTTATGAACTAGAGGGAATTACACTTCCATCAGTTCAGACTCACCTGGACTTAGGTGTCATAGTTAGCCACGACTTAAAAACTACAGCACACTGTCGCGCGGTGGCTGCACGTAGTTTCAGGTCATTATGGGCAATTCGTAGAGCCTTCACTAGAATCACCAGAGATATGTTCACCTCCTTATATACATCTCTGGTGAGGTCAAGACTGGAAAACTGCATCCAGGCCGCCAGCTCTTGTCTAAAAGGGGACTCACTTATTCTAGAAAGGGTTCAAAGAAAGGCAACACGTATGGTTCTCGGCATGACTAACTTATCATACGAGGAAACAGTAGACAGTTTAAATCTCTTCTCCCTGTCATACCGTAGGCAGAGAGGAGATTTAATCACAATGTTTAAAATTTTAAATAATGACTACAGACCTGACCTATTCTCTCTTTTCCTTCCCATCAGATCGGAATACCTTAGAGGACATAGCAGGAGAGTTCAAAAGCCAAGAAGAAATCATATTGCTGTTGAGTACTGGTTCTCACATCGAGTCATAAACCCTTGGAACCAACTCCCAGAAGAAGTGGTGTCTGCAACCTCAGGTGATTCGTTCAAGAAGGGTTTGGACAACCACAGAAATTTACTAGGAAAGGATTAACATAGGCTCCAAGCCTTCTATCCTCAACCAATAAATCTGAATCTGAATTTGAATCAATTCATACGCGCGTACTATGAACACATGAGGTTCACTGCTTACATTTTTTCTATATACTCTATGCCATGACTTCGGTGGATTCTAAGGTTTTACATAATAACGAGGCTGTCCACAATTGTTTGTCAAAAATACCTAGTAAGTTATTACCTCAAACCACCTTTATGAAAATGTTAATAACATACTAATGTTCATCTCTTCTTTTTTTATTACATGATTACTTAGGGACCCAGTTCTATGTCTAACGAATGGAATAACAGGTTAGTTTCATGTGTCTTATTCTATTCAGATAATATGTAAACTGGTTCATGTTATTTATCTATGTACTTACTAGAAAAATTTGATTTCATATGAATTCTAAAAGAAGCAAAATAGAGTCATCGGAAACTCCGGCAGTTGACCGTCATAATACTGCAGATGATGACAAAGGTAAAGATAATTAGTGGCTGGTTTGAATTATGTTCTTAATCAGGTTCGGGTATGGTTCGTCCGCCTCTACCCAGCCGGGATGCCACTTCGGAATCATTTTCACGACATAGTCAATTTGATGAATTACACGAAAGGGGCAAGCTTGATAACTGTTTTTGTTTAGTTCACCTGTTGTGTTGGTAATTTGTTATAAAACGTTTGTGAGTTTGATGTGATGTGAAGTGCAAAGATTTCGCGATACTCATGCAGAGGAATATCGCGAAATACAGTGACAAGCTAAGCTCAGTTTGTCACTATGTATTGTTCAAGGTATAAAAAATGTCCGTGATGTGATTCAGATTCAGATAATAAGAATAGTATTTCCTTGTTGCCCACGTTAATCCTTGCCATATATGTCCCTATAGAGATCTAATTTCTCTTCGAAAGAGTTCACCGATGGAGGTGATACTACGGAATCAGATAAGGCGTTCCAGTAGTTAAGCACTGTGAGAAAATCTAGGTTCCACATGAATTCTATTCGTCGTCGGTTTGAGCACCCTTTTGTGATCACCTCGCAATTGTATCCTAGAGGGATAGAAAGGTCAATTCTTAAATCATTCTTTAATTTATGGTATGCCAAAATTAAGTCGCTTCTCCTTCTTAATGATAATGGGAAGAGATTGAAGTGCTTAATCCCCTTCTCATGAGGAAAGTGGGAGATACCACCGACTGATTGGGTTCCCACCCTCTGTACTATTCCCAAGATATGTGCCTTCTTTTTGAAGCATGGGATCACCGCTTGTATGCAGTATTCTAGATGAGGCCTGGCATATGTTGCATAGATTTCTTGGATCATAGACTCATCTGATCGTTTGAAAGCCCTTCGAAGTGCCTATAGCATTTGAAAAAGCTTAGCTGCAGCTGCATTACAACCTACAATTGTTTTCAAGTCATAGCTGACAATAGTTCCAAAGTCCTTTTGTCCCTTATCAGCTAGCAGTTCTGTGTCTCCCAGTGAGTACGGCGTGTAGGACCTCTAACCTAAGTGCGTTGCCGGGCTTTTTTTGGAACTAATTTCCAGACTCCAGAGGTTCGACCACTCAGTCAATTTATCTAGGTCACTTTATAATACAAGTCAGAGAAATCTCTTTTCGTAACTCCACTTAAAAATACACATTTATTTCAGGTTTGTGTATACAATGTTAATTAACAAAAAAAAATCAGGGATTACTGTCAGTAAGTGACAAAATAAATAGTCCTAAATAATTGTACAGCTTTGAAGTGCAGTTACGAAAAGAGATCTCTTTGCTCATCCTCATGTTCTTAACTATGTATTGTATTGGCAAGTTTGGAAATCAAATCGGTAATCGTTATTGATAGTCTCCGGCAGATTTCTTCATTGTCTTCGGTTGTTATACTTGTTCAAAGATTTGTTGTCTTTTCTACTAAATTTCTGATTTCTTTAATTGGACGTGATGTTCAGAGTCGACTGTTTTTGAATCATCAGTTTTTTTTACATATGACAGTTTTCTGTTTAACACTAAGCGTCTGCTGGGTATAGTTACTACTGCAGTCAGTTAGACCTTAAGAGGAAGTCAGGTCTTTGTTGTCAGCCAAAGTTGGGATTGAATTCTGTTAGTCAAAAGTTATTGTCAAACTGAAGGTCTATCAACGTTCAAACATGCACCAGTGCATGGTTATGCAAATCATCACTGTGAATCTTCACAATAAGTAGGTTTTATAGAGGAAAATGTAAAAATGAAAGTGATGTTATCAAAAGTTGTAGACTGCTGTAGGAAAGATCATCGTAATTCTATTGTGGGTAAAATTTATTTTGATAAAGTCTCACAGTGTTAAACAGTAATATTTACTGTTGAAGTTTCTTAATAAAGTAGGAATTAGGATGGTATTTAAACGCACAAACTCACTTTAGTAGGACAAGCTCTTTAGGCTAAAGGACCCGGTGGACCCAATTAAACCAAATAATATAATTTACAAAATACCTTGCAGTGACTGTGAGGTCAACTACCTAGGTCAAACTATTAGATCAGAAGTAGTGAGATTATCAGAACATAAGAATTTAGCTAAGGTAAGAGTGATTTACTCTTAAAATATAAGTAATTTACAAAAAACTCAGCAATCACACTGCATGCATTAACACGCAACCACACAATAGGGTGTATGGGACAGCCTTAAAATTCTGAGAAGTTATATAGGCAGGTGGAGATGGAGAGAGGTTGATTACTGAATCCTTGTTCGTTGAGTCCTACACCCAACATGTGCAATAGGATTGACTCATCACTCATACCGGAGTTATGGAAAATACTATTACCAATCAAGTCAAGCGATGAGTGGAAATAATGGAATTATATAAACGAATTTAGAAAGTTGTATGAGTAGTGCCTTGATATGATTATGAGCAGTGAATTGTGCTCAAAACGTGGTCACCAGTAAATATTACTTACTGTATAACAACACTGTGAGACTTTATCAAAATAAATTTTACCCACAGTGGAATTATACTCTACCATGGGGCATAAGTTCTATTCTTATTTCAAAGATAATTGCAGCTGAGGTGTGTAAGTGCAGTTGTACTGTTGCAATTGGCCTCCAATTATATCACATAGATTATTTAATAAATGGATAGATGCAGGTGGCAGACTGCCATCTTCATCTATAGCTAAACATCTAATCGATATGAACCACAAGACTGATGTCGAAACAGCTTTTAAGACTGAGGCGATAGCTATTCGTAAACTTAAGCCCCCTGTTTATGCACAAAAAACAATTTGTAATTACTTCTAACCTACCTTGGTAATGAATTGAAACTTACCTGGCGCCAGTTTCATGTTGGATTCAGGAGAAACAAGTCATGAATTGATCAGATCGCCACATTACGGATCATCATTGAACAAAGCTTGGAGTGGCAGTCACCTCTCTATCTCAACTTCATCGACTTTGAAAAGGCCTTTGACAGCGTCGATCGAGAGGTGATTTGGAAACTACTTCGCTACTACGGGGTGCCACGGACAATAATACATCTCATCCAACAGCTATACGACAATGCCGCATGCCAAGTAATCCACAATGGGAAACTTACGGAACCCTTCGAAGTGAGGACAGGAGTAAGACAAGGCTGCCTACTATCACCAATGATTTTCTTGATTGCAGTAGACTGGATAATGCGGCAAACAGTGGGCAATGAGGAAACAGGCATAAAATGGACACACACAAAAAACTTGGAGGATCTCGACTTCGCCGATGGTATATGTCTGATTTCCCACAAACTGGAAGATATGCAAGCGAAAAGCAACAAGTTAGCAGAAGAAGCATCAAAGAAAGGACTTCAGGTGAACATAGAGAAAACAGAGGTGATGAAAATTCCTGGGCAACACCACCAACAGCAACAACAACAACTGACAACAATCAGCATAAATGGGAAGAACCTGAAAGAAACAACCTCCTTTACCTACCTTGGAAGCATCGTTTCAACTACAGGCCGGCGGAACTGACGAGGATATCAAAGCAAGGATCGGAAAAGCAAGACAAGGTTTCACTACTCTCAAGTCTGTGTGGAGGTCAACAACACTCAGCATCAAAAATAACATCCGGATTTTCAACTCCAATGTGAAGTCAGTCAGTTCTAATATACGGATCAGAGACTTAGCCAGCGCGTCATAAAGAGCATCTCAAACAAACTACAGACCTTCATTAACAGTTGTCTTCGCTCAATACTCAAGATCAGATGACCGGCCAGAAAAGATCAGCAACAGGGATCTTTGGGAACGAACCAACCAGGAACCGATTGTGAAACAAATAGGCAGGAAGAAATGGAGATGGATTGGCCCTACTCTGAGGAAACCATCAAGTGACATCACTAGACAAGCCCTTGAGTGGAACCCGAAAGGGAAGCGGCGAGTTGGTCGTCCAAAGGTCACTTGGAGTAGGTCATGTGAAGAGGAGATGAAAACGTGTGGGCAGACTTGGAGCCAGGTGAAGACTCTAGCAGAGAACAGAACGCAATGGAGACGCACAGCTGAAGCCCTATGTTCCTCTAGGAATTAAAGGATACAATAATAATAATAATACCTTGGTAATCCTTATCTGATTAGATAAACAAACGTAGAGTGTTAATTAGTCTTATTATTCTTAAATCCTTTTTGTTACTTTGTGTATTTTAATTGGCCTTTTTATTTTTCTTATAAATTGGCTCGAAAAGTAAATATGTGTGATCAGATTGTTTGAAATATATTCCGCGAATACATCACATCACTTTTTTCAGAAAATATTCATTTTCTAATAACGCTATCCAAATTTGTAAAAGAGACCAGTTATTTTAAATATTACTTTTCTTCCATGTATATTCTAGCCAGATTCATGAGTACTTGTCTTATATTAGCGTATCTTTGTGTCCCATCTAACTTTATCCCACTTCTTACAACAGTACATTGAGGTAGATTGTTTTGTAGGCATGCATGTGTAACACATGTCGCAGCCGAATGAGTCATTTTAGTTTCCCAATATAAATTTTATGGGGTTATCATTTTATGAACTGTCATCAGTCAGAGTTCTACTCATTAGGTATGATCTTACTTAAATTTTTTAAAATAAATGTTATGATAAGAAGTGATGTTTTTATGTCAGAATTCGCAGGATTTGTTAATATATAAATATCGATCTATGGGGATTATACATGTCGTACAGTGTTTTTAAGTGAAAATGAAAACAAGAGACTCTTTTCAACGAATTTATTATCAAGCTGTACAAACGTATATTTATGGTTTTTAAGAAATTATATCCGCTGAGAGGTGAAGACACTACAATGCTCAAGGTCCCCTGAACTCCTTTGATATTAGTGTTAGAAAATACGAAGAGGTTACCAGTCCTTGATCATAGGTATCTTTGTATTGCTTATCAGTGCTCCCCAGAAAGGCGTGTCTGGAATTTTAAACGAATTGGAAGTACAGCCTGAGTAATATTGATATGTAGAGTGATAAATAAGGAAGATTCGTTACTCTGTAGTGTTACCGGTCTTTACTGACTATAATAGTTTGGATACGTAATATATATATATGCTGAGCAACCGCCACTGCTGATGAGAAAACTTGAACTGAAATAGGATAGGTTAAAGGATCAAACCATATCAAATCGAAATATGACATCAATTGAAGTTTATTACTCTTGTCCTCAACCAAGTAAGTAAGTAAGTACATTCATCATTTTTAGAAATTTCCAGTAAGTGCTAAAAGACTCTCTGTGACTGGACACCTTATTATCTGTTTGAAACTACGAATTTTTCACCTCATTGTTTACACTTATTTGTTTCCCGTCTATGTGCAATCAATACCATTGATTTTCGATTAAATCTTTGTACACTGACATTTAAACTGACGGATTGCTGGGTTAAGTGCTGTCTAGAGGTGTTTGTCTCTCAAGAATGCTTGTTTTTTTATACATGTTTTGCTTATGATCACTTTGTTTGTTCACTATTGATACTGACAAAATGCAGAGTATTCTTAACACCTTGAGCAGCAATCTTCGAATGCTTGGCATGCGATTCGTTCCCTTGGTGGAATGTAAGATGATGCTTCAGGACTAGACTACATTGACTCACTCCTAGGAGTGGAGTGGTTGGTGAAGCGCGTTGACTACTTTACTTATTTGGGAAGTTTCATCAGCCAGCCCCAAAGAGTTAATCGCTGACAAAATCTCAGCACGAATACGGAAGGTTAGTTCAGCATACGTCAACCAACCTACGCCATCTCTGGCTTAGTAGACGTGATATCCGACTGGCTGTCGATCAAAGGACGTGTGTACTGCTCAGCATTTCTCACTGTCCTCCTTTATTGCTTTGAAAAATAACCATTGAAAGTTGAAGACATGAAAAGCCTGGCTAGCTGTCTTTGATCATAGGTGCCTGCATTCAATCTTGTGTTAGGTGCTATAATGTAGAGAGAAATATTGAAGTAAGGCATCGCTCGAGTGCTAGGCAAGGAGGGGAAATCAGTCAACGGGGTTGTGAAGTTACACCGATTGAGAGAGATTTTTAGGACATGGCTGCCTGCCTAGCCATCACTTTCCTCGATGACGGGAAATGTTAGTTGACATAGAACTAGCACATGGTAGTCAAACCAAAACATGGCTTCATCAGTCAATGAAATCCATAACAGTTAATTTAAGCTAGCTAAGTAGGGAGGTGTAGACTTCTTGACTGGTTGGGGTGTTCGGGATGGTAAAAACCAATGAAGGCTGGAAACAGTTGGTGATATCATTGTCAGTGGCTTGCATAGATGCTTCCACTCCTTGTGATTTATAATATCCAATAAAATTGTATTGTTTTTCCGTCACTCAGACTTGTGTTTATTATCTCTGTCTTTTGAATCTCTCTTTACTTTGTTGTCTTGTTTTGTGTGCTACATGGAGGGAGTGGGGCAAGTTGAACTGCTGCACATCTGTGCAAAGTTTTATGTTGAAACCAGTCAGTTAAGTTAGTCAGTGCTGTTGACTTAAACAACTTCAAAACAGTTCTTTTCCGATAATTGTTATTTACTTTAGAGAAATTTCGGCATTTTAGCATTTCAGTGAATTTCAGTTAAATCGCCTTTAGTTAACCTGTTTAAGTAACAATAAGTTGTGAAGTCATATGGATTCTGCGTGTTATTTATTTAGCTGCTGTTTGAAGTCAAAATTATAAATATTTAGTTTTGTTACAAGAGGACGCTGACTGATTGACTCACTGCCTGATTCACTTTCAACATAGAACTCTGTACATAAGTGCACCAATTCAAGCTGCCATTCTTCATACATCACACAGTTTGAGAAGGAATAATAACAAGGAGAAAACATGAAGATTTTAGTATATATGACATATCACAAAGAGTGAATGCACCTTTGCTCTACTGAAGGCGATTTTGAATCATGTTACCAATAGTCCACAGCTACCGTTTCTTAGCATCCTGAGGGTCTCAACAAGGTAGTCTATAAAAACTCTTCCATACGTAGAGTTGGTTAAAAAAATATCTGTCAACACCCTCATGGGTTGATACCAAGTTTTGACTTGTCCAACTCTAACTCTTTTCCAACCCGGTCTTAGGTCAGCTAGCATAGGTTGTCTGTGAAGGTAGTGGCTTGGCATACACAATATGTGTGCTAGTCATTTTAATCAATGTAGCTTCGCAACCTTATTGATTGACTCACCCTGTTTACGTAACACTCTACGCCTAACCTTTATTTTACTCCTGTACCTACTTCTTAGTTCATGCTCAAAGCTCTTTACACACTACCCAGTAGGAGAATAAGACAAATAACTTTTAGTTCTAGTTAATGGCGAGTGTACAGGTAAAATATGTGTATACTGGTTAGAGTAGAGAGGAAAATGACTATAGTCACATAGCAATTAGACGGTAAAATAATAAGAAGTTGTGAAACCAAGATTAAAATGTACAACTACAGCATAGCATGACATCGATAATACAATTAGCAGTACACATAAAAGTGAAATGAAATAATAAGATCCTTTGATGATATTAGATGGTTGGAGGCAATCGGCAGGAAGCCTTGGACCTAGATTTCGTGCTAGTTGGCACTCATCAGCAAGGCGTATCTGCAACCTTGAAGGAACTCAGACTGATAGAATTCAGTCTGCACCAAAGAGAGGACTAGACACATCACACTAGTTACTAGTGTCAAATCTAAATAATAAGATAATATTTATAGTTATCCGGTGTTGCCTGGGTGAAGGTCAAGGGAGGGAGAGAGGTCGAAGAAACTTTTTACTGAACACAGATTAAATGGGATTTTTTGACAACTACCTCAGCTATGCTTGGCAACTGAAGACGCATCAACCTAAGGAGTTGAGGTGGCACCTTGCACTTCGTATCTACTAGGTGTGCCAGTATGGAAATTCTGATTGACTTTACGACTCCTAAACCTAACCACGTGGGACATTGTTCAAGGAGGTGATAGCGGGCTTGTCGAGTCGTTCTAACTATGTAACTGTCTTCACGTGAGCGGTTATGTTTATCAATGGACATGGAGATGGCCAGACGCGGTAGCTCATCCTTTACTCGCTTTGGAATTTTCCAACGGGTGGCGAGTTTTAGACACTCTCTTGAGGCAAAGAATGTTTTAGCTAGTATTTTTTTGGAGTTTCGATGGCAGTAATTCTGTGGCTGCGTCTCCTTTAAACACCATTTACAGGCATTTCTTTCTCTCTCTTCTGGATATACGCTCTCATATAGAAAGTTTTTTTATATTTTCCTTATTTTATCGTCCAGAGAGTCGGTTGTGCAGATTTTTCTAGCACGAAACATCAGGGTACTGGTGAGATTTCGTTTGTATGCAAGAGGAACAAACAATCTGAAATGGGTGTATTGGTCAACACCAATGACTTATTCCGGGAAATACCCCGCTAAGTACTGTCGTCATGCCTAGTTGTTAGTATGACATTAAGAAATGATAAGGTGTTGTCTTTCTCCTTTTCATATATGAAGTCAATTTGTGAGTGAGCCATATTGAAGGTGTTTTTTGAGTAGGAAATCGGCGTCGATTTAACCGTTTATTATCTTATGCAATGACATGTTCATCCGCAGCAATTTGCCACTCTATTCTGATATGAAATGAATGAACTGGCATATGGAGGAAAGAGAAGCCTACCAAGTTAAAAGACAATGCACAGTAAAGATGTCTTAGATTATTGGTTATACTTATTGTTAGTCGTAAATAATAATAATTTCGAGGTGGTTCTGATGTCAAAGATTATATCTTGAGGTGTCAAGCAGTATTATCATGTGTGTTACCATACATAGGTGCTGATGTAGTTGTGTTCTCTGAACTGGCTGGATGGCTTATATTTGCGAAGTTTTCATCAATGTCCTACTAGGCAACATCTTCCGCGCATACACTTCAATTCGATGAAGTGAGTTTTTAGATTTCTCCACGAGTTTATAAGTCATCCCTCCTGGTAGATGACGTCGTGATTGCTTGTGTTTCTGTGTGTTTTCACACCCTCTAGTCTGCTACTTGTATTGGTATTGGTGCTGATTGTTTCTTTGTCCTGAAGTTGTTGACCTTTTGTGCATGAGATTTCCTTCTTATCGATTGGTAAATTTTGTCAGTGTCGATGTGTCTATTAATTGACGATCCAGTGGAATACCAGACAGGCTTCTAAAAATTCTCTGGCATTCTTGATATCTTTCCCTCTGTCTAATATTTGAACGTTTGTTGTTCCAGTGGAATTGATGTCCGTGGTTGTGTGTATACAGTGAGTGATATAAGGGAGTGGATGTGATGCCTTTTGATGGCTAGTTTATGATCATGGATACGAAGACGAAGAGGAGAGGCATCGACTTTTGCGAATGTAGTGTTTTTCGCAATCGTTGCAACTTATTTTGTAGATGATGTTGGTTTTTATGTTCTTTCTGTGTTTAGTCTTTTGGTTGACACAGGGTTGGCTACCTGGCTGGCTGTCTGAGTGAAGTGATTTTGTTGGTTTGTGTGTGACATTAATTCCTAAATGTTTGAAGAGTTGCAGTGATCTCTGAGATGTTTTCTTTTATAAATGGTAGGTGGCGGGGTGCCTGGCTTTGATTCGGTAGGTAGGTTTGGGGGTAGATATCTTTTGATGAAGTTTCGCGGATATCCATTCTTTTTGAAGACGCCCATTAGATATTCTTTTCTTCAATTTTCCTTAAGGTGGAAGTGCTGCAATGAGTCCTGGCTCTCTTCAATAGTGTTTATATACAATTCCTTTTGTGTGTTATTGGACGGTTGCTGTTGTGACTTAGTATTTGATCTGTTTGAGTTAATTGTGTATAAACTTTTAATTGCTCTTTGGGGTTGTTGGCTTGACTGAGGCGTTGGTAAATGGGATTTCGTTCTCGGATTGCTGTTGTCTTGTGAATTTGATTTTGTTGAAGATGTTTATTAAGTTGAGTGCAACTCGTTTCCCTTTTGATTATTACGAATGTGTCATCTACGTAACGTATCCAGATTTTGGGTTTGCTGTTTGGGTAGGATTATGTTTTCGAGTCTTTGCATCACAGCTTCTGGAATCAAACTTGATATGGGCGGTGCCATTGGTGTTCCTTTAATTTATTCATATATTTTTCCGTTGAATTGGAAGTATGTTGTTAGGCATAGGTTTATGGATTCCAAGCAGCTTGTGTATTGCCACTACAAGTAGCAGCCTAGAGGGTGAGAAAACACACAAAACACAACCAGTCACGAAGACTTTCAAGGTCACACACCAGGAGAGATGACTTATAAACTCGTGGAGAAATCTAAAGGCTCACTTCATCGAATTGAAATGTATGCTCTGAAGATGTTGCCTAGTAGGACATTGATGAAAACTTCTCAAGCATAGACCATCCCCAGCTAGTTCAGAGAACACAACTACATCAAAATCATCCAACCTGAGATACAGATCTTCTTTATCATATCTTTACACTTAGGTTTGTCTGTAAAACTTACAGGATCATTCTACGCCTTCTTTTTATGTGTTTCAATTTGTTTGTATCTGCATTTGATTTAGTGTATTTTTGAGGCTTTTTCAACTTTTATTTTCTAAATTTTTTTCGAAAAATTTAGATGATAAACAAGAAGTTGTTTGGGTTGAAGTTATTAACTGTGAAAATTCCTCTCCCTTACGAATTGCCTATTCAAATGTAAAGTCTATTGGAAGTGGTTCCTTCGGCGTTGTCTATTCCGCCACACTCGGTGATAATCGTGAAGTAGCGATTAAAAAAGTTTTACAAGACAAAAGATATAAAGTTTGTTATCAAAAAGAAAAAAATAATAATAATAATTTTTTTTATTTCATAGAATCGTGAACTACAAATACTTCGATTATTACATCATACTAATATTGTATCATTGTATTATTATTTTTATTCAACCTCGTCATCGGTAAGTTGTTCTTGTGTGTTTGCGTGTGTGTGTGTGTGCGCGTGCGTGCGTGTGTTGAAGTGTGTGTATTTTCCATCGTACCTTTTTATTGATTTATAGAAACCTGGTGAAACTTATTTAAACTTAATACAAGAGTATGTACCGCAAACGCTTAGTCGTCTTATCAGACATTATTGGCGAATTCGACAGTCAATACCCTTGGTATACGTTAAGGTAAGTCAGCAGCAAGTCATTGATGGAGATGATTTATTTTATTCTTATGGGTATTTATTATTATTACTATTATTTACTATTATTGTTCCCTTGCATTCTGAGTATACAAACATAGAGCTTCACCGGTTCTTTGAAGTCTTTTTTAGTCGGCTCTACAAAACTATCCATAGGCTTTCACCTCCTCCTTACACAAGGAGCAGATGCATCTGCGCCATCTGTTGACAACCATTTTGGGCCATATAACCGATAATTGTCTACAGTCTTCATTGGTTTTTACCATCCCGAGCACGCCAACCAAGAAGTCTACACCTCCCTAGTTGACTGGCTTAAATTAACTGTTGTGGATTTCATTGACTGATGAAGTCATGTTTCGGTTTGACCGCTATATGCTAGCTCTTTTCCAACCTGACCGACCTTATGTCAGCTAACATTGACCCGTCATAGAGGGAGGCGACGGCTAGGTGTACTCAACACATGTCCAGACTATCCCAGTCAATTTAGCTTCACAACCTTGTCTATTGATTTCCCCTCCCACCTCTTCCTGGCACTCGACCGATGCTTCATCTCAATATTGCTCACCAAATTATACCACTTCACACTGGAGATAGAACGCAGGCACCAGTGATCAAAGACAGCTAACCGGCCTTTTCATGTCTTCTACTCTCAGTGGCCAGGTCTCACAGCCATAAAGGAGGGCGGAGCGGACTGCTGAGCAGTACACCCGCCCTTTGATCGATAGCCGGATATCACGTCTACGCCAGAGACGACGTAAGCTGGAATATGTGAAACTAGCCCTCTGTATCCGTGCTGAGATTTCGTTATCGATCAACCCGATGGTGTTGGCTGATGCAACTTCCCAGACAAGTGAAGTAAGTGCTCAACACGCTCCAAGCTAGGAGGGAGTCGATGTAGTCCAGTTCAGTCCAGTCCTGTAACCTTATCATCTTACATTTGACAGCAGGAGCAAATCACATACCAATCATTCGAAGATCGCTTCTAATCTCAAGGTGTTCATAAGACATATGTTCTACATAATTTTATTTGCCATCTTTTTTTCTTGATTACAGTTGTACAGTTTTCAACTTCTACGTGGATTAGCCTATATGCATAATCAAGGCATATGTCATCGAGATATTAAACCACAGAATTTGTTAATCAATCCAGATGAAGGTGTACTGAAAATTTGTGATTTTGGAAGGTAAGTTAACTGGCAAAATCTATTCTATGCTGCTGTTCTTCTTCTCCTTATCATTATAGTAAAACCGTAGTCTTCTTTGTCTTTCTCTGTAAAATGGATATTCACATACTTATTTAGGATAAAAGCAATTTAAGGTTATTGATCATTTCATACAAAAATTATTCGATCGCTGATGCGTATAATTTACATCTGTGGTAAAATATTTCAAGTTGATCTTGAATTATTGTTGAAAGCCTCGGGACTGACTGACTGGTTTCAGCAATAGTCCAAGTCACCACACTCCATGTAGCACACAAAGCAAGAGAAGAAAGTAAAAAGAAACGCAAAATACAGACAGTAAACAGGGATATGAGACAAAAGGAATAGTAATATCAAAGAATAATATAGTTTCATTGGGTATTATAAGTCACAAGGAGTGGATGCATCTGCCGCAGCCATTGAAAACGATGAGTTTGAGCCATATCACCGACAATTGTCTCCAGCCTTCAGCGGTTTTTACCGTCTCTAGGACCCCAACCAGGTATCCAGTCTACTCCTCCCTATGTGGCTGGCTTAAACTAACTGTTGTGGATTTCATTGATTGATGAAGTCATGTTTTGGTTTGACCACCATGTGCTAGCTCTTTTCCAACCTGATCCATCCTATCTCAGCTAACATTACCTATCGTCGAGGAAGGTGATGGCAAGGTAGGCAGGCATGCGTGAGTAACACATGTCCTAACCATCTCCCTCAATTGGTGTAACTCCAGAACCTCGTCGATTAATTTCCTCGCCCAACCTACCTAGCACTCGACCGATGCTTCACCTCAATATGGCTTACCTTATTATACCACTTCACACGGGAGATAGGACGGAGATCCCTATAATCAAAGACAGTTAGACAGCCTTTTCATGTCTTCCATTTTCAATGGCTACCATGTCTTACAGCCAGCCATAAGGGAGGACGAAGTGGACTTCTGAGCAATACACACGCCTCAGGATGTATATATATATATATTTGGCAGGTTTCTATGGTCTCAAAAATGTAAAATATTTAGAAAAAGTTTTGCTACCAAAAGTTGTTAATAATGTTGATTTTTTGTGGGCATTAGACAACTACTTCCCATTAAATTTTTTTGAATTGATGTTTTGAACTTTCATCGTTTGTAATGAATAAAGAAAGAAAGCATGAACACATATTTTTTTTTCCTTCACGTTCCCAGTGGAATATAGGGCTTCAAGCTAGAGGCTTGAAGTTTCTGTAGCAGTGTTTTACTTTTACAGGATGAGGTTGCTAGCCTCCTGCCCAACCTTCCCTCTTTACCGGCTTTTTATTACTGGTTTGGCGAGGTAAAGGAGTGCGTCAGTCGGGGATCGAACCCCGGACCATGTGCATGGTCGGCGAGCGTCCTAACCACTGTGCCACCGACGCACACACAACACATATTTGCAGCCACGATTATTCAAGCTTGTTTTATGCCGTGGATTCTCCCTATCTCTCTCTTCAACTGTGCGGTACATCCTAAATAAAATCACATTATAATAGACATTCAGTAAATAGTCTGTTATGCTAAGTAACACATAGAAGCTCTAAGAGAATTTAGAAGTAATGAAAGCTTGATTAATCATTAGCATGCCGGATGAAGGTGATGGTTTGGTTTTACTGGATAAAAGTGATTACTTTTTTCTTTTGAAGAGTTGATTTGTAAGGATTAGATTGGTTTTTACGAGTTTAACCACGGATTGATATCAGTTAGAGAACCATTGAAAACCAGGCGGGAGTAATGGACAGCTGTTTCATCCTAGTTTTTGGGAATCATCAACAGTACGCATCCACCACCAGGGTTCGAAACCAGGACCTTCCGATTACAAGGCATGCTCGCATACCATTCAGCCACTGGGACCCGACTCCTCAATTGCCAGCCTGTGAATTGTAACCTATACCATCTCGTTATTTAGCGCGACTAGCACCAACCAATGTCATCGGTGGAAACTCCATCCTCACACTTGACTGAATAGACCTCACTGGTCCCACCGATGACATTGGTTAGTGGTCGCGCTAAATCACGAATTGGTAGAAGTTAGAATTCATAGGTTGGCCATTGAGGAGTTGGGTCCCAGAAGCTGAATGGTATACGAGCATGCCTTATAACCGGAAGGCCCTGGGTTTGAACCCCGTCGGTGGGTGAGTACTGCCGATGATTCCCCAAAGCTAGGATGAAACAGCTGACTATCCAGTACCTTCTGTTTGGTTTTCAGTGATTCTCTAACTGATATCAGTTCATGGTCAACCTCATAAAAACAAATCTAATCCTTACAAAACAAACTCTTAAAAACAATTTTAGTAGTTTAGTGAGTTCAACTCACTGAGTGAAAATCAAAATCAAAATTAAGTAGAGTGTTATGCAGAAGAACAAAACACAAAAGCTCTTTACTAATTAGCCCCCCCCCAACCTCTCTTGAACTCTTCATCATATAATATGCATAAATTCACTCTATTGTTCTATCTTGTACTTTGTCTCAGAACCATCCTTGTTTTCAAGAGAAATCTGAACTCTGCCGCCTTCCGCCCCCATTCCTTGTCTAATTATGCTATAAATAGTTACTATTTTTACACGGTATAATTTATCAACTTACATCATAATTTTTTGGAATGATGTTATTTATACTTTCTGTTTATAACTGGAAGTCATCGTGGGAGAAAGTGTGTTTACACACCATTTTGCAACTTATAATTTGATTTTGTTTAGGATGTATGACGCAGTTGAAGAGACAGAGAGAGGGGGAGAGAGAGGGAATCGACGAAATGAAACGAGGTCGTATAATCACGTCTGCAAATGTTTGTTCGTTCTTTCTTTATTCAAACTAATAAAATGGAGGAACCGGTTAAATGAAATTCATTTTTTTCCATTTTTATTAAATTTGAAATCTGCATAAGGCATTCAATTAAAAATCACCAGGTGTCACACTTGAAATCCTGCTTCTTGTAGCAGGTTTCTAGGCAAAATATGTGACTAAGAAACAAAGAAATTGTCCACATGTGAGTCTTAAAGACACAGACCACTTTCTGTTGACAGTGGGATTTTGTTATTTTGTAAAAGTAGAGTTCCTAAAGCATTTGCGTCGGTGGCACATCAGTTAGGAGGCACGCTGACCATGCACATGGTCCGGGGTTCGATCACTGGCCGACGCACACCTGATATCAATGGTCGGCCTGTTAAATTTAGGCTACCGATATCACATGCTGAAAATTCCATACTTGTAGAAAAAATACTGTGTGGAATCAAGCTATAGTAAAATAAATAAATGAAAGATAAATAAATAAATAAATAAATAAATGTTGATTGTTTGCACACTAAGAATTCATTGGATACGTCTGACTGGCTGGTTGTGAAGTCCTCGGGATGCTAAGAACCAATGAAGACTGGAGACAATTATCGGTGATATAGCTCAAAATCGTTCTCAATGATGATGCAGATGCATTCACTCCTTGTTATTTTGTTATATCCAATATCCATATTACTTCTGTTTATTATCTCTTGCTTTGTGTGATATATATATGGAGAGTGGCAACTGGTACTTGCTACACTTCTGTGTCGAGTTCTATGTTGAAACCAGTCAGTCAGTCAGCCAATTGCGATCGATGCATGCCCACTGTGTGTAGTAGATTTGAGTTAATCTGAAGAAGTACGTGACCACTATCGAGACTTTTTTATTGCAGTAACTGGTAGCATGTAATGTAATTTTCATGTGATCAGCAATATATATATATATATATATATATAGATTAAGAAAGCTAGCAAGCGTAATGTTCTAGGAGAAAAAAGGCGTGTTAATCGATAAGATTGGTTTAGCCCGCACCACGTGTGGTAGAGGTGTTGGTGTTGGTGGTAGTGGTGAGTAGGAGACATGTGCTACTTTCGCATACACTCATCATCTGATCTAACGTGATTTGTCAACTGTAGTAGAGAATATTTTGCTATCCTTTTATATGCGTATTACTTTTATTGATCACCTAACAGTAGGCTTTTGTGATAAGGGGCTTGTCAATCTAAACATTTATTTATTGAGTTAGTAGTAACTGCAGTCAATGAAAACCTTGAAGAGGAAACATACTTTCGAAAACTTTATAATTAAATCAGTAGTTATTATTATTATTTTTTGTCTATTTGGTTTCTACTATTTATTTGTCATTGGAACACAAACTACTGGATACGTTATGGACACCAAGAGATGTGCTACACAAATTCGTCGCCTCATAGTTTGTACGAGGGCTGCGAAACTACCTGGACGGACGCCCAGATTGAAGCAGGTGGTTGTATTCAGAACCCCCCTCCACCACCGAGTCTTTGACTTGGAGTCTGATCCACAAGCGAGTGGGGTAGCCTCAGGAGTTGAGTTCCTGTGGTCGGTTGATGGTGACTGTAACAGGCTAATGTGCTGTTAGGTCGCTTCTGATTCTTGAGCCCTTGTACACCATGAGTTTGGTATCAGGGTTTTCTAGCTGCCTGAGCTAGGTGTTGGTAGACCTCGATGTCCACCAGTCCAGTTGTCAGCGAAAGACATTCTCATTCTCCGGCTCATTTTTGGGGCGACACTTCTGCCGCCTTAAGTCAGAGAATAGAAATTAACTGTCAGAGGCTATGAAAGCGTGGCCGCATGAAGTTAACCCACCCTTGGCCTTACCAGATCGTTTATGGGATCTAGTCTCTACGATGAATAGACTGGAGACAATAAAAGACACTTCAGCGAGTATAACTTCTTATAGCGAAAACGTCGCCTTTAAAGGTTTTATAGTCATAATTCCACGTAGTAATATTGTAAAGTAGTCTTTAATTGAACAGTAGGAGGGTGTGTGTCCGTAACCCAGAAGTGGTTTCAAAAAATGACAATAAATTGCGTAATAGTCAACCACACAATGGCAGTAAGAGGTTGAAATTTGACAGAGGTGAAAAATCTTACTAGATGAGAAGCCAGGTGGTTGGGTGTCCACTTAACGAATGTAGAGAAGGTGAGAATAAGAAGACTCCTGTGGAGTTGTGTGGTCTGGTTTCACCAGGTGTTCGAAAATTCAGCTAGTAATTGACATGCATTATGTTCTTGATGTTCATGCTGAATAACATTCAAAAATATGTTTGGAAAGTGTTTGCTTTGTGTGTGTGTGTGTGGCCAAAAAGTGTAGTAGTCTATTATTGAATCATAGGCATATGCACCAGTGATACAGTTGATGATGAATTAAAGAGAGAACTGAGACAAGTTCTCATTGAGGATGGATATCCTACAAGATTCGTCAAGAAGAACATAAAACTGAAACAGAAGCCTGAAAGAATTCAAACGGTGCCGAGGAAACTGCTGTTTATGAATGTTGGATTTATAGGTGATACCACGGCCGAGATTCTGAAGAACTGCTGATCTTCTAGATCTCTGAAAAAGGTTTTCGTTTTGGCTGATTATTATTATCTCCTTGGGTTCCGAGTGGAACATAAGGCTTCAACAGTACATCCCAACTTTCTTCTATTTTCTGCCATCCTCATCGTCTGGATCCACGATTGCCCATAATCTCTCATCTCCTCCAACTCGTACGATCTTCTCCATGTCACCCTCCCACTGACGACCCACTCGTCGCTCCCATTTAGATTCCACTCGAGCAATAGTCTGCACTGCGCGCGATGTCATTCGACAGCCTCCTCAATGTATGTCTGATCAATCCATCTCCAGATCGGCTTTTGGTTGGTTTGTTCCCAGCCAGAGTTTCTTCTTGCTAATTCTCTCTAGTCATTTGGTCTTCAGTATGGAGCCAGCCAGTGTAGTGGGCAGCTGTTGATAAAAGTCTGCAACCTGTTGGAAATCCTTTTCGTTGCGCCCCAATTTTCTGACCTGTATGGAAGGACGGACTTCACATTTGTGTTGAATAGAATCGGAATCTTGTTGTTTATGCTGAGGCGGAGTGTAGAATATTTCCAAACTGGTTTCAGGTTAATGAAGGCGTATCTTGCCTTTCCGATTCTGATTGGTTTTGATATCTTCTTTCGTTCCGCCGGCCTGTGTTTGAAACGATACTGACTAGCTAGATAAGTGAAGGAGGCAACCTCTGTTAAATCTCCCCTGTTGATGGTGACTGGTGCTGGTTGTTGTTGTTGGTTGGTTATCTTCATCACCTCTGTCTTCTCTGTGCCCATCACCTGGAGTGCTGTCTTTGACACCTGCCTCTTCAGCCAATTTGTTGCTTTTTGGTCTGTAAGTCTTCAAGTTTGTGTGACAGACATATGTCATCTGCGAAATCCAGATCTTCTAGAGTCTTCTTATCGGTGGTCCAGCATATTCCTGTCTTCCTACCCCCTGTGCACAGTCTTCCATATAATCCAGTTCACCGCGAAAATTGGGAATATCATCGGTGATAATAGGCAGTCAGCCTTGTCTTACTACTCTCTTCACTTTAAAGGTAGGCTTTGTTGAGTTTTCCTTTGTGGATCACCTGACTTACTTTACTTTACTTTACTTCGGCTATCTCCTACGGGAGGATGAGCCGGCTTCATGAACATCTCGAATCATCGCTGCCCAGTTGTAAGAGAGTTCATGAAGTTTCATGGGAATTTGGTACGAGTGATGTCCCCAGAATCGCTCGGCCTTTTGTTTGAGAGTGCAGCTCTAGCCTTTACACAACCAAGTGTGACCTACAAGGCAGTAGGAGTGGAGTAGTGAGTCCACTATTCATTGGCAGCCGGTGACCGCAGTTCGGTTCATACGCCTTTTTGAATGGGGCCAGACATCCAGGACATCCAACGAGCCCTTTGTCCATACGTGTGCCGGTGAGCTCCAGTCAGCTTCATACGCCAGTCGTTGGAGGTTTTGAGTCAGGGTTTAGCCATCTCCCCTAGACTGTCATCCAATGGACAGTCAACCCGGTGAAGAGCGCCGGGCATCCGCTTTCGCCCTCTCACTTTGGTGAAAAACACCTCCGCCACGTGAAGGTAGTGAGTAGGACTTCCTCAGGAGAGGCTATGTAAGACGCCCGGTCATATGGGAGCATTTCAAGAGGTGTGCGGAGGGGTGGCCAACCCGCAGCGCAAGGCACCCACTCCCGACCATCCTGAGGCTTTGGAGGCTGGATCACCTGACACGGGGCGGGCATTGTCATATAGCCAGTTGTTGAATGCGGTTGATAAAGAGTGTGGGGTACTGCATGCTGTAGTGTTGAAGTAGTTTCCAAATTACTTCTTGATCAGCGCCGTCGAAGACCTTCTTTTCGGCTAAGTAACGGATTAATTTCTGCAGTCGACAAATGATTAATAGGTCTGTGAGGGACAAACTGCTGCTTTGAGCCACTTTAATGTATGTTTATAAGTTCACTTGTTCCTGTGGTGGTAGTTATATGTGAGACAGCTATTAGCTGAATTCTCGAGCACCGGTTGAATGTACGCCATGTAGCTCCACCACAGTCGTGTTCTAAGATTATCTATACAATGAGAGAGAATAGTATAAGGAATATTATGTTTTGACGCTTATTCACCGTGAAGGCGGTAGTGATTCGTCAACATAATAATAGACTCCGAACTCTGTACGGAGAAAAGTTTTGTTTAGTTTCTTGTCCCCTACAACGGTCTTAAACTCCTTTATACTTATGTGTTCACTTCTATTTCAATATTATCACTTTAACGTGTTCATTTTTTTGTTTTCGCTTTTTATTAAGTTGTTATTTATCTTCATACTAGTTGTTGAGTGGACACTCAACCATCTTACTTTTCACTTAATTGATAGCAATTTTCACTGTATCAAATTTCATACTCTTATTTCCATTGTATATCGTTGATTATTACGTAATTTCTACTATACTCTTAGAAACCACTTTTTTTGGGGGGGGGACTGTATCATTTAGTGTTACATACATACAGCCTTCTATTTACTCATCGCATTCTTAGTAAGTGCAAGTATGATTGTGTAGAGCCTTTGATGAAGATGACTTTGTCGATAAGGAAAATAGATTCATAACCTTTTTGTAAGGAAAAAAATTTATCATGAGCTGACATTGGTTAGAGAACCATTGGAAAACCTGGGAATACTGGACACCTGTTTCGTCCTAGTTTGGGACTCTTCATCAGTACGCATCCACCGGGATTCGAACCCAGGACCTTCTGTTTACAAGGCGAATCCTGGTGGGTGCATACTGATGAAGAGTCCCAAACTAGGACGAAACAGCTGTCCAGTACTCCCAGGTTTTCCAATGGTTCTCTAACTAATGTTACCTCATGATGAAATCCTGTAACCAATCAAATCCCTACAAACCAACACTTGAAAAAAAATTAAATTTTGATTTCCCCATTGATTGATTCGACTGAAATGTCCAGCCTTTGTTGACATGTTTGGCTTCTAGTAGTAACGGATACTTCGACCATGTCTAAGGATTAACTTAAAGCAATTTAGTGTATAATGGTTGTGGTGGTGGTGGTGGTGGTGGCTAGAAGTGGAATTAGGGATGCGCATCTCCGTCCTATCAGTCAACTGGGAATTCTGAATTGAATCGAAAACCAAAACCGAAACTGAAACCAGTACTCCCTCTGGCTAGTTTTCAATAGTGGTTCTCTAACACTGATATCGATCCGTGGTCAAACTTCAAACAAATCAAATTCCCACACAAACTAACTCTTGATAACTAATCTGACACACACTCTGTAGTGACTGGTTGGCTGGTTAGTTGCGGGATGAATTTGTCTAGAGTTTTCTGGTGAGAAGTTTTGAAAAGCTGGGTTCGTCCTGTCGGAAGTGATCACTGATATTCGCTGGCGATGACACTGGATGGTATCAGTCGCGCTAAAATCGCAAATTAGTGGGAGTTAGAATACCTGAGCTGGCCATTGCGTTCGGTCTTTGTGGTTAAATGGTCTACGAGCTTGCCTTGTAAAATGAAGGTTCTGGATTCAAACTCTGCCAATGAGTTCCAATCTACTAGGAGAAAGCAACTGTCTGTCCAGTACTCCTTTATGGTTTTCAATGGTTCTCCAACTGATATCAGTTTGTGGGCAAACTTGAAAACCAATAATAACTGATGCCCGTTGCACAATAGGTGGCTGTTGTGGCCTATGTGGTCTACTGGGAAACGCTTCGGTGTGTTGTGGGACGATGCGTACTGGGTTCGAGCCCTAGTGAGAACACCATCACTCATTGGGGGGCTGCAGATGTACATCCAGGTGACTGTCCTCAAATAGGATGAAATGCACATCCTAGTGGATTCCACTGGTAGTCACTATCCACCAAATTACCTCAAGGTTCTTAACCTTTTCTCAATCTAGCCGTGGTGTCGGTCACATCTACTACTCTCAACTCTACCGTTGAATACTGTGGAGATGTGGCTCATTGACTGAAGAACTTGAATGCCGTTCTGCTTGGGCAGCTGAATAGTATCATTAGGCTTTACACAATAAGTGTGCTTTATAGCCTTCTGATACACAAAAGATCTGATCCAAGTAACTGACTGAGTTTAGACAACTTCAAATGCGCGCATGCACCACCTACTCCTTTCTAATATGCCACTATTTTTTTTTTTTTAGTCTGTAATTAGTATTATGGATATGTATTGATTGAGTTGGCTTTGTTAGAGGCACGTTTCACCGCCCCCCCCCCCCCAGAAAGTGGGTTGTCATTGCTTATGTACAATATTAGTAATTTTCGTTGGCTAAAATTTGCGTAGGCGTATCAGTTGCTTTTTAATCAGTCATCCTAACTTTACATTCTTGTAGGATAATGTTATCAACGTAATCTCTTAGTAGCATATTTGTCTTTGATTAGACACCAGGTGGTAAGTAGTAACTAGTGTCACATGTGTCTAGTCATTCATATTTTGCAGATTGAATTTTATCAGTCAAGTTTGACACTAGTTACTGTATACTGTCCAATCAAAGTATGCATTACAGTTACTGATTGACTGACTGACTGACTGGTTTCAGCGTTGAACTTTGCACAGTTAGTTGTGCAGTAGTTCGAGTTGCCACTCTCCCTCCATTTACCCCACAAAGCAAGAGAAGAGAGTAAAGGGAGATTCAACAGGAGAGTGTTTGAGGAAAAAAGAGGAGTTAGTAATATTGAAGAACAATAGAGTCTTACTAGATGTGACAAATAACAAAGAGTGAATGCATCTGCACCACCATCATTGACAACGATTTTTAGCCATATCATTGATGACTGTCTCTAGCCTTCACTGGTTCTTAGCATTACGAGTACCTCAACCAACCAGGTAGTCTATACCTCTACGTGCGTGGTTCGCGGACACTGACTGTCATGGATTTCATTGACTGATGAAGCCATATTTTGGTTTCACCACCACTAGATCTTTCCCAACAACCTGATTCATTCTATGTCAGCTAGCATTACCTGTCGTCGAGGAAGGCGATAGTTGGCTAGACATGTGTAACACATGTCCTAACAATCTCAATCAATGTAACTTGACAGCCTCGTTGATTGATTTCCCTTCCCTACACAATAGCACTCGACTCCTAACCTCGATATTGCTCGCCCTGTTATATCACTTAACACGGGAGATAGAATGCAGAGGCAGCTATGATCAAAGACAGCGAGCCAGCCTTTTCATATCTTCCACTTTCAATGGTCAACATGTCTCACAGCTATAAAGTATGAGGTAGGGAACTGCTGGGCAATATACACGTCCTTTGTTCGATAGCCAGATTTCACGTCTACTAAACCAGAGGTGATGTAAGTTGGCATATGCTAAATGAGTCTTCTATATCCGTGCTGAGATTTCGTCATCGATCAACTCATTGTTGTTTGCTGACGCAACTCATCAAATAAGTGAAGTAAGTGGTCATCAATACGCTCCACCAACCACTTCACTCCTGCCTATATTTAAGCTAGGAGTGAGTCGATGTAGTCCAGTCCAGTCCAGTCCTGAAGCTTTATCATGTTACATTTTACAGCAAGAGCGAATTGGATGCCAATCATTTGAAGATTGCTGTTCATGTTAAGGTGTTCGGAAGACTCTGCTCCAGACTTGTTGTTGTTTATGTGGGGTGGGGTTGATAGCTTCACTCCCAATCTTCTCTTTCCCAGATCTGCTGTAGGCTAGTAAACTAGATGAGGTTTATTCATGTGAACTGTGATCAAAATTTGACCAAATGGTTTATTAGTATGTGCAACCTGAGATTCGAACCGAGAACCACGTGAGGTGGTGGGGTTGGTGAGCATTTCTTCGTTGAATCAGCGATTCACAAACATAAATAAATAATTTTAAACTGTACCTATTGCACTAGAAGTGGATCTCGTAGTCCAGTGGCAAAATGAATAACGCTTCGACGTTTAGAACTATGGGAACTGGGTTCGAGTCTCACTGGGAATGTAAGTGAATCCGACTGACGAGTCTCAAATAGAACAAAGCACATGTTTTCTTTTCTGGTGTTAGTCATCAACAAACAGTTAACCTCATCCTATCCTCTGAGTTTTGTGAAGGTGACATAAATTCGTAGTGGTCCTGTTACTTACATTGGCTAGATTCATTAGACTTTGAAAACAAATACAATACCTTTCTTGTGAGCATATGAAGCGGTAGCGCGATTTTTATGCACACAGTGTGAGTCGGTTAAGTCAGTAGGAAGGTTATATCATCTGTTCACAATTAAAATGACTTAAATTTGCCTATGTTAATTGTTTGTTATTATTACTATTATTATTAAAACGCAAACTTGGTATATTATGGGCCCCTTTGAGATGTTCCATACACTACCCACACACACGGACTGAAGCTAGTGGTGGTTGTCTTAAAGGGCCAACTGTCTTGATCCTATGACTTGGATTCTAATCCACAAGACACAGGAGTTGTGTCCCCGTTGATTCTATTGGGCAAAACAAGTTCATACACTATTTGATTCTTTCAGATTCTTGAGTCCTTATACACCACCGTAGGTTTGGAATCATGGTTTTCCAACTGTCTTAACTAGATTTCTTTTTATTCCTTTACATTCCCAATGGAACATAGGGAGCCTTAAAGCTCGAGGCTTGAAGTTTCGGTAGCAGTGGTGTTTTTATTTTTACGGGATGGGGTTGCTAGCCAGCCTCATGCCTGACCTTCCCTCTTTATCCCTAGTCTTATTTACACTGGCTTAACGACGTTTGGTAGTGCGTCGATGGCCAGGGATCGAACCCCGAACCACATGGGGCGTGGTTGGCGAGCACTCTACCGCTTTGCCACCGACGCACTCCCATAACCAGATAGTAGACCTAAATGTTCACCAGTTCGGTTGTAAGCACCAAACGTTCACATTCTCTTTTGCGAGAAACACCCCTGCTCATGGTTAGTGTGGTTGTAGTCAAGATGATGGTTAGTATCTAAAAATAGTGATAGAAGTTAGTCGTAGCAATGTGACTTAATATCAATGCTGCTAGTGGTGCCATGTGTACATAATTTTGTACCCACGCATTGCTGATCGATGAATAAGTCATCATTGTTTACGTATTTCTTTCCTATTCATCACCTGCCTTTCTTCTACTTTGATGTGAAATATATATATATATATATATATATATATATATATAGTAACGTGAAAATAATTTTCACTAGCATCTGAATTTCTTCTTTTTTCTAAAAAATCTTTTTAATAAAGATTCTTTTAATATTATTGTATGAATCATATAAGATGGTATTTCTAGCGTTTTCTCTTTTGTCTATATATAAATCATAATAGTGCTAAGGCGTTGAATCCTGAAGAACCCAATGTCTCCTACATTTGTTCACGATATTATCGAGCGCCAGAGTTGATTTTTGGAGCTACTCATTATACTGTACAAATAGGTGAGCATTATATACATATATTTTTTTGATTTTATAGTTTTCTGTGTATACGCGCCAGTTATTTATTGCTCACAATAAGCAAATAAAAGCAAAGACCTTTATTATTATTATTGTTCCCTTGGGTTCCTAGTGGAAAATAGGGCTTCGACTGCACGTCTCCACTTGCTTCTGTCTTCTGCTCTACTTTTCACCTGCATCCATGTTAGTCCATACTGTTTCAGTTCCTCATCACACGATCTCCTCCATGTCACCCTTGCACTGACGTCCCACTCGCCGCTTCCCTTTCGGGTTCCACTCGAGCGATGGCCTGACGCGCGATGTCACCCAGCGGCCTCCTCAGCGAGTGTCCAATCCATCTCCACTTTCTCCTGCATATTTGTTGGGCGATTGGTTCTTGTTTTGTTTGTTCCCATAGTTTCTTGTTGGTGATTCTTTCCGGCCATCTGATCTTGAGTATAGAACGAAGACAGTTGTTGATAAAGGTCAGCAACAGGCTGTTGGAAATATTCTTTGTGACCCGCCAAGTTTCTCATCCGCACGTATAGAAGAACTGACTTGACGTTTGTATTGAAAATCTGAATTTTGATGTTGATGCTGAGTGACGAAGATTTCCAGATTGACCTTTACTGTTGTTTAATTTGATTGGTTGGAAGATTTCATCATGAGCTGACATCAGTGATTTCACTTAATGGTTTCCTCAGTAGCGTATACCCTATCCATCTCAATGTTCTCCTGCATATTTGTTAAGCAATAGATGATTCTTAGTTTATTCCCAGAGTTTCTTGTTACTAATTCTTCCTTGGTGGCCATTTGATCCTCGACAGAGAACAAAGATAGCTGTGTTGTTAGAAGTCTACAGCAGCAGGCTGTTGGAAATCCTTAATCTTGTTCTTTGTGTTGATTGAATGTAGAAGAGATTTCCAAACTGATTTCATTTTGATAAAGGAGTATTTCGCATTTCGGATTCTGCCTGACTTATGACTGACATTTTCATTCTGTAGTTAAAAACGATGGTCCCTAAATTTTAGGCTGACTGGCTGGATTCAACATAGAACTTGGCATCAAAGTGCAGCAGTTCGAGATGCCTCGTTCCAAATAGCACACAAGGGTAGACAAGAAAATGAGAGAAGAGAATCAATAGAATTTAGATAAGTATAAAAGTGGAACAGAATGAGTAATGGTAGAAAGGAATATGAAAGATTACAGAGACTGAATACATCTGCGTAAGCCATTGACAACGATTTTGAGCCATGTCACCTATTGTCTCCAGCCATTGATTGATTGTTAGAGTCCCGAGGGCGGGCCCCAACCCGGAAGTCTGCATCTCCCTACCTGACTCAGTTTAACTGTCAGGGATTTTATGGATTGATGAGGCCATGTTTTTGTTTGGCCACCACTTACTCTTTTCCAACCTGCACCTATATCAGCTAGTAATGCCCGTCAGCGGTGCGGGAGGCGATGGTTAGGCATGTGCAGCACGTGACCTAGCCATCTCAATCTATGTAACTTCATAGCCTCTTCGACTGATTTTCCCTCTTTGCCCAACACTCTACGCCTAACGTCAACATTACTTACCTTATTATACCACCCAACGTGAGAAAGAGATCGTAAACATCTGTGGTCAAAAACAGACAACCTTTCCATGTCTTCAGCTCGTATTGGCCATGTTTCAGAGCCATCGAGAAGGACGGCCTAAATTGTAGGAGGAAGTAACCTCTCTCTGAAATTTCTTCCGTTGGCGTTGATCAGTGCTGGCTGTTGTTGTTGTTGCCGTTGGTTGGTTGGTTGGTTATTTTCAACACCTCCGTCTTCTCTATGTTCATCACCTGAATTCCTTGGAGTCTTTGCTACCTGCCTCTTCAATCAGTTGGTTGGTTTTCGACAGTAGATCCTTAAATCTGTGTGGTATCAAATATCAATCGTCCTCTACTTCCAAATCTTCTAGAGTCTTTGTTGCCAGCTGAACACATATTCCTGTAATATTGGCGAAAGCCATAGAGCAGAAAAAGAATAGCAAAGATTCTGTTGAGAAAAATGTTAAACATTTCCAAATACAACAACCTAGACTTATCATAAATTGCAGATGCGTTTTTAATCATCTTAATTATTTTTAAACCCTACGGAGATCTAATTATCTTTTGTTTGTGTGTTTATTCATTTGCATTATATCTGCTTTATTTATTAAGTGAATCACTCTCTCTCTAAGTTACTCCTCATATAGTGTGTGTGAGTGTGTGTGTAAAGATAATTATTCCATAAGATTACAGTGTTTCTGTTGTTGTTGCTGCTGCTACTGCTGCTGTTATTGACTATGATGATAGACACACTCCTGAAGTATTTTGTTTTGCTCTCTTTCTGTTAACCTCAATTAAAATGGAACATTGATTTTGTGTGCGTGCGTGTGTGTGTGTGTGTGCGTGCGTGCGTGTGTTTACAAGATGTGGTATGTGAAGAAGTTAGAAGTGTGTGTGTGTGTGCGTGCGTATGTTACGCAACAATATCAAAACAACTACTACTTGGCAATGAGCCACATGTGTTGTGTGTGTGTGTATGTGTGTGTGTGTGAAGTCCAGTGAGATCCTACCTGACTGTTCACACCTTGGTAGGCCATGGAGCCGGGGTTTGAATTAGATATGATGGAGAAGATATGTAGCTCAGGTGGATGATTTTGATGTGGTTGTGTTCTCTGAGCTGGATAGTTAATTTGCAAAGCTTTCATTGACCCCTACTAGGCGGCAACATCTTCAGCGCATACAATTCAATTTGATGAAGTGAGCTTTTAGATTTCTCCACGAGTTTATAAGTGATCTCTCCTGGTGTGTGACCTTGAACAACGCCGTGATTGGTCGTGTTTTGTGTGTTTCCACTCACACTTCGGCATACAGATAACCACGGACATCAATTCCACTGGGACAACCAACGTTCAAATATTAGACAGAGGAAAGAACACTAAGAATGACAGAATTTTTAGAAGCCTGGTATTCCACTGGATAGTCAATTAATAGACACGTCGACGCTGACAATATTTACCAATCGGTAAAAAGGAAATCTCACACACTAAGGGTCAAAGTTCAAGTCAGGGAAACAATCAGTTCCAATACAAGTAGAAGTCTACAAGGTGTGAAGACAAACAGAAACAATCAATCACGATGTCTTTCAAGGTTACCACCAGGAGAAATCTAAAAGCTCACTCTATCGAATTCAAGTGTATGCGCTGAAGATGTTGCCTAGTAGGAGGCAATGAAAGCTCCGCAAGTATAAACTATCCAGTTCAGAGAACACAACCACATTAAAATCGGGGTTTGAATCTCTGACCTCATTGGTTGGAAGTGAGGCTCCTTAACCAATAAGTTTTACAGCTCCACAAGGTGGTATGTATGGTTTACTGGTTGATGTGAGTATCAAGTGTTATTGTTCAGGTTAGGCGTAGAGTAATTAGGTAAGGTGCATCGTGTGCGTTGGTGGCACAGCGGTTAGGACTCTCGCCGACCATGCACATGGTCCGGGGTTCGATCCCCTGCCGGCGCACACCGGCTATCAATGGTCGGCCTGAAAAATTTGGGCTACCGATTTCACATGTTGAAAATTCCATATCTGTACCAAAAATACTGTGTGGTTCCAAACTATAATCAGAATAAAATAAAAAAAGGTAGAGAAGTCAGTTAATCAAATAGTGAAACGACATATGTTACGCATACCCAGCCACTCCTTTCGTTTATGAACAATGTTAGCTGGCACAGGATTAGATTGGAAAAGAGTTAGTAGGGCGTGGCTGCAGAGCGAAACATGGAATCCATCCGTGGTGTCTTTGATAGTTGTTTTGAGTTATGTAGGAAGGTGTGGTATGGACTGTCTGATTGGAGAATCCTCGGGCTGTTAAGAACGACAATGACTGGAGACTGTCTATTGATGATTATGGTTCAAAATCGTTTTCAGAGCCGAAGATCTATTTCACTCTTCTTTGTGATCTCGCATGTCAGTTAAACCTTCATTTCTGTTCATTATAATACTTTTATATTTCTGCATTCTCTCTTTTCTCTGTCCTCTTGTCTGCTAAGCGAAGTGTGACAGTTTGAACTACTGCAGTTGTATGCTAAATTTTGTGTTGAAACTGCAGTAGTAAGGCTCACTGAAACCGGCAGTATTCGGTATTCAAGCCCATTTGACAGCTTACCTGATTATTCATAGAAATTTAACTGTATTACAATGACTAGTGTTATGTGTAATATCGATTTACATACACAGTAATTCACTGCAAACAAGATAGTGTGGTCATCAAAGTTCTTCCGTCCTCACATATACCTGTCCTTTGTATCCCGAATGGAACAAAGGACTTCAAGCTTGAACGTTGGAAGTCTCATTAGCGGCATTCTTTTTTACACACTCAACCTTTCCTCTCTACCTGGCTTACTACACCAGCTAAGCGAAGTATAGGAATGCGTTCATGCGAGGAGGTCGAACCCCGAACCACATGAAGCATGGTTGGTGAGCATTCTACCACTGATCCATGGAAGGTCTCCTGTTCATATCTGAATAATGTTTTATGTTTTTATGTTGCAACAATCGTATGATTGACAGGATTATTGAACACTTTGAGTACTCTTCAGTAATAATGTTTACTTAAAACTCAAAGATTGGATAATTCAAATATACTTGAAAAGTAGTGATCCAACACTTGATATACTTCATTATTATTATGGGCTATCTGTTTACACTGATCCAGTGTAATACTGAATGTGAAGTGAGTCATAATCATCTCTTGTCAATCACCAATGAGTATTTACGGGGGAAGTATCTCAATTAGGTAAACACTAGCGTCCTTTTGTCTTTAACTATATATGTAAGCAATAATACTAGTGAAGCGTTATAAATACAAGTATGGTTGGAGAAAGTTATATATATATATATATATATATATATATATATATCAGATGTTTGGAGGCAGTCGGCAGGAAGTCCTGTCCAATCTGTCTGTCTGTCTGGATTCAACATAGAACTTGGCACCGAAGTGCAGCAGTTCGAGTTGCCACGTTCCAAATACCACACAAAGGTAGACAGGAAAATGAGAGAAGAGAATCAATAGAATTTACATAAGTATAAAGGTGAAACAGAATGAGTAATGGTAGAAAGGAATATGAAAGGTTAAGGAGACTGAATACATCTGCGTAAGCCATTGACAACGATTTTGAGCCATGTCACCTATTGTCTCCAGCCATTGATTGATTGTTAGAGTCCCGAGGGCGGGCCCCAACCCGGAAGTCTGCATCTCCCTACCTGACTCAGTTTAACTGTCAGGGATTTTATGGATTGATGAGGCCATGTTTTTGTTTGGCCACCACTTACTCTTTTCCAACCTGCACCTATATCAGCTAGTAATGCCCGTCGGCGGTGCGGGAGGCGATGGCTAGGCATGCGCAGCACGTGACCTAGCCATCTCAATCTATGTAACTTTATAGCCTCTTCGACTGATTTTCCCTCTTTGCCCAACACTACGCCTAACGTCAACATTACTTACTTTATTATACCACCCAACGTGAGAAAGATATCGTAAACATCTGTGGTCAAAAACAGACAACCTTTTCATGTCTTCAGCTCGTATTGGCCATGTTTCAGAGCCATAGAGAAGGACAGAGCGAACTGCAGAGCAATACACACGTCCCTTGGTTGATAGCCAGATGTCACGCCTACGCCAGAGACGGTGTAAGTTAGCGAAAGCAGCCCCAGCTTTTTGGATCCGTGCTGAGATTTCGTCACCAATCAATCCGTTGGTGCTGATACAACTTCCCAAATAGGTGAAGTGGTCAACATGTTCTATCACTTCACTCCTTATCACTAAGTTAGGAGTTGACGTAGTCCAGTCCTGTAGCAGCATCTTACATTATACAGGGGTGAATCGCATGCCAAACATACGAATATTGCTGCTCAAGGTGTTCAGAAGACTCTGCATTTTGTCAGCGTCCTCCCCTAACAGGACTATGTCGTCTGCATATTCTAAGTCTATAAGACTATTCCCTGGTAACAAGTCGATTCCTAAGTCGTTAAGTTCAGTTAAGGATACTTCCATTAGCATATCTATGATGAAGTTAAACAGAAAAGGGGAAAGTGGGCATCCTTGACGGACACCACTGGTTGTTATCAATTCAGATGACAATTCCCCATAAGCCCTTACATGGCTACGTGAGTTTGAGTAGAGTGCCCTGATTAGTGCAATGTACTTTCTTGGCACTCCCTCCACAGTCAAACATTGCCATAGTACCTTTAGATCCATGGAGGGTTCTAGTCCCAGGACCTTCGGGTTATAAGGCGAGCTCGTAGACTATCCAGCCACTGGAACCCGATCCTATCCAATGGCTCATGGATTCCATATTCTACTGATTTGTGGAATATATCGCCTCAGCAGTGTCAGTGTCATTGGCGAGTAACTGTTCTCTTGCCTGGCTATTAGTCTATGCCTTCACTCAATCAGCTATGATTGCTCTACATGGAATATAATAGCTTGGTGTGCATAAGATGTGTCCTACGCAACTCTATCCGTGTAGCTTCATAACCTCATCGATTGTCTTTCCCTCCTAACACTACGCCTAACCTCAATATTAATCATCATATTTTATTACTTAGCCACTAGACTGTATATTTTTGTATGCGTCTGTGATGACTGTGACCTGAACACTGGATATCTGTTTCTCTCATTCAAAAATCATTTAAGGATAAATAATGTTAATTGTGTGATGATTTGTGAATGATTTTCCAGACTGTTCCCTGTATTTTGTGTGTCTTTCAAGTCGGTCAGTCAGACAGTTAGTCAGTCAGTCTATTACTAAGACTCATTTAATGATGCTGCATAGAATGGCTTAGTGGATTGTTTATCCTTTCAAAGTAGACTGGTGATGAATCTGTTTAAACAAACACTTTGTGGTTTTTTTAAAGGTTGATTTTTGTTGTTGTCCGAATTGACTGATTATTTTGTGCAAAGAATATCCTTTTCGATAATTTCCCCCTCTTCTGGCTCTACAATTATATATACATATGTTTATATACATAGAATATTCTACAATAGTCGTCATTAACAATATTAGTGTTTTTTTTTAAATAACATCGATTTGTAAAGTAAGATCACAATGGAATTACAGTTCATTAAAGATGCATAAACTATAATAATAATAGTAATAATAATAATAATAATAATAATAATAATAATAATAATAATAATAAAGATATGGTAGCAAATAGAATATCAACTAAAATTAGGAAAATTCCACGAAAGTTTCGGGATCATTCAAACCTAAATGGCCAAGGTGAGGATAATGTCTGAACCAACTTCTTTTGGATGCACAAATTAGGCTTCTTAATATGGATCCCAACAGCCATCCTCAGCAATATTTAGTAGTCGAACTCTTAAGGCAAAATTGAGATTTGCTGGTCTGCGGTAAATGACTTTGAAAGCTGCCTCGTTGACATCAATCTTGTGTTCTGTATCCATAAGATGAGATAGAATAGCGCTGCGAATAGATTTTGTTTGTCCTTTACTTAACCACACAGGGTAACGGACATTTCTCTCGATGTGATGTGTTTTATAAATGGTAGGGAGACTTCTCTTATGCTTTCCTTGGTGGCGGCTAGGGGGGGGTGGCTGGCTTTGATTTGGTAGGTAGGCTTGGGGATAGATGTCTTTTGATGAAGTTTCGTGGATATCCATTGATTTCGAAGACGCCCATTAGATATTTTTTTCTTCAATTTTCCTGAAGGTGGAAGTGCTGCAATGAGTCTCGGTCTCCTTGAATAGTGTTTATATACAATTCCTTTTGTGTGTTATTGGATTGTTGCTGTTGTGACTGAGTATTTGGTCTGTTAGAGTTGATTGTGTATAAACTTGAGTTTTTTTATTTTCCTCTGTGGTTGTTAGTTTGACTAAGTCGTCTAAAATTGGGATTTTGTTCTCAAATGCCTGTTGTCTTGTGAATTTGATTTTGTTGAAGATGTTGTTTATTAAGTTGAGTGAATTTTGGTGCAACTCGTTTCTCTTTTGATCATTACAAATGTGTCATCCACTTCACTTCAAAGTGACGTATCCACTGAAGATTTTGCCTGGTAGGAAGCAGTGAAAGCTTCGCAAATTAACTATATAGCTCTGGGTGATCTTATCAGCGTGCTTACACGATGAATAATGTTACTCTTAGCCTGGCATACGAAAAGTCTGTTCCAGTTAATTGACCTGGCGCATAATTCCATCAAGGGGTAAATCGACTTGATAAAATCACGCACAGTGGTATACAGTATTATTTACTCATTATGTTTCCAGCACAATTTATTGCTGCTCATAATCATATATCAAGGTACTCATCATATAATTTTCAAACTTTGTTTATATTAGTTCCATTAGTTTCCATATCTCTAATATTGATGCTTCCAGTCTTTCCTACTGCATTTGTTTGGTGTAGAGGTTTGATGAACACTAAGATTTAGGAATCAAACCTCTCCCTTCATATGGTTATATTAATCTTTTTTTATAATTAGAACTGTAGCCCTGTCCTCCCCCACCCTGTTGTTTGCTAATTCATGAATTGTGATTTATCTTGACTGTTCTGTAGACACAGACGATGCCACAGTTAACGATTCATAATAGATAACCAAGAAATACTAATGACGTCAGTGTATCAGTGAATTACCAAGGAAACAGAATTCATACTGCCGTTAGATTTCATTCTTTGTGACTGAATGATGGATGTGCTCATCTCTTAATCATAAGCTCTTGGTGTGTTCGATTCCTTACCCCATGCAGCCAACAATGCGCACTGCTGAACAGTCTCAAATTAAGAAAATTGTGATTTTCCAATCTTCGCCTTTGTTTGGCTAACCAGATGACGTTGGCTTGTGATTTATGCTAAAGTTTAATTACAAATTTTCAAGTATTGGTTTTTGTAGAGATTTTGTTTGATCGGTTGAAGGATTTCATCATGAGATGACATCAGTTATAGAAGCATTGGAACGCCAGCTGGGAGTACTGGACAGCTGTTTCGCCCCATTAGTTCGGGACCCTTCATCATCAGGATCGGATCCCAGTGGCTTAGAGGTCTAAGAGCTCGCTAGCTTTGTGATCAGAAGGTCATGGGTTTGAGCCCTTGGGTGGGTGCGTACTTATGAAGAGTCCCAAATCGGGACGAAACAGTTGTCCAGTACTGTCTGCAGGTTTTCGAATGGTTCTTTAATTACAAATATCGAATTTTGAAGAAATTTCCACCAGGGAGTGAATTTATTTGATACAATGTTATTGACTGACGATATTCTGAGCACAGTTTATTGCTGCTCATAACCATTGTTTTTCATTTTCTATATTCTGAGTGGATCATTGGGCTTCAAGTTAGGGCTTTGAAGTTTCGATAGCAGTGGTTTTATTTTTATGGGGTGGGGTTGCACTTAATGCCTCACACCCAAATTTCCTTCCTTGATCGGGGATCGAACCTCGGATTGGACCATGTGAGAGGCGTGGTTGGCGAGCGGTTCTACGCCACTGGACCCCCACACATTCATAATCATTATCAATGTTCTAGTCATATAACTTTCAAACTTCCTTTATATAATTCCGTTAATTCTTATCCTTTGATTTTATTGGTAATAGTAATATTTCCCATATCTTTGATATTGGGGTATGTTTGTGTGGTGGCGATATGTGGACAATAACAATTTCATAGTGTTGAAAACAGAATATATATCAATTCAACAGTTGCGGGAATTTGCATCAGCCAACCTCAGCGGGTTGATCGATGACGAAATCTCAGCTCGTTTGCCATATGCCAACTTACACCATCTCTGGCTTAGTAAACGTGATATCAAGTTGACTAACGATCAGAGGATATGTGTATTGCTCAGTAGTTCTCTCCGTCCTCCTCTATGGCTGTGAGCTAGACATGGCCATTGAAAGTGGAAGATATGAAAAGCACAGCTAGCTGTCTTTCATCATATGTGTCTGCCCTTTGCCTCCGGTGTTAAGTGGTATAATAATGTTAGCAGTATTGAGGTTAGGCATTGGTCAAGTGTTAGGTAGGTGGAAGGGTAAATCAGTCGACAACGTCGTGAAGTTAGATCGATTAAGAGAGATGGTTAGGACATGTGTTACGCATGCACACAGAGCCATCACCTCCTTCAACAACGGGCAACGTTAACTGAAATAGGATGGATCAGGTTAGAAAAGAGTTAGTGGTGGTAGTCAAACCAAAACATGGTTTCATCAGACAATCAAATCTTTAGCAGTTAGTTTAAGCTACATAGGGAGGTGTAGACTAACTGACCGGTTGGGGTCCTCGGGATGGTAGGAATCAATGAAGGCTGGAGCCAATTATCGGTGATATGGCTGAAAGTCATTCGCATTGGCGCAGATGGATGCACTCTTTATAATATGTGATATCCCATAAAACCCTATTGTTTTTCCATTTTTTGAAGTTTGAAAACTATACGATTAGTACCTTGATATATGATTATGAGCAGCAATAAATTGTGCTGGAAACATAATGAGTAAATAATACTGTATACCACTATAAATCAATCTAATCCCTACAAACCAATACTTGAAAACGTGTATTTTGTCATTCGATTTAATTACAGCGTACGTTTACCCGCAAGTGTCTTACTTTATCTCTTCTGTTATTATTATTATTTCCTCATTTAGATATGTGGTCAGCTGGTTGTGTTATCGGTGAATTGTTGCTTGGACGACCACTTTTTCCAGGTGAATCTGGAGTAGATCAACTAGTTGAAATTATCAAAGTACTCGGTACACCAACACGTGAACAAGTTCTAGAAATGAATCCCCAGTATAGTGAATTCAAATTTCCAAATATTCAAGGTTGTTCATGGGAAAAGGTTAGTATATATATGTGTACATGTATATATATATATATATATATATATATATATATATATATATATATATATATATACAGTACTGTTCATTGTTATAATATTATGACAAATAATATTTTTTGCCTTAAATTTATTAGCGTATCGCCTGTAATGCTGAAGATAAAGTACATTAAAATGAAAATGGATAAAAAGCTATTGTCCCCTACTATATTCCTTTTTCTTTTCTAAAACGCCATAGATATCGCCTTATCGGTTCTTTACGCTTTACTTGTATGCGTATTGTTTCTCCTCATAGTGCTTAGGACATGTGTTGCGGATACCAAACGACGATTACCTTCCACATCGAGGAGAGTGTTTACTGAGATAAGATTGGCGTAGAAAAGCCTTAAGGTATCCGTTTGTGAAGTCTTTGACTATTGGTTTCAGCCATGTAAGAAGGAGGTGTATTTCGCCCAGCTGGAGTCTCTGAGACGTTAAGAATCAGTGGTTGTTGGAGACTTTTAGTGGTATAGCTCTGTCCTCCTCTCGCGAATCGCTATCATGTGGCCATAGATTCAGTTAGGCTCTATTAACCGCCTCCACGAGGGCGGTGTGTTCTTCATAAAAGTGAAAAGGCAAATGGGAACGTCTGGCACCCACAAACGGACCAGTGACTGACTGACTGACTTGTTTCAATGTAGAATTTCGCACATATATGCGGCAGTCCGAGTTGCCACACTTCCTCAATGTAGTGCATAAAGCAAGTGAAGAGAGTAAAGAGAGATTCAAAAGCAGAGAGAGGTAATGAACAGAAATGTGAGGGAAAAAGAATCGTATTATGTAAGAACAATTCAGTTCTTTTGGATTTGACAAATCACAAAGAGTGAATACATTTGCACCAGCCATTGAAAATGATTTTGAGCCATATCACCGATAATTGTCTCCAGCCTTCATTGTTTCTTACCATCCCGAGGACCCGGACCAACTGGTTAGGAAGTCTACACTTCCCTACGTGGTTGGTCTAAACTAACTGTTGTCGATTTCATTGACTGATGCCGCCATGTTTTGCTTTGACCACTAACCACTTGCTCTTTTCTAACCTGATCCTATGTCAGCTAACATTTCCCATTGTTGAGGGAGCAGATGGCTAGGCATACGTAACACATGTCCCAACCACCTCCCTCAATTGGTGTAACGTCACAACTTCGTCGATGGATTTCCCCTCCTTACACAGTAGTACTCGACCGATGCCTAACCTAAATATTGCTCACCTTATTATACCACTTAACAGAGGAGATAGAATGTAGACCAGCTAGACAGGGTTTTCATGTCTTCCACTTTCATTAGCCATGTCTAACTCACGGGCATAAAGGAGGACGAAGAGAACTACTGAGCAATTCGAACGTTCTCTGATCGATAGCCAACTGGATATCACGTCTACTAAGCCAGAGATGGTGTAAGTTGGCATACAGCAAACCAGCCTTCTGTAGCCGTGCTGAGATTTCATCAGCGATCAACCCTCTGGCACTGGCTGAAGTGAAGTGGTCAACACGCTCCACCAACCACTTCACTCCTGTCTATCTTTAAGCTAGGAATGAGTCGATGTAACCCAGTCAGTCCTGTATCATCATCTTACATTTGACAACAGGAGCGAATCGCATGTCAAACATTCGAAGATTGCTGCTTCCCCTCAAAGTGTTTAGCAGACTCAGCTCTATTTCTTCAGCGTCTTCACCTAGAAGGACTGCATCATCCTCATATTCTAAGTCAATGGGATTATTTCTTGGTAACAAGTGAATCCCTGAATTGCTGAATTCAATTGGGGCTAATTCTGTTAGTACATCCATGATGAAATTAAATAGAAGTGGGGACAGTGGAGATCCCTGATGCACACTACTGGTTGTCACCACTTGAGATGACAACTCTCTGTAGCCTGTCACCTGGCTGGCTGTATGAATTCGAGTAGAGTGCCTTGATCAGTGGAATGCATTTTCTCGGTATTCCTTTTACACCCAAACATCGCCATAGTACCTGTCAGTCGACGGGATCGAATGCTGCCCTTAGGTCAAGAAATATGACGATTGTTGGACGCCGGCAAGTATGCTTATGTCCCATAATATATCGAAGGGTGAAGATATGATAACATCGGAGATTTGAACCCACTCCACCAAGTACATCAATAAGAGATGTTACCATTGAGCTTATTTTAGCTTCTGATTGTTTCCAGTTACCTGGCAGATTAGTGTATGCACTTGGGATTATTTCAAAGGGAATGAATGATATTTCAGTGCCAGTATGATAGATAGGACATAGTGTTTAAACACTTTTGTCTATGTGACTGAGTTTCAGCATTGAACTTAGCACAGAAGTGCAGCACTCCATGTAACACACAAAGGTAGAGGAAACATACAAGAAAGGGATTCAAATGTACTATAATGAGCAGAAATCTGAGGAAGGGAGACAGAATAGTCACATGGAAAAAAACATAAAGGTATAGTGGATATAGGATATCACATGGCGTCAATGCATCTGCACCACTGAGAAGAATTTTAAGCCACATTTCCAGTTGTTTCCATCTATTGATTCTAAGGATGCCGAACACCCCAACCAGGTAGCCTACACCTTCCTGGCTAAAAGCAACTGTTAAAGATTCCATTGACTGATTCCAGATTTTGATTCAGCCACCTCCAACTTTCCCCCAACCTCTAATCCCATGTCGGCTAACATTCCTCGACGAGGAAGGCAATGGCTCAGTATTTGCAACACATGTTCTGTCCACCTCAGTCGATTTACCTTCGACTGACTTATCCTCCTTACCTAACACTTAACGCCGCCTAACCTCCATATTACCCACCATATTAGATAGCTTTACACCAGAAATAGAAGGCAATACATTTGTGGTCAAAGATAGATAGTCTTTTCATGTCTTCTACTGCCAATGGCCATGTTTTGTAGACATAAAGGAGAACAGTAAAATCTGCCGAGCAATACCCACATCCTTTAATAAATAACCCAGGTGGTTATCACGTCTACTCCAGGGGTGATGTGCTGAGATTTTGTCAGCAATCAGTCTATTGGGTTTGAAACAACTTCCCAGAATATGTCAAGTGATCAGTACACCGAACCACTTGACTGCTTCTCTGTAAACTAGGAGTCGGTGCAGTCGGATGCTATTTTGTCTGTCTATGTAGTGTTAATTCGGCGACTAGAAATGTATTTTCAGTTTAAATTATTGGATTTATACTTTTAATTTTATTTATTTATACGTTATAGTGAGTCATTGAGTGATAACTGAGAACAGAGAAAACCTTCTTATAATCTCTCTCTCTCCCTCTTGCTCTTCTATTTTTTATTTTACAGTTAATTCGTAATCGTAGTGCAGATACAGCCTTCTGTGTATTAGAGAAATTATTAGTCTACAGCCCTAAAACACGTATGACTGCTTCGGATATCTTGGGGTGTAGTTTCTTCAGTGATTTAATCTCACCACCACCTGGACATCCAGCTGATGCAACCGGTCATCTACCAAGTGGTAAACCAGCGCCAAGTTTTATAAATCAATTCACTGAAGAAGGTAATGCACCTTTTTTTCTTATTATACTGTCTAAATTGAATAGTAATATTTATTCTTATTTCATTGGGTTCCGTGTGGAACGTAAGGCTTCAACAACACATCTCCATTCCCTTCTGTTCTATGCAGTCCTCTTCAGCTGGCTCCACGATTGCCCGTAAGCTCTCATCTCTTTCACACACGATTTACTTCTTGGGTCACTTAGTCTCGGACGTCTCACTCGTCATTTCCCATTCGGATTCCACTTATTATCATTATTACTATTGTTCCCTTTAATTCCTAGAGCTTCAGCCGAACGCCTCCATTGCGCGTTCGATTCTCTGCCAACGTTTTCACCTGTCTCCACGTTTATCCACATGCTCTCACCTCCTTTTCGCATGACCTCCATCTCACCGTCACACTGACGACTAACTCGCTGCTTCCCGTTCGGTCCCCACTCGAGCGATGGCCTAGAGTATGATGTAACTCACTTGATGGTTTGTTTTCTCAGACTGTGGTTACCAAGCCACCTCCATTTCTTCCTGCTTATTTGTTGCACAATTGGTTCCTGCTGAGTTTGTTCGTTCATTGCCAGAGATCCCTGTTGCTGATGTTTTCTGGCTGGCCATCTGACGTAGAGTAGTATTGAGCGAAGACAGCTGTTGATATAGGTGTGTAGTTTGTTCGAAGAGCCCTTCGTGACACTCCAAGCCTGTGATTCGTATAGTAAGTAGCACTGACTTCACATTGGAGTTGAAAATCCGGATCTTATTTTTCATGATGAGTGCTGAGTAGTGCTGTTGATCTACACACAAACTTGAGACTAATGGAAGCTTACCTTACTTTCCCGATTGTCGAGCATTGATATCCTTATCAGTTCCTTCCGCCTGTAGTTGTAACGATGCTTTCCAGGTCTTAAGTTAAAGGAGGTTGCTTCTTTCAGATTTCTCCCATATATTTTAATTGTTGTCTGTTTTTGTTGCTGTTGGCCAGGAATCTTCATCACCTCTGTTTTCTCTATGTTCAACTATCTTTGTCCTATCTTTGATGCTTCTTCTACCAACTTGTTGCTTTTCACTTGCATATCTTCCAGTTTGTGGCAAACCAGACATACGTCACATCGGCGAAGTCTTTTGTGTGGGTCGTGCTTCCTCGCTGTCCACCGCTGTCTGTCTCACTAGTGGGTCGGAAGCGTGATTCCACTCAACGGTCTTCTCAGCTTGTCTCCAATCCATCTCTATTTCGTTCCGCATATCTGTTGAAATATGGTTTCCTGGTTGGTTCGTTTCCAGGGTCCCCCCAATTGCTTATCCTTTCTGACCACTCGATCTTCAGTATCATGCTGAATCAACCGTTGATGGAAGTCTACAGTAGCTTGTTGGAAATGTAGCGACCAAATCTATTCGGTTATAGTCTGAACGCAAGAAACTGATCTCTACGTTGTCCTAGATAGCCGAAAAAATTTTTGCTGTGACACACGCTATCACTAAATGTTCAAAACTCCGGAGGAAGGATTATAACGCTCCAATATTTCAACGGTTCTGTTCAACAACAACAACAACCACAATAATAACATTAAAACTCAAATTTACCTCAACATTGCCGTGAGGCATCTCTATATAGGAAGTGTAGGTTTATAAATACAAAACAAGTACTTAGAATCGAGAAGAATATTCCCAACAGGCTGGGATCAAGAACTCTGTCCACACAAAACCCTAACCCACACACACCAAGACTACCCTGGATAGGATAACCTTCATCGCTCAAACAAACCGTTATGGCATAAATGTTGTCCTGAAAAATGACGTTTGCCAGCCGTGTACTGATATACCCGTGAAATTAAGGTTCGGTGACTGTGTTGATCATCATGTTTCAAAACAAGATTTTGAGCGAACAATTGTTTTCGATAACTTCTTCCTCAGGCTCTACAGTTATAAATCCATGAATAATAGAGTACATGTAGCCAATAAAGGCGAATGAAAATAATATCAGAAACTGTATTGGGTTGCATGTGTAAGTTGAGATGATAGTCCATTAGTTAACATAATCAATCAAATGTGTATAGGGTGTATAGTCAGAAACATGTGATGAAGTGTGGTGAATGAACAATTGGGTGATATAGTGCTGTTTTATAGTCAACAGAATACAAGTGTCATTGGGGTGAGAGAAATACGATAGACACAAAATACACACAAACACACATTAACAAAGGGGACACTAAATGTGAGGGCTGACCGATAATGTCTAATGATAAAATAAAGAGGCTAAATTGTAAATTGTAATAAGATGTTACAGAGTTGGTAGGCTCAGTGTAAAATCACAAAGGTTGACAAAATTAAGGGTAACAATGAGGTGAAATAAACTGGGTGGAAAAATGGATAATAAAGACATGATATCACAGAATGATAATAATGGTAATAATAGTACGGAAAATTATGATCCTGGTGACCTTATAGTGGGCCAGGGTAGACAGAGGGAGTGAATAAGTTTTTTCTGCACACATAAGTCCGGTCTTTCTCTATTAATCTCTAAAGCCTCAGCTATGGCTAGGAGGCGTAATCGTGTGCCTTTGGGGAGATTGTTTGGTACTCGATACACAACTCTAAATGACTCTTCTACTTTGATGCTGTGTTCGCTGTCCACTAGATGAGCCAGAATTGCACTATTTAATGGGTATTATCGTTGAAGAAATCCATGGACATACAATTCATACAATTTCTAATGAAACATGATGATCAACACAGTCACCGAAGCTTAATTTCAGGGGTATCAGTACACGGCTGGCAAACGTCATTTTTCAGGACAACATTTATGCCATGACGGTTAGTTTGAGCGAATTCTTTATTATTTTCGTCATTTTTACCACTAATGTTATTCTTTTTATGGTTCTTCATATATTTCTGAATAAATTCTGGTGGGTATTGTGTTGTTATTCACTAGTAATAATTCCTTTATTTGTTTGATTTCGTTATTTATATATGCTGGCCTACTACTTCTACGAGTTAGGCTGTTGGTCCGATTATAAAGACATTTGACTATTTAGAAAACAACATACCTCATTTGTGGGTATACACAGTACAGACAGCAAAGGGCTCATCCAGATCAGCCCATCCATCAGCCCAAACGGGTTGATCTCCGACGAAATTTCAGCACGAATACAGAGGGCTAGGTTCGCATTCGCCAGTTTTCGCCGTCTTTGGCGTAGACGCGATATCCGACTATCGACCAAAGGGCGTGTGTGATGCTCATCAGTCCGCTCCGTCCTCCTTTATGGCTGTGAGACCTAGCCATTGAGAGCAGAAGACATGAAAAGATTAGCTGTCTTCGATCATAGGTGTCTGCGTTCTATCTCCCACGTGAAGTGGTATAATAAGGTGAGCAATATTGAGGTTAGGCGTCGAGTGCTAGGTAAGGCGGGGAAATCAATCGACGAGACTGTGAAATTACTTCGACTGAGATGGTTAGGACATGTGCTACGTATGCCTAGTCATCGCCTTCCTCGACGGGCAATGTTAGCTGATATAGGGTCAGGCTGGAAAAGAGCTAGTGGCGGTCAAACCAAAACATGGCACCAATCAATGAAATCCACAACAGTTAATCTAAGCCACGTAGGAAGATGTAGACTTCCTGGTTGGGGTCCTCGGGATGGTAAACACCAATGGTTGGAAACAATTGGTGACATGGCTCAAAATCGTTCTCAGTGGCGCAGATGCATCCACTCCTTGTGACTTATGATTTCCAAATAAACTTTTGTTCTCCGTTATTACTATTCCTTTATCTCACACCTCTGTTTACTGTCTACATTATGCATTTCTTCTACTTCCTTCTCTTGCTTTGCGTGCTACATAGATTGTGGCGACTTGAACTGCCGCACATATGTGCAAAGTTCTATGTCGAAAACCGACCGACCGCTCATCCAGATGACAATATGCAGTTTTTGTCTGGAATTGACCTGCACGCCCCAAAAATAAATGGAGTAACTCGAAGTAACTGAAGTGCCAGCCGCTTGTCTCGAATAGACCTAGCCCAATGCAATGCGAATTGAATTCAACTTCTTTCGTAGTGAAGCACTCACTCATTATTGAACTGCGAAAATTTAACTTCCTCTATTCAAGTTGGAGCAAACCAAATCAGAAGAAAAGTAACCTGACAAAGACACCTAACCTTACTGACTTGGTGAGGTGTCTTTGTCAGGTCACTTTTCTTCTGATTTGGTTTGCTCCAACTTGAATAGAGGCAGTTAAATTTTCGCAGTTCAATAATGAGTGAGTGCTTCACTACGAAAGAAGTTGACTTCAATTCGCATTGCATTGGGCTAGGTCTATTCGAGACAAGCGGCTGGCACTTCAGTTACTTCGAGTTACTCCATTTATTTTTGGGGCGTGCAGGTCAATTCCAGACAAAAACTGCATATTGTCATCTGGATGAGCCCTTCGCTGTCTGTACTGTGGGTACCCACAAATGAGGTATGTTGTTTTCTAAATAGTCAAATGTCTTTAAAAATCGGACCAACAGGCTAACTAGTAGTTGTGTAACGACAGAAGGCAAGATTCAGGCAACAGATCATTTATTAAGGGAATCAACGCATATTTATATATGTTTTCATGTACATTAATATGGATATGTAAACAAACAAACACAGTCTTCCGATTGGTTGTTTCTCACGACAAATCTTGGGAACGTAAATATTGACGTAAATTACTGTCTGCCAATTTGGCTAGTAGACAGCTCTCACCACACTCGTCCCGCCGTCAAATGGCTTTGCCTCAAGCGTTCCGACCTTCTGGGTGATGCATCCTCTCGTTGATGATTGTTACAGACCGGCTTGTCCCAATGCACCCATTTATGGATCTGACTGGCGTTAACTCGTTTTTGTTTGTCACCTCTTCTTATGGTATACACTTGACCCCGTTCTTTTGTGACTGTGTATGGTCCTTCCCGTTTTGGAAACTGTTTGCCTGACCCTGCCGCACATTCGTAGGTATTTCGGCTCACACTTTCATATGCTGCTTTCTCCCGACCTCCGAGCAGCGTCCCAAATAGCAGCCTCATCGCTGACAGATCTTGGACACCACTCAACTGTGAAGAAGCCTCAAAGTCCTGCCCGAAGATCCATATGTCTTCATCAAAAACTACAGGCCATAGACTTTCCATTTGTCGGTAGGCTGCGACACCAATTGTAACGACAGAAGGCAAGAATCAGGCAACAGATCATTTACTAAGGAAATCAACGCATATTTATATATCTTTTCATGTACATTACTATGGATATATAAACAAACAAACACAGTCTTCCGATTGCTTGTTTCTCACGACAAATCTTGGGAACGTAAATATTGACGTAAATTACTGTCTGCCAATTCGGCTAGTAGACAGCTCTCACCACAGTAGTAGTAAGCCAGCATATATAAATAACGAAATCAAACAAATAAAGGAATTATTACCAGTGAATAACAACACAATACCCACCTGAATTTATTCAGAAATATGTGAAGAACCATAAAAAGAACAAGATTAGTGGTAAAAATGACGAAAATAATAAAGAATTCAAAGGCTCTGTAACACTGCCGTATAAAGAAGGGACGTCATAGACCTTACGTAGAGTTCTTAATGACACTGGAATTAGTGGTGGTGGTGGGGGTGGTATATAAACCAAACAACTGTCACTTTTTTGACTGCTTAACATTTCTACTTGTTGAATAGTATTCATGTGTGTAGGAATTATACTTGTATATAAATGGAAGGTTACATCACAATAGCTTTGATCGATCGAACAAGGATTTTAGATACAAGATATCACCTGTGATGTTAATTCCGATTATTTCCCTATATGCAATTCGAATCAGTTTAGTGAATGAATGCAACATTGGAATTATCTATGCCAATACCCTTGACATTGATAAACATAATAATAATAATAATAATAATAATGAATTTACAAATATCCTCTTTACCCTGAGCATCCAATGTTTGTGAAACTATGAAATGTTGGTATTAGATGGTTGGAGGTAATCGGCCACAGGAAGGCTGGGACCTAGGTTTCGTGCTAGTTGGCACTGATCAGTTAGCAATGCGTATCTGCAACCTCGAAAGAACCCATGCCCCTTCTGAGATTGTAACCCGCCTCACCGATTACTGTAGTCAGAGACGTTACCACTAAGCTATTAAGGCTCGCGATTGACCTCCTGTAGGACTGACTGACTGTATTGGATAGCTTTGATTGGACACAGTGATGGCGAGCCACCTACCTAGTGGCATAGTGGCCACATTGCAAACTTGACTGACTGATAGAATTCAGTCTGCACCGAAGATAGGACTAGACATACACATTACACTAGTTACTGGCTAGTGTCCAATCAAAAGTTTGTGAAACTATCCTGTCAAATATTTATTGATCAGAGATTATGTAAAATAAAGTTGGGTATTATCGTTGAAGAAATAATCCATGGACATACAATTCATACAATTTCTAATGAAACATGATGATCAACACAGTCACCGAACCTTAATTTCACGGGTATCAGTACACGGCTGGCAAACGTCATTTTTCAGGACAACATTTATGCCATGACGGTTTGTTTGAGCGAATTCTTTATTATTTTCGTCATTTTTACCACTAATCTTGTTCTTTTTATGGTTCTTCATATATTTCTGAATAAATTCTGGTGGGTATTGTGTTGTTATTCACTAGTAATAATTCCTTTATTTGTTTGATTTCGTTATTTATATATGCTGGCCTACTACTACTTCTACTGGTTAGGCTGTTGGTCCGATTATAAAGACATTTGACTATTTAGAAAACAACATACCTCATTTGTGGGTACCCACAGTACAGACAGCAAAGGGCTCATCCAGATGACAATATGCAGTTTTTGTCTGGAATTGACCTGCACGCCCCAAAAATAAATGGAGTAACTCGAAGTAACTGAAGTGCCAGCCGCTTGTCTCGAATAGACCTAGCCCAATGCAATGCGAATTGAAGTCAACTTCTTTCGTAGTGAAGCACTCACTCATTATTGAACTGCGAAAATTTAACTTCCTCTATTCAAGTTGGAGCAAACCAAATCAAAAGAAAAGTGAGCTGACAAAGACACCTCACGAAGTCAGTAAGGTGATGTGCCTTTGTCAGGTCACTTTTCTTTTGATTTGGTTTGCTCCAACTTCAATAGAGGACCAACAGCCTAACTAGTAGTTGAGTAGCGACAGAAGGCAAGAATCAGGCAACAGATCATTTACTAAGGAAATCAACGCATATTCATATATGTTTTCATGTACGTTACTATGGATATGTAAACAAACAAACACAGTCTTCCGATTGGTTGTTTCTCACGACAAATCTTGGGAACGTAAATATTGACGTAAATTACTGTCTGCCAATTTGGCTAGTAGACAGCTCTCACCACACTCGTCCCGCCGTCAAATGGCTTTGCCTCAAGCGTTCCGACCTTCTGGGTGATGCATCCTCTCGTTGATGATTGTTACAGACCGGCTTGTCCCAATGCACCCATTTATGGATCTGACTGGCGTTAACTCGTTTTTGTTTGTCACCTCTTCTGATGGCATACACTTGACCACGTCCTTTTGTGACTGTGTATGGTCCTTCCCGTTTTGGAAACTGTTTGCCTGACCCTGCCGCACATTCGTAGGTATTTCGGCTCACACTTTCATATGCTGCTTTCTCCCGACCTCCGAGCAGCGTCCCAAATAGCAGCCTCATCGCTGACAGATCTTGGACGCCACTCAACTGTGAAGAAGCCTCAAAGTCCTGCCCGAAGATCCATATGTCTTCATCAAAAACTACAGGGCATAGGCTTTCCATTTGTCGGTAGGCAGCGACACCAATTGTAACGACAGAAGGCAAGAATCAGGCAACAGATCATTTACTAAGGAAATCAACGCATATTCATCACATAATCCCCTCCACGTCACACTCAGAGGGCACTGTTTCTAATCCTGCCCAGCCATCTGATTGTCAATATCATACTTGCATGCAGTATCACTAGGTTACAAGATATGAGTAAGTCACCATTTAACTACTAGTTAGAAAAATTCAGCGGTTAATCAATTCTAACCTTTGTTAATTTGAGTCACAGAACCACTGCCATTACATTCCGGTCCAGTGACCAAATGATGAATATAGCTCACCTAATAACATGAGCGTCTGCAGTTTTATCATTGATAGACATTCATAGTACCGCACCACTGAGAAGTCCTAAAGTGGGACAAAACAGGCATCCAGGAGCAAGTGGGTGATGCTTTGATGATTGCAAAGATGGGTGCGAGACTCAATAGGAATACCATCAATTGTCGAGTGTTGCAGATACACCTAGCATCCTGGATTCATCTCACTGTTAGTCACCACATCAAACAAAGTAAATCCACACCAAATGACTACATTACACGCTCCAGAAACAAACCTCATGCAGGTTGATACACTAACTTATATATAAAGAACAAACCAATTTCGTGAAGACTATTAATAATATCAGACTACCGCAAACTTCATTAGTGGAGTGGATGTGGCGACACAGCCTTTCAAAGACAAGTTAGATCTCCACTTAGACTGTCACTAGCTTACTCTACTTTATCAAAGAAGACTGGCACTTCGTCTCGGTAGCACAGTCAATGTGAAATGTCCACTGACTGGATTCAATACCTAATGGTATTAATAAAATATTTACTTATTAATTATGATTATTTCGGATTTTCAACACTAAATATCAAATCAGTCAATTCATAATCTTAAGTATTTGCTGTGCCTCTCCACGACACAATAGGGTGAGAACAGATTAATGTAAGTGTGTAAAATCTGGGCACTGTGGTAGAATGCAATTCTGTATTAGATAAGTTTATTTTAATAATCACACAGTGATGATGATGCAGTATTAACAACTGGATGACAAAGTTTTGAGCATAAATTATTGCTACTCATAGCCTTACACAAACTGAGCCCTGGGCTATCAACTGGCTACACTCTTATTTCTCTAATAGGATGCAGTACACGGTATATAATGGCGTATCTTCCTCTCCTTTGCTTACTAAAGCTGGAGTTCCTCAGGATGCTGTTCTTTCTCCGTTTCTTTTTTCCTTCTTCTTACATGATTTACCTCTCTCAGATGAAATCAACTTCGTCAAATATGCAGATGACCTGTCTGTATCGTTTCTCATTAAGTCTCAGTCAGACTGTTTCAAATTAAATAGCTTCATGTCGGACATCAGTGAGTGGTTCAAACTAAATGGTCTCATGCTAAATCCCTCAAAATGCCAGACTATTGACTTCTCCCTTAGGCATAAATGAGATCTACAAACACTAGTAAGTTCTCATGAAGACTGTTGCATTGAGGGGACTAAAATTGAAACTAAGTCTAATGCAAAATACCTCAGTCTAGTTCTATCTTCCGACCTTACTTGGACATCTCATATCCTAACGATTTCTAAGAAAGTGTTCTGTCTTACCTACTACATTAAGAAACTTAGACAATCTGGAATCACCCAACCTCTACTTTCACAATTTGTCAACTCTTGCATCTTACCTATTCTACTTTACTGCTCCCCGTTAGTCTTTCCTGGTCTACTGAAAAAGGACTATACCATCCTGAGAAGGATGTTGAAGGTAGTTAGTAGGACTAGTGGTGTAAAACTCAGTCAGCTCGTCACTACATTAGTTGATAGGCATCTGAATACATGCGAAAAATGGTCTAAAACCATACTCTAAGACCCCCAACACTCCCTCTATTCCCAACTCTCGCCTTGTATCTCATCAAGTAAAACCAGAAATCAGTATAAAATAATATATGCTCGTACAACCAAGTACAGGAACTCAACGATACCATACTTGGTCCGTGTTCTAAGCGACAGAGACAATGTCAAGCGTGAAACCTATGACGTGCTTTGTTATTAACAACATAATTTAGGCTCTTTTATTTCTCTCTTATTTTGTATTCTATAGTGAACTCCTTCTCAAACATACTTAGCTACCTAAATTATTACCATGGGCCTCCTTTTTTGTACTTTACTATATTCCTTCTATTGTGTATCCACTGGTTCCGACTCTATTAGCACCATGAGTATTACAAAATTGTCCTGTCATTAACCATCATGTAATTATTAGTTTTGTGGTTGTTTTTTCTTATTTTCTATACTTTTCGGCAATATTAAACTGACAATCATTGGTTGTGAACGCCATAGTCAACACCTTAAAAAATTTTGTATTATTCACGATTACTCACACTACCACTACAAAAACTAAATCAGACCTGACAATAAAAAAACAAAACAACAACCCAGAAATGTTATTTTATGATTGTTTAGAGTTGTTTCAATCAAATTAACTGACCATCTTGGCGATAAACATTCTTAAATATCATTTCATGACTTCTTGTATGACTGTAGCTTTACTGTCACCATGCATAATCATATCATACCTTCCACTACCCAATACTGAGTGGTTATTATTATATGATGTTTATTTTCCTTTCTACTTCTTGGTAATTTTTCGCATTTATAATTATTTTGTGTTTATCCTGTTTTCTTTTGCGGTTGGTGTCTTTAGAGTTATTTTTTGTTTGTTTAATACTCCTTTTAAGTGTTTGTAAAATTAGATGCAAATATTGTAGATATGTGCTGAAAATTCCATACTGTACCACAGTAACAACAGAAGACAAGGCTGGCAACAGATCAGTTTTATTACGAAAACCAACAGGTATTTATATGTATTTTACGTACATTAATAATGCTTGTGCCCGCAGAAAGAAGGCGGTCTTCTGATTGGTTGTTTGCAAACAAACGCAGTCTTCTTCTTTCTCGTTTTCGATATTTTCCGGGAATGCGAGCCACTTGTCTGCGAATCATATTTGTCCACGTTTACGTCAGCTGTGATTGGTTGTTGAATCAGCGTAGATTAATTCCTACCAATCAGCGTAGATCAATGTCTACCAATTGGCTAGCAGCTGGCTCTCACCACACTCGTCCCCCCGTCAAATAGCTTCGTACGCAGGCGTTCCGACCTTCTTGGTGCTACATCCTCTAGTTGAGGGTTGTTGGTGATCGGCTTGTCCCACTGTACCCATCGTTGGAGCTGACTGGCATTAACTCGTTTCTGTTTGTCACCTCTTCGGACGGTATATACTTGACCCCGTCTTTGTGTGATTGTGTATTGTCCTTCCCACTTTGGCAGGAGTTTCCGTGAACCTGGCCCGCCTCCAACTGTATATCTCCTGTCTCTACACTTCACTTGGTCCCCGACTGCAAAGGTGATGCACCGCGTCTTTTCTTTCATCTGGGACTTCGCGACATCACTCCGCTACTTCCGTATTACATTCTTGATGGCCTCTTTCCGCTCTGCTTTTAATTTCGTCGTACTCCACTTTTGGTGAAGGGGCCAGGTCTCGTTGTGTATCGGTAATCGTGGTTTTCTACCATACATCAGTTGAAAGGGTGACTTCTTCGTTGTTTCCTGAGTGGTAGCCCGATGCGTCAGTAAAATCAGTGGAAGCTCCGTTTCCCAGTTACCGCCCTTCGAGGCCAGCCACTCCTTCAGTGTACGGTTGTTTCTCTCCGTTAGGCCATTCGTCTGTGGATGATATGGGGTCGTTCTGATCCTCTTGATGCCCAGCTGTTGCAAACGGGAAGTAAATTCTTCACTCTCGAAACAGGGACCTTGGTCTGTCAGTATCGTCTTTGGTACGCCGTGGTCTGCAACGATGTGTTTAACTACTGCGTCTGTCACGGTCTTTGCACGTTGATCTGGGATCGCTACGGCGTCTACCCATCGTGTCGCGTGTTCCGTCATCACCAGGAGGTACTGATTACCATTAGATGTCTGAGGAAATGGACCCATGACATCTACGGACCACAAGTCACCTATCGCCGTAACTGGAATCGACTGAAGCGGTGGTCGTATGCACCGGTCGCCTTTCATTAGCTGGCACCGTGGACATCCAAGTACGTATCTTGCTACGTCTTCTCTCATACCTGGCCAGTACATGCTTTGTCTTAGGAGGTCAGTTGTTCTGGCCACGCCTGTATGTGGTAGCTGGTGACATTCTTCTATCATGTCGTGGCGCGAGGACTGAGGTATGATAGCCAGCCAGCTTCCGTCGTTCTCTCGCCAGGTCAGAGTCCCGTAGGCATTCACTCTTAGTCGATCTCTCTGTCTGAGTAGTGTGGTTAGCTCCTTACTCGCCGTAGCTTGATCTACTTCTATCCCGTTGGTTATCACCTGTATCACTGTATTCAGCGTATCATCCAACCTTTGCTTGCGTGCAAGTTTTAGTGGGTCTTGTTCTACAGCATGCACTCCGTAAGCGACCTCGGGCAACTCAGGCTCGTCTTCTGGTCTCGATAACAAATCTGCCAAGACATTTTCACTTCCAGGAACGTGTGAGATCGTAAAATCGTACTCCTGAAGACGCAACATCCACCGTGACAATTTCCCCCGTGGGTCTCTCGCTGTCTTCAAAAATTGTAGCGGCTTATGATCAGTTTCGATGTGGAACCGCCGGCCGAGTAAATAAGGTCGCCATTTGTCGACTGCCCATACCATTGCTAAACATTCTTTCTCTATCGTTGAATACTTTCTCTCTGTGAGTGTTAAAACCCGACTGGCATACTCAACGATTCCATCACCTTGTCTTAGGACCGCACCTATGGCGTAGTCACTGGCATCTGTGCACACTGTAAACTGTCTTCCAGGTACAGGTAGTTTTAGCGTCATTTGTTGGTGGTCGAACAGGTGTTTAATTCTGTCAAATGTCCTCTGCGATTCTTCCGACCAAACAAACTTCGGCTCACCTAGTAGCCTGTATAGAGGGGCTGCTATCTCATTGAAGTTCTTCACGAATCGACTATAAAACGCCGCTCTACCCAAGAATTGCCTCAATTTCCTCTTTGAATTCGGGGCTGGAATTGTTTTAATCGTCAAAATTTTCTCCGGTAGTGGTTTAATCTCACCATTTCCTACTTTATGTCCTAACAGAGTAACATTCTTTCTGGCTATCTGGGACTTGGTTTTGTTAATGCGCAGTCCAAACTCTTCGATGCGTCGCAGCACGGCTTCTACATGCTTCACATGATCGTTTTCGTTTTGACTGTATATCACGAGATCATCACCATACACTTCCACGTTTTTCAAGTTCCTAAGTAATAGCGTCATCAGTCTTCTGACGGTAAACGGTGCACCTGCTAGTCCAAACGGCATGCGTTTAAATCGATATTGTGTCTGGCCCACGCTGAATGCCGTCTTATCTCTATCACCTGGTTTTATCGGTATCTGCCAGTACCCTGAGCGAAGATCGAAAACGGAAAACACATTCGCGCCTTGTAGGCGGTCTAAAGTTTCCACCACTGTTGGCATGGCACAGGGTTTTAACTCTGTCATACTGTTTAATTGTCGAAAGTCAACACAGAATCTATACTTCCCATTCGCTTTCTTTACTAACAGCACTGGAGAGTTGTACGGGCTATCAGCTTCTTCAATAATATCGTCTTTTAACATCTCTTGCACTTGTCGCTTCACTTCGCCTTCCAGATGACATGGTATTCTTCGCGATGTAAATGACATTACTTTTGGATTAGTTAAGGGAATTTCATGATTCACCTTGTCGCAATAACCGTATGGATCGCCATCTCCAGTGAACAGATGATCGTATTTCTTAATTAAATCTGTCATGTTGTATACCGTCGACAGGTTCACCGCTGCTATCTCGCTGGTCTCATACATTTTGATACGCCCGTATTTCGTGACCACCACTTTCGCTTGCGTGTCAATTATTGCACCAATCTCCCGCAGAAAATCCGCTCCTAATATCGTTCGCTGTAGTTCGGGCACAACAATGAAAGGAAACGTCACCTCGCACCCTCCAACAACAATCGTACAGTTCGACCTACCCGTTATACGCAACACATGCCCGCCTACTGTTTGTACTGTCAACGAACACGGACTAACGCTCTTACATAAATTCTTATCTATCAACGACACGGCCGCTCCTGTATCTACTAAGCATACTACTTCTCGATCATTTACTCGCAACTTCGAATACATAGCCCCTTTCTCAATCGCCCCCACTAAGTCTAGGTTCATACGAAAGAAAGAACAAGCATTATACCGTCTGAAATTTTTCCTTTTCTGTCTTTCTGGGCAGTCTCTTCTCCAGTGTCCTGGTTTGCCGCATTCAAAACATCGGTTTTTTCTATTACCCAACTTTAACGCCGCCACTTCCCGCTGCAATGCTTCAATTTGCTGCTCATATTCATTTGGTTTCGGCTGCTCTATAGCGGCTACGGTCGTGCTCAGCAGCTGTCTGGTCACCTTCGCTAGCTCACTAATATCCATCGGTTGCGTTGCGCTAACCAGTTTTAACTGCTGAGAAATGTGGTCTGGTACACTCTCGATGAATTGGGAAGATAGTAACTGCTCTTCTGATTCTTTATCCAACGTGGGAAGCGCCCGTCGAAATAAATTCGTCAATTTCACCGCCAATACTAACGGGTCTCCATCAGATCCCAGCCTCGTTGATCGGAACTGCTGCATCGCTAGCTGTCTGTCTGTTGCGCTGTCGAACTCCGACACCAAATTTTCAACCAATCTCTTCCAAGACACTGTGCCGTTTGACCGGTCTACGCTGTCATATGCCGCCTTCGCTCGGCCTCTCAACAGCGTCCCCAGAACAACTGCCTTCGCCGCCTGCTCCTTGACACCCACCAGCTCAGCTACGGCTTCGAAATCACGTAGGAAGCTCCGTATGTCTCCCTCCTCAAACGCAGCTGGCCACGGGATCTTCATTTTTCCGGATGCAGCGACACCAAATGTAACAACAGAAGACAAGGCTGGCAACAGATCAGTTTTATTACGAAAACCAACAGGTATTTATATGTATTTTACGTACATTAATAATGCTTGTGCCCGCAGAAAGAAGGCGGTCTTCTGATTGGTTGTTTGCAAACAAACGCAGTCTTCTTCTTTCTCGTTTTCGATATTTTTCGGGAATGCGAGCCACTTGTCTGCGAATCATATTTGTCCACGTTTACGTCAGCTGTGATTGGTTGTTGAATCAGCCTAGATTAATTTCTACCAATCAGCGTAGATCAATGTCTATCAATTGGCTAGCAGCTTGCTCTCACCACACTACGAGTTAGGCTGTTGGTCCGATTATAAAGACATTTGACTATTTAGAAAACAACATACCTCATTTGTGGGTACCCACAGTACAGACAGCAAAGGGCTCATCCAGATGACAATATGCAGTTTTTGTCTGGAATTGACCTGCACGCCCCAAAAATAAATGGAGTAACTCGAAGTAACTGAAGTGCCAGCCGCTTGTCTCGAATAGACCTAGCCCAATGCAATGCGAATTGAAGTCAACTTCTTTCGTAGTGAAGCACTCACTCATTATTGAACTGCGAAAATTTAACTTCCTCTATTCAAGTTGGAGCAAACCAAATCAGAAGAAAAGTGACCTGACAAAGGCACATCACCTTACTGACTTCGTGAGGTGTCTTTGTCAGGTCACTTTTCTTCTGATTTGGTTTGCTCCAACTTGAATAGAGGAAGTTAAATTTTCGCAGTTCAATAATGAGTGAGTGCTTCACTACGAAAGAAGTTGACTTCAATTCGCATTGCATTGGGCTAGGTCTATTCGAGACAAGCGGCTGGCACTTCAGTTACTTCGAGTTACTCCATTTATTTTTGGGGCGTGCAGGTCAATTCCAGACAAAAACTGCATATTGTCATCTGGATGAGCCCTTTGCTGTCTGTACTGTGGGTACCCACAAATGAGGTATGTTGTTTTCTAAATAGTCAAATGTCTTTATAATCGGACCAACAGCCTAACTCGTAGTGTGGTGAGAGCAAGCTGCTAGCCAATTGGTAGACATTGATCTACGCTGATTGGTAGAAATTAATCTAGGCTGATTCAACAACCAATCACAGCTGACCTAAACGTGGACAAATATGATTCGCAGACAAGTGGCTCGCATTTCCGAAAAATATCGAAAACGAGAAAGCAGAAGACTGCGTTTGTTTGCAAACAACCAATCAGAAGACCGCCTTCTTTCTGCGGGCAGAAGCCTTATTAATGTACGTAAAATACATATAAATACCTGTTGGTTTTCGTAATAAAACTGATCTGTTGCCAGCCTTGTCTTCTGTTGTTACATTTGGTGTCGCTGCCTCCGGAAAAATGAAGATCCCGTGGCCAGCTGCGTTTGAGGAGGGAGACATACGGAGCTTCCTACGTGATTTCGAAGCCGTAGCTGAGCTGGTGGGTGTCAAGGAGCAGGCGGCGAAGGCAGTTGTTCTGGGGACGCTGTTGAGAGGCCGAGCGAAGGCGGCATATGACAGCGTAGACCGGTCAAACGGCACAGTGTCTTGGAAGAGATTGGTTGAAAATTTGGTGTCGGAGTTCGACAGCGCAACAGACAGACAGCTAGCGATGCAGCAGTTCCGATCAACGAGGCTGGGACCTGATGGAGACCCGTTAGTATTGGCGGTGAAATTGACGAATTTACTTCGACGGGCGCTTCCCACGTTGGATAAAGAATCAGAAGAGCAGTTACTATCTTCCCAATTCATCGAGAGTGTACCAGACCACATTTCTCAGCAGTTAAAACTGGTTAACGCAACGCAACCGATGGATATTAGTGAGCTAGCGAAGGTGACCAGACAGCTGCTGAGCACGACTGTAGCCGCTATAGAGCAGCCGAAACCAAATGAATATGAGCAGCAAATTGAAGCATTGCAGCGGGAAGTGGCGGCGTTAAAGTTGGGTAATAGAAAAAACCGATGTTTTGAATGCGGCAAGCCAGGACACTGGAGAAGAGACTGCCCAGAAAGACAGAAAAGGAAAAATTTCAGACGGTATAATGCTTGTTCTTTCTTTCGTATGAACCTAGACTTAGTGGGGGCGATTGAGAAAGGGGCTATGTATTCGAAGTTGCGAGTAAATGATCGAGAAGTAGTATGCTTAGTAGATACAGGAGCGGCCGTGTCGTTGATAGATAAGAATTTATGTAAGAGCGTTAGTCCGTGTTCGTTGACAGTACAAACAGTAGGCGGGCATGTGTTGCGTATAACGGGTAGGTCGAACTGTACGATTGTTGTTGGAGGGTGCGAGGTGACGTTTCCTTTCATTGTTGTGCCCGAACTACAGCGAACGATATTAGGAGCGGATTTTCTGCGGGAGATTGGTGCAATAATTGACACGCAAGCGAAAGTGGTGGTCACGAAATACGGGCGTATCAAAATGTATGAGACCAGCGAGATAGCAGCGGTGAACCTGTCGACGGTATACAACATGACAGATTTAATTAAGAAATACGATCATCTGTTCACTGGAGATGGCGATCCATACGGTTATTGCGACAAGGTGAATCATGAAATTCCGTTAACTAATCCAAAAGTAATGTCATTTACATCGCGAAGAATACCATGTCATCTGGAAGGCGAAGTGAAGCGACAAGTGCAAGAGATGTTAAAAGACGATATTATTGAAGAAGCTGATAGCCCGTACAACTCTCCAGTGCTGTTAGTAAAGAAAGCGAATGGGAAGTATAGATTCTGTGTTGACTTTCGACAATTAAACAGTATGACAGAGTTAAAACCGTGTGCCATGCCAACAGTGGTGGAAACTTTAGACCGCCTACAAGGCGCGAATGTGTTTTCCGTTTTCGATCTTCGCTCAGGGTACTGGCAGATACCGATAAAACCAGGTGATAGAGATAAGACGGCATTCAGCGTGGGCCAGACACAATATCGATTTAAACGCATGCCGTTTGGACTAGCAGGTGCACCGTTTACCTTCAGAAGACTGATGACGCTATTACTTAGGAACTTGAAAAACGTGGAAGTGTATGGTGATGATCTCGTGATATACAGTCAAAACGAAAACGATCATGTGAAGCATGTAGAAGCCGTGCTGCGACGCATCGAAGAGTTTGGACTGCGCATTAACAAAACCAAGTCCCAGATAGCCAGAAAGAATGTTACTCTGTTAGGACATAAAGTAGGAAATGGTGAGATTAAACCACTACCGGAGAAAATTTTGACGATTAAAACAATTCCAGCCCCGAATTCAAAGAGGAAATTGAGGCAATTCTTGGGTAGAGCGGCGTTTTATAGTCGATTCGTGAAGAACTTCAATGAGATAGCAGCCCCTCTATACAGGCTACTAGGTGAGCCGAAGTTTGTTTGGTCGGAAGAATCGCAGAGGACATTTGACAGAATTAAACACCTGTTCGACCACCAACAAATGACGCTAAAACTACCTGTACCTGGAAGACAGTTTACAGTGTGCACAGATGCCAGTGACTACGCCATAGGTGCGGTCCTAAGACAAGGTGATGGAATCGTTGAGTATGCCAGTCGGGTTTTAACACTCACAGAGAGAAAGTATTCAACGATAGAGAAAGAATGTTTAGCAATGGTATGGGCAGTCGACAAATGGCGACCTTATTTACTCGGCCGGCGGTTCCACATCGAAACTGATCATAAGCCGCTACAATTTTTGAAGACAGCGAGAGACCCACGGGGGAAATTGTCACGGTGGATGTTGCGTCTTCAGGAGTACGATTTTACGATCTCACACGTTCCTGGAAGTGAAAATGTCTTGGCAGATTTGTTATCGAGACCAGAAGACGAGCCTGAGTTGCCCGAGGTCGCTTACGGAGTGCATGCTGTAGAACAAGACCCACTAAAACTTGCACGCAAGCAAAGGTTGGATGATACGCTGAATACAGTGATACAGGTGATAACCAACGGGATAGAAGTAGATCAAGCTACGGCGAGTAAGGAGCTAACCACACTACTCAGACAGAGAGATCGACTAAGAGTGAATGCCTACGGGACTCTGACCTGGCGAGAGAACGACGGAAGCTGGCTGGCTATCATACCTCAGTCCTCGCGCCACGACATGATAGAAGAATGTCACCAGCTAGCACATACAGGCGTGGCCAGAACAACTGACCTCCTAAGACAAAGCATGTACTGGCCAGGTATGAGAGAAGACGTAGCAAGATACGTACTTGGATGTCCACGGTGCCAGCTAATGAAAGGCGACCGGTGCATACGACCACCGCTTCAGTCGATTCCAGTTACGGCGATAGGTGACTTGTGGTCCGTAGATGTCATGGGTCCATTTCCTCAGACATCTAATGGTAATCAGTACCTCCTGGTGATGACGGAACACGCGACACGATGGGTAGACGCCGTAGCGATCCCAGATCAACGTGCAAAGACCGTGACAGACGCAGTAGTTAAACACATCGTTGCAGACCACGGCGTACCAAAGACGATACTGACAGACCAAGGTCCCTGTTTCGAGAGTGAAGAATTTACTTCCCGTTTGCAACAGCTGGGCATCAAGAGGATCAGAACGACCCCATATCATCCACAGACGAATGGCCTAACGGAGAGAAACAACCGTACACTGAAGGAGTGGCTGGCCTCGAAGGGCGGTAACTGGGAAACGGAGCTTCCACTGATTTTACTGACGCATCGGGCTACCACTCAGGAAACAACGAAGAAGTCACCCTTTCAACTGATGTATGGTAGAAAACCACGATTACCGATACACAACGAGACCTGGCCCCTTCACCAAAAGTGGAGTACGACGAAATTAAAAGCAGAGCGGAAAGAGGCCGTCAAGAATGTAATACGGAAGCAGCGGAGTGATGTCGCGAAGTCTCAGATGAAAGAAAAGACGCGGTGCATCACCTTTGCAGTCGGGGACCAAGTGAAGTGTAGAGACAGGAGATATACAGTTGGAGGCGGGCCAGGTTCACGGAAACTCCTGCCAAAGTGGGAAGGACCATACACAATCACAAAAAGACGGGGTCAAGTATATACCGTCCGAAGAGGTGACAAACAGAAACGAGTTAATGCCAGTCAGCTCCAACGATGGGTACAGTGGGACAAGCCGATCAGCAACAATCCTCAACTAGAGGATGTAGCACCAAGAAGGTCGGAACGCCTGCGTACGAAGCTATTTGACGGGGGGACGAGTGTGGTGAGAGCAAGCTGCTAGCCAATTGGTAGACATTGATCTACGCTGATTGGTAGAAATTAATCTAGGCTGATTCAACAACCAATCACAGCTGACCTAAACGTGGACAAATATGATTCGCAGACAAGTGGCTCGCATTCCCGAAAAATATCGAAAACGAGAAAGCAGAAGACTGCGTTTGTTTGCAAACAACCAATCAGAAGACCGCCTTCTTTCTGCGGGCAGAAGCCTTATTAATGTACGTAAAATACATATAAATACCTGTTGGTTTTCGTAATAAAACTGATCTGTTGCCAGCCTTGTCTTCTGTTGTTACTGTGGTACAGTATGGAATTTTCAGCACATATCTACAATATTTGCATCTAATTTTACAAACACTTAAAAGGAGTATTAAACAAACAAAAAATAACTCTAAAGACACCAACCGCAAAAGAAAACAGGATAAACACAAAATAATTATAAATGCGAAAAATTACCAAGAAGTAGAAAGGAAAATAAACATCATATAATAATAACCACTCAGTATTGGGTAGTGGAAGGTATGATATGATTATGCATGGTGACAGTAAAGCTACAGTCATACAAGAAGTCATGAAATGATATTTAAGAATGTTTATCGCCAAGATGGTCAGTTAATTTGATTGAAACAACTCTAAACAATCATAAAATAACATTTCTGGGTTGTTGTTTTGTTTTTTTATTGTCAGGTCTGATTTAGTTTTTGTAGTGGTAGTGTGAGTAATCGTGAATAATACAAAATTTTTTAAGGTGTTGACTATGGCGTTCACAACCAATGATTGTCAGTTTAATATTGCCGAAAAGTATAGAAAATAAGAAAAAACAACCACAAAACTAATAATTACATGATGGTTAATGACAGGACAATTTTGTAATACTCATGGTGCTAATAGAGTCGGAACCAGTGGATACACAATAGAAGGAATATAGTAAAGTACAAAAAAGGAGGCCCATGGTAATAATTTAGGTAGCTAAGTATGTTTGAGAAGGAGTTCACTATAGAATACAAAATAAGAGAGAAATAAAAGAGCCTAAATTATGTTGTTAATAACAAAGCACGTCATAGGTTTCACGCTTGACATTGTCTCTGTCGCTTAGAACACGGACCAAGTATGGTATCGTTGAGTTCCTGTACTTGGTTGTACGAGCATATATTATTTTATACTGATTTCTGGTTTTACTTGATGAGATACAAGGCGAGAGTTGGGAATAGAGGGAGTGTTGGGGGTCTTAGAGTATGGTTTTAGACCATTTTTCGCATGTATTCAGATGCCTATCAACTAATGTAGTGACGAGCTGACTGAGTTTTACACCACTAGTCCTACTAACTACCTTCAACATCCTTCTCAGGATGGTATAGTCCTTTTTCAGTAGACCAGGAAAGACTAACGGGGAGCAGTAAAGTAGAATAGGTAAGATGCAAGAGTTGACAAATTGTGAAAGTAGAGGTTGGGTGATTCCAGATTGTCTAAGTTTCTTAATGTAGTAGGTTAGACAGAACACTTTCTTAGAAATCGTTAGGATATGAGATGTCCAAGTAAGGTCGGAAGATAGAACTAGACTGAGGTATTTTGCATTAGACTTAGTTTCAATTTTAGTCCCCTCAATGCAACAGTCTTCATGAGAACTTACTAGTGTTTGTAGATCTCATTTATGCCTAAGGGAGAAGTCAATAGTCTGGCATTTTGAGGGATTTAGCATGAGACCATTTAGTTTGAACCACTCACTGATGTCCGACATGAAGCTATTTAATTTGAAACAGTCTGACTGAGACTTAATGAGAAACGATACAGACAGGTCATCTGCATATTTGACGAAGTTGATTTCATCTGAGAGAGGTAAATCATGTAAGAAGAAGGAAAAAAGAAACGGAGAAAGAACAGCATCCTGAGGAACTCCAGCTTTAGTAAGCAAAGGAGAGGAAGATACGCCATTATATACCGTGTACTGCATCCTATTAGAGAAATAAGAGTGTAGCCAGTTGATAGCCCAGGGCTCAGTTTGTGTAAGGCTATGAGTAGCAATAATTTATGCTCAAAACTTTGTCATCCAGTTGTTAATACTGCATCATCATCACTGTGTGATTATTAAAATAAACTTATCTAATACAGAATTGCATTCTACCACAGTGCCCAGATTTTACACACTTACATTAATCTGTTCTCACCCTATTGTGTCGTGGAGAGGCACAGCAAATACTTAAGATTATGAATTGACTGATTTGATATTTAGTGTTGAAAATCCGAAATAATCATAATTAATAAGTAAATATTTTATTAATACCATTAGGTATTGAATCCAGTCAGTGGACATTTCACATTGACTGTGCTACCGAGACGAAGTGCCAGTCTTCTTTGATAAAGTAGAGTAAGCTAGTGACAGTCTAAGTGGAGATCTAACTTGTCTTTGAAAGGCTGTGTCGCCACATCCACTCCACTAATGAAGTTTGCGGTAGTCTGATATTATTAATAGTCTTCACGAAATTGGTTTGTTCTTTATATATAAGTTAGTGTATCAACCTGCATGAGGTTTGTTTCTGGAGTGTGTAATGTAGTCAGTTGGTGTGGATTTACTTTGGTTGATGTGGTGATTAGCAGTGAGATGAATCCAGGATGCTAGGTGTATCTGCAACACTCGACAATTGATGGTATTCCTATTGAGTCTCGCACCCATCTTTGCAAACATCAAAGCATCACCCACTTGCTCCTGGATGCCTGTTTTGTCCCACTTTAGGACTTCTCAGTGGTGCGGGGTACTATGAATGTCTATCAATGATAAAACTGCAAACGCTCATGTTATTAGGTGAGCTGTATTCATCATTTGGTTACTGTACCGGAATGTAATGGCAATGGTTCTGTGACTCAAATTAACAAAGGTTAGAATTGATTAACCGCTGAATTTTTCTAACTAGTAGTTAAATGGTGACTTACTCATATCTTGTAACCTAGTGATACTGCATGCAAGTATGATATTGACAATCAGATGGCTGGGCAGGATTGGAAACAGTGACATGCGGGGGATTGTGTGATATGGAAATAAAAGGCAGTCATGTAGCTAAGAAAAATTTTTTTTCAACGATTCATTTTTATAATCTGCTGTACAGTATAGAATTTATATTTACCAAAGAATTCATAAAAGCAATCAGACACTGGTAAAATTCGTCCTCGAGAACATATTACCTAATGGAAGGTGTAATCTGGGCGGGGATGACTAACCTGGAATTAGGAAGAATGGGTTCAGGATTTGGGACGATGTAATAAAATCACTAATCAATATGGTTCTGTAGAGTGGACAAGAACTAGTGGAAAGATGACAAAGTGTTTTTATTAAGTCTGTACGAAAACTCATTGTTATTAATAAGCAATAGTAGAGTGTTACCAAACTAAGGATGATAAGAATAATAGTAAGCTTACGTAATAAAAGGGCGCAAAATTGTAGTGAGAATGTTACTCTGACCACGGTAGGGTGAGTAAATGTACCTAGTGCTATTGAATGCAGAGGTCCGGTTTCATGTCCCGAATAGCCAATGATTCATCTATGTACAGATAGCATGTTCGAAGTCGTTTCGTACGATATTGAGGAACTCTATGTAGCACTGTGAAGCATTCATGCATGGGGGGTTGGGCGTGCTCGATGTCCAGAGTTGTTGACAAGGTGTTCTGTTCGAGGATAGAGCTGCTGGTATTCTTCTTTCCTTCTCTGGCTAGCTAACTAGGCTGGGCGGGCAGTGTTCCAGAATACGTTTGTGGACTTGACATTGAGTACGGCCGATATACTTTGCTCCACACGAATAAGTAAGTAAACTGATAAATACACACCACTGAGGTGGCCATAAAGCGGTTATCTTATCCTTAAGGTTAGACTGAATTAGTTGTCTGCTGGAGAATGTGATGCGTAAGGTGGCCGCTTGAAATATCTTCTTCAGACATTGAGAAAGGCGGTTTCTAAGGATGTAGCTAGCTGAAGGAAACTGCTGAGAACAGAGTGAAACGATGATGTACTGTGGAAGCACTACGTTCCATTCGGAACCCAAGTGAATAGATAATAATAATAATACCGGGAACCAAAATAACTTTGGCTGTAAACTGGTGAATCCAATTCCTACAAACCATCTCTCATGAGAATTTCATAACTGTTGTCAGTCTTTAATCTGTATTAGTATACTACTTTTCATTAGTAATAGTAATCTAACACCACAGTTCGAGTTCAGCTCCCACTGACTCACTCCTAAAAAACTCACTCTTTGTCTTACTAGCCCCAAAAAAAGGCAGGGTTGAGTGTGAGCCTAGCAACCCCACCTTTCAGGAGAGAAAAAACAAACAAATTGACACCACGACTATTGGAAACTTCAACACTTGAAGCCTTGTGTTCTTTGAAAAAATTCTTTTCGGAATGCAAGGAATGTGTGAATGCTTACGTTAAAATTTATACATTCACAATATTCCCCCATTCTGGAACACTATAATACACAACATGAAATTCTGACTAACCGACTACAGGGTAAAGTTTACTGGTAAACATCAAAATATAACATTTATCATTAAGTAGTAATAGTTCATATTTGTGTCTGTAATATGATCGTTTTGCCTTCCGTTCTTCCTCTTCGTTAAAAACAACACACTGGTGTTGCTGTTGTTGTCTACTGAAGTAGGTCATTCTGTGTGTGTGTGGTGTGGTGTGAAGGGTGGAGGGAAGAAGAAGAGGGAGAGACAGAGAGAGAAAGTACTACACATCGATTTGATGTTTATACAACACATAAATTTCAAGTCTACACTATGGGTGAATACATTCACCTACAATTTTTATTTGGGTTTTCTTTTCTCCTATAAAGTCATTTTCTTTTGATAGTATTGACTGTTTTTTCCCCTCTGTATAAAACTTGGAAGACTTTAACTGCGCAATGATGAACCATTTGTTGTTTTTTCCTCTCATTTTACTGCTTTTATGGTTAAGGAATGTGAACAGTACACCACATAGCCCTCTTACACCAAACATAACTTTTATTTCCTACTGTTATTATTAAATGAGAGTAGTCTGTCTGTCTGTCAGATTTGTGTTAAATATTTGTGAATTAAAAATTTGAGAGGACTTGAAGAGGTTTTCCTCTCCTCGAGCGATTCTTTCTTCTTCTATCATAACTTCATATATTCAAGTATTGGTTTGTAGGGATTTGGTTGATTGGTTACAGGATTTCATCATGAGCTGACATTGGTTAGAGAACCATTAGCAAACCAGTCACAGGGAGTAATGCACAACTGTCTCGTCCTAGTTTGGAACTCATCATCAGTACGCACCCACCGAGGTTCGAAACCACCACCTTCCGGTTACAAGGCTAGCCAGCTGGTAGACCACTAAGTCACTGTTACCCTACCCAACACCCAGCCCATGAATTCCAACTTCTTTCAATTCACGATATAGTGTGACCGGCGAGTACTTTTCGTCACACCCGATGACTTGCTGTACTCCACTACTGGTTACGGCTTCACTCTAGAATCCAGGTAACTACCTACCAACCTACCTACCTGAATAGGACCAGTCGCTAGTGAGCATTAGATTGATATTCAAGTGTAGGTTTGCGGGGATTCGATTTGTTACAGGATTTCATCATGAATTGGGCCATTGAATCGGTTTGAGTTCCAATGGCTGATGAATGAACTATGAGCTCGTTAGCCTTGTAACCGGCAGGTCGTGGGTTCGAACCCTGGTGGATGTGTACTGCTGAAGCTGACTGTTCAGTACTCCTGACTGGTTTTCCAATGGTCTTCTAACTGATGTCAGCTCCTGTAACTTCTAATATTTGTCAAGTATTAGTTTTGTGGGTATTTTTTTGTTTGATTTGTTGGAGGATTCCATCATGAGCTGACATCAGTTAGAGAACCATTGGAAAACCTGCAGGGAGTACTTCACTCCCAAACTAGGCTGACGAAACAGCTGGCTGTCCAGTAATCCTAGGTTTTCTAATATTTATCTTTTCTGTATTACGTAACTCTCTTAGTATTGCATTTTTCAAATTTCTTATTGTCATTTTCCTTTCCACTTCCTTCCTTCCTATATCTGCTGAACATCAGAACTGTCCTATTTTCCAAAAGAAATGTCAACTCGACTTAGAGCATATAAAAATGCTATTGCAACAAAAAGTCATTCTGTTGTAAATCTTTCCACGCTAGACAAATCTGAAGCAAATAATCCAAAGAACAAGGGTTCTTGTTCTTCCTCGTCGTCATCAGCAGTAGCAGTTGGCGGCAGTGTTAAGTCTGGACGAATGCGTATTCAAAATTCCAACACTTCATCGCATGATACACTTATCCCTCCACGATTTTCTCTACAATTACCAAAAGGCAGTAGTCGAAAAACTCAAAGAGCATCAGTGAGTAGTGGTGTTAACTTTAGTCGTAATGATGTTCTCCGGTCAAGTTCTGGTAATCCATATCATCCGAGGATAATGACTACATCAGTTAGTGAAAATCGTCCAATCCATGTTGGAAGACGTCAATCTCAAGGTTCTATTGCAGCTGAGAATTCAAAAAATAATCCACTACGTGAATCACAACCGTATCTTTCATCGCATCCGACTAATCTTCGATCTTCGAATGGTCATAATCGTAACAGTAATGTGATGATGGATAATAGTCGGGAGAATACTCTGCGTAAATCATCCCTGTCACGTTCAAATCATACTATTCAGAATACTGAAACATCTGTAAAATCAAGTAAATAAACTGAGGTAAGTATACTTAGCACAGTTGCTTTAATACACTAGTAAGAATTTGTGTTACTTGCAACATTTTACATTATTTGATAACATCATTAGTCAATAGTTGGATGGTGCTTGTGTTAATCTATGTAGTGGGATCATCATTCTGGATCTGAGCTTTATTTTCGTTCAGAAGTATGTGTGTGTGGGGGGGGGTGAGGCAATTCTTACTTCACAACTGCTCCCACTGTGGAAGTTCATTTTCTCTTGCGTGACCACAGAGCCCAGTGGGCGAACGACTGTTTGAGGTGGGGTCAGTCACACACACACAGCACAGCTTGTTTTGATAGGTTTTTGAAATCGTCTTTGTATTAGGATCTTACTACCGCAGCAGGGTGAGTCAAGCTGTGCGATTTCCGGGGTTTATTTTTTCTAAGCCCCCCTCCGTATAGGAGACAGGTACACCATAGCCGGCATACTTGTCGTCTGAGGGGAATACCTTACTGTTGGTACATTCCTATTCCCCAGCAGTACGACTTCGTCCACACAGTGATGATAACCGCTTTTAGTCTAATCTGTATCCAGACAATTTTTCTGTCATGGTAGGACCTATAAGAACATCAGTTCCCGCTGCACCACCAACGGTGACTGAGAACCAAAGAGTACTTGAGGGCTGTTTCGCCCCAGTTTGGAACTCTTCGGCGGTCGGCACCCATGGGGTTTCAAATCCATAACCTTCCGGTTACAAAGTGAGCTTGTGGACCATTCAGCCAGTAGAATTGTGGGTAACCGAGTCCCTAGCATATTGCGAATATATCTTGCACACAGAAGATGATTCTCACTGACTACAAGATAAAATTTCCTGAAGTTCTAGTAGGAACTCGTAATCAGCGGGGTTCATTAAGTTGCATACTGTGACGAGAAATACTCACCGGCCGATAACTGTTACCTTGTCGTGGTGGTCGTGGTTGAATACCACATTGACCCAACAAGCTAAACTGGCTGGAACTCATATTCCTGCAGGTCCTACCATGTCAGGAAGGTTGTTTTTTGTATGGGCTCCAGAATCCAGTCGGATCAAATGGCGTATGAGCCTTTATTGGTCACCGGCAACCATGGGAACGTAGCTCCTGACGTTGCTTCGCTGCCTTGCGGATTAGACTCTAAGTCAAATGCTTGGAGTGGGGTGGTCTCTTAAGACAACCACCTTTCTTGGTCTGGGCTCCCGGACAGTATCTTAGCCCCCTCACACAATCAATGAAACGTTGTGTGGCACATCTTCTTGGTGCCATATTGTACCAAGTACTTTGTGTTTAAATAATAATAAATATATACCTGCTGCACTGTATATCTTGAAATACCTAACAGAAGTTATAACTGATGGGTCATTCATTGGATTCCATCCCATTGGTTCAGCGGTTCAGCACGAGCTGAAGATCTTGCGTTCGATCCCTGATGAAGTCATGCCTATTTACTGCCGAACACCCTCAAACTAGTACGTAACATGCCTATCCAGTACTCCTTTTTGTTGGCTCTTTCACTACTTTCTCTAGCTGCAGTCAGTCCGTGATCAATGCTGAAGGTCATTATGTTTTTGCTTTTTTTGAAGTCCAAGTTTATCAATCACAATCAGTGTTTTTTATTTTTCATAAGCTGCTTCATCAAGGATTCTTAATTCCCCCTGGAAATTTCCATCCTCAAACATGTTTTTACGCTTTTTATTTAGGATTAAAAAAAACTTCATCAGTGTTCACAAGCCTCTACCGCCGGGAATTCAACGGCGTCGTCTTCACTGAAAGAAAAACACAACAACAACAAACAAAACAGGTTGGTGTATCTTGTACAGAAAAACACACACAGTAGAGCGTCCAAGTTTCTATCTCCATTATAACTCTAATGGGTATTACTCCTACTCCTACTCCTTCTATTACTATTGCTCCTATTGTAAATCATTTCAATATTAAAACCGAATTGTTCTGTCCTTCTCCTCCTCCTTCGTCGCCGTCGTTGTCGTTGTTGTGATCACTATCGTCACCAAAGGCGTGCTTCATTGATAAAACCACTGCCTGTAATACGTTTGTTTATGTGTGTGTGTATGTATGTATGTTTGTACATGCATTGGATCCAACGCATTTAACGGCATGCACAAACACACACACACACTCTGTCACTCTCTCACGCATTACTTCTTCATTATTTCTCATATATATTGTTAAAACTTTCCTCTTTCCCCTCCTCACTCTCTCCCTGTCTGCTGCACTCTTGTATTTCTGTTGTCGCCATCTCCGTCACCGTTTGATTTTCCATCTTTTGTCATTGGTAATCTAATAATGTACATAATCCTACTTATTGTATGAATACTACTGCTTCCTCTACACCTTCTTTCTATCTTTCGCTGCCAGTACTACTAACAACGATAATAACAGTAGTACTAGTAGTTGCTGTTGTTGTTGTTTCACTGGTGTGACAGTATTATTCTGCTCAAGTAATAATCGTATAAAAAAGTGATAATACCGGATTTTGTCATCATTTTTGTCATTTCTTTTTTCTTCTTGAATTTCCATTCATTTTTTCCCCAATGATTTATTTCATTTTCTCTGATAATTTATTTATTGATTAATTAATTAATTAACTGGATTATCGAAATTCTTGAAACCGGTGGGCGTGTGTGTATATTTGCGCGCGCGCGCGCCTTTACGTTTGAATTGGCGCGTTTTCCTCTTTTCACCTTGACAGCAAAAAGCAAATATCGATCTGTGATGGTGACATGAAGTATGCCTACCTACTTTATCAAAGCCCTATTATATATTTTTATTATTTACTATTACTAAGGAGTGATAAATACTACTGTTTATAGTAATAGTAATGGTAGTATCAGTATCAGTGATTTTATGCAAATCTCATTTTGTGTAGCAAGTTGGGTGTGTATGCGTGTTGCTCTACGGTGTAGGTATAACCATTTTATAAATGTGTTGTGTCTTTTCTGTTGTACAACTAACAACTGCATTTTACTTTATTTTTTTTGTTCGAACCCCGGCAAGCCCACCAAACAGCTCCGACATGCGTATCTTTCTTTCAATGTGTTCATTTGTTCTGCTGAATCTCAAATTTTGTCTTTTATTCTTCTTCTTCTGATACTGTCTCAATAATTTGTTTGTTTTTTCATTTTTTGCTTGTTTTTTTTCACCTGTGTATGTCGATAGTATTTTTAATTTTAATTTATTTTGTGGAGTTTTTCTCCTCTTTCTTTTGTTGTTTTGATTATTTTGACTATTTCGATCTATCTTCTATATTGACGACAACTCCTTTGCTCGCATGCAATGCCATGCCATGCCGTGTCATACGATGTGGACATCTTCATGCATTCAAGCTGTGTGATCAACTTCGATCTGTTATTAATTTCATTACTATTATTTAATATTATTATTGTTATTATTATTAACCGACGTGTGATGTCTGATTTAATTTTGATTTCTGACTTGTATTCATGACTTTATATTTTCTATGAATGGAACAAAGCTTCAGTCTCCTTTTTCTCTCTCTTGATTTTCCCATTTTTGTATAAAATAATAATAATAATAAAAGTAATATGACGTAATGAGATCTGAAGGATTCTTCCACCTGCCAAAGATCGATATATACATATATGTATGTATGTAAGTATGCATGCACGTTCTGTAGTGTCGCTTCTTTATTTATTTTCGTCATTTGCGTCTGGTTTTTCACACACACACACACACACTCTCTCTCTCTCTCTCTCTATATATATATATATATATATATATATATATTTATATATATAGATAACACACACCTGTCTACTTTCTTTGTAATTTATATTTAATTCCTCTTCCTGATCTGGATCGAGAAAACCGTAAAATAAAAAGGTTATTGAAGGATTTAATGATTTTTAAGTATTGATTTTGTAGGGATTGCGTTTGATTGATTGAAGGGTTTCACATCATGAGCTGACATCAGTTAGAGAATCATTGGAAAACCAGCCACAGGGAGTACTGGACAGCCAGCTGTTTCGCCCAGGAACTTCTGGTTACAAGGCTAGCGAGCTCGTGGACCATTAAGCCACTGAGCGACCATCCAATGACCAAACTGTGAATTCTAGCATCTGCCAATTTGTGACATAGCGTGATCACTTCGCATTGTCTTCCTCGATGAGTTACTGTCTCACCTTCAACTTGCTGTACCCTACTGGTCACGGCTTCCCACTAGAGAACCAGCCCAGGTTAATTGCCTGAATAAGGCCAGTCGCTAGTGATGTGATGATTTCTATAGTGTTTTTACGTGTTTGGGTGGGTTTGAGTGTGTTATTTGTTATTTGACCGTTAGAAGAAAAGAACTAACTACTGATTCTGAAAGTTATTCATAGGAGAATTATTTTAGGAGCTCACTTATGCTTGGCGTTTGCTGTCTTCTTAAAATGTCAAGGCGAAATAATATGTTGTTTACGGACAACAAAGAATCTGGGTGGCCAATAAGATCATCACCAATCTTCCTCTATCTTAGCAAATATATTTATGGATATTTGGGAGAATAGTCCTTATTAGCACTGCTTTGTTATTGTTCCTTTTGGTTCCGAGTGGAATATAAGACTTCAGCAGTACGTTTCCATTGTATTTTATATTCTCTACGGTCCTCTTTAGCTCTGGCTATAGGATTATCTATTGCCTTCTGGCTCTTCGTTACACGATTGCCTACGTGCCACTCTCGGACTAACGCCCAGCGTGTTATTTTGCATTCGGGTTCCATTCGAATGCTGTCCGTGTGATGTCATTCTGCGGTCGCCTTAGTGTGACACTGAGTCCTTATTAAAGGAATAAATAGCGAAACTAGTTTCAGAGGTCGACAGCAGGACTTCCCCTGAGGTAGCCTGGCACAACATACAGTTAGCTGTGGACACAGCCGTGAAAGCTGTCAATAAGCTAAAACCTAAAGTTAGTAAAAGCCATTGGATCTCTACCGCCTCATCCGAACTGATTGACGCAAGAAGACTGATTCTGGTGAGCTCCGATTATGATGAGGAGCGAAAGGTACTTAAACGAAGACTAACAAAATGTCTTTGCAACGACCGTGAACAGTGGTGGGTAACAAAAGCGAAAGAGATGGAAAAGGCATCGGCGATCGGCAACCCCAGACAACTATTGAGGCTTATCAGGGAAACAGGTTGCAAAAGGCAAATGATAAGCGGAACAATCTCAGAGAAAAATGGCACCATAATTATCTCCTAGGACTGGAACGCTGGAAAGAACACTATGAGGAGCAGTTTAATTGGCCTACAGCCACACTTAACCTACCGAACATCCAACGCCTCCCTGAATGGGATATAGACACAGGTCCTTCGTCCTTAACTGAGGTTACTAAAGCTGTCACTAATCTGAAGCAAGGCAAAGCAGTGGGACCTGATGGAATAACTCCAGAGGTATTTAAGTACGGTGGAGACAGTTTACTGTCTGCATTAACTGAGGTTCTAGGCGGTGTCTGGGAATCAGAGTAAGTCTTATCGTGTTGGTGTAAGTCACTGATCATCCCGATATACAAGAAGGGAGACAAGTCTTCTTGTGATAATCACAGAGGGATTAGCTTGACTAATATAGTATCTAAAATCCTAGTCTCAATAATACTGCGTAGACTAAGTGGTGCTCGGGAGACACGAACACGAGAAAACCAGGCAGGTTTTAGGCCAGGTAGAGGGTGTATTGATCATATCTTCACCCTCCGACAGATTCTAGAACATAGGCATTCCTACCGGCGTCCAACAATCATTATATTTCTTGACCTAAAGGCGGCATTCGATTCTGTCGACCGGGAGGTTCTCTGGCGATGCTTGGTTGTAAAGGGAATGCCGAGAAAATACATTACACTGATTAAGGCACTCTACTCGTACTCATGCAGCCAGGTAAGGGCCTATGGCGAGTTGTCATCTGAAGTGGTGACGACTAGTGGTGTCCGACAGCGAGGGATGCCCATTATCCCCATTCCTATTCAACTTCATCATAGATGTACTAATGGACCTAACACACTTCAGCGACTCAGGGATTGACTTGCTACCAGGGAATAATCTCGTCTACATGGAGTGTGGCGACTTGAACTGCCGCACATGTGTGCAAAGTTCTATGTCGAAAACCGACCGCTTTAGTGTTTGTCCGAACCATCCTTGATTTCTTTCGCGTATACATATAGACTGTTACGCTCGTGATTGGTTCTTTCTCAGAGTTCCTTGTTTCTAATTTTTCTGATTGAGTACTCGATCTCTAGTATGTGGAGGCAGTGAAGACAGCTGTTGATACATGTCTGCAGTTGGCTATCGGAGATGCTTTTCGTGATACACTGACATATAGAAACATTAACTCACTGAACAGTTGGTGTTGAAGATGCGAATCGTGTTCATTAAGCCTAGTGCAGAAGATTTCCAAGCTGATTTCAGATTGATGAAGATTTACCTTCCATTGCCGATTCTGGTTTTGAAATCTTCATATTTGCTGTGGGCTATAGTTGAAACAACGCTAACCTAAATAAGTCGTGGTGAGAGCACAGGGATTAATGCTTGTCGGTTGGTTGGTTGGTTGGTTGGTTGGTTATCTTCATCGCCTCTCTGTGTTCACTTGAAGTCCTGTCCAGTCTGGCTTCCTCTTCTAGCAACTTGTTGGTTTTCTTCTCTAAGTCTGCAAATTTCTTTGAAATTAGATATGAATCATCCCTGAGGTCAATAGCAGAGGGAATTAGATTCATGTTTGAATCAGAAGATGAACAAGGAGAATTAGCTATGATGTTAGATTGTAAAATAAAACGAACAGGAGAAGGTAAACTGCACACTAGTCTGGATAAAAAGCCAATTCATTCTAATAGATATTTACACTTGAATTCATCTCATCCATTATGTCTGTAAAGACAAACTTAGTCGTTAAGTGTCTAAGCAACCGAGCGATGAAAAAACACTAAGTAGTACAACAAAAAACCTAAACGATGAAATAAAACAGATAGAAGAATAGCCGGTTGGTGTTAAATAGCTGTCCTGTAAAATTCACTAGGAAGATCAGAAAAGGTCAAAGCAAAATAAAAATAGTGGTGAAATTAATAATGATAACATAAACAAGAAAGAATATAAGGTATCTGCAGTTTTATCATATAAAGAGCAGACATCTCAGACCGTGAGCGTAGGATTCTTAATAAGGCAGGAATTAGGGTGGCAATATAAACCTACAAACTCAATCAGGTAGGACAAGCTGTGTAGGTTGACACAAACAAAATAGTATAATTTACAGAATACTTTGCAATGAATGTGAGTGAGGTAAACTACATGGGTCAAACTAGCACATCAGGAGTAGTCAGATTGTCTGTAATTATGATCTTATTATTATATCTTTACTACACTTTGTAATTTTGTTAATTCAAGTGACGTGGAATGGACAATACACCCACTTCCATAGCTTCATACCTATACAATATAACAGCTATTGAATTCAACTCCATATTAGTTTGTTTATTAGGTATATCACACAGTGAAACAGTATTATTTACTGGATGACGTTTCGAACAAAATTTATTGTTCATAATCATATCAATTGTGATCACACGACTTTGACACTTGAGTTTTATAGTTTTCTTTGTTTCCTCCTATATGTCGTAGGGGTAGTAGAATTTTCCAGATATCGGGGACAGGTGATGAATCATTCCTATTACATGTATTTGTAGTTGATTCGATAAACAAAGCTTCTGTTATCAATCTCTCCCTACACCCTGTGACATTAGATTTTAAAACTGTCATCCTATCCCATCCTATTGTATGGTTGTGTGTGACTGCATGTAGTGCTATAGCTGAACTATTCTCTAGATTTCTTATTTTATTCGGGTCAACCAATCTAGATTTTGCTAAGTTTTTATGTTCAGCTAGTCTGACTGCCCCTGTTCTACTAGTTTGACGTATGTATTTGACCTGACAATCATTGCAGGGTATTAGATAAACTGAATTGTTTTGTTTTAAAGGCTCCACAGGATTGATCGTTTAGCCGACAAAGCTTGTTTCTAATTGAGTTTGTGGGGGGTTTGAATGCCGTTTTTATTCCTGCCTTGTTAAGAATTCTGCGTAAGGCTTCCGAGGTTCCTTCCTTGTATGGAATTACTACTGATGATTTAGATTCTTTATTGTTGGTGTCGTCATTAATATTATTATTACTATCACTACTATGTGTATATAAAAGAAGCCTTGAAACTTAATAATTACCCGGATAAATTAATCAAGAAATATGTAAGGAAATGTAAAAATAAAATAAATAATGATAGTAGCGATAGTGATAATAACAATAATAATGACAATGATAATAGTGACAATAATAATAATATTGTTTTTTTTTATTATTTTGATTTACAGCTTGATTCCACACCGTATTTTCAGTACAAGTATGGAACTTTCAGCATGGATATCAGTAGCCCAAATTCAGACCGACCATAGATATCGGGTGTGTGCCGGCAGGGGATCGAACCCCGGACCATGTGCATGGTCGGCGAGAGTCCTAACCACTGTGCCACCGACGCACGACACGTTCTATAGATAGGTATAAAAGATCTGTAAACGTCAATTTTATGTCCTGTCTCCTCTGTAATATGTTTCTCAATAGAGGAGCTAGGTTGTCGTCTGTTCTCACCATTAATGGGTTCTGAAGATTCTATTTGCTTCTGGAGTCATTTAGGAATATGATCTGAAGCCAACCTTTACTTGCAGAGATCGATGAGTCCTCTTTATGTATGTGTGTCCACACGTACATTCAAATTGGTAAATACAGTGGGATGTGACATCATTTTTCGCATGTTCAAAAGGCTTAGATGGATATATTTGGATTCATCACATTCTGAATTATTATGATATTAGCTGCACAAAAAGTTGTTTTAACCACAGCAGTGTTCAGTCTTCGTCTAATTGTCAAGCTGCTATTATCTCTCATGTAGAGTTACTCGATGAACGTGTCCTAATGAACTTGTTTGGATAATTACCACCAGCCAGAGTGTGTGTCAACCTTCTTTCTTCATCATCATCATTGGTGTCTCCGGTGGCTATTCTTTGTATTCTACTGGGCTTGCTTATCAGCCTTATTTCAGTCATCTCAGCCCAGATTCAGCACTGACTGGCATTACTTTAGAACAACCAGACTTAGTTCAGCGTATATTGACAACATTTTACGCCTCTCAACCTCTAAACTTTGAAGTTTCAGTAGGTATGGTGTTGTTCTTGTTTTTTAATGGAGTCGGGTTGCTGCTAGCCTAACGCTGTCAACCTTCCAAACTTTACTACCAGCTAACCAAGATGTAGGAGTGAATTCGTCTACCGGGAATTGTATCCGGACCACGTGGAACGTGATAGGCGGGCATTCTACTACTGAACCTCCAACCCACATGGTTGCATTCATTTATTATCATTGTTGTTGTTATTGAATGATTTAGTACGACCAACGGGACGCCCTGGAACTAATTTTAATAACAGCAACAACAATCGGTGAGGTTGAACTTTAAACACCTCACAGGCGCAAATACATTTATGCCTATGGAATGCTCAGTCAGAGCAAGGTTGCGGAACCAGGTAAATGACACTATATCCACGAAAAAGATGTTGAATTAAATGTAATGCTACTAAGTAGTAATTGTGGTTAGGTTAGTTCTGAACTAGGGACAAATTAGGATTGACTTAAGGGACCAAGGACGCGACTCCAGGTGAACATAGAGAAGACGAAGATGACGAAGGTAACCAACCAACAGCAACAACACCCAGGACCAATCACCAACAACGGGAAAGATTTGGCAGAGGTCACTTCCTTCACTTATCTAGGAAGCATAGTTTCAACCACAGGCGGATACCACGGGTGAGGATGTCAAAGTCATTTAGAATTTGAAAGGCAAGATACACATTCATCAGCCTGAAATCAGTTTGGAAACCTTATGCACACCGCCTCAGCATAAAGAAAAGAGATTCGAATTTACAGCACATATCTTAAGTCAATCACTGCTTGTATACAGATCAGAAACTTGCACTGCACGCCCTTCACGAAAAGGATTTCCAACAGGCAAGTGAAGACTTTTATCAACAATTGTCCACTTCGTTGGCTCCATACTGAAGATCAAATGGCCAGCCGAACAGCCGGGGGGTCCGGAAGAATTACCAACAAGAAACTCTTCAATGAAACAAACCAACAAAGAACCCATCGTTCAACAAATATTTGGGAGAAAATGGAGATGGATAGGGCATAGTTTAGCTGAGGAAGCCGTTGAACAACATCTCACTCAGTGCAGGCCATCGGCTGAATGGAACCCGAATGGGAAGCGACGAGTGGGTCGTCGGTGCCAGGGTGACATGGAGGAGGTCGTTTGGGGAGAAGACGGTGAGAGGTTATGGACAATTCTAGGGCTAGCTGAAGAGTACAACAGAAAAAAGAACGGAGAGGAGATGTGTTGTTGATGCCCTATGTTTCCCTTGGAACCCATTAGAATAATAATAGTATGAGAGACCAGACTCACCTTTCATCGCTACAGCTCTTTCTAAGATCATTGGTGCATCTGAAGTTTAACATTAGAGATGTCTCGCATTGATTTTAACACTTTCATCCAATAAATACTGTGTTCAAACCCCACAAAACCTATTTCAACCTAGGCAAATTAAGCAGTGTCAGAATATTTCACTACACGACAATTCCTACTCATATCCTGGTAATCACTCTGTAGCAAACTATAGTGGTGTAGCACAAAATAAAATTCCTGGTACAAAGTGACAGTAGAGTTCACCGAGGGAAATGAGCTAGGCAGCTTAAGGAAATTACAAATATCCAACTTTCTACCTTCATCATTAAAAATCCTGTTTACTACATTTCAACTTGTTTGAAAATGGTTGTCACTACTAATTCTGTGGTTCAAAGATTTTATTAGGTAATTAAAACAACTCGAAGCAGAGGTGAAATAAGATTCATTTTGATCGATAACGAATTCAGTTGGCCATGCCAGGGATTTTAACTGGCCGTGAAACTGTATCTCAGCTTCAAGGTTTTTTCGTCGAAAATAATTTCAGTCTGTAATTAGCTGTTATATACACCTAGTTTTTGTATAATACCACACTCATCTTTACAGTAAAGCACTGTTTTTATTTCCCCCCACAGCCAGTTATGACCTTGGAACCCCATTGGTTGTTGACCGTTTTAACTTATCAATGTAATTAATGTCTCTCAGGGCCATATAAGGCATATATATATATATATATATGCCATTAATGTCAACCATTTTCTCTTTGTAATTAGTTGTGTTCTCTGAGCTAGGTGGTTGAATCGCGGAGCTTTCGTCGTCCCCCTTCCCGACAACATCCTCGGCACAAGTTCTAGCATAAAATCAACTGATTTAAATCCTCCACGAATGACAGAATGGAGTCTCCTGGCAGCAAAAATCTTCGTGACTGGTAGTCAATTTACACCTGTAGCGATAATTTTTTATTGACTTGGATTTTGAACTTTCTTGTTATGTGATGATTTACTTTTTATTAGTTGGTAAATTTGGTCTATATTAACGTGTTTGTTAATCGCATATTCGCTTGAGTATCAGGCTTCTAGGAATTCTCTGGCAGCATTTTTGGTGTTTCCTCTGTTTGAAATTTCTACATTATCCCAATCAAATTGATGTCCATAATTATCTACGTGCGATGATATGAAACAAGAATATGTATATCATGTCTTTTCACAGTTAATTTGTGTTCCTGGATTCGGATTCGAAGGGGACGCCCACTTTGTCCGATGTAATGTCTGTTACAGTTCATATATGCAATTTATTTTGTAAATGGTATTAATTTTATCTTCTTTTTCTGGTAGATCTTTCGGTTTGCACAATATCGAATTAAGTGATTTGACTGGCTTGTGTGAGATGTCTATTTCAAACGGTTTCAATATTCTAGCTGTTATTTCAGAGGTATTTTTATATATGGTAGGATGAATTTCCTTGTAGTCTTTCATGACGGTTTCTTGTTTGTGTTATGACTCGATTTTAAACACTTTTCTATGAAATTATGAGGATATCCATCTTTTTCTCTTCAACACCGGAGTAGTGCTACAGTGTGTTTCAAAACCCTTTTCTCTGTTAATTTCATACGTTAAAAGCTATCTACATCAATGGTTTGTCTTCTTGAGTCGGTAGTTCACTGGTATCCTATCGTGTCACTATTCTTGTTAATACTAATTAGAACAGTAGGCTAGCAAATCGACTGGATAGGCAGTTCTTTGGATCAAATTACCATGTGTATTAACAGTTATGATAATGAACACCTGTTGTAATATTATTGCGCAACAAAATTGTAAGCTGTTTCTTAAATGGGTAAACGATAAGTATCACGATAAGTATATTTAAAAGTTATAAATTATCTCATGACTATTATTATTTTCCTTATTTCTTTCCACTTATAAGGCACATGTTTTAGTCTAGTGATTGCATAAAACATTAATGTATTTTAAGTGATATTGTAAACAAAAGTTATATGAGAAGAATTAGATTGTAAGTTTTAATAATAATAATAATTTGCTTTATTCCAAAAACAGTACTAATGATACAGCAAGGAATTCTCAGCATTCAGTACAATATTGCATCTAATTTACTCAAAAACGACAACAAGTTATAATTAAACGATAGAAAGGTTGACACCATAAAATTACAGAAAGATGAACAATGAAAGGGTCGATTCACTATGCTAATTACATAGTAACTTATATGTTTCACGTCTAATAGAGTCTTCATCACATAAAATACAGGCTAAATACGGTATTGTAGAATTTTTGTACTTAGTGGTTCAAGCATATAATTTCTTATATTGACTTCTCGTTCTATGTCATGAGATATAAGGGGATAGTTGTGAATAAAGAGGGTGCAAAGGGTCTGACAGTACGGCCTTTGCCCATTTTGTACAGGAATTTACGTGTCTCTCGACTATAGTATTGGCGAGCTCACGCAGTGGCAAACCACAAGCCCTACTCACAGCATTTAATACCCTTCGTAATATGACATAGTCTTTTTTAAGAAGCCCAGGAAAGATTAATGGAGAACAATAGAGTACAATAGGTAAAATACGGGAGTTTAAAAATTGCAGAAATAAAGGTTGGTTGATACCTGATTGTCTTAACTTTTTAATGTAGAAGGTAAGACGAAACATTTTCTCAGAGATCAATAAGATGTGGGATGACCATGAAAGGTCAGAGGAAAGAACTAATCCAAGGTATTTAATGCTTGACTTGGTTTCAATTTCTGTGCCATCTATGCTACAGGCATCATGGGAACTAACTAGTTCATGTATGTCACGTCGATGCTTGAAAGTAAAGCTAACTGCCTGACATTTGGAAGGATTTAACATGAGACCATTTGACTTAGACCACTTGCTGATGTCCAACAGAAAGCTGTTAAGTTTGGAGCAGTCAGACTCGGAAGTGATAGGCAGTGAAACAGTCAGAACATCAGCATATTTGGCAGAGTTAGTTTCGTTTAAATGAGGCAGGTCGTGTAGGAAGAAAGAAAAAAGAAAAGGAGAGGACGGTACCTTGAGGAACACCGGCTTTTGTAAGCAAAGCAGAAGAAGATTTGCCACTATATGCAGTACACTGCATTCTATCAGAAAAATAAGAATGCAACCAACTCTTAGCCCAGGATGCTGTGTGCGTCAAGGAGAGCTTATTTAATAAAAGGCCCCTAGCTACAGAGTCAAACGCAGATGTGTAGTCTACGAAAGCACCACGAACATATTTGGCGCCTTTGTCTAAACAAGAAACAACATTATGATATAAGACAACCGCAGCATCCAAGGTACTTCTACCATGTTTATATGCAAATTGCTTAGGATCATTAAAAGCTTTCAATGAAGGTTCAAGGAGAAGTAAAAGTAATTTTTCTATCAATTTCTATCTGCCTATTGCAAAGGCATAAATTTAATATCAGTACCAGAAAATTGTTTTGGTATAGGGATAATTTTAATGTTTTTCCATGCAGAAGGTAGAACATTACTGGAAAAGGAAGCATTAAAAATATTAGTAAGAGGGTAACACAAAATATCAGCACAGTCCCTGAGTTCAATGGCAGGTACGCCATCAGGACCAAGGCTTTGGGAAGGCTTAAGAGAACGGAGACATTTAAGCACATCAAGGGTATTAAAACCACTAAAATTATTGTCTATGTGATTTGTATCATTAGGAAGGATATCGACAGAGGAGCGTATGAAAGACTTATTAAGAGTATCAACATTAAGAGATAGGACAGAAGTACACCGCTTACCGCTAGTAATTTCTTTAAAAAGTTTCCACAAACTAGAAGGGGTTTACATGACAAGAATCTTTGGTTATATGAAACATTTAGTCCTTGCATTTCGAGTTTTATCAGAGTATTTAACTTTTTTACACCTGACTTATCATTTGTTTTGAACAACAGTTCTTTATCTCTTCGTAGCTTTTTGAGATATGGAGAAGAGAAACGGTCAAATCGAGTGAATAATGTTTCTTTAGGACAACATATTTCGAAACAGAATTTAAGATAATCTGTAGTGTTTGTGATTGTGTCATTTAATGTTTGTTCTGTAAATAGGTCCCAGTTAGTACCTATCAACATGCATCTGAGTTTGCTTAGATTGTCTTGTGAGTAGCATCTCCGTTGAAATTTGCTGTAGAGGTGAGAGAAAAAACGTTTGTGTGATTTGGAATAAATTTTAGGCAGTACATGTATGATGCAGTGGTCAGAGTTCAGTACAGGAGCACGTTTGTGAGCTTCATATATACCAACATCAGTGATGAATACTAGATCTAGTGTTTTTTCGAGACGGGTAGCAAAGTTAACAATATTGTCATGGCCAAGTGATTTAAGGAAGGAGTGATCACATGAGTTTAAATCGCCAGTCACTATTGATAAAGAGTTCTCGAAGCAAGCTGCAGCAAAAGCGGTGAATTCATCTGCGAACATAGATAAATCCGATATGTTACAGCCAGGAGAGATATAAACATCAGAAATATAATTGAATTTGTATTTTGACAAGTGTTTCGGGCGACATCTGACAGTGAGGCAATTAATGTAGTCATTCGAGAATTTGAAACAAACCTTTTTAGAAATGGACCATTTTGAGTGAATAAATGTAGCTACACCTCCGCCGCATTTTTTCTTGGAACAAACACGGTCTTGTCGGAATACATTAAAATCATTTAAAGATACTATATTGTCATCATATGAGTCATGGAGCCAGGTTTCTTGTAGAGTGACAATACCAGTATTCTGATAAGTTTCGGATAACAACAGGGACTGAAAATCCAGAATTTTGTTAGGCAGTGACCGGCAGTTGGTACTAACGATAACCGGAACAGTGGTTTGATGTATGGGTGTAGATTTTAAAGCACGTTGCCAACCACCATGGTGCTTTTTCTTGAGTTTATTGCAAATATGAAAGTTTTTAGGTTTTAAGTATTTTATGTAATCCCGAGAGTGAATGATACGATTAGAATGCATAATTTTTAATATAAACATTAACAAAATATAAGTAAATAGATGCAAAATGTACATGGAATATGGTAGCCCAAAATGTTCAAACAAGCCGCCATTGAGTGCATCCAAGAGACGATTTCACTGATTTCTGTTGTAGAATACTTACCAAACACAACAAATGGGGTTTGGACTCGATCTTCGGCTGATGAACGCACTCTTAAATCACGCTTATCCGTTAGTAAATGCTGAAAAGTGGAAAAGTTAGACATGAAGCTGATAATCTCATCCCGTGAAAACAACATCACTGTTCCTGTAAATTCAAACGTCAAGGTCGATGGCCGTATGTTCTAACTGAAAGGTGAAAGAATGAAGGATGTTTTCAGTAATTTTCTAGACGATTATATGGTACTTTAAGTTGAGAAAGGTTTTATGCACCTGATGGAATAGTTTAGAAAATAGTCATTAAGTAGAAGTGCTTTGGTAAACAGTGACTATCACTGGGATCCACCAGGATGCGCATCTCGTTCTATTTGGGACTAGTGGGTAGCTAGGTGTACCTGAATTCCTCAGTGAGTGATAATTACATAACCCCTTCACCATTGTATGCATAAATTTACTTTGTTTAAACTTGAACTTCCTGTGTGGGAACTGTAAAAGCGTAATTTTCTGTCATAGTGTGATGAGTGCTACTTATAATCCGATATAAGTAGTATATCAGAAACGAATTCAGAAAAGTAACAATATGTTTGTCACACTGGAAAGAGGAATCAAAGAAGAGAACCATGAGAAGAATGTTTCCATATGATGAATAATCCAAGGAACTATCGAATGTGATGATATTCGACCAATTCGTCAAGGATGTGGTAAATGATGTGCAAATGGCAGGTTGAAAATATGGTATACCAAATTTAGCTATGTACAATACGTTTCACCAAAAATAAACATTCCTTTCAGCCTCCTCGGTCTTTTCTCCTCTACAATAGTACTGTTCACTAATTCCTGAACTTCCTGTCAAGTGACATCATGTAAAATTTGCAAGTATGTTAAAAAGTTTCTGTACATTAACTTAATAATAATTAATTTAGGCTGTAAGCAGCTGAGCTGACGACAAGCCAACGAAATAAACAATGATGGTACCATATTATTCTGCAAATGCAAACTTTTGCTCTCGCTATATTCAAATTCATAAAGGGGAATAAGCGTAGGAAGTTTCTGGAGAATCTACTTAGTTATGGGATAATTTCTTGGCCTAATCACGGGAAGCAAGTAAACTTTCTCAAATAAAACAGATGATCGTATTCAATTTACTGACCTATGCTTTTTACTAGATAATGTGATTAACTGAGATTATCAGATAGAGTGGTGCATTACTTTGTTTTAGTAACTGGTAACCTGTAGACAGGCTTTCTAGAATTACATGTTCACTAGTTTCCTCAATAGTCGCTGACCTTTGCATGAATAGATTTGAAGATAACATCTTTTCAAACATATTCACTCCTAAAATATGGTTAAGATATGTAGATGATACTTTTGTAGTGCTAAAACGAGATCTACACAGTTCATTACTTCGGAATCAGGCAGAATCAAATGTCGGTGAACCACCATTTCTAGACTGCTTAGTTAAGAGAAGGGAAAATGGATATTTCAGTGTATCTGTATTCAGGAAGAAAACCTACTCCAACAAATATTTAGACTTCGGATCATCACACCCCATCAGCGCAAAGGTAACAGTTGTTTCAAGTCTTCTTAGACGAGCACACTCTTTGACAACGGATGCGAAAGTAAAAGAAGAAGAAATATCAAACATTACTGAGACTCTCAAGCAAAACAACTTCTCCAAGAACTTCATCAACAAAATCAACATTGACATTAAGTATGGCCGAAAACGTATTCCGAAAACATGGACCTCAACAGTTGTCATTCCATATATAGCGGAGATTTCAGACGATATCAGAAGAGTACTCAGTAAGCCGGACACCAGGCTTTTCTTCAAAACATCAGACACGCTGCGAAACAACCTTGTCCATATGAAAGACTAAATCCCTGAAGATTCTCTATCTAATTGTGTCTATAAAATAAAACGCTTGGAATGAGATGCAACATGCATCGGACAAACATCACCGGAGAGCAATCAAAATCAGAAGAAATAAACATCGTAGAGCATCTGTTCGACCACCGAGAAATCCTGCTGAACTAGAAAAGCTTGAAAAATCATCCGCCATAGGTCGTCTACACGCTACAGAATCAGGCCACAAAATTGATTTTGATAATATTGAAACAATCAGGAAAAAAGATTTCAGAAATCACAAAGAACGTCTAATATCATCAGAAGCACTTGATGTCAAATGGAGTGGAAATTGTCTCAAGTGAATGTGAATGATGGACTAAAACAGAATTTGACCTGGTTACAACACCTGCCCATCCCGATCGTGAAATGATAACATCAACACGAATGTGATGAGTAATTTCATTATGCAGACACATGCTGTTTTTATAATTTTACACACTGATCAAATCCAACAATCTACACCTGGTTCTGTTATATTCACCGAATGGCCAACTTGACAACACAAAAATGACCCCATACTGAGGAACGATGATTAAGTTGTTATAAATATGCTGAGATTTTGTAAATTCTGGTTTAATGAGACTACTCTGACAATGCTATTATCAACAGCATTAAATAGTGAAACGTCAGTAAAAACAACAATATCGTCTTGCTCTTTTTCATTCATTCATCTGGAAATACAAAAAACAACTTTTAATTACATGAAAAGAATAATGTTTGATATCAGTCCTTGAAATCCTTGATAGTTAGTTTGAGTCAAGTAAGGAGGTGTAGACTGCCGAGCTATTTGGGTTCCTCAGGATTCTCAGAACCAATGAAGGCTGGAGACGATTGTTGATATGGCTCGAATTCGTACTCAGTGATGGCTCAGATGTATTCAGTCTTTATGGTCTTCGCTAACTGTTAAAACCTCATGCGTTTCTATGTTTACTTTTTCTTTCTCAATCATACATCTGATCTTGATGGAAAATAGCTATCCAGACAAATTCATCAGGAAATGTATCATGAAGAAAGTTGAAAATGACTACTCGCTATCTGTAAACACGAAGCCTTTATACATACGAATGCAATTCAAGGGTGATATACCTTGCGAAATAGTTATGAATAAGTTAAGAAAATTGGTTCAAAGAACTTTTTATGCTGGCAAACTACAAATCATATTTTCTACACGACCAATGGTGATTCCTCAATAGAAAGATGAAGTATCTAGACTAGCCAATTCTAATTGTTGTGGAGCGAGTTATATTGACCGTTGCTCTAGGACCTTGATTTTTCGTGCTCGTTCGGGAACATCTACCAGTAAGGCTAAGTAAAGGTGTAGTAAAAACACTAACAGTTCGATAATAAATCATCTTGTGCAAACTGGCCACATCAGCTATTGGGTGCCAAAAATATTGCCACAAACATACAGGTACCGCATACTCCAAGCAGCAGAGGCTATCGTGATCTGCTTGAGACGACCGGAGCTCTGTTTGCAGAAGAAACAAATTCAACCACAACTACTGTCCTAGTCTGCTGTGGAGTTTGCAAATTCATAAATACCTAATTACATCGGCCTTTTTTCTTATGGCTTTCCATCCTGTACATATAAATTCCCCTACCCCTGGCCTCGTTATTACACTTGTATTAACTAACTTCTTGTTTTCTTATTTAAACATAGTTGTCAACAAGTACACTGACACACATACGGCGCTCGTAAAATTCAACCCCCAAAATCTTTTTTCTCTACCTACATCCATAACATGATCATTCATCCATCTGAAGTTTATAATCAATATGGATAAAACTTGAAATGAACATGAATCATGAGAATTTAAACACAGAAAAAATTTCCGTTTAGACATTTAGAAAGCAGAAGGATTGAGCGAAGAAATATTTACCTTTCAATTAGATCCTCATCTCACTCTGGCTCTACTCCATTATATATATCCACAGCCTTTCTTATTACATTGCTAAAAAGCATTTTACCAATCATCAAGTGGCACTGATATGTTTGTTAACAATAATTAGTCAGTGTCAACATGTCAAGGCGATGGGTGATAATTAACGCAGAAAATTAATACACACAAAATTAAAGGGTAGAAATGGTTGAAGCACATGGATTGCGTAATGCATAATTTCGGAAAAATGAAGAGTAATTAAGGAATAAGCGAGTGCACAGATTGATTACGCAACAGATTATTAGGGAAAATAAAACGATTCGGACAATGGTAATTTGTAACTAAGACTGAAGTCGTCATAAGAATAAAATAATTTTACAAGGATAACACGTAATTAAAGATGAAGTAGTCAGAGAAAATAAAATAATTTGGACAGTTATAATTTTTATAATTTTTAAAGGTTTAAGAGGACGGGGGCGAAGTAGTCCTTATAAGGATAGCCAAGGTAAGGAAAATGGCTGTACAAATTTCTTCTGAACACACAGGTTTGGCTTCTTCAAGTGGATTCCCATTGATTCAGCTGTTTGTAGGAGACGAACTCGTAAAGCGAAATTAAGGTTAGTAGGAATGCGATAAATAATTTTAAATGCTGTATTAACATCAACTTTATGCTCCACTATCTACAAGGTGCGCTAAAATAGAGCTACAAATAGATCTTGTTTGTCCCTTACTTAACCACTATGCCGGATGATGTTCAGAAATACGATGATGAACCTGCCTAATTGTACACCCGATGTAACTGGCTCCGCAGCTGCAGTCAAACTGGTAGATACACATAGAGGAGGCAAATTTAGGTAGTTTATCCTTATTTCTCGAACTTAGAATAGGGATGGTTGTGAAGAGACAACCTATCTCTGCTGTATAATAAGCTCTTGTAACTGAAATCTTCTGGCTCTATGTTACTATTTCGCTGATGGCATCACCGAAGCACGGCAGTTTTATGAACAGTGGTTTTTTCGGGACTATTGCCATACTGATTCTCCTAGGTGCTGAATTCGCACTTTTCTCAACTGTTTTTACCTTTTAATTGTACGTATTAATTTTCTTCGTTAATTGTCACCCGTCGAATTGACATGTTGATAATGACCAATTATCTTTAACAAACATATCAGTGCCATTTGATGATTGGTAAATTGTTGTGTATTGTGATAAAAATGCAATACATAAAATATTAGAGTAGAACCACAGTGAGATGAGAATTTAATTCAAGAGTAAAAATTTCTTCATGAGCTGACATTAGTTAGAGAAGCATTTGAAAACCTGGGGGGGGGGTCTGGACAGCTGTTTCGTCCTAGTTTGGGACTCTTCACCAGTACCCACCCATCGGGATCCGAACCCAGGACCTTCTGGTTACAAGGCGAGCTCGTATACCATCAAGCCACTGAGACCCGATCCAATGGCCCGTGAATTCTAACTTCTGCCAATTCACGACATAGCGCGACCCCTAGCCAATGTCTTCGGCCTGCTGCACCCTACTGGTCACGACTTCTCACTAGAACCCCAGGTGACTACCTACCTGAATAGGGCAAGTCGCTAGTGAGCTAGGGTTCGCGCAATGTCGTGAATTGGCAGAAGTTAGAATTCACGGGCCATTGGATCGGGTCTCAGTGACTTAATGGTATACGAGCTCGCCTTGTAACCAGAAGGTCCTGGGTTCGAATCTCGGTGGATGGGTACTGCTGAAGAGTCCCAAACTAGGACGAAACGTCTGTCCAGTACTCCCAGCTGGTTTTCCAGTTGTTCTCTAACTAATGTCAGCTCATGATGAAAATCCTGTAGCCAATCAAATCCCTACAACTCAACACTTGAATAAATATTTCTTCACTGAATGCTTCAGCTTTCATTGGTTTTTATCTCTATACATTCGTTGTCACTCATAATCATTTATTTTCTAGTATTGGTGTTCAATTTAGTATCAGAGTTTTATATATTATCTCATACAAACATATATTTGAGACTATAATCTATTAACAACGGTCTATTTGCAAATAACTTTTGCGTTTCTGATCTAAGTGATTCGATGTTACTCTCTTTTTAAAAACCACCAATGTTGTCAATAACAATCATTCTGTGATTATTATGGATGGATATATAACTGTAAAATCTGATGAAGTGCAGGTTATCTAATAGAATATTCTTTGTTTAATGTTCACTCTTTTGAAATTTGAAAGAAACATCTTTAATCGATTACCGTTGTTTCAAATCTCTTTATTTTCTCTTGTTTATCCTACTTTTTGTACTAGACGGTGTGTAGCGAGTTGTACTGCTGTACTTCTGCGTAAAGTTCTATGCTGAAAGCAGTCAGTCAGCCAGTCAGTCACTCAGTCAATAATGTGTGTATTTTGCTGCTCATTCAACCTACAATAATGTTTATTGCTTATAGAGACCTTGATCGGGTACCTGGTTGATATTACTTGTTGTTGATTTTCCACAAAAATGTAAAGTTTCTCATTAGAAAACATCCATTTTCATATGATTGAGAAGATTTGTAGCTCAGGTGGATGACTTTGATGTAGTTATGTTGTCAAGTCAGTTCTTCTATACGGATCATAAACGTGGCGGCGGGTCACAACGAATCTTTATCAACAACTGTCTTCGTTCTATACTCAAGATCAGATGGCCGCCGGAAAGAATCACCAACAAGAAACTATGGGAACGAAGAAAACAAGAACCGATCGCCAAGCAAATATGCAGAAGAAAGTGGAGATGGATTGGACACCCGTTGAGGAGGCCACTGGGTGACATCGCACGTCAGGCCAGTGCTCGAGTGGAACCCGAAAGGGAAGCGGCGAGTGGGACGTTAGTGCAAGGGTGACATGGAGGAGATCGTGTGAAGAGGAGTTGAGACAGTATGGACTAACATGGATGAAGGTGAAAAATACAGCAGAAGACAGAAGCAGGTGGATGCGTGCAGTTGAAGCCCTATGTTCCACTAGGAACCCAAGGGAACAATAGTAATAATAATAATATGTTCTCTGAGCTGGTTGGTTTATTTGTGAAGCTTCCATTGCCGCACCAATAGGCCAACATCTTCAGAGGATAATTCAATTTAATGAAGTTAGCTTTTAGATTTCTCCACTAGTTTATTAGTCAGCTCGTAGAGAAATCTAAAAGCTCACTTCAACGAATTGAAGTATGCTGTGAAGATGTTGGCCTATTGGTGCGGCAATGGAAGCTTCAGAAATAAACCAACCAGCTCAGAGAATACAACTACATCCAAAAACATCCATTTTCATGAAGGATTTGAGTGCTTTGTATAAAATTTAATACTACGTAATTCTTTTACGTTGGGGAGGAACCTGAAAGAAACAACCTCTTTTACCTACCTACCGACGTAGGAAGCATCGTTTTTACTACAGGCCGGCGGAACTGACGGGGATATTAAAGCAAGAATCGGAAAAGCAAGACAAGCTTTCACTACTCTCAAGTCTGTGTGGAGGTCAACAGCACTACTCAGCATCAAAAATAAGATCCGGATTTTCAACTCCAATGTGAAGTCAGTCAGTGCTACTATACGGATCAGAGACTTGCCAGCGCGTCATAAAGAGCATCTCAAACAAACCACAGACCTTCATCAACAGTTGTCTTCGCTCAATACGACTCAAGATAAGATGGCCGGCCAGAAAAGATCAGCAACAGGGATCTCTGGGAGCGAACCAACCAGGAACCAATTGTGAAACAAATAGGCAGGAGGACATGGAGATGGATTGGCTGGCTATACTCTGAGGAAACCATCAAGTGACATCACTAGACAAGCCATCGCTCGAGTGGAACCCGGCCGAAAGGGAAGCGGCGAGTTGGTCGTCAGTGCAAGGGTGACTTGGAGGAGGTCATGTGAAGAGGAGATGAAAACGTTTGGACAGACATGGAGCCAGGTGAAGACTCTAGCAGAGAACCGAATGCAATGGAGACGTGTGGCTGAAGCCCTATGTTCCTCTAGGAATTAAAGGATACAATAATAATAATAATTCTATTACGCATTGATTCGTCAATGCTACACATCAGAAACTAGATAATAGAAGCAAACACAGATGAGTTTCCGTGATGGGAATGCATTAGTCCCGCCTGTGAATCTCAAGAGAGATTCTCAATCTCATAGTCTTATGTGTTGAAGGAAGCACCTGTTACTAAAAATGTGAAGTCTATGCAATTTACTTTGTAAATAGTGTTGATCTTATCTTTTTTTACTGTTCAATTGACTTTTTGGTCTGCCCAATATCGAGTGAAGTGATTGCGCTAGCTGGCTGGCTGGCTGGCTTGTGTGCTATGTCTATTTCAAACGGTTTTAATATTCCAGCCGTTAGTTATCTCAGAGGTACTTTTTATATACGGTAGACTGATGAATTTACTTGTGGTCTTTGATGATGGTTTCTTGTTGGTGCTATGACTTGAGTCTAAACGCTTTTTGATGAAATTGTGGTGAGGGTATTTATTATTTTTTTTGAAGACGGTTAGGTAGGTAGGTATTTCTCTTCCATTCTTTTCAGCATCTGAATGCTACAGTGTGTTCAAACATTTTTATATACAATCTCTGCACACAGTTTCTTTTGTGAGCAATTGCATTACTGCTATTATAGTTGAATATTTGGTCTGTCTGCATTGATTTTCTGTATAATTGTGTTTCCAAATTCCCTGTGTTAGTTCTCTTGATGAAGACATCTAAGAAAGGAATTCTTTTGTCTAATTCTTTTTCTTCTCTTGTGAATTCTGATATCTTGAAGAATATTGTATCTCAATTTCTGGGTACATTCTAAATCACATTTCTTTTAATTAATACTAATTTGTCATCAACGTAACATACTCAGAATTTGGATGTAATTAGGACATAATTCATTCTATGAGTTCCATCCAAATTGAGCATTGTGTGTTTTGTGTTCTTACCGTTATCGAGTAGTTGTTGCATAGTTTCTTTTGCTATTTTTAGATCCATTGAAGTGTATCATTCTATGATGTCATCAAAGGACACCAGTGTTATTTCATTGTTATCCACTTGAATATTTTTGATTTTTTCTAAACGCTGGATTGGTGAATCGATAGAATGGTCATGTGATCGTCGTGTGTATAAATGAGTAGATACGATAATCAAGATTCAATACAGCCACCTTGAACAACCACCAATCACAAAATAATCGAGCAAAGAATATTCTTTTCGATAAATTCCTCTTCCAGGCTCTACAATTATACATATGTTTATATACACAGAATATTTTAAATTAGTAGTTAATAACAATGTTAGCGTCTTTTTTAAATAATATCGATTTGTAAAGTATGATCAATGCTATTGCAGTTCATTAAAGATGCTTAAATTATAATAATAATAAAGATATAACAGCGAATAGAATATCAATTAAAATTAGGGAAATTTCACAAAATTCTGGATTATTCAAACCTGGATGGCCAAGGTAATGATAATGACTGAACTAACTTCTTTTAGGTGCATAAATTAGACTTATTAATATGAATCCCCACAGCCTCAGCAATATTTAGAAGTCGAACTCTTAAAGCAAAATTGAGATTCGTAGGTATGCGGTAAATGACCCTGAAAGCATGATTAACATCAATCTTGTGTTCTGTCTCCACAAGATGCACGAGAATAGCGCTGAGAATAGATTTTGTTTGACCTTTGCTTAACCAACGACGTAGGGTGATGTTCGGAAATTCGACGAGGAACACGCCTAATTGTACGGCCTATGTAACTGGCTCACTTTACAGGAGCAGTTAAATTGGTATATACACATGGAAGAGGCGAAATTAGGCAGTTTATATAAACATTTATATAATTGTAGAGCCTGGAAGAGGAATTTATCGAGAAGAATATTCTTTGCTCGAATATTTTGTGTTTTATATTGATGTCTGAATGAATATTTTTGCAATATTGAAACCACCAGTCAGATTCTTTATCTTTCAGAATGAATTCATGCATAAAAAATAGTTTTAAATCACCTTAAGAAGATTTATATGAGAAAATAGGTCATAATTTTGCAGCATATAATCGACCTATATCCTCCATAAATTATTATTATTATTATATGTTACAAAATTGCTAAAAATAAACTTTCTGACATAGTAAATACAAATTTTTCATTATATTATTTATTGTTCCATTGGGTTCCGAGTGGAACATAGGGCTTCAACAACACATCTCCACTCTGTTCTATTCTCTGCTCTCCTCTTCAGCTGGCTGGCCCCATAATTGCCCATAAACTCTCATCACCTCCAATTCGCACGACCTCCTCCAAGTCATCCTCACACGGATGCCGGGTTCGTTGCTTTCCATTGAGATTCTAATCGACCACTGGCCTCTTCAATGTATGCCTGATACAACTCCATTTTTTCCTACATATTTGTTGAGCGATTCTCTCTTGGTTGGTTCGCTCCCACAGTTCTTTGCTAATTTTTTTTCTGGCCGGTTTTTCGCCTGGCCATTTGGTCTTCAGTATGGAGCCAGCCAGCGAAGTGGGCAGCTGTTGATAAAAGTCTGCAGATGACTGTTGGAAATCTTTCTCATGACTTACGTGCAGTGCAAGTTTCTGACGCATATAGAAACATTGACTGACTTCACATTTGTGTTGAACACAATCCGAATCTTGTTGTTTATGCTGGCTGAGTGAGTGCAGAAGATTTCCATACTGGTTTCACGTTGATGAAGGCGTATCTTACTTTTCCGATTCTGATTGGCTTTGACATCTTCATTCATTCCGAGAGCCAGTCAGGGAAGTTGGCAACTGTTGATAAAAGTCTTTTCTGGCCTGTTGAAAACGGTCTTTGCGAAGGGTGTACAGTGCATGTTTTTCTGACCTATTTAGAAGAAGTGACTTCTGATTGACTGTTTAAGGTCATTTTACTGTGGTGTATGTTCTTTAATAGTTGTACAGCTTCAATACATCCATCTGGTAAAACGAAATCTTCATAATGAAATTCATCCATATCCCTACAAAATCCGATAATTTAAGCATCAATCTTCACCTCATTGATAGCTATTTGAATTGGATATCCTGAAGTTGTACTACGAAATCTTGGCTAGTAGCATCTACCATAACAAGGTGAGTCACTGAATTCCAACCCAAATGTCTGAATGGTCAATGAGCTTAGTTTTGTAATCTGAAGGTCCCAGATTTGATTCCTGATGAGACCGTGGGTGAGTACAGTTGATGAGTCTCAAGCCAGGGCGAAACAGCAATCTATGGTTTTCAATGATCGCTACATTCTCATGTACTTTGTATATGTGTAAAACTGGAGATATGTTTTTGAAGTGTGAGAGTCAGTCAAAGGCGGAATAAACAAGAATTGTTGCTTTTTCACCACAAAGTTAACTTAGCTGATATAGTCTGTATAGATCCTGTCATCATTATTATTGTAGACAAGATGACTTGTCGAAATTGGTGCTATGTTTATCAAGCTAAATAACATTCAGCATCTAATGAAATAATAAGCCTTAATGGCTTGATGCGTGATACTTCTCAAAGGTCGCCTCAGATTATGTGTGATGCACCTCGATTTCTCTCGGCATATTTTATGGGCTATTGGTTCTTGGTTAGTTCAGTGACAGACAGAGACTCCCTTGTTTCTTATCCCTTCTGGTTAGCCATCTTATCATTCATATTGAGGAAAGGCATTTGTTGATGAATGCGAGTTGAAAATGCCTTTGGTGACTCGTGCATCAATAGAGATATAAATTTTCCAGCAAACGCTTTGTATTTCCCTGACCTCACTTATGACTTGGAATCCAATTGGTTGTTGATTAATAAAGTATCGATTATTTAATTGATGTAACCTTTGTCTCCCAAGGTCAGATAAATTCATTAGGAATATCAAAAAGCAAAGCAAAATAAAAATAATGGTGAAAATAATGTTAATGATAACATGAATAAGAGCGAATATTAGGCATTTACAGTAGTTTTACCATAATACCAAGGGGACATCTGAGACCCTACGTGGGATTCTCAATAAAGCAGGAATTAGGTTGGACTTTAAACCTACAAACTCACTCAGGTAGAGCAAGCTCTGAAGACTAAAGGACCCGGTGAACCCAATTAAACAGGATAATATAATTTAGAAAATACCTTGCAATGACTGTGAGTGAAGTCAATTACATAGGTCGAACTAGTAGATCAGGAGTAGTGAGATTATTAAAACATAAGAATTTAGCTAAGGTTAGGATGGTTGACTCTGAGAAGATAAGTAATTGAGATAGAAGCTCAGCAATCGCACTGCATGCATTAACACACAACCACACAGTAGGGTGGGACAGAGTCACAATTCTAAAAAAGTAATATAGGTAGAGGGAGAGAGAGAGGTTGATTACTGAATCCTGGTTCATCGAATAATCTACATTGAATACATGCAAAAGAAGTGACTCATGGCAAATACCAGAGATATGTATGGAAGATATTATTACCACCAATCAAATTAGAGGATTATAAATAATGTTAAAATGTATTCAGTTCAATTCACATTGTAACATTCTAAGAAGTTATTCATTTATTTTACTATAAAAACATCTTATTTCCCATTTGAGTGTTCTTGATTGATAATACTAATATTATTATTTCTGAATGTACTTCTTCTTATATTGATTTTATTCAAATGTCTAATCATCAATTTTTACTCATGTATATAAATTAAGTAAAAAGTTGTGTGAGTGCCTTGATGTGATGGTAATGAGCAGTAATAAAGTGTGCTCGAGACGTGGTCATCAGTAAATATTACTTACTGTAAAACACCACTGTGTGCTTTTATCAAAATAGAATTTTATCCATAATCGAATTTTACTCAACCACAGTGCCAAAGTTTTATCTTTATATTTAAATTGCAGATAGGCTATTTTTGTACATAAATTTTTCTTTGCTTGGTGTTGATACGAGGCAATAAATGCACTTCACCTCAGCAGTCTTTTCTCCTCTTCTATTTTCTTACTTTGCATGTTCAGTGTTACCATATCGAGTTACCGTTGTGGTTGATATTGTGAATTGTAATTTTTTTTATTATAGCTTGATTCCCCACTGTATTTTTGGCACAAGTATGGAATTTTCAGCATGTGATATCAGTAGCCCAAATTTGGAAACCAACCAATTGATATCAGGTGTTCGCCGGTAGGGGATCGAAGCACGCACCATTCGCATGTTCGGCGAGAGTCCTTACCTGTCCCACCGACTCGAAGTCGGCACAAAATCTACCAAGTGTACATAGGGTGATAACAGATTTGCTGAATCCCATTGAAGAGCTGATTCGACCTTGGTATTTAAAATCCGAATCTTGTTCTCTATGCTGAGTGAGTGCAGCAGATTTCCAAACTGATTTCAGAGGAATAAAGGTCGATCCGACTCTTGTTTGGTTTTGACATTCTCATGCATTACTGAAACTATGCTATGATAATAAAAAAAGGAGGGACCTCCTTTAAATTTCTCCCTTTCACATTGATTTGTGCCTTTTGTTGTTGTTGTTGTTGTTGGTTAAACATCTTCATCATCTGTACTTTCTCTGTGTTCGCTTGAACTCCTGTCTTCACTGGCTACTCCATCTGTTAACTTGATGGTTTTCGCCTGTAGATCTTTGAGTTTGTATGTCATTTGTGGTAAATCGTCCTCAAAGTCCCGATTGTCTTACACAGTTTTATTGTCAGTTCAACGTATGTCTATCAGTCAACTCGTCACTACTTTAGTTGATAGGCATCTGAATACATGCGAAAAATGGTCTAAAACCATACTCTCAGACCCCCAACACCCCATCTATTCCCAATTCTCGCCTTGTATCTCATCAAACAGAACCAGAAATCAGTATAAAATAATCTATGCTCGTACAACCAAGTACAGGAACTCAACGATACCATACTTGGCCCGTGTTCTAAGCCACAGAGACAATGTCAAGCGTGAAACCTATGACGTGCTTTGTTGTTAACAACATAATTTAGGCTCTTTTATTTCTCTCTTATTTTGTATTCTATAGTGAACTCCTTCTCAAACATACTTAGCTACCTAAATTATTAACATTGGCCTCCTTTTTTGTACTTTACTATATTCCTTCTTTTGTGTATCCACTGGTTCCGACTCTATTAGCACTATGAGTATTACAAAATTGTCCTGTCATTAACCATCATGTAATTATTAGTTTTGTGGTTGTTTTTTCTTATTTTCTATACTTTTGGCAATATTAAACTGACAATCATTGGTTGTGAACGCCATAGTCACCACCTTAAAAAATTTTGTATAATTCACGATTACTCACACTACCACTACAAATACTACATCAGACCTGACAAATAAAAAAACAAAACAACAACCCTGAAATGTTATTTTATGATTGTTTAGAGTTGTTTCAACCTAAATTAACTGACCATCTTGGCGATAAACATTCTTAAATATCATTTCATGACTTCTTGTATGACTATAGCTTTACTGTCACCATGCCTAATCATATCATAGCTTCCACTACCCAATACTGAGTTGTTATTATTATATGATGTTTATTTTCCTTTCTACTTTTTGGTAATTTTTCGCATTTACAATTATTTTGTGTTTATCCTGTTTTTTTGTTTGCTGTTGGTGTCTTTAGATTTATTTTTATTTTTTTGTTTAATACTCCTTTTAAATGTTTGTAAAATTAGATGCAAATATTGTAGATATGTGCTGAAAATTCCATACTGTACCACTAGTACTGTTTCTGGAATAAAGCAAATTATTATTATTATCTTTTCGTATGATTCAGTTCAACATTATGCGGAATGTCATAATAGGTGGTATTGCTTGTAAGCAGCATGCACCAAAACTACGATTTTTGATGATATCTGTAAATACCCAACGTTTTCTCTAGTCTTCGTTTCTCTATGACTTATTTCTTTGCTCTAAGGTACACTTGGCATACTATTATTGTTGTTCTTTATTTTGCTATTATTCCCCTGGGTTCCAAGTGGAACATAGGGCTTCAACAACATATCTCCACTCTGTTCTATTCTCTGCTCTCCTCTTCAGCTGGCTGGCTCCCCGATCACCCATAATCTGTCATCTTCTCCCCCTCCTCCTCGCCACACGGCATCATCAATGTCACACTCGCATTGACGATCCATTCATCTATTCCCATCTGGATTCCACCCGAGTGATGGCCCTGCACTGTGCGTGATGTCATTCGACTGCCTCCCTAGTGGTGTATGCCCGATCAATCCATCTGTATTTTCTCTTACATATTTGTTGAGCAATTGGCTCTCACTTGTCGGTTTGTTCCACTGAGGAGATTCTTGTCGGTAATTCTTCCTGACCTACTGGCTGTTTGGCTGGCCGTTTGATCCTCAGTATGGAGCTAGTTAGCGACCTGATCAGCTGTTGATAAAAGTCTTCAATGGCCTTTTGGAAATGCTTTTTGTGACTCACGCCCCATGCAAGTTTCTGACCCATATAGAAGACCCGACTGACTTCAAATTTGCGTTGAACAGAATCCGAATCTTGTTCATTGCAGAAGATTTCCAACCTGGTTTCAGGTTGATAAAGGAGTATCTTGAATTTCGGATTCTATCTGCTGTTAACATCTTCATCAGTGTTGACTGCCTGTAGTTGAAACGATGCTTCCTAGACAGATAAGTGAAGGAAGTAACCTTTTTCAAATCCCCCTCATTGATGGTGATTAGTGCTGGTTGTTGTAGTTGCTGTTGGTTTATCGGTTGGTTATCTTCATCACTTCCATCTTTTCCATATTCACGTGCAGTTCTCTCTTTGCTACTACTTCAGCCAGCTTGTTGCTATTTGCCGGTAATTCTTCGAGTTTTTGTGACATTAGACATATATCATCTTCTTAACGGTGGTTCAGAGTATTTTTTTCTCTCCTCTATTAGCATACTAATTAGGCCATAAATAATTTCTAAGTATATACATTGATCAGTATTATTCACCTGTCACTTTTTTGACTGCTTAACATTTCTACTAGTTGAATAGTATTCATGTATGTAGGAATTATACTTGTATATAAATGGAAGGTTACATTACAATAGCTTTGATCGATCGAACAAGGATTTTAGATACAAGATATCACCTGTGATGTTAATTCCGATAATTTCCCTATATACAATTCGAATCAGTTTAGTGAATGAATGGAACATTGGAATTATCTATGCCAATACCCTTGACATTGGTAAACATAATAATAATAATGATAATAATAATAATAACAACAATATTTACAAATATCCTCTTTACCCTCAGCATCCAATGTTTGTGAAACTATTCGATCAAATATTTATTGATCAGAGTTTATGTAAAATAAAGTTGGGTATTATCGTTGAAGAAATCCATGGACATACAATTCATACAATTTCTAATGTAACATGACGGTCAACACATTCACCAAACGTTACTTCCACGGGTATCAGTACACGGCTGGCAGATGTCATTTTTCAGGAGAACATGTGTGCCATAAAGGTATACAATTGTGGAAGCTATGAATCGCTTTTGGGCGGCTATTATGAAATTCTACGTCATTTGTCGACCAGCTAGTTGTGCACCACACAATAGGATGGATGGGACAGAGTGACAATGTTAAAATGTAATATAGGTAGAAGGAGAGAGAGATTGATTACTGAATCCTGGATGGTTCACTGGGTCTACACTCAACACATGTAATAGAAGTGACTTAAAGCAAATACCAGAGATATGTATGGAAGATACTATTACCATCAGTCAAATCAGAGGATAATAAATAATATTAAAATGTTTTTCAGTTCAATTCACATTATAACATTCTAACGAGTTATTTATTTCACAGTAAAACAACTTATTTGCTGTCTTATTGACTAAGAATATTCGTCGAAATTCCCATCGTATTATACTTTATTCATAGCATGTTCATAACACACCCATCAGTAAAATTCATCTTAGGACGTGCATCGTACTAATTACCGGTATACAAGACTGTACGATCGAAAGGTCAGTATATCGTAAGCCAACATGGACGGGGCAGTTTATCAACTTGCAGAGGTTCGTCCTTCTTATCCATTGGGTTCCGAGTGGAACATTGGGCTTCCACAACACATCTCCACCCTGTTCTATTTTCTGCTGTCCACTTCACATGGCTAGCGCCACTATTGCCCATAATCTCTCATATCCTCCAACTCAAAGGATCTCCTCCATGTCACCCTCTCATTGACTATTCGTCGGTTCGCTCTCACAGTTTCTGATTACTAATTCTGTCTGCCCAATCGGTCATTTGATCTCTAATATGGAGCCAGCGAAGTGGGCAGCTTTAGATAAGAATCTGAAGATGGTTGTTGAAAATGCTTCTCGTGATACACTTGCCAAGTTTTTGACCCATACAGACGAAGTGACTGAGTTAACATTGGTTTTAAAAAGCCGAATCCTGTTCTTCATACTCACTGAGTGCAGAAGATTTCCAAACTGACTTCAGACTGATGAAGGTGTACCTTGTCCTTACTGTTCTGGCTTGCTTTGACATCCTAATCAGTTCCCTCTGCCTGTGGTTGAAACGATGCTGGCTGGTTAGACAAGTGAAGTAAGTGATCCCTTTCAAATATGTGATTGATGCTGGTCGTTTTTGTGCTGTTGTTGGTTATCTTCATCACTTTCATCTTCTCCAGGTTCATCAACTGTAGTCGTGTCTTTGGTGCCTTTCTCTTCTGTTGGTTTGTCGGTTTTCGTCTGTAAGTCTTCTAGTTTGTGTGAGTGATACTGAACATAAATCATTAGCTAAAGAAACTACTACTTATAAATTTTCCTGACTTTAAACTGATTTCTGCAGTCATGTTTGTTAGTTTATGTGCACTAAATGAGGCAGATAAGCTGGAGGAAGAAGAAGAAGAGAAACAGGGAACTTTATCGGATTTTTTGAACGCATACCAGAAGGTTTATAATTAAGATGGAGTAAATCGGTTCCAACAGTGAAGTGACATTGCATTTACCTGATCGTATATCAAAGCAAATCCTGTTCTGACCAAATTGCAACTCTACGCATCATCATCGAACAAAGCATGGAATGGCAATCAAACCTCTATCTCAACTTCCTTCATAGACTTTGAGAAGGCCTTCGACAGCGTTGACCGCGAAGTAATTTGGAAACTACTCGAGTACTACGGCGTACCCCAAATATTCATCAACCTTATTCAACAGCTGTACGACAACGGCACATGTCAAGTGATCCACAACGGAAAACTCAGCGAGGCTTTTGGAGTAAACACAGGAGTCAGACAAGGGCACTTATTATCACGAATGATATTCCTAATTGTGGTGGACTGGATTATGCGTCAGACAGTGAAAAACGAGAAGACAGGGATATCCTGGACCGACGTGAAGAACCTAGAAGATCTGGATTTCGCGCGTGGATGATTTATGTTTGATGTCACACAAAATCGAAGACTTACAAGCGAAAACCGACAAACTGGTTGAAGAAGCAGGGAAGATAGGACTCCAGGTGAACATAGAAAAGACGGAGGTTATGAAAATAACCAACCAACCACCAACAACAAAAACAGCAATATCCAGCGCCAATCACCATCAACGGGAGGGATTTGAAAGAGGTTACTTCATTCACTTATCTAGGGAGCATTGTCTCAACTACAGGCAGGTGGAACGAACGAGGATGTCAAATCGAGAATCAGGAAGGCGAGAAACACATTCATCAACTTAAAACCAATCTGGAAATCTTCGTCACTCAGCATCAACAACAAAATGATTCGGATTTTCAATACAAACGTCAAGTCAGTCACTTCTTCTATACGTACGGATCAGAAACTTGGCGGGTCACAACGAATATTTCCAACAGCCTGTTGCAGACCTTTATCAACAACTGTCTTCGTTCTATACTCAAGATCAGATGGCCACTGGAAAGAATCACCAACAAGAAACTATGGGAACAAACAAAACAAGAACCAATCGCCCAACAAATATGCAGGAGAAAGTGGAGATGGATTGGACACTCACTGAGGATGCCGTTGGATGACATCGCGCGTCAGGCCATTGCTCGAGTGGAACCCGAAAGGGAAGCGGCGAGTGGGACGTCCAAGGGTGACATGGAGGAGATCGTGTGAAGAGGAGTTGAAACAGTATGGACTAACATGGATGCAAGTGAAAAGTACAGCAGAAGACAGAAGCAAGTGGAGACGTGTAGTTGAAGCCCGATGTTCCACTAGGAACCCAAGGGAACAATAATTGTATAATAATAATATCAAGTGAACCTCTTTCATTCTTTTCAAATAATTGTATCAACTAATATTGTTGTGGCGACTTATTATACCTCCTATCAGGTGGTTTTAATGATTGTTAACCTACTGTTGGACAGTGGGATCTGGGCACTCTACTAGAATGTAATTCCATATTGGATTACAACTAGCGCGAAACCTAGGTCCAAGGCTTACTACCGATCGCCTCCAACCACCTAATATCATCACAAACTATGTACACTGTGATGGCGAGCTACCTAGAATGGTGGCGACATTACAACCTGACTGATAGAATTCAGTCTGCACCACAGAGAGGACTAGATACGTCACACTAGTTACTAGTGTCCAATCAAAGCTGTCCAATACAGTCCTATAGGAGGTCAATCGCGAGCCCGAATAGCTCAGTGGTAACGTCTCTGACTGCAGCACGGGGTGACGCGGGTCCGAATCTCAGAAGGGACATGAGTTCCTTCAAGGTTGCAGATACGCCTTGCTGACGAGTGCCAACTAGCACTAAACCTAGGTCCAAGGCTTCCTGCCGATTGCCTGCAACCACCTAATATTGGATAAGTTTATTCGGTATAACACAATGAATGACAAAGTATTAGGAAGTTGATGATGTTTCGAGCACAATTTATTTATGTTCATAATTTACATCAAAATTTACATCCAAAAGGACTTGCTTTTTATTGTAATTTTTCCTTTATCTGAGATAAATGTCGCGTCATTTCGGCTGAACTCATTTGGTAATAATTCGATGAACGAAATCCGGTGATTAACATCTCTCTCCCTTTCTCTCTCTTGAACTAACTACTGTATTAGCTTTTAGTACTTTTACCCTTTCCCATGCCGTTGTTTGATCACATGCTGACCAACTGACTGCTTTCAAAACAGAACTTCGAGCAGATGTGCAGCAGTTCGAGTTGCCATTCTCCTTCCATATAGCACACAAAGCAAGTGTAGTGAAATTCAACAACAGACGTGTAATAAGCAGAAGTGTAATTGAGGGGAAAAATGATATAGTAATATGGAAGAACAATATAGTTTTACTGGATTATAAAAATCCCAAAGAGTGAGTACGTCTCCAAAATTCCATTGACAACGATTTTGGGCCAAATCACCAATTATTTACAGCCCTTAATGGTTCTTACCATCCCGAGGACCCCACACCTTCCTACGTGGCTGCCTTAAACTAATGGTCATGGATTTGATTGACTGATGAAATCATGTTTTATTTTGACCACTACGTGTTTGCTCATTTCCAACCTGATTCATGCAATATCAGCTAATATTTCCTAACCACGAATTATATGCAGGAGCTTTGATATCCATGGTCGAATTTTTGTCTCAATTACTTAATTTATCAGGATCATTCATTCTAGTAATAGCTAAATTCACACGCTTTGGCAGTATAAATGACTACAATCTAATAATTTAACCTGTGCATCTAGACCTACACAAATATGAAGTGAGTCAGTTCTTCTATGTGGGTCAGAAACTTGCACTGCGCGCCCCTCACGAAAAGCACTTCCACTGCAGACTTTTATCAACAGCTACCCACCTCGCTGGCTGACTCCATACAGAAGATCGAATGGCTAGCCGGCCAGAAAGTATTAACAACTAGAAAGTCTTCAGTGGAACAAATCAACAGGTAAGAGCCCATTGCTCAACAAGTAGATATGTGGGAGAAAATGGAGATAGATTGATCGGACATACGCCATTGAGAAGGCCGTCAAATGACATCGTGCGCAATGCAGGCTGTTGTTCGAGCGGGACCCCAATGGGAAGCGACGAGTGGGTAGTGGATGAGAGGATGACATGGATGATATCATATGAGTTTGAGGAGATAAGAGATTTCGGACAATCGTGGGGCCAGCCAGTTGAATAGGACAGAAGAAAAAGGAATAGAGTGGAGATGTGTTGCTGAAGACCTATGTACCACTCAGAACCCCAGGGGAAAATAATAATAATGCACACTGTTTTTACACTTATTTCGGTGTATTTTGCAGCATGTAAAATAAGGATGGACTTATTTAGATTAAATATTGGGATTAGTAGAAATGTGATGAGTAACTCTAAAGGCTGTGTCAATATCAATTCTGTGTTCCGTAATAAGTGAACAGGATTATCAACGTTGAAATTCGCAAAAAAAAGTTTAGAAGTCCGATTTGCTAAACGTCATAAAGATAGAGAAAATTAATGTAGTAAAACTACGATAAAGAGCAATTAGTTTAAGAATAAGGAAAATTTCAAGAATCTAGAAGATCGTAGGAAATGAATACATTCGCACTACTGTAAAACAATTTTTGAGACATGTGGACAATAGTCTACAGTCATTGATTTTACGCATCTCATGAAAGTGTAGAATAATGTGTGCCCGTTAGCTGTCAACTTCATCTTGTGGTCTAGTTTGTTATATTATAATGAGCCGACGACACATACACTGGTTGGCAGTTCCTATGCAGGGAAGATCTTTCGAATAGTGGTTAGACATCATAGATTAATTTGTTTTAAACCACGTTGGAGTTAGAGTGGATGGAGGCGTATTGCCAGTAAACTGTTTCCCTCGGACGACTAACAAAGTGGTTACGCCGCCTTTCCTCACGGTGGAAGATGGAATGTAAAGGGTCGGTTACAAAATTGTATATTATGATTTACCTTACCGAGGGTTGTAGCCAGCAAGAAGGTTTTCATGCGCATATAACTCCGAAAACCCCTCGAAAAAAGCCATATATGACCGGTATCTCAAGCAATTGTCCTCTGAGCGCTCACTCAACAGAAATAATTTCTCTCTTTTGCATATTTCATAAATAAATCAGAAGTAGCAAGCCGTAACACATTGTAGTTAAGAATAGACAAACTTTGCCTGGAAAGTGCATATTTTCTGGGATGTGTCATTCGTTGCAAGCCAATGCAATTGAAGGATCATTCAAGATTATAGAGCATTCTACGGATGTGGTGAGAGCTGGCTGGTAGCCAAATTGGTAGATGGTAATTTACGTCAATGTTTACGTCCTCAATATTGGTCGTGAGAAAAGTAAGAACAAAGACTGATTCAACAACCAGTCACGGCAGACTTTGCGTAGGCGGATACAATTTGCAGATAGATAATCTGAACTTCAATAAATGGCTACAAAGAGATTGACGTTCAGCGAGAATCCACCAATCAGAAGATTGTGCTTGTTTGCTTACAATAATCTATAATAATGTACTCGAAAATCTATAAATATCTGTTGATTTACTAAATAAACGATCTGTTGCCTAGCCCTTGTCTTCTGTTGTTATACGGGTACTTCACCTTAGGCTGAGGGTCTTCAGCAGTGTGTATCCTTAAGCCTACTAGTGGTCCACTTAAGGTTACGCTTCAAACATTTTACTAACACAGAAACTTTCAGAGAAATTCATTCTGACTAACTTCCCGAGAGGTCATAATTTCAAAGGTGAGTAGATTATTATTCCACTACAAAATAAACGCTTCGTCAGATTGTACAAACATCAAAAACAGTTATATCAGCCGGCTAATGTTGCCTGTTGAAATTACAATATGCTTTAACAGTCCAGATTTTAACCTATCGGCAAGGTGCCACCAACAAAGTGAACGGGTTGTAGCTTATCCGGCCAACATTGTTTCCATTTTTTTTCGCCAACGTCATAAAAGGAAGCCTATGCATCGATGTATTTAAGTAACGTATTCCTACTCAGTACCTGTCTGAAACACTTGCATCCTTTAAGAGCTAGGATTGTATGATATGGCCACATAAACGAACAACAACAACAACAATAACAACATTGTTTTGACAACGTTGTTTATTTATCACAGTAATCACCTGCCGTGTGTCAATCAAACAAATTAGTCCACACCCATTTCCTTCTATTTGTCTGGATACATATAAAAAGCACCTATGTCTATTATTCCCGAATTCCCTCCCCTAAACCTAGGAAGGAAAGGAAGTCTGTATCGTTCGTGTCTCCGCTACTACATTTTCCGTAATTGTTTTCCCAATGGTTTATTTCTCTGTAAACAACTAACCTGATTCGTGATCTTGTAACGACAGAAGACAAGGACCAGGCAACAGATCGTTTATTGAGAAAATCAACAGATACTTATAGATTTTTATGTACATTATTATGCATTATTGTTAGCAGAGAAGCAACGTCTTCTGATTGGTTGTTTTCCTGCTGAAGGTTATTCTGTCATCTCTTTGTTGCCATTTCTTAGACACTCCGGTGATATAACTGCGAATGTTATCCGCCCACGCTAAATCTACTGTGATTGGTTGTTGAGTTCCTCAAATTTAGGCTTTGTTCTTGTTTTATTTCGTGACCAAGATTCGGGACGTAAACAGTGACGTGAATTACTGCCAACAGACAGCTTTCACCACGATCTAATTTCATCGGAATAGCTGCCGAATGCTTTTCTTTTCGACTTCCATCATTGTTGACTTACTGGTAGTCATTATTCTGACATTTTGCCTTGAGACCTTGAATGGCTTAGCTGAAATCCAACGATAGACTTCACTGTTGGCATTTATACTCGTTAAACTTCAAAAAGGAGATTTTTTAGTGTCACTGACAATGGTTACTGATGTATTTCTGAGAAGAGTCGAAGCCTTATAAACTTTTCTAGCTTCTTACCTGTCCGGTGGATATTGTCTCACTACTACGGTTATCCACCAGTCTACTTCACATTGTCATAAGTTACCTCTACTCTACGCAGTTTAGAAGATCACAAACACCATCAATCCACCGATAATCTCTGCAACAGTCTTAAAGTCCCCTTCAAAAACTTTCTTCATAAGGATCGCAAACACTGGATGCAACTGCGCCATCATTGAGAACAACTTTGAGCCAAATCTCCAACAGTCTTTGCCTACTGGTCCTTAACATCCTGAGGACTCCAACCAGGTGTCCTGAACCAACTATCAAGGATTTCATCAACTGATGCCAGGTTTTGATTTCGCCACTTCTAACTCTATTCCAACCTATTCCTATGTCAGCTAATGTGTGCCAGTTGATGAAGGAGATGGTTCGGCAAGTATAACGCATGTTCTAGACATCTCAATCGATGTAGCTTCACAATGCTTTACCACTTAACACGGGAGATAAAATGCAAGCACCTGGTGTAAAAGACACCCAACCTATTCAAGTTAGCCATCTCTAACGGCCATGTCTCACAAGCATGATGGAGGATAGAAAAAGAAAGTGCTGAACAGTACACAATTATTTTGACCAATAGCCAGATATCATGTCTACGCCAGAGATAATTTAAGTTAACAAAATATTCAACAGATGTCACTTTTCTACGCCTTCTGTCACTTCTTAGATTTTCATTACTGTTTGAATCTTCTAATCCCCGTTACTTATGCAGCCATTTTACTGAATAAGTACAAAATACATCTTATCTAGCAAGCTATAAAAAACGCTCAACGAAAAACAAATTCATTGACTATGAAAAGGTCTTCGACAGACAGCGTCGATCGAGAGGTGATCTGGAAACTACTTTGCTAGTACTAAGGGGTGCCGCCAACAATTATACATCTCACCCAACAGTTGTACGACAATGCTGCATGTCAAGTAATCCACAACAGGAATCTCACGGAATCCTTCGAAGTGAAGATGGGAGCAAGACAAGGTGGCTGGCTGCCTACTATCTCCAGTGATTTATCTGATTGCAGTGGATTGGATAATGCGACAGACAGTGGACATCGACAAAACAGGCATAAAATGGGCCCACACAAAAAACTTGGAGGATCTGGACTTCGCCGATGATATATATCTGATTTCCCACAAACTGGAAGATATGCAAGTGATGAAAAGCAACAAGTTGGCAGAAGGGAGCATCATAGATAGGACTTCAGGTGAACATAGAGGAAACAGAGGTGATGAAGATTCCTGAGCAACACCACCAACAGCAACAATAGCAGCAACAACAATCAGCATAAATGGAAGGAACCTGAAAGAAACAACCTCTTTTACCTACATGGGAAGCATCGTTTCAACTACAGGTGGGCGGAACTGACGAGGATATCAAAGCAAGAATCGGAAAAGCAAGACAAGCTTTCACTACTCTCAAGTCTGTGTGGAGGTCAACAGCACTATTCAGCATCAAAAATAAGATCCGGATTTTCAACTCCAATGTGAAGTCAGTGCTACTATACGGATCAAAGACTTGGCGCGTCATAAAGAGCACTTAGAATAAACTACACACCTTCATCGACAGCTGTCATCGCTCAAGATCAGATGGCCGTTAAGAAAAGATCAGCACCGGGGAGGGATCTCTGGGAGCGGACCAACCCAGCAGGAACCAATTGTGCAACAAATATGCAGGAAGAAATGGAGGTGGGTTGGTGGCCATATTGTGAGAAAACAAACCATCAAGTGAGTTACATCATGCGCTAGGCCATCGCTCGAGTGGAAACCGAACGGGAAGCGGCGAGTTAGTCGTCAGTGCGACGGTGAGATGGAGGAGGTCATGCGAAAAGGAGATGAGGGCATGTGGATAAACATGGAACCAGGTGAAAACGTTGGCAGAGAACCGAACGCGCAATGGAGACGTGCGGCTGAAGCCATATGTCCCTCTAGGAACTAAACGAAACAATAATAAATACGAGGGTAATACAAGTAGCAACAAATCAAAATTAACAATTTACACAGTTCAACGTCAAATTTCATCACAGTTTCCGTTTTTGAAAACGGAGATTATTCAGATCACAATGTATGTGTGATCTACTTACCACCATAAATGTCAATCAAGAGAGTAAATTTAATTGAATGACGGTATATACTACTCACTCACTGAGATGAGTAGTTATATACCAATGATATATCAACCAGTAGGATGTGCCATCCACCCACCAGATTGGACTTATTTAAACACCAGGTATGACCATTTCACTCGGCTGGTGTCGACCTCATCAGCAGGCGTACCTAGCCGGTTTGACAGTTCAGCTCAGAAAGACAATGGCATTCAAACCATCCTACTTCTGGCTACCCACTTGGTGAAATTGCACCACAGTTTTGTTTAGAAACTTGAATTATTCAAATTATACGCAATAAGTGATATCCTCGGGAATCAAGAAAGTGCACATAAATGAATGACGACATATGTCTGCCTGTTTTCGATATAGAACTTTATACACATGTGCAGCAGTTCAAGTAGCAACACTCCATGTAGCACACAAAGCAAGAGAAGAAATGAATAATAGAGACAGTAGACTGGGATATAAGACAAAAGGAATAGTAATAACGAAGATCAATATAGTTTCATTGGAAATGATAAGTCACAAGGAGCGGATGCATCTGCCACAGCCATTGAGAATGATTTTAAGCCATATCACCGATAATTGTCTCCAACCTTTATTAGTTTATACCGTCCCGAGGACCCCAACCAGGAAGTCTACACCTTCCTACGTGGCTTAAACTAACTGTTGTCAATTTAATTGACTGATGAAGCCATGTTTTGGTTTGACCACCACCAGCTCTTTCCAATAACCTGATCCTGTCAGTCAGCTAACATTTCCTGTTGTCGAGGAAGGCGATGGCTAGGCATGCGTAACACATGTCCTAACCATCTCAGTCGATGTAGCTTCACAGCCTCGTCGACTGAATTCCCCTTCTTGACTTATCTAACACTCCATGCCTAACCAACTCAATATTGCTCACCCTTTTATACCACTTAACACGAAAGATAGAACACAGGCACCTATGATCAAAGACAGCTAGCCTCTTCATGGCTTCCACTCTCAATGAACAGGTCTCACAGCCATAAAGGAGGACGGAGCGGACTGCTGAGCAGTACACACGCCATTCATTCGACAGCCAGCCGGATATCAAGTCTACGCCAGAGACGGCGTAAACTGGCATATGCAAATCGCGCCTTCTGTATCCGTTCTGAGATTTCGTTATCGATCAACTCGCTGGTGTTGGCTGATGCAACTTCCCAAATAAATAAAGCGGTCGACGTGCTCTACCACTTCACTCCCTATTTCTAGGCTAGGAGTCAGTGTATTCAAATCAGTCCTGTAACATCATCTTACATTTGGCGGGGACGTATCGTATGCCAAACATTCGTAGATTGCAGCTCAAGGTGTTCAGAAGACTCTGCTCTATTTTGTCAGCGTCTTCACCTAGAAACACTATATCATCTGCACGATATATGCTACTGACTGGTGGATATGAGTAGTTCGATACTACTCAACATTAACTAGTAAGGATCGAAATATACTGGATCTGAATAATTCCAATTTTCAAAAGAGAAACTGTGGTGGCGGTAGTAGTGGTGAAATTCTACCTACCTCGAACTGTTTCAACTGAAAATCATGAATTCATCCAAGTAGCTCGGAAGATAACTCGTTTAGTTTAAAGGGATTTGTCTCTCTGAGGGGCTAGGTAGACCGCTGATGAGCTCCAGTGGTCCAGTGTTTATATCACACTTCGATCTGAACTAGAAAGCACCTCTGGATGGTGATGATCATGATCATGATGATGTGAGTGGTAATACAACTACTCATATCAACCAATCAATCAGTATTATATACATATATAAATAAAGTTTCACAATAAACTTTAAAATCATGTACAAATTTGGTAAAAACATTATTTTTATTTATTAACTCTAATAGTGTTATACATATATATGTATATAAATGCAAAATGGTATAGAATGGTGTTATTTTTATTTGCTAATAAATGCCCATTTCTCTGTGGAAATGAAATTACACAAATATAAAGAGAATGTAATAAATGCAATGTATATTAACAGTCATCACCATCATTATCACTGTCATCATCACAACCATCTCATAAATCATGACGGATGGATGGATGGATCGATGGCTGGACGGACGGAAGGATGGTGTGACAGAGAATGTTGACGTGTACAAAGGAGGAAACACAGCAGTCACAAAAAAAGGAGAGTTGAATTGATTGCAATTACTACGCGCCATTTAGTTCCTTTTCTCTCTCTCTCTCTCTCTCCCTCGTTCATTTATCAAATATGGAAGTTGTTTTTTTTTGAGGGGGGGGGAGTGGAGTGGAATAGATACTTGAATGTATAATGCTGAGAGGAAAGATTAAGCGAAGTATAATCAGGATGGTTTCTGAATTCTTCTCACACACACACACACACACAAAAACAAACAAGTGCTTTCTTGCACCTTTCAGTGTAAGTAATCACGGTATCTGTGTAAAAAGAAACAGAAAAAGAAAATAAAGAATATAGTAGGTAGGTGTAAGCGCATCAATGGCATTTAATATAACGTATTCGTAATACGTATAATGATAATAATAGTAATAATAATACTATAACGACAGAAGACAAAGGCCAGGCAACAGATCGTTTATGTAGTAAATCAACAGATATTTATAGATTTTTACATACATTACTATTAGCCTTATTGTTAGCAGAGAAGCAACGTCTTCCGATCGGTTGTTTTCTTACTGAAGGTTATTCTGTCTTTGTCTCTTTGTTGCCGTTTCTTATAAAGTCGGGTCATTTATCTGCGAATCGTATTTGCACACGTTAAGTCTACTGTGATTGGTTGTTGAGTTCCTCAAGGTTAAGCTTTGTTATAGTTTGCTTTTTCTCATGAGCCCAATTCTAGATGTAAACATTGATGTCAATTCGTATCTACAATTTTGGCTTGTAGACAGCGCTCACTACATACAACACAACTCTGGGAATGGTAATAAATTCATATACTAAATTGGTAAAGAGCCATGACAACTAACGACTGAATAAGTTATGATCTAGTTGGTTGATAATGCGTCTTTCGGTCAATAACAAATCACATCAGTGTATGCAGGGGGTTTGAGTTTTTGTGATAAAAAGTAGGTAAAACCATTATAACGATTGCTCAAGTGAAAGACATGCTGACTAGCTATGTCATCCTCTATGTGTATCGACAAATTTAACTGCTCCTGCAAAGTAAGCTATCTACATAGGGCAAACAACACTAGACAGCTAAAAAGAACGCATTAATAATCAAGCATCTTCCTTCATGGTTTGGAAATGTCAAGCATAATCTATAAGAAGTTCCATTTTCACTTATTTGATTGACGATAGCGGTCATCAAGTTGACAGAAGAAGTGCCTTTAAAGTTACCTACCGCATTCGAACCGGCTTGTTAAACACATAGTCGAAGTTATGGGAATTAATTCAAGAGAACAATCCTAGTCTTTGGGTACACAAAAGAAGTTTGTTCTATCTTTGTCTCTCTCTTGCTTGCATAGGTAAATCCTAATTAAAACCGTTCCATCCCTTCTTATTTCTTTAGTGTTTTAATAATAATATTAATAAACTGCTTTATTCCATAAAGGGTACTTATAATACAGAATGGAATTCCCAGCATTTGTCACAATATTGCATCTAATTTACTATAAGAATTCGTCCACTTTTAACAGGAGGAAATAAATAAATAAAATTAACCACAGGAATTTGTCCACCTTTGACAGTAGGAATAAAGTCAAAAATGTACCAAGTACAAAATGAGAATAATAACTACAATAATAATGCTAATAATAACAGTGGGTTTGTCTCGAACAATACTGTCGATGCAGTATGGAAATTTTAGCATGTTATCGAATACTGAATCTAACATTCTCTTGATAATAACATGGTGAGGGAGAAAACAAAACAACAACAGTTGTTACAGAGCTTAAATGATGTTTACACTTCTGAGAAAATAAACAAAACAAGAGTAGTGAGAGGATTATAAACATAAGAAGAAGAATAATAATAACAGTAAAGCTTGGTGGAATAAAGATGGAGAAAATGTTTTCTTTACTAGTTAGTTTGTCCCTGACACTATTTTCATCACATAAAACAATGCGTTCCAAATATGCTATCGTGTAATTTTTATACTTATACATGCGTGCATAAAGTCTTTTTGATGAAATGACTTCTTGTTCTACCCGAGGAGAAGATGTGAGGTGAAAACTGTGTGTGCTGAAGTGGATGCTCACAGTCAGACGAAATCCCTTCTAGTAAATTTATTGCATGAAATCAAGTGCCTATCAGTGACCATGTCAACAATATGGCATAATGGGATACCACCACTCGCCTTACTGACAGTCTTCAGAGTTCTACGAAGCAAAGCATGGAAGAATAAGAGTGAACCGTAGAGAGGAATAGGTAAGATGCAACAGTTGACAATCTGTTAGAGGAGGAGGAGGGGTTGAGTTATGCCTGAATTTACTAACTTTCTAATGTAAAATGTCAGACGAAATATTCTTTTAGAAATCGCTAAGAAGTAGGAAGACCAGGATAAATGAGAAGTGTGAATTAGTGCAAGATATTTAACATCAGACTGTATTTCTGTATCATCACTATCATCAATTTTGCAACTGTCATAGGAATAAATGGTATTTATTTAAATTCTGACTGCCTACTTAACCTCTGGTATTACGTGACTTACAAGATTTGACCCAGTTTATTTGTTTATTCACTTGTCAATTACCAACTCTCTCCTTGTATCTCATCAAGTAAAACCAGAAATCAGTACAAAATAATCTATGCTCGTACAGCCAAGTACAGGAACTCAACGATATCATACTTGGCCCGTGTTCTAAGCGACAGAGACAATGTTAAGCGTGAAACTTATGACTTGCTTTGTTATTAACAACATAATTTTAGGCTCTTTTATTTCGCTCTTATTTTGTATTCTATAGTGAACTCCTTCTTCAAACATACTTAGCTACCGAAAATATTAACATTGGCTTCCTTTTTTGTACTTTACTATATTCCTTCTTTTGTGTATCCACTGGTTCCGACTCTATTAGCACTATGAGTATTACAAAATTGTCCTGTCATTTACCATCATGTAATTATTAGTTTTGTGGTTGTTTTTTCTTATTTTCTATACTTTTCGGCAATATTAAACTGACAATCATTGGTTGTGAACGACATAGTCACCACCTTAAAAATTTTGTATTATTCAGGATTATTCACACTACCACTGCAAACACTGCATTAGACCTTGGTAGACTTTGGTACTTTTTCGCATTTATAATTATTTTGTGTTTATCCTGTTCTCTTTTGCTGTTGGTGTCTTTAGAGTTATTTTTTTTTGTTTGTTTAATACTCCTTTTAAGTGTTTGTAAAATTAGATGCAAATATTGTAGATATGTGCTGAAAATTCCACACTGTACCACTAGTACTGTTTCTGGAATAAAGCAAATCATTATTATTATACACATTTTACGGACTGCGTTATTCTTGTCGCCACCTGTATAAACCTTATTATCACTCTCTTTGTTATCATCATAATCGTCGTTATTACTGACGTTCAAAACACTTAACACATTATTATTATTTGATCCACAATCTCATCGTCTTTGGTTATGATATATATATATATATATATATATATAAATATAAATTAGAGTAAAGTCCTAAGATGATCTAATTGAAAACAACAATATTGCTCGCTAATATGTCTTGTTTTAAAACCATTTAGAGCAACAGTTATGATTAGATGAGTGCCAACTAGCACGAAATCTAGGTCCAAGGCTTCCTGCCGATTGCCTCCAACCATCTAATACCAACAATTCACAGTAAACCGTAATGGCGAGCCACCTAGCATGGTGGCCACATTGCAAACATGACTGATAAAATTCAGTCTGCACCGAAGATAGGACTAGACACATTACACTAGTTACTGCCTAGTGTGCAATCAAAATTAGATAACACAGTCGGATGACCTTGAACCAACCAATCAGATTCTTCTGCGTATAAAGCGGCATTTACGGTATAAAAAAAGTATATTTACAGCAAATCTAGGTAATACAAATGAATTATACAGGGTATATACATGTATATCCCTAATATGCTGCAAAAAGAGATCCGAGTTTTTCTTAAGAGTGGTTATAGCTACATCAAAGCAATGTCGATAAAAAATTCATCTGCGTGAATATAAACCATATCATTTCACGAATAATATACCATTCTAATCGGTTCCTTTTAGATAGGCCAAGAATCCTTCTGTAGAATTTGTATGAATACCATTTATAGAATCCATTAATTCTGATGAATATAGCCCATTGATGATACTTGTGAATATCGTTTTCACCCGCCTGCATGAACTGTAGTCCTTGGAAGGACTATTCGTTTTATTATTGATATTAGGAAATGGGCACTACTAACCGTTTTCACAGATTTTTATCGAACACTCCCACAAACTAAATATGGTTTGCTCTTCTTCTGCAGTGATTCACTTTTCGTTTAATAAATACTGCTTTGTCAATATGAACCACGAAACCGATTTCTCAAAGTACACAAGTAATTCCATTGAATTTCCATTGTGAGGAAATATCCCAACAGTACTGATACCATTGTACTGTTAACACTTCAGTATTCTGTTTCCACAGCTGTATCAGATACCCGGTCGTCTTAAAGGCCAATTGTAGCATATATACACAATATTTATGTAAGGAAAAGTTCCGACTTCGTGAAGAAACTATCTAGAAAATCATCATAATGTAGAACTTGCCAACTCCTACAGACTCCTTGCTGTGACACTGATTGCATAGCTGTTAATGCTGCTGAAAAGTCATTATCCCTCCACTTGTGCATTATTTTTAGTCAACCCTATGAACCCACTTTCTGCACAGGAGTTAAAAACCAAATCCGAGTGAAACTTGCAACGAATATTATGAACAGCATCCGTTTGTAATGTTAAGTGATCTGATTGGTTAATTCAAGGTCCTTTATCCGTGGCATCTATTCTCTACTCTGGTTCCAATTAGAACAACCTTGGACCGGTTTAAACTAATCTGGAGAATATATTTATTGAAATGGGATTGGAGGGTGTTGAATTCCGACCAGTTCGATTAGTTATATGTTGGCTTAACTTTCTGAGGTTAATAATATTTGTTCATAGAAAAAGTTGACTTGTTCTCCTCTGCACGGACTAGTCTGTCTTCCATTTTTATTTGTGTCCTCCCTTGGGTCAGGAATTAATACGTGATTAGTACTAGTGTCGAAACTTCCTCCATAAACAACCTGACCAAGCATACGTAGCCTTCACCAGTCAATGAAGTTCTATTCACCATCCACACTTGGCCACAATGTTCCTTGCAAATGTGAAGGGGCGAATCTGAACGTCTGATGCCCACAACCGAACTGATGGACATACACAGGTCTACCTACAGGAGCTGAAAAATCTTCATTGTAAACCAATGGTGTATAAGGGCTCAAGAATCCGAACAGATACAACGGCGCATGAACCTTTTTTGGTCACCGGAAACCATGGAAACGTAGCTCCACTCCTTTATGGATAAAACGTCAAGCAAAAGGCTCAAGAGGATGAGGTGGCCTTTTAAGAGAACCAGTTAATTCGGTCTGGGCGTTTGGGGAGCATCCTAGCCCTGGCACAAACTATGAGATATAGTGTGGCATACCTCTTGGTGTCCATAGAGTAAGTACCAAGTGTTTTAAACAATAACAACAATAATAATAATTAGTATCAGAGATATTACGTCATCAGCGGTATAGCATTTTGCCTTACAGTTCACGAGGAAAATACAAAAATAAAGGACTAATTTTTTCTAGAAAATCAGCTCATACTACCTATTAATAACATCAACAGAGATTCATTGGAAATTAACTTTCTTATTATGGATATATATAAGTGAATAACCTCACCTATTTTACTAGGCGCTCCCAAGCCCGGGTAAATGAGGGTGGTTTGGGCTTGGGACTAACGACGCTGCTTCACAAAATTATTCAAACTGCTACAGAAACTTCAACGCAGAAGGAAAATATGAAAAAAATACAAAAATAAACAACAAGATTCGGATTTTCAACACCAATATCACGTTAGTCAGTTCTTTTATATGCGTCGAAAATTGTACTGCGTATCACGAAAAGGATTCCCATTAAGTTACAAACATTTATCAACAGCTGCCTACTTCGCTGACTGGCTCTATACTGAAGATCAAATAGCCAGACGAACAGCCGGCCAGAGAGAATTAGCAAGAAAAAACTCTGGCTGGGAACAAACCAATGAAGAGTCGATTGCTCAACAAGTGGATTTGTAAGAGAAAATAGAAGTGGATTGATCGGTCATACCTTGAGGAGGCCGTCGAGTGTCATCGAACTCAGGGCAGGCTATTGATCGAGTGAGACCCAACGGAAAGCGACGAGTGGGTCGGGGGAGATCGTATGAGTCGAAGGAGATGAGAGCCATCGTAGGGCTAGCTGAAGGGGACAGCGGAGAATAAAACAGAGTGGAGATGTGTTGTTGAAGCCCTAGGCTCCACTCAAAACCCAAAGGTATAATAATGTCCAAGTGTTTAGTTGAAGTGCTCAACTTTCGAGTGAATTACACTATGGTTAAAATTCAAAGATATATCATATAACAACCGGTTATTCTTTAATACAGTTTCCTGAATCAAATTCACTTATACAAGATGAAATACTTATAGCCATAATTGCTTAACGATATAAGTTAGTTAGTTCCTTCAAGTATTAGCCAGTTTACTCTATTTCTATGTCAACATTCAATCCTTTAACTACATATTTGGTTAATGCTTAGGAACAGACTTGGTCGACATTTATTGGACTCGTTGAAAAGTAACTTAAAAATATCATTTCAACTCCTAACAGTGGCTAAAAATGGAACCTACAGACTAATGATTTGTCCTAATTTTAATTCATCAGCTGGACGTTTCTACACCCAAGTGGTTATGTTAGTGTTTTCACCAAAAGACTCAGACACAATACCTGTCGTTCCTGACATCAAGGAGTTATCAACCGATAAACTATCGAACTTCTTATTTTGCAACAAGTATGATCTGGTATTGTATGCCTTTAGTGAAAACAAAACAGGTGGTTCACCGAAGAGTCTCTTTTCGGAGGCGAATTCATTCACACCTAGCTGTACAATCGCAATTATATATATATATATATCCTTATTTTTGTATATGTGTGTAGATTAGGTTTGCCCAATAAGAGTAAAATATGTTAGGGTTATTGTTGTCAGGGCATTTACAAAAAAATGTGATGAATAATCAAACGGGGAGGGGGAGGGGAATATTTCTAAGTGGGTAGTGGCGATGTGTTGGCTTCTACTGACTTGATGTTTGTGTGCTAGTTTTTTTCTAACTCCTCATAACATTTATAATTTTTAGAACCCCAGTGGGTGCGTACTGATGAAGAGCCCCAAACTGGGATGAAACAGCTGTCCAGTAATCCCAGGTGGTTTTCCAGTGGTTCTCTAACTGATGTCAGCTCATGATGAAATCCTACATGCAATCAAACGAAAATCCCTACAAAACCAATACTTGAAAATTTTTAGAATTCTCATGTAATTCCATATTTTCTTTTGTTTCTGTGTGCATCCTAATCACAACTCACTCATTAAAGTGTTCATCTTATTACGTAACTGTATTGCCATTAATCAATTTTTATGTGTTGATCAATATTAATAACTGTTTTTTGACAACAAATCACCACTACCCACTTACCAAGCTATCCCCCCCCCCGCCCAGTAGTTGCAGTTCGACTATTCATCACAATTTTGAAATGTCTTCACAGCAATAACCCTAACTTATTTTTATTCTTATTGGACAAACCTAATCTACACACATATACAAGAATAAGTACATATATAATTGCGAAATAATGAAGAAGATTTGTTGCTCAGGTTGACAATATTGAATTAATTGTGTTCTTCGATCTGCTAATGGATTTAATTGTGAAGCTTTGGACGTCCCACGTCTAGACAACATCCAGTCACGACAATGGTTGTCAGGAGATAAAATTACATTATTCATAGAGAATTTAAACAATGGTTACTGAACAAAGAATATTCTTGTCGATAACTTCTTTTTCGTCAGGTTCTACAGTTATTTATACATTATAGTGAATGAATGAATTAGTGTTATTATTAACAACATTAATGTTGTTTAAATAACATCGAATCAATAATAATATCAATGGATTACACTTCGATAGCATCAACATATTCTCAATTGTGGTGGACTGGATTATGCATCAGACTGTTGGGGGGCGAGGAGTCAGGTGAGCACAGAGAAGACGGAGGTGATGAAGATAACCAATCAACAGGAACAACAACCAGCACCAATCACTATCAATGGGAGAGATTTAACAGAGGTTGCTTCCTTCACTTATCTGGGAAGCATCGTTTCAATTACAGGCGGAACGGACGAAGATGTCAATACTAGTCAGAATCGGAAAGACAACCTGAAACCAGTTTGGAAAGCTTCTGCACTCAGTCAGTATAAGGAACAAAATTCGCATTTTCAACATCAATGTGAAGTCAGTTATTCTATGCGGGTCAGGTAATTGCACTGCGCTTAACAAAAAGGATTTCTAACAGGTTACAGATTTTCTTCAAAAGCTGCCTTCGCTCTACACAGAAGATCAAATGACCAGAAAGAATAAGCAACAAGAAACTATGGGAACAAACCAATCAAGAGCCAATCGCTCAACAAATATGTAGAAGAAAATGGAGATGGATAGATCGGGCAGATATTGAGGAGGCCGTCGAATGACATCGCGCTCAGTGCAGGCCATTGCTCGAGTGAAACCCAATGGGAAGCGACCAGTGAGTCGTCCTAGGGTGTGTGTGTGTGGAAGAGATGAGAGAGTTCGGTAAATCGTGGACCCAGATAAAGGGGATGGCATAAGATAGTAAGTACACAGTGGAAATGTGTTGTTGAAGCCCTATGTTCCACTCGGAATGCAGGAGAATAATGATAATAATAAAATAATAGCATCAACATAACACTACACAGTAAATATCGGAAAAATTAGGAAAAATAATAATAGAAATTTATGAATTTATAGTCTCTACTGAAGGCTGGCTAGGGTATAGTAATGGCTGACTGGACTTGCTCCTTTTGCACACAAAGCATTAATTGTTTCACGCGAACCTCGATAGCCTCTGCTATTTGGAGTATGCAGTACCTGGATGTTTTTGTCAATTTATTTGGTACCGGATAAATGATAATACAGGAGGATTCTTTAATGCTGGCAGCTTTGTGACCGGTTTGAACCAGATGGTCTAATGTCGACCTGTTGATAGTTTTTACTACGCCTTTAAATAAGTTTTTTTTTAATACTAAAACATGTGCTGAAGCGATGTTGTTTAGAAGCGGGAAGAGGAAAGCTTCGCAATTAAATCAACTGGCACCCCAGAGAACACAATTTAATTCAATATATGTAATTACGATTGTACAGCTAAGTGTGAATGAATTCTCCATTGAAAAGAGACTCTTCGCTGAACTACATGTTTTTTTTCCATTAATGTCTGGATGGGGATTATTCATGAATTATATGTTTTTATCTGTAAGTTAATTTATGTTAAGAGTCAGTTTAATGTGCCTAGGAGGAACACCAACTCACAGAGATGCATATTCATGCAGATAACGCAACGAGTATCCACTATTAAACAAGTAATTTGCAACTTCGTTTTTCTCTTCTATATTACTTCGGTGTCATACTACTTGATTAGAACAAGTAGTAGTAGTCACTATTCACCAAAAGAAAAAAATGTATTACGTTCCGCATATTTACAGTTAATAGACTCTATTATCATTCATGTTTGTTTCTCTTTAACCTTTGTTCATCCTAATCATCCTTTTTTCATTCGTACTGAATTTCAAATATTATGAAATTCGTTTGATTTTGATTTGACGTTAAAGTGTGTTTCTTTTATTGGTTACAGGGTTTCATCATGAGCTGATATCAGTTAGAGAATCATTGGAAAACCAGCCACAGGGAGTACTGGGTAGTCAGCTGTTTCGTCAGCCTAGTTTGGAACTCTACGACAGTATGCACCCATCGCTAGGGTTCGAACGCAAAGCCTTCTGGTTACAAGACTAGTGAGCTCGTAGACCATTTATCAGTCACTGGGAGCCGATCCAATGACCAATCCGTGAATTCTAACTTCTGCCAATTCATGACATAGAGCGACCAATTCGTAATGTCTTCTTCCATGAGTTACTGTCTCACCTTCAACCTGATGTTCCCTACTGGACACGGCTTTTTTATTATCAAAGCACTTCTAACAACAATATATCCTAGACGATTCACGATTTGTTATTCTACAACTCATGCGTAAAGTATCTTATTTTGTATGCATCCTGCATACTCACTTGTTAAAGGAACAATAAGCGGAGCTAGGCCACCTAACTGCTAATTCAGAGCATCGATCATTTAACTGTAACTAGAAGGGATAGTGCCCAATAGTCATGCATATTAATGATACTTTACATTAGAATTCCATTGGGTTCCGCGTAGAACACAGGACTTCAAAAGTACATCTCCATTTCAGTAATTTCTCTGCAGTCCTTTTTAACTAACTATACGTGATGACCAATGAGTCTTCCTTTTCATACAACACGATCTCCTCCATGTCAACTCATCGTTTCTTATTCGGGTCTGCTTAACTCATGATGTCACTCAACGGCCTTTTGAGTCTATGTCCAATCTATCTCCATCACTTTCGGCATAATTGCTAAGCGATGAGTTCTTAATTGGTGCGTTATCAAGATTCCATGTTGCTTATCCTTTCTGGCTGGCCATCTGATTTCCATTTCAGAAAAAGAATGCTCGCTAGGCACTTACGATGTTAGGATTTCGATTCCAGACTGACTCACGCCAAAACGTCGCCTAGGCATTAGTAAATAAGGAAAATACAGAAGGTTGGGCGAGAGGCTAGAAGTCCCACTGGATAAAAACACCACCACCATGACCACTACCTAAACTTCAAAACTTGGAGCACGATATTCCTCACTCGAAATGTAAGGGATGTTAACAATTTAGGCTACATAGAGCATATCTAATGTTTCATGCATTAGTGACATTCAGATTTATGTACGACACACACACACACACATAAAAATAGTAGACAATAAAGATATCAAATCGACAAATGCCATGGAAATTAATAACCTGAGTGACTGACTGACTGATTGGTTTCAACATGGAATTTTACACAGATGTACAGCACTTCGAGTAGATACACTCCCTCCATGAATCACACACAAAGCAAGAGAAGAGAGTAAAGTGACATTCAAAAGACAGAGATAATAAACACAAGTGTGAGTGAGGGAAAAAGAATAGTAATATGGAAGAATAGTAGGGTTTTACTGGATGATACGACAAACTACAAAGAGTGAATACATCTGCGCCAGCCACTGGCAACAATGAATTTGAGTCATATCACCGATAACTGTCTCCAGTCTTCATTCGTTCTCAGCATCCCGAGAACGCCAACCAGCCACACAGTCTACACCTCCCTACGTGGTTGGCTCAAACTAACTATTATGCATTTAACTGACTGATGAAGCCATGTTTTGGTGTGACCACCATGTGCTAGCTCTTTTCCAACAACCTGCCCCTTCGTCACCTAATACTGTCTGTTGTCGAAGAAGGTGATGGCTAATGGGCGTGCGCATCACATGCCCTAAGCATCTCAATCGATGTAAATTCAAACCCCCTCATCGATTGATCTTCCCTCCTTGACTTAGCTAGCCACTCCATGCCTAACCAACTCAATATTACCCACCCTATTATATTATATATCGCCACTTAACACGGGAGAAAGAACGCAGACACCTATGATCAAAGACAGCTAGCCAGCATCTTCATGTCTTCCACTTTCAATAGCCAGGTCTCGCTCACAACTATAATGGAGGATGGAGCGAACTGGTGCTGAGAATTACTCACGCCTCCTGACCAATAATAGCCAGTCGGATATCACGTCTACTAACTCAAAGATTGTATAAGTTGGTGTGTGACAAACCAGACTTCTGTATCCATGCTGAGATTTCGTCAGAGATCAACCCTATTGGCGTTGCAACTGCCCAAATAACACACTCTACCACTTCGCTCCCGTTTATATATAAGCTAGGAGTGATTCAATGTAGTCCAGTTCAGTCATGTAGCCTAATCATCTTACATTTGACAAAGAGAGCGAATCGTATGCCAAACATTCAAGGATTTTTGTCAGCGTGGTGTTGAAAAAAGTCTTTTTATTTTGTCAGCGTCTTCACCTAGAAGGACTATATCATCCGCATAGTTTAAAGTCTTATTTTTAAGTGACATTCAGATTTATGTACAACACACGAAGCTATGCGTATTATTCACAAGTCACAAATATGAGAAGGAAAGCATAAATAGGGCGAAAATGGTATTTATAGTGTTCATCGAAAGTAAACTGTAGTCATCAGTAAACAAAGAAGCAGTAATAAGCAAATCGCTACACAGAAGTCATAAGGACGAATAACAATAATTATAAAATTGTTAGAAGTAATGAGGTGAGTTGTCAACTGATTGCATTCTTATTTCACAGGAAGAAAGCAGCACATTGCTTACTGAAACTGCGGTCCCTCGAGGCGCTGTTCTTTCTCCTTTCCTGTTTTCTTTCTTCTGGCATGACCTGCCTCACACTCTGATGATGATGATGAAATGAACTTTGTTAAGTATACTGATGATCATCCGACTGTTTCAATGCCTTTCAACTCCCATTTAAACTGTACTAAGATGAACAGCTTTCTACCAGAAGTCAGAAATTGGTCATTGTCTAATGGTCGGTCTTAAACTAAATCCTTCTAAATGTCAGACTGTTAATTTCAACTTTAGATGTAAAAGAAAGTTGAATGATGAAGCTGTTAATTCCCATGACCGCTGTAAAATTGATGATAGTGATGTTATTAGAAATCCAGTAAGACGTTAAATATTTTGGACTAATTCTTTCTTCTGATCTATCCTGGTCTTCGCCTGTTTTAGCGATTTGTAGTAAAATATTCCATCTGACTTTTTACATTGAGAAGTTAAGCCAATCGGGTATAGCTCAACCCCTCCACCTCTTACAGTTTGTCAACTCTTGCATCTTGGCTATTCTTCTTTAGAGTTCACCCCAATTCTTTCCTCGGTTGCTTCGTAGAACTCTGAAGACTGTCAGTAAGGCGAGTGGTGGTATCCCATTATGCCATATTGTTGACACTGTCACTGATAGGCACTTGATTTCATGCAATAAATTTACTAAAAGGGATTTTGTCTGACTGTGAGCATCCAACTCAGCACACCCACAGCTTTCACCTCACATCTTCTCCTCGGTTAGAACAAGAACTCATTTCATCAAAAGACTTTATGCACGCATGTATAAGTATAAAACTTCCACGATAGCATATTTGGCACGCACCGTTTTGTGTGATGAAACTAGTGTCAGGCAAGGAATAACTGACTAACTAATCTTCTTTTCACTGTAAATAAGCCATTTTCTCCATCCTTATTCCACCAAGCTTTATTGTTATCATTATTCTTCTTCTTATGTTTATAATCCTCTCACTACTCTTGTTTTGTTTATTTTCTCAGAAGTGTAAACATCATTTAAGCTCTGTAACAATTGTTGTTGTTTTGTTTTCTCCCTCACCATGTTATTATCAAGAGAATGTTAGATTCAGTATTCGATAACATGCGAAAATTTCCATACTGCATCGACAATATTGTTCGAGACAAACCCACTGTTATTATTATTATTATTATTATTGATGTTATTATTCTGATTTTGTACTTGGTACATTTTTGACTTTATTCCTTCTGTCAGAGGTGGACAAATTCTTGTGGTTAATTTTATTTATATTTTTAGGAAATTAGATGCAATATTGTGACAAATGCTAAGAATTCCATTGTGTATTATAAGTACTGTTTTTGGAGTGAAGCAGATCTTTATTATTATTATTATTATTATTATTATTAAAGCGAAGTACAGTGAGTACTTCAAAAATGAAATGAAATGTGAAAAACTGGACGAAAGTGATAACGAGGTTATAATACAATTATACCTTACTAATTTAACTACGGAATGTTACTGCCACCAAAATGTAGGTGTCTAAGTTTGAACCATCGACTGCTGTTATCAACGCCACTCTCAAACGTTATACGATGGAAATTAATCGTTAGTCAATCAGATGAATTTATTCAGTTCTAGTGCGAAGTCGTCGTGACCAGTAGGGTACACCAGGTCGGGTATAAAGACGAATACTCGCCATCGATGACATTCGACAGTGGTCGTGCCATATCGTGTTTTCGCGGAGAACTCTGGAATTCATGGATCATTCGGTCGGATCCCAATGGCTGATGAATGATCTACGGGCCCCTCCCCCCCGCTGCGCGTTCGAACCCCGGCGGTGGTGGGTGAGTACTGTTGAAGAGTTCCAAGGTAGGATGAAACAACTGGCTGTCTAGTACCACTTCTGCTGGTTTTTCAATGGCCTTCTAACCGATGTCAGTTCATCATGAACTCCTGAGACTAATCAAATTCCTGGAAACCAACACTTGTTAGGTTTTTCGCTTACTGAACAATTTCGTGTCAATGTCTTAAATAGATGCCAACGACTGAGATTCTGGATATCTCGGAATCCCGAACCCGACAGTCTACACTTCCCTACCGTTGTGGCTCAAACCAACAATCAATGACATGATGCGTGCATAAAACATGTCAGAGGGCATCACAACTAATCGAGCTTCACAATCTCACTAACGCACTATATTCCTCCTTACCTAAAACTTTACACCTTAGCATTATTATTATTATTGACTACGTTGTACCATTTAGTGAGAGCAACTGAAGACAGACAACTAAGGATAATAACCGCTAACCTTTTCATATCTTCCACTTTTTACATCCATGTATCACAGCCATAAAAAGGGATTCCCGTAAACTAGGTGTTGTGTGCAGGTCAGTTCTGACACATCGTCTTATATGTGATACAGGTGAAACGCAACGGATCTATACTAACAAATATACTGTGATAGGAGGTCTATAAAACTTCTTTCAAATATCATTATAGTTTCTTTACTTATAGAGTTAAATTAATTTGAATGTTCTTATTTTTTTTACTATAGCTTGAGTTGCTAACAACCAAAGATTCGTGGGTTCAAATCCCACTCTACTTAATTTATCTTCCCACGGGCAACTGGCAGGTATCATTGGCCTTTACATTGTAATAAGCTTGGCTTACAGTCAGGCATATAAACAACCTAATTAAGGTAACTGAATTCAATTGAACTCAGTTTTAACTTTATTGAAACATTGAAAAGTATCTACTTAATTCAGTTTAGATTTTCCCGGACGATTGATTGGACTGAAGTGCTCGCTCTCAGGTTGACATATCGGCTCTTAGTGCAGATGCTTTGACGATGTCTGGTCATGAAACTTGAAGTCAACTGGTCGATGGTGACTAGCAGTGGAATTCAGGATGTCCACTTCGTCCTGTTCAGGACTCGTCAGCCAGCTGGATGTACTTGCATTCCCCAGTGAGCGGGCATTGGTTTTGAGCCTTGGTGGAGATATCATCACCCAAATAGGATGAAATGCGCATCCTGGATTCCACTGCTAGTCACCATCCACCAATTGACTTCAGGTGAAAAGTATCTCTGAAGAATATCCAGTGTCTACTGTTTATGTTTATCGAAATGTCAGATTCATCATTCGTGATTAGGAATTCCTGAAAAATTATCCCATCAAGTGTAACTAACACAAATCATCGATTATGGTTATTGCCAGCACTCACTACCAGCACCAGCAACGAGCCATATCTGCTTTGAGAAGTTTAGTATTACTGCGTGACTGCTTATACTTCGATAGGTGGGGCAGAATTCAGAACTGTTGTCCATGAATAAGCCAATGCGCCACATTTTTGTGACTGTATTTCTTATCTATTTATATTTTATACATTAACTATGTCATCATCCCGGAAAGTAAGGAAGATGGTGAGACACACGACTCTACAGTAAACGCGACTGTTTACTTGCACCCACCTTAGTTTGCTTTCATCGAACCAGGAGTCCGTTAAGCAATTATTATACCCTTATTTGCTGCATGAGGTATTCAATCACAGATTACCAAGTAGTACAGAAGCATCTAATCTGCACAGCCTACAGAGGTAGTCAAATATGTCACAGACTAAATTGTGACAGTCTTCCTGCCCACTATCAATATGACAAACTTAAAGCAGAGCTTATATAGTGAACGAGTGTCTCTGCCGACAAACGGACTCAATAGTTACTTACTGTTTGTGAATTAAATACAAGGGAACCATTCCAGTTCCCCCCTCTTTTGACCGTATAAGGGCGACAAAGTAGTATTACAATAAATATGGTTCCAATGGCTATCACTAAACGTCTAGCAAATTTTAACCATTCAAGTATTGGTTTGTAGGGACTTGATTGATTGGTTGCAGGATTTCATCATGAGCTGACATTAGTTAGGGAAACATTGGAAAACCTGCAGAGAGTACTACACAGCCAGCTGTTTCCTACTAGTTTGGGACTCTTCATCAGTACGCACCCAACGGAGTTCGAACCCTACAAACCAATACTTCAATATCGATGAGACGCTCACTGGCGACTGGCCCTATTCAGGTAGGTAGTTAGTTACCTGGGGTTCTAGTGGGAAGTCGTGACCAGTAGGGTGCAGCAGGTCGGGTGTGAGAACAAATACTCGCCGAAGTCATTGGTTAGTGGTCGCGTTATGTCGTGAATCGGTAGAAGTTAGAATTCATGGGCTGGTGGGGCCCAGTGGCTTAATGGTCTACGAGCTCGCTAGCTGTGTAACCAGAAGGTCCTGGTGTGGTGAGATCTGTCTACTAGCCAAATTGGTAGACAGTAATTTACGTCAATGTTTACGTTCTCAAGATTTGTCGTGAGAAAATATGAACAAACACTGATTGAAAACCGACCACTGCAGACTTTGCGTAGGTGGGTACAGTTAACATATAGATGATGTGACATTCAAGAAACAGTCACAAAGAGATGAAAGATTAGCTTTAAGTGAGAAACAACCAATCAGAAGACTGTGTTTGTTTGCTTACCTAATCTATAATAATGTACATGAAAATATATAAATATGCTTTGATTTCCTTAATAAACGATCTGTTGCCTGGCCCTTGTCTTCTGTTGTTACACTGGGTTCGAACCCCGGTGGGTGCGTACTGATGAAGAGTCCAAAACTAGGACTACACAGCTATCCAGTAGTCTCTGCAGGTTTTCCAATGGTCCTCTAACTAATGTCAGCTCATGATAAAATCTTGTAACCAAATTTTAACTGTATTCTGTGAATAGATATTGGTCATTTTCATAGCGGCGAAGAAAATCTTAACCTGCAACGAAATGCATCACTAACCTTTACAACCAGAAGAAGGCATTCGTTCATCTGTTGCTACACGTTCGGATAAAATCGTAGTGCCTTTTTTGTCATCGTCATCATCACCTCAGTTAACGAGTATGTGTTCAAAAACTTAATATAGTTGATCTTCTCCAAATGAATTGACTATTCCTTACGTTGTGTGTATGTGACTGACTCTACTCTGTACAAACTCACGCATACACGCACACGCACACAGACACAAACACACACATACACAACTTGATATTGACTTACTTATTAGTAGGCGTTATCTGTTGTCTTCAATACTTTGTGCAGATTCCATTAATAACAGTTTACTTCTACTACTATTACTACTGTTATTAGTAGTAGTAGAATTATTTCTATGATCATTTTTTGAGACAGGATAAGACGATGACATGAAGAATTGATGATGATGATGAATACGATTCAGAGCATATTTTTTTGATTGGAGTAAATGTTTTTGAAGTGTTGATAATACTGTTGAAGTGGATGGTGAAGGTGATGCCGGTGGTGACGATAAGGAATGTATGCATAAATCTGGATTAGATGAGATGACAAACGATGCAGGTATATCGGAACTCTGAGGAGGATATGAGAAAGAAGAGAAAGAGAGAGTGAGAGAGGAAATAATGAACAGCTGAGAGAAATAATAATCGCGTTGATAGAGAAGATAAGACTTTAACAATTGTTACTCAAATGTGTTGGTTTGCAGGGTGCAGATTTGACTGATCTGAGAATTTCATCATGAGCTGACACCATTGGAGAACTAGCAGGCAGTAGTGGATACCCATCTGTTTCTTCCTCCTGGTTTAAGACTCTCCATCAGTGAGCACTCACCATCGACAGGGTTCGAACCCAAGTAATTCTGGTTACAAGGCTAGCGAGCTCGTAGACCATTCATCAATCACTGGAACCCAAAACGACCCAATGACCAGTCAACGAATTCCAACTTTTGCCAATCCACGACATAGGGTGACTGGCACTAGCCATTGTCATCGGTGGACAGTATTTGTCCTCACGCCCAACCTGCTGTACCCCACTGGTGACAAATTCCCACTAGAACCCAGGTAACTAACTAACTACCTACCTGAAAAGGGCCAGTCGCCAGTTAGCATCAGATTGATATGCAAGTCTTGGGTCGAGTGTGAGGAAAAATACTCGCCAGCAATCACATTGGCTAGGCTGTGAATTGGCAGAAGTTGGAATTCGTTGACTGGTCATTGAGTCGGATTGGGTTCCAGTGACTGATGAATGGTCTACGCGCTCACTAACCTTGTAACCCGAAGGTTCTGGGTTCGAATCTCGCCGATAGTGGATGCTCACTGATGGAGAGTCTGAAACCAGGAGGAAGAAACAGATGGGTGTCCACTATTGCCCGCTAGTTCTCCAATGGTGTCAGCTCATGATGAAATCCTCTGATAGTTAGTTGTCTTTCAGTCTTCAGGATACCTTGAGCAGAAATCTCCGAATGTTTAGCATGCGATTTTCACCTGTCAAATGTAAGATGATAGCTATTGCACTGTTATGAAGCGACTCTTAGTTTAAAGATAGGAAGTTGCATCATTTCTAGTGGACTGATTGCTGGCGAAATCTCAGCAAGTATACACAAAAGGCTAGTGCGGCATTTCCTATCTAACATCAACTCCAGCGAAAATGCGATATCTGATTGTCGAACAAAGGACGGGTGTATTGCTTAGCAGTTCGTACCTCCCTTCCTTCCTTCCTTATGATTGTGAGACATGGCCATTGAAAATGGGAGAATTGAAAAGGTTAACTATCTTCGACCCCAGGTGTTTGTGTTCTATCTGTTGTGTTAAGTGACATAATGTGGTGGGTAATATTGAGGTTAGGCGCAGGCGAATCAATCGATGAGGTATTGAAGTGACGTCATAAGGTGGATAGGCCATCGAGTCCAACCAAATCCAATCAATTCCTATCATCTGATGGTGCAGCTACAGGGGAAAAGTTGTGAGCAGCAGGATCAACCATGTCATTGAAGGGTTTGGTGAACTTAGCGGTACCTCACAAGTTGATCGAGTCATTGAATTCCAACCTAAGTGGCTGAATGTCCAACGAACTTGGTCTCATAACCTGAAAGTTCCGTGGTTTGATCCCTGATGGTATCGTAGGTGTGCGCACCGGTGAAGAGTCCAAAAATAAGACGAAACAACTAACTGTTCAGTGTTCCTAGCTAGTGGTTGGTTCGTGACGAAAATCTAACTAATGAAATATGTATATCGAAGTCAATGAACAACAACAGAGATAAAGGTGAACCAATCAAAGTTTAGTCTTAGATAACCTTGACGAATAATAAATACTCCACCTGATAGACAACCAATCGAATTCAAATACAGTGATATATATATATATATATATATATATATACCATTAGCATTATATTGGAAGATATGTATGACCGATAAGTCAGTCATGCGAAACGACAGCTGTGAATATTTTCAGGTCATTTCTTGACAGTTTAAGAGCAAAAGCGGTATGAGAGATTTAAATTACAATGATAACGCATTACGGTCCAGTTAATTCATTTACGTAAACAGTCAGCTGTCAGAGAGAGAAGTCGAAAATGTCATGAATCGCAAGCTTAACGATATTAATTGTAATAATAATAATAACGATTGAAACGAGTTAACATAATGGTACTGAAAAAGGATGATCTTTAATCAATAATAATAAGCGATGGAATGTAATAAAATAATGATAATAATAACAGTTCGTAAAGTAAAAGATATTTTTTTCCGAGTTTGACGATGGATTGATATCAGTTCGTATTGGTAGAAGTAAGAATTCATGGGCTGGCCAGTGAATCAGGTCCTAGCGGCCGAATGGTATACAAGCTTACCTTGTATCCAGAAGGTCCTGGCTTCGAACTTTGGCAGTGGGCGCGTACTACCGATGATTCTCAAACTAGGATGAAGCAACTGTCCAGTGGTTCTCTCTCTAACTGATATCAATCCGTGGTCAAACTCGTAAAAAACAAATGTAATCCTTACAAAACAACTTCTGAAAAGTATAAAATATTATCACCGTAGAATCAAAGCTACCAGCATTTTCCTTCAATAAGCAGAAACAGCGTTTATAAACTCTGATTATCTAAGACTCAGTAATTAAAAGCATCTTTATGCTCCATCGCCTGTCTACTGACAACAGCCAATGACGTGACAGGGCATCAATATCATGTCCGTAGTAATCTGCAAGACACTTTGTTACTGAACTTTTTCGTACCTTGACATCAACGTTTTTCAGCCCTACGCATTCCCCACGATAAAGACGAACGAAGCAAGTTGATGAACAGGGTAAATAGACTTATTTTATATTACCTACTGTCCCCTTGGGTTATGAGTGGAGCATAGGGCTTCCAACAGTACATTTCCACTTTCTTCTATTCTCTGCGGTGTTCTTTAACTGAAACTCGAGGTGGCCCATAGGCTCTCTCTTCGTCCTCGCACGATCTATTCCATGTCACCTGAGAAACCACGCCCCTCGCAGATGATATAGTCCTTCTGGGGAAAGACGTTGACATAATAGAGCAGAGTCTTCTGAACACCGCCTTGAACAAAAATCTTCAAATGTTTGGTATGCGATTCGCTCCCACCAAGTATAAGATGATGCTACAAGACTGGACTAAATTAACTTAACCCTAGCTTAGAAATAGGGAGTGAAGTGGTTGGTGGAGCGTGTTGACCGCTTTACTTATTTAGAAAGTTGCATCAGGCAGTGCCAGCAGGTTGATCGATAACAAAATCTCAGCATGGATACAGAAGGCTAGATTCGCATATGCCAGTTTATGCCGTCTCTGGCGTAGACGTGATATCCAGCTGGCTGTCGACCGAATGGCGTGTGTAATGCTCAGCAGTCCTCTCCACCCTCCTTTATGGCTGTGAGACCTGTCCATTGAGAGTGGAAGACATGAAAATGCTGGCTAGCTTTCTTTGATCATAGGTGTCTGCGTTCTACCTCTCGTGTTAAGTGGCGATAGAGTATAATAGAGTGAATAGTATTGAGCTGGTTAGGCATGGAGTGGCTAAGTAAGTCAGGGAGGGAAAATCAATCGATGAGGGGGTTTGAATTTACATCGATTGAGATGCTTAGGGCATGTGATACGCATGCCAAGCAGCCATCATCTTCCTCGACGACAGGTAATGTTAGCTGACATAAGATCAATTTTCTATAGTCTGGTTTGTAAGGGTTTGTTATGTTTTTACGAGTTGATCACGGACTGATATCAGTTAGAAAACCATTGAAAACCCGGAGAGTACTGGACGGCTGCTGTTTCATTCTAGTTTGGGAATCATCGGCAGTACGCACCCACTGGGATTCGAACACAGGACCTAAGATCAGGTCGTGGGGAAAGGGCTAGCGGTGGTGAAATCAAAATATGACTACATCAGTCAATATCATCCAGAAATGTTAGTATCAGGGAGCCACATAGGGAGGTGTGAAATTCCTGACTGGCTGGTTGGGGTTCTGGGGATGGTAAGAACTATTGAAAACTGGAAACAATTATAGGTGATATGGTTTAAATTCATTGTTGTCAGTGGCTGGCGCAGATGTATTCACTCTTTATGGTTTGTCGTATCATCCAGTAAAACTCTACTGTTCTCCAATACTTCTAATATTTTACTCTCATTCGCACTTGTGTTTATTGTTATTATCTCTCTTTTGTTACTACTCTCTTCTCTTGCTTTCTGTACTACCTGAAGGGAGTGTGGCAACTTGAACTGATGTACATCTGTACAAAGTTCTATACTGAAACCAGTCAGTCAGTCAGTCCAGGCTGGCACACACACACACCTAAACCTCGATTAGTCGTTGGTAGGTGAGAAGGGTGGACGAGGTGAGGCTAACAACCCAGCTTGATTGAAACTTCAAAGCAAAAACTGGAAGCCATAGATCCCATGCATTTATTCCCCTTGATGAATTTGAATAAAGCAAGAACAACAGTGATTTGTGCAGAATAATATGGTACTATCATCATTTATTTCGTTGGCTTCTCATCAGCTGCTTACAGCCTAAGTAAATTATGAGATTTGCGTACAGAAAAGTTTTAACATACTTGCAAATTTCACATGTTGTCAGTTGACAAAAAGTTCCACAATAAGTGAACAGTGCTCAGAAAATTGCGCTTATGTAGTTTTTACACAGGCAGTTCAAGTTTAAACAAAATAAATGTATGCATACAATGGTAAAGGAGTTGCGTAATAAAGACGAAATATGCGTTAGACACAGAGTGACTAATAAATTAGGTAACAATGTACTTAGTTCAACTCAAATCATAGAAACAAGAGACAAGCGAAATTACAGATTATATAAGGTGGTGAGGTTAAAGACAAAGAATTCGTATTCAGATGACAGAATAAAGACATTCAGTTACCCGGATAGGCAAGGAAAGACTGATAACTGCTTCTTTCCGAACACATAAATCTGGTTTCAAGCGTTTGATAGAAACTGCTTCGGCAAACTTGAGGAGAATGGAGCTCCTTTGTCTATTGATAATTTTAAAGGATTTCTCGATTTCTACTTCATGACCCGTGTCGAGAAGATGTCTAGTAATAGCGCTACTATAAGAGTTTGTTCCCTTGAGACGTAGGCTTTTTGGCACATGTTCAGAAAATCGGAGGTGTACCCTTCTTTCTGTTCTCCCAATGTAACTGCTCCCGCAGATACACGTAAATTTGTATATACAGTTAGAGTTAACATGAGAAGGGTATCTATCGACTTTTGACTGCACCAAAGAGCATATTGTTCGATGGACGGGAACCAACTTAGCTGCAGGATAGGCTCTGGCTAGTGACGTTCTTAGTCTTCTGTTGACCATTTCTGCAACGTTTTCACCTTTAAAATCTAGTTGAATGAAGACAGGCTTTTTTTCAACTGTGATTTGTTTGGTATTTGAGCCTTCACACCTTCCATATTTGTTAATGAATCTTTGAGGGTAACCGTTGTTTTTCAGCACCTTTTCGAGAATCATAAATTCTTCCTCTAGTTTCTCTGCAGAGCATATTCTTCTTGCTCTATAGTACAGAGTCTTGACTAGTGCTCGTTTATAGCTATTTGGACGAAAACTATTAAAATGTAAGTATTGTCCATTCCGTGAAGGCTTTCGGTAAATTGACCTCTGGAGATTACCATCTTCTAGGTGTTGCATGGTGATGTCAAGGAAATGGAACTTTCCATCATTTTCCTGTTTCATGGTAAATACAATATTTGTATGTGCTTTGATGAATAGGCTGAGTAGGTAGAAGGCATGACTTTCGTTGTTGCATACTACAAATGTGTCATCAGCACATCGACAATAGGAAGTTGTTTGATTGATTGCATGCTTCAGCTTTGTTTTCTCAAGGTTTGACATGAAGATATCTGCTCCATTCTCCTCAAGTTTGCCGAAGCAATTTCTATCAAACGCTTGAAAGAAGCAGTTATCAGTCTTTCCTTGCCTATCCGGGTAACTGAATGTCTTTATTCTGTCATCTGAATACGAATTCTTTGTCTTTAACCTCACCACCTTATATAATCTGTAATTTCGCTTGTCTCTTGTTTCTATGATTTGAGTTGAACTAAGTACATTGTTACCTAATTTATTAGTCACTCTGTATCTAACGCATATTTCGTCTTTATTACGCAACTCCTTTACCATTGTATGCATACATTTATTTTGTTTAAACTTGAACTGCCTGTGTAAAAACTACATAAGCGCAATTTTCTGAGCACTGTTCACTTATTGTGGAACTTTTTGTCAACTGACAACATGTGAAATTTGCAAGTATGTTAAAACTTTTCTGTACGCAAATCTCATAATTTATTTAGGCTGTAAGCAGCTGAGCTGATGAGAAGCCAACGAAATAAATGATGATAGTACCATATTATTCTGCACAAATCACTGTTGTTCTTGCTTTATCCATATGTCCCAGTTGCAACGGAAAGGAATAAAAAAGAATCAGTCAAAATCGCATAGATGTGATTCACAACCTTAAATTAGGGAATACCTTTTTGATAATTCTGTTTTACAACCAAAAAATAAATAAATAAGTAGCCTTTAAACTTACACGACTTGTTTCACATCCTGGAAGATTTACTTGTGGAGATGACAATGAAGACGATGAAGCAGCAGCAACAGCAGTTGGAGAAGATGAAGAAGAGGAACACACAGAGGACATTTGTTCATCATCACCATCACCATCACCATCATCATCAAGATGCGATGAATACGATAAACAAGCCATTTGAATATCTTCTTCTTCTTCTTTTTGAATCATTGCCTGTTGTAAATCATTATAACTTCTACATTTGACGAATAGTTCATTATTGAAGTGTATAATAGGATCGTCAATGTTCCTAGAACCAGTCGTTGGACGACCATTATCCCGGTTGGTTTCAATACAACAAGCGTTGGAAATTATCACATCACCAACAGTGGGATTCTGCTGATTGAATTTTGATAAAGACTTTCCATTTATTAGAGATAAACATGCAGATTTACGATCTTCAGGTGGAAACCAATCCACCAGTTGACGATGATCAGACGACTGTTCATCGCCTTGTTGTTCACTGGAAGAAAGTTTTAAATCACATTCAGGCAGTGAATAAGCATGTTTCAACAACATCTTGTTGTCATCAGTTGAATCAATTAAACCAGCTGTAGAATATGTTGTTGACTTGGTCATAACATTCAATATTTTCATCGCTAACATATTCTCGTCCTCCTCCTCGTCCTCCGCCTCCTGCTGCTGTTGTTGATCGGCATCATCGACTTCATCTTCAACTTCAAGAACACTGGATAATTTATTGATTGAATTAAATGCCATTGATAAGCCACCACCGCCGACAGCACCAACACCAACACCACTGCCACCGCCACCACAACCCCCACCACCACCAGTACGGGATTTTCGACTACCAATTAGGAAATAATTTGAACGAGATCTTTTATACTGCAGTTGTTGACATTTATCACAATGATCTGTGTCTAGACCAGAGGCGTTATTATGCATGATTGAACAGTTCATAGAGAGATGATGATCTTCAATCAGGTCGAGTTGACGTTTTTGTGTACATATACGTATTAAAGCACAAATCAATATTGCAGGGACTGGAGCAAGAACTAATCAATATTAATGGGGAAATAAAAAAATAAGTGAGTTGTAAAAACAAAATGTGTTAACCACGAATGTTACGAAAACAAAGTAAAAATTGTAGTGTATTTTTGGGGCGATGAGTTCTACAATTTCATAAAGTAGTAGAGTGTGGTGGGAGCTATCTATCTGCAAGCCAAAATTGTAGACAACAATTTAACGTCAATATTCACGTCCCGAATCTGGGTCATGAGAAAAAAAACAAAAACAATAACAAAGCTTAACCTTGACGAACTTACCAACCAATCACACAGGAGACTTAACGTGTGCAAATATGAATCACAGATATATTATGGTCGGACTGTCTAAGAAACGGCAACAAAGAGACAAAGACAGAATAACCTTCAGCAAGAAAACAACCAATCAGAAGAGGTTGCTTCTCCGCTAACAATAAAGCTAATATAGTAATGCACGTAAAAATCTATAAATAACTCTTGATTTTCTCAATAATAAACTATCTGTTGTGCGGCCCTTGTCTTCAGTCGTTACAGTAACATATAGAATAAGGTTCGAATTTTCAACATAAATGTTAAGTCAAAAACTTGGCATGTTATGAAAAGCATTTCCTACAGGTCAGTGCAGTGCAGACTTTTATCAACAGCTTCTTTAACTGACTGCAAAGTGAAGATCAAGTGGCCTGCTAGAAAGAATTGGCAGCAAGACATTCTGGAAACGAACTAATCAAGGATCTATTGCTCAACAAACATGGAGAAGAAAATGGACATGGACTGGATACATGCTGAGAAGACCATTGGATAACACCATACACCAGGCATAATCTCGAGTGGAACCCGAAGAGGAAACGATGAGTGGGGCGTCAGCACGGAGAATGACACTGAGGTGATTAGAGTCTATGGACAACCTTGGGATCAGCTAAAGACGACAGCAGAAAATAGAACAAAGTGGAGACGTGCTGTCGCACCTGAATGTTTCACTCGGAACCTAAGGGAACAATATTAATATAATAATTCGGTGGTCACTAGATTCAGGCTTAAATTTTGCCTATCGTTTTCCAGGCTTGAGAGACGAAAAGACCATTTAGTAATATCGTGCGACGCGCCATCGAATAGAACCCTAACGGGGAGCAATAACTTGGGTGTCCAAGGGTTACATGGAGGAGATCACGTGATGAGAAGAGGAGAATGAAAACTTATCAGTAATCGTGAGGGAAGTTGGAAAAGACTACTGCTCGCTCCTGAAGCTCCATGTTCCAATAGGAACCAAAGGAAACAATAAAGATATAATAATAATTAATTCTAACTAACATAGAGTCAAGATATGAGATGGTTGGAGGCAATCAGCAGGAAGCCTTGGATCTAGGTTTCGTGCTAGTTGGCACTCACCAGTCATTCAGCAAGGCGTATCTGCAACCTTGAAGGAACTCATGTCCCTTCTGAGTTTCGAACCCGCGTTACCCAGTGCTGCAGTCAGAGACGTTACCACTGAGCTATTCGGGCTCGTGATTGACCTCCTGTAGGTCTGTAGTGGATATTCTGATTTGACACTTGTAACTAGTGTGATGCGTCTAGTCTTCTCTTTGGTGCAGACTGAATTGTATCAGTCAGGTTGTAATGTGACCACCATTCTAGGTAGCTCGCCACGAAACCTAGGTTCAAGGCTTCCTGCTGATTGCCTCCAACCATCTCATATCATCACAAACAATGTACAACGTGATGGCGAGCTACCTAGAATGGTGGTCACATTACAACCTGACTGATAGAATTCAGTCTGCACCAAAGAGAGGACTAGACGCATGACACTAGTTACTAGTGTCAAATCAGAATAGAGTCAAGATGTTCACACAGTCGGAAATATAGTAACACTCAGCATCAAAAATAAGATGCGGATTTTCAACTCCAATGTGAAGTCAGTCAGTGCTACTCACTATACGGATCAGAGACTTGCACTGCGCGTCATAAAGAGCATCTCAGACTTTCATTAACAGTTGTCTTCGCTCAATACTACTCAAGATAAGATGGCCAGCCAGAAAAGATCAGCAATAGAGATCTCTGGGAGCGAATCAACCAGGAACCAATTGTGAAACAAATAAGCAGGAAGAAATGGAGGTGGATTGGATACACTCTGAGGAAACCATCAAGTGACATCACTGGACAAGCCATTGCTCGAGTGGAAGCTGGCCGAATGGGGAGCGGCGAGTTGGTCGTCAGTGCAAGGGTGACTTGGAGGAGGTCATGTGAAGAGGAGATGAAAACGTGTGGGCAGAAATGGAGCCAGGTGAAGATTCTAGCAGAGAACCGAACGCAGTGGAGACGCACGGCTGAAGCCCTATGTTCCTCTAGGAATTAAAGGACACAATAATAATATTAATAATAATAATGATAATAATAATAATATAGAAGTTTTATTGGAGATGCTTTCAAAGGTATCATTGTACAGTTTTCACTGACATTGTAATAATCAACTTCATTGTATTTCAACTATGACGTTTAGTCTCTGAATTCTATTGGTCAATAATTAATTAGTAGTAATAGTATTCAGCTACTCATGCGAAGTTCAAATCAATAAATCAGTGAATTCTCAAAGACCCTGTATGCTACTTCTGCTACTACTACAACTGTAATGTAGAAGGACAAGAGAATTTGGTAATGGAATTATTTGTTGGCAAATCGAACACATATTATACCGTCTACAGTCTTTTTTTTGCTTCCATCTTTACGGGTATTGCTTCCTCCAGTGTCTTGGTTTACCACATTCAAAGCATAAGTGTTTCCTGATGCTCATGCGCAGCACCACTATTTCACCTTGCAATTTTTAAATTTTCTCTTCCCACTGGTTCTACTTTATTGGTTCTATTGCAGGTACATTTACGCTCAGTATCTGTTTTGGTACCTTCGCGAGCTTACACGTGTCCATGGGTTGTGCAGCGCTGACTAATCGTAATTGCTGGGAATCAGGGGGGGGGTTGCTGGAAAATCTCCGATGAATCGGGGAGCCAATACCTGCATCCCTGACTCTTTATCAAGTGTGTGGGAAGCTCATGGTGAAGTAAACTTATCAGCATCACTGATCCCAGATTCGTGACAAGGAACTGCTGCATTGTCTGCTGTCTGTCCGTCAGACTGTAGAATTACGCCACCAATAGATTTCAGGTCTCTTTATCACCTGACTTCTCCATACTGTCGTACACCTACTTCGCCCAACCTTTCAGCATAGTCATCAGAACAACTGTTTTCGTCGCCGGATCTTCAACGCCCACCAACTCAGTGACAGCATTAAAGTTTCGGAGGAAGAAGCTCTGTATGTCTCCTTCCTAGAAAGCAGCTTGTCATGGAATCTTCATTGCCTGAAGGTAGAGATACCAAATGCAACAGCAGAAGAAAAGGAAATCCGGTAACGGGATTATTTACTGGCAACTCGACACACGGATATGAGCAAAATATGTCTACCAAATAGCAGAATCACAATTTACACATGTCTTCCATATACTGCTTCTTTGTCCTCCTATCATGTCTTCCATGTTATTTCACAAGCATCGTTCATTAAATCCATCCATTTCTTCACTATAAGATATTCTTGTAGACGATTTGCATATTCATATCTGAATCTGCGTATTATTATTATTGTTTCCTTTAATTCCTAGAAGAACATAGAGCTTCAGCCGCACGTCTCCATTGCGTTCGGTTCTCTGCAAATGTTTTCACCTGGCTTCACGTCTGCACACATGCTTTAATCAACCATTCACATGAACTCCTCCATGTCACCCTTTCAATGACGACCAACTCGGGTTCCACTCGAGTGATGGCCTGTGGTGTAGTGCCACTTGATGGCTTTCTTAGAGTATGGCCAATTTATCTCCATCTCCTCGTGCATATTTATTGCACAATCGGTTCCTCGTTAACTGGCTCCCAGAGATCCCTCACTGTTCCTGCTCTTTTATGGCCAACCATCTGATCTTGAGTAGTATTGAGCGAAGACAACTGTTGATGAAGGTATGCAGCTCGTTCAAAGTACCCTTCGTGACGCAGCACAGCGCCAAGTGCCTGATCCTTATAGTAAGTAGCACTGACTTCACATTCGAGGTGAAAATCGGAATCTTATTTCTCATACTGGATAGTGGTGTTGATCTCCAGACAGACTTGAGGGTAGTGACAGCTTGCCTTGCTTTCCCGATCCTTTCACTCTTGTATCCTCATCAGTTTCATCAGTCTGTAGTTGAAACGATGCTTCCCAAATCAATAGGTGAAGGAGGTTGCTTCTTTCAGATATCTCCCATTTATGCTGATTGTTGTCTGTTGTTGTTGTTGCTGCTGTTAGAGTTGCCCAGGAATCTTCATCACCTCTGTCTTCTCTATGTTCACCTGAAGGAAGTCCTATCTTTGATGATTCTTATACCAACTTGTTGCTTTCCATTTGCATATCTTCCAGTTTGTGGGAAATCAGACATATATCATCAGCGAAGTCCAGATCCTCCAAGTTTTTTGTGTGGGTCCGTTTTATGCCTTTTTCCCCGCTGTCTGTCGCATTGAATCTATGTATACTACTTATAAATTTTGTCATCAGTACACGCCAAACTACAGCTACTACTATTAAAGTGAGCAGAATGTTAATGGATAAACTACTTATGCACACTCATAAGTAGCATATACTACACGGCTAATTTTCACCACAGATTATTATGACCATGACGAATTGATTCATTTTATATACAGAGCAAGAGGAGTGAGAACGATTTCTGAAAATCATGTTGCGAAAGAGGATAAAAATTTTGAAACATGCACGATCATTAGAAGTATACAAAAAACAAAAAAAAACGATTTAAGGAGCTTAAAATTTGGAAATCATAACAAATTTTTAATTATTCTGCTCTGACGATTCTCCTATTCAACTATCTATCGTCAAGCTTTCTGTTTATTTTACGACCCCCCCTTTTAAATTTGTAACATTTATCCGTAATTATAGAATATTTAAAAAAGGATTATTTCGATACATACAATATTGATATGAATATCCATCATTCCCCTATGTGATCAATAGTAACTATTATTATTCCCTCGGGTTCTGAATGGAACATAGGGCTTCACCGACACATCTCCACTCTGTTATATTTTCTGCCATCCTCTTCAGCTGGCTGGCTCCCTGATTCCCCATAATCCCTCATCTCCCTCCCTCCCAGACGATCTGTGTCAACCTCGCACCGACGACCCACTCGTTGCTTCTCATTCGACGGCCGCCTCAGCCAGCGTATGTCCAATAAATCCCAAATTTATTCGAGATATTGGGTTTTCGATTCGTTGATTCCCAGAATTTCTTGCTGTTAATTCTTTCTAGCTGACCGTTTGACTTTCAATATGGAGCCAGCGGAGTGGGTGACTGTTGATAAAAGTCTTGAACCTGTTGGTAATCCATTTCGTCAGGCACTCGCCAAGATTCTCACCCATTTAGAAGAATAGACTAACTTCACATTGGTGTTGAAAGTTAGAATCTTGTTCTTTATGCCGAATGAAGGCATATCTTGCCTTTCGCATTCTGGCTTTGAAGTTCACATCCGTTCTGAGTGGCTGTAGTTGAAAAGATGCTTCCTGGTGAGATAAGTGAAAGAAAGTGCCCTTCTTCGAAATTCTCCTCTTGATAGTGATTCGTGCTTTTTGTTGGTGATAGTTGGTGATCTCCATCACCTCCATTTTCTCTATATTCACTTGAAGTTGTGTCTTCGCTGTTTGCCTCTTCTACCAGTTTCTTGGTTTTCAACTGTAAGTCTTCGAGTTTGTGTGTCTGACATTCAAATTAAATCAGCCTCCAAAGCCTCAGGATGGTCGGGGGTGGGTGCCTTGCGCTGCGGGTTGGCCACCCCTCCGCACACCTCTTGAAATGCTCCCATATGACCGGGCGTCTTACATAGCCTCTCCTGAGGAAGTCCTTCCTACTCACTGCCTTCACGTGGCGGAGGTGTTTTTCACCAAAGTGAGAGGGCGAAAGCAGATGCCCGACGCTCTTTACCGGGTTGACTGTCCATTGGATGACAGTCTAGGGGAGATGGCTAAACCCTGATTCCAAACCTCCAACAACTGGCGTATGAAGCTCACTGGAGCTCACCGGCACACGTATGGACAAAGGGCTTGTTGGATGTCCTGGATGTCTCGCCCCATTCAAAAAGGCATATGAACCGAACTCCGGTCACCGGCTGCCAATGGATAGTGGACTCCCTACTCCACTCCTACTGCCTTGTAGGTCACACTTGGTTGTGTAAAGGCTAGAGCTGCACTCTCAAACAAAAGGCTGAGCGATTCTGGGGACATCACTCGTACCAAATTCCCCTGAAACTTCATGAACTCTCTTGAGATGTTCATGAAGCCGGCTCATCCTCCCGTAGGAGATAGCCGAAGTAAAGTAAAGTAGGTAAAATTAAATCATCCGCGAAGGATAGTACTTCTATAGTCTTATTATCGGTCCAGAGTAAACCTCTCTTCTCACTGCCTGTACACAATCTGACGCATAATCCAGTCCACCACAATTAAGAATATCGTTGGTGATAATAATAACTATAGCATTTGAATATTTTTTAAATATTTATATTCAATTCATGTGAACTGTGATCAAGATTTGATTGAATAGTTCCAAAAATAATAAGGACGCTAAGTGAAAATTAGACATATGTAAAATATTAAACTTGCATAAATCTCAGAGAAATGAAAATACGTAATTCCAAGGTTTCGTTCGGTAAACTAGTCCGAACTTTTTTACTCAACAAAATTACGTGTATCAGATGAACTGTGGAGACTGTGATGTTGTATATCGAGGGGAGAATCTTCCAGACAGCAACGTAAACAATGCTTAAAGGTAATTCCAATGACGTCTGTAGATTTGAAGAAGCTAGAAAACAGATCAGAGATTGCACTACACACCAGAGGTAACGGGACAGAAGATCTACTTCGATCGGGCTATGGTTTTATAGAAATGTTTTGGTTCATATAAACAAAGACTGACTGCCCCGAAGACTTATACTTTTATATAAAGGTGAATCCAAAAAGTTTGAACAAGCGTGACAGTGTGATGTTAGCTGATGCATGCATGGCATGGCAAGTCATGATTAATTGATTAATAAAAATGGATATGTATCAATAAGCAATCATACTTGATCTAATTTCCCGATTGTCTTTATCTTCTTACAGAGAGGTTAACAAATGATTTACAGTTCTTTCCCCATACACATACACACTATTGTAAACCACATATACATAAATATTTATTCAAGTTCATTTTTTATTTATGACTACGAATTTTAGTCGAATGTAATCACTAACAGCCAACTGGTGGATGGTAACTAGCAGTGGAATCCATTAGGATGCACGTTTCGTCCCATTTGGGACTCGTCAGCAGTGGATGGGGCGAGTCAGAGATGACCGCAGAAAATACGATAAAGTGGAGATGTGCTGTTGAAGCCCTATGTTCCCTAAAGGGAACCCAAGGGAAAAATAATAACAGCTTGCACATCCTAATTCGCTCATTAGGATATGCTGCTCAAGAATATATTTGCTGTAGCCATAACAATCAGAGCCTAACATCATAAAAGGAGGGAGGGTGGCGCATGCTGATCAGTAGATATGGTGGTGGACACTAAGGTGAATCGCCCCATTCTGCAGGAACAGCAATATGCAATTTGATGGCTCGAGATTTCTATGAGGGCTTGAATCTTTATCTTGAATAAGATAATAATGATCGCTTATACCTTTAAACATATACCATTCGGTCAGCCTATTGTTGAGATGCGACCACGTGGGCTCTGCACAGATTTATGGGGCATCTTATAAATTGACATGCTTTCCTTTGTCGTATCTTCGAATATCACTTAACAATGTCTCATCTCATACATTTTCTAATAACGTCTTCACTTGCTCATTATATTCCACTAAACCTAACATTTTATAGCTCTTTATGAATTTGATTCGACTTATTTTATTCCTATTCTCTATAGGGTACGGTTGTGCACCAAATGCACAAAAAGTTATGAAATAAAACAACCAGCTTGTGGATAATTGTATTAATACCAAAAGTGGACAACATGATAGTAAAACCTATAGGGTAGCATTATACATTGCAAAGGAACTTTGTCAGCCTAGGGATTATAGTCTCCCACTGTATTTCCTTTATGAATGCATCTATTAATGATACATTGCATTTACCTATTTCATTACACTTTAATGATTCACCTTTGCACCTTCACTTTTCTAAAACAGCTTACTATCCCTTGTAAACGTTGTACTTACCTCAATATTGCTTGGTTATCGTATGCCTACAACTACGGGTTGAAAACGAAATGAAGTCGATTTTCCTGCGCAACCTGGAGGACTGCTGTTTAATTCAATAATGATACGACATGGGTCAGACAAAGAGTGTATTTATACATATATCAAATATTTAGCTGTTCAAACATTACTAACTTGTAGACAATCTACTATTTAACATTGTATCATACTTGATCGTGCCTGTAAAAATGGCATGCATTTTCATGTAAATTTATGTTTATATGAAAATATAAAATTATTATTATTATTATTAAGATTATTGGATGACTACTTATCCTATAATTAAAACAAGTCACAAATGATTTCAGTAAGACAAACGTTGAAAAAACCAGTGAAAATTCGGAAACTAGTGAATGACTACCCTACGAAGTTACCTGAAGCTCTAGTGATGCGAAGTAATGAGCAGCGGCTGAGTCCATCAAGTTGGGTGGCATGGGGAGAAATACTCACCGATGACATTGGCTGGAGGTTCCACTACATATATCGCAAATGGATTGGCGTTAGGATTCATGAACTGGCCATTAGATTCAATCCCAATGGCTAAATAAAAGGGTCAACAAGCTCACCTTGTCATTTGAAAGTCCTTAAAAAACTGGTCCTTGCTGGATGAGGGGTCGGTCATGTGTGTGAACTGATGAAGGATCTCAAGCAAGGCAAGGAAGAAACAGCTGGTTTTCAGAATCGTGTGTTTCACTAACTTTCATGAGACTAAGTTCTTTATTGTACATACCTTATCACAGTAATTGTTAATCTTCTGAGGGAAAACAATTGCACTCATGCATCCATTCATCATCATCAAGCGCACAGAAATACTTGGATATATAACATTTTATACAAATGAATATAATTAACTGAAAACATACAGACTCACACACACACGCACACACACACACACAAGCACACCATTAATTAGAAATACTCCACAAAATTATTCTATAGAAGAGGAAATTAATTACACACTGCTATTACTACTACTTAATTACCTTTATCTCAGTAGTCTCATAACTTCCCAATGGGTAATTAATAGACGGTAAGATGATTTATAATAAAAATAAGGTAATTGTTATGTAATAATCGCTTCTCTAATATATATTCCATAGACATATATAGTAATAATAATAATAATTTAGCCAATCTCATGATTCCCTATGTCTTTTTATACCTGATTTCCTGGCAGTCAACAGAAAATACTGCCAGTGAGTGAAACCGTTTTTTAATGACATACATGTGACTTAGAATTTAGGACAAAAAATGGTGTCAAGAGCTAACTGACACAGCAGTTAGAGAACCGTTGGACAAAAAATCATCAAAGAGCACTGGACACGTGATATATCGCAGTTTCTGGGACTCTTCAACAGTCGCTACGCAAACATCACCCTATCCCCACCAGGGATCGAGTCTAGAACCTTTAGATTAGATTAGAAGAAGAGCTTGCTGACTATTTAAATCATTTGATCTCTGATACGGTTGCGGGTGTGTATTTCTGAAAAGTCCTAACTAAGCAAAGACAAAACAGCTTCCGAGTACTTCATGGTTCTCCAACTAACATCTGTTCATGATCAACACAAAGACAAGTGATCAGTAAGTAGGGTACAGCAGGGCGGGCGTGAGGACAAATACTCGCCACTCATAACATTGGCTAGTGCCAGTTGCGCTATATCGTGGATTGGCAGAAGTTGGAATTCATCGACTGGTCATTAGATCGGGTTGGGTTCCAATGGCTGATGGATGGTATACAAGCTCGCCTTCTGAAAAGAAGTTTATGGGTTCGAACTGCCGTGGGTGCATACTGCTGAAAAGTCTCAAAGTAGGGCGGAACAACTGGCTGTCCAGTACTCCCTGTTGGTTTTCCAATGGCTCTCTAACCGATATCAAAAAGGAAATACAAGTGAGGTCACAAAGAAGCAAATAACGTTTAGGTGCTTGGATTGTACAATACCACTACTTTACAGAAAGCATTCATCGAAAGAACTCCTGACAGAAAGTCCACTACTTTAATACCCTATATTACTACATCTATGAAACACGCCAATGAGTGGATGGAAAGGATGTGATTCGTTGTCATCCTTTTGGTTATACTCATTATCACAGAGGAAACCATTCCAACGATTTTGTGGATCCCAATACAGGCACCAATAACAATTTTTCTCAAGGACTTTGGGGGAGGATTGAAGAATAGCATTAGAGCTATTTTAACGGGTTTCAAAAGGACGTCTCATATACAGTCATCTAGATGAATCCATGTACAGAATGTGGTTTGAAAGACGTGTACTGATCAGCGGTTCGCTACATCCTCCTTTATGGCTGCGAGATATGGTGACCATTGAAAGTGAAAGATATGAAAAGGTTAGCTAGCTGTCTTCTATCATACGTGCCTGTGTTGTATCTAACGTGTTAGGTGGCATGATAGGGTGAGCAATACTGAGTTGGTTAGGCGTCGAGTGCTAGAGGGGAAATCAATCGACGAGAGTGTGAAGTTACTCCAAATGAGAGAGATGGTTAGGACATGTGTTGTGCATGCCTAGCCATTATTTCCCTCGACAACGGGAAATGTTAGCTGACACAGATTGGATCAAGTTGAAAAGAGCCAGTGATGGTCAACCCAAAACATTCCTTCATCAGTCAATGAAGTCCACAACAGTTCGTTTAATCCACTGTGAATTCGGTACTACTATACGGATGGAGCCACGCCACGTCACCATGGGCACTTTGAACAAACTACAAACCTTCATCGACAGCTGTCTTCGCTCAATACTACTCAAGATCAGATGGCCGGCTAGAAAAGATCAGCAACAGGGATCTCCGAGAGCGAACCAACTCAGCAGGACCCAAATGTGCAACAAATATGCAAGAGGAGATGGAGGTGGATTAGCTATACTCTAAGAAAACCATCAAGTGACATCACACGCAAGGCAATCGCTCGAGTGGAACTCGAATGGATAGCGGCGAGTCAGTGCGATGGTAACATGGAGGAAGTCATGTGAAGAGGAGATGAAAGCATGTGGGCATATGTGGAGGTAGGTAAAGACGCTGGCAGAGAACCCAACGCACTGGAAACGCGCGGCTGGCGGGTCTATGTTCCTCTAGGAAATAAAAGAGACAATAATAATAATAATAATCTCGTTAGCACCACCAACGGTTCGAACAGCCTTCAGATTTTTTGAGTTGTTATTTGATGATAAGAATAAGAATAGAAACAGTGAAAGATGAAATAGACCACCGAACGAGATGTACAACAAAAACTTACCAATCCATGGCAATTTTGACACCCAGGCGTCATACTTATCTGATAAATCTGCAAAGGAAGACAGAGAGAAACAGGGAGAGGAAGTGAAAACGGGAGGACTAATGAGTGACACATATATACATAAAGCATTGACACACACATTACAATAAGTAAGATTCTAGGAGTTTAGTTCAGTGAGCACACACACACACAGTGAAAATCCACAGACCCATAGCTGAGCGAAGGCAATTGTATATTAATGTGAAGGGTTATATGATTGAAGGTGAAACGAATATCTGAGTCATGGTAGGTTGAGAACCAGTCAGGATACTAAATAGCTCAGTGCTCTGAGAAAACTTGAGCTACCGGACTCAATCAAGCATCACAGATGCTACACCAAGCTGTTACCATTTCATTATAACAAAAGTAGTATGGAAATTCAAAAGTTGTTTTGAACACAATTGAAACTGAGACATGTAGAGGGTTTTTATACGAACGCTGATCAAGATTTGGCCGAAGAGCCCCATAATAAATGGACGCTGAGTGATAAGTATACATAGGTAGAGATTTTATTTATATAAACCTCAATCTCTACGAGTTGATTACGGATTGTTATCAGTTAGAGAACCACCGAAAACTAACCAGGAGTACTGGACAACTGTTTCATCCTAGTTTGAGGATTATCGGCAGTACTCACCCACCATCAGGGTTCGAACGCAGGACCTACCGGTTACAAAGCAAGCTCGTATACCATTCAGCCACTGCTGGGACCCGATTCAATGTCCCATGGAGTTCCAGTGGGAAGTCGTCACCAGTGTGAGGTCTATCCAGTCAAGTGTGAGGATGGAGTTCCCACCGATGACGTTGGGTGGTACCTGTTGCGCTAAAATCACGAATTGGTAGAAGTAAGAATCCATGGGCTGGCCATTGAAGGAGTCGGGTCCCAATGGTTAAATGTTATACAAGCTTGCCTTTTGACCAGAACGTTCTGGTTTCAAACCTTGGCGGTGGATGCGTACTGCCAATGATTCCCATTCTAATATAGGATGAAACAGCTGACTATCCCAGTACTTTCCAGCTAGTTTTCAATGGTCCTCTAAATGATATCAATCCGTCGTCAAGTTGGAAAAACAAATCTACCCCTTATATAAGTCAACCCGATAATTATACATCTCATCCAACAGCTGTACGACAATGCTGCATGCCAAGTAATCCACAACGGGAAACTTACGGAATACTTCGAAGTGAGCACAGGAGTAAGACAAGCTGGCTGCCTACTATCGCCAATGATTTTCCTGATTGCAGTAGATTCGATAATGCAACAAACAGTGGGCAATGAGGAAACAGGCATAAAATGAACTCACACAAAATACTTGGAGGATCTGGACTTCACCGATGATATATGTCTGATTTCCCACAAACTGCAAGATATGCAAGCAAAAAGCAACAAGTTGACGATAGAAGAAGCATCCAGAAAAGATAGGACTTCAGGTGAACATAGAGAAAACAGAGGTAGGTGATGAAGATTCCTGGGCAACAACAACAACAGACAACAATCAGCATAAATGGAAGCAACCTGAAAGAAACAACCTCTTTTACCTACCGGGGAAGCATCGTTTCAACTACAGGCTGATGGAACTGACGAGGATATCAAAGCAAAAATCAGAAAAGCAAGACAAGCTTTCATTTCTCTCAAGTCTGTGTGGTGGTCAACAGCACTCAGCATCAAAAATAAGATCCGGATTTTCAACTCCAATGTGAAGTCAGTGCTACTTACTATACGGATCAGAGACTTGGCCAGCGCGTCAAAAAGAGCATCTCAAACAAACTACAAACCTTCACCAACAGTTGTCTTCGCTCAATACTCAAGATCAGATGGCCAGCCAGAAAAGATCAGCAATAGAGATCTCTGGCAATGAGCGAACCAACCAGGAACCGATTGTGAAACAAATAGGCAGGAAGAAATGGAGATGGATTGGCTGGCCATACTCTGAGGAAACCATCAAGTGAGTGACATCACTAGACAAGCCATTGCTCGAGTGGAACCTGGCCGAAAGGGAAGCGGCGAGTTGGTCGTCAGTGCAAGGGTGACTTGGAGGAGGTCATGTGAAGAGGAGATGAAAACGTGTGGGCAGACTTGGAGCCAGGTGAAGACTCTAGCAGAGAACCGAACGCAATGGAGACGCACGGCTGAAGCCCTATATTCCTGTAGGAACTAAAGGATAGAATAATGATAATAAAAATGAACTCTTGAAGACTACTACATTTACACTTACATGATTTTAAAGAAGCATTACCCAGCTGATAGTTGATCAGTGTAATTAATTCACAATCTGCTTCATCTTGTGATAAATTCATTTGATTTATAGGAACATTTAAATTACAATCAGGAAGATTATCACAACGCATTGTAGCTTGAACACAGATTGCTTGATCAACAACATCAGGAAGAGAAGGATTATTATTATTATTACTATTACTACTAATTGGATTGCCTAATGTTGATGAATTTGTCTGGTTAAGACCGACAACAGCACCAGCAGCAACAGCAGAAGAAGAAGGGGATTGAATACACCAAAATCCAGAGAAAAATTCACATAAAGATTTTTCTAAAATAAAAAAAAAATACATTACAATGTCACATATTGTTGAATTGTTAACAGATTGCATTCCTACTTCACAGGAAGAAATCAGCACACTGCTTACTGAAACTGGGGACCCTCGAGGCGCTGTTCTTTCTCCTTTTCTGTTTTCTTTCTTCTGGCATGACCTGCCTCACACTCTGATGATGATGATGATGATGAAATGGACTTTGTTAACTTTGCTGATGATCATCCGACTGTTTCAATGCCTGTCAACTCCCAGTTAAACTGTACTAAGATGAATAGCTCTTTCTATTAGAGGTCAGAAAATGGTCATTGTCTAATGGTCGGTCTTAAACTAAATCCTTCTAAATGTCAGACCGTTAATTTTAACTTTAGATGTAAAAGAAAGTTGAATGATGAAGCCGTTAATTCCCATGACCGCTGTAAAATTGATGATAGTGATGATATAGAAATCCAGTAAAACGTTAAATATCTTGGACTAATTCATACCTCTCATCTATCCTGGGCTTCCTATGTCTTAGTGATTTCTAGTAAAATAATCCATCTGACATTTTACATTAAGAAGTTAAGCCAATCGGGTATAGCTCAACCCCTCCACCTGTTACAGTTTGTCAACTCTTGCACCTCACATATTCTTCTTTACGGTTCACCCCAATTCTCTCCTGAGTCGCTTAAAATAGACTGTGCCATACTTCGTAGAACTCTGAAGACTGTCAGTAGGGCGAGTGGTGGTATCCCATTATGCCATATTGTTGACATGGTCACTGATAGGCACTTGATTTCACGCAATAAATTTACTAAAATGGATTTTGTCTGACTGTGAGCATCCAACTCAGCATCCGCAGCTTTCACCTCACATTTCCTCCTCGGGTAGAACAAGAAGTCATTTCATCAAAAGACTTTATGCACGCATGTATAAGTATAAAACTTCCACGATAGCATATTTGGCACGCATTGTTTTATGTGATGAAAATAGTGTCAGGGACGAACTAGCTAGTAAAGAAAACATTTTCTCCATCCTTATTCCACCAAGCTTTACTGTTATTATTATTCTTCTTCTTATGTTTATAATCCTCCCACTATTTTTGTTTTGTTTATTTTCTCATAAGTGTAAACATCATTTAAGCTGTGTAACAATTGTTATTGTTTTGTTTTCTCTCTCACCATGTTATTATCAAGAGAATGTTAGATTCAGTATTCGATAACATGCTAAAATTTCCATACTGCATCGACAGTATTGTTCGAGACAAACCCAGTGTTATTATTATTATTGATGTTATTATTCTCATTTTGCACTTGGTACATTTTTGACTTTATTCCTTCTGTCAGAGGTGGACAAATTCCTGTGGTTAATTTTATTTATATTTTTTGTAAATTAGATGCAATATTGTGAGAAATGCTGATAATTCCATTCTGTATTATAAGTGCTGTTTTTGGAGTGAAGCAGATCGCTATTATTATTATTATTATTATTAAAGCGAAGTATAGTGAGTACTTCAAAAATGAAATGAAATCTGAAATTTGGGATCAACGCAAATACTTCATGCAAATGAGCGCTTCATTATTATTCTAACGATAAGTTCTCTACGGTTCCCCGATGATACCTGAACAACCACAAAAAGTCGTAAGCATGACATCTTTGACAAATAGCAGTTAGTGAAGTGGTGGAGCGTGCTGACCGATACGTTTATTTAGGAAGTTGCATCAGTCCCGAAGGAATGATTACTGCTGACGAAATCTCAGCACGCGTAGGAAAGATTCGTGTGACATTTATCAACTTATGTTATCTCTGGCGTAGACGTGATATCAATCAAAGGACATGTGTACAACAGTTCAACATTTCTCCGCATCCTCCTTTATGGCTGTTAGTGAGACATAATGGCCAGTGAAAGTGGAAGACATGAAAAGGTTGGCTAGCTGTCTTCGATCATAGGTGTCTGCGTTCTATCTCCAATGTCAGGTGGTATAATGTTCCGAGTTATATTGCGGTTAGGTGTGGAGTTTTAGGTAAGGGCGGAAAGTCAATCGATGAGGCTGTGAAGTTATATCCATTGAGATGGCTAGGATATGTGCTACGTATACTCAGCAGCCATCGCCTTCCTAGACGTCAAGCAGTGTTGACTGACATAAGATGGATCAGGTTGGAAAAGAGCTAGCACGTGGTAGTCAAATCAACACATAGAATCAGCCGGATAGATCTTTAACAGTTAGTTTCAACCAGCCATGTTGAGAAATGTGAACTGGGGTGATTGATTATACGGTCTTTGAGAGTCCAAGAACCAATGGCTGGAGATACACTCAGTCTTTGTGATCGAACAGCTTGTCAACACTGATCATTCCATCTCAATAAACGCCTCCTCCTTCAAAGTAATCGACAAAGCAAAGAGCGATCTACCAAAGGCAGTACGCTGTCGTCTCCTTTGCATTGCTGAAGCTGTAGCCATTCAGTTAGAAAAAGCAGAGCTATGCATAAAAAAAGAAAATTATTCAACCACCTATTACGTAACTCTAATACACTTATTCAACTGCTTCTAAACACTGACTGATATTAACGACTGTGTTTTTGTAACAACTCATCAATTTTGTCGCTACCCTCTTTCATCAGAAACAAGGTATACAAATGCAATTGTACAGCTACATTGAAAGAAAGAATTTGTCAAAAAGATCCTCTTCGCTGACCTGGAAGGAGATTATTCATGAATTGAAACTTGGAAATCGACAATATCTTCATTATGATAACTTTTGTCCTGCCAGCTGTAAGGATACTACTTTAAGACAGGACGACGAAAGTGGAAGAAGAATTAGGCTCTGTTGAAAGAGAATTTCTAAGGAAGAGCGGTACAAGGTGCATTGGAAGAACAGATATAAGGCCTTCGGTCAATACTGTCAGCTCATGATGAAATCCTCCATCCAATCAAACAAAAAATCCCTACAAAACCAATACTTGAACATTGAATTGTTTATTTATTCGAACTGGTCTGCATATTGGCAGGAGACAAGAAGGCTGTCACTGTGCTTATTCATCCACTGGTTGAAATATGATCAGAAGTATTGTTGAACATTATAGACACGCTTATTTAGAGACTTTGGGGCAGTGATTAACCATTGTAAATCTGTTTCGTTATCGATGCAAGGAAAAACAATCACGTCGCCCAACCATTTTCTGTTGTTCTGCAACGGTTACAGTGCGGTGTATTCTTTCGAAACCAGTGGTAGGTCTAGGATCTCTGAGATCTGGATATCTGACAGCGTCTATATGGTTTTCTGAATATTTTCCAAAAAATATATACCTGATTAAAAGACACATATTGGTGAAGAGTATTTCATTTCAGAGTTATTGAAATCCTCCAAAATATGACATGTGTAGACGATATCAAAAATCTACTACAATTCACTGAGGCCACCTACAATCAAATGTTCTCGAATCAAACACTTAAGCATACAGAAACACAGTGTGATCAATTTTTCAGTCTCTGCGTAACAGGTGTTTTGAATGATGAATAGACTGACTGACTGACTCACTGGTTTCAACATAGAACTTTGCACCGATGTGCAGCAGTTCAAGTCGTCACACTCCCTGCATGTAGCACACAAAGCAAGAGAAGAAAGTAGAAGAAATGCAAAATAGAGACAGTGAACAGAGATATGAGGCAAAAAGAATAGTTATATCGAAGAAGAATTTAGTTTTATTGGGCATTATAAGTCACAAGGAGTGTATGCATCTGCGACAGACATTGAGAACGATGAGTTTGAGCCATATCCCCGATAATTGTCTCCATCCTTCATTGGTGTTTGCAGTCTGGAGGACCTCAACCAGTCAGGAAGTCGACATCTTCCTACGTGTCTGGCTTAAAATAACTGTTATGGATATCATTGACTGATGAAGCTATGCTTTGGTTTGACCACCACTGGCTCTTTTCCAACCTGACCGACCCTATGTCAGCTAACATTGTTGGTTGTCGAGGAAGGCGATGGATGGCAAGACATGCGTAACACATTTCCTAACTATCTCAGTCGATGTAGCTTCACAGACTCATAGATTGATTTCCCCTCCTTGCCTAGCACTCGAGCGATGCCTCACCTCAATATTGCCCACCCTGTTATACCAACCACTTCACACTGGAAATAGAACGCAGGCACCTATGATCAAAGATAGCTAGCCTTTCCATGTCCTCTACTGTCAATGACCAGGTTTCATCATTTCGATGAATAGACCGCATAATCATATTCATATCAGAGTGATTTCAGTCTTATGATTTTGACGCACTCCTTTACCTCGTTGAGCCAGAAATAATGCTGGTAAAGAGGAAAGGTTGGGCATGAGGCTAGCAACCCCATCCTGTAAAATAAACACTGCTACAGAAACTTCAAGGCACTAGCTTGAAGCCCTATGTTCCACTGGGGAACGTGAAAGAAAAAAGAAGAAAAAGAAGAAGATGGGTTGTAACGTAATCTCGCATTTTCGAAACACCCCAACTTTCGCGTTATCATCTCAACATTGTAATTTCAGACAGAGTGGTGGTCTGCACAGCTGATGATGAGAACCTGTTAAGTGAAATACTAATATCATTCTATATTGAAAAATTTTAGCCTTTATTGTGCTTTATTCCAAAATAATGATTAATATAAACAAAACAAAAAGTAAGGTGGGGGAAAACTACTCTCACAACATACTGCGTTCCATAGAGAAATTCCCAACGAAAAGCATTTGTGAAGAGATACGCACAAGAAATTGAATTCCTGAAGTTCGCCTGAATTCATGATGATGATGATGATGACTTCGTTGAGAAAGTAGTGTTGAATTCACATCATCACTGGTTGTTAGAGATGTCGAAGATGCTGAAGAGGTGGATGATGATGACGACGTATTCAACAGATTTATATTTTCCATAGAACTAGTGCTATTACTATGCATTACTTCTGTCTCATTAATGAAGTTCCAAGTGAGACGTATTCTGCGTAAATAACCCGATAAACTCCAATCAATGGTTCGACCAGCGAATTCACTAGAACAACTGACTCGTAAAATATCATCAGGCTATTGTAATAAAGAAATAAAGAAAGGGAAAAACGAGGGGGGGTGGAGATTAAAAATTCTCATGTGCATTGAACAAAACAAAAGATAAAAAGGGATATTCAATCGCTAATTCTCAAGCTGACTAATCACGCCCACACACACACATACATAAATATTTGTATACCACTTTTAGACGTGTGCACTGAACAGCATGTTTGTGAGACATACAACCATTGAAAGTGGGATATATAAAGAAGCTAGATGTCTCCGACAACATGGCGGGGGGGGGGTAAAATATGGTGAGTAATATTGAGATGGTTAAGAGTAAAGTGCTATGTAAGAAGTGTGTTGGTGGCTTAGTAGTCTGGCGTTCGAACCCCTGCCGACACATACTTTCACCTTGCTTAACCAGTAATCATGCTGGTAAAGAGAGAAGGTTGGGAGTGAGTCTGACAAACCCCACACATGTTCCACCGAGAACGAAAACGATTTTTTTTACAAAAAGCTATGTAAGGAAGTGAATCGACTGAGATAAGTAGGACACTTGTTGAGCATCCAAAGGTGTCGCTTTCCTCACTGAGCAATGTTAACTGACATATAGGATGGAAGAGAGTTGTTAGGAGTAGTCAAACAAAAATCTGCTATGAGTTCATGAATTCTTTGACAGGGACATGTAGACGGCCCGGGAAGCTAAGAACTAATGGCTGGAGACTACTGGTGATATGTTTTTAAATCATTCACTCTAAATGATTTCTCATATCGATTAAACTGTCCTGTTTTGCCATGTTACTATTCCTTCTTCGTCATATTTCCGGTTATCATATATATTTCTTTTGAATTTCGTTTTTGTGTACCTTTATGTGCTGCATGAAGTTTATTTTTGATTGAATAATGGTCAATAACTGGTGGAATATGTCTAGTCCTTTGTGTTGGTGTAAACTGGATTCTATCAGTCAGCCAAGTTTTTGCAATATGGCCACCATGCCACTAGGTGACTTGACATCACACACTGCACTATACCCAATGCCCAAATTTCTTTTCAAACTGTTCAAAAAGAAGAATATTATTCTCAGTAATTTCTTCGCTTCAGGTTCTTGCTATTAGAAAATGTAATATTCATAAGTAGAAACACAGTTTGTCTTTTTGTCCAGCGAAGAAATTTCTTTTCATCGACTTCATTTTCAAGCTGTACAGTCGTATTTATATTACAGAAAAGAGGTTATTAAGTAGCACTAAATAATTACTCTCTGACCATGCACATGGTTCGGGGTTCGATCCCCGGCCGACGCACTCCTCTACCTCGCTAAGCTAGAAATAATGCTGGTGAAGAGGAAATGTTGGACATGAGGCTAGCAACCCCATCCTGTAAAAATAAACACTGCTACAGAATCTTCAAGTCTCTAGCTTGAAGCCCTATGTTCCACTGGGGAACGTGAAGTAATAAAAAAAATAATAATTGCTCAGTCAATATACATCTATATAAGTGATAAGAATAACGATAATTAAAATGTTATAAAAGGTAGAGTTGAAGTGGATAAATTACAAAATTATTAAAGATTGTTTTATTAGTGAATTGAAATCAAAACTGTTTTAAAAATGTGACATCAAGTGTTGTCTAAAAATTTTAAAATATTAGGAGTACGATTACGATAAGAATGAAGATGTGAAGTGAAGTGGAAAGAATTCAAGTGGTAAAATAAAATAAAGTAAAAACTAGAAAGAACATTACTATGACCAAGGTGAAGAAAGGGGTTTGACAAAACGTTTTTGAACACATAATTTAGGTTTCTGTTCATGTATAGCTAAAGCTTCGGCTATGCATAAGTGAAGAAAATGTAAACTTTTGGATCGATTCGATTTCGCCATGTAGATAACTTTGAAATATGAATCACGTGGGGCTAAATTACCTGACTCTGTATTGGACGTTGTAAGCGTAATCTCCGAAAACGTGTAGCTGAACACTATCCAGTCTGGTTAATGAAAGGCGAACGTAGAACTGCGAAGTCGTCTATTTGTGATCACCTGTTAGAGTCAGGTCATTTAGCCCCACGTGATTCATATTTCAAAGTTATCTACATGGCAAAATCGAATCGATCCAAAAGTTTACGTTTTCTTCACTTATGCATAGCCGAAGCTTTAGCTATACATGAACAGAAACCTAAATTATGTGTTCAAAACCGTTTTGTCAAACCCCTTTCTTCACCTTGGTCATAGTAATGTTCTTTCTAGTTTTTACTTTATTTTATTTTACCACTTGAATTCTTTCCACTTCACTTCACATCTTCATTCTTATCGTAATCGTACTCCTAATATTTTAAAATTTTTAGACAACACTTGATGTCACATTTTTAAAACAGTTTTGATTTCAATTCACTAATAAAACAATCTTTAATAATTTTGTAATTTATCCACTTCAACTCTACCTTTTATAACATTTTAATTATCGTTATTCTTATCACTTATATATATGTATATTGACTGAGCAATTATTTATTGCCACTTAATAACCTTTTTTCTGTAATATAAATACGACTGTACAGTTGGCTTGAAAATGAATTCGTTGTAAAGAAATTTCTTCGCTGAACAAAAAGACAAACTGTGTTTCTACTTATGAATAGATGGGTATTTTTCGTGAAATGTAACATTTCTTATCGTTACAACAATAGTGGATACATTTTATAATGTAGAATAACAGATTAGTAGTTATGGAGTGACGAAATAAAATTGTCGTATTTGTGCGACAAATGTCCTAGGCTGAAATCAATTACAAAATATTTCGGTGAAATGCGAGACAATGATGATGCAGATTAGTGATAGTAGACTCGTAGAATGCGGGGGTAGGAAATACTGACAAGTCAGTTCAAGGCTATAAAAAAAGGTGTCAGGTGAGCGAGTGGATAGTACAAAGTAGTATGGTATTAAACAGGAGAAAGTAAGACTGCAATGAGAGAGGTTCATCTCGAAATAACTAATGTGTGAAATGAAACAGGTGGAGGCATATATTAAGACAAGAGATAATATTAGTAATAATAAGTCAAGATAGTATAAATAGAAAATTCTATAGTATTGAGGGAATCTTTTGAACGAATAATAATGACGATAATAATTGTAATAATAAGTAAAGCAAAAAATAACTAAGAGTGTTAAGGGAAAGAGGCATTCTTGGTGAAAAGAAGAATCATTAATCCACTGTTTGGTCAAGGTATAAAATAGCATCTGAACTTGATCTTTTTAGATAGAAAGTACCGGTTTAGTCGATCTTATTGCTACAGCTTCAGCTATATTTTGGCGACGTGACCGAGCTGTGTATGATAACGACTTCGCAATTTGGTATAAGACCCTGAGTGTGAGCTGTGTTGGCGTCGATGCAATGTCCAGTATCGACCAAGTGTGATAGAATCGAACATTTTATGCATTTGATTTCCCCCTTGCTTGAACCAAGCTCGTAAATGTTCTCAAACCCGTAGTAGACAAACCTTCCTAATCTTACGCCCTATATAACATGAACCACAGGAACATCGGAAATGGTATATGCGTGAAAGAGAGTTCAAGTTACGTAAGACGTATTTCAGTTTTTGTGTGAACATTGGGCGGCTTCCTACACCACACTGTATACGAATGTATTATGACTAATTACTATCATCGTTGTCTCGCATTTCACCGAAACATTTTGTAATTGAATTCAGCCTAGCACATTTGTCACACAACAGTACTACTGTTTATTTTGTCAGTCCATTAGTAATCTGTTATTCAGTGTTAAAATATATATATATATATCCATCGCATAACTAGCCATTATTGTAACGATAACAAATATTATATCTTCTAATTGTAAGAATCTGAAGAAGAGAATTTATTGCAAAGAATATTTTTCCTTCAGATTGACCTTTAATTCATATTAATGGGAATATTTCACACTACTAAATATCGTTATCAATATTATTAATGCAAACAACATAAACCGTCGGTAATAATGTTATTATTATTGTTTCCTTTAATTCCTAGAGGAACATAGGGCTTCAGCCGTGCGTCTTCATTGAGTTCGGTTCTCTGCTAGAGTATTCACCTGGCTCCATTTCTGCCCTCCTCCTTGTCACCCTTGCACTGACGAGCAACTCGCCGCTTCCCGTTCGGCCAGGTTCCACTCGAGCAATGGCTTGTCTAGTGATGTCACTTGATGGTTTCCTCAGAGTATGGCCAGCCAATCCATCTCCATTTCTTCCTGCCTATTTGTTTCACAATCGGTTCCTGGTTTGTTCGCCCATTGTCAGAGATCTCTGTTTCTGATCTTTTCTGGCTGGCCATCTGATCTTGAGTATTGAGCGAAGACAACTGTTGGTGAAGGTCTGTAGTTTGTTTGAGATGCTATTTATGACGCGCTGGCCAAGTCTCTGATCCGTATAGTAGCACTGACTGACTTCACATTGGAGTTGTAAATCCGGATCTTATTTTTGATGCTGAGTGCTGTTGACCTCCACACAGACTTGAGAGTAGTGAAAGCTTGCCTTGCTATCCCGATCCTTTCACTCTTACATCCTCATCAGTTCCATCAGCCTGTAGTTGAAACGATGCTTCCCAGGTAGGTATAATAGGTTGTTTCTTTCAGGTTCTTCCCATTTATGCTGATTCTTGTTTGTTGTTGTTGTTGCTGCTGTTGGTGGTGTTGCCCAGGAATCTTCATCACCTACCTCTCTTTTCTCTATGTTCACCTGAAGTCCTATCTTCTCTGGATGCTTCTTCTGACAACTTGTTGCTTTTCATTTGCATGTCTTCCAGTTTGTAGGAAATCAGACATTTATCCCATTAGCGAAATCCAGATCCTCCAAGTTTTTTGTGTGGGTTCATTTTACGCCTGTCTCCTCGCCGCCTGCCACTGTATGTCGCATTATCGAGTCTACCGCAATCAAGAAAATCATTGGAGATAGTAGGCAGCCAGCTTGTCTTACTCCTGTCCTCACTTCGAAGGATTCCGCAAGTTTCCCGTTGTGGATTACTTGGCATGCAGCATTGTCGTACAGCTGTTGGATGAGATGCATAATTGTCGGTGGCACCCCGTAGTAGCGTAGTAGTTTTCAAATCACCTCTCGATCGACGCTGTCAAAGGCCTTTTCAAAGTCGATGAAGTTGAGATAGAGAGGTGACTGCCATTCCAAGCTTTGTTCAATGATGATCCGTAATGTGGCGATCTGATCAATGCATAACTTGTTTCTCCTTAATCCAGCCTGTTCCGGTCGAAGTTTCTCAACTAGGGCATGTTTGATTCTCTCCAGGATGATGCGGCTTAGTATTTTGCTTGGGATGGACAGGAGCATAATTCCGCGCCAGTTCTTGCATTGACTTAGGTCTCCTTTCTTTGTTATTTTGAATGAGTATCCTTTCTTCCAATCCTCGGGTACTTTGCCTTCTTTCCACACCTTCTCTAGTAGTGGCGTCATCAAGTCCGCTGTTGTCTCTAGGTCCATTTTCAACGCTTCTGCTGGGATTCCATCTGATCCTGCTGCTTTTCCAGCTTTTAGCATCTTGATTGCCTTCAGGAATTCTGATTTCGTCGGGGAGGGGGTTGGTGTTCACTGGTAGCTCTGTCTCCGTTGTTGGTATTGTTGCGCGCGTTACGTATAATATACTTTTCCCCAAAACTACCTAAGTAATACCAACAGAATATTTGATGCAATCAATATATTGTACTACTATAATGCTGAGAATTCCACACAGTCTGAAAGAAAGCCGTTATCTAAATACACTTGTATAATATGTATAGTGCGTTACCTAGACACCAGACAACAGAACTGATTAAAATATGATGTGTCCAGGACAATCGAACAGACAAAGTAATAATCTCAGTAAAAATTTGTCAAAAACGCAAGCGACATTAAGTAAAAATCAGTTGCATGATGTAATATAATTAAAATCAGTTGGGTATGTATACTTCAGACAGTAAAACAGAATATAGGCAAAGACAGAGGAGAGAGAGAAAAAGACTTAAAATTGTAAGGCAAAAAGTGTTATAGAGCTAAGTGTTATAACGTAATGAATTAAAGTAAACCCCCGTCGCTAATTGTTATAACGCAATGGATTAAGATAAACCGCGTCGCCAATTTGTTGTAACTGTAGCGGGAATTAAAATGAGGAACGTTGTTGCCTTGTTCTGTCTGCGCCTGACTAATACGCCTATCTGCTTCTGGTACCTTCCGATTCAGCGAACCACGCAAATATCAAAAGACAAAGTCTGGTCTCTGACTGTGTATTGTAGTACAACAACTATGACTACGACGACGACTACAACAACGACAACGACGACTAAACTTATTTAGGAAATGGTATTTATACAATTTTACAACCAATAGAGACAGCTAACAGTATTTGAAATAATTGGTCGTAATAGTCAATAACAAAATGCGTGGGAATGATGATATACCACATATGCGAGATTAACAGTCATTAAGATAACTGAACAATAACAAAGTGCCTGGGAAATGATAATATAACACATATGCGAGATTAACAGTCATTAAGATAATTGAACAATGACAATATGCGTGAGAAATGATAATATACAACTTATACGAGATTAACAGTCGTTAAGATAATTGAACAATGACAATATGCGTGAGAAATGATAATATACAACTTATACGAGATTAACAGTCGTTAAGATAATTGAACAATAACAAGTGTGTGGGATCCTATCACCTCCCCCCGTTAAAAGTGTAGGACTTGCTTTTTGAATCGATTTGAAAAGGTTTTGGAGCTCTTCTTTGTCGAGTTGACCTTTGCGTACTGGATAGATTGTGATCTGCGTCCCGGGCTTCCGGCTGCGGAAGGATTTGGCGTCGTACGATAATGCAGCGAGAATCTGTGCAAAATTTCTTCTGTTGTTCCCTCCCCCTTCGGTTTTGCATAAGCACTTTGGTAAATTTGCAGCAACCAAGTTTGTCCTGAAAAACAGAAGCGTGCTTTTGACGCAGGCGTTGTAAGAGAGACTGATCAGATACATGTGCGGGAACAACATTATTTGGTGAGGACGAAACATTAGAGCATACTGAATTTAATGGTACATTGAAGAAATGGAGCTTGTCTAACCAGTCAAGACCAAGCAAATTCAAATCATGGTAGTTTGTGACATAACATACACCATTGAACTGTTGCTCACCAAACTGAACCTGGCAATTTATCTCACCCACGAGTTTCAGTAGATCTCCAGAGGCATTCTTAGCGACATGCTGGGTCGGCAGAATCTGTGGGCACCCAAGTTTGCGCCACGTAGTTCGGGAAATTAAAGTGATATCTGATGCCGTATCCAACTGAAGACGAATAGATTTACCGTTAATGCGTAGTGTAATGTACTTACGTTTGCTGGCGAAATTGACTTTGGAAGTTGTGAAAACGGTTTGTATTCGAGAAGATTGTTTCGGCTTGAAATGACGACTTCTGTTCTTCACCGAAGAATTTTTCTGTGGTGTACAGTAACCCTCTTTATGTCCAAAACGGTGACAATTACGGCATTTATGTTTCTTGAAAGGACAGAACTTGACAAAATGCCACGAACCACAGTGCCAGCACACTGAAGGAGGTTTAGCTGAATTCTGAGACTGACGTGCTGTGTGCTTAACGGTGATCGGGGGACTTTTCACTGTGTTAACTGAATCAAATTCAGACGACTGTCGTTTGCACTCCAACATAGCAGTATCGTGCTTCAAGTTGATTAAGCGTTGGCATTCTGCTGTCACCATTTGTAAAGTCATTTTTGGGTCTTGTTCCACGAGTGACAGAAGTCGAGTTCTGATGTCAGTATCTTCAGGGTTCTTCAACCCACAAATAAAAATCAAACACTTGAACTGATCTGATGTCATTTCGTGTGGTTTGAACCTTTCGCATTCTTTGTTCACTTTGCCAGCGTAAGTAACATAATCATCGGAAGGCATTTTTGTCAACTGAAAACATTGATACCGAATATTAAACATGGATGACTGTTCACCAAAGATTTGTGATAAAACGGTGACTGTCTCATCGAATGATAATTCACGTGGGTTCTTAGGCAGAATGAAGTTAACATATCTGTTGTGCTCAACAGTACCAAGTTTTCGTAGTAACAATCGGACTTTGGCAGCATCATCAAACATGTGGCATTCAATACGAAAAACGTCTTCATAACGATTGAACCATGCATCAAAAAGGAGACCAGATATTGGGTCGTAGTTGAATTCACTGATGGAATTTGAGATGCTTTCGTATTTATCTGAATGAGATGTTGATGGAACTTGAATTGACAGCTTCTGAGTGAGAGCTTCGATTAATTTAAGTTGAGCTGCTTCATTCTGAAGTTGCTGCTGCTGCAAGATGGATTTGAGATCGTCCAGAGAGATAGACATTGTAATTGGGTTCTAATTAGCACAGTCAAAAATGTTCTATAGATGCGCTGAACAGAATAAAACACGTCGTCGCTTGCTTGTTATAACTGCAGTGAATTAAAGTAAAACCCCGTCGCCAATTGTTATAACCGTAATGAATTGAGGTGAAACCCCCGTCGCTAATTGTTATAACGCAATGGATTAAGATAAACCGCGTCGCCAATTTGTTGTAACTGTAGCGGGAATTAAAATGAGGAACGTTGTTGCCTTGTTCTGTCTGCGCCTGACTAATACGCCTATCTGCTTCTGGTACCTTCCGATTCAGCGAACCACGCAAATATCAAAAGACAAAGTCTGGTCTCTGACTGTGTATTGTAGTACAACAACTATGACTACGACGACGACTACAACAACGACAACGACGACTAAACTTATTTAGGAAATGGTATTTATACAATTTTACAACCAATAGAGACAGCTAACAGTATTTGAAATAATTGGTCGTAATAGTCAATAACAAAATGCGTGGGAATGATGATATACCACATATGCGAGATTAACAGTCATTAAGATAACTGAACAATAACAAAGTGCCTGGGAAATGATAATATAACACATATGCGAGATTAACAGTCATTAAGATAATTGAACAATGACAATATGCGTGAGAAATGATAATATACAACTTATACGAGATTAACAGTCGTTAAGATAATTGAACAATGACAATATGCGTGAGAAATGATAATATACAACTTATACGAGATTAACAGTCGTTAAGATAATTGAACAATAACAAGTGTGTGGGATCCTATCACTAAGGGAATAATCATTTTCAAGGGTGAAATATATAAAATATATATGTCACATAGGTATATCCACTGCGTGTGTAGCTGCGGTGGCACAGCGATAGGATGCTCGCTGACCACGCCGCCTCATGTGGTCCAGGGTTTGATCCCCGGCCACAAACGCACTCCTTTACATACCTTGCTAAGCCAGTAATAAGACTGGTAAAGTCGAGGAAGTCGGGCATGAGGCTGACTAGCAACCCAATCCCGTGAAAAATAACCACGACTGCTACCGAAACTTCAAGCCTCTAGCTTGAAGGCACCCTGTATGTTCCACTCGGAACGTAAAGGAATAAAAAGATGTATCCATTGCGTCTGTCTAATGACTAAACCATATATTACTTATTAAAACACACACACACACACAGACACTGGATACATTATGGGCACCAACAGATGCGCTACACAAAATCGAATAGTTTGTATGAGCTCCAGAATACTCTTTGTATGGCCGGAACGAGGTAGGTGGTTGTTTTAAGGGGTCACCACCAGCTCCCAAGCCCTAGAATTAAAGTTTGACCTACGAGACAGTGGTGGTGTAGCGTCAGGAGCTACTTTCCTATGGTTGACAATGACCAACACAGATTCATACGCAATTCCATTCAGTTGGATTCTGGAACCCATGTATGCCAGCGTCAGTTTGGAATCAGAGTTTCTCACCGACTGCCGTAGGTAAACTTGCGTGTAGGGAAAATTCATCATTCCTTCAATCCAACACGAGTGCAATATTGACTTGTCTTACAACTATACACCTTCCATAAACGACCTGGTACAGTCAAGGATCGGTAGACTTAAGCCATAATTCTCGCGTTCATAGCATCTAGCACTCAGATAAGTACTATCCGCTGTCTACACTCGGCAGAGGTGTTCCTCACATATGTGAAAGGGAGAATTTGAACGTGTAACGCTTACAACCAAACCAGTGGACGTGCAGGTCTACTCGCGGGGGGGGGGCTGGAAAACCTTAATTCCAAATATGGGCTTTACAATTCGAAAGAATTGAATTGCGTATTAACCTGTTTTGATCACCAGAAACCATGGGAACATAGCTCCTGACGCTGTTCCACTACCCTGTAGGTCAGACATCATACATAGTCAAGGACTTGAAGGGAATGGCCCCTTAAGACAACCGGCTAGTTCGGTTCCAGCCTCCATGAAGTATCCTATCCCTCGCATAAACTATGAGATATTGTATGAAGTATCTGTTGGTGCCCATAATGTTTCAAGCATAATAATAATAAAAGTATGCGAGAACTGATAAGTTAGTGAACTTGTTTATCTTTACTGATTTTCAAGTATTGGTTTTGTAGGGATTTTTTGTTTGATTGCATGGAGGATTTCATCATGAGCTGACATCAATTAGAGAGCCAATGGAAAACCAACAGGGAGTACTGAACATCTGTTTCGGCCTAGTTTGGGACTCTTCAGCGGTGCGCACCCACCGGGGTTTGAATACTGGACCTTCTGGTTACAAGGTTCTCAACAAAATCCCGTTAAAGAATAAGCATACACACACACACACACACACACACACACGAAAATCCCTGTAACTTACTGCTTCACCGAAACCAGCGGAACCACCAGTCACATCTTCTTCGTGATCTTTTGATATATCAGGTCGCCAGTGTTTTGTACTCCATTCTAAAGAATCAATCCATTGATCTAACTGGAGATAGAATGAATCAGTAGAGTCAGTATTTGTTGGACAAGTCACTCGGACACTGGCTCTCAGTAACCAAAAGAGTGCCTGTTCGAGGAGAAACAAAAAAAAGAAGAAGAAAAGAAAATTCTATATTAGAGTGATTATTACTTTGTAAAATGATAATACCATCCATCATCGTTTATTTCATTGTTTTTTTATGATCTGCTTACAGCCTAAAAATATTTATTATTAAGTTTATATACAGAAAACGACAATGCTGTATGCCAAGTAATCCACAACGAGAAACTCACGGAATCCTTCGAAGAAGTGAAGACGGGATGGAGACAAGCTGGCTGCCTACTATCTCCAATGATGTTCATGATTGCGGTAGACTCGATAATGCGACATACAGCGGCAGGCGGCGAGGAGACAGGCGTAAAATGGACCCACACAAAAAACTTGGAGGATCTGGATTTCGCTAATGGGATAAATGTCTGATTTCCTACAAACTCGAAGATATGCAAATGAAAAGCAACAAGTTGGCAGAACAAGCATCGAAAATAGGACAAAAATAGGTGAACATAGAGAAAACAGAGGTAGGTGATGAAGATTTCTGGTCAACAGCAACAGTCGCAACAGACAACAATCAGCATAAACAGGCGAGCTTCCATTTCTCTGAAGTCTGTGTGGAGGTCAACAGCACTACTCAGCGTGACAAAATAAGATTCGCATTTTTAACTTCAATGTGAAGTCAGCGCTACTATACGGATCAGAGAATTGGCGCGTCGTAAAAAACACTTCACACAAACTACAGCCATCATCAACAGCTGTTTTCGATCAATACTACGCAAGATCAGATGACCAGCCAAAAAATATCAGCAATAGGGATCTCTGGGAACGAACCAACTCAGCAGGAACCAAGTGTGCAGCAAATATGCAGGAAGAAATGGAGGTGGATTGGTCATACTCTGAGAAAACAAACCATCAAATGAGTGACATCACACGCCAAGCCATTGCTCGAGTGGAACCCGAACGGGAAGCGGCGAGTCAATTGGTCGACAGTGTAAGAGTGACAAGGAGGAGGTGATGTGAAGAGGAGATGAAAGCATGTAGGCAGACGTGGAACCAGGTGAAAATGTTGGTGGAGAATAGAACGCAATGGAGACGCGCGGCTGAAGCCTTATGTACCTCTGGGAATTAAAGGAAACTAATAATAATTGTGTACAGTAAAAAGATGTTGAAAAACAACGGCTACCTCCAGAGATTCATCACCAGCAAGTACAGAAGATGTGAAGATTTAAATGTCAAAACAAATCACAGTGGGGAAAAAAATGCCTATCTTCATTCAACTCGATTTTTAAGGTGATAATAGTGCAGAAATGATCAACAGAAGATTGAAGATGTCACTAACCAGAGCCTATCCTGCAGCTAAGCTGATTACCATTTATCCGACAATATGCTCTTTGGTACAAACAACAGTTGACATATACTCTTCTCATGATAACTCTAATTGTGCATACAAATTTGCATGTATTTGTGGGAGCAGTTACACTGGGAAAACAAAAAGAAGGGCACATACACCTTCAATTTTTTGAAAATGTACTAAATCTTCTACATCTCAGGGGAACAGGTGCTCTCAATAGTTCGCGAGGTGGACGTCACAGGGTCATTCAAATTTATCAATAGGCGAAATAACTCAATTCTCTTCAAGTTTTCCGGAACAATCTCAATCAAACGCTTGAAACCTGATTTATGTGTTTAGAAGGAAACAGTTATCAGTCTTTCCTTGCCCATCCTGGTAACTGGATGTTTTCACCCTCTCTTTCACTGGTTTACGTAACGCTAAAAATTCCTTTCTGTATGATTACTATTGTTTGGAATAAAGTGATTGTTATTATTATTATTACACTTGTATGCATATACGGATATTTTGTTCAAACGTGAACTGTCTGGGTATGTTAAAACTGTTCCTATACATAAACTTAATAATAAATATCTTTAGGCTGTAAGCAGCTGATGAGCAGTCAACGAAATAAACAATGATAGAACCATTTTATTCTGCACAAGCCACTGTTGTTCTTGTTTTATTCAAATTAAAAAAACCTTTCGCTAATTAGACTTTAAGGTATTAACCATATTATTTTTGTCAACAGTGATTACCTGTGGAATCGAGGAAGCGCATTTCGTCTTATTTAGGACTTTTCACAGCTGAAAGTACCTGTAATCCCTAGTGAATGATGTAAGTCAAACGCTGTACACATCGTTTGAATGCAAAGTAACTTAACCATAAGTAGTCATATTAAAGAATAGTATGATAGTATAGTATACGGTGTGTAATACTGAGGAGAAATCAGTCAAGGAGGTTGTGAAGTTACATCGATTGACAGAGATGGTTAGGACATGTGTTACGCATGCATAGCCTATCGATCGCCTTCCCCGACGACAGGCAATGTCAGCTGACATTGGATCGATCAAGTTGTTGGAAAAGAGCCAGTGGTGGTCGAACTAAAACATGGTATCAGTAAATCAAATCCACAAAAGTTAGTTTAAGCCATATGGGAAGGTGTAGACTTTCTGGGTGGGGTCTTCGGGACGGTAAGAATCAATGAAGGCTAGAGACAATTATCAGGGGTATGGCTCAAAATTGTTCTCAATGGCTGGCTGGCGCAGATGCATCCACTCCTTGTGACTTATAATACCCAGTGAAACTATATTGTTCTTCAATATTACTATTCTTTTTGTCTCATATCTCTGTTTACCATCTCTATTTGGCATTCCGTTATACTTTCTTCTCTTGCTTTGTGTGCCACATCGAGTATGACGACTTGAACTGCTGCATATCGGTGCAAAGTTCTATGTTGAAACCAGTCAGTCAGACAGTACACCATGATAGTGAACCACCGAAAATGCTGGCCACAATAAAAACTTGACTGACAGGATTTAGTCACACCACCAGCAGTAAAAACTAGACAAGTTATGACTAGTTACTAACTAGTGTCCAATCATCGTATCCGATACAGTCCTACAGGAGGCCAATCGCTAGCCCATCACCATCACTGACTGCAACATTGAGTGACGCGGGTTCGGATCTCAGAATAAGGGACATGAGTTTCTTCAAGGGTGCAGATACGCCTTACCTGACTGAGACTGGTGAATGCCAACTAGCATAAAACCTAGGCGAGGAAAGGCTTCCTGCCAACTTCCCCCAGTCATTTAATAGCGACTTCATTCTATACTTCAAAAATATCAATGGGTTAAGACATATTTAGCTATTTCACTTCATAATAATCGGGAGAAAAACAACTCATGGGCATAAGAACATACAGTTTAGTGAGGAGGCTCTTTCCGACGACTATATATATTCATTCATTTAGCTGTGAATGTATGCATGTGCATTCAGTTTACAAAATATAGCCAAAAGCAATAAAAAGACGAATTAGTTAGGATTATTGTTCACATCACCATCATCATCAACATCATCATCAAAATATTTCAGAATGATGAAAGTTGATCTAGATGTAACTAAGCGAGACGAAATGATTTTGGTGCGTTTAGACTAGACATTGAATTCAACAGGAGGAAAGAACATTTAAGAAACACACTGGATGTTAATGGAAACACCATAGAGACAGACAAGTATGGAAAACAAAAATTATCACGTAACAAGTGCTAATAGTAATAAAAGGCCAACAGCAAGAATACAAAAAGAGAAAAATAGTACTAATAGTAATAATAATTGCAGTGTAACAAAGAAGTTTCTGATCACACACCCTGATAAGAGTACAGACATAGTCTTAATGCATTAGTAAACTCTAACTATACAGACAAAAAGGTGTGGCAATATTTTGAGACAGCAGGATAAACGACAACAACAACAACAAATTCTCTGTATCTAACATACAGGAGGATAACACTAAGATATAATTGAGAAGCAAATAAAAAAGGTCTTGAAAAAGATGTATTCATTCCTTGTGGTCTCCTATATCCAATAAACCGTTATGCTTCAGGATTTCATCATGAGCTGAAATCGGTCAGAGGACCGTTGGAAAGCAAACTATGGAGCACTGGACACCGAACTGTCTCGTCCTCCTAGTATGGGACTCTTCATCGGCGCGAACCCACCATCGACAGATTTAGAACCCAAGACATTCCAGTTATAAGGCCAGCGAGCTCGTAAACGATTAAGCCACTGGAACCTAACCCGATACAAAATTGTCAGTCACGGAATCCCAACTTCTGTCAACTCACGATATAGTGCGACTGGCACTAGCCAATTTCATCACTGATGAGTATTTGTCTTCCCAACACTTAAATATCAATCTGATACTCACTAGCGACTGGCCCTATTCAGGTAGGCAGTTACCTGGGTTTTAGTGGGAAGTTGTCACCAGTAGAGTACACCAAGTCGGGTATAGGGACAAATACTTGCCACCTTTGACATTGGCTAGTGTTAGTCGCGCTATCCCGTGAATTGGCGGCAACTGGAATTCATGGAATAGCCATTGGCTTGGGTTGGGTTCTAGTGGCTGATGAATGGTCTACAAGCTCGGTAGCCTTGTAACTGAAAGGTCTTGGGTCCAAACTCTGTCGGTGGTTGATGAGCACTGTCGATGAGTCCCAAATTAGGCTGACGAAACAGCTGGCTGTTCAGTATTCCCTGGTGGTTTTCTAACGGTTCTCTAACCGATGTCAGTTCATGATGAAATCCTTTAACCGATCAAATCCCTGCAAACCAACACTTGAAAACCCAAATGTCTTTCCATGTTACTATTCTTTCGCCCACAACATTTCGTCTAACAATCGTCCTTTTGAATTTCTTCTGTTTTTTCTCTTTTCTCTATTTTTCTGTGCCACATAGAGTGTGGTAACTTGAACTTGAGCTGTTGAACTTGTAAGGGAATAAACTTCAAGGTACTCTATTCGTGAGAAATTTGAACGCGAATTTGACTGCATTAAGGTGTATGCAGATAACAACTGCATCATATTACTTGATGTCAAGTCATTCCTTACGAATGTCCGAATTACGAGGATGATTTAGTTCGTATAGAAATATATGTACGACAACAGCTTCAATGCTGAAATACCGACTTTCTGATTGAAAGAACTTATTTAAAACACAAAACTTGGTACAATATAAGGCACTAAGAAGATGCGCCACACAATGATAATAAAACTATAACACATGAAAAAGTAGGTGGAGAATGAACAAAAGAATTCATCCGGAAAGGAAACAGCTATATTCACCGAGGTTAAACAACATTCGTCGAACTGTTGTCAGAAAAGTTAAAACGAAGGATATTACAGCAAGTTCATCATTGATTGCAACTCTTAGCCATATCCAATACCATTTCGAGCCATCAATTCAAACTATCTGTTGGACCCTAACCAGGGAGTCGTGATGTACCAACTCATGCTAACCTAACACAAATATCCTTCTTTCCACGACACTACGTCACGAGTTGACCACCTCTCTGCTTTTTCCATCCCGTCACAGGGCTAACAAACAGAGACCGATAGGGAATTCTCTGGAATAATATTTGTAGCGAATTTCCAAGCCACAGAAGCCGACTTTTGCAAGTGACGACAATCAATGAATGGTTACCTCCACTGTGTCTAAACACACGCTGCCGGACCTCAGAATTACTCACATGAACTCAAAGCAATTCTACGGAGACAGAGATGGTCGAATAGTCAGAGTCGGTCCACATCGTCAGCTCAAAGAGGACAGGTCACGCAGGCGTAGAGCAAGACTGAGCACACTGAGGCATTGTAAATCCGAGCTTTGAAAGCCAGACTAACGTCGCAATGGCGCCACAGGTGGCTCAAATTGGCATATGCTACCCTAGCTTTTAGGAAATGGTTTGAAATCTCATCCGTCACACCTCCGCCAGCACTCACACAACTATCTAGACACACGAACTTATCGACAAGTGGTTCACCTGCAAGAGTGAGTGCAGGTACAGGCTTCTACAAATCTTGTAACACTACTTTGTACTTAGACGGCGCAATGGTTTGATTTCTAGCCAGTAAGACAGCGTAACCATGGGATCACCTATAGATCCGATACTTGTAGACATTTTTATGGTAATTTTGAAAAACAGTCCGTTTAAATCGACTATCAACAGCTGCTTTTGCCGTAAAAAAAAGTATGTTGATGATACTGTTATCATTTGTGATTATGTGACCCAAGCGATGTCCTACAGGTTTTCAACAGTTGTCAACCAACCATCAAACTAACTATTTAGGTGGAACTCAGACAAACTATTTCCTTTCTTGACATCCAATTTACAAAGAAGCCTAATGGAATATTGAATAGATGAATACGGACACAGTTCCACGTAAAATGGTTCTACATCTGGGTGTTCAAAATCCGCAAAAGAAACCTGATAATACTTCTTGTCGCTCAAATCCGAAGAATCAGCAGCTCACAGTGGTTACATGAAGATATCGCTCTTTTGAAGAAGATTCCAGCTGAAAATAGGTTTCCCCATGCTCTATAGAGAAACATATGAAACTCAAACAACCCAACAAATAAAATTCCATCCCTGTACCAAAGAAGATGTTACGCATAAATGTAGTGTTCAAAGGCGACCTTTACACTGACACTCTACAGTAGAGAATATTAAAACCTCTCTCATTGAGATTGGTATCCTCCTGTTGTCCAATGTTCACTAATAGCTCGAATTCGACAATTTCTATATGTACCTCTGCCCATTCACTTTCTCCAATGCAGCGTGATAAATAGGTCATTCAATGCATGTTTCATCTATAAAAGCCGAGAAACCTTCTCCCACATGGCAACAAAGAAGCCATAACAGATCAATACGTTGTATTATAATTGAACACATATTCAACACTGGTCGCCTAATATCTAAAGAAAACTCATTCAAAGTTATGTACAAAGTCAGAGGAAGCCAAAAGTTATATTCTTTGAATTACTGAGGCCTTAGGCAGTCTCATATATGAAAACTCAGATTTGTGCACACAGAACAAAATCCCCCACGCACTTCTTCTACCTTGGACATTATTTCAAGATCAACTGTTATCAACCTATTGTTAGTGTTACTATTTTTGTCCTGTATTCTTGGCATTACAACTGTGAACATCATTTTCTTCACTTTGTACACCTGTTACATAATACAAGTTTCAATATTTGTTCCTGTGCTCTTTCTATTCACATCCAATTTTCTAAATGTTTTCCTTTTCGTATTGTATTACTATTATTATTATTCCCTTGGGTTCCTAGTGGGACAAATGGCTCCAACAACACAACGCGAAAGTATGGCGCTTGGAACCGGTTTAGTACACATCCTGGTCAAACTATGACAGCTGGGAAACCCTGAATGCAAACCTATGCCGGCATAAATGGGCTGCAGAATTCGAAAGGATTGGATGATGTATAGAGCCGGTTTGGTCACTGGAAACCATGGGAACACACCTGCTGATCCTGCCGCACTGCCTTGTGCATCAGACTTTAGGGCGAAGATCTCGCGAGTGGCTACTTAAGACAACCACCCACTTCAGTCTGGACATGGCATCAGTCAATGAAATCCATAACAGTTAGTTTAAGCCAACCACGTAAGAAGATCGAGACTTCCTGGCTGGTTGGGGTAGTCGGGACGATAAAAACCAATGAAGGCTGGAGACAATTATCGGTGTTATGGTTCAAAACAGTTCTCAATGGCTGGTCCAGATGCATCCACCCCTTGTGACTTATAATACCCAGTGAAACTATATTGTTCTTCAATATTACTATTGTTTTTGCTTCATATCTCTTTTTACTATCTCTATTTTTCATTTCCACTTACTTTCTTCTCTTGCTTTCTGTGCTACATGGAGTGTGGCGACTCGGACTGCTGCACATCGGTGCAAAGTTCTACGCTAAAACCAAACAGTCAGCCTGGGAATCCGGACGGTATTCCAATCTTCGCATTAACAATGAGATTTCGTTAATAACAAATCAACACTGTGACCAAAGTGGATTTCGAAAAATCCAGAATGTGTTCCAAATCAGTAAAAGAGTGTCCATTTCTGTTGAAAAGACTTGAAACCTGATAAATACTACCTATTTTCACATCAGACCCTTTGTTTACCAATCTTATGATACGAATATGCTAGCTCCATTATGGATAAGATTTTATTTTGATAAATCACACAGTGTTATACAGTAATAATAACTGATGATATTTCGGGCACGAACTATTGCTAATAACCATATCAGCTTGATATCCATAATGGAGTTATGCTCTACTACAGTGCCAAAGTTTTATATTTATTTATATCAGGAATATGCCAACCCTAAGCTTAAAATCGACAAAGAGGCCTCCAGCTGGAAGATCTAAATGTCACAATAGTCAATTTCCCTGATAAAAGCATTAATTCATTACCAATATTACAAAAATGAAACTTACTAGACCTTCTGGAAAAGCTCTTTTAACAAAACGACCTGAAGGATGAATAACCAAACCAGGGCATATAGCATATTTAGGGTTCTCCAATGGTGTGTTTAACTCTCCAGGCCATGATAACATCAATTGTTCACGAATTGTAATATCATCAACTACAAAACTTGTTAAAAATCCTTTATCATATCTTTCTTTGCATAATTTATCGAATCTGGAGAGTAGAACATCTACAAGCATTTTATTCATTATTGATAATAAAGTTTAACTTACAATTATTTGCACTGACATTGCATACCATAATGTTACAAATTAAGATAATACTGCCAAGTACTACATTATTCATGGACGTATTTTTATACAAAAATGAGTCGTTCGGTTAATTTCGCAAAAACATTGCTGATAAGTAATCTGAAATGATCAAAACACAAAAGGCAGAAAGGATTATTTCAAGAGATGCACAGTTTCAAAGTGATGAAAAAGCTGGTATTTTGTACGCATATCACTTAATGTCAGGAATATAGCTCACTGGTAGAGCATTCAACTACAGATCCAGAGGTCACCGGCTTAAGATCCCTGATGCCTTTTTCATCATTCCATGCGTCAGTGTTTCAGTGGTAAAATCCTTTCCAACCATGGATGTGGTTCAGAGTTCGATCCCCAGCCGAGGCAACCTTTAGCCTTGCTTAGCCAGTAGTACTACGGGAAAGAGGGGCTGGAAACCCTACCCCGTAAAAAAAAATAATTCTGCTGCTACTGAAACTTCAAAGATCAAGCTTGGAGCCTTATGTTCTACTCGGGAAGCATAGGAGTAAAATGAAGACAGTGTTTAATGCCTCAGTAGTTACGAATGATTCTTATCGGAAATTCGCTTCCCAGTACGCTTTACAATCTAGTATAGTATATATGATATAATACATTTTAGTGAATCAACCTTGCACTTCCAGAGTTACATAATTGTTTAAATGCAACAAAACTCAAAAATGATCATAACTGACAGAGCATTAATAGAGAGTGAAGATATCGTCATGGTGCTCGTTAACCTTGCTCAGACAACCGTGGTCAGTGTTTGCTCAGTGTGTACTGTTTGGAAAGAACCTGTGATTTCGTGATTTAGGTACTTTAATTTCACCTGTTGCATAAGTTTCTACTTTCTTCTCACACGACCTCCTCAATGTCACCCTCAGACATACGACCAACTGGGTGTTTCCCATTCCGATTCCCTTTGAGGTTGGGGTGTGTGATGACGTGCGTGCCAAGTCTCTGAACTATATAGAAAATCCAAATCTTGTTCTCCAGGTTGAGGGCAGTATATGTCCACAATGATTTCAGATTAATAAATGTTTGTTTTGCTTTTCCCATCTTACCTTTGACATCCCTATCCATGAGGTCTGTAATCGAAACAATACTAGCTAGGTTAAGTGAAGAAGTATATTCCTACCTATTTGATCTACCAAGGTCTGTACGGTCAAAGAAAATCAGTATTCTTAGCAATATCAGCTGAGAAACTGATAGTTCATTCAGCAACTTCCAATAACACGCAATGAATTCATAACTGAGTTTTACATTTCACTTTATTTATACTTGAGTTTTTTGAACTTAGTCCTACTTCAGCTACATCTGAAAAGTGGGTTAAGCAATGACTGACTGGTTGGATTCAACAACCAGTGGCTTGAGCTAACTGTCTAGCAATGAATGGGATTGTGGGACATATGCACTAACCAACTGAGTATAGCATTATAAAATGAATAGCTTCCATGTTTGCACTACAATATCTCAGAATATATTTTTTATAATAATAACAGTCAGTCAGAAGAGAACTAACCACTTACTACATGATTTCCAGAATGATCTACGTTCACAAAGATTTTATTGCATTTACTTCTAGATCAATATAGGAATATTTAAGCTGGCAGAATTGTTTACTCTACGGTAACAGTATCCGAAAAGCAATAAATGGCCAGGTATAAACCAAAATGAATATAAATGGTTTATCGTCTAGAAATTAAAACGAAGATAAACACCCTTTTATCACAACTACTTCTTTCCACTCATATAAATTTCCATAAACACAGTCCTTTTCCAAACCAGTAATGGTTAGTGACTTCATGATTCGATTTAGTGTTTCGGTCAGATCATTCTTAGCCTTCTATCAACCGAATTTCAATACAGAATCCCAAGTAGACATTAAGTGGGTATAAATATCACATATACCATATGGTCATTAAACCAATATAACTGGTTTGCTTTTGTCACCAAGTATTATACGCCTAATCTTAGCGTTAATCACTTTTTCTACTATAGGAAAACGATGGTCTGAATAAAGATGCAATTAAATACATTAAGTGCACTTCTTTCGACAGCTATCAGCACTCTGCATACTTCAAGTTGAGGAATTTGATATTATGAAGAGTTATCATATATCAAATATGACCAAGAACAAACTTGTATTACATAAGTAAGTTAGACCTCCGGTTAGACGCCTCATTTACGTGAAACTATTTAGCGTACCGATGCCCAGATTTGATCTGACACATCTACTTCACAAACTGTTAAAATACCTAGTTAACCCAAAACATCCAGAGTTTTCCAATAAGGCAGCTCTCCAGATACGTTTTGGAAAGGCTTACAATTAGAAAGAAAAATATTATACAATGTCATTAAACCCAGTTAGCGAATTGTCACAACTATCAAAACACCTTGGTGAAACAACTCACCGTAAGTTTTACTGTTCACAATGCTGTGTTATTACAGACTTTTATAGTCATTTCGCTGTTCCTTTTGAATTTCAGTTGAAAATTAACAACTTTCAAAGTTGAAATTTTTAAGATGGCTGTCTATTGCCAGATCTGTTGCCTTCGGATTCAAATCTTGCTGTTATCTAGACAGAAAAGTGTGCTTTTGAACTCCCAAATGAAATATAATGGAATATCTTTATAATATTTCTAAATTTCTAAGCATATATTGTATATCTGGAATTATTCTCATACACGTGCGAAGACAAGCGACGCTCATGCGATCACATAATCCTTAAAGTGGCTGCGAGAATGCAAAGAAGACGAAGAGAGTCTGCTATTTGACTTGAACAATCTAGCGCAGCGAAATATAGTAGAAGAGTAGCGCTTAGATTAACATACGCGCGCAGTTCCAATATCCAATATCGCTTTTGCGAGCTGGTATAAAAAAATTTGATTTCTTTGTGCTTGCCTCTTGATTGTGAGATATAGGTTCCTGATCTTCGGTAAACTTCTGCGTAGCTAGTTCCACCACTCAACTGTCGTAGCTTTGGTTGACTGCAAAAGGAGTAGTGCAGGGATTAATTGCATGTGGTTTGTAGTATGCGGTGTGTTAAGGCTTTGTTTCAACTGTGAACGGAGTTAGTCCTTTGGTATCGTCGTTGAAAGAAAAGAGGTAATAATAAAAGTAATAATAATAGATATAATTAGTGAAGTTATTCAGACTAACAGACAGAAAATAATAAGAAAAGGTAACAACAGTCAGCTGATTAAATTTGAAGAATAATATGAATAATATATACATATACCGGTATAAATAATAAAAAGTGTAGTTAAAGCTGTCAGGAGAGTAATTTAAAGAAGTAAAACGACAAGTTTAATTTTCTACCCTTGAATGGTGTGTGCGATTTTAAGGGGATAGGCCATTTCGATTCAATCCTTGTGTCGTTGCATGGTTGTCCAGCCTTCGATTAAAGGCGGTAAGGAATTCCGGGAACGGCAAACCCACAGGAGAAAGAAGTTTGAGTGCACCCGTGTTCTTACCCTCTGATAAGCTATCCTTCTATGATTTCCACTAGGGAGCCTATGCCTAATCGACAGCAGAACACCTTTTTTGGGTGATTCTGGTCATTTGTCATTTTGTATGCAGTAATTGAATCCCTCCTAAGACGACGGTAGCTAATTGTGAATAGGCCTAATTTCTTCAGCCTTTCATTATATGGTTTATTTCGGAGACCAACAACTTCTTTTGTTACCCGTCGTTGGACTCTTTCCAAGAGGGTGGCGTCTCTTCTAAGCAGTGGGGTGCATTGATACTGTGCACTTCAAGGTGTGGTCTGACGCATGCTTTGTACAACCCTAGAAAGAGCTCAAGAGTGCGTGCACCTAACTGTCTATGTGTAAAGTGTATGACCGCATATGCCCTCGCTACACAATATAATAATATATAATAATAATATATATTTCACATAAATTAAGCATTTACATGATTAACATACCGTTTGTACAGGCATGATCATATTTGACAAGTGCAATTTGAAATGGAACACCGTTTTTTTGACATCAAAAATTGGAAAAACGGAAAAGAAACCTCTAGAAACTTTGTTAGAATAGATTACAATATATTGGTTCAAGTCTAATTTATAGTCTATAATATACTTATAGTCGGTTAAATTCATGCGGTAATTACGAAATGTTGCGTTAATGGAAGGTAAGAAGAGAGGTGATTAACATGTGCTAGAGTACGACATACAGGATACAGGCCTTGTGATCATTATCATTTTGTCAATTAATAAGGGTTCAAAAATTAAAAAAAACTCCATAGTAGAGGGTAAGTACAGCATTATTTTGGTTATAACAGACACAAGGGACCAACTTTGCGATGACAAACGGTACTCAGAATGGAATTTCTTCCGTTGTTCGTTGTGTGTGCCAACATTATTCTGAATAACGCTCAAGTAATAAAAACGTAGAAAGCAGCATTACTGTTCATTTGCAGTGCATCAATGCAATACCTTCGAGAAGAGAAGGAAGGAGAAAACAGAAAGAGAGGTGCAGAGTCAGCCAGCAAATAATAATAATTTAAGCAAACAATATGCGGTAAACGCAGGGTTTATTCCCCTATTTTTTTACTAATAATTTGGAGTCATTGAGTTTATAGTGTAACATACTAACAGTTAGTCCAAGTTTGTGGTAGTAAACAACAAAAAATATAGAATAACAAATTTTTTTAAAAACATAAGGGCAAAACGAATAATGATTTTTACACCTATATAGGGTAGTGGGAATAGAAGTTGAGGGAGTTAAATCCAAACGCCAAATTACATAAAATATGTAGAAGGAAAGAAAAACAAAAAGAGTGATGATACTTATTTATGCTGTTATTCTGATTTATACAGATGTCCTCCTGAAGTAAAGAAATCGTACCATGAGCTTGTTTTCAAGGAGTTTATACACAAGCTTTGTCATACAGGCAGCTTTTATTTTATTATTATTATTTTTTTGAAGTCATTCACACTCAGGAGCCTTAGCAATAGAGCGCATTCCCACAGATAAGGGTGGTTCTCTTATGTCCCCACCATCATATCCGCTGAATAGCGGTCACCGCCCTCCCACCTTTTAATCTGCTAGGCCCTGGCGAAATACTCCTTTTGTTTTTAGAAAAAGAATTTTTTATTGCTAAGTGTCATACAGACAGTTTTTGCCTTCTCTAACTAACTCAACGAAACTCATGGTATGAACGATTACTTTCAGTCAGCCATTTTGTATGTATCATCCCTAACAGCATTTTAGAAATATATATGTACAATAAGAAAGTAAGGAAATCAGAGATTTGCAGTCTACCTTCTAGATTTTGGTTATAAACATATGAAACGAAGGGGCAATATGAAATGGTACGAGAAGAGAAAAATACATAAAGGTACACAGTTATGTTTATATATGCATAAAAAGAGGCAGTAGTTAATTATAATAGATGGTTCAGAATAATACGAATACAACGGATTATAATAACAGAACCGTAAAATAAAATCCGCTAATATTTAAGACTCACAGTGTTGTTAAGCTGATTTTTTAGACGATCCCGCATAGGGCTGGAATTTGCGTAGACGTAGATGGTATTAAATAAATAAATAAATAAATTTATTCTCATAGTGCAGTACATGAGGGACGCCAGTTTACAAGTATCATCAAATTGTTACAGAAATAGAACCATATAATTCAATCACAATTTACAGGCAGTAGCAAGATATGCTTTACATGTTCGCTGGAAATTATACATACACTTGATAAATGTTAATCCTATTAATATAAAACAGCGTTTTCACTTATACACAATCATTTCTGTGCAAAGTTGGAAATATCTGCTAGATTGTCAGTGAGTGCAACACAACAGGAAATACAGGAGTATTGTCTTCGCATTAACAAAAAAACCAGGTCTTTGCAGGATGGATTATAAGTGCCTGGGAAAAAAAAGCTTGAAGTAAATATTCACAAAATTAGCCAGTCACCAGAGGAGACATTAGTACCAGCCATATCCAGGTTGTTTACAACTCAACCTTGAGGTAGAACTTGTAGCGGTAAATAATTCCCCAAAATTATTAACCACAGCAATCATCACTCAACATTGGACGCCGACCATCACTGTTTAAGTGGACTTGTTTAGCTGAAGGCTTACGGTCAAGCATCCCCGCCATTTGGTACTCCGTCGTGTCACGTGTGTGCACGATTACTAGCTAGCTAAGCATTCATTTCTACCCGCGATTTGGTCCCGAAATATATATCGTATTTGGACGACAAAATCTGGTCTTTTGCTTTACCATTTGGTACTCGAAGAACGAACACTATGGAAGTTGTTGGTAAAAGATCTTGCGTTAGTATAATCCGTACAACTCGCGAACGTCGATACCTGTAACCACCTAAGCTGGTGAGCCCAACCTCGAACTTCATCTTCAATTCACACGCAGATAAACCCGGTGAGTTTGTTCCTTTTTGTGTTTATTCTTGTACTATATTGTTATCGGCATACATTTCGTCATGAGTGACCCTAGCCCCAAGGTTATTCGGATTCGCTCAACCGCCAAAACAATTCAGCTCGTACCATATTGGCCAGATAATGCTGAAACATGGTTTCAGATTGCTGATTCCGATTTTTGTGAGCATGGCATAACCGATCAACGTTCACAGTTCCTTGCAGTTATTCACGCCCTACCGCGGGAATTCAGCAGGTGCGTAACTCTGCAGATGTCGGTAAGTAACTCGTACGAGTTGCTCAAAGCATCCCTCCTCATGAGAAACGTTCTCGCGGATCGACAACGTCTGGATGAGTTATTTCGTAACATCGAGTTAGGAGATCAGTCAGCCGTGAGCATGCTGGCAAGAATGAAACAGATCATTGGCCAAAGTCAGTTCGATGGAAGACTGTTTAGAGAACTGTTTTTATCCAAACTGCCACAGTCAGTTCAGACTGTACTTGTGACACTTCAGGGTGTTCTCATAGATGATTTAGCTGTCTCTGCAGATAGAATTCTAGAGATAACGAAACGGCCAGTTACCGAAGTATACTCTGTTACCGAACAGACTTCGAAGAAGGATTCTGCAATGATAGAGTTAATCAACTCCGTCCAGCGGATGCTTAGGTCAAACAAGCCTAGCAATTCCTCCTATCGTCGTTCTAAATCCCCTCACCGGCAAAGCGCACGTGGACGATCTAAGTCCAACACACGCTCTCTCAAAAATCCTGACTGGTTTTGGTATCACAACACCTATGGCAAGGAAGCGAAATGTTGTCGAAAACCTTGTGATTTCGGCAAAGCCTCCAAGTCTGTGGGAAACTATCCCGCCGGCACGCGTTAGCGGCAACCGTCGCCGGTGGCACTAGCCGCTTACTTTACATCCACGATGTAATTAGTCAGACTAGATATCTAGTCGACACAGGCGCCGAAGTCAGCGTCCTTCCTGCTACAGCAGCAGATCGACAGAAGGATCCTAACTTCAACCTACAGGCTGCAAATGGAAAACCAATTGCAACCTATGGACGGAAATACGTCTATCTGAACGTAGGTTTACGCAAACCTATTCAGTGGATTTTCCTAATCGCTGACGTCACAATGCCCATCATTGGCACGGACCTACTTAATCATCATGATTTGCTCGTAGACGTCCGCCGTAAACGACTAATTGACAACACTACTAGTTTGTCTATCAAGGGCATAACTTACGTAGGCCCCAGCTTGTCAATCGTTAAGATGAAAGCAATCCTCGATCCAACTTTTCAACCGATTGTTGACAAATATCCGGAACTCAATTGCCCATCTGGCGATCTCCCGTGTATAACCAGCAATGTTATGCACCACATCATAACCTCAGGACAGCCCGTGACATCTAAAGCACGACGACTGGCCCCTGACAAACTGAGAATTGTCATAAACGAATTCGATCATATGCTCACCCTTGGCATCATTCGACCATCGAATAGTCCTTGGGCATCCCCATTGCATATGGTACCGAAAAAGGATAGTAACGATTGGCGACCCACTGGTGATTACCGGCGAGTGAACGCCAAAACGACCCTCGATTGCTACCCTTTGCCTCACATACACGACTTGACGGCAACGTTATCTGGAGCATCTATATTCTCCAAAATCGACTTGGTTAAAGCATATAACCAAATCCCGATGGCAACGGAAGATATTCCGAAAACGGCTATCATCACGCCTTTCGGACTTTTCGAATTCCTACGTATGCCATTCGGCCTCCGGAATGCGGCCCAAACATTCCAACGCTTCATCGATGAAGTATTTCGCCGTCTCGACTTTGTATACGCGTACTTAGACGACTGCCTCATTGCCAGTCCAGATAAAGAAACTCACCTTAGACACTTGGACTTGGCATTTGAAAGGTTACGCCAACATGGTGTTACCATCAATATACAGAAGTGTCAAATAGGCGTTGACTCACTCGATTTTCTGGGTCACACTATTGACTGTCAGGGCATTCGCCCGCTGGCTACTTCGGTCGATCACTCTAAGAAAACGCGTTCTGGACGTCACGTTAGATTCCCAGAATACCTTCACACCTATTTCACACAAATTAGTGGTACGTTTCACCCAACTCATTATTTCACTTCAGACACATCAATTTTTTTATGTAGCATCACTTAACACAAAAAACGCTTATTTGGTACATTTTCCTTGACAAGGTTTTCAGCATTCTTGTTTTCTTTTCCAGGTGCAACGGGCACTGGACAGGAAACAAACGAAGCACGGGATCCAACGAACAACACTGAGGAAGCTATGTACAGACACCCTATTAGCATAGGCAGACAGACCAGCAGGCTCTCGATCAAGCCGCTCGGAAGATTTTTTTCACCCATCAGGGAACCATCGAGATTTTTTTACTTCCGGCTGGTCATGTCTTAGGGTTCTCACAAACCCACTAGGGTGGGAGTGAGCTGTAGCGGTAAATAATTCCCCAAAATTATTAACCACAGCAATCATCACTCAACATTGGACGCCGACCATCACTGTTTAAGTGGACTTGTTTAGCTGAAGGCTTACGGTCAAGCATCCCCGCCATTTGGTACTCCGTCGTGTCACGTGTGTGCACGATTACTAGCTAGCTAAGCATTCATTTCTACCCGCGATTTGGTCCCGAAATATATATCGTATTTGGACGACAAAATCTGGTCTTTTGCTTTACCATTTGGTACTCGAAGAACGAACACTATGGAAGTTGTTGGTAAAAGATCTTGCGTTAGTATAATCCGTACAACTCGCGAACGTCGATACCTTTAACCACCTAAAAACTTCTACCACACTGAACTGCCCAAGATACGGTTTTGCCATGGATATTCACCATAATATTTGATTAATTTGACAGTCAGCAGCTGGGATTAAATGGAGTTGAATGAGTGAAATGTTTTGACATAAGGTGTATGGGTAGTTCATATAAATTCAGTGCAGCTTTCGTGGTATGTCAGGCTGTGTATTCCACTCCAGGTTTGTATGAAAGGATTGTGCATATTTTGTGATGATGCTTGCTAGACAAATAACTGAATCAACTAAAAAAGAAAGAACTGAGAACAGCATTAGTGCAACGTTGATTATTTTAAATGTGTCCGATAATATTGACCGTTTCTGTTAATGCTTTGGGTGAACAAAGCTGTTTAGGTACGTAACCCAAAGGGGAAAGAAACAATATCACGAATATTCAGTATGTGGCAAACTGTTTCAAGACTGTTTTCAGAGAAATATTTATTTACTAGATAGGTGAATCGTTGTATTGTGGAGCTATTTTTGATTTCACTTGGCAAGAAGTTCCACGTTTGCCTATATTTGACTGTAAAGAAGTTGGAACGAGATTTCGTTCGACAAAGAATATGACTTAGAGAAGACCCGTCGCTGCGTAGTTCATAAGTCGAAGAAGTAAAGTTAAGGTTATTATTGGGGAAGTATACTCTTCCTTTGAGGATTTTAAAAAGGAGAATGAGGTTAAGTCGGTGGCGCCTGAACCAAAGGGGTGCGATCTTAGGAGTTGTGCAACGATAGTTGAAGGGAACTTTCAGACTTGTTCCTAGGATTCTACTTGTAAATCTCCTTTGAACACTTTCAATCTTTAGTTTGTCCTTAACAGAGGTGCTGTCTAGGATAAATGGACAGTACTCAAGGAGGGGCCGTATGTGTGTTTTATAAAGTAACATTTTATATTCTTGTGTTTGAAAGTTGTGAAATATAAATCCAAGTAATCTTCTGGCTTTAGAAACTTGGTTGGTGACATAGAGAGAGAATCTAAAGTCAGCGGAGTAACGAAGCCTGAGGTCAAGTACAGAAGGAAAGATAGTGATAGGCTTGTCGTACATAGTTATGTGTGGTGTGATACGTAAGCAAGCTGGGCATAACAGTCCACACTTTTCCACGTTGATCTGCATCATCCACGACTTACACCATGTCTCAATATTATCAATATCCGATTGGATTTTATGAGACAGATTTGTCACTTCTTGGGTGGTACTGTGGTAGGCTATCTTCAAGTCGTCGGCATTTAAGAAAGGTCTGTCGTGCTTTGTAACATCACAGACGTCATTTAGGTATATAAGAAAGAAGAGAGGTCCTAGTACACTACCTTGAATCACGCCACTTGCTACAGGAGTGGTACTGGAAAAAGTGTCGTTAATCTTAACAGACTGGGACCTACCACACACAAATGAACTGCACCACTGTAAGAGATTGCCAGATATATCGTAAGCCTTAAGTTTTTGCAGGAGTAAATTATGACATACTTTATCGAAGGCCTTCTTAAGATCAATATACATAATGAGCACAACGAATTTTTGGTCTGTAAGTCCAGTTATAAAATCGAATAGTTCTAAGTGGCAAGACATACATGACCTGGACTTTATAAAGCCATGCTGAGAAGGTGTTATTAGGTTTTCAGTCAATAAGAAGTCAGTGATTTTGTTACTGATTATCTTCTCAAGTATCCTTGACAAGACAGACGTTATATTGATCGGCCTGTAATTCTTTACATTATATTTTGAGCCGGATTTAAATCTAGGAATAATATATGTCTGCTTCCATTTAGAAGGATAAACTCCATTCACAAGGGACTTTGAGAATATCTTAAGCAAAAGGAAAGGGAGATCAGAGCCACCATTTTTTAGGAAGGATGAGGGAATAGAGTCAGGTCCAGGAGTTTTGGAGAATTTCAATGAACTGATTGCACTTTTTATAACATCAGCAGTCAAGCATATATTTGACAGTGTTTTTTCTGTTACAGAGTCAAATTCGATGCATGCGGAAATATCGTGCGTGTATGAGTCAGAAAGGGCTTGTTAAAGAGTTCGGCTATGCCTGCATCATCCTTAACAGCAACATTATTATGAAAAATATAAGGAATGCTGCCTTGTTTTTGTTGCAGTCTTTTTTGGGAGAGTTTACACAGAGAGCTAATTTTGCAACTACTTTTAAGGGCGACAAGTTCTTCTTTGTAAATTTTACTGGCATTATCTGATCTGATTTTATCATATACCTTTAGGATGCTAATGAGCGAGGAGAAGTCCGTAGATTTATTATAGGTTTTACGGAGTCTTCTTAGCTTGTTCCTGGTAGCATTTGGTATATATAGTTGATTTACACGGTTGCCTTTGGATGTATACCAAGGGATAGATTCGTTGAAGCAAACTGATATGTTGGAGTAGAAACTGTCAAGGACAGTATCAATGTCTACCGAGGAGAAAAAGGTATCCCAGTCTTGGCAACGAATAAAAGATTGCGTTGTTTCCCGCTTAGCCTTTGAAAAGTCTCTGACTTTTACTGTCCGACGACGGCCTTTGCCTGACCCATTTGCCGCTAAGTTAAAGGTGGAAATGACCGTGTTGTGGTCGCTACCAGGAAATAAAGGCCCAACTCGAGTGCTGGTGGGAAGGATGTTGTGTGTGAAGATTACATCCAAGATGTTGGATTTACCTGTGGGGAGATTCACATTTTGTGTCCATCCATAGGATTCAACTGAATTTATAAAACGATCAGTGTATTTAGGAACATTTAGCCTATTCCACTGGATACCAGGCATGTTAAAGTCGCCAGCTATTATTTTATAGTCAAAGTTTAGGGAGGAGACGTGTTCGAAAATTTCACACAAATGGTTCGTTGTATTGATATCAGAATTGGGCGGGCGGTATATACATCCCAATAAAAGTCTTGTATTTAAGTGAGTGTTGAGTGTAACCCAAACTGCGTCTGTAAGTGAGCAACCCAAATCATCAACTTCTACAGCGTGGAATTTGTTGCTAACAAAGATAAGACAACCACCACCACGTCCTTCTTCTCTGCCATGTCTAAAGTGTGTGTATCCTGGTGATTCTAACAGTCTGGCATTGAAGTCAGATGGTAACCAGGTTTCAGTAACTAACATTACTGAGGGCATACAAAGTGAAAGTAAGGAGTGAAGGTACGGAATTTTATTGCAGATAGAACGAGCGTTTATAAGGAAAAGAGTAAATGATCTTTGATCAGTGGTAAGGGCAGAGGCAAAGTGAAGGAGATGATGATGTGATTCAGCTGAGGTTAAATGAAAATTAGATGACAGTCTGACTGGTACATCGAGTGTTCGGTCCATAAAGCCTTCATCGTTTTCGTTAAGGTTATGTGAAAAAGAAGATGGTTTCCATGGTTGATCGCTCAGTTCACGATCGCATGGAGATAGGCATACGGGAACTGGGGTATCCTGGGTGTCTGAAGAGGGCACATTTGAGAGTAAGGAAACAGACTGTTTGACATCAGGTTGATTGGTGGCATTACCGTCGGGTGCGGAAAAGAGAAAAAATGGTGAGGGGATTGATTAGTTGGAAAGTTGTAAAGACGGTTTTGGTGTTGGGCGAGTGTGTTTCTGGGGTAGTAGCATTTACTGGGTGGATCCCTAAGCAGGCTATGCTGAAAGTTTAGGCGATTGAGTCCATGTGGCTGTGCACCAGGAATACGGGCATAGTTAAATTTGGTATTACTCAACCTCATAGTAGAAGTTGGGTAGCTGCAACTGGTTGTATTAAAATGGTGAGGGAAAGAGAATAAGATAGGTTGACTAATGTCAGTTCTATTTGATACCACAGACGTCCTTTTGGAAGATTTAAGCGCATGAGTAATAGGAGACGCTGAACCAGGCTTGATGGAGTGTATGGCAGGCATAGGAATTTTGTTCCTTACATTTTTACTCAGAATCTTAGAGCTAGATGTGAAGATATTACAAGGGTTTTTGATAGTTCTGGCATGGCGGGTGAGATTTCTGTTGATATCTTTTGCAGCAATTGAGTGCTTTTTAGGTTGTTTAACAACTGGAGAAATACTAGATTTAGTATTGGTAACTATATCAAGCTTCATTTTAGGGTAACTAGGTGGAGGGCTTCTTTTAAGGTTTAGGTGGTGTTTTGTATTGACATCAGTGGGGCCGGTTGTATCCTTTTGGTGATTTATTTCATCTGCTGGGATACTTTGTTTGGCACGATGCTGGATTGGTGTCCTGTCGTGAATAATACGTATATTTTTAAAGCTACTTGCTTTCCTAAAGAAATGCTGGTTATTTACAAAGCGGCTAGCATCCACAATGCTATTAAACTCGAACATTATTGGACAAGATGTATTAGCTGAAGATTTACGCAGTCGTTTGCAGGTACAATTGGAATCTGGTATTTCGTATGCCTTTAAAAGTGTGTTTTTCAATGTTTTAATGTTCGTACTGTCGGGCACATTGAAAACAATTGCATTATACATGCACTGAACCCGCTTGATCACTTCCGTGGAAATATGGTCTATAATTCTCTCACAAGACTGTAGCGTATCATAGTCAGGATAATCAGCAGGCTTAATCAGATACCTAAGGGGTAAGAGATCATGGACTAACGGAAGGGTGTTTGTGCTTTCCAGGTTATTGGCTTGGTTGGATGTGTTTTGCGTAGGCAATGAGCAATTTGATTTTTCAAATTTGGCATTAGGTTGGTGTCCATGGGTCACTGATGACCGATGGAAATTTTTGCGATGAAGGGCTTTATCGTTTAGAGTAGCGGTGGTGCTGCAATCTGCCCTCTGTGCCGGCATATGTGTAGCCTGCTCAAAAGCATCCAATTGAATGGAACTAGATGACAGTAAATCTGCCTGTGTATTGCAATGGTTATCAAGGTCAATGTCTAAGGTTACTAAGCATTTGGGGGAGTTAACATTTCTTTTGACACGGTCAAAAGATTTGATATTAGTATTTATAGATGATAGTGAGGCCACGTGTATGTTCGGACCTTCTGACTGACAGTCCTGAGCAGGGCAAATGCAGGGTGTAGATTCAACCACATCAGAGGAGCCGGTGTCAGACTTTTTATTAACAGCCAGTGTGGCTTGATAAGAATCCAAAATGCTTGGCTCACAACCTGTACTATTGCAAATATCCCCGATAAAATCATTTATTACGCAAGAAGGTGAAGAGGTAATGATTTCCGATTTTGACATATTTAGCACCTGTGTCAGATCAGGGGAAAGTGTAGTAGCATGCTGTTTAGGCTTGCTAGATTTATGTCTTTTGCTGAAGTTTTCAGCCGATAATGAAGCACGACGCTTCGATAGCTTAACTGGCATTTTGTATAAAGTTAATACAGAACTGTCGGACTGCAAGTTTATGAGACTTAGGTTGTTTGATTTTATGTCAAAACAAAAGACAAGAGTAATATGAGCAATGAGAGTCAGATGCTCGATGTGGTAATACCTTAATCAGTGATCTGAAACAGTAAAAGTAGCAAGGATAATATCCAGTGACTACAAAGGTAAGTCCAGATATAAAACAAATATTGCTATTTGTATTACTAATTGGTGACACTAAGCATATATCCTGAAAAGTGGGAGTACTAGAAAGAATAATAAAAACGAAAACCACGCGGAAAAAGACGACAAACTTCAAACGAGGCGCGGATAACACAGTATTCGTGATCTGAACGTTTTCCACTAGTAGCTGGTCACAGGTGAGCACGTAATCCAGTCTAGAAGACTTCCCATCTGGGCCCCATCTAGTATCCATTCTGACATTTTCAGTGAATCCGGCCTCCCTGATGGTACGCAGCAGATTTCGATCAAATCTATCCTGGGCATATCCCGTCATCAAGTTAAGACATGGGGCATTGAAGTCGCCAGCTATGACAATTTGATCATAACCCATGTCATGTGTCGCTGAAATTGCATTCAGCAGTACCTGGTTGTGGTCTGCTCCACATGAAGGTGATGTACAAATGCTCCCCACTAGATATTAACAGTACCCAACGGTGAAATGGCACCATATGGGGTCAGGGAGCTCAATGAGGGGAAGGTCCATTGCATGGACACATCTGAGCTGTTTGTCGACGTATATGGCGACTCCACCTCCTTCTTTCAGATCCCTATCTCGCCTGACTAGGACCATACCATTTATACTGACTTCGCTGTCTGCCACCGTAGGGGTTAGCCAGGTTTCCGTCAGTATTATGATTTTGAAGTTCAGCTGTGATTGTTTTGCCTCTTAGCCCTCTCACATTACTGTACAGGCAACTGGTAGTCAGTCTCACCACGTCCCCGTATTGAGGGGTGGTTGACTTGATGTGGGCTATCGGCTGAGGAGTTATCGTACGAACTAGTTGGCCGATTCCCCGGGAACCGGTCTGTTGGCGTTTTTTTCTTCTGGTTCATTCGAAGCACTTGGATGACACTGTCTATCATCGTCCGTGCTGCACCGCTGTATTGTGACTAGGGATGAGGATGTTCTATGACAACGTTTTGTTCTCTCCTTTGGATACGAGGCCCGCTCTCGCAGCAGCGAATGTGTCTGCTGACCTTGTCCTTGGTCTCGTACCATCTCTGAAGAGCAGTAGTCAAGTGATCTCGAGAGCTGAACTTGACAGCTATCAGACGTGGCGTGTTAATTGACATAAGGTGAGTGGGTCGAGGCAGTCCATAAATAGAGACAGCCCCTGAACTTCCCAGAGCCACCTGGGATGCCAACCGTCTCCATTGCTGTACATCATGACAGTGATTCTCACAAGCGTTCCCAGTTACCAATTCAGGAACGCCGTGAACAACCATGGAGGCAGAAGGAATAAGCTCTGGCGACTCCCTCGCCATCTGTCTTTCCTTCCATGGCCTATCTGGCCTAACACGTATATTGCAGGTCCTCCCTATAGAAAGGACTTGGGAAGTCAGTAAAACCTTTTCGGCATCCTCGGTAGAGCCCAATGTTGCCCTCAGTGGGGATGGTTTGCCTTGAGGAGCAGCAGTGCCCCTATACAATCTGCATAGTTTTACTGGTCGGATGTCCATACCCAGTGTGCTACATAAGTTGGACCACTGTTCCTGATCAAACAGCACCCCGTTTTCCAGCAGACTACTGCTACAGTCTGGTACCTTTAAGAGGATTACGCAGTTTGACCTACTAACCGTGGATTTAGGTTTGGTCCTCGCACATTTGTCATCCACTTTAAGACCGTTTTGTTTCGTCTAGTGCGACTGGATATTATTGTGTATCGCAGTGCCGTGGCCACTGTTACTGGTGGACGGTAAGGGTCTTTTCCCAGCGACAGATGCCCTTGGTGCTTCAGCCTCTGTGTCTGGGACAGTTATGGCAGGAATTGCAAGTATAACGGGTGTGGATTTTGGTATCCCCGATTTACGTGCAATTGTGCTGTTTTCTGAGTTGGTGGGAGTAGAACGTTTCACGTTTTTCCCTGGTACCTCTATGCCATCTTTAGCTTTCGAGGACCTACACGAGGCTGTATCAGGACGGCAACTTGGGCATATGTACCAGAACCATGGGCATGGATTCTTACGCATAAAATCGTAATATACCTTTGGTACCCCGGTGTCACATCTACAATGTACCCATTGCTTGCAAAAGTTGCATTCGAAGGCAGAATCTACTTGTTCGACAACAGAATCGCATACCTTGCAATCGTCTGCCTATTTTGGGAGCGTTTTTGTCGTCTTGCGACGTCGTGAAGGTTTTTTATTTGCCTTCCTGTTTGTTTCAAGGCCTACTTCGGAGATGGGTGTTATACTATTCTCACTTTGTGCAGATTTACCACTCGGCTCTATTAACCTATTCGTGTTAACAGGGATGGAGCCACATCCGCTTAGTTGGGTTTTCACAGTTTCACTGTAGGACTGCGGCGACATGGGCAATCTGTCCACGCAGGGAATATTTACCCTGGTCTTCAAGACAGGTATGCGAGATTCCATCACCTTCACCTGTTTGCCTAATTTGGCTGAAGCCCTGATGTTTACGGTGTATGGTCTACCATTACTTATCTTAGGGTGAGAATCCATAGTCATATTACTCCTAAATTAATACCGATGATTAAATAATAAGAGACAGTGGAGTTCTGTCCAATAGACTGACAGCAAAAGACAATAGAAAGCACAGAACAGAAAGATAAAGTATATAAGTAAAAGCTTTTGACTTTACCTGTAACTTTCGGGTTATTCGGCTTCACAACAATCACGTAACAGACCAGCAAGTCCTGTATATTTGAAAGAGTCGGGGGATGTTGCTACAGAAGTAGCACCTGAAGCTTGGGCAGTAGTTCGAGACAGTGGGAGGTACCAAAAACAGGCTCGGTGAAGAAGAAATGGTTGAATAAAATTCGCCGGATAGGAAGATCAAGTTTCCCAAACGAATTATTCACAAAAGTGGATATTTCCTGTTAGAGAGGAAAATGCGCGTCGTGTTCGAGGCGCGAGATGATTAATAAACTAGTGGAGAAATCTAAAAGCTCACTTCAAATTGAAGTATGCGCTGAAGATGTCACCTAGTACGGTGAAGAAAGCTTCGAAAATTAACTATCCAGCTCAGAGAACACAACCACATCAAAATCATCCATCTGAGCTACAAATCTTCTCTATCATATCTAATACTACTCTGCATGTTTAACTGGATACTAACTGTTGTGATGAGCCTCTTGCAGATTATACTGCTTAAAACACCGTTTACGGTGAACTAACTAACGTTTTACATGCCATTTGTGAGTAGCCCACCATATCGACCAAATGTAACGCAACACTCAGTTGTTACGCTCAATTTCAACAAATTCGAACAATAATAGTGCCTAGGATTATGCCATATAAATTGTTTTAAATTATGCAGTGTACTTACGGTCAATATTCCATTATCCTCCCTTGTATATATATCTTGTGTTAGTGGAAAATTTAAAACATGTCTACTCCATGTGTACATTATTATCATATTGTTGATGCCTGTCAACTGAAGTCCCTCATGTGCATAAAGGGAGAATATATCATTATAAGACGCATTTTATTGTTATATGAGTGAACTGACTTCAAGCTTATTTATTTTCCAAGGTATCTGTAATCCATCCAACGCATATTTGCGTTTTTTTTGTTAATGCGAAGTCAATATCTCTTTATTTCTCTATGTGGTCCGTTGAATCACTAGTTATCAGATTATTCCCACAAACTAAAGATAAAATGACAGCAACCATGTTATTTAACCGTAAATCATGTAATTTAAATATGTCACATATATAATGCTTATCCGTGCCTATACAACTGGTGTGTGTTGCATTCGTTGGAACAAATATGTACCTTATTATATCATCATTAATAATAATAATATATATTTCGTATAAACGGGTAAGTTTACATGAAATGCATGCCATTTTTACAGGCACGATCAATTATGTTACGAATTACAATTGTTAATTAGCATACATTATCACTTTTTCAAAAAGTTCATATTGTTGAGTTATAGTACAAGCAATCAGAACAGATTCTTATTAATGGTAATTTGTAAACATATCACGAAGGTCAACATCGAAGTTGAGCGACAACCCGAAATTCGTTCCATTTCCTGATGATAGTTATGACCAATCGATAAACAACATATATTTGTGCGAGTGCTATGCCTTCAAATGCTTGGACGCTATTTTAGGAACTGAAGAAAATCTAGCGCAGCTGCAAAATGGTATAGAATGCAATTATGAATAATACATTATTAAAAGTATGTTAACAAGATAAATACAAGAAGCTGTGTACTACTTGAAATGATAATACACATTTGCAATGTATGATGCTGACCATATTGGTCTTACCATAGAAAACTATGACGCTTACTATGAAAATATATTTATTCTCAAACATGAGTGTTGTTTTTTTATCATCAGAGCAACCGAACTTTTACGCGAGAAAAGGGTGTAAATGAGAAGAAGGAAAAGAAAAAAAATAAATTTCAGCTTTATTAAAGTCCTAGGAAGTTGAGATAAAATAGAGTATAATAGTAATTAGGTAGAAGGATTATTGTGAAGTATATAAGTGACATTTCAGAGAGAAGTGGCTAGAAGGATTAGAACCTGTTGAATATGGTGACCTGTAGGATGTCTGGCGAACTTGTGTATGGCCCATGGGATAGCATCTTGACAAGAAACTGAGCAGGCTTGTAGATTTTAGGAGCGAAAGCATTGTTATTTTTTACAAGCTAAAACTGTACAGTCATTATTGTTTTATTTTTTTAATTAATTTTTTTAAGTCTATTTTTTTATACATTTAGTATCTAAACTCATGTTTAGTTCTCGAGCTGCCAAAATAATGCATGTTGCTGTCCTACAGATTGGAGCGATTCACATTTGTGACCACTACCAAATCTGCTGATCAGCATACGCCACCCTCCCTCCTTTTATGACATTAAGCTCTGAGACCTTTTACAATGACTGCAGTTGTAATATTGGATTGCTTGGACTCCGTCCCAATCATACAGTATGCTGCACATTAACAGCTTTCATGACAAGTGCTTCCCATTAGGTCACATGGCACAATAATACCAGAGGACATCGTTAGCAATATTATCATCATACTAGTGAACAAGTGGGTTACTACAAAAGACTAACAAATTAGGTTTCCCTTAAGAGTTATGAAGTATAAAAATAGCCAATATTAGGACAACTAAGTTATATTCTATTTAGCAGTGATATGAGTAGTGGAACAATTAGTGGTAAAGTTATGGGCCAAGTTAAACTTTAGACACCAGTAACTACCAATCAGCGAACGACGTTGAATTATCTAATGGGATTCACGAACGTAGTTCAATGTTGTATAGCGCTTGGTTCATTTCACTGCGTGCCCTTACAAGGTTACGTTTGCAATTCGAGGAGGATAGTGTCTTTCAGTATTTCCTGGACTTAGGCTTGCTTGGAAAGGAGAGAAGTTGTTCGTGTGGTGGTGTAATGACTCTAAAAATCTATACTAGGTCAGCTGATGGTTTTGTACATCCTTGTGGAATTTGCTGGAAGCGAGTTAGTATTAGAGAGGGTAATATTTCTTAGGAACTGTTTTTGCTAGATCGCATCTCTCCCTAACCCAGATTTGGTACATTTGCAATTATTGGGTACTGAAACAGCCCGTGAGAGCCGCTGCTGCCGAGACGGAGAACAGCCTCGTCTCAACAGTTCAGTGGTACCAGCACTGCAGAGACTCGCCTCATGGAGAATGGACAGAATTACTTCGTTGTTAGGCGGGGACGACGTAGTAGTCCATGTGGATGAGACAGTGTTGGTGAAGAAGAAATATAACCGCGGTCGTCAGAGAGCGAACAATATTTGGGTCATAGGTTTATACGACACGTCCCTCCGAAAAGAATTTGATGAAAGAATAGCAGACAGGAAGGCGACTACTCTGGTACCTATTATAAAGCGACTTGTGAAACCGGGATCAATTGTACGTACCGACGAGTGGAGAGGCTATAATTCATTGTCATCCCTGGGATACATTCATCACAGAGTGAACCACTCCAGTGATTTCGTGGATCCAGTTACAAGGCCTCATAAAAATTTCACTGAAGGATTTTGGGGTCGACTGAAAAGTAGAATAAGGGCTATAAATGGATCTCAAAAGGATCTCATTTATAGTCATTTAGATGAATATATGTAGAGAAAGTGGTGCGAATTCTCTATTGACAGTCCCATGCTGAATTGGGAAATGTTTCTCTCCTATGTTCGGGGGAGATACCCATTGTAGCCGTTTCATCATTTTCTTATGCATTTTTCTATAAATATACGTTTCCGCTTAGAATAAACGCCTCTTTCAGGTGATTGGTCCTTCAAGGTCGTTTGCTGATTGGTTGTTACTGGTGTCGAAAGTTTAACTTTGCCGTTCCTGTGGTGGTGTTATGACTCTGAAAAGCTATTCGAGGTCAAGTGATGGATTTTTCCATCGTTGTGGAATATGTTGGAAAAGAGTTAGTATTAGAGAGGGTTAGCTGCTAATTTTAATATTTCGTAGGGACATGTTTTGCTAGATCACATCTCTCTCTAACCCAAATTTTGTATATCTGCAATTATTGGGTACTGAAGCAGCCAGTGAGAGCGGCAGCTGCGGAGACGGAGAATAGCCTTGTCTCAACAGTCCAGTGCTATCAGCATTGTAGAGACATCGCATCTTGGAAAATGGATAGAATTACTTCACTGTTAGGCGGGGAGAACGTAGTAGTCCATGTAGACGAAACAGTGTTGATAAAAAAGAAATACAATCAGGGTCGTCAGACAGCAAACAACATTTGGGTTATCGGTTTATATGACACGTCCTTTCGAAAAGGGTTTGTTGAAAGGATAGAAGACAGGAAGGCGAGCACTTTGATCCCTATTATAACTCGACTTGTTAAAAGGGGATCAATTGTGCATACCGACGAGTGGAAAGGCTACGATTCTCTGTCATCTCTGGGTTACGTTCACCAAAGAGTGAACCACTCCAATGATTTCGTCTATCCTGTCAATGGGACTCATACCAATTCGATTGAAGGTTTTTGGGGGAGATTAAAAAACAGGATCCAGGCTATAAATAGATCAAGAAAAGATATCATTTTCAGTCATTTGGACGAATACATGTATAGAATGTGGTGCGATTTCTCTATTGATAGTCCCATGTTGAATTGGGAGATGTTTTTGTCGCATGTTCGAGAAAGATACCCATTGTAACGGTTTTATAATTTTTTTCTATGCATTTTTGTACAAATATACGCTTCCACTTTTCATAAACGGCTCTTTAATGTGATTGGTCAGTTCAAGGTCGTTTTCTGATTGGTTGTTATTGGTGTCGAAAGTTTAACTTTGCCCGACGCTGGTTCATAAGTACATATCAAGAAAAAAATGAAGGTAGAAGAATATAAGAAGGTTAGTGACGATGTGTGTGCAACAGATAGAGGACGACAACAGAATCAATTTGGATTGGCTTTGAAAGCATTAGCTGATCAATCAATCACTAGTCACGTTAATCGTAAGTAATGAAATATGTAGTACTCTTCATGGATTTCAGTCGGTATAACCACAGTACACCTCTCGTAACATTCGCCTGATGTTATCCACGGAATTACTCAAACATGTATAAGAGGCTACGAATTCACTCCAAATTGTCCCTCAACTATGCAAGAATATAATTATTTAGACGATGCATTTAAGCTGATTTTTAGAAGATTTTTTCACAGACTCTAAAGACGAGTTATTCTGTCGACAAGCTATTCAGTCCGTTGTCGTGTTCATGATTCACGGATCTTACTGTGACTGTCAAACAAGTCACATTCATGAATCACTCGTGAAGCGTCACCTTTGTGTTAATCATTAGTACACTTCATTCAATATACTGCTTAAGAGAATTGCGTTCGTTATTCAAGAAGACTCAAGCATCAGTCAATAAGAACTTCAATGTTTTCAACTATGTTTGAGAAATTCAGTAGCTTCATGCTTTCGGCGTAGAATATTGTGTTCACCATCCACCATCATCACAGAAATACACGAACGAACAAATTCTGAATAGCTTGTGTTGTGTGTTGAGGGCAGAGAAGTCAAACAACTGACATACTGAATCAGTAATGTCTTCGAAAAACTGGCGAAGTTAAACTTTCACAGGAATAGCTACAGTGACATTGAACATCCAGTCAGAATTCAGATGCACAAAATATACAATGCACTGTAAATATATTCATTCAGGTGACTGTATATCACGGTACTTTGAGATACATTGGTGTTTCTGACGCTGTTCTTCAACCTACCACTGACTCTGACCGTAATCCTCATTCCCGATCATAGATTTGAACCTAACCTGACACCTAAGCCATAGACTCTAACCCCAATCTTATAAACCAAAACTTGACCTAACATTATAGATTTACAGAAAATGTACGCAAGGAATAATTAGAATTTTTTAAGCGACTTCGCCAAGTCCGCAAAGTTAGGCAGGAAATTTCATCATTTTCGGTAAATCTGACAGATTCTTGTAGGTGAACATTTGAGAGCCCATGACATTGACTGCTTATGATACTTTATATTCGCCTGAGAAACTTTGTCGTGTAGCAAAGATCTCTCTATGTTTTAACTTCCGACCAAAAATAGCATAAATTATGATGGACAACTACACTTATATATGTATATGTAATGTGCTTCTATAGATATTATTAATGTCAACAACCGGAGAATTGCATGAAAAACGTGAACACACAGGATGGATGTTTATTCTGCTTCCTTAGAAAATCTGCACCGTTAATTTGAGGTCACTTGGAAGACAGCCATCAATGCATCATTCAAGGATTTCGTTCTATCATGGAAACAACATGAAGAAAGATAAAAAAAGAGGGTGTTTGATGCATCGCAAATCAAAACGACACATCTGCCTATAAATGGGTTCTAGTGAGCAGCACATTTCAATTCAGTAAAATTTGATAATAAAGAGAGAGCAGCTTTTAGAGTTTCTCTAACTGGTATGGCTGAATGACAGACTCTTAGACCGTTCGTGTTGACACCACGACGGTGGAGGTGAAAATTGTATCCCGGGTACATCAAAGGTGAGTCCACTAAGATAAAGTAAGAAACACACAAAATATCTAGCAGTCGCATCGTCGTTAATTCACATAATAATAAAGCCTTGAATCCATTTAATAAATAAATTTAAAACTGCGTTGATGTCAATCGCGGGCGGGAACAAACAACAGTTAATAAACCAGCAAACAAAAAAAGGTCGAACATAAATGGAACGTCAATAAGTACCAGAACAACAAACAAACAAGTAATGCTGATAATGAATGTAAGAAAAAAGACACTGCTGTAATATGGAAAGTTTATTCAATGATCCATAATAATAAAATAATCAGCAAGGGAAATTTTCCCACGGACCACATATTGCAGATGACTTCGCGTCTTCACTCACTGTTTCTTCATACCTGGAAATGAGAGATTACGAAACATGAATTATGAATATTCGAAATATGCATAGCGAGGAAAGGAAAAAATATGAAAGCAGCTTAATATACAGGTAACCAAGGCGACTGTGGACTATGTGACTAGTGAATTAATTAATACGCATATTATTCTGTAAGTGAATACAGACTAATTGGATTACTGATTAAGGACCAACCATCACATGAATAAACATTCAGCTGGGCGACCGTCGTTATCTACTGAATACTGACTGACACATGAATCGGTTTCTGAAGAGAGGACAGACACACCTGTGAATTCAGCGTAGACAGAATACCACAGCAGTCAACAACCAAGTGAGATAAACTGTGAAATGATGACAATATGGCGATTTCTCCTTTCAGTTAGCATAAAGTGAGTGAATAAAAACCGATAGAGAGAATGAATCTGTCTGCATCTCAGATATCAAACTACATGTAGAAGAACGAGAGGAGTAGGCGTGTAAATGACTGAACAAGCAATTCCATGTAGGTTTACTCACCATATCGAGATCTCCAGTCTGTTTTCGGCTTTCCTCCAGTCGGTGGACCTACAGAGAGAAACATGCATAGACAGATAGATAGGTAGATACAAACATAAACAGATAGTTAGCAATGAGTGACTGAGTGAGTGAGGAGGGTGAAAAGGAAATGAACACACGTAAGAGCGTTAAGTGTTGATGAGAAGAGGTTAGTACCAGGCTGTGGAATAGTATTAGGCAGAAGTGCATACGAGGCACAAGTGAAAGAGTCAAAATTGTGTTCACGCGATAGTAACCAGAGTGGAGTGGATGATTAAAGCATGCAGTAGTGAATACGAAAATGAGGAAGAGATAAGTTGTGAGTTGTGAAATGATACGGAAATGAATCTGTGATATGCATTAGAAATAATTGCATTGCAGTAGATTTATCTTTCTGTTGGAGTGAACAGGACACATGCAGGAGGAGAATGATCATTAGTAGTATTAGTATTAGTGTTAGTATTAGTTTGACTCACGATATCGATCTAGAAACAAAGGGAGAGAGAGACAGAGGAGAGTGAAATTAGATGGACTCACACGGAGGTGAGACAACATGGTTTGAGTCTAGTCACTGTGTGGAATATTGTGAAGTGTAGAATGGGCATATGTATGAGTGTGACTACATGCGTGCGTGCATCTTCGGTGGAATAAACACGGAGAAATCACAGAAACAAAAATTGTAATCGTCTTCATAGATTTCATTAGCGGTGGAAGCATTATTACAGGAAATGTGGCTATTATTATTATTCTAGTTATTGTGATTGTAACGGTCAGCAGGGAGTGGACTTACGATATGGCTTCGACGGTGATTTACTTCCAGCTGAGGGCTTCTTCACTGCTGCACTTGGTGGTTTCGCTGCGGTGGCGGGTCCGGAGGGTGCGGCGGCCTTCTTCGGAGAAGAACCCGTTTTACCTGTGAAATATGACGGAGTGAAATTACAAATGTTCACTAAGTATAGTCGAAGCACACTTCTTCTCCAAATATGCATGAACTGTGAGCAGAATCTCGCGATCACATTACTCATATTATCACTATTATTACTATAATCACTGCAGCAATTCTGATTCTAGTATTCATATGTGGCAACTGTAGAGGGATTCGATTATCTGAGTCGTACAAACTGTCAAATATTCACAAAAGTCGATTTCATCAACAATCTATGCTGGAGTGATTGAAATTTCTCTGAGAAGAACAGTACATGCCCTAGAAATTGACTTTGATATTAGGCAACACCGCTGCCTCCGTTTCATTCATACAAAAGAACTCAGGATTTCATGTGCCCTTGCAATGCTCAAAGTGCATGGCTCATCTCGATGTGCTTGTAAGAGTCAGTAGAGTACAAGAACAAAAACGAACGATCGAATGGAAAAGTGATGAGCCTGTTTCAGCTGCACGAGATGATATACAAACGACATGTTCTGGATTTATCGACATGCAGAAAGACAACAACCGTGTGATCATCATTGAGGTGTGTTTGTTTTGTAGAAGCACCCTGTGTGTACATGCAATCGACTATGTTGAAGACAATGTAGGGACGAGAATATTGATATGCTGTTGTGTTCGTCGAGACCCTGAACACTGAGACATGTGATCTCATACGAGTTCACATACGGAATAAGTGAAATGTTGATATATATGTATATATGAATTAGAGATGAACTCACCAGCGGTGGCTGCTGGACCAGCGGCAGGAGCTGGAACAGCAGCAGCAGCAGCAGGTTTAGCTGCAATCGCTCCACCACTAGGCGCGGCGGCGGCTGGAGCAGAGGCAGCAGCACCCGCACCTGAAACGAAACCAAAGAAACAGCAGAGAAATGAAGTTTTTATGGTGAGATCAATCGGTCACTCGAAGAGCTGTATAGTTAGCCAAGGTATAGTTATCGAACTTCGAGAGATAATGACTCATTCGAATGCTCAATCCCACTTCTCGTATGCTCGTCACATCGACATACTTCCAATGGACATCATATTGCATGAATGATGAAGAAGACTTGTTAGTGAAATACTCACCTTTGTCACAATGAACTACATTCGGATAGGTGACAGCGAGTGCGAACACCAACAATGCGATCTGTGGTGAAGACAGAATGAAGAGACATATGAATATAGTTGAGTTAGTTGTTTAGCTAGTTAGTTAATTGGTTGTCGTGAATGTCAAGCGAAGAAGCAACCCACCAATATCTTATCCATTTCTGACTTCACTCTAATTCACTTTACTTGACTTGACTCAATTCTAATCACTTGGTCACTTGCAATCCCTTTTATAGGCTCAAAAATGCATCGACCTCTATTATTGTCAGTTATGTAGTTCAGTGAATTCTATGTCATGAGTTGATTCACACGTTTGACAAGATGACCTCTCACTCAGTGATCCATGTCACGCTGACGATCGACTGACAGTCAAACTATGTGGTCGAACTCAATTGACGTGTTGTGTGATATTGATTAACATAGTGAATCTCCTTTTTCATAATAGGTATGTAAATCAGTGTGATCGACTGAGTGTGATGTGAAGTAGATATTGTTCAGCTGTGAATCATAACGGTGAGTGCGTGTGCTCTGCTTTCATTGTTTATTGAAATATATGTTCCTTGTTTCATTTTGGATCTGGTACGTGGTTTCAATCCGTTTTACCGACACCAATCATTCTAGAAATGCAAACTACAGGTCACTCTCACAAATTTCATACTTATGATGGCAGAATAACTACTTCCTGTCACGCCATTAGGGTCATAAGATGTCACTCATGTACCATTGATATCAAGTTTCATGGAAGACGTTTGCATGATTCACTCTCAAAAAATCTGTTCTAGTCTGTCAGTATCATCTTCACTAGCACATAGTCAGCTAAAATATGTCTTATTACTTCTCATGTCTGCCCTTTGAAATCATCTCTACGTAGCTTCCACCATACTCTCTCCAATTAATCAGTCCAAACCAATTCCGTATAAGTCTGTGTGTATTCGAGAGTTGCTTTGGCAACTACTTCACTACTACTGGTGTGATTAACAGTTGGGTGTTTTGTTGAAAAATTTAGTGAAGTTGCCAGTTCACTCTGTATGAGTTTCTACCTGATTTCTGCGAACTGAAGTGATGCATCAGACAATTGACTGGATTCTTGAATTCTACGATAGTCGATATTTGAAACCTAAATTTCAATTTCCGGAGATGAGTTTCATGATAAATCTCGTTGGTTCTGTCCTAAGGAAACAGACGAAGTTGTGCGGTACCTAGTGCGTCCACCGATGATGACACTGGCGAGATTATATTGTAACGAGGCGAGATATTATTGAAAATCTTTGATTCACCTAGGTAGGGTAGAAGAAAATAGTACAAAGTGGAGATGTGTTGTCGAAGCCCTATATTCCACTCAGTACTTAAGGGAACTATAACAACATAAATACAGTGCACAGATTTAAATTGAATTTGGAGTGCTTATTTTAAAAGAATATGATAGAAGCTAGTTAACGGAGATTTCCGACAGGAGCAGTCATCAGAATTTGATTCAAGAATAGCAACAGTTAATCCACTCAGGTGTTTCGGAAACATATGAACATATGAGACAATTGAGTACTAGCCAATCATGTGAAATGATATTGTTTAATATGTTCTCGGCCACCCTCAGTTACAGTGTCAACTGATCAGCAAATTATTAAACTGAAATGACGCAAAAAGCATTTTTTCGGATACATGAGTTCATATGCCATGAAAAGACGACGCCTGAACTGCTAATACATGAGGAGCACTTCGTACATTCCTCTTGGTTTTACTGACACACCAGAGGCATTTTTTTGTTCAAGCTATCAAGGCTTCGCTACGTTATTACTATTTTTGTTTTCTTTACTTCCTAGAAGGATATGAGGCTCCCGTCATTATTGGGTTCGGTTTTTCACCAACATTTCACCTGCCTCCACGTCTGCCCACATTCTTTCATCTCCTCTCCGCATCACCTCCTCAATGTCACCCTCGAACTGACAACCGACTAGCCTCTTCCTGCTCGAGCTTCACTCCAGCGATGACCTGGCGTGTGGTGTGACTCACTTGATTGTTCGTTTCCCCAGAGTATGATTAATCCACCTCTTTTTCTTCCTGCATATTTGTTGCACAATTGGTTCCTACTGGATTGGTTCGTTCATTGACAGAGATCCTTGTTGCTGATCTTTCCTGGACCACCATCTGATCTTAAGTAGTATTGAGCGAAGACTGCTGTTGATGAAGGTGTGTATTTTATTTTTATTTTATTTTGATTACAGCTTGATGCCACACCGTATTTTCAGTACAAGTATGACATTTTCAGCGTGGATATTCTTTCCTTCACGTTCCCCAGTGGAACATAGGGCTTCAAGCTAGTGGCTTGAAGTTTCTGTAGCAGTGTTCATTTTACAGGATGGGGTTTCTAGCCTCATGCCCAACCTTTCCTCTTCACCAGCATTATTTCTGGCTTAGCCGGGGATCGAACCCCCGATCATGTGCATGGTCGGCGAGCGTCCTAACCGCTATGCCACCGACGCACTCATAGGCTGGATGAAACTTTTTAACTACTCTACCCCACATTACTATTAATGATGTAGGCATCTGATTTCTAAATTAGTAGGTGAGAGATATGAGTATTGATCCATCCTACAATAATAATAATAATAATAATAATTTGCTTTATTCCAAAACAGTACTTGTGATACAGAATGGAATTCTCAGCATTTTTGCTACAGTATTGCATCCAGTTAGTACATTGTCAACAAATAGAATTCTACATAGATTGAGGAAACCACAGTTCATTATTACAACAGTACATTGGCATGTTCAGTAGCAAAAGTAAAGCTGAAACAGTGTTTGAAGGTGTTAGAAAAGTGGGAGCTGTCTTATTAACTGGCGTAAGCGAAAGAAAGAGACAAAGCAGCACATAACGGAAAAAGAAGAGAGAGAAAAGGAACAGAAAGAAAGGAAATGTTGAACCTATTGATGAAGTGGGTTGGAAAGATGAGATCCAGTTGTACTAATGACTATTTAATGAATTATAGGTGTCACGCCTAATGCTTTCTTTATCACACAGAACGCGAGCTAAGTAGGGTATGGTTGAGTTTTTGTACTTGCTGGTGCGAGCATATAGTTTTCTATATTGGCTTCTGGTTTTACCTGATGAGATGCAAGGGGAGAGTTGTGAGTGAAGAAAGGGGTGTGAGTTAGATAAAATGGACTTGGCCCATTTTTCACATGAGTCCATGTGCCTGTCAACCAAAATATTAACAAGCTGGTTAAGTGGCACGTTGCTTACTCTGCTGACAACATTTAACATCCTGCGTAATATGTTATAGTCTTTCTTCAGTAGCCCAGGAAAAACTAAGGGGGAACAATAGAGAATAATAGGCAGGATGCGAGAATTAACGAATTGTAGGAGTAGGGGTTGGGTAATACCAGAATGTTTTAACTTCTTAATGTAGAAGGCAAGACGGAATATTTTCTTAGAAATTGCTAAGATATGAGACGACCAGGAGAGATCAGCAGATAGAATGACACCTAGGTATTTAATTTCCGATTTAGTTTCTATTTCAGTGCCGTCTATTTTGCATACCTCGTGAGAGCCAAACAGTTTGTTTAGGTCGGATTTATGCCTAAAGGTGAAATTGACTGTTTGGCATTTGGAAGGGTTTAGAGTAAGACCATTTTCCTTGGACCACTGGTTGATTTCTGACAGAAAGCCATTTAGTTTAGAGCAGTCACTTTGACATTTGATAGGCAAAGATACAATCAGGTCGTCAGCATATTTGACAAAATTAATGTCATTTGAAGATGGTAAGTCATGTAGAAAGAAGGAAAAGAGAAGTGGGGAGAGTACAGCGCCTTGGGGGACTCCGGCTTCAGTGAGTGCAGCAGAGGATGATTTACCTTTGTATACGGTGTACTGCTTTCTGTTAGAGAAGTAGGAATGCAACCAGTTAGTGACCCAGGACTCAGTTTTCGTCAAAGAGAGCTTATTTAGAAGGAGACATCTAGGAACAGAGTCGAAAGCAGAGGTGAAGTCAAGAAACGTGCAGCGGACGTATTTAGCACCTTTATCTAATGATGAGACGATGTTGTTGTGTAAGACAGCTGCAGCGTCTAATGTACTCCTACCCTGTCTATAGGCAAATTGTTTTGGGTCTTCGAAGTTTTTAAGGGAGGGTTCGAGTTTAAGAAGTATTAGTTTTTCCATAACCTTTAGAAACGGGGAAGTGATGGCAATGGGTCTGAACTTTACGTTCTTGCCATTTCCAGGTTTAGGGACAGGGACAATTTTAATGTCTTTCCATGCATCAGGTACGATATTTTTGGAGAAAGAGGCATTTAGGATGTTGGTTAGTGGAGAACACAACACATCTGCACATTGTTTTAGAACATAGGCAGGTATACCATCAGGACCTAGGCTACGTGAGGGCTTGAGTGTTTTAAGACATTTTAGATAATCGAGAGTATTAAAGTCATGAAAGTTTTCAGCAACATGATAGGTAACATTAGAGGTAGTTAAAGTAGAAGGACAGCGTATAAAAGACTGATTAAGAGCATTAACATCATAAGAGGGAAAAGTATTACAACGCTTACTATTACCAGTAATTTCATTAAAAAGTTTCCACATACTGATTGGAGATTTACATGATAAAAGTGTATCATTATATATAGCATTAAGATTTTTGATTTCAGATTTGATCTGAGCATTAATCTCTTTGAGTCCTAACTTGTCTTTGGATTTGTACAAAGTTTCTTTTTTCCTGCGAAGTTGTTTGAGATAAGGAGATGAGAAGCGGTCGAGACGTTTGAATAGAGTTTGTTTGGGACAACATATATCAAGGCAAACTTGAGATAATCCGTTATATTGACGATTGTGTCATCTAATGAACTTTCATGGAATAAGTCCCAGTTAGTATTTTGTAACATGCACCTTAGATTGAGTAAGTTTTCGGATGAGTAGCATCTTTGTTGTGCTTTCATAGACAGATGCGAGAAGACTTTAATATGTGTTTTGCTGTAAATTTTTGGTAGAACACGAACAATAGAGTGATCAGAGTTGAGGATCGGTGCACGTTTACGTGCTTCATAGATTCCTTCGTCATTTGTAAAAACTAAATCCAGTGTTTTGTCTAGTCGAGTGGGAAATTTGACAATGTTAGAGTGACCAAGTGCTTCAAGGAAGGAGCAATCTGACGAGTTGAAGTCCCCAGTAATAACAGACAGAGAGTTGTCGAAGTTGGCAGCGAACATGGTGAATTCATCGGCAAAATTTGAAAGATTAGATAGTGAGCAACTTGGAGAAATGTACATGTTTGTGATAAAGATGTGTTTATATTTGGGGAGATGTTTGGGACGACATTTGACGGTGATGCAGTCTATGAAGTCATTTGAGAATGAGAAGCAAACATTATTAGAAATAGACCATTTTGAGTTAATAAAAGTTGCAACTCGACCCCCACTTTTCTTATTACAACATATTCGGTCTTGTCTAAATAGGATGAAGTCCTTTAGAGAGATGAGATTGTCATCGTACCAAAGAACAATCCCTAGTAGTCACTCACTCAGTAATATGGCCTATTATGCTGTCGGTTAGTCGGGACAATATTTCGCATGAGTCAACGCTGACGATACTATCTATTATCCCAGTTGGAATTAGGTGAAACGGGGTTCGAACTTGGGGATGAAGGTCTAGTGTTCAAGGTTCATTGTCAAGTGTATATTGACGAATATATTCAATGCATGAAGGGATAAACCGAAGAATACAAGTGGATATCGGTAGCCCAAATTTTGCAGGCCGACCATAGATATCAGGTGTGCGTCGGTAGGGGTTCGAACCTCGGACCATATACATGGTCGGCGAGAGTCCTAACCACTGTGCCACCGACGCCCTTCGTGACGCGGCGTGGTGCCAAGTCTCTGATGCGTATAGTAAGTAGCACTAACTTCACATTAAAGTTGAAAATTCTGTTTTTATTTTCATGCTGAGTGCTGTTGATCTCCACAGAGATTGAAGATTAATAGAACCTCGCCTTGCTTTCCTGATCCTTGCTTTGATATCCTCATCAATTCCGCCGGCCTGCAGTTGTAGCGATTCTTCCCAGGTAGGTAGGTAGTTAGGTAGGTGAAGGAGGTTGCTCCACTCAGATTCCTCGCATTTATGCTGATTTTTGTCTGTTGTTATTGTTACTGTTTCTGTTGGCCAGCAATCTTCATCACTTCTCTTTCCTCTATGTTCACCTATCTGTTTCCTATCTTTTATGCTTCTTCTGCCAACTTGTTGCTTTTCACTTGCATATGTTCCTGTTTGTAGGAAATAATGCATATATCACCGGCGAAGTCAAGATTCTCCAAGGTTTTCGTGAGCGTCCATTTGGTGCTTTTCTCCTCATTGTCCGCCGCTATCTCTCACACTGTCCAGTCTGCTGCAATCAGGGAAACCTTTGGAGACAGTAGGCAACCAGCATGTCTTACTCTTGTCTTCATTTCGAAGGATTCAGTGAGTTTCCCGCTGTGGATTATTTGGCATGCAGCATCATTGTATAACTGTTGCATGAGGTGTATAATTGTTGGCGACACCCGTAGTAGTGAAGTAGTTGCCAAAGCAACTCTCGAATACACACAGACTTATACGGAATTGGTTTGGACTGCTTAATTGGAGAGAGTATGGTGGAAGCTAGGTAGAGATGATTTCAAAGGGCAGACATGAGGAGTAATAAGACATATTGTAGCTGACTATGTGCTAGTGAAGATGATACTGACAGACTAGAACACATTTTTTGAGAGTGAATTATGTAAACATCTTCCATGAAACTTGGTATCAACGGTACATGAGTGACATCTTATGACCCTAATGGCGTGACAGGAAGTAGTTATTCTACCATCATAAGTATGAAATTTGTGAGAGTGACCTGTAGTTTGCATTTCTAGAATGATTGGTGTCGGTAAAACGGATTGAAACCACGTACCAGATCCAAAATGAAACAAGGAATATATATTTCAATAAACAATGAAAGCAGAGCACACGCACTCACCGTTATGATACACAGCTGAACAATATCTACTTCACATCACACTCAATCGATCACACTGATTTACACACCTAATATGAAAAACGAGATTCACTATGTTAATCAATATCACACAAGACGTCAATTGAGGTCGACCACAAAGTTTCACTGTCAGTCGATCGTCAGCGTGACATGGATCACTGAGTGAGAGGTCATCTTGTCGAACGTGTGAATCAACTCGTGACATAGAATCTACTGAACTACATAATTCACAATAATAGAGGTCGATGCATTCCTGAGCCTATAAAAGGGATTGCAAGTGACCAAGTGATTAGAATTGAGTCAAGTCAAGTAAAGTGAATTAGAGTGAAGTAAGAGATGGATAAGATATCGGTGAGTCGTTTCTTCGCTTGACATTCATGACAACCAATTAACTAACTAACTAAACAACTAACTCAACTATATTCATATGTCTCTTCGCTCTGTCTTCACCACAGATCGCATTGTTGGTGTTCGCACTCGCTGTCACCTATCCGAATGTCGTTCATTGTGACAAAGGTGAGTATTTCACTAACAAGTCTTCTTCATCATTCATACAATATGATGTCGAATGCAAGTATGTCGATGTGACGAGCATACGAGAACTGGGATTGAGCATTCGAATGAGTCATTATCTCTCGAAGTTCGATAACTATACCTTGGCTAACTATTCAGCTCTTCGAGTGACCGATTGATCTCACCACAAAAACTTCATTTCTCTGCTGTTTCTTTGGTTTCGTTTCAGGTGCCGGTGCTGCTGCCCCGGCTCCAGCCGCCGCCTCACCTAGTGGTGGAGCGATTGCAGCTAAACCTGCTGCTGCCGCTCCAGCTCCTGCCACTGGTCCAGCAGCCACCGCAGGTGAGTTCATCTCTAATTCATATATATCAACATTTCACTTATTCCGTATGTGAACTCGTATGAGATCACATGTCTCAATGTTCGGGGATTTGACGAACACAACAGCATATCCACATCCTCGTACCTATATTGTCTTCAACATAGTCGACTGCATGTACACACAGGGTGCTTCTACGAAACAAACACACCTCAATGATGATCACTCGGTTGTTGTCCTTCTGCATGTCGATAAATCCAGAACATGTCGTCTGTATATCATCTCGTGCAACTGAAACAGGCTCATCACTTTTCCATTCGATCGTTCGTTTTTGTTCTTGTACGCTACTGACTCTTACAAGCACATCGAGATGAGCCATGCACTTTGAGCATTGCAATGGAACACGAAATCCTGTGTTCTTTTGTATGAATGAAACGGAGGCAGCGGTGTTGCCTAATATCAAAGTCAATTTGTAGGGCATGTACTGTTCTTCTCAGAGAAATTTCAATCACTCCAGCATAGATTGTTGATGAAATCGACTTGTGTGAATATTCGTCAGTTTGTACGACTCAGATAATCGAATCCTTCTACAGTTGCAACATATGAATACTAGAATCAAAATTGTTGCAGTAATAATAAGAACAATGATAATATGAGTAATGTAATCTCGAGATTCTGCTCACACTTCATGCATATTTGGAGAACAAGTGTGCTTCGACTATACTTAGTGAACATTTGTAATTTCACTCCGTCATATTTCACAGGTAAAACGGGTTCTTCTCCGAAGAAGGCCGCCGCACCCTCCGGACCCGCCACCGCAGCGAAACCACCAAGTGCAGCAGTGAAGAAGCCATCAGCTGGAAGTAAATCACCATCGAAGCCATATCGTAAGTCTACTCCATGCTCACCGTTACAATCACAATAACTAGAAAAAATGTAATAGCCACATTTCCTGTAATAATGCTTCCACCGCCAATGAAATCTATGAAGACGATTACAATTTTTTTTCTGTGATTTCTCCATGTTTATTCCAACGAAAATGCACGCATGCATATAAACATATTCATATGTATATCCATCTTACACTCTTAAATTGACTAGACTCAAACCATGTTGTCTCACCTCCGTGTGAGTCCATCTAATTTCACTCTCCTCTGTCTCTCTCTCTTTCGCTTTGTTTTTAGATCGATATCGTGAGTCAAACTAATACTAACACTAATACTAATACTACTAATGAGCATTCTCCTGCTGCATACGACCTGTTCACTCCTACAGAAAGATAAATCTACTGCAATGCAATTACTTCTGATGCATATCACAGATTCATTTCCACATCATTTCACAACTCACATCTTCTCACTAACTCGTTTTCGTCTTCACTCCTGCACGCTTTGATCCTGCGGTCCTCTGTTGGCACAATCGCGTGAACACAATTTTGACTCTTTCACTTATGCCTCCTATGCACTTCTGCCTACTGCATATGGATTATCCGTAAATAACCTCATTTTATTAGCACTCAACTCTCTGGCGTGTATTTATTTCATTTTCACTCTCTTCATTCACTCAGTCACTCACCGCTATTTATCTATTTCTTTATGTATCTGTCTATCTTTCTGTCTATGCATATTTCTCTCTGTAGGTCCACCGACTGGAGGAAAGCCGAAAACAGACTGGAGATCTCGATATGGTGAGTAAACCTACATGGAATGGCTTGTTCAGTCATTCACGCAACTACTGCTCTCAGTCTTTTCAATCTAGTTTGACATCTGAGGTGCAGACAGATTCATTCTCTCTATCGGCTTTTTATTGACTCACGTTTTGTTAATTGAAAGGAGAATTCGTCATACTTTCATCATTTCACAGTGTATCTTCATCGTTTCGCTGGTTTTCTGTCTTCGCTGAATCAGGAGGTATCTCTCCTGTTTTCAGAAATCCATTCACGTGTCATTCAGAATACTGTATATGTCGATGGTGGTCCAGCTGAATGTTTATTCATGTATTGGCTGGTCATCAATCAGTCATCCGGTTAGTCTGTTATCACCTACAGGCAAATATACATCTCAGTCAATCTTCTAGTCTCACAGTTGACGGTGTCCTTTGTCACCTGTCATCTTATTTCCTTTCCTCTCTATGCATATTTCGAATATTCATAATTCATGTTTCGTGATCTCTCATTTCCAGGTATGAAGAAACAGTGAGTGAAGACATGAAGTCATCTGCAATATGTGGTCCGTGGGGAAATTATCATTGATGATTATTTTATTATTATGGATCATTGAATAAACTTTCCATATTACAGCAGTGTCTGTTTTCTTACATTCATTGTTAGGATCACCTGTCTTTTTTGTTTTTGTGTTGTGCTTGACCTCAGTGATGTTGTTTGTGTGTTACAACCTTTAGCTGGCTCCACGATCGCTCATGATCTCCGCCTCAAGGCATCTGCTTCATGTCACCCACATACTCACACTGAACTCGTCTTTTCATATTACGGTTGCGATCGAGCTGTCGTGCAGAGTGCGAAGTGACACTCCATGTCCTCTCCGTGTGCATAAGTTTGTTCTCCATTTTCCTTTGTCATATTTTCGGGCACTTCTTTTGGTCCTTTTTTCGTTCGAACAGTTTTTCACTGATTAATGTTTCTTGCCGTCAGATCTGCAGAATATAGAGAAGACAGGTGATGAAAGTCTGAAGTAGCCTGTTTTAAATGACGCGCTAATTTTCGTGGTGATCGCTGCGGATTTTAACACTGATTTCACATTTATGAAATTCTGTCTTAACTTTCTGATCCTGGTTAATCGGCGTTCTCATCCTGCCTTCTGGACACCTGCCCGTCAAAACAGTCTGACACATATTCCAGTCCACCACAATTAGGAATATCCTCGGTGATATTAGGAAGCCATGTCCAGTCTCTTTTTTCACTACAAACGCTTCGGTGACTTTTCTCTTATGGATCACTTGATGTAGGTTATTATCATGTAGCTGTTGAATGTAGTTGAATCACGCCATACTGTTTAAGTAGTTATCAAATTACTTCTCAGTCAGTGCTGTAGAAGGCGTTTTCAATATCGATGATGTTTAGTTAGAAATATGACTGCCATTCTATGTTGTGTTTGATGATGATGCGTAGAGTCGCAAGTTTTTGCACACATAATTTGCCTTTCCTGAATCCAGCTTGTTCCAGGCTGGCGGGGTTCTGCATCCAGTTCATCTCCTTTCCTTTCAAAGATGACACAAATTAATACTTTGCTTGACGTGGACAAGAAAAGTGACTCCGTGCCAGTTGCTACAGAGGCATAGGTCGCCTTTTCTTTGGTAGTTCGACAAGGTGGTCTCTCTTCCATCAGTAGGTAGCTATTCCTCCTTCTAGACTTTCATCTACAGTTGGATGGGCACGTTCGCCTCAGTGTCTGGATACGTGTTTAGTGCTTCAGGAGAATTTAACCTGGTCCCGTTGCCTCCCCGACTGGATTTCAGTAGCTTGATCACGTTCAAGATTTCTACTTTTGATGGAAGGTTTGTATTCGCTGGCAGGTAGTTCTGTGGCTGATTTTGGTGATATTTATGGGTGAGTTGCAAATGATGGTCTATTCAAGAGTCCTTTGAAGTGATCAGTACATTGCTTTATTTGTTTTTTTCTCTCAGAAATTAGGTTCCCTGTGCCATCTTTTATGGGTTTCACCTGCGTAGATCTCTTTAAGAATGGAGAACCAGTTATCTGATATAATGTCCTGAGGTCTCTTCTAATTGTGGCCTGCTTTTTTTGCTTCAGTTGATCGTGTGTCTTATAGGTAGATAGTCCGTTAAAAGCTCTTCATTCCTGAATATTTTGTTATGGATATTTAAATAATGTTTCCACATAACATTTACCTTTTTCTCACTGTGTGAGTCCGTATAACCAGGTAATTTGTTCTTCTGCTGTGCTGAACCCAAGTGATGTTCCTTCTGTATACCACCAGTGTCCGTTCTCACTGAATATTGTTTGCTAGTTTATCGATTGTTCACCTACTACGGCAGTGATATAAAAGCAGGATTAAGTTTACAGATCAAAGTGAGTCGACGTATTTATAAGTGAATCAAGGTTTATGTGGCCGCTGGATATATTTTATGTACTTCAAGAAGTCTCCAAAATCTACCATCCTAAGCTGATTCGTAATTACTACGTGGAACCACTTCTGTACCCGCTTGTTTCAATGATAGTGCACCCACCGCTTTGAAGAAGTTGCGTTCATTCGAAGGCAAGATCAACTTTAGTGGCCTGTAGCCAGTTGATATGATATCAGTGAAAGTGTGCGTGAGTATAATAACACTGATGCAATTGACAACTGAGCTAATACTCTAGATACATCTATTCGTCCATGGCACCTTCCGTGTCACTGAGCCATGCAAATATCAAAAGATAAAGACTGCAACTGTGACTGTTAGGATGCAATTTTTTACTAGGAAAAATGCGTCATTTTTATACATCTTTTTAGTACATTCAAATCGAGTCAGGGCAGTGGAAATAGGTTGTTCTGATTGCTAGGCTATTCTGTTAAGGTAGGCTGAAAGTGAATACTCTGTCTGGTTGCCAATTTGACTGAGACCATGGCAGTCATCCGATCACACGATAATTACCGATTTATGTGAATTCGCATCAGTAACAGAACTGCAGGTGTGGCACCAACTGCCTTAAAAATACAACATTTTCGAGGATTTCGTCATTTCCTATTCTACCAAATTACTTTATTTATTGATTTTTAATTTCACTTACTTCAGGAGAAAGGATACCGTTGAACCATAGATTAGCGTAACGAGTACTTGTTTCAGTGAGTTATCTTGCTCATGAATTCTATGGTTTCTCCTTAATCATGGACAGAACAAGAATCGGCTTCTGTCGCAAAACCAGATGATCCTTTATGGATAATGTGAAGTGATGTTTAGGCACTAAATAACATGGGAATGTCAAAAATGAAATGAAAACATGATATTGGCTCACTAGGACATAAGAAGAACAACTGAAAATCTAAAATCAGAAGATGTATTGAGAAACGTATAGATGCGGGTGGTAGACAGATGGAGGATACAAGTAAAAACATCATCGTATTCTTTTTGAAGCATGAGCTGAACAATCAGTCACTATTCAGAATAGTCTTAGATGGTTGGAGGCAATCGGCAGGAAGCCTTGGACCTAGGTTTCGTGCTAGTTGGCACTCATCAGCAAGGCGTATCTGCAACGTTGAAGGAATGAGTGCCAACTAGCACGAAACCTAGGTCCAAGGCTTCCTGCCGATTGCCTCCAACCATCTAATACCAACAATTCACAGTGCACCGTAATGGCGAGCCACCTAGCATGGTGGCCACATTGCAAACATGACTGATAGAATTCAGTCTGCACCGAAGATAGGACTAGACACATTACACTAGTTACTGACTAGTGTTCAATCAAAAAATTCAGAGTAGTCGTCAGCCTTTTACGATGCCTACCTTCGAAGATTTTAATTCGGCTAGCCACAATACACTTCTGGTAGCACAGGTTTAATGCAGTGGTTGGGACCAATTCATAATATATAATCTGTTATAAAATCATTCTAAATCCTGTCTTAGGTATTATTATTCAGTCAATGAGTTATATTTCTGAAATGAATTCTCGGCTGAACCACGAATTCTCCCTTCTCAGCTTTTTTTTTCCTTCACGTTCCCCAGTGGAACATAGGGCTTCTAGCTAGTGGCTTGAAGTTTCTGTAGCAGTGCTTATTTTACAGGATGAGGTTTCTAGCCTCATGCCCAACCTTTCCTCTTCACCAGCATTATATCTGGCTTAGCGAGGTAAAGGAGTGCGTCGTTGGCCGGGGATCGAACTCCGGACCATGTGCATGGTCGGCGAGCGTTCTAACCGTTATGCCACCGAAGAACCCGTCTCAGCTAGATCCGATGTATTAAATTCATTGTCGCGCATATCCTCCATGCGTCATACTCATATTATCACACAAGACAGATAAATGAACCATGATCATTTTTTCTCAAACAGTGAAGCGTTACTTTTGTGTCGATTGACAGCCCACTTTACTCATTACACTGGTCCAGAGAATTCCTTATGTTATGCACAAATACTCATAATTAGTGTATGACACCTTCACCGATACGAAATATGCGATACATTCCGTGACTTTATACGTTGGGCATAAAATATTTGAAAAATATTTTTTAAAAAGATGAGCATTAATACTGTGAATGCATAATGAGGGTGGTCTTCAGTAGATCAATTTTCTCTCCGGATAAACTAATCAGTCGAAGCATGGATATGTGTCAATCAGAGAGATCGATCAAATCCGTAATCGTTCTCAGGACACCTGGATTATACTGAAATAAAGGAGATTAAGGTGCATGATTCACGATCGAATTTATATACCAAGCAGTATATTTTAATAGGATGAATAAATCAGGTTATTAAAGAAAAATAATTTTACAGTTATTAGCCCAATATTCCTGATGGTGTCCCAGCATATCGTGATGTGTATCAGATGAAATCAATCTTGAAACTATACGCAACCAATTCCCTTTCTTAGTTCGAACCAGTGAGGGACAAATATCTCTACAGGCTAATATGAGGTCATTTCACTTCACTGCCTCTCTTCAGCTGTGTACATGCAGAAATTAAATACTGCAAGGAACTTCTGCAAACAGGTAACTTTGCACGTCACTTCAAGATTATCAGATCAATCAAACTACCATCAGTTCAAAAGAGTCTGCTTCCTATCACTAAATTACACATCGATTCATCTTACAAACACATCACCACTCTGATGTCACATTTAATCCGACTCATTCGACAGCCTACTACAAGGTAATAATTCGGTGTGTCTCACAAGGTCGCTTGAATTCATTCAGGACTCACAGATGCCTAACACGGATTCATATGGAAGGAAACTCCGAGACTTCTTCTTAGTTGTCCAGAAACAAAATGAAGAAATTCCACCGTCCTCAGGAAGAAAGATACACATACAATTTATCGAACGTTAAACTGAAAACGTCGTCAAAACACATGACCTCTCTCCACGAGTTAAATATCGACTACTCAACTTGATTGTTAGAATAATTGACAAAGATACGCAGCTCGGGTAATTATGTAATCAACTATCTGATTTGAAAGGCATATATAAAAAAAGGGTTTGTAATATTTCCTAGATGGTCGGTGCTTCAGGAGAGTACCTCATTTCTCCTCCTGCACAGTCAGAGTGATTTGCTAAATAGTTTAGGCTACCATTAAAACAACATGTGGAACATCGATAAGATCGTTGTACATCAGTCGCACAAGGCTTATGGTGTCGTTATAATGAGCCAGAAGAAATACATCCTAGAAAGAACAATGCTTCTCAACGATATAACCAGTTTCCAGGTAAGCACGTCAAAAGAAGATTCAACAATACTCTTCGAAAACAGGCTGAACAACACCTCAACGAATCAGTTTGAGAAGGACGCATAGACGAAAGCATCAATAATCAAATTAAATCATAGGGTTCACACATACTAATCATATATGTTCAACCGAAAATCCACAGATATTCTGTGTCGTTCGGATCGATAATGTCAGTGGGGCAATCACACTACGTTAACCTGGCTGGCTGTATTGGTGGCACAAATGTTACAACGAATTTGAAAAGGGCTGGCAATTCCCAGTGTCAATAATTGCTTCCGTTTTTCACAAGCATTAGATGGATTGAATATTTCAGACAAAATACTTGTGTCGTATCATGTCTTTTTTCTGTTCACAACAATATGCAGTGAAGAAATGCTGAAAATCATATAGCAGACTGCAGACTACTTCAACTGCCTCAAAATGAGCCATGAAAATCCGATTTGACAACCATTTGTATCACCAAATTGACGCAGTGGCTGTGTATTCGCATGTGGATCCTGCTCCTGACGATACATTCCTAACTCATCTTGAACAATTTCAAATGAATTCGGTGGCGTAGTGCTAAGGACTTTCGCCGACCATGCACATGGTTCAGGGTCCGATCACCTGCCAACGCACACCGGATATCAATGGTTGGCCTGAAAAATTTAGGCTGCCAATATCACACTCTAAAAACTCCACACTTGTACCAAAAAGACGGTGTGGAATCAAGATATAATGAAAAAGAAAAAAAGTGGATAGGATCAACTTCCACTGCTGGTATGTCAACATGTTTTTGGTTTGCAACAATACTGACCACGCATCCACGATGCTGGAAAACCGTAATTCGGCTTATTTTCAAATTGCACTTATAATAGAGCTTGAAGACGACAACCAGTTCTACTTCCTAGAACTCAACATGAAAGGAAGGAATGATGGGATGACTGAGAAATCCGTCTATAGAAAGAAAAGAACAGCTTACACCATACCTGCTACAAACTGAGCTTGGTTGAAATGCTCTTTAGCACACAATTGAAGAAGGATTCGCAATTACTGAAAAGAACCTTTAAGCGAATTCAAATCCCTGGAATTTCATAATACAGTGTAGAAGTAACAAAACGCGTAAACGGACAACGGAAACAGTTGGAAAAATTAGTTTTACCTCTCAAGTATACACAATAATCGACAAAAAAAATCAAGGGTACAGCAAGGCAATATCGTCACCACAAGCAAAAGTTGGTAAGTTTCTTTTTCCTGCAGAGTTCAACGTCAAGAAAGGAGTGCGAAATGAAGTTTGAGCCTCTTCAACTGCTTGTTCGTTCAAAATAAAACCAAAATGTATGGATGCATCCTCAGATTTACTTGAAAAATATTCAGTTATTATGAGAGTGATTCATATTTATTCTTTAATTTTAGCCTTAGATTGCTTTTCGTAGACTCGATGATCTACTACAAATTAACGAGTAATGTACATTGAATGAGATCAAAGAAGAGAGATGGTTCACACCAAAACATCCTAAACACGCTTGAAATAATAATAATTTACTTTATTCCAAAAACAGTACTTATAATACAGAATGGAATTCTCAGTATTTGTCACAATATTGCATCTGATTTGCTCAAAATGTATAAAAAATTAAAAATTAAATCAAAAATTAATCGGAGGAATTTGCCCACATTTACGACATAATTATTAGATATAATAATAATAATAAATAATAATAACAGTGAGTTTGTTTCAAACGGTATTGTCGATTCAGTTTGGAAACTTTAGCATGTTATGGATAATTGGGTCTAATGTTCTGCTGATATAGTATAGTGAGAGGAAATACAAAATTAACAGTCTTAATCCAGCTTAAAATTATGTCCACACTTATGAAAAATAAAATAAACAAAACGAAAAAATTGAGAGGATTATACATATAAGAAATACAATAACAATAAAGTATGATGCTTTAAGGTTGAAGGAAATGGTCTATTTAGTGGTGCTAAGAAGGTTAGTTAGTTCATTTCTGACACTATTTTCATCACATAGAGTACGTGCTAAATATGGTATGGTGGAATTTTTATACTTAGACGTACGTGCATAAAGTCTTATGAAAAGACTTCTTGTTTTACCTGAGGAGACACAAGGTTGGAGCTGCTGGTAGAGTGGGTGCTCAGAGTCTGACAAAATTCCTCTAGCGAATCCGTTGCATGACATCAAATGCCTATCGGTGACAATGCCAATGATATGGCCCAATGGGATACCACTCGTTCTACTGACAGTCTTAAGAGTTCTACGAAGTATGACATAGTCCTTTTTTAGCAATTTAGGAAAGAATAATGGTGAACAGTAAAGAATAATAGGTAGAATACACGAGTTCATAAACTGTAAGAGGAGTGGTTGAGTTTTGTCTGAGTGCCTTAACTTCTTAATGTAAAAAGTCATACGAAATATTCTTTTAGAAATCGCTAAGAGATGAGAAGACCAGGATAGGTCAGAAGAGGGAACTAATCCAAGATACTTAACTTCAGACTTGGCTTCTATATCAGTATCATCGATTTTGCAAAGGTCATAGGAACCAACGGCTTCATTTAACTTTCGTTTACATCGGAAGCTGAAATTAACAGTCTGACATTTGGAAGGATTAAGTTTAAGGCCGTTAGACGAAGACCATTTGCTAATTTCTGATAAAATGTTGTTAATCTTAATACAGTCAAGCTGAGAGTTAACAGACACTGAAATAGTTAGATCATCGGCATAGTTAACAAAGTTCATTTCATCGGAGTGAGGCAAGTCATGCAAGAAGATAGAAAACAGAAAAGGAGAAAGGACAGCGCCTTGAGGGACACCAGCCTCAGTGAGCAATGAAGTAGACAACTTTCCTTGAAATACAGTGTATTGCTTTCTTTCTGAGAAATAAGAATGGAGCCATTTGACAACCCAACAGTCAGAACGCGAATAATAGAAGCACAAAATACAGCGACATCAAACAGTAAAGTTATACAACTGAAATCAACCTAATTTGATTGGCACTTGAGTAATACAGAAACGTTGAATAATACATAACGAGGGTTTGGTTGACTTCTGTACACTGAATACAACGCGATCCATTTGAACTTGTTCTATACGCGTAATGATAATAGATTTTGAACAGAATATTTTATGTGCGATGCATAAGCCTACTGAATACAACACATGTTTGGTGTCAGTGAAAGCGTTAAACACTAGCAGGGAAGTATTCACACACACAATAAGTGGTATTGTCTCGACCAGTATAATGAGTGAAGTATGCTGCTCAGTAATACAAAAGTAACGCTTCACTGGTGCTTCATGAGTCTGGCTTGTTTAGTGGTCACATCAAGTCCTATGAATTATCAGCAATGACAACAGCTTTGATATGGTCAATTTCAATGGGAAGGGTATCTCTACTGGTTTGGGTGAGTAATCGATTTAGATAGAGAAATCCTCGATTGATTAATACCTTCAATGCACCTTCACATCGTCTACACTCTTCCCTTTTTGAGGGTGGATTAGGGAATTATGCTCCTGTCCATCCCAAGCAAAATACTTAGCCGCATCATCCTGGAGAGAATTAAAAATGCCCTAGATGAAAAGCTTCGACCGGAACAGGCTGGATTCAGGAGGAACAAGTCATGTATCGATCAGATCGCCACATTACGGATCATTATTGAACAAGGCTTGGAATGACAGTCACCTCTCTATCTCAACTTCATCGATTTTGTAAAGGCCTTCGACAGCGTCAATCGAGAGGTGCTTTGGAAACGAATTCGCTACTATTAGGTGCCACCGACAATTATACATCTCATCCAAAAGCTGTACGACAATGCTGCATGCCAAGTAATCCACAACAGGAAACTCACGGAATCCTTCAAAGTGAGGACAAGAGCAAGACAAGGCTGCCTACTATCACCAATGATTTTCCTGGTTGCATTAGACTGGATAATGTAACAAACAGCAGGCAATGAGGAAACAGGCATAAAATGGACTCACACAAAAAAACTTGGAGAATCTAGACTTCGCCGATGATATTTATCTGATTTCCCACAAACTGGAAGATATACAAGTGGAAAGCAACAAGTTGGCAGAAGAAGCATAAAAGATAGGACTTCAGGTGAACACAGAGAAAACAGAGGTGATGAGGATTCCTGGGCAACACCACCAACAGAAACAGCAAAGACAGACAACAATCAGCATAAATGGAAGGAACCTGAAAGAAACAACCTCCTTTACCTACCTGGCAAGCATCGTTTCAACTACAAGCGGAACTGACGAGGATATCAAAGCAAGAATCGGAAAAGCAAGACAAGCTTTCACTACCCTCAAGTCTGTGTGGAGGTCAGCAGCACTCAGCATCAAAAATGAGATCCGGATTTTCAACTCCAATGTGAAGTCAGTGCTACTATACGGATCAGAGGCTTGCACTGCGCGTCATAAAGAGCATCTCAAACAAACTACAGACATTCATTAACAGTTGTCTTCGCTCAGCACTCAAGATCAGATGGCAGGCCAGAAAAGATCAGCAACAGAGATCTCTGGCAATGAGCGAACCAACCGGGAACCGATTGTGAAACAAATAGGCAGGAAGAAATGGAGATGGATTGGCCATACTCTGAGGAAACAAACCATCAAGTGACATCACTAGACAAGCCATTGCTCGAGTGGAACCCGAAAGGTTAGCGGTGAGTTGGTCGTCAGTGCAAGGGTGACTTAGAGGAGGCCATGTGAAGAGGAGATGAAAGCTTGTGGACAGACTTGTAGCCAGGTGAAGACTCTAGCAGAGAACCGAATGTGCAATGAAGACGCACGGCTGAAACCCTATGTTCCTCTAGGAATTAAAGGAAACAATAATAATAATAGGCAATGAAGTCACAACATATTATCTTTTATTGGGTAATCGCAGTCGCTATATTCAATGAGTGCCTCACAGTCATTTCTAGCAGCTTTCTCAAATTACTACGCTAACCATAATTCTGTCCGTCAAAATTCATCTCCATGTTTCACTTATTGCATGCTACACACTAAACTCGTGCAACAGAATCGATCTAGTGATTTTCTCTTATCCCCTCATATTCTCGTGATCCAGTGTTCTTCTAATAAGACAGTCAGATCACACAAATCTCGGATTGAATGAATTAATTTGTCAGTGATAGGACGTGAAAACAATGCTAAAGGCTATATGAGATGATGAGATCGTCAACCTCATACTTCAACGAAGCGCCCCAAAAGCCTCAGTCACACTTTATTACTGTTGCATAGAAAGCGATAGAAACGTCGCTAGTCAAAACTTCAGAGTTGATTCGATCCCACTGCACCATCGCCTGCAACAAACTCAAACTAAATAGCATCAACCAAACACAACAATGGAGGGCGAATAATTCCACCAGGAGCTACACCTCAATGCTGTGATGGTAAAGAACCTGTATTATAGTTACATCTCTCGATCCTTAGACGAGAGTCAAAGGCCTTTCACTCCATTTTGAATAATACTGGCCACTCTCTGAGAAGAGAAAAGTTCAGCGAAAATACAGATGACGATACTAGGGTGGAGTTCTGTATGAACTTCATCGACATAGGAACAAATTCTGATCAGAGACTAATACTTAGTAGAAAACTTCCTTCCTTCCTCAGTTCAGCATGAATTACTGATTACGTGTTCATAACATTTCGACGCAGTGCTGAATGAGTCACCAGTGTGCGATGAATATCATCGCAGTAGGCATCATTCGAGATGGACAATTGTGAAACGAGATGTTTGACATGCTATCCATTCCGCAAAGATTAGATATCTCTGTGTCAGTTGACGAATACATGCCATTGGTGAAGGTATTCACTTAAATAGATTTCTTAAAAAACTATCACTCTAATGGCTACGCTAACCAGGATGAAAGAGAGGAGGTCTAAATAAATGATATCTTGGTATCATGAAAACCTCTGAAGCCGTCAGTTTCATCATTGATAGACAACTAAACAATATAGTGAGTAATACAGCTCTCGTGAAAAATGACCACACAACCAGGTGACCAAATACAAACGAAATAGTTTTTCTCCACGTGAAGCCACTAGAGATCCTGACTGAAAAGCTGAAACGCACAAAACAAGATTCCTTAGTTATGAAGATATTTCCTCTTGAGGACCTAGCGGAAGCTGCTTGCACCCAATAATGTGATTTATCCTGACATACAACTGACTAATACGGATTCTCCGGAAAGTCCAAAGTAGGCATCTTCCCTGCTTTCTGCAAGTGTCAAGTCCAAGAAACGCCATGTATTACACGCTTGTAGCAGAGCTCTCATCAATTTAAAAATTACCTAAAAGACTGATTGATAAGCACATTCGGAAAAAACACATTGATAGATGCTTGACATTTCATAAGATGCAACGCGGATTTACGGCAGGGAAAATCTTTTGTGATATTTAAAAGCGATCTGGCATGCCATTTCAGTTGACAGCTATTGTCTATACCACAGGGAATAGAATTTCTCAGAATCATACAACAGTGGATGACTCTATCAGACCGCAGTGCTATTGTAGACGTTAGAAAAAGCATCGACAGAATGTCTGTGGAACTCAGTTAGTACAAAATGGCCAACTGCACAAAAAAACAGTGCGAATAGCCACTCAAATCGTCTCTAAATGTACTTGTAGTGATAATTCAGGGGCTTATTACAATACGTTCACTGTAACACAATAAATTGCCAATCATTATGTGACTCTATATTCCGTTGTCTGCATTTCCTCTCTGGTGTCATTCCCACTTATTCTTTGAATAAACTTTGTCTGAAACAAATCTGTGGTACCGTCATTTGACATACGAACAGTTTCTTCCATCAACCCTAAACCATAAAGTAAATCAAGATCCAGTGGACGGCTGTTTACAAGTGGGACACAAGTGAAAAGTGATTGCGCTGTGACGTCACAATCCACAAACAATGAACTACAAGTAAAACTGAAAAATGTATCATTTTTGAACTGCACAATTCATGGAGAGAATTCTCCGAGGTTGGCATTGGACAACATGCGGAGTCAGATCTCATTATACGACGGACTTCATGTCATTATTGGTAATAAAGAAAGGGCAAGGAAAGTGATATGAGGTCGTCATCAACGCACACACACACTAGTAATAAAAGGCAGATAGTTGTTGATTACTTTCACGGGAAACACATACACTCACAATCATGATGGACACCTCACCAATATCTTCCTCACATCACACCTACTACAAAAACGTCATTCAACATGCAAGTCAATAGTATGATATCACGTCAAGTGAAATCGCCCACAAAGCAATGGTAGTGAATCGGTTGTAAGCACGCGTGACACCAACCATTCAGTGAAAGGCCACCTTGTCATACACATTAGTTAACTCGTGACATAGAATTTACTCAACTCAACAACTGACAAACAGAGAGGTTGATGCTTGTCGAAGACTATAAAAGACATTGCAAGTGGCCGAGAGATCAGAATTCAGTGACGTGAAGTGAAGTGAAGTGAATTGAAGTCAGAAATGGAGAAGATATGGGTGAGTCATTTCTTCGCTTGACATTCATGATAACTGACTAACTCCCCTGTATTCATCTGCCTTTTTTCATTTCTCACCACAGATCACATTGTTGGTATTCGCACTCGCTGTCACCTATCCGAGTGTTGTTCAGTGTGAAGAAGGTAAGTGTTTCACTGTCGAACGTCCTTATTTATTTATATAATGTGATGTTGATCGGTGATATACTGACGTGACTAGCATTCGGTTCGTCGGTTGAAGCAAATAGACTACACAGTTTTCAGGTCAGTTGCAGCTTAATCACATGTTGTTGGAGTATCGCTGAATGTCAGTGAAATTGTCAGTGGAAGGGAACTAAATGGACTCATTGAAGGATACACGAGCCAATCATACAGTCTCTCATTGACGAGAAGATTTGCTGCATATTGTATCAGACATCTTGAGATAGGGATTTTATAGAGGCAATCACTATCAGTAACCTGCTTTACTCTCACTGCCACTCTCTTTCATTATATTCTTCTCGTAATCACCACACTCCCTCTATGTGTATAAATGTTTCAAGACTGCAAAGTGAAATTTCCGCATGTCGATGTCCTGCTAACCATGTTATTTTTCTCGCAGTTGATTCACTGATGAGATTTAGGAATATGATGCAATGAAGCAGTTGAAATTTCGCTTTCAGTAGCATTAGGTATACAACTGTCGATAAACTACTGCACGATGAGATTGGCACTTCTGTCTGATCACTTCGCGTTGTTTCACGAGGAGAATTTTGAGTCCGATGATTTATGTTAGTTGGTGAGAGAAAGAGTGATCCTGTTGCACATGAACACTTGCCTGAGTAGCAATGAGAGCTCTGACGTTTTATTTGAGTAGTGTAACTCACTAAAACCAAAACATGTTTGTTTATTACCAGCTAGAAATAAAATGACTATTTGTAATTTCATCCCATGATATATCACAGATGAAGACGCTTCTCCGAAGAAGGACACCACTGTTACTGCCGCTGCCACTAAACCGGCAAGTTCACCAGTGAAGAAGGCAACACCTGCACGTAAATCACCGTCGAAACCACATCGTAAGTCCAATCAATTATCCTCAGTGCAAAAATAAATATTATATTTATATCATTATCAGAGTTAATAATAATAATGCTTGTCCCACTTATGCAAAACTATAAAGACTAATAATGCTACTAATACTTGAGTCATTACTCCTCATATTTATACGAAAATGCACGACAGTGCCAATCTCTCTATGCCTTCCTACTGATAACTTCGTCCCTTCATCTCATACTCCTGGTTATTCGTAAGAAAGTGTAGAACAACTATAAGGAATCATTTTTTTACTCATATAAGCTTCACTTTCTGTATACTTTTACATTTCACAATTGTCTCTTTCTCGTTTACGTCTGCGTCAACATCCCTAATACTATAATCACACTAGCAAAAACAGAATTCCGAGGTTTGCTCTTTTGCACTTCTGCTCACAGTCACATCTGCTTACACCTCATTATTCCGCACACCGTTGATCTAACTGCATCACATTCCCACCACACCTTCTGATATGCTCACATATTAGTTTCATTTACATTCTCTCCAATCGCTACCGTGTATCTATCTATTTATCTATGCACTTATCTGTCTGTAGGTCGACCAGCTGAAGGAAAACCCAGAGAAGCCTGGAAATCGCTATTAGGTGAGTCGATATGCTTGAACACCTGTTCAGTGAGTCATTCACTCACTAGGTCTCTATTTGATTCCTTTACGTTCCCAGTGGACCGTAGTGCTTGAAGCTACAGCCTCGAAATTTTGGTATCAGTGGTGTTTATTTCTACGGGATGAGGTTGCTAACCTCATACTCAAACTTCCCTCTTTACCAGTCTTGTTATTGGTTTAGTGACGTAAACGAGTGTGTCTGCCGGGGATCGAACCTCGAATCACCTTCGTTGTTGGCGAGCATCTAACCGCTATGCCACCGAAGCACAACTCACTAGCTCTATTTTGTCATTATTTGTGGTGTAGAGTGATATCTGAGAGGCATCAGCTGTAGCAGCACTAGCAGCAGCAGCAGGTGTCATTATTCAGATATTTCTATATTCAGTGAATGACATTCCCTGTTAGCAGACGCATTCAACAATCTCTGTGTGTTGATCTGTCCTCTATGTATGTTAACTGACATTGGGTTTGGATTCAAGTGACTGGTACACTTCAATGCATGCCATAATGGAGTCAACCTATCATGAATCGATAAATCAGCCTTCTTCAGTATAAAAGTACTTATCTTAGTCAATATTCTAGACGGATTGTCACTTCACTATCTGTTCTTCATTCGAGATACCATCTGTTGTATTTAGAATCTCACTTATCTTTGTATATTTTTTTTAATGATTTTCATGTTTCTATGATTTCTCATTTTCAGGTTTTTACTGAGACGTTTTGGAGCGTCGATGAATTTGACGCATGCATACATGCAAGCATGAAATGCAGTTCAGTACAACGTGTTCATCTGTGTTGAATATATTCATTGTTAACTGCCTACCGAATAAATCTTCCATTTGAAAAATAACTTATTGTATTATCTTCCCTCTTACTGTGTAATATCTCCATCGACGCTTCGTGGTTTCATGCGGATAGATAGGGTATTGAAGATTATTTTCTCAGCGCATTTGAATGTCTCTCACTGTCTTTCTATCTCTATTCAAATCAGGTTAATGATGAATTCTGATAGACTGATAGAATTCAGTCTGCACCAAAGGGAGGACTAGACGCATCACACTAGTTACTAGTGTCAAATCAAAATATCGACTACAGTCCTACAGGAGGTCAATCGCGAGCCCGAATAGCTCAGTGGTAACGTCTCTGACTGCAGCAATTGGTGACGCGGGATCGAATCTCAGGAGGGACATGAGTTCCTTCAAGGTTGCAGATACGCCTTGCTGAAGAGTGCCAACTAGCACGAAACCTAGGTCCAAGGCTTCCTGCCGATTGCCTCCTTGTAATAACTGAGTTACAGAGACATTCAGTCGATTCTTTGTCATTCTTTCTACCGTTTTCAATCACACTGCAACCTGACGGAGTCGTCGACGGCTTCATGATTCTGCGGAACACTATTCCCTGTGGTGTATACGATAGCTGTCAACTGAGATGGCATGTCGAATCATTTATAAATGTCACACAAGATGGATTAGCCGTACTCTGAGGAAACCATCAAATGACATCACTAGACAAGCCATTGCTCGAGTGGAACCCGAAAGGGAAGTGGCGAGTTGGTCGTCAGTGCAAAGGTGACTTGGAGGAGGTCATGTGAAGAGGAGATGAAGGCATGTGGGCAAACTTGGAGCCAGGTGAAGACTCTAACAGAGAACCGAACGCAATGGGGACGCGTGGATGAAGCCCTATGTTCCTCTAGGAACTGAAGGAAACAATAATAAATAATAATAATAATACGGAATGAAGTCACAACATATTATCTTTTATTGGGTAATCCCAGTCGCTATATATTTGATGAGTGCGTCACAGTCATTTCTAGCAGCTTTCTCAGATTACTACGCTGACCATAATTCTGTCCGTCAAAATTCATCTCCATGATTCACTTATTGCATGCTACACACTAAACTCGTGCAACAGAATCGATCTAGTGATTTTCTCTTATCCCCTCATATTCTCGTGATCCAGTGTTCTTCTAATAAGACAGTCAAATCACACAAATCTCGGATTGAATGAATTAATTTGTCATTGATAGGAGATGAAAACGTTGCTAGAGGCCATATGAGATGATGAGATCGTCAACCTCATGCCTCAATGAAGCACCCTGAAGCCTCAGTCGCACTTTATTACTGTTGCATACGAAGCGATAGAAACGTCTCTAGTCAAAAATTTCAGAGTTGATTCGATTCCTCTGCATCACAGCCTGTATCAAACTCAAACTAAATAGCATCGAATCCCAGTGGGTGCGTACTGCCGATGATTCCCAAACTAGGATGAAACAGCAGCTGTCCAGTACTCCCTGGTTTTCAATGGTTCTCTAACTGATATCAGTCCGTGATCAACTCATGAATAGCATCAGCCAAACACAACAATGGAGGGCGAATAATTCCACCAGGAGCTACAACACAGTGTTCTAATGGTAAAGAATCTGTTTTACAGTTACATCTCTCGATCCTTAGACGAGAGTCACAAACTTTTCACTCCATTATGAAAAATACTGGCATGAAGTTCATGACATAGGAACAAATTCTGATCAGAGACTGATACTTAGTAGAAAACTTCCTTCCTTCCTAAGTTCAGCATGAATCACTGATTACGTGTTCATAACATTTCTCAGTGCTGAATGAGTCACCAGTGTGCGATGAATATCATCGCAGTAGGCATCATTCGAGATGGACAATTGTCAAACGAGATGTTTGACATACTATCCATTCCCCACAGATTAGACATCTGTGTCAGTGTTGACGAATACATGCCATTGGTGAAGGTATTCACTTAAACAGGTTTCTCAAAAACTATCACTCTAATGGCTACGCTAACCAGGATACCAAGTGGTATGAAAGATAAGAGGTGTGTAAGTGCACTATTGGTGAAACAAGAAGGTACTGAAGCAGTTCTAGATTACCATGCAGGATCACCAACGTCTCTGATGCTTGTCGTATGTTTAATATCTCTGTCTCTCGAACCCATACCTATCCCGTGTTATGACACAAGACAGTATAAGCACATTGTCTTGATCCCATGGAATGTACACTCCAAACCCACCAAGGAAGGAATGCTTCAATGACTTTCTGGAAGGTGATAAGCAATCCGAGATCGAAGATAAAGAGAACGATTATCGATCAATTCATCCTACTTTCATCCTCGTATTTGTGTGCAGGTTCAACGTACCAAAACGACGACATCTGTTTGATCATGAATATCTTGTGGCTTTTGATGCAAACCTACAAGAAACTTCCATTTTGTGAAGCTAAGCTAGCCGTACAAGGACAAGCACACAAGCCGCTGAGAAATTCGACCTAATTGAAACAACAAACACAAATCACATTATCTCTTAAATTATGAGTTACATTAAAGTAGTGTGCTATGGTGCGTGGTAGGAATCATTCCAACTCCAACCTATCGACTGAAAATGAAGAGACATCACTGACCGCCGGTATCATTGACTACAAAGTTAGTATATAGGATGTGGTTCTGTGTACTTTGGCAAGATAGGGATCGTGGTCAGGAAGGCGTAGAGGTCACAGACTTCAGTGACAAGCCTAAATGTGAACAATTCCAGGACCTGTTATTCGCAGAAAATTCCATCTGAATTTGATTCCATTGTGTAATTGGCTGGATCCTGAACTTCCCCAGCAAACTATCCTCCAGACCACAGCAACAAACATAATGTTAAATACAGATGAAACACCAGGCTAGCACAAGATAAGAATTTCCAAGAAGCAGACCGTTACTGATGTGTAGTTAGTATCAATGGAATGAGCATCATGAAAACGTTCAGCGATACAAAGGATCATTTCAAGAAGGCTTTGCAGGGAAAATGCTTGAAAGTAATGAGAATTTGCACTGATACCTGTCGGAGAGAAGAGCTGTTCACCAAGTGAGACGTTTAATAAGAGGACTGAATGAAAGATATCTCGCTATCATGGAAATCGCTGAAGAAGCCTTCAGTTTGGTATTTCATAGATAAATAAATCATACGTTGAGTAATACAGCACTCCTGAAAAATCACCAAACAAGCAGGTCACTAAATGCAAACGAAATAATTCTTGTCCACGTGAACCCATTAGAGATTCTGACAGAAAAGCTGGAATTCACCCAGCAAGAGTCCTTATGTGCGAAGATATCTGCTTTCGAGGACTCAGTGGAAGCACCTTACACCCAATAATGTGAATTATCCTGACATTCAACAGACTCATGCAGATTCCACAAAAAGTCAAAGACAGCTGTCTTAACTTTCTTCTGCAAGCGTCAAGACTGAGAAACGCCATGTAATACAGACCTGTTGCGCTATTCTCGTTGATAAACACATGTGAAATAACACATTGATAGGTGCCAAATATTTTTAGAAGATGCAAGGCGGCCTTAGGATAGGCAGATCTTGTGTCGTAATTATACATGGTCTGGTAGGCCATCTCAAATGACAGCTACAAGAAAGGGAATATAATTTGTCAGAATCATAAAACAATAGACGAGCCAGTCAAACCCAGTCAGATTGGATATGTTAGGAAGAATGACAAAGCATCGACGGAATGTCTCGGTAACTCACTTAATACAAGGTGGCCATCTGCACACAAAGACAGTCCAAATAGCTACTCAAATCGTCTCTAACTATATTTGCAGTAGTAATTAAGGATCTCATTACTGTACGTCAACTGCAACACAATGAATTGCCAACCACTATGTAACTCTATATTCCGTTGTCTGCACTTCGTCTCTGCTGTCATTCTCACTTATTCTTTGAATAAACTTTAGCTCAAACAAATCTGTGTTACTGTCATCAGAGATAAGAACAGTTTCCTCCATCAATCCTAAACTATTAAATAAATCAAGATCCAGTTGACAGCTGTCTACAAGTAGTGCCCAAGTGAAAACAGATTGTGCTGTGGTGTCACAAACCACAAACACTGAACCGCAATTGAAGTTGACAAATGTATCAATTTCGGACTGCACAACTCACGATGAGAATTTACCGAGGATGGCATTGGAAAGCACACGTAGTCAGATCACAGTATACGAGAGACTCCCAGTCATAAGTGGCAATCAATAAATCATCACAAGTACATACGATATCGGATATTGGAAATTATTATCCATCCTAATGTAGATAAATTCTGAATTCTGGAGGTTTGAATACATCAACTCTTCGACAAGTCTTCATATACACATTAGTGAATATTCAGAAAATGAGGAAACCCCTGCACACCTGGAAATATACCACACGTCTCTGATGAATTTCAATGAAGTATATCCAATGAGTCTATTCCTTATCTTCAATTAGGCATAGCAAATCAATGGTGAAGTCAGTGATGCGTTTCGTGCCACTGAGCGAGTGAAAATCCGCTGATGTCTTTCAGGGATTTCGGAAAATAAGCCGAAAAATAAATAGGTAAGACTTAAAGCAGAAAGGAAACGTGAGGATGTAACAAAAGCAGGAAGACAATGGATGCTAATTGACCAGTTAAGTAGAAAATAATGACCAGTGCAGATGAAAAATCAGAAGATTCAGGTAGGTGGGTGTAGATGCGAGCGATGAAGAGGTGATGACAGTAGGGAACAATTTAGTTTAGCTTTGAAATCGCCAGCTGATGAATGAGGCATCAGTTGTGTTATTCAACAGCCATTCAACACAGTACTCACTGGAAGATTTCAATGAGAATAACAATGTTGCACCACTGGTTGCATTCATCTAATATAGTGTATGAGACTGCTCTATAATTTATGAATATGTTATGAAGTCACTCATAATCATTACTTAAACAACAGAGGAATTGAAAAGTGGAATGTTCAGTCGGGAAATTATCTGTCTGAGTTGAATCATCCGGAGAAACAAAAGTACTCAATTCCCGATTATATCGAAGAGATATTAAAATCATTGTCGTGTTCATGATTCATACGTCTCACTGAAAGACCATCACACACGACACATCAATGCATGCTACACCACCAGTTAAATCATACGTAAAGGATTACATTCGTTTTACTCTAAAATACAATTCACTCAATCAACCTGTGTTCAGTGCACATCACTCAGTAGCATTGTTCATTCAACCCATGTCATTATTCGCAACACTTGTCATCTGAAATAGATCGCCTCATTTTATTTCATCAAAGTAACTTCTATCATATATCCACCATTCAAAGCAAGTAGGATTATGATGCTTCTGATTCTACATTCATATGGAAAACAATTGAAATGTACGAATAAGTGAACAATGAGAGATTGAATTACTCAGAAAAATTGAAGAATCACTAGGAGTCCTGTGAGTATAACAAGGTGAACAAACTGTGTTGTACATCTCATCATTGAACGTAAAAACACCGATGAGATAATGACAGCGGGACAATAACGATTTCATCATTAACCTCATTTGAATGGAGATAGAAAGACAGCTAAAGACATGCACACGAACAAAGAAAATAATCGTGAATATCCTTTCAATCCGCATGAAACAGTGAAGAGTCGATGGGTGTATTACAGAGTAAGAGGGTAGACAACACAACACGCTTGTTTCATTGAAAGCATTTATTCAACAGTTAGTTAACAATACATATATATTCATCACAAATGAACACGTTGTGGTGAACTGCATTTCATGCTAGCGTGTATGCATGCGTCAACTTCATCGACTCTTCAATCAGTTTCAGTAAAAACCTGAAAATGAGAAATCATAGAAACATGAAAATAATTGAAAATATAGAAAGATACGTGAGATTCTAAATACAACAGATGGTATCTCGAATGAAGAACAGATAGTGGACTGACAATCAGTCTAGAATATTGACTACGATAGGTATTTATGTACTCCAGAAGGCTGACTTATCGATTCATGTTAGGTTGACTCCATTATGGCATGCATTGAAGTGTACCAGTCACTTGAATCCAAATCCAATGTCAATTAACATACATAGAGGACAGATCAATCCACAGAGATTGATGAATTCGTCTGCTAACAGGGAATGTCATTCACTGAATATAGAAACAGCTGAACAATGACTAATGGTGCTGATGTTGCTGCTGGTGCAGCTGATGCCTCTGAGATATCACTTTACACTACAAATAAGGATATAATGGAGCTAGTGAGTTGAGCGTCCGTGGTATATTGCTTGGATGCTCGCCAACCATGCAGGTGACTCGAGGTTCGATCCCGGCCGTCGCAATCCTTTACGTCACTAACCCAGTACAAATGCTGGTAAAGAGGGAAGGTTGGGCATGAGGTGAATGGCCTCATCCCGTAGAAATAAACACCGCTGCTACGAAAACTTCGAGGCTGTAGCTTGAAGAACCATGTTCCACTGGGTACGTAAAGGAATGGGATAAAAGAGGACCTGTTGGGTGAATGACTCACTTAACAAGTGTTTAACCATACCGACTCACCTAATAGAGATTTCCAGGCTTCTCTGGGTTTTTCTCCAGTTGGTCGACCTAGAGACAGATAGAAGGAGAGGTAGGCAGATAGACAGCAGTCAGTAAAGAGAATGAAAATGAAATGAATATATGCATATCAGAATAGGAGGTGGCAATGTGATGCAGTTAGTTCAGCACTGTGTTGGAAGTGTAGGAAGTAAGCAGATATGCAAATGAGCATACTTGCAAAGCTGTAAACATTGAAATTCTCTTCTTGCTATTGTGAATATAGTATGGGAGAAGGAAAAAGAGCAGAGCAGTGAAGGATCAAACGTGGAGAGAATCTTTGTGAAGTGGAAAACTACATAAGAAAATAAAGGATTCATTGCAGTTATTCTACCTTTCGTATGAATAGCCAGAATGGATGAGGACGTACGGTGATGAATAAAAGAAGTTTTATTATTTTTAATATCGGAAGTTTGACATGCGTTTTGTATCTACAAATATTGACAGAGCTGAAGCAAATTAGGCAGATGCATGTGCAAGCAAAGCGACACGATAATAGTAGACAAGCTGTGTGCACTATTAACGACAACTGGATGTCTGCACGTTGGAGTGCGTGCGTAATCAGTTCAGCTTAATTGTGTGAGATTTTGTATTCAAGTTGTAAAGTAGAAGTAGTATGATAGGAGACGAAATCCGTAATATGTGTGGTGGTGTGGTATGCAGACTGAGGGAAGGAAGAGCAGGGGCATGAGATGAAGAGACGACATTGTGAATATTCAAGCGTAAATTGATCTACACTGTCACGTATATTTGTAGGAATAAACATGACGAATGCGGAATCAAATATTAGAAGCATTTGTAGTCTTCATAGTTTCGCATTAGTAGCAGAAGTATCATTAATAATAATTTTGGTAGAGTTATTATTGTAATTTCTATTGTTGTTATGATAACGAATAAGTGAACTTACGATGTGGCTTCGACGGTGATTTATGTGCAGGTGATGCTTTCTTCACTGGTGAACTTGGTGATTTGGCTGCGGTGGCAGCGGCGGCCTTCTTGGGAGAGGCATCCTTATCTGTGTGATACAATGGGATGAAATAACAAATGGTCATTTTATTTCAAAATGGTGATGAATAAATGTGATGGTTTTAACGAGTTACACTATTCAAACAAACGTCAAAGCGCTCCTTGTATTTCAGGCAAGGGATTCATATAAAACTAGATCACTCACTCTTTCACCAATAAACATAAATCATAGGACCCAAATTCCCCTCCGTGAAATAGTGCTATGCGATTACAGAGAATTGTCAACCTCGTCATACAGCAGTCTGTTATCTACTAATTCCTTGTACTACTGAAGGCAGCTTATCATGTGCTTTAATAAATCATATTACTACATCATAGAAGTGAACCAACTGCGAGAAAGATGACATGATTAGCATGTCATGGACATGTCAACGTCATATTCCAGTTTCCAACCATATATGCGTAGATGGAGTATGATGATCACGCATACAAGATAATTGAAGCGAGAGAGAGAGAGAGAGGGACAGTAAAGCAGGATATTGATATTGATCGTCGCCACATATCCCTATCTCAAGATGTCTGACGCAATATGCAGGTTATCTTCTCGTCAATGAGAGAGTGCAAGGTTGACTCGTGTATACTTCAATGAGTGCATTTAGTTCCCTTCCGCTGACAATTTCACTGACATTCAGCGATACTCCAACAGCATGTGATTTAGCTGCAATCGATATGTAAATGGAATAGTCTATTTGCTTCAACCGATGGACCGAATGCTAGTCACGTCAATATATCATCAATCAACACATCACATTATATGAATAAATAAGGACGTTCGACAGTGAAACACTTACCTTCTTCACACTGAACAACACTCGGATAGGTGAAAGCGAGTGCGAATACCAACAATGTGACCTGTGGTGAGAAATGAAAAAAGGTAGATGAATACAGGGGAGTTAGTCAATTGTCATGAGCGTCAAGCGAAGAAACAACTCACCAATATCTTCTCCATTTCTGACTTCAATTCACTTCACTTCACGTCACGTCACTGAATTCTGATCTCTCGGCCACTCTCAATCTCTTTTATAGACTTCGACAAGCATCAACCTCTCTGTTTGTCAGTTGTTGAGTTCAGTAGATTCCATGTCACGAGTTAACTAATGTGTGTGACAAGATGACCTCTCACTGAATGATTGGTGTCACGCGCACTTACAACCGACTCACAACTATTACTTTGTTGTAAACTTCAGTTGAAGTGATCTCATACTATTGACTTGCATGGTGAATCACATTTTTCGTAGTAGGTGTGATGTGAGGAAGATATTGGTGAGGTGTCCATCATGATTGTGAGTGTGTTTGTGTGTTTTCCATGAATGCAATTAGCAACTATCTGCCTTCCATCACTAGTGTGTGTGCGTTGATGAACATGGTATTTTGAAGAACTTGGACAACGAGGTATTCATAGATAAATAGAGGTGGGAGACAGTTAGAAACAGTGTCATTCTCCTGATTTGTGAAGTGAGAAATCGAGATACAGCATCACTAGTAGTGAAGATCGTGAAAACTGAGAGCAAGGTAATAGGAAATCCAAGGTGGAAATTGCAAAGTTACTTGTGAATAGCTACATTTAATAGGCAGCTGGTTTTTGCAAATATTGAACAAGATGGTGAAACTCTATCTGTTGTGTAATGCGTGTTTCTGGATTTACGTGAGGCGAAATGACACAGTAACTGCTTTCTGTGTATACAACTCTCGAACTTCTGGATAAACATTTGCATTGGATAGATTGTACTACTCACTAACATGAATATTTTGTAGATATTTAAATTTTGTACTCGCTTGATGGAGCGTTTGCCAAAATGGTTGAAAACAGCTGATTTCAAAGTGCCAAAATCCTCAATAACAAAGCATCTTGTGGATTACGTGCATGATATCGACGCGGTCAAGTCATTCACTATTGTTAGCAGACAAAGAAACAGGAAGATGCTTGCAATTGCAGAGGCTTGTGCAATTCGAGTTTATAAACCAGGTCTCTGTGTACAAAAGGGGATGGTCGTGACTGTGAATCTACCATGATAATACGTTTTACTTATAATTCTACCTCTTATTATTATTATTACTATTATTATTCTCATTATTATTATTATTCTTGATTCATTTAAAACTATCCTTTATCAGTAGCATTATCTTAACTCACTTCAACACTCTTATTATTAAGATAAAGCAATAAGAAGATGTAATTTGTCTGAATCGGGTAATGTATTTGCGCAACACATTTCGAACAATCTGATCACACACGGACCTGTCATAGGAATATATATGAAATTAATAAAGAGGTAAGAGGTAAGAAAATAGACTTAGGTCAAGTTTAAAGGACATATTCAGGGTCAAAGTAACAATGAAGACCACTAAACCAAATAACAGAGGTAATAGTAAATCTGCTATGGTATCAAAACAAAATTTACCAAGGAAGGTTTAATGTGATGACAAATTGTTTTTGAACGCATAAAGGTGGCTTAAACTTTCTAATTGCCAGCTAGGGCTTCCACAAACTTTAGGATACGCCCCAAACACGTTTTATAGATAAGTTTAAAAGATCTCTTAACGTCAATTTTATGTCCTGTTTCTATAATATGTTGCGCAGTAGAGGAGCTAGGCCTCCTGTTCTCACCATTAATGGGTTTTGAAGATTCCATTTGTTTCTGGAGCCATTTAGGAATATGCTCTGAAGCCCTTACTTGCAGAGATCGATGAGTCCTCCCTATGTATGTGTGTCCACACGTACATTCAAATTGGTAAATACAATGGGATGTGACGTCATTTTTCTCATGTTCAAAAGGCTTAGATAGATATATTGGCTTTACCGTGTGTGATCAGATTGTTCGAAATGTGTTGCGCAAATACATTACACGATTCAGACAAATTACGTCTTCTTATTGCTTTGTCTAAATTCATAAAGGTAACTATTATTATTATTGTTATTATAACTATTACTATTGACATCCCTCTGGTCGCAATTCTTGTTAAATTCTCTAATGTCTAATTGTTTATCTAAGTGATGTAATTGAAGCGTAATGCAATTTATCTTAATTTTGATCTCCCATATTCTCTCTCCCCTTATCTAATTGAACATGACCTGGAAAAACATTCGCACCTGTCTTTCAGCATGACTAATTCAATGTAGTTTATTTACTTATCAGTCCTATATCTCCCAATGTAATTTCAAAAGTATATATCCGTGTATGTAGAGTAATCAGCTGACGAGTTTTACCGAAATTTGATGAATTCATTGAACCCTGCTTTATTAACCTTTATTGCTTGTTTTAAATATTATGTATTTCGATTGCTTTGTCCACAGAGACAATGTGAAGTAATGCCATTAACTGAAGAGATTTTATTAATGTATTCTAATTCAACGTCAAATTTTCAAATAGATATTTTCCACCTCTTGTACAGTGCACAATGTATCAGTCGACTGATACATAAATAAACTACATTGAATTAGTCATGCTGAAAGACAGGTGCGAATGTTTTCCAGGTCACGTTCAATTAGATAAGGGGAGAGAGAATATGGGAGATCAAAATTAAGATAAATTGCATTACGCTTCAATTACATCACTTAGATAAACAATTAGACATTAGAGAATTTAACAAGAATTGCGACCAGAGGGATGTCAATAGTAATAGTTATAATAACAATAATAATAATAGTTACCTTTATGAATTTAGACAAAGCAATAAGAAGACGTAATTTGTGTGATACGTGTAATGTATTTGCGCAACACATTTCGAACAATCTGATCACACACGGTAAAGCCAATATATCTATCTAAGCCTTTTGAACATGAGAAAAATGACGTCACATCCCATTGTATTTACCAATTTGAATGTACGTGTGGACACACATACATAGGGAGGACTCATCGATCTCTGCAAGTAAGGGTTTCAGAGCATATTCCTAAATGGCTCCAGAAACAAATGGAATCTTCAGAACCCATTAGTGGTGAGAACAGGAGGCCTAGCTCCTCTACTGCGCAACATATTATAGAAACAGGACATAAAATTGACGTTAAGAGATCTTTTAAACTTATCTATAAAACGTGTTTGGGGCGTATCCTAAAGTTTGTGGAAGCCCTAGCTGGCAATTAGAAAGTTTAAGCCACCTTTATGCGTTCAAAAACAATTTGTCATCACATTAAACCTTCCTTGGTAAATTTTGTTTTGATACCATAGCAGATGTACTATTACCTCTGTTATTTGGTTTAGTGGTCTTCATTGTAGTTTGACCTTGAACATGTCCTTTAAACTTGACCTAAGTCTATTTTTTTACCTCTTACCTCTTTATTAATTTCATATATATTCCTATGACAAGTCCGTGTGTGATCAGATTGTTCGAAATGTGTTGCGCAAATACATTACCCGATTCAGACAAATTACATCTTCTTATTGCTTTATCTTAATAATAAGAGTGTTGAAGTGAGTTAAGATAATGCTACTGATAAAGGATAGTTTTAAATGAATCAAGAATAATAATAATAATGAGAATAATAATAGTAATAATAATAATAAGAGGTAGAATTATAAGTAAAACGTATTATCATGGTAGATTCACAGTCACGACCATCCCCTTTTGTACACAGAGACCTGGTTTATAAACTCGAATTGCACAAGCCTCTGCAATTGCAAGCATCTTCCTGTTTCTTTGTCTGCTAACAATAGTGAATGACTTGACCGCGTTGATATCATGCCGGTAATCCACAAGATGCATTGTTATTGAGGATTTTGGCACTTTGAAATCAGCTGTTTTCAACCATTTTGTCAAATGCTCCATCATGCGAGTAGACAATTTAAATATTTTAGTGAGTAGTACAATCTATCCAATGCAAATGTTTATCCTGAAGATCGAGAGTTGTACACAGAGAAAGTAGTTACTGTGTCATTTCGCCTCACGCAGTACACAACAGATAGAGTTTCACCATCTTGTTCAATATTTGCAAAAACCAGCTGCCTATTAAATGTAGCTATTCACAAGTAACTTTGCAATTTCCACCTTGGATTTCCTATTACCTTGCTCTCAGTTTTCACGATCTTGACTATTGGTGATGCTGTATCTCGATTTCTCACTTCACAAATCAGGAGAATGACACTGCTTCTAACTGTCTCCCACCTCTCTTTATCTATGAATACCTCGTTGTCCAAGTTCTTCAAAATACCATGTTCATCAACGCACACACACTAGTGATGGAAGGCAGATAGTTGCTAATTGCATTCATGGAAAACACACAAACACACTCACAATCATGATGGACACCTGACCAATATCTTCCTCACATCACACCTTCTATGAAGCATATGATTCACCGTGCAAGTCAATAGTATGAGATCACTTCAACTGAAGTTTACAACAAAGTAATAGTTGTGAGTCGGTTGTAAGTGCGCGTGACACCAATCATTCAGTGAGAGGTCATCTTGTCATACACATTAGTTAACTCGTGACATGGAATCTACTGAACTCAACAACTGACAAACAGAGAGGTTGATGCTTGTCGAAGTCTATAAAAGAGATTGCGAGTGGCCGAGAGATCAGAATTCAGTGACTTGACGTGACGTGTAGTGAAGTGAATTGAAGTCAGAAATGCAGAAGATATTGGTGAGTTATTTCTTCGCTTGACATTCATGACAACTGACTGACTGACTAACTTCCCTGTATTCATCTGCCTTTTTCCATTTTCACCACAGATCGCATTGTTGGTATTCGCACTCGCTTTCACCTATCCGAGTGTTGTTCAGTGTGAAGAAGGTGAGTGTTTCACTGTCGAACGTCCTTATTTATTCATATAGCGTGATATTGATCGGTGATACATCGACGTGACTAGCATTCGGTCCGTCGGTTGAAGCAAATAGACAATTCCTTTTACAGGTCAATTTCAGCTTAATCACATGCTGTTGGAGTATCGCTGAATGTCAGTGAAATTGTCAGCGGAAGTGAACTAAATGCACTCATTGAAGGGTACACGAGTCAACCATGCACTCTCTCATTGACGAGAAGATAGCCTGCATATTGCGTCAGACATCTTGAGATAGGGATATGTGGTGAAGATCAATATCAATATCCTACTTTACTGTCCCTCTCTCTCTCGCTTCCATTATCTTGTCTTCGTAATCATCACAATCCATCTGCGTGTATGTGGTTGGAAACTGGAAGATGAAGTTGACATGTCCATGACATGCTAATCATGTCATCTTTCTCGCAGTTGGATCACTTCTGTGATTTAGGAATATGATTTATTAAAGCACTTGATTAGCTGCCTTCAGTAGTACAAGGAATTAGTAGATGACAGACTGCTGCATGACGAGATTGACAGTTCTCTGCGATCGCATGGCACTGTTTCACGAAGATGAATTTGAATCCTTTGATTTATGTTTATTGGTGAAAGAGTAAGTGATCTAGTTGCATATGAACACCTGCGTGAAATACAATGAGAGCTCTGACGTTTGTTTGAGTAGTGTAACTCGTTAGAACCATCACATTTATTCACCACAATTTGGAAATAAATTGACTATTTGTTATTTCATCCCATCGTCTCACACAGATAAAGACGCTTCTCCCAAGAAGGCCGCCGCTGCCACCGCAGCCAAACCACCAAGTTCACCAGTGAAGAAAGCATCACCTGCACATAAATCATCGTCGAAGCCACATCGTAAGTTCACTTATTCGTTATCATATCAACAATAGGAATTTTATTAATAACACTATCAAAATTATTACTAATGATACTTCTGCTACTAATGCGAAACTATGAAGAGTACAAATGCTTCTAATATTTGATTCCGTATTCGTCATGTTTAGTCCTATGAAAATGCATGACAGTGTAGATCAATTTATGCTTGGGTATTCACACTGTCGTCTCCCCATCTCATGCTGCTCCTCTTTCTTCCCTCAAATCGAAATCTACCTCAGACTGCACACCACACCACCACACATACTACAGATTTCGTCTCCTATTATACTACTTCTACTTTACAACTTGAATACAAAATCTCACACAATTAAGCTGAATTGATTACGCACGCACTCCAACGTGCAGACATCCAGTTGTCGCTAATAGTGCACACAGCTAGTCTACTATTATGGTGTCGCTTCGCTTGCACATGCATCTGCCTAATTTGATTCTGCTCTGTCACTGTTTGTAGATGGAAAACGCAAGTCAAACTTCCGATATTAAAAATAATAACACTTCTTTACTGATCACCGTACGTCCTCATCCATGCTGGTTATTCATACGAAATCGTAGGGTAACTGAAAAGCATCCTTTATTTTCGCATATCACCTGTACATCCGATGTAGTTTTCCACTTCACAAAGACTCTCTCCACGTTTTATCCTTCACTGCTCTGCTCTTTTACCGCCTCCCATACTATAATCACAATAGCAAGAACTGAATTCCAATGTTTACACTTTTGCACGCATGTTCATTTGCACATCTGCTTACTTCCTACTCTTCCAAAACAGTAGAATTAACTGTATCACATTGCCACTTCCCCTTCTGATATGCATATATTCATTTCATTTTCATTCTCTTTACTGACTACCGTCTATCTGCCTACTTCCCCTTCTATCTGTCTGTAGGTCGACCAACTGGAGGAAAACCCAGAGAAGCCTGGAAATCTCTATTAGGTGAGTCTATATGGTTGAACACTTGTTCAGTGTGTCATTCACCCAATAGGTCCTCTCTTATTCCTTTACGTACACAGTGGAACATAGTGCTTCAAGCTACAGCCTCGCAGTTTCGGTAGCAGCGGGATGAGGTTGTTAACCAAATGTCCAACCTTCTCTCTTTACCAGTCTTGTTACTGGTTTAGTGACGTAAAGTGAGCGTCGTCCGGGATCGAATCTCAAACCACCTGCGTAGTTGGCAAGCATTTAACCGCTATGCCACCGACGCTCTACTCACTAGCTCCATTTTATCATTATTTGTAGTGTAGAGTGATATATGAGAGGCATCAGCTGTATCAGCAGCACTAGCAGCAGCAGCAGTAGTCATTGTTCAGATGTTTCTATATTCAATGAATGTCATTCCCTGAGACCATACGGATTCATCAATCTCTGTGGGTTGATCTGCTATCTATGTATGTTAACTGACATTGGGTTTGGATTCAAGTGACTGGTACACTTCTATTCATGCCATATTGGGTTCAATCTATCATGAATTGATAGTATACAAGTCTACAAGTACCTATCGTATTCAATATTCGAGATACACTGTCAGTTCACTATCTGTTCTTTATTCGAGATACCATCTGTTGTATTTAGAATCTGACGTCTCTTTGTATATTTTTTTAAATGATTTTCATATTTCTATGATTTCTCATTTTCAGGCTTTTACTGAAACTGATTGTAGAGTCGATGAATTTGACGCATGCATACACGGTAGCATGAAATGCAGTTCACTACAACGTGTTCATTTGTGATGAATATATATGTATTGTTAACTCACTGTTGAATAAATGCTTCAAATGAAATAAGCGTATTGTGTTATCTTCCCTCTTACTGTGTAATATCTACATCGACACTTCACTGTTTTATGCGGATTGAAAGGATATCGATGATTATTTTCTCAGCGCATGTGAATGTCTCTCACTGTTTTTCTATCTCCATTCAAATGAGGTTAATGATGAAGTCGTAATTGTCCCCGTGTCATTGTCATCGGTTGTTTTATGTTCAATGATGAGATGTACAGCACAGTTTGTTCTCCTTGTTATTTTTGCAGGACTGCTAGTGATTCTTCAATGTTTCTGAGTATTTCAATCTCCCATTGTTCAATTATTCGTGTCGCTCAATAATTTTCCATATGAATGTAGTATTAGAAGCATCGTTATCCTACTTGCTTTGAATGGTGGATATACGACAGAAGTTACTTTGATGATATAAAATGAGGCGATGTATTTCAGATGACAAGTGTTGCGAATAATGACATGGGTTGAATGAACAGTGCTACTGAGTGATGTGCACTGAACACAGGCTAACTGAGTGAAGTATATTTTAGAGTAATACGAATGTAATCCTTTACGTGTGATTAAACTGGTGTTGTAGCATGCATCGATGTGTCGTGTGTGATGGTCTTTCAGTGAGAAGTATAATAAATCATGAACACGACAATGATTATAATATCTCTTCGATATAATCGGGAAGTGAGTACTTGTGTTTCTCCGGATGATTCAACTCAGACAGATAATTTTCCGACTGAACATTCCACTTTTCAATTCCTCTGTTGTTTAAGTAATGATTATGAGTGACTTCATAACATATTCATAAATTATAGAGCAGTCTCATACACTATATTAGATGAATGCAACCAGAAGTGCAACATTGTTATTCTCATTGAAATCTTCCAGTGAGTACTGTGTTGAATGGCTCTTGAATAACACAACTGATGCCTCATTCATCAGCTGGCGATTTCAAAGCTAAACTAAATTGTTCCCTACTGTCATCACCTCTGTGTCACTCACGTCTACACCCACCTATGTGAATCTTCTGGTTTTCCATCCACACTTGTCATTATTTTTCTGCTTTACTGGTCAGTTAGCATCCATTGTCTTCCTGCTTGTTTCACATGCTCACGATTCCTTTCTGCTTCAAGTCTTATTCATTTATTTTTCAGCATATCTTCCAAAATCTCCAAAAGATATCAGCAGATTGTCATTCGCTCAGTGGCACGAAATGCATCACTGACTTCACCGATGATTCTCTATGCCTAATTGAAGATAAGGAATAGACTCATTGGACAGATTTCATTGAAATTCATCACAGACGTGTGGTATATTCCCAGGTGTGCAGGGTTTTCCTCATTTTCTGAATTTTCCTTAATATGTATATGAAGACTTGTCGAAGGTTTGATGTATTCAAACCTCCAGAATTCAGAATTTAACTAGATTAGAATAGACATTAATTTCCAATATCGGATATCGTATATACTTGTGATGATTTCTTGATTGCCACTAATGATGGGGAGTCTGTCATATTCTGTTATCCGACTACATGTGTTTTCCAGTGCCATCCTTGAAGGATTATCATCGTGAATTGTGCAGTTCGAAATTGATACATTTATCAACTTTAATTGCAGTTCAGTATTTGTGGTTTGTGACACCACAGCACAATCTGTTTTCACTTGCTCACCACTTGTCGGCAGCTATCAACTGAACCTTGATTTTTGTTATGGGTAAGGGTTGATGGAAGAAACTGTTCTTATTCCAGATGACAGTACCACAGATTTGTTTGAGCTAAGGTTTATTCAAAGAATAAGTGAGAATGACAGCAGAACCGAAGTGCAGATAATGGAATATAGTGTCACATAATGATTGTCAATTCATTGTGTTACAGTTGACGGACAGTTATAAGATCCTTAATTACTACTACAAGTATAGTTGGAGACGATTTGAGTAGTTATTTGGACTGTCTTTGTGTGCGAGTGGCCACCTTGTAATAACTGAGTTACAGAGACATTCCGTCGATGCTTTATCATTCTTCCTAACATATTCAGTCTGCCTGGGTTTGACTGGGTAGTCCATTGTTCTATGATTCTGAGAAATTGTATTCCCTTTGGTGTAGCTGTCAATCGAGATGGCATACTAGACACAAGATCTGTCTATCCTTAGGCCGCGTTGCATCTTCTGAAATATTTGGCACCTATCAATGTGTTATTCCAGATGTGGTTATCAACCAGCCTTTTCATCAACTTTGAAATTATCGAGAGTAGCGCAACAGGTCTGTAAAACATGGCGATTCTCAGTCTTGACGCTTGCAGAAGAAAGTTAAGACGGCTGTCTTTGACTTTTCGAGGAGTCTGTATGAGTTAGTTAAATATGAGGATAAATCACATTATTGGTTGCAAGCAGCTTCCGCTCAGTCCTCAAGAGGAAATATCTTCACAACTAAGGACTTTTATTTTGGTGCGTTTCAGCTTTTCAACCACAATATCCAGGGGATTCATGTTTCTATTTGGTCACCTGGTTGTGTGGTCATTTTTCACGAGTGCTGTATAGCTCACCGTCATGTTTATTTACCTATCAAATACCAAACTGAAGGCTTCTTCAGCGATTTCCATGATAGCGCGATATCATTCATTTAGGCCTCTTATTTTACGTCCCACTTGGTAAACAGCTCTTCTCTGCGACAGGTATCAGTGCAAATTCTCATTACTTTCAAGCATTTTCCCTGCAAAGCCTTCTTGAAATGATCCTTTGTAGTGCTGAACATTTGCATGATGCCCAAGTCCCTGGATACTAACTACACATCAGTAACGGTCTGCTTCTTGGAAATTCTTATCTTGTGCTAGTCTGGTGTTTCACCTGTGCTGAACATTGTATTTTTTACTGTGGTTTGTAGGATAGTTTGCTGGAGAAGTTCATGATCCAGCCAATTACACAATGGAATCAAATTCGTATTGAATTTTCTGTGAGTGACGGGTCCTGGAACTGTTTGCATCAAGACTTGTCACTGAAGTCTGTGACCTCTACGCCTTCCTGACCACGATTCCTATCTTGCCAAAGTACGCAGAACCACATCCTATATACTAACTTCATAGTCAATGATACCGCCGGTCAGTCATGTCTCTTCATTTTCTATCGAAACGTTGTAGTTGGAATGATTCCTACCACGCACCATAGGACACTACATTAACGTAACTCATGCTTTAAGAGAAAAGGTGATTTGTGTTTGTTGTTTCCATAAGGTTGAATGTCTCAGCGGCTTATGTGCTTCTCCTTGTACAGCTAGCTTAGCTTCACAAGAGAGAAGTTTCTTGTAGGTTTGCATCAAAAGCCACAAGATATTCATGATCAAACAGATGTCATCGTTTTGGTACGTTGAACCTGCACACAAATACGAGGATGGAAGTAGGATGAATTGATCGATAATCGTTCTCCTTATCTTCAATCTCGGATTGCTTATCATTTTCCCGAAAGTCACTGAAGCTTTCCTTACTTGTTGGGTTTGAAGTGTACATTCCATGGGATCAAGACAATGTGCTTATAGTGTCTTGTGTCATAACACCGGATAAGTATGTGTTCGAGAGACAAAGATAATAAACATACAACAAGCATCAGAGACGTTGGTGATCCTGCACAGTTATCAAGAACTGCTTCAGTACCTTCTTGTTGCACCGAGAATGCCCTTACATTCTTGAAATGTTTTATTTGAAGGCGAGACCAATTTGAGTGGGAACGAAATAGTAGGTGTGGCACTCATCACAATCAGAAATCAAAATTTCTGGGGTTTTAGTTCTCTGATGCTTTACTAATCTTTCTTAAACAATTATGGAAAAAGTAACAGATGGGAAGCTAATGGAGTATTGAACAGTGTAAAAGCCATTTGAATGAGTGAGGTGAATCACTTTTAAAGATGGAAGATAATAGAGGGAAATCATTAAGATATAAAGGACAATGGGGTACCGAAAATGTTTAATAAAAGAGCAACTGAAGGACGTTGGTCGACATGTACTTGTCACGAACAACTAAAGATATAAATAGGTAACTGTTGGCGCGAGAAACACTGAGGTCACGACAGCAGAATCAATTTCGTCTTATTTTGAAAGCGTTAGGTGATAAACCAGTCGCTGGGCACGTTTGTCTATAGTCTTTTTACGAAACTAGCCTCTATAAATTTCAATCTGGATACCTACAGTACACTCCTGGCAACAGTCGTCTTATGAAGTGGCTGAGATTTCTCAGTGAGTTGAAAAATAAGGACATTAATATACTGATAATGTAGTGATGCTAATATTCAGTTGAAGGAAGGAGTATCTTGTTATACTACCATGGAAAGGCGACTTAGACCTCTGAGAGAACTGGCGCGGATTCATAAATTTCTCCACAGCATGATAATTGTTAGGTCGTCTCATTCTTGGGAAAATAAAAGATGTATCGGATGCAAAACATAATCCCGAACAAAGTAGATTCATTAAAATCAAATGGAAACATAACGCGTCGTCGAACTGAGTGCAGAATGACATTGAATGTCTACCTTAATGTCATCGACTTGAGAAAAGTCTTCCACAGCATTGATTGCGAAGCAGTTTCAGAATTTCTTCAACAGTTGTGAGTGCCTTAAATCTTCATCAAACTCATTCAACAGCTATATGACAATGCCATACGTCGTCAGGTGACTTACAATGGAAAACTCGTCAAAGTCATTGAAAAGAAGGCAGAATTAAAACAGGCCTTCCTACTGTCACATACGGAATTATGGGGAAGTCTGTAAGAAGCGGAAACACAGGGTGAGGATATCGGCACCAGGATTTAAAAGTCAAGACAGACTTTCATTATATTCTGAGATCACTGTTGATATATGCTGCAGTCATCAGAAAGGACATAAATTCAGACATTCAGCATCAGCTCTAAGTCACTTCTTTCATATGGGTCACAAAATGTCGGCGCTTGAAGAAGTGCACTTTGAACAGCCGGCTACAGACATTTACTAACGGCTGCGTTTGTTCCATACAGAAGATTGAATAGCTAGAAAGAATTAACCACAAGAAACTTTGCAAATCAAACAGTCAATCTAGAACTGCTTAGAATTTTGTCAAAGAAAATCGGGATGAATTAGACACACTCTGAGGAGACCGTTGACTAACAGCGCGCATCAGACTGCTTCTTGAATGAAAACCGATTGAGGGACTACGAGTTCAGTATGAGTCGCAGTGGATGTACAAAAGACGATGTGACGACGAGCTGGGAGAAAATACACGACAGTCAGTTAGACAGCAATTCAGTGAAGAGGTCAAACTGGAGGTGTGTTGAAGGTAGAGGTTTCACTTGAAACGCAAGAGAATAATGAAGACTGACAAAGTAATCAGAAACATGCAGCCGTTTTAATATCTCTGTCTCTCGAGGCCATACCTATCGAATGTTATGACACAAGACAGTATGAGCATCTTGTCTTGATATCAGGGAATGTACACTTCAAATCCACCGAAGAAGAGAGACTTTAGTGACTTTCTGTTGATGAGGTTGATGAACAATCTGAGACTAAACGAAAGGAGAAGTAATATTGGTGAGTTCGTGTTATTTTCATTTCCGTATTAGTGTGCACCGTCAAACCATCAGAAATGAGAGAATCGCTTGCTCAAGAACATCTTGATGAATAATTTTAACAAACATTTTGTCTATGAAGCTGAGCTGCATTAGAGCAACTGCTCATCTCAGGAGAAAGCAAGCCCCTTACAAACAACACTATACTCTACCAAGAAAAAGATCCAATGGTTCTTCCTCGCCTCTTTTTTCGAGGAGATACAGAGCTGTTTTAAAACAGTCGAACGACACAGAATGATGAGACAGTCAACCACAGACCATAAGAAAGTAGAGAGTCGAAATCGCTGTGCGCTGTGAAGCCTCAGTTGCACTGCCTTAGTGCCACATGGTAGAGGTTAACAAGCCCTCTAACATAAACACTTCTACATGAAATCAAAAACATGACTCATCAACCCTGTTACCGACTATACAAGCCATATAGACACTGAGATCCTCAGTATTTAAGTAAGCTGAGAATTGTAAGGAAGAAGGAGGATTATCTACAGATTACAGTGAGAAACGTATTTGCATGCTAGTTCAGCACCCATCACTTATTAAAACTTCGAATTGGGTTTGATCCTTCTGCGCCACTGAGTGCATGATATACTATAAAAGCGTCCTCTCTATTAAAGACAACAGTGAGGATAAGAGTCACACAACGAGTTACTTGTCACTATTGCTATAAAAAGGGAGTCGGTTTCATTACTGGAGAATTCCAATCCCCAATCCACTGTCCAGAGTCATGCATAGACGATTACATTTTGAATGATATCCGCCATAGTCTTGGAAGAGACAGATGGAATGAAAAAATTGATGGCTATAAAAAGTGAAAAATCCCAGTGTATTGACTGGAAACATCATCTGCTTAACATTCACGAATGATGTCACTTGTCATCTCAGCTGTCAGGTGTGCCTGTCAATGAGTGGCAATATGGGCAAATTGGTGACATGAACATTGGGCCACAAGTGATTGTCAGGTGGCCATATCGATACGCGTGATACAGGAAAAGTTTCGAGAAAACTGAATTCTAAAGAAAGTGAAAAGTAAACAGACACACGACAAAGCATACGATGTTCACACAATGGTAGATGCTGAAAAACTATAACATCACGAACACACACACACACACTGCATTGCTACATTGTCAGAGAGGATTATCACGAAATGAATGTGACTGAAATGCTGCATTTACAAGGTAGAGGTTGTGTGTGATATTGATAAGCAACAGAATACCATACTTACGAAACTTGATATCCATCATTACCAAGTTAATCAATACGCCTAATGAATTGCAAGTATTGGTGACAGAACGTTTATCAGTAGGTATTTAAAACAAGCAATAAAAGTTAATAAAGCAGGATTCAATGAATTCATCAAATTTCGGTAGAACTCGTCAGCTGAATACTCTACATACACGGATATATATAGTTTTGAAACTACATTGGGAGATATAGGGCTGATAAGTAAACAAACTATATTGAATTTGTCATGCAGAAAGACAGGTGGGAATGTTTTCTCAGGTCATGTTCAATTAGATAAGGGGAGAGAGAGTATGGGAGATCAAATTAAGATAAATTGCATTACGCTTCAATTACATCACTTAGATAAACAATTAGACATTAGAGAATTTAACAAGAATTGCAACCAGAGGGATGTCAATAATAATAAAAGTGTTATAGAGAGTTAAGATAATCCTACTGAAAAAGGATAGTTTTAAATGAATCAAGAATAATAATAATGAGGATAATAATAACTATAAAAATTATAATAATAAGAAGTAGAATTATAAGTAAAACGTATTACCATGGTAGATTCAGAGTCACGACCATTTCCTTTTGTACACAAAGACCTGGTTTGTAAACTCGAATTGCACAAGCCTCTGCGATTGCAAGCATCTTCTTGTTTCTTTGTCTGCTTATCTATTTGAACATGACCTGGAAAACATTCGCACCTGTCTTTTCGCATGACTAATTCAATGTAGTTTGTTTACTTATCAGCCCTATATCTCCTAATGTTATTTCAAAAGTATATATCCGTGTATGTAGAGTATTCAGCTAACGAGCTGTACCGAAATTTGATGAATTCATTGAATCCTGCTTTATTAACCTTTATTGCTTGTTTTGAATTCGTATCGGGAAACAGATGTTTCCAATTATCAGTAGGTGTGAGCAGTAAATTTCCTTTATATAAACGATTGAAGTTATCTGGAGAAATGAATTTTGTAAGTAGCCTGCTTGTGTAGCTGGAATGTGGTTTCAGTAGACATAGATTAGACATAGACAAGAAAGTAATCAGGCATTACTAGCACATTGTTTCACGACACACGAAACTAATCGCTTTGTTAGTTGCTATGTGAGAGAAACCTTTAGATTCCCCTGCACCACAAGGTGTCGAATACAACGTGAGGGATAAGTAAATGAAAGAACACTCTCCGGAATGCGAAAGGAAAGGGAAATTTGGACATCGAAAAGCTAAACAAGCCACTTGAGCAGCGGAATCAGAGAGGAGAATGACAACGGTTCTAATTGTCTGCCACTTCTATTTATCTCTGAATACCTCGTTGTCCAAGTTCTTCAAAATACCATGTTCATCAATGCACACACACTACTGATAGATGGCAGATAGTTGCTAATTGCATTCATGGAAAACACACAAACACACTGACAATCATGATGGACACCTCACCAATATCTTCCTCACATCACACCTTCTACGAAAAATGTGATTCACCATTCAAGTCAATAGTATGAGATCACTTCAACTAAAGTCGACAACAAAGTAATGGTCATGATTTGGTTGTAAGTGCGCGTGACAGCAATCATTCAGTGAGAGGTCATCTTGTCATACAAACTAGTTCATTCGTGACATGGAATCTACTGAACTCAACAACTGACAAACAGTGAGGTTGATGCTTGTCGAAGTCTTTAAAAGAGATTGTGAATGGCCCAGAGATCAGAATTCAGTGACGTGAAGTGAAGTGAATTGAAGTCAGAAATGGAGAAGATATTGGTGAGTTATTTCTTCGCTTGACATTCATGACAATTGGCTAACTCCCCTGTATTCATCTGCATTTTCATTTCTCACCACAGATCACATTGTTTGTGTTCGCACTCGCTTTCACCTATCCGAGTGTTGTTCAGTGTGAAGAAGGTGAGTGTTTCACTGTCTAACGTTCTCATTTATTCATATAATGTGATGTTGATCGGTGATATACTGACGTGACTAGCATTCGGTCCATCGGTTGAAGCAAATAGACTATTCCATTTACAGGTCGACTGCAGCTTAATCACATGCTGTTGGAGTAACGCTGAATGTCAGTGAAATTGTCAGCGGAAGGGAACTAAATGCACTCATTGAAGCATACACGAGTCAACCACGCACTCTCTCATTGACGAGAAGATAACCTGCATATTGCGTCAGACATCTTGAGATAAGGATATGTGACAACGATCAATATCAATATCCTACTTTACTGTCACTCGCTCTCTCTCGCTTCCATTTATCTTTTCTTCGTAATCATCACACTCCATCTGTGAGTATGCGGTTGGAAACTGGAAGATGAAGTTGACGTATGCATGACATGCTAATCAGGTCATCTTTCTCGCAGTTGTTTCACTTATATGATGTAGGAATATGATTTTTTAAAGCACTTGATAAGCTGCCTTCAGTATTACAAGGAATTAGTAGATAACAGACTGCTGCATGACGAGATTGACAGTTCTCTGCGATCACATGGCATTGTTTCACGAAGAGGAATTTGAGTACTACGATTTATGTTTATTGGTGAAAGAGTGAGTGATCTGGCTGCATATGAAAACCTTGCCTGAAATACAATGAGGCCTCTGACGTTTGTTTAAGTAGTGTAACTCGTTAAAACCATCACATTTATTCATTATCATTTGGAAATAAAATGACTATTTGTTATTTCATCCCATCGTATCCCACAGATAAAGATGCTTCTTCCAAGAAAGCCGCCGCTGCCACCGCAGCCAAACCACCAAGTTCACCATTGAAGAAAGCATCACCTGCTCATAAATCACCGTCGAAGCCACATGGTAAGTTCACTCATTCGTTGTCATATCAACAATAGGAATTACAATAATAACTCTATCAAAATTATTAGTAATGATACTTCTGCTACTAATGCGAAACTATGAAGAGTACAAATGCTTCTAATATTTGATTCCGTATTCGTCATGTTTAGTCCTATGAAAATGCATGACAGAGTAGATCAATTTACGCTTGAATATTCACAGTGTCGTCTCCCCATCTCAAGCTCCTCCTCTTTCTTTCATCAAATCAAAATCTACCCCAATCTGCACACCACACCACCACACATACTACAGATTTCCTCTCATTTATTAGACTACTTCTACTTTACAACTTGAATACAAAATCTCACACAATTAAGGTGAATTGATTACGCACACACTCCAACGTGCAGACATCCAGTTGTCGCTAATAGTGCACACAGCTAGTCTACTATTATCGTGTCGCTTTACTTGCACATGCATCAGCCTAATTTGATTCTGCTCTGTCACTGTTTGTAGATGGAAAACGCAAGTCAAACTTCCCATATCAAAAATAAAAATGCTTCTTTTAATCATCACCATACGTCCTCATCCATCCTGGTCATTCATACGAAAGCGCATAGTAACTGAAATGCATCATTTATTTTCTCATATCACCTACAATTCCCATGTAGCCTTACACTTCACAAAGACTTTCTCCACGTTTTATCCTTCACTGCTCTGCTCTTTTACCGTCTCCCATACTACAATCTCGATAGCAAGAACAGAATTCCAATGTTTACACTTCAGCAGGTATGCTCATTTGCACAGCTGCTTACTTCCTGCACTTCCAACACAGTTGAACTAACTGCATCACATTGCCACCTCCCTTTCTTATATGCATATATTCACTTTATTTGCATTCTCTACACTCCCTTATGTCTATCTATCTATCTATCCATCTGTTTGTCTGTAGGTCGACCAACTGGAGAAAAACCCAGAGAAGCCTGGAAATCTCTATTAGGTGAGTCGATATGGTTGAACACTTGTTCAGTGAGTCATTCACTCAATTGGTCCTCTTTTATTCCATTTCTTTACGTACCCAGTGGAACATAGGGCTTGAAGATAAAGGCTCGAAGTTTTGGTAGCAGCGATGTTTATTTCTGCGGGATGAGGTTGCTAACCCTATGTCCAACCTTTCCTCTTTACCAGTCTTGCTACTGGTTTAGTGACGTGAAGGTGTGTGTCGTCCGAGATCGTATCTGAAACCACTTTCGTGTTTGGCGTGCATCTAACCGCTATGCCATCGACGCACAACTCACTAGCTCGATTATATCATTATTTGTAGTGTAGAGTGATATCTGAGAGGCATCATCTGTAGGAGCACTAGCAGCAGCAGTAGTAGTCATTGTTCAGATATTTCTATATTCAATGAATGTCATTCCCTGAGACCATACGGATTCATCAATCTCTGTGGATTGATCTGTCATCTATGTATGTTAACTGACATTGGGTCTGGATTCAAGTGACTGGTAAACTTCTATTCATGCCATATTGTAGTCAACCCGTCATGAATCGATAAATCAGCCTTCTGGAGTACAAAAGTACTTATTGTAGTCAATATTCCAGACGGATTTTCAGTTCACTATCTGTTCTTTATTCGAGATACCATCTGTTGTATTTAGAATCTCACGTATCTTTGTATATTTTCAATGGTTTTCATGTTTCTATGATTTTTCATTTTCAGGTTTTTACTGAAACTGATTGGAGAGTCGATGAAGTTGATGCATGCATACACGCTAGCATGAAATGCAGTTCACTACAACGTGTTCATTTGTGATGAATATATATGTATTGTTAACTCACTGTTGAATAAATGCTTTAAATGAAATAAGCGTATTGTGTTATCTTCACTCTTACTGTGTAATATACCCATCGACGCTTCACTGTTTTATGCGGATTGAAAGTTTATTGAAGATTATTTTCTCTGAGCGTTTGTATGTCTCTCACTATCTTTCTATCTCCATTCAAATGAGGTTAATGATGAAATCGTTATTGTCCCGCTGTCATTATCTCATTGGTGTTTTTACGTTCAATGATGAGTTTTACAGCATAGTTTGTTCTCCTTGTTATACTTACATGACTCCTGGTGATTCTTCAATGTTTCTGAGTAATTCAATCTCTCACTGTTCAGTTATTCGTGCTGCTCAATCATTTTCCATATGAATGTTGTATGAGAAGCATCAGAATCTTACTTGCTTTGAATGGTGGATATATGATAGAAGTTACTTTGATGATATGAAATGAGGCGATCTATTTCAGATGACCGGTGTTGCGAATAATGACATGGGTTGAATGAACAATGCTACTGAGTGATGTGCACTGAACACAGGTTGATTGAGTGAAGTGTATTTTAGAGTAATTTTAGAGAATGTAATCCTTTACGTATGATTAGACTGGTGTTGTAGCATGCATCGATTTGTCGTGTGTGATGGTCCTCCAGTGAGACGTATGAATCATGAACACGACAATGATTTTAATATCTCTTCGATATAATCGGGAAGTGAGTACTTGTGTTTCTACGGATGATTCAACTTACACAGATAATTTTCCGACTGAACATTCCACTTTTCAATTCCTCTGTTGTTCAGGTAATGATGATGAGCGACTTCATAACATATTTAGAAATTATAGGGCAGTCTCAGATACTATATTAGATGAATGCAACCAGAAGTGCAACATTGTTTTTCTCATTGAAATCTTCCAGTGAGTGGTGTGTTGAATGTCTGTTGAGTAACCTGACTCATGCCCCATTCATCAGCTGGCGATTTCAAAGCTAAACTAAATTGTTTTCTACTGTCATCACCTCTGTGTCACTCACGTCTACACCCACCTATGTGAATCTTCTGGTTTTCCATCTACACTGGTCATTATTTTTCTGCTTTACTGGTCAGTTAGCATCCATTGTCTTCCTGCTTGTTTCACATGCTCGCGATTCTTTTCTGCTTTAAGTCTTCTTACCCATTTATTTTTCGGTTTATCTTCTGTAATCTGTAAAAGACATCAGCAGATTGTCATTCGCTCAGTGGCACGAAACGCATCACTGACTTCACCAGTGATTTTCTATGCCTAATTGAAGATAAGGAATAGATTCATTGGATATACTTCATTGAAATTCATCACAGACGTGTAGTATATTCTCAGGTGTGCAGGGGTTTCCTCATTTTCTGTATATTCACTAATATGTATATGAAGACTTGTCAACCAGTTGATGTATTCAAACCTCCAGAATTCAGAATTTACATACATTAAGTTGGACATTGATTCCCAATATCGGATATCGTATGCACTTGTGATGATTTATTGATTGCCACTAATGATGGGGAGTCTGTCGTATACTGTGATCTGACTACGTGTGTTTTTCAATGCCAACCTCGGTAAATTCTCATCGTGAGTTGTGCAGTCCGAAATTGATACATTTGTCAACTTCAACTGCGGTTCAGTGTTTGTGGTTTGTGGCACCACAGCACAATCTGTTTTCACTTGGGCACTACTTGTAGACAGCTGTCAACTGGATCTTGATTTATTTAATAGTTTAGGATTGATGGAGGAAACTGTTCTTATCTCTGATGACAGTAACACAGATTTGTTTGAGCTAAAGTTTATTCAAAGAATAAGTGAAAATGACAGCAGAGACGAAGTGCAGACAACGGAATATAGAGTCACATAATGGTTGACAATTCGTTGTGTTACAGTTGACGTACAGTATTAAGATACTAAATTACTACTACAAGTTGAGTGAGAGACGATTTGAGTAGCTATTTGGACTGTTTTTTTGTGCAGATGGCCACCTTGTAATAAGTGAGTTACAGAGACATTCTTCGATGCTTTGTCATTCTTCCTATCATATCCAATCTGTCTGGGTTTGACTGGGTCGTCCATTGTTTTATGATTCTGAGAAATTATATTCCCTTTGGTGTAGCTGTGAACTGTGATGGCCTACCAGACCATGCATAAATATGACACTAGATCTGCCTATCCTAAGGTCGCGTCGCGTCTTCTGAAATATTTGGCATCTATCAATGTGTTGTTCTAGATGTAGTTATCAACCAGCCTTTTCATCAACTTTGAAATTATCGAGAGTAGCGCAACAGGTCTGTAATACATGGCGTTTCTTGGTCTTGACACTTGCAGAAGAAAGTTAAGACTGCTGTCTTTGACTTTTTGTGGAATCTGCATGAGTCTGTTGAATGTCAGGATAAATCACATTATTGGGTGTAAGGTGCTTCCGCTGAGTCCTCAACAGCAGATATCTTCGCACCTGAGGACTCTTGCTTAGTGAGTTTCAGCTTTTCTGTCAGAATCTCTAGTGGGTTCTAGTGGAGAAGAACTATTTCGTTTGCATTTAGTGACCTGTGTTTTCGGTGATTTTCCAGGAGTGCTGTATTACTCACCATATTATTTATTTATCTATCAAATACCAAAACGAAGGCTTCTTCAGCGGTTTTAACGATAGCGAGATATCATTCATTTAGGCCTCTTGGTAAAAAGCTCCTCTCTGTGACAGGTATCAGTGAAAATTCTCATGGTTTTCAAACATTTTCCCTGCAAAGCCTTCTTGAAATGATCCTTTGTAGTGCTGAACATTTGCATGATGCCCAAGTCCCTTGATACTAACTACACATCAGTAACGGTCTGCTTCTTGGAAACTCTTATCTTGTGCAAGTCTGGTGTTTAACTTGTATTTAACATTATGATTGTTGCTGTGGTCTGGAGGATAGTTTGCTGGGGAAGTACATGATCCAGCCAATTACACAACGGAATCAAATTCAGATGAAGGGTCCTGGAGCTGTCTGCATCAAGGCTGGTCACTGAAGTCTTTGACCTCAACGCCTTCCTGACCACGATCCCTATCTTGCCAAAGTGCGCAGAACCACATCCCATATACTAACTTTACAGTCAATGATACCGGCGGTCAGTCATGTCTCTTCATTTTCTATCGAAAGGTTGGAGTTGGAATGATTCCTACCACGCACCATAGAACACAACTTTGAAGTTACTCATGCTTTAAGAGATAAGGTGATTTGTGTTTGTTGTTTCCATAAGGTCGAATGTCTCAGCGGCTTATGTGCTTGTCCTTGTACGGCTAGCTTAGCTTCCCAATAAAGAAGTTTCTTGTAGGTTTGCACCAAAAGCCACAAGATATTCATGATCAAACAGATGTCATCGTTTTGGTACGTTGAACCTGCACACAAATACGAGGATGGATGGATCGATAACCGTTCTCCTAATCTTCGATCTCGGATTGCTTATCACCTTCCAGAAAGTCACTGCAGTATTCCTTCCTTGGTGGGTTTGGAGTGTACATTCAGTGGGATCAAGACAATATGCTTACACTGTCTTGTGTCATATCACCGGATATGTATGGGTTCGAGAGACAGAGATATTAAACATACCAGAAGCATCAGACACGTTGGTGACCCTGCACAGTTATCAAGAACTGCTTCAGTACCTTCTTGTTGCACCAAGAGTGCACTTGCATTCTTAAGATGTTTTATTCGAAGGCGAGACCACTTTGAGTGAGAACGAAATAGTAGGTGTGGCACTCATCACAATAAAAAATCAAAATACCTAAAGCTTTTAGTTCTCTGATGCTTTACTAGTCTTTCTTAAACAATTTTCGAAAAAGTAACAGATGGGAAGCTAATGGATTATTGAACAGTGTAAAAGCCATTTGAATGAGTGAGGTGAGTCACTTTTAAAGATGGAAGATAACAGAGAGAAATCATTAAGAAATAAAGGACAATGGAGTACTGAAAATGTATATTAAAAAGAGCAACGGAAGGACGTTCGTCGACGTATACTTTTCACGAACAACTAAAGATATAAATAAGTAACTCTTGATGCGAGCAACATTGATGTGACGAGAGCAGAATCAATTTCCTCTTATTTTAAAAGTGTTAGATGACAGACCCGTCGCTGGGCACGTTTGTCAATAGTCTTTTACGAAACTAGCCTCTATAAATTTCAATCTGGATACCTACAGTACACTTCTGGCAACAGTCGTCTTATGAAGTGGCTGAGATTTCTCAGTAAGTTAAAAAATAAAGACATTAATATACTGATAATATAGTGATGGTAATATTCAGTTGGAGGAAGGAGTATCTTGATGAACTACCACGGAAAGGTGTCTCAGGCCTCTGAAAGAACTGGCGCGGAATCATGAATTTCTCCACAGTATGCTAAATGTTAGGTCGTCTCATTCTTGGGAAAATAAAAGTTGTACCGGATGCAAAACATAATCTCGAACAAAGTAGATTCATGAAAATCAAATAGAAACATAATGCGTCGTCGAAATGAGCTCAGAATGTCATTGACTGTCTACCTTAATCTCATCGACTTGAGAAAAGTCGTCCACAGCGTTGACTGCGAAGCAGTTTCAGAATTTCTTCAACAGTTGTGAGCGCCCTAAATCTTCATCAACCTCATTCAACAGCTATATGACAATGCAATATGTCGTCAAGTGACTTACAATGGAAAACTCGTCAAAGTCACTGAAAAGAAGGCAGAATTAAAACAGGCCTTCCTACTGTCACGTACTGAATTATGCGAAAGACTGTAAGAAGCGAAAACACAGAATGAGGATATCGATACCAGGATTGGAAAGTCAAGACAAACTTTCATTATATTCTGAAATCACTGTTTGTATATACTACAGTCATCAGAAAGGACATAAATTCAGACATTCAGCATCAGCTCTAAGTCACTTCTTTCATATGGGTCACAAAATGTCGGCGCTTCAAGAAGTGCACTTTGAACAGCCTGCTGCAGACATTTATTAACAGCTGCGTTTGTTCCATACAAAAGATTGAATAGCTAGAAAGAATTAGCCACAAGAAACTGTGCGAATCAAGCAATCAATATAGAACTGCTTAGAATTATGTAAAATAAAATCGGGATGAATTAGACACACTTTGAGGAGACCGTCGACTAACAGCGCGCACCAGACTGTTGCTTGATTGAAAACCGATTGAGAGATTACGAGTTCAGTAGTGGATATACAAAAGACGATGTGACGACGAGCTGGGAGAAAATACACGACAGCCAGTTCGACAGCACTTCAGTGAAGAGGTCAAACTGGAGGTGTGTTGAAGGTAGAGGTTGCACCTGAAACGAAAGAGAATAATGAAGACTGACGGAGTAATCAGAAACATGCAGCCATTTTAATATCTCTGTCTCTCGATGTCATACCTATCGAATGTTATGACACAAGACAGTATGAGCATATTGTCTTGATACCAAGGCTTGTTTATTTTAAATCCGCCAAGGAAGGGAGACTTTACTGACTTTCTGTTGATGATGTTGCTGAACAATCTGAGAGTGAATAAGAAAAGAGGATGACTATTGGTCAGTTCGTGTTATTATAATTTCCCTATTACTGTTCACCATCAACCCATCAGTAATGAGAGAATCGCTTGATCAGGAACATCTGGTACTTGGTGAAGTATTTCAACAAACATTTGTCTATGAAGCTGAGCTGCATCAGGGCAACTGCTCATCCCTCGATAAAGCAACTCCCCTACAAACAACACGAAACTCTACCAAGAAATAGATCCAATGGTCCTTCCCCAACTATTTTGTCGAAGAGATACAGAGTTGTTTTATAACAGCCAAACGAAACAGACCTCGGTTGGATCGAGGTCAAAACATGTCGAATGGGAACACAGGATGATGGCACAGTTGACCACAAACCATTAGAAAGTGAGAAGTCGGAATCACTGTGCTCAGTGAAGCCTCAGTTGCACTGCATTAGTGTCACACGGTAGAGGTCAACGATCCCTCCAACATAAACACTTCTGCATGAAATAAACAGACATGACTGACCAACACTGTCACCAAATATAGAAACTCTACTGACAACGTGATTCTCAGTGTTTCGGTAAGCTGAGAATTGTAAGGCAGAAGGCGGATATTCTATAGACTACAGTGACAAACGTCTTTGCATACTAATTTATCACCCGTCACTTATTGAAACTTCAGACTGGGTTCGATCCTTCTGCGCCACTGGGTGCATGATACACTATAATCAGGTCCTATCCATTAAAGGATACAGTGGGGAGAAGAATCACACAACGAGTTACTTGTCACTATTGTGATAATTGAGGATTCAGCTTCATCACTGGAAACTTCCAATCAACCAATCCACTGCCCAGAGTCATGCATAAGCCATTGCATTTTGAGTGAGATCCGCCATAATCTTGGAAGAGACAGATGGAATGAGAACATTGATGGCTATCAAAAGTGAAAAATTTCAGTGGAATGACTGAAAACATTATCTCCTTAACATTCACGAATGATCTCGCTTGTCATCTCAGCTGTCAGGTGTGGCTTTCAATGAGCTGCAATATTGGCAAATTCGTGAAATGAACATTGGTAAGTAAACAGACAAAAGACACAGAATCCGATGTTCACACAATGATAGATGCTAAAAAACTATCATATATCACAAACACACTGCATTGCTAGATTGTCAGAAAGGATTATCTAAAAATGAATATGAATGAAATGATCCACTTACAGGGTATAGGTTTTGATACTGATAACCTACAGAATACCATATCCTACGAAACTTGGTATCTATATAATTACTAAGTTAATCATTACGATTAATGAATTGCAAGTATTGGTGACAAAACGTTTATCAGTAGGAGGTAGGTAGTTATGGATGAGCAGTACATTTCCTTTGAATAAACGAATAAAGTTATCTGCAGAAATGAATTTAGTAAGTAGCCTTCTTGTGTAGCTGGAATGTGGTTTCAGTAGACATAGATTAGACATAGACAAGGAAGTTATCAGGCATTACTAGCACATTGTTTCACGACACACGAAACTAATCTCTGTGTTAGTTGATATGTGAGAGAAAACGTTAGATTCCCCTGCACCACAAAATGTTGAATACAACGTAAGGGATAAGTAAATGAAAGAAAGCTTTCCGGAATGCAGAAGAAAAGCAAAATTCGGAAATTGAAAAGCTAAAGAAGCCATTTGAGCAGCGGAACCAGAGAGGTTCAAGAAAAGCAGACCGAAGGACAGCGAATTCCTATTGAATTGAGATGATCAACGAGGTAGACAAAAAAAATCTATAATTTGTGGAAGAAGTGGGAGTGAAAGATGCTGTCTAATCTACGGCTCTAAATGTTGCTGAACCCTCATGTTCTGCTGTAGATTACTGCTGAACTTCATATACCAAAAATGGGTTTTTTTGCCGCACAAATCTGTCTGATTCCTTCACCACACAACATATGCCATAAACCCTTGTGTCTGTTAAGTCTACTAAGTGATTCTCAAGAAAAGGAAGTTTGTCGTCACCTGCCCACCATCTTAGAATTCGTAAATCAAGTCAAACGGCTAATATGTCACATAAGCTCACCTAGATGTAGCAAGACAAAGCTTTAGGTATCTGGTTAAATTTTTCGATAGACCGACTGAATGTTCAATTCAACTCTTTCCAAGACATTTAGAAAGTTTCTTCTTCGAATTCGATGTCTCCCTGGTTTCGATTCTTCAGATTGCTGCATGATACAGTATTATATCTTTCCTTCTCATTCTGCAAGTTCGTGACGTTTACTCATTATCACGCTGTCCAAGTTCTTAAAATCAAAACGTTTACAAGTAGACACACGACTAACTAAGAATGATAGTCACTACTGTTATTTATGCGAAAGACATTCTAAATAATGATGGACACCTGGCTAATAGCTTCACCAAACCACACTCGATCACTCAACTTATTTGCACAAAAAATAATGCTAAAACCGTGTTTCATAATGTGAGTAAATATAATGGGATCACGTCAGTTGAGGTCGACCATAAAAGAAATGACTGTGAGTCGATTGTAGGTACACAGTACATCGATCAATCAGTGGAAGGTCGTCTTGTCAAGGATATTAATCAACTCATGACGTAGAATCTACTGAATTGAATAACTGAAAAACAGAGAGATCAATGGCTGTGGAATTCTAAAAAGAGGCCAAGGGTGACCATATGGTCAGAATTCAGTGAAGTCAAGTGAATTGAATTGAATTCAGAAATGATGAAGATATTGGTGAGTTGTTTGTTCGCTTGACATTGGTGAAAACTAATTCTCCCGTATTCATTTGTCTCTTCTTTCTCCATCACAGATAGCACTCACTGTCACCTGACCAAATGATGTTCGCTGTGACAAGGGTGAGTATGTCACTACCAAACTTTCTTATTTATTCATGTAATGTGATGTTCATTGGTGGTATATTGAGGTGATCAGCATTCGCTCTGGTGTTTCAGAGGAAGAGACAAATCAACTAACAAGTAAACTTCAGCTTTAATGCCTGCTGTTTTGTCGTCACGATCTGTCAGTAACTCAAACTGAATTAAATTCACCCTATGAAGCATACATCAGTCAGTCAGTTACTCACTCACTCACCAGTCTGTTTTCAACTGTCTGATGAATCTATTCATTAGCTAACTAGGTAACAAGCTGTTTGACTATTTGACTGACTACTTGACTGACTCAGTGACTGACTGAGCATCCAAGAAACTGACCAATTAATCTCCCCTTCTTCATTTCTTTTGTCTCGTTTCAGATGCTGCTGCTGCCACCACTGCACCCAGTGGTGGATCAGACGCAGCTTAACCTGCAGCACAACAGAACGTTCATTCTCTCCCAACCCATACACCTTTTTCTCTCTCTTATGATGAAATCCTCGAACCAGTACTGATTCAGTTGAATACATCAATTAACTATTACACAATTAACACAATACAAGCTATCCAAATTACTCCGCTTTATGGATTTATGTGACGAAGACAAATCGTAAATAGAATATTTTATTCCCAGTGTATAAACCGAATAAATGTTTCACACAATCGATGTCACTGTAGGGTCTTTAAATTTGTTCTGATCATTATTATCAATTTTTAAACTTTGCGTTCCTAGTGAAAAGTAGGTTCCCATCAACAAATGTCCTTTTTCTTCACTTCTCTGCATCCCACCTTTGATTCTGTACATGATATCCATATATATGGTCTCGTCTCCTCCTCCCGCAATCTCCTATATATCATTCTCGGACACATAATTCGCTGATTTCCACTAGGGTTCCACTGGGTTGATAACTTGGCGAAATTCAATTCTTCAGATGCTCCCAAATTAGTGAGGTTCTATTTTTTTGAGCCTTGATAAGTAGGTCTTCATTATGATTTGTATTGGTGCACATTCGCACAGTTTCCTGGTGTATACTGACGACGTCTTCCTAAAATGATCGGCTGTGTAATTGAACAGTGTGATGGATCAGTTCCTTGACGATTGTTGTGCATCATTGACCGTCTACTTCTTGGAAATTCTACTTTGCACCATACTTCCATTTAGACTATAGTGCACATTAGATTTCTCGTTTTGGTCAGGAAGATGGTTTTTTTGGGAGCATAGCCATCAGAGTGAAAGATACTGGGAAAACTGTTTAAATGAACACTTTCACCACTGCTCAGGTGATACTGATGTCAAATCTATGGACCATAGATAGTAAGGCAAACGTTTCATTTCACAACAGTCAGTACGGTATGACACATTTTGTGATGAGAAGCATCCGGCTCTGAAAACGTGACAATAATTGCGTGAAATTTCACGAACGCGTGATCACTGCTCCCCACTGGATTCATTCGACTTTTTCAACCAGATACTGATCACTGATCAGAATATGGTACAATTTCAGTGAATTTCAACGAGGATTTCACCTAGTATCGTCATCTGTGTTTACGTCAAACCTGTGACATCTAAGAGTGCAATCGATTTCATTTAAAATGAAACTCTTATTCCCTGACACTGAGGTGTGCATGCGAGACTGGAAATCCCTATTTATTTGGTATAATCCGGACTGCCAATTGACATAGAACTTCCGTTCCTCATTTTCGTTTCTTGTAGATGATACTCACTAGGTGCTTGATGCAATCATTGACGCAACCGTATCAAATTTACCCTGACATTTTTGTGAGTTATGGGTCCTGCACCTGTCTGCAACCGAACCATTCGGTTAATATACTACCTTCTTCCTTAAGATTCTTATCTAACCTAAATACGCACAGTCACGGCGCTTATTCTAAATTTATAGTCAGAAACAATAGTTGTCAGTCATGTTTCTTCATTTTATCTTGTGATAATCGTGAACCTGTACCATGTGACAGTAATGTACTACAACTGAGGCTTCAGAATGCGCGCTGAATTCCTACTTTCTTATGTCCTCATTAACGAAGTTTCGACCTCATGACACTAATAAATTACTTCGTTTGAACCGGAATCTTTAGGGTTCGACTTTTATAAAAGAAGAACTCGGGATCCCTGTAACATGAGTGGGCGAGAGAAAATTATTGGATTTATTTCTGTAGAGTTTAGCGTCGCCCGCAATAAGGTTCACCTATCTTCGAGTTAGTGCGTCAGTGGCATAGTGGTTAGGACGCTCGCCGACCATGCACATGGTCCGGGGTTCGATCACCTGCCGACGCACTCCTTAACCTCGCTAAGCCAGAATGAGTGCTGGTTAAGAGGAAAGGTTGGGCATGAGGCTGGCTAGCAACCCCATCCTGTAAATTAGCACTGCTACAGAAACTTCAAGCCACTAGCTTGAAGCCCTATGTTCCATTGGGGAACGTGAAGGAAATAAAAAATATCTTCGAGTTATTGGATGATAATAAGATACATCGACCAACAATCTTTATCCTTACCTCCAATCCAAGTATCTCCACATCTACCAGAAGCCCTCTAAAATATTCCTTCCATGGTAGATTTGGAGTTCGCCCTCTCTGAGACCAAGACAACAAGCTTGTAATGTCTTGTATAATTACATCGGATATCTATGAGTTCATGAGACACAGAGTTCAAATATACCAGAACCTCCAAAGACTTTGATGATTCAGCATAGGTTTTTAAAATTGCTGCAGTGACTTCCAACTGTATCGACGATGCACTCACCATTATATGAATTTGTATTCGAATTATGGGTCACTGTATGGTGGTGACGGAATCTCAGGTGTGTCACTCATCCATTTGAAAAAGGAACATTTGCCGCGCTATGTTCATTTGGTCCTTTATCAGTCTTCCATTACCTTTTTAATAAATGCACCAGATGTCATGCTAAGGGATCGGAATAGTGTATTAATCTCCTGAATCAGTAATTTGTGACACTGATACCTCCCGTGCAAATGGTGAACAAGAATCGGCTTCTGTCACAATACCAGATTATCTTTTAAATGGTTAGGCTAAAAATGCCATGAGAATCACGTCAGTAGAGAAGTGGAAGCAAAACACAGGACGCTAGTTGACGAGTTTATCCCACGAACAACTAAAAATCGAAAATCACATGCGGATACGTAAATATAGCTGTGAGTAACGTAGTCCTAATAACAGCAGAATCAATTTCGTCTGGTTTTGTAAGCTTGAACCGATGTATCAGTCACTAGTCGCATTGGTCAAGGGTGGGTTAAGGCGATATCCTACACAGAATACCATCCAAATAACCACAGTGCATTAATAGTAGCATTTCGTAATAGAGTTACTGAGATTACCCAATAATAAATTGTATGTTATGCACTAACCAATAAACCTACCTTAATTAACGAAGTGCATGATTATTGTGAAGGTATATTGAAGGTACTGACCAGTCAAGGGATTTTCCCTATGAATTGACTTCCCATTCGAACCACGGATATCCACTTCTCAAAGCATCAAATCTGTTGTGGTGTTCATGATCCCTGCGTTTTACTGAGACCGCCACACAAATCAAATTCATGATTCAACAACATTTTAGTCACGTGCTAATCATCAGCACAATTCACTCATTAAACTAATCAAAACAATTTTCTTTCCTTATACCCAAATAATCACTGCCTAGTGTAAAACATCTTCAATGGCATCAAATATGCATGAAAATTCACTCCATTCATGCCCTGGGTATATAATATTCTACTCACAGTCTGTGATCATCACATGAATACATGAAGTTTGAGTAGACTGTTTTTTGTCCAGTGTACAGCAGTCAGAAAAATCACATTCTCAACCAGTGTTACTTTTCACAATGTTCATCGATTAGCACAGATCGCTAAATTTCCAACTGATAATCATTATTATGGTGATTTCTGCTAAACAGCAGTGCTTGCTGATTGACGACGTCCAAGTGTGCTTTTGTAAAACTCAATGATGTAAAAAGCACAGCGATAGCAAAGAGTAACTGAAACATTCAGGACAGATGAATAGCCAACTTCCTCTGAAAATCGACGCCGATAAGTTGAAATAATCTAAAAAACAACTGTGAATGAATATCATCATTCAAGGATTTCACTCAGTAATGAAAAAAGCGTAAACTAGAGTGAAACAAAACCGTCAATGCAGTGATATAAACAGTCGGCCAGAAAGGATTCTGAGGTGTTCATATTGCTACTACTCATGATCCAAGAAATGTATCAACAAAACTGATTTTCAAAGAAACTGAACAAAATTACCTTGTTCGCTACACGAGTAAATGGATACAGGACGCAAACGCTGGCCAACTAATTTGGAGGTCGTGAGCTCTGACGTCATAACCGATACATCTCCAAACTATCGAATAGAATTATTCCTGGCTGATATTCTGATGAATACGCCAATATGATTATGACTGAAATAGTGACATTATCAGCTATCTCTTGTGCCATTATTCACCTAGGCCATACCAGTCCTATTACACACACTAAGACTAATTACAGAATTAATCAGTACTCTGTCTGAAATGTGAGCAGTGACAACAAATCGCAAATCAAAAAGACACAATTATTGAATAGTGTTACCTGATAAGTATAATTTATACGACTATAAGAAACTGTTTAAGTGATTTCATTAAAGGCTTTCACAGCTCATCTGTCTACTAACGCTGAACCACAGATTAAGAGTTAATGAAAGTTAACAACAGAAAGAATGAGTGCGATTCAGTATCCAAATATGTTCTGATTCATACTGATTGACACAAATATTTATCCTGTGATCACTGAATTGATTATGCTTGATCCAGTAATTTTCACCTCAGGTTTCTTCAGGCTCAGCTGAAGGTGCGCTACAATTTCACAGATGAACCAGATCAAATGAGAACTCAAAACAATGGGATACACACACACATGGGCAGATCACTCAGTCAAGTCAGTCCATTTGATCATAAAACAAACAAGTACCAATGAAACTGACAGTGAGAAAAAGACACGCGTCATATGGAAAGTTTATTCAATGAACCATAATAAGAAAATAATCAGCGACCAAAATTTTCCAACGGACCGCGTATTGCAGACGACTTCATTTCCTCACTCACTGTTTCTTCATACCTGAAAATCAGAGATGATGAAACATGAAGAGAAGATATTCGAAATATTGTGAAACAGGCGTGAGATTAAGAGAGGAACAGCTAGAATCTCTGGCTGATATACTCACTGAGATGCATATTTGTCAACAAAACTAATTGATTGACTGCTTGATGACAGCCACAACAATGGACCGAAATGAGTCAGTAATAAGATCATTCTTTTACAAAATTGTCTGGAACAGACGAATGTAACCCCATAGCTAAAGAATAGTAACAAAACAGGGATTCAACAGAGAATCCTTTCTCAGTGATAGTCACTCGACAACTTCCAATTCAAATCAGTGACATGTTCCAACACTGACCGCTTCTCAGACATAAATGATAATATCAGAGTGAAGAAGAGAAATTGAGCGTAAAAGCATTCAAATGTCTGTGTTGACACTTACCATATCGAGATTTCCAGTCTCTTTTGGGCTTGCCTCCAGTTGGTGGACCTACACATAGACGCATGGACAGGTAAATAAATGTGAGTGAGGAGGGTGCAAATGTAATGAATACACACACACATCAGAAAGATTGGTGGTAATGTGATGCAGCTTGTTCTACAATGTGAAGAAGTAAGCAACAGTGTGTACGAGCATCAGTGAAAAGTAGAAAGTGTGTATCAATATTATTGTGATTAGAGCAGATTGGATATTAAATGAGTGTGAAAGCGAAGAGGAAAACGAGGTTAACAGAAGTTGTGAAGTGCATACGAGAAGTGTACGAGAAATGCATGTGAAATGAGCAAAGAAATGAATGTTGAAATGTTGCAGAAATCAACTGGATACACTAAGAAGCATGTCGGTTAGTAGAAGTGGTAATGTTATTAGTATTAGTAATTGTACTTACGATATCGATCTACAAACAGTCAGAGAGCAGAATGAAATTAGAGAGAAGCAAAATTAGGCGAAACAACTAGAATCTAATCGACTGGCTGTGTGGAATAGTAAGATGAAGCGAAAGGATTTGGGTGTGGATGTATATGCGAATGTCAATATGAGAAAAGAAAAGAAATACAGTATGTGTCGTCGTAAATTGTAGCGAATGTGGTGCATCTCGATTCGGATTAGAGGAACATGAGGTGAGAAGATGACGTTGGGTGAAGGAAGCCGTATATTGAATCATGGCGGTGTGAAATAAGAGCAGATGAACAAGATGAATGCACAATCAGAATGGCGGTTTCAGGGATATTCAACGTGTTCCTTAAATAAGAGATATATACATAAAGTATCAATTGCCATCATGATTTATTCAAGTTATTGTTGACGAAATGATCAGCAAGGGGACTCACGATATGGTTTCGATGGAGATTTACTTCCAGCTGATGGCTTCTTCACTGGCGCACTTGGTGGTTTGGCGGCGGCAGCGGGAGCGGCAGCTTTCTTTGGAGAAGCGTCCTTCTTACCTGTGAGATATGATGGGATAGAATTAAAACTGGTGGTCATTACCATATCATATGTCGACCGGCAAAACAATTCAAGTAGTGACAAACAACCATCTCGATTTTCGTGTCTTACACCACTGAAACAGTCGTCACTGAACTTCTTATTCATTTTCACGAGATTCATCGACCCTCCAGTTACAAATATATCACACATCACCTCACGAACAAACATCAATCATATGACTGATTTTCATACTTACGACGGAAACAGGATGAATCAAAGATGAACTGCATATTTTGCCAAGCAGCACTGACAACTCATCTGCTTAGTTCGTGCAAATGGAAGCAACCTCTCACATTTCAATTCAATTCTTTCAAAATGAAGTTTATTTGTATGAGTATGTGCCACAGTATCTGTAGACTGAACGATCCTACAGAAGACCGGTTGAATATATCGATTGTAAGAGACTATGTTTAAATCTCCTCATAACACACAAAAACGTAACAGCCACATACACACGATGAAGGTACAGCTTCATAATAAATATGTTGATAATAGCCTTCACACTGAATACTAACTATTCCATTGACACCACAAAGGGTATTACTGAATAATGTGTATTCATGTAAATTCCGATGTAAGTGAACGTGATATAGCCACAGGTGATATAGAAGGGATAAACGAACGATTAATTGAGTTCAAAATTGTGTCATGGCCATCTCGAAGTGCTTCATATGTAATAGCAATATCTGTAATCAGTCAGTCGAATTCGAATAAAGAAAACAGAAAGATAACCAGACGCTAAGGACGCGATATTGCGTACACTCGAACCATATACACAGTGACATATGGTCGGAAACCAGTTTACACATACGAGGAATTGAGCGATGGAGTGAATTCATTAGAGATGAACTCACCTGCTGGAGCTGACGCAGCGGGTGATGGAGCAGCGGCTGGGGCAGCAGCAGCCACAGGTTTACCTGCACCTGATCCACCACTGGCTGCAGGAGGCGCGGCAGCAGCGGCACCTGAAACGAAACAAAACAGAACATGAAACAAGTGTGAGTAGTGCGATTGTTTGTTTACTCAGTTACTCAGTTATTTAAAAAGTGATTGATTATGAGATTCTACGGAAGAAACATTCATTAGATTACTGAACACAGCGGAGAGTAGAGATGGATTAGACGCACTTCGAGGAGCCATTCGAATTAGTGCTGATATCAAACAGATATCCAGTAAAAACATGAGAAGTAGACGGAGACAGTTGTTACTGTTTTGTTCATGTAAACGAAGCACACGCATCCACAATCATGAAGAACAACTGAAAAGGTACCTCCCTCACACTAAATCGATATAACGCATTCATAAAATACCTGTCAACGAACAAACAGCTTTTTTGAGTAAGTCAGAAGTGTAACACGTCAGTCAGTTGAAGTCGATCAGAGTAATGAACGTTGTTTCGATCGTCAGTGTGACATCGATCACTCAATGGAAGGTCATCTTGTCAAACGTGTGAATCAACTCGTGACATAGAATCTACTGAACTGAATAAGTGACAAACCAGCGAGGTCGATGCACGTTGAAGTCTATAAAAGAGATAGCAAGTGACGGAGTGATCAGAATTGAGTCAAGTGAAGTGAAGTGAAGCAGAGTGTAGTCAGAAATGGATAAGATATTGGTGAGTTGTTTCTTCACTTGACATTCATGAAAACTGACTGACTGACTGACTGACTGACTAATTAACTCACCTGTATTCATATTTTTCCCTCTCTTCACCACAGATCTCATTGTTGGTGTTCGCACTCGCTGTCACCTATCCGAATGTTGTTCAGTGTGGCAAAGGTGAGTATCTCACTAACAATCTTTCGTGTTTCTGAGCAGTGGGATGTGGGTCGGTGATGTATTGATGTGACGAGCATTCGTTCATCTGTGTTCAGCGATCTAATGAATGTTTCTTCCGTAGAACCTCATAACCATTCACTTTTTAAATAACTAAGTAACTGAGTAAACAAACAATCTCCCTACTCATACTTGTTTCATGTTCTGTTTTGTTTCGTTTCAGGTGCCGCTGCTGCCGCGCCTCCTGCAGCCAGTGGTGGATCAGGTGCAGGTAAACCTGTGGCTGCTGCTGCCCCAGCCGCTGCTCCATCACCCGCTGCGTCAGCTCCAGCAGGTGAGTTCATCTCTAATGAATTCACTCCATCGCTCAATTCCTCGTATGTGTAGACTGGTCTTAGAACATATGTCGCTGTGTATATGGTTCGAGTGAACGCAATATCGCATCCATAGCGTTTGGTTATCTTTTTGTCATCTTTCTCGAATTCGACTGACTGATTGCAGATATGGCTATTGTATATGTGAAGCACTGCGAGATGGCCACGATACAATTTTTGAACTCGGTTAATCGTTTGTTTATCCTTTCTACATCACCTGTGGCTATATCACGTTCACTTACATCGGAATTTACATGAATAAACATTATTCATTTAATTCCTACTATGATATCAATGAAATAGTTATTATTCAGTGTGAAGGCTGTTATCAACATATTTATTATCACGCTGTACATTCATCGTTTGTATGTGGCTGTTACGGAACTCTATGTTTTAATGAGATTTAAACGAGTGTCTCTTTAAGTGGATATAAATTCAACCGGACTTCTCTAGAATCGTTCAGTCTTCAGATGCTGAGTAACATAGTCATTCAAATAACGTTCATTTTGAAAGAATTGAATTGAAACTTGAGTGGTTGCTTCCGTTTGCACGAACCAAGCAGATGAGTCGTCAGTGCTGCTTGGCAAAATATGCGATTCATCTTTGATTCATCTTGTATCTGTCGTAATTATGAATATCAGTCATATGATTGATGTTTGTTCGTGAGGTGACGAATGATCTCTTTGTAAGTGGGGGGTCGATGAATCTCATGAAAATGAAGAAGGAGTTCACTGACGACTGTTTCAGTGATGTAAGACACGAAAATCGAGATGGTTGTTTGTCACTACTTGAATTGTCTTGTCAGTTCACATATGATATGGTAATGATCGCCAGTTTTAATTTTATCCCCTCATATCTCACAGGTAAGAAGGACGCTTCTCCGAAGAAAGCTGCCGCCCCCGCTGCCGCCGCGAAACCACCAAGTGCGCCAGTGAAGAAACCATCAGCTGGAAGTAAATCTCCATCGAAGCCATATCGTGAGTCCACTTACTGATCATTTCGTCAACATTAACTTGAATAAAACATGATGGCGATTGATACTTTATGTATATATCTCTTTCTTATTGAACACGTTGAATATTCCTGAAACTGCCATTCTGATTGTGCATTCATCTTGTTTATCTACTATTATTTCACACCGGCATGAGTCAATATACGCCTCCTTTCACCCAACGTCATTTTCTCATGCCTTTTCCCTCTCTTCCGTATCGAAATGCACTTCATTCGCTTCAATTTACGACGACACATACTGTATTTTTTTTCTTTTCTAATATTGACATTCACATATACATCCACACCTAGATCCTTTCCTTCAATCTTACTATTCCACACAGCCAGTCAATTAGATTCTCGTTGTTTTGTTTTCTTTTGCGTCTCCCTAATTGCATTCCGTTCTCTCACTGTTTGTAGATCGATATCGTAAGTCCAATTACTAATACTAATAACATTACCACTTCTACTAACGGAGGTGCTTCTTAATCCATCAAGTCGATTTCTGCAACATTTCAACATTCATTCCTTTGCTCATTTCCCATACATTTCTCGTATACTTCTCGTATGCACCTCACAACTTCTGTTAACCTCGTTTTCCTCTTCATGTTTGCACTTATTTAATATCCAATCTAGTCTAAGCACAATTGCATTTACACAGTTTCGCCTTATCACTGATTCTCGTACACACTGTTGCTTACTCCTCCACATTGTAGAACAAGCTGCATCACATTACCACCAATCTTTCTGATGTGTGTTTGTGTATTAATTTCATTTGTAGTCCCCTCACTCACATTTATTTATCTGTCCATCCGTCTATGTGTAGGTCCACCAACTGGAGGCAAGCCCACAAGAGACTGGAAATCTCGATATGGTAAGTGTCAACACAGGCATTTGAATGCTTTTACGCTCAATTTCTCTTCTTCACTCTGATATTATCATTTATGTCTGAGGAGATGTTAATGTTGGAACATCTTCGGTGCTCGTGAATGTCAGTGATTTGAATTGGAAGTTGTCGAGTGACTATCACTGAGAAATGCTTCTCTGCAGAATCCTTTTTTTTGTTGCTATTCTTTAGCTATGGGATGACATTTGTCTTTTCTCACTTCACCGAGCCCTTTATTCTGCTCTAGACATCTGTGCAATCGGATAGTCGTATCACTGACTGATTCCTCTCTACTGACGCAGCTATCGTAATCCAGTCAATCAGTTAATTTTGAATACCCGACAGACAAATATGCATCTCAGTTAGTAAATCAGTCAGAGATATTACAATCTCCTACGTTACCTAAAAATTTGCCTTTTCCCCTCATAATCTCATGCCTGTTTCACAATATTTAGAATATTTTCTATTCATGTTTCATCATCTCTGATTTTCAGGTATGAACAAACACTGAGTGAGGAGATGAAGTCGTCTGCAATACCTGGTCCGTCAGAAAATTGTGGTCGCTGATTATTTTCTTATTATGGTTCACTGAATAAACTTTCCATATTACGCGTGTCTTCTTCTCACTCTCAATTTCATGTGTACTTGGGTTTTTATGATCAGGTAGATTTTGACTGAGTGATCTGCCCATGTGTGTGTGTATTCCACCATGTTCAGTTCTAATTCAACCTCATGGACCTTCAGCTATGCCTTAAGATGCCTGAGGTGAAAATTATTAGATCAACCATAATCAATTGAATAATCACTGGTGAAAGATTCATCTGAATCAGTACGAATCGGAACATATTCGGATACTAAATCGCACTCATTCCTTGTGTCTTTAACACTCATAAACTCTCAATCTGTGGTTCAGCGTTAGTCAACAGATGAGGTGTAAAAGCCTATACTGAAATCACTTTAACGGTTTATTTTAGTCATATAAATTATACTTATCAGGTAACACTCCTCAATAATTGTTTCTTTTTGTTTTGCGATTGGTTATCAGTGCTCACAATTCAGACAGGATACTGGTTGACTGGGTAATTAGTCTTACTATGTGTAATATGACCGGTATGGACTTGCTGATTAACGGCACAACAGTTAGCTGATAATGTCATCATTTCACTCATGATCATATTGGTGTATTCATCAGAATATCAGCCAGGAATAATTCACTTCGGTAGTTTGGGGATTAAGTGGTTCTGATGTCAGAGCTCACTACCTCCATAATAGTTGCCCTGCATCTGCGTCCTGTATCCATTTGAGCTTTTTGTGAACAAGGTGATTTTGCTGTTTCTTTGAAAATCAGTTTTGTTGATACCTTTGTTGGATCATGCGTAGTAGTAATATGAACACCACAGAATTCTTTCTGGCCGACTGTTTATATCACTGCGTTGACGGTTTTGTTTCACTCCGATTTATTCTGTTTTCATTATTGAGTAAAATCCTTGATTGATGATATTCATCAACAGCTATCTTTCAGGTTATTTCAACCTAGCGGCGTCGATTTTCAAAGAGAGTGGAATTAACATCCATCCTGCGTGTTTCAGTTACTCGTTGCTATCCGTGTATTCCTCACATTTATAGCATTCATAAAAGCATACCACGGCGTCGTCAATTAGTAGTACAATTAAACAGGAATCCCCATGGTGTTCATTATCAGTTAAAAATGCAGAGATCTGTGGTAAACGACGAATGTTGTGAAAAGTAACACTGGTTGAGTATTTGATCTTATTGACTGCTGTATACTGAACATCAAACAGACTACTCAAACTACACGTATTCATGTGATGATGACAGACTGTAAAGAGAAAATTATACGCCCAAAGCATAAATGGACTGAATATCCCAAGTAAAGTTGATGTCACGGAAGGTGTATTACACTAGGCATGATTATTCAGGTATAAGGAAGGGAATTCCTTTGATAAGTATAATAGGTGAATTTGTGCTGCTGATTAACACAAAATTATGGCTTGGTATGTGACAAAATAATGTTGAATCGTGAATCTGATTTATGTGACGGTCCCGGTAAGACGCAGGGATCATTAGCACAACAACAGATTTGATTCGTTGAGAAGTTTGAATGAGTAGCAGTTCATTTGGAAAATTCCTCGACTCGTCAGTACTTTCAATATACCTTCACAATAATCATGTACTTCGTTAACTAAGGTAGGTGTGTTGGTTAGTTCATATCATCTGATACATTTTCCAAGAACGAGGTGAATTCGTTGATTGTCTATTAAGGTTAATTTGGTCTATGCATTATCATGTGACCACTTAAAATTAGCCATGTCCGGCCACCTGTTCACATCACAGTGTTGACCAATATTCTACCTACCAGAATGCATCACACTTGGCTTTGATTCAAAATATTCTTATTATTGAATGAAAGTTTGAAATCATGAGCTCCGTTTAAAGCTGTCTCCCACGACATATCAACCAACTGGAATGCATTTTGTAAGGATGAGAAATGCGCATCCATCCTGTGTGTCCCAGTCACTGATGCAACCCACGTCAATAATTAAATCTGTTTGGAAGAAATCACCCATATTGATGATTGACAGTTAAAAATGCAGAGATCTCACCCAGTATCGGCAAAGATAGGTGTAGTTAAGTGTCTGTGCATTTGGGTTGATAGCATAACTAGTTACCCATAAGATTTAAATAATGAAATCAAACAAATAAAGGAAATATTATCGGTGAATCACTAACTACCCACCAGAATTTATTCAAAAATATATGAAGAACCATTGACAAAATACTGCGGTATAAAGGTGCAACGTCAGAGGCCTTACATGGGATTCTGAATAAGCCTGGAAGTAGGGCGACATTTATATCAACCAGCCAACCAACCGCCTAACTCATAGGTAAACTTTGTCGGCCTAGGGAATGGATAGATCCAATTAGGAAAACTAATGTAAGTTTCCAAATGCCATGTAATCCTGACTGTGAGGTCAATTAAATAAGACAGTTAAACTGGTAGATCTGAGTCAACTAGATTATTAGAACAATAAAATTTAACTAGCTAGACATTGAATGATTGATCCTACCGAGTTAAATAATTTAGAATAAAAGAGAGCTCAGTCATTGCACTGCACTGCATTGCATTCACTTGCATGTAATCACAAAATAGGGTTGTTGGGACAGGGTGAGAGTATTAAAAAGTGCCATAGTTAGTCAAAGGAGAGAAGGTCGAAGAGGTTAATCACTGCAGATTCGTTTATCGATTCACCACCGCACGTATGCAGTCGGAATGACGAAACGCCTTTTCTGTAGATATGGAAAGTGGCAACAAGCAACAAGGAGAAGAGATGGGGTATGGAATTACATTCTGTCACAGTGCCCAAGTTGTACAAGTACATTAAAAATACCGAGATCCATTAGAAGGTTGTTGGAAATGATACTGGTTCAACATGTATATTGACTGGATTCTGTATCCTGAAGTCAATACAAAGTATTCTAGCTTAATCAATTACATATATATCTGTTTGGTAATGACAGATCATGGGCACCCTCTGTGGAAACCATTAAGTTACATCACACGACAGCCTCTCGAGTGGAACTCAAACAGGAAATGGCGAGCTGGTCGTCAGTGCGAGGGTGACATGGAGGTGGTCATGTGAAGAGAAGATGAAGGCTTGTGGGCAGACGTGGAGTCAGATGGAACAGTCGGCAGAGAACCGAACGCAATAGAGACGTACGACTGAAGCCCTATGTTCTTCTAGGAACTAAAGGAAACAATTATAATAATAATAATGACAGATCATGAACAGAATATTTAATGCCCAGCGCATAAACGGACTGAATTTCTCACACATTGCTGATATCACTGGAGTTGTCATAAAATACCGGATATGTATTCTTCTATAACGAGAACAGTTCTCTCAACCAGTATGATAAGTTAAGTGTCCCGCCATATAAAACAAAAGTAAGCTTTGAAACGATGTAAAAATAATTGTGAATCTTGCATCCTACTTGCCTGAAAGTCTGTCTAAGTCTGATGGAGCATAAGCTTGAGGACACATTTACTAAATATTCAGTCTGACTGGTTCGACGCAGAAATCAATTCAGAAAGGAATATCCTCGAGGGAACAACACAATCACTGCACACTTACACGATAATTATACCCTTCCTTATTTAGGGAAGGATTAGGAGTGAATTCATAACATATTATAAATTACTGAGTATTCTTAGGCAATACATTAGACGAATAGTACCAGAAATACACTGTCTCAGTGCAGTGAAATTCAGAGAGGGAGGTGTCGTAAAATGCTGTTTGACCAGCATGGCTAGTGAATGATCCATCAGGAAACGGTTTGCAAAAAGGGATTAAATCGTCATCTCACTAATACTCGTACATACACTTCCCCACCTAAAACGTTTCATCACCAGTTGTTCATGATATATACTCGTCAACCGACATCCTTTTTTTGCAATTTTAGCCCTCATTTTACAATATGAAATTTGGAATCTCTATATGGCAAAATTATACACATCTTATCTTCAACGTACCATTTGCACAGATTTCCATATTGTGCCGATTCTGGCTTTAATATTGTCTTTCTTTATATATGATTTCACGTCTGAACAATTTACGTCAACGATTGCCCATAATCTCCCATCTCCTTCTCATAAAATCTCCTTCATGTCTACCTGAAACGACCCACTCATCGTTTCCCATTCGGGTACTAACTACTCACAATATTTCTACCAATCACCATGCCACTTAATCCATCCTGTTTCTTTGCGCACAAATAAACAGCTGCTCTAATGCACTGATTCACTTTAATCATGTCACATTCTTAGTTACTTCCTTCACTCTCGTCTAGGCATCGAGCTTCAGTTTGACTACGGGCAGTCGGAACGGAGGAAGATGTCAAAGCCGGCCAGGATTGGAAAGGCAACATACACATTCATCAGTCTGAAATCAGTTAGGAAATCTTCTGCTTCAGTCAATATAAACAACAAAATTCGCACTCTCAACACCAATGTTATGTCAGTCACTGCATCTATTTGAATCAGAAACATGTGGCATCAAGATAGCAGATCCATCAGGCGACTGCAGGCTTTTATCAACAGGTGCGTTCATTGGCTCCACATTCAATATAAATGGCCAACAAGGAAGAATCAGTAACAAGAAACTCTACAGTGGAACAAACTAACAGGCGGGAGTCGATTGTTCAGTAAATATATGGGAGAAACTGGAGATGGATCGAGAACACAATGAGGAGGCTGTCGAATTACATTGCATATCAAGCCATCACTCGAGTGAAACCTGAATTGGCAGCGACGAGTTGGTTGTCAGTGAGAGGGTGACATGGAGGAGATCGTGTGAGTTGGACGAGATGAGAGATTATGGGCAATCGTGTACCCAGCCAGCTAAGGAGGACAGCAGAAAATAGAAGAAAGTTGAGATGTGTTATTGAAGATCTTAGTTCCACTTGGAACACAACGAAATAATGATAAAATAGTAGTGGCTTGTCGCACGGATAATGCACCTATAGTCTTTAGATGTTTTATTCCAAGATGCATTCACTTTTAATGTTAACGGAATAGCAAGTGTGTGACTCATCTCCATTAGAAAACAAAGTTTTGATGTTTTCGACTTTCGTTGTTCTATTAGTCTTCCATTTACAATTTTATTATTAAAACCAGAGAGGATGCTAGTAGATCAAGGAGTGATGTAAATGTGACGTGTGCTACTGATGCGATTTATCAGTAGTATATTTGAAGCTTTTGTACTTTTCACATATTTTCTGTGAGTTGAAATTTCTCTAGCTTTTGATATGTTCAGTGGTATGGGGTTGCCAGACACACACCAAACCCTTCCTCTTCATCCTGGCTTGGGACAGACTAGAAAAATAGCGAGCCAGTAAACAAGGCTTGGTTTCAAACTTGATAAAACCGACCCAAAATGAATGAATACAAATATCGAGTTCCAAAATATCAAGGTTTAGTAGAAGAGAAATCATCCAGCAGGTTGTGTGAAGGCGGATGGAAAAGTACATAATTTTCTGTAAAAAACCAGTCATATTACTCTGTAAGTGACATCAACTTCAATACAGAGCACTATTTAGTACACCAAATCAACATCACTCATTAAACAAGCACGTATGAAAATACAATTCACTAGGAAATACAAACAAAACGAAGATCTCGAGCTTCTACAAACTACAGATGGAAATTTACTGAGATAGATAACCGCTGTAAGGATTCTCGCTCCTCATATATATATATCATCTAATTGTGAGGTAGCGTGCAACTCAGCGATCACACCATTGACTCAAAGATTGTAAAGTCCCTTTATAATCCTATTCTGAACTGCGTGAACCAATCTACATATCAATTAGTCAAAATAAGCTATCTCTGGGGAAAAAACTACGTTATCGAAAAGAAGAGATGTCCCATATTTTCATTTGTAACAGTTTCAACTGAAATATTTGAGACTACGATTGAGTACGCTTATCTGTGTGCAATTTTCCTTCATTTCCAGCTGCAACTCATAGAGATAACTAAAACACAGTGAGCGGAATTCTAATCTGGTTCTTATTGTACATGAAAATGTATCCAGGCGTATAAGGAAAGGAAGAAAATATTGCAATTCTCTGACCACTACACATATCGAAGTCGCATTAGGCCTAAATCAGTTTTAATCAAAAATTTATTCCTGCATAGTTTGTCCACTCAAATGTCAAGAAGAGATACGCGAGAGGAGTCCGCTGAATGACTCCAGAATTTTCAGTCTAATAATTTTTCCTTTATGGGGGCTATACATGATTGAATCGCATATTTAAAGAGATTTCCGTCATATTATGTTCAAAAGTGAGTTCTTCAAATGTGATCAGAGGATGTTTCTAAGTCCTTCGCATATGTCAAGTTGCTCAGATGTCTCACAATCATTCATGTGTTGTGGTGGAATCGACACACTGATAACCTCAATCTGCGCTGACTCAACCTTTGTCTAGCTACACATCTTCAATACCCACATATTCCAAGAAGAATACTCCTATGTGTATAGCACCATCAGAATGTTCACATTCGAAATTCGTACTGTAAATGAATCTCTTCGACACCACACAGTATCCGTTTGTTGACAGCTGTATCGAATGAAGTGCTCATGACAGAGAAACAACAGGCCGAGTGATTGCCTTTCAGAGAATGACAAATTTGAATTGGTGGAGCATGAATCAAATGAAAGTACAAACAAGGTCGAAACATGTGGCTATGCATCCATGAGAGCTGATTTGAGAAGGGGATATCTAATAGAGAAATATCTAATTCCTGAAAGTGTTGTGTGGGTAACGAGCAAACACATCCCACATTCCAGATAAATATCCAAAACGCCGATTATTTGACGATAATCACGCATTGTTTACACAGTAGTGAAAAATTAGGAAGGAAATTTTCATTTCGACGCCAACGCAATAATTAATTCATAAAATCCAGATGAAGGTGGCATCACATAATTCCAAGTAAGTAACAGAAAAGTATTTTGTTTTCAAAAGTTTATTCACAAGTTAGATAAGCTAAAACAAATATCAGGAATGAAGAATTTGCAACTGACTGAGTATCACACATCCATCCATGCATCAATGAGTCAGCTTTATCATGTCTTCCTTCATTCAGAGTTACTTCATACCTGGAAATGAGAAATCAGGAAAGATGGAAATATCACAAACATGATAATGAAGAAGGCTAATTCCAGAGAGTGAGGTGGATTGTTCATCAAATGTGGAACAGATCGTGAAGAAACAGGATGATTGGTGTATTGACTGAGACAGGCATACTGATTCATTGATGAAGGAATCACCACAGGGTGCATAAACAGACACCTGCCAGCCAACTGGCAATGCATCTTAGGATCGAAACACAGTTCCCTCAATGATCAAACGCTAACATGTTTGGTGGGGCAAAGAGCAGAATCTAACACAATATACAGGATATGAGAGCATTCAGAGAAAATGAAAGGACGGTTTAATATGAAATGAAGCATTCAATTTTACACATTAAGCAGAACGCACGCCAGTGAAAACTGAGATATGAGAAAACTGAAAATCGCTACACAAGATGCAATTTAAAATTTTCACTGCAATCAAGAAGATGAAGTCAGTGAGCAAGTGATTGAGTGAGTGGGCGAATGTATGTGTAGGTGTATTCGTATGCTTACGTAAGTAGACTCACCATATCGAGATTTCCAGTCTCTTCTGGGTTTTCCTGCATTTGGTGGACCTACAAATAGACAGATAGACAGATAGGTTGATAAGCACATACACAGGTAGATAGATAGACTAATGACAGTGAACAACGACAATCAGAATGAAATGATCAAGTATATCACGGAGAGTGTTCTTGGTAAGATGATGAAGTTTTGATCCACAGTGTGTGGCAGAGTGAGGAGTAAGCAAACAGAAGTGCATACAACTATAAGTGCTCAATTCGACTGTGTATTCATGTAATTGTGAATAGAATAAAGTGCATATTAAATTTGTGCAGCAGTATTGAAGACGGAAACGAGAAGGAGAGGAGCTGTGAATGGTCAACTGATTTGAAATGAGAATGTGATATGATCAATATGAAGCACTGCATTAGAATAGGTGTTCATTTGTGTAAGAATAAACAGGGTCGACCCACGACATGGTGATTAGTAGAAGTATTGAGAGTGGTTAGTACTTTGACTTACGGTAACGATCTGCAAACAGTGAGAGAAAGACAGGAAGAGATGAGCATGATACTAGATACACGCGTAACGAAGCGAAACAACATGATTCGAGTCGAGTGACCATGTGGAATATTGTGTAGGGTAAAGTACATGGCTCTATGCGTGATTGTCTGCATGGAAATCGAATGTACGTGTGTGCGATTCTGCATTCAACCAGTCGAGTAGAATATTAGAAAAGGAAAGGCGTAGCAGTAGTAGGTGAAGTGGTGGAGGGGAAGTAGGAGCAAAGGGTCTGAAGTTGTGAGTAGGAATGACTGAGTTATTGGTGATCATTCGCTTCTTAAATGTGAACAGAAAACAGCAATATAGAATTATTGTCCATTATCAATATTAGAATAAGAATTATATACATGAAATGTGTGATAATGAATGTTATTACGGCAAGCAATGAATGGACTTACGATATGCCTTCGCCGGTGATTTACTTCCAGCTGATGGCTTCTTCGCTGATCCACTTGGTGGTTTGGCGGCGGCGGGAGCGGAAGCCTTCTTTGGAGAAGCCTCCTTCTTACCTGTGAGATGTAATGGGATAAAATCACAACTCATGGTGATTATCACGTCTAAACGACAGGGCAATTCAACTGGTAATAAACAACAATCTCGATTTAAACAGATGTCACCACTCAAACACATGTCAGCCCACTCAATCTTCTTCTTCCTCAAGTTCATGCAATTTATCAAGTGTTCACATAAACCTGGATCATTCACTCCCTCAGCGAAACGCTGTATGCATACGTGATGTAAAACCAAAAGCCTCGGGAGAAATTATTTTCCTTCACGTTCCCCAATGGAATATAGGGCTTCAAGCTAGCAGCTTGAAGTTTATGTAGCAGTGTTTAATTTACAGGATGTGGTTGCTAGCGTCATGCCCAACCTTTCCGCTTTACCAGTATTATTTCTGGGTCAGCGCGGTGAAGGAATGCGTGGGCCGGTGGTCGAACCCCGGACTATGAGCATGGTCGGCGTGCGTCGTAACCGTTATACCACCGACGCAACCTCGGAGGAAATGACTACGTGAAATCTCAAAGCAGCGTGGTAATCAGTGCGGAGTGGTTCCGAAACAAACCGTCCATCACAAACTTACCAGTCAATCAATTGATAGAAAGATGACGGGATTACTAAGATTACCAGACGTTCTGTTGTTTATATTGCAGTCACACACACACACACAAAGATAATGTGGTCCACATGCAGTATGAGTGGAATAATACAATTTATGCACTAACGATGAACTCACCAGCGGGGGCTGGAGCAGGAGCAGCAGCACCAGCTTTACCTTTGTCTGCTCCACCACTGGGTGCGGCGGCAGCAGCAGAAGCAGCAGCGGCGTCACCTAAAAAGAAACAAAAGGAGCGTGGATGAGGAGATTAGTTGGCCAACTAGTTGATAAATGATGGTCTGATTCTGTTGAGAAGGAAGAAGTCATTAGACAGTTGAATACAGGCGGAACTAGCGAATTGTGAATGCATGAGATAAAACTGTGCGGTTAGCAGTGAGTGTGTCGATGAAGGAGAAGTGATGAAGACAGAGAGAGAGAGAGGGAGACAGATGGAGAGGAAAGTAGGACACCATTATCGATCATGTCCAGACATTCCTATCTCAACATGTTTGACAGCGTAAGCAGTCTATATTCTGTTGAATGAGTGAGTGACGTGTGCACATGCCATTCGGGTGCAATTGACCTGTAAATTGAATCGTCTGTTCGCTTCAAACAACTGATCGAATGCTGATCACGTAAATACACCACCGATCAACATCACAATACATGAAAAAATATGGAGGGTATGTCTGTGGTATACTCACCCTTGTCACAGTGGACAACATTCGGACAGGTGGCAGCGAGTGCGATCACCAACAATGCGATCTGTGGTGTAGAAAGAAGAGACAAATGAATACAAGTGAGTCAGTTGTTGTGAATGTCAAGCGAAGAAATAACTCACCAATATCTTCTCCATTTCTGAATTCAATTCACTTGACTTCACTGGATTTTGGTCTGTTGGTCAGTTGTATTCTCTTTTATAGGCCTCAACATGCATCGACCTCTCTTATTGTCAGTTATTCAGTTCAGTTGGTTGTATGTCACGAGTTAATAGACATTACTGTATTTGACAATGTGATGTCCAACTTAGTGATCTGTGTCACACATCCTCACAGTCGACTCACAGTCAACACCTTGTTATCGACTTCTTCAACTGACTTGAACTCATACTATTGAATTTCACAATGAATCGTGTTTCCGTAGTAGGTGTGCAAATCAATTAGATTGGTTGAGTGCGACGTGAGGAAGATAGTGGTCAGGTTTGCATCAAGATTTCCAATATGTGTGTGCATATATACGTGCTTGGTTGTGTGTCATCCATGAATCCAATTAACGACTGTTTGCTCTCTATCAGTAGTGTGTGTATTGTTGGACGCTGTGTTTTGTAGAATTTTGAGTTTTATTAAATAAAGTTTGGAGATTCTTTGATAAACTCACGAAAGTAATTATTTTGTGTTGAAGGGAATGCGCCCTGGTTAATTATACTTTAAAACAGCATTTGTTGGCACAACCTGTGTGTGCATTAGATGTTCCCATTTTTTAATCAACTGCTGGTGACCGCTCTTTGAAGGCATCTATCACTTTCACCATATTCTTTACAAATATGTACTCCAAACGCACTTGATTTCCATCTACGTTTTTGCTTACGCAAACCTACCAACTTCATATTTCGTTTTCAATTCTCGATTTTCTATCTTGTTTTGAACGGTGGGTGCATCAAACAGGTGACGAACAGGTGATGAGTGACCTCACTTAAGTGCATCCACTCCATGTTTTACTTTTGGCAATCCAACTTCAAGATGGAGTTCCGATAAGTGATCAGCTATTGTCAAGGAACTTAGCCCTAAGTTCCTATTGTACGCTCTGAACCGATAATTACTATGCACTTGTCTTGACTTCAACTTCAAAACACCAGTACTTTTTGTAGGAAGATATATTGTTTGGTAATTAAAGTAAAGACAATTACAAGTCTATAAACAAATGTTTTACAAATAATGCATAGTACTTTTATTCGTATTATTTCGTCTTCTTCGAACTTGTTCACGATCGAACCATTGGCGCCTACGAGTTGCCCGTCAGTGGTTACCAAGGTCAATGAACCAAAGTTCAATGTTCATATTTCTTGACAGCTATTAAATTATATTGGTCCAGTATTTGTTCAGTGCTGAAGCTGTAATCCAGTGGAAGGTACATCCATCCTGATGACTTCGCGTCACAGTTTTCTGCTGTTTTCAGATTATAATGGTCGGTCTTGGTGTTGAATCGGCGAGAAAATCAAATGTGGTCTTAGATTATCTTTCTTAAAAATTTTTGTATTTTGTATTTCCACAGTGGAATTCTTGTGAAGTTTAAGTGTCGAAACATGACAAGCGAACACCACAACACCATCAACTTGTCTTAGGTCAGCTGATATGCGATGGTTGGATACGTCTATGGGAAGTGAGAATTATCTCCTAACTACTGGCAGATTAAGCGTAATACGTCGACAATATGATAGAAGCCTAACGGTGTTACAGAAATGTTTATCTGGGTCCCATCGCATAAAGCATGTCTTTTGTTACTTAGGATAATGTGCGTGAACCGTCTCTGAAATGATGCGCGGCACAAGATGTGTAAAAGCGTTAAAATAAAGCTGATGTCGCTTTGGATTAGGTTCATATGATCTACTCGAGGGATGTCAATAATTCTCATTGTCCCCTAAAACGACAAAAGAAAAATTTATATCACTTAACAATCTGAGAAACAGTCTTTGAAATGAGTATACGGAGCTACTCAATACTAGTACATTTCAACCAAATCACTAATTTTAGGGAGAGATATTTTTTTAATGTCATATTTCAGAGCACATATATCTGGTATCATGCGTCAAATTCTAGAGAGTAAATACGTTGCATCATTTGATTATTTAATAATCACACTGATTGGTTAATGGTGCCCTTCCCACGGCTGTCACTAATCTCCATCTTCAAATTCCATCACACTCTCGTCTTGATTGTCAGCGCCTTGGTTTGTTACGGTACTATACACATATCTCTGTTTCTTACTGCACAAGTCAGCAGAATGATACTGCTTCTAGATATCATCAACCTTCATTAATCAGTACTCCAACTGCTTCACAACCCAATGTCTACCAATAAACATACTGGTAATACAATGTAAACAGTGGTTAATTGGATTCAATAAAAAGACACAAGCACACACATTAAAATCTTGATGCAAACCTGACCACTATCTTCCTCACGTCGCACTCAACCAATCTAATTGATTTGCACACCTACTACGGAAACACGATTCATTGTGAAATTCAATAGTATGAGTTCAAGTCAGTTGAAGAAGTCGATAACAAGGTGTTGACTGTGAGTCGACTGTGAGGATGTGTGACACAGATCACTAAGTTGGACATCACATTGTCAAATACAGTAATGTCTATTAACTCGTGACATACAACCAACTGAACTGAATAACTGACAATAAGAGAGGTCGATGCATGTTGAGGCCTATAAAAGAGAATACAACTGACCAACAGACCAAAATCCAGTGAAGTCAAGTGAATTGAATTCAGAAATGGAGAAGATATTGGTGAGTTATTTCTTCGCTTGACATTCACAACAACTGACTCACTTGTATTCATTTGTCTCTTCTTTCTACACCACAGATCGCATTGTTGGTGATCGCACTCGCTGCCACCTGTCCGAATGTTGTCCACTGTGACAAGGGTGAGTATACCACAGACATACCCTCCATATTTTTTCATGTATTGTGATGTTGATCGGTGGTGTATTTACGTGATCAGCATTCGATCAGTTGTTTGAAGCGAACAGACGATTCAATTTACAGGTCAATTGCACCCGAATGGCATGTGCACACGTCACTCACTCATTCAACAGAATATAGACTGCATACGCTGTCAAACATGTTGAGATAGGAATGTCTGGGCATGATCGATAATGGTGTCCTACTTTCTTCTCCATGTGTCTCCATCTCTCTCTCTCTGTCTTCATCACTTCTCCTTCATCGACACACTCACTGCTAACCGCACAGTTTTATCTCATGCATTCACAATTCGCTAGTTCCGCCTGTATTCAACTGTCTAATGACTTCTTCCTTCTCAACAGAATCAGACCATCATTTATCAACTAGTTGGCCAACTAATCTCCTCATCCACGCTCCTTTTGTTTCTTTTTAGGTGACGCCGCTGCTGCTTCTGCTGCTGCCGCCGCACCCAGTGGTGGAGCAGACAAAGGTAAAGCTGGTGCTGCTGCTCCTGCTCCAGCCTCCGCTGGTGAGTTCATCGTTAGTGCATAAATTGTATGTTTCCACTCATACTGCATGTGGACCACATTATCTTTGTGTGTGTGTGTGTGTGTGACTGCAATATAAACACCAGAACGTCTGGTAATCTTAGTAATCCCGGCATCTTTCTGTCAATTGATTGACTGGTAAGTTTGTGATGGACGGTTTGTTTCGGAACCACTCCGCACTGATTACCGCGCTGCTTTGAGATTTCACGTAGTCATTTCCTCCGAGGTTGCGTCGGTGGTATAACGGTTACGACGCACGCCGACCATGCTCATGGTCCGGGGTTCGACCACCGGCCCACGCATTCCTTCACCGCGCTGACCCAGAAATAATACTGGTAAAGCGGAAAGGTTGGGCATGACGCTAGCAACCACATCCTGTAAATTAAACACTGCTACATAAACTTCAAGCTGCTAGCTTGAAGCCCTATATTCCATTGGGGAACGTGAAGGAAAATAATTTCTCCCGAGGCTTTTGGTTTTACATCACGTATGCATACAGCGTTTTGCTGAGGGAACTAATGATCCAGGTTTATGTGAACACTTGATAAATTGCATGAACTTGAGGAAGAAGATGATTGAGTGGGCTGACACGTGTTTGAGTGGTGACATCCGTTTAAATCGAGATTGTTGTTTATTACCAGTTGAATTGCCCTGTTGTTTAGATGTCATAATCACCATGATTTGTGATTTTATCCCATTACATCTCACAGGTAAGAAGGAGGCTTCTCCAAAGAAGGCTGCCGCTCCCGCCGCCGCCAAACCACCAAGTGGATCAGCGAAGAAGCCATCAGCTGGAAGTAAATCACCGGCGAAGGCATATCGTAAGTCCATTCATTGCTTGCCGTAATAACATTCATTATCACACATTTCATGTATATAATTCTTATTCTAATATTGATAATGGACAATAATTCTATATTGCTGTTTTCTGTTCACATTTTAGAAGCGAATGATCACCAATAACTCAGTCATTCCTACTCACAACTTGTGTAAGGGCTTATGGGGAATTTTCATCTGAATTGATAACAACTAGTGGTGTCCGTCAGGGATGTCCACTTTCCCCTATTTCTGTTTAACTTCATCATGGATTTGCTAATGGAATTATCCTTAACTGAACTTAATGACTTAGGAATCGACTTGTTACCAGGGAATAGTCTTTTAGACTTAGAATACGCAGACGACATATTCCTGTTAGGGGAGGACGCTGACAGAATGCAGAGTCTTCTGAACACCTTGAGCAGCAATCTTTGTATGTTTGGCATGCGATTCGCCCCTGTGAAATGTAAGGTGCTGCTACAGGACTGGACTACGTCAACTCATAGCTTAGTGATAGGGAGTGAAGTGATAGAGCATGTTGACCACTTCACCTATTTGGGAAGTTGTATCAGCACCAACGGATTGATTGGTGACGAAATCACAGCACGGATCCAGAAAGCTCGGGCTGCTTTCGCTAACTTACACCATCTCTTGCGTAGGCGTGACATCCGGCTGTCAACCAAGGGACGTGTATACTGCTCATCAGTTCGCTCCGTCCTTCTCTATGGCGGTGAGACGTGGCCATTGAGAGCGGAAGACATGAAGAGATTGTCTGTTTTCGACCACAGATGTTTACGATCTCTCTCACGTTAGGTGGTATAATAAGGTAAGTAATGTTGACGTTAGGCGTAGAGTGTTGGGTAAAGAGGGAAAATCACTCGAAGAGGCTATGAAGTTACATAGATTGAGATGGTCAGGCCACGTGCTGCGCATGCCTGACCATCGTCTCCCCCGACGGGCATTACTAGCTGATATAGGTGCAGGCTGGAAAAGAGTAAGTGGTGGCCAAACAAAAACATGGCCTCATCAATCCATGAAATCCTTGACAGTTAGTTCAACTGAGTCAGGTAGGGAGATGCAGACTTCCAGGTTGGGGCCCTCGGGACTCTAAGAATCAATGGCTGGAGACAGTAGGTGACATGGCTCAAAATCGTTGTCAATGGCGCAGATGTATTCAGTCTCTTTAACCTTCATATTCCTTTCTACCATTACTCATTCTGTTTCACTTTTATACTTATCTAAATTCTATTGATTCTCTTCTCTCCTTTTCCTGTCTACCTTTGTGTGCTCTTTGGAACGTGGCAACTCGAACTGCTGCACTTCAGTGCCAAGTTCTATGTTGAATCCAGACAGAGACAGACAGACTCACAACTTCAGACCCTTTGCTCCTACTCCGCCTCCACCACTTCACCTACTACTGCTTCGCCTTCCCTTTTCTAATATTCTACTCGACTGGTTGAATGCAGAATCGCACACACGTACATTCGATTTCCATGCAGACAATCACGCATAGAGCCATGTACTTTACCCTACACAATATTCCACACGGTCACTCGACTCGAATCATGTTGTTTCGCTTCGTTATGCGTGTATCTAGTATCATGCTCATCTCTTCCTGTCTTTCTCTCACTGTTTGCAGATCGTTACCGTAAGTCAAAGTACTAACCACTCTCAATACTTCTACTAATCACCATGTCGTTGGTCGACCCTGTTTATTCTTACACAAATGAACAGCTATTCTAATGCAGTGCTTCATATTGATCATATCACATTCTCAGTTCAAATCATTTGACCATTCACAGCTCCTCTCCTTCTCGTTTCCGTCTTCAATACTGCTGCACAAATTTAATATGCACTTTAATCTATCCACAATTACATGAATACACAGTCGAATTGAGCACTTATAGTTGTATGCACTTCTGTTTGCTTACTTCTCACTCTGCCACACACTGTGGATCAAAACTTCATCATATTACCAAGAACACTCTCCCTGATATACTTGATCATTTCATTCTGATTGTCGTTGCTCACTGTCATTAGTCTATCTATCTACCTGTGTATGTGCTTATCTTCCTATCTCTCTATCTGTCTATTTGTAGGTCCACCAAATGCAGGGAAACCCAGAAGAGACTGGAAATCTCGATATGGTGAGTCAACTTACGTAAGCATACGAATACACATTCACATACATTCACCCACTCACTCAATCACTTACTCACTGACTCCATCTATTTGACTGCAGTGAAACGAATGAAATGCAGCATGTGCAGCAGTTATCACTTTTCACACGTCTTTGTATTCTCTGGCGTCCTTTCTCCTCAATAAGTAGAATCGAATTCTTAATTTTTATATTAAACCATCGTTTTTTCTTCTCTGAATGCTGTCATATCCTTTATACTGAGTTAGATTCTGCTTTTCGCACCACCAATCTCCTTAGTTTCTGATCATTGAGGGAACTGTGTGTTGATCCTGGGATGCATTGTTGGTTATTTGGCAGGTGTCTGTTCATGCACCCTTTAGGGATTACATCATCAATGAATCAGTATGCCTGTCTCAGTCAATCCACCAGTCATTTTGGTCAGTTCACAATCTCCTCGACCTTCGATATATCATCCACCTCACTGTCTGTAATCAGCCTTCTTAATTATAATGTTTGTAATAATTTCATGGTTCCCTGATTTCTCATTTCCAGGTATGAACTAACTGTGATTGAAAGAAGACATGATGAAGTCGAGGCATCGATTCATGCATGCATCCAATGATGTGTGGTACTCAGTCAATTGCAACTTCTTCATTCCTGATATTTGTTTTAGCTTATCTAACTTGTGAATAAACGTTTGAAATCAAAATCCTTTTTTGTTACTTACTTGGAATTGTGTGATGCCGATTGCATCTAGAATTTATGAATGAATTATTGCGTTGGCATTGAAATGAAAATTTTCTTGTCAATTTTTCACTACTGTGTAGAAAAAGATTATCGTTCACTTGGTAAACAATGCGTGATTATCGTCAAATAATCGGCGTTTTGGATATTTATCTGGAATGTGGGATGTGTTTACCCGTTACCCACACAACACTTTCAGGAATCAGATATTTTCCTATTAAATATCCCCTTCTCAAATCAACTCACATTGATGCACATCCACATGATTCGACCTTATTTGTACTTTCATTTGATTCATGCTCCACCAAATCAAATTTATCATTCTCTTAAAGGCATTCACTCAGCCTGTCATGAGCATTTCATTCGACAGATCTGTCAACATGTGGATAATGTGGAGTGTCAAGGAGATTCATTCACACTGAAATTTCGAATGTGCACATTCTGAAGATGGTATACGTACAGGAGTCGTGTACTTGGAATATTTGGGAATCGATGTTGTGCTTTGAGAGAAAGGTTGTGATAGCGTAGATAGAGGTTATCAATGTGTCAATTCCATCACAACACATGAATGACTGAGAGACATCTGAGCAACTTGAAATATGCAGAAGGACTTTGAAAAATTCTCTGATCACATTTGAAGAACTCACTTTTGAACATAATATGACGGAAATCTCTTTAAATATGCGATTCAATCATGTATAGCCCCCATAAAGGAAAAATTATTAGACTGAAAATTCTGGAGTCATTCAGCGGACTCCTCTTGCGTATCTCTTCTTGACATTTGAGTGGACAAACTATGCAGGAATAAATTTTTGATTAAAACTGATTTAGGCCTTCGATATGTGTGGTGGTCAGAGAATTGCAAAATTTTCTTCCTTTACATATGTGCATGGATTCATGTACAGTAAGAACCAGATTAGAATTGCCATCGCAATGCATAAATTTACTTGCATGCAATTAATATACAATTCCCCATTATGACGATGGTGAATAAAAGGTGACAATTATTTTACGACTTCATGTGGATTACGAGAATATTAGAAAAACAAGAATCACACAGGCTTAGTAAATAGTTGTAAAGTAGTTATTTTAAACGAATTGCAAATGTGAACAGGAAGAACATGGAAGCAAACATAAAATAAATGTTCTTATAATTGAAAAAAGAAATGAGATGAATTGAATGAAGACAAAGAGAGAAATATACACAAACACAGCGAACAAAACAAAAAAATCGAAGGCAAAAAGGAACATACCGGACTAGGTCGATGATAGTTGTAGAGGCTGGACTAGTTTCTTTTGAACACACATCTCCGTCTTTTCGATGCATTTGGTGAGAGCTTCTGCAGTTTAACGAAGTCGGAAACATACTACCTATGATAGCTTTCTGTTTACTTTGTAAATGACTTTGAAAGAACCAGTTGAGAGGCTGTGGGAGGTGTTGATCAGATGTTCAATTATGGCACCTCTGATTGAACCAGTGCCTCCTCTTTGCAGCCATGGTGAGTAATGTTCTCTAACATGTTTCGAAAGGACGCGCATACAACGACCTATGTACCTTGCTCCGCACGAGCAGGTGAACTGGTAAATGCACATTGAATTGGTCATGTGCAAAACTGAATTTCATTGTGCGTCCCAATATTCCCTATTACTCAGTCAAAATGACTTTTTGATATGTAAGTGATCTTTTGCATGAATATGGACAAATTTTCAGCTTTTTCGATGTTTTTGTGGAATCTGCGATGTTTTTGTCGTCACCCACACAACACTTTCAGGAAATACATGTATTCCTCTTAAATTCTTCCTTCTCAGTTCAACTCCCCGGCCGACGCACTCCTTTACCTCGCTAAGCCAGAAATAATGCTGGTTAAGAGGAAAGGTTGGGCATGAGGCTACAGAAACTTCAAGCCACTAGCTTGAAGCCCTATATTCCACTGGGGAACGTGAAGGAAAAAAAATTATGGTGTATGTATAGGAGTAGTCTGCTTTTAATATGTGTGTGTATTGATGATGTGCTGATCGGCAAAGGTTGAGTCAGCAGATATGGAGGCTATGAGGAAGTCGAGTTAATCACAACATATGGATGACTGTGAGACATCTGAGAAACCTGAAAGACGGATAAGCACTCCCTAAAATTCCCTCTGCAATTTGCGGTTGTTTTGCGGAAAGACTCATTGAAGAATGAATTTTGAAGCCATTAAGCTCTCTCTGTGACTCTTTTTGACATTTTTGTGAACACTCTACATGGTAATCTTTTCTGCATTGGAATTGATTGAAACGTAATGCTGCTTCGGTAGGTATAGTGGTCGAACTATTCCAATGTTCGCCGCCTTCCTTCCATTCAAGGATTCATTTTGGTGTACGATAATCACCAGATGATAATTTCTGTGGCGATTGTTTTTTGTTATCTGCATGAAAGTGGATTAAAAGTGTGTGTGTGTGTTGTGTTGTGTGTGGGTTTTGTGTGTAGATTTGGTAACCCATGAACATCACTGAATGTTTAAGAGAGACAAACAGATATGAAGAATAACTTGAATATTCCCACAATTTATTCAGATCAAAATAACTTGAAAATCAATACAAGTGATTCAGTGAGGAGTCTGCCTCCAACAACGAATTTATTATCAAGCCGTACAATCATATATATGTGGTATTTAAAGAAATTATACAGTGGCTGAGGGAATTGGATGAATCACGGGTGTGAATGCATAAACTAATAATAGTAGTAGTATGAAATGCATTTAAAATATTTGTGGTCATATTCATTCAACAACTCCACTCCAACTTTCATGGTTTTTATCCCTCTACGCTGAAGTCTGGAAATCCCTAATCACATTTTGGCCATACCTATTTTTCGTTTTGTTGATTCATTTTGTATTCTGTTCCTTCATTACGTCAATTGTTACTATTACTGTCCTCACCCTGAAATGGTCCCGGTATTACTTTACTCATTCCACTTGTCATTCTAAATCATCAATCAAATTATCAAAATTAAATGAGGAAGTACAACAAGAAGTACGTCAATGTATCATACCTATACTCAAACATAATTCCCAACTTAGCATTGAAGAAACTGAAGAATAGAAAAGATATAGTTATTCTACCGGCTGATAAAGGAAGAACAACAGTAATCTTGGACACAGAAGACTACATAAAGAAAGCAGAGGATTTACTCAAAGATAATAATGTATATCAACAGTTGACAAAAAACCCTATACAAACATTAGATAACAAAATCAGAACAACGTTAAATAAACTAACGAAATCAGGACAAATTACAGAACAAGATTAATGGCGAATGAAATCTAACGGACCTAGTTTACCTCGATTCTATGGTAGACCAAAACTACACAAACAAAATATTCCCTTACGACCAATCGTTTCGCTTCCAGGAACACCAACATATAGTCTATCTAAAGAACTTTTCAGGAAATTAAATTACCTAACAGAATCATGTGACCATTCTATCAATTCGTCAATCCAATTTTTAGAGAAAATCAAAAAACATTCAAGTAGAAGACAATGAAATAATGGTGTTCTTTGATGTCACAGCATTTTATACTTCAATTAGTCCAAAACTAGCAACAGAAATTATTGAACAATTACTCTATAGTGATGAAAACACAAAACCGCAATTATCAACTTGGATAGAACTCATAAAATTATGCCTTGCAACATACTTCCAGTTCAATACTCGAATATATGAACAAATAAAAGGAACACCAATGGGATCGCCCATATCAGGATTAATAGCTGAAGCCGTTATGTAAAGATTAGAATTAATAGCTCTACCTATAATTATATCGAAAATCTGGATACGTTACGCTGATGATACATTTGTAATAATTAAGAGAAGTGATTTAGAATATACTCATAAATTAATAAACAACATATTTGAAGACATCAAATTCACAAGAGAAGAAGAATTAGATAACAAAATCCCATTTTTAGATGTCTTAATCACGAGAACCAACACAGGAGATTCAGAAAGACAATTATATACAAAATCAACGCACACAGATCAAATACTCAACTACACTAGCAATAATCCAATTACTTACTCACAAACGAAACTATGTGCAGACATTGTTTAAAAGAGTTCAAACACATCGTAGCACTCCAGAAATGAAAAGAATGGAAGAAAAGTACCTACAAAGGGTCTTCAAAAAGAATGGTTATCCACAAAATTTCATCAAAAAGTGTTTAAAGTCGAATCAAAACACCAACAAGAAACCATCATCAAAGACCACAAGAAAATTCATTCTACCATGCACGAGAAATATCTCTGAAACAACGGCTAGAAGACTGAAACCGTTTGATAAAGATACAGCACACAAGCCAGTCAAATCACCTAATTCGATATTATGCAAACCGGAAGATCCAACAGAACAAGGGAATAAAATTAATACCATTTACAAAATAAATTGTACGAACTGCAACAAGCATTACATCCGTCAACAAAGTGGGCGTCCCCTTCGAATTAGAATTCAAGAACACAAATCAGCCGTGAAAAGACACGATATGTATTCTTTAGTATCAATGCATATAGACAATTATGGTCATCAATTTGATTGGGATCATGTCAAAATCTTAAACAGAGAAAACACGAAAAGTGCCAGAGAATTCCTAGAATCCTGGTACTCAAGCGAAAATGCAATTAACAAACACGTTAATATAGACGAAATATACCAACTAATAAAAAGTAAATTATGTAACGAGAATGTTTAAAATCCAGGTCAATAGAAAATGGTCAATACATAAGTAACGATGGTTACCGGGAGACGCAATTCTATCACTCATGAAGAAATTTAAACCATTTCACTTTGTGCTAAATATGGCGCTGAAGATGTTGTCCAGAAGGACGACGAAAGCTTCGCAACTAAACCTACCAGCTCAGAGAACACTATTAATTGCAAATCAATTCTGTTTTGTAAAGTTAAGTTGTATGTTATCAAATTTCACTCAGTGTTACGTAACGGTTTTAATTTTATTCTATTTGCCTACAAACCCTATAATTTCAGACCCCTTTCAAGTTCTATACACCCTATGAATTGTTCTATATGTCACACTAATTGGTTTGCCATTTCACACTGAACTACGATTAGCTATGATCGTTTCTAAATCTACTCTCTCTCGTGCACACTTTTAATCGCTTTCAACCTATTGCTGCTCACTTCGAGACGACGAAAGCCACATACCACAAGGGATTAATTTCTTCTTCAGATCGAACTACTTTACATTAAACGACATCCTTCGGATTGTTCACTTACTTGAATATTCCGCATAAAAAGGGAGAATATTCTGCAATAGACTACGCTGGAATCTGTGTATATATTTCGTGAACATTTTGCTCAGAGTAAAGCTGTCATTGTTATTACTTACCACTTATTAATGTACAGTCGTTACAGACAATTAATTGATTATTGACGATAACTCATTCGTCTGGCTTGTGTCTGACAGTCACAGTCAAACCAATAGATTATCAGTAACAGATTCAATGACTCGGATCGTATCAGGAAGAAAGAGTACGTGGTCTGATATAAGAATAAAACTTGTGCACTGTGGTAGAGAGTAGTTCCATTATGGGTAAATTTTGTTTTGATATAGTCTCACAGTGTTATACAGTAATATTTACTGATGACGTTTTGAGCACAATTTATTGCTTATAATCATATCAAGGTAATCACACGACTTTCTAAATTCATTTATATAGTTCCATTGTTTTTCACTTGATTTGATTGGTAGTATTATTTTCCATATTTCGGGCATGAGTGATGAATCATTCCTATTACATGTGTAGGGTGTAGATTATTCGATGAACAAAGGATTCAGTAATCAACCTCTCTATCCACCTACCTAGATTACTTTTTAGAATTTTAACCCTCTCCCACCCAGCCTATTGTGTGGTTTTATGTTAATGCATGAAATGCAATTGCTGAGCTTTTTTTAAATTACTTAACTTCTATGGGTCAACCATTCTTACCTTAGCTAAATTCTTATGTTCTGATAATCTGACTACCTCTGACCTACTAGTTTGACCTATGTAGTTGACCTCACAGTCATTGCAGGGTATTTTGTAAATTATATTATTTTGTCTAATTGGGTCCACTGGGTCTTTTAGCCTACAGAGCTTGTCCCTGAGTGAGTTTGTAGGTTTAAATGCCATCCTAATTCCTACTTTATTTCGAATCCTACGTAGGGTCTCAGAGGTCCCCTCCTTATATGGTATAACTGTAGATGACTTATATTCTCTCTTATTTATGTTATTATTACTAGTTTCACAATTCTTTTTATTTTTCTTTTGGCCTTTAGTTATCTTCCTAATGAATTTTAAAGGATAGTTATTTGACACCAACGCCTCTTCTATCTGTTTTATTTCATCATTCAGATCTTTTTTGTGCTACTTAGTGCCATTGCTGGGTTTGTTAAACACTTAACTAAGCCTGCCTTAACAGTTAAAAGATGAGATGAATTAAAGTCTAAATTTCTATTAGAATGCGTTGGTTTTCTTTAAACACTAGTGTGTAGTTTGCCTTCTTCTATTCATTTCATTTTACAATCTAACATAGATAATTCTCCTTGCTCATTTTCGGCTTCAAATGTGAATTTTATTCCCTCCACTAGTGAGTTTATGTGTGTCAAGAAGCTAGAAATATGTTATGTTTTTAACATTGTGAATTTGTCATCCACATATCTCCACCATATTTTTGGAGTAGGATTAAACGTATTAAGAGCCATTTTTTCCCAGCTATCCATAAATATATCTGCTACGATAGGGGATATTGGTGATCCCATTACTACACCTTCAGTTTGTCTATATAATTTGCCTTGGAATTTAAAGATAGTACATGTGAGACATAGCTGAATCCCTAAAATAATTTCTTCAATGGACAGCTTTGTCCTATGATTGAGTTCAGGATCCGCAGTTAGTTCTTTTTTAACTGCTTCTAAGGCCATATTGACTGGTATATTAGTATAAAGACTGGTTATATCAAAACTAACCATTGTTTCATCATTATCTAGTTGAATGTCATTTAGTTTATTTTTCATCTCATATGAATCAGTTAGTCTAGAATTTGAACGATTTCTAATGGGGCATAATATTAGAGCTAAATGTTTTGATAATTCATAAGTAGATTTTATCAAAACTATATTTACCCATAATACGTGGTCTGACTGAGAAGTGAATTCGTCGACTGAACAATACACTGAACGAGTGTAGTATCGTTTTATCCGTGCTCAACAGCATCAAATTAGATGGCTTTCGACTAACTTGCCTGGTGACTGATTCATCAGTTGACGGTTTCAAAACAAGACTGAATTGATTCTGCTACCGTCATATCTCTGTTACTTGCATTTTAAGTTGCTACTATTCTCCTAGGTTTGAAGTGGGACAATGAGCTTCAACAAACCATATCCATTTCATAATATTCACAGCAGTCCTCTTCAACTGGCTCTACTATTGTGCACAGGCTCTCATCCCCTTCTCATATGATCCCCTCCATGCACCGTCGCACCAACGCCTGAATAGTCGTTTTCGATTTGTTTTCCATTCGATGGATGGCCTGAAGCGTGATGTCACCCAAAAATCTCCCCAGTGTGTAAACTATTGATTTCCATGTTCTCCTGAATATTTGTTGGTTCTTTGGAGTTGTCTTTTGGAATTCCTTGTTGCTAATCGTTCGTGAGCATTTGTTTTTCAGTACTCCCGTCTATAGAGATTAGTGCTTGTTGCTTTTGTTGTTGGTGTAAGCTGATTATCTGCCTCACCGCTGTATTCCTTATGCTTATTGAAATTCCTGTATTCATCCACTGCTTATTCTGCCAGTTTGTTAGTTTTCGATTGTGGATCTACAAGTATACATGAATGACATCACATATGAATCGTCCGTGAAGTTTGAATCTTCTCGGGTTTTCTTTTCTGGACAAACCGTTCACGTCATCTCAGTCACCAACGCCTACCACATGATCCAGTTCCGTACAGTCAGTATGATAGGCAACCTTGACTTACATCTTTCTTCACTTCAATCGCTTCTCTGAGTTTTCTGATATGAATGACTTCATAAATGACGTCTTTATATGGCTGTAGATGCTGATACCTGGCGTCGCGATTTGATCCCAACACGATATGGTGTCTGATACAGTTAAGAGTTAAATACGGAATAAGTGCTGCTTCTAGTGAAGCCTCCTTCCAATCAGTAGGTACCCTTTCTATCCATCTCAACTTTCCGTATTAATGGCGTGTCACGTACACTCACGAAGCTTTAACTTTATGTTGTCAGTCTAAACTCGTTAAACAGTGTCGTATGGCTTTATCTATCCATGACATTTTCACCATTCCTTTGAACTTTATGCATTCCACTTACATATATATTCGATCATTCCTCAAACATCGTCACGTTATGTAACACTAGACGATATATTCATTCAAGTATTTAGGCGGGATACATCACAGTCCTCACAAATGAAATCTAACAAATCATCTAATCGTCTTCAACTGACAAGAAAGTGAACAATAGCACACGTCTTTTCAAGTGAATTCAGTACTGATGACATTTTGATTCCCTCTGTCAAGAAATATACCCCATCAGGTCGCTAACACCAATGAGCTAACTAAATTACCAGCGAAGTTGTAGTCTAGAACATTTTTGTTAGAAAGGGGACTACCAGTTCATACATGTAGATATACAACTGTGCAGTTGATCCTCAAGAATTACTTCCAAGTGTAGCACATGAACATTAAATTTTTTTGATGTGGTTGTGTTCTCTGAGCTGGATAGTAAATTTGCTAAGCTTTCATCGCCCTACTAGGAGACATCTTCAGCGCATACTTCAATTCGATGAAGTGAGCTTTCAGATTTCTCCTCGAGTTTATTATTCATCCCTCCCGGTGACCTTGGACGTGATTGGTTGTTTTTGTGTGTTTTCACACCTTCTAGGTTATTTGTATTGTAACTCATTGTTTCTTTGACTTGAACCTTGACATTTTGTGTGTGAGGTTTCTTTTTTATCGGTTGATAAATTTTGTCTATTTCGATTTGTCTATTGATTGATGATTCACTGGAATGCCAAGCTTCTAAAAATTCTCTAGCATTTTCGTTGTTTCCTCGGTCTAATATTTGAACGTTGTCCCAGTCATTTTGACGTCGTACACAAACCAACAAAGTCACTTCACTCAATTTTATGTCAACCAAAAGACTCAACAGCGAAAGAAGATAAAACCAACATCATCTACAAAATAGGTTGTATCAACTGCGATAAACACTACATTGGCCAAAGTGGACGTCCCTTCCCCTACGTCTTCGTATCCACGAACATAAGCTAGTTGTCAAAAGACATGATATCCACTCCCTCATACCACTACATACAGACAACCACGGACATCAATTCGACTGAGACAACGTTCAGATATAGACAGAGGAAACAACAAGAATGCTAGAGAACTTTAAGAAGCTTGCCACTCCAGTGAATCATCAATCAATAGACAAATCGAAATAGACAACATTTATCAACCGATAAGAAAGAAACCTCACACACAAAGGGTCAAAGTTCAAGTCAAAGAAACAATGAGTTACAATACAAATAACCTAGAAGGTGTGAAAACACACAAAAACAACCAATCACGTCCCAGGTCACCGGGAGGGATGAATAATAAACCCGTGGATAAATCTAAAAGCTCATTTCATCGAATTGAAGTATGCGCTGACGATGTTGCCTAGTAGGGCGATGAAAGCTTTGCAAATTAACTATCCAGCTCAGAGAACACAACCACATCAAAATCATCAACCTGAGCTACAAATCTTCTCCATCAATATGAACATTAACATTCGGCAAGTCATTGATGAATTCAAACCTCCACAATTCGGAATTTCTACACAATAATATATATGCAATAACTTCCAATGTCAAACCAAGTATGAACTTCCAACGAACTTCATTAAACTTGATCGCTTTCTTATTTACTAACAGTTTTATTGTTGACTATCGAATGTTGTCATCTGACCGTCATAGGCAACGATTTAAAACAACAATCATCGTATTATTAACCATGTGATTCATCGTGTGATTGGATGACTGTAAAATTTCATCATGATTTACTTACCTTCATCTCTCTCATATGTCAAACCGATCAGAATATTTATTTTAAGCTGACCAATTTGAACTGCCTATCGATCGGAACAATCTATTTCCACTGCCGTGGACCGATTTTAATGTGCTTGTAAGTATATATATTTATATAAGGCGTGTTTTACACAATAAAATTGTATCCCGTCAGTCACAGGTGCCAGTCTTTGTCTTTTGATATTTACGTCGCTCAGAGAAGCGGAAGGTACCAAGGACGAATAGGTGTAGTTAGCGTATCAGTTGAATTGTTCACTGTGTCAGTATTATTATACATACTGATATGTCCACTCGGTCATATCAAAAATATCGACACGGCAACACAGTGGGTAGGACTCTCGACGACCAAGCACACGGTCCGCGGTTCGATCCCCTGCGGACACACACCAGATATTTATGATCAGCCTGCGAAATTTGGGCTACCGATATCGCATGCCGAAAATTCCATACTTGTACCATAAAATACTGTGTGGAATCAAGCTGTTATCAAAAAATAATCACATCAATCGAGAAGAGAAGCACACCAGATTGTACTTCCTTTCCAGAGGAAACCATTAGTGAATTTCGACCTCTAAATGTCCAATCAGTAATAGATGCATTCAGCTCTCTCTTCCTTCCTTATCAGAATTCACCCATTTTCATGTCGGTGACAGAGCAATCAGTTTGCCACTCGTGCCTGCTTTTCATTTTACAACTGTCAACTGAATCTTGGTTTATTTTGCGATGGATTGTTTGAGACTGGGTGTGTTGAGGTGTGGATTGTGAGATGACTTAGGACAGCGGTTTTACTAGAATCACTAATCCCCAAACTAACAACCGACATCTCAAACTGGTTTGATATAAAATTCTAGCCAAGATGAAGACAGAATGACAAAGAAGGAGAAGAAGTACAGACAAAAGAGAAGACAACCACAGTATGACTGGCTATTCATTTTTATAACCGCTAACAATCGACAATATTCATAATGGAATTATAATGAAATTATACTATACCGCAGTGCCCAAGTTTTATACTTATATCAATCGACAATATGACTGCAATTGAACAAGTACAAATATCTAGTCTGAAAAGATGAAAGTTTAGTTGAGGAGAACTCATTCAGGAGCTTGTGTGCTGAGGATGGAAAGGTATATATGTGTTTATTAAAACTAGGAACCTGAAAGAAACAACCTCCTTTACCTACCCAGGAATCATAGTTTCAACTACAGGCAGACGCAACTGACGAGGACATCAAAGAAAGAATCGGAAAAGCAAGACAAGCTTTCACTACTGTCAAGTCTGTGTGGAGGTCAACAGCACTCAGAATCAAAAATAAGATCCGGATTTTCAACTTCAATATGAAGTCAGTGCTACTTGCTATATGGATCAGAGACTTGCACTGCGCGTCATAAAGAGCATCTCAAACAAACTACAGACCTTCATTAACAGTTGTCTTCGCTCAATACTACTCAAGATCAGATGGCCAGAGTTGATAAGCAACAGAGATGTCTGGGAGCGAACCAACACAGCAGGAACCGATTGTGAAACAAATCTCCAGGAATAAATGGAGATGGATTGGCTGGCCATACTCTGAGGAAACAAAGCATCCAGTGACATCACTAGACAACCCATTGCTCGAGTGGAACCCGAAAGGGAAGCGACAAGTTGGTCGTCAGTGCAAGGGTGACTTGGAGGAGGTCATGTGAAGAGGAGATGAAAACGTGTAGGCAGACTTGGAGCCAGGTGAAGACTCTAGCATACAACCGAACGCAATGAGGACGCACGGCTGAAGCCCTATGTTCCTCTAGGAATTAAAGGAAACAATAATATAATAATAATATTACTCGGTTGTTGGCATAAACTTCAATACGGAGCACTGTGTAATGCCTCTAAACTACTTTATTTATTCAGTTAACCTTATATGAAAATAAAAGTCACAAGGAAATACAAACAAGACGGAGAGCTACACTGCTTAGATCTCGAACGTATACAAATTACAGATGGAAATTTACAGACATTTTTGTATATTCATCGTAAAGATTCCTGCTTCTCATAAAACATGTAACTGTGGAGTTGTATGCATCTCATTGAATAAATAGTTAAATTAGACAATCTAACGGTTGAAGGTCCCCGTTTAACCCTAAACCACATTGCATAGAGTAATTTACATAACAACAAGTCGCAATAACACATAACTGGTGCAAACGTCATTACCAAGCGTCATATTCCCATCGGTTAGAATTTCGATTATAAAAAGGCCGAGAATATGAGTAGAGTACATATGGTCAGGTGGACTTTTCCTACATCTCTAGCTCCAATTCATGCAGATAACTAAGCAGTCACTACAGAAACTATCATCTGGTTCTTATCTTACCTGAAAATGAATCCCTGCATTGAAGGAAGGCAAAAAATATTGCAATAGTTCGACAATTACAGAAGGTAAAATTGTACGACGCCTCAATCATTCTAACTCTAAGAGTGATTACCACGTTAACTGTTCATTGCGCTCTGAAGAAGAGGGAGCTTCAATGGCCAATTTGAAACACACTTCTTCCAAATAGAATTCAAAAATGAGTTCTTCAAATGTGCTCACAGAATTTGAGAAAGTGATTATCCATATTTCACGTAACTCGGCTGTCTCACAATCATTCATGTGTTGTGGTGGAATCGATAACATGAATGCCTCAATCTACACTGACACAACCTTTGGCTCACAGCACATCATCATTTCTCACATATTCCAAGGAGACGACTCCTATGCGTATACCTTCATCACAATGTGCACATTCAGAATTTCAGTGTGAATAATCCTCTTCGACAACACACAGCATCCGTAAGTTGAGGGTTGAATGGAATGAAGCGCTGATGACAGAGAAACACAGGCTGAGTGATTGCAATTTAGATAATGATAAACTGGAATTGGCGAAGTATAAATCATATCAAGGTACAAATTTCATGGAATCATGTGGCTATGCATCAATGGGAGTTGATTTGAGAAGTAAGAATTTAAGAGGAATACATAAAATCCCTGAAACTGCTGTGTGGGTAAGGAGAGAACACACTGCAGCTTTCACATAAACATCAAGAACGCAGAACATTCGTCCATAACTAGACACCCAGGAACCAAATCATCGAAAAATCACTTTGAAACAGTAATAGAGAATGATGGGACGCTCAGTGAAATAGATTTCCGACGACAACTCAATAACTCAGCGATCAAACGTGGATGGAATTGAAATTAAAAAGTGAGAACAAAGCATAGCACATTTCAACGATTTCTAAACTTTATGCAGTAAAACAGAAATACATGCAAACATGCATACATGCATCCAAGTGTCAACTGCGTCATGTCTTCCTTCACTCAGAGTTACTTCATACCTGGAAATGAGAAATCAGGAAACATGGAAATATTACAAATATGATAATGAAGAAGGCTAATTGTAGAAAGTGAGGTGGATGGTATATGGAATGTGGAACACTTTGTGAAGTGACGGAATGAATGGTGGATAATTTGATATGATTATGAGTGACAATAGTTTGTGCTCGAAACGTCATCAGTGGATATTACTGTACAACAACACTGTGTGATTTATCAAAATAAAGTCTTATCCATAATGGAGTTATACTCCACCACAATGCCCAACTCTTATACTTATATCAGTGACTGGTGAAATGACTAAGACAGGCATTTGTCTATTCACGAGGGCATCCTCATTCATTGATAATGCAATCAACACAAAGTGCGTGAACCTACGACTCCCAGCCAACTTAACTGGACGACAATGCCTATTTGATTCAATATACATTTTGTAATGACCATGTGTTGTAATTTTATGCCATCATATCTGACAGGTAAGAAGGACGCCTCTGCGAAGAAGGCTCCCGCCGCCGCCAAACCACCAAGTGGACCAGTGAAGAAGCCATCAGCTGGAAGTAAATCACCGGCGAAGCCATATCGTAAGTCCATTTCCTGCTCACCGTGATAAAATTCATTATCACACATTTCATGTATATAAATCTTATTCTAATATTGATGAGGGATAATGTTTCTACATTACTGTTTTCTATTCCCATTTAAATACAAAATGGTCTCAAACAAATTACACATTCCTACTCACAACTTCAGACTCTTTTATCCTCGTGCTCCTCTTCCTCTTCCTCCACTGCATGCGAATCAATCTCGATCTCCACCGTCAACATGACACCTACTACAGCTGCTATTTTCCTTTTTTAGCAGGCTACTGTATTCGTTGAATTAAAAATCGCATATGCTTTCACTCGACTTCCATGCACACAATCGTCACACATTCAACTATCCACTTATCCCTACACAATATCCCACACAGTTATTCTACTCGAATCATGTTGTTTCGCTTCACTTGCCTTCATCTAATTTCATTCTTTTCTCTCTCCCTCTCTCACTGTTTGCAGATCGCTACCGTAAGTTAAAGTACTGACCACTCCCAATACTTCTACTTATCACCACGCCATTTAATCCATCCCGTATATTTGTACCTTAATGAATGGCTACTCTAATGCACTCATTCATATTGATCATACCACATTCTCAGTTCAAATCGGTTAACAATTCACATCTCCTCTACTTCTCGTCTCCATCTTCATTACTGCTGCACTAATATAATATGCACTCTGCCATAATCACATTAACATGAATACACATTCGAATTGAGCACTTATAGTTGTATGCACTTCTGTTTGCTTACTCCTCACTCTACCACACACTGTGGATCAAAACTTCATCATATTACCAAGAACACTCTCCGTGATATACTTGATCATTTCATTCTTATTGTCGTTGCCCACTGTCATTAATCCATCTTTCTACCTATCTATCCGCTTATTTACGTATCTATCTATCTGTCTATGTGTAGGTCCACCAAATGCAGGAAAACCCAGAAGAGACTGGAAATCTCGATATGGTGAGTCTACTTATGTACACATTCACATACGAATACACATACACATACTCACACGTGCATTCACTCACCCATTCACCCACCCACCGACTTACTCACTCTCTCGCTCATTGAATTCAAACTCTTCTTTGCAGTGCAAAATCTGATATGCAGCAAGAGCAACAGCAGTCAATGATCAGATATCTTTAGATTCACTGACGTCCGTTCACCTCAAATTCAAGTGGATTAGAGTATTTGGTTTGCACATTGAATTTTCCTTCATTCTTCTCTGAATGCGCTCATATCCTCTATTCTGAAACGGAGTCAGCTCATCTTCCTCGCCCAACCAATCTCGTTAGTGGTTGATCATAGAGGGAACTGTGTATTGAATCAAATAGGCATTATCGTCCAGTTCAGTTGGCTGGGAGTTGTAGGTTCACGCACTTTGTGTTCATTTCATCATCAATGAATGAGGATGCCCTCGTGAATAGACGAATGCCTGTCTTAGTCATTTCACGAGTCATTGATTTAAGTATAAAAATTGTGCTTTGTGGTAGAGTATAACTCCATTATGGATAAGATTTTATTTTGATAAATCACACAATGTTGATATACAGTAATATCAACTGATGACATTTCGAGCACAAACTATTGCCACTCATAATCATATCAAGTTATCCACCATTCATTCCGTCACATCACAATCTGTTCCACATTCCATATACCATCCACCTCACTGTCTACAATTAGCCTTCTTCACTATCATGTTTCTGATATTTGTATGTTTCCTGATTTCTCATTTCCAGGTATGAAGTAACTCTGAGTGAAGGGAGACATGATGCAGTTGACGCTTGGATGCATACATGCTTGTGTGCATGTATTTCTATTTTACTGCATAAAGTTTAGAAATCGTTGAAATATGCTGTGCTTTGTTCTCACTTTTTAATTTCAATTCTATCCACGTTTGATCGCTGAATTATTGATTTGTCGTTGAAGGTGTATTTCACTGAGCGTCCCATTATTCTCTATTACTCAATCTTAGTAGTTTTTCGATGAGTTGTTTATTGGATGTCTAATTATGGACAAATGTTCTGCGTTTTCGCTGTTTATGTGAGAGCTGCAGTGTGTTCTCTCGTTACCAACACAGCAATTTCGGAGATTATTTGTACTCCTCTTAAATTCTTCCTTTTCAACTTAACTGCCATTGATGCATAGCCACATGATTAGACCTACGTTGTGCTTTCACGTAATTCATACTCCATCAATTGGAGTTCTCTGAATTGCACTCACTCAGTCTGCTTTTTTGTGTGTCATCAGCGCACCATAAGTTTCAACCCTCAACATACGGTGACTGTATGGTGTCGAAGAGAATGATTTATGCTGAAATTTCGAATGTGCACATTGTGATTATGGTACACGTATAGGTGTAGTCTCTTTGGAATATGTGGGAATTGATGATGTGCTGTGAGAAAAAGGTTGAGTCAGCGTAGATTGAGACTTTTGTGGGGTTAATTGCACCACAACACATGAGGGATTGTGTGACAGTCGAGCAACCTGAATTATGGATAATCACTTTCTGAAATTCTGTTAGCACATTTGAAGAACTCATTTTTGAATACTATTTGGAAGAAGTGTCTGTCATATTTGCGTTCCCGTCGCTTATAGCCCATTGACGAACACATGTCGAGCTTGGACATTTTGAATTCATTTCGCCCTCTCTTCTTAACAGATCAATGAAAAATTAACGTGGTAATCAATCTCAGAGTTGGAATGTTAGAGGCGTCGTATAATTTAAACTTCTGCAATAGTCGAACTATTGCAATATTTGTTGCCTTCCTTCAATGCAGGGATTCTTGTTCAGGTAAGGTAAGAACCAGATGATAATTTCTTTAGTGACTACTTAGTTATCTGCATAAATTGGAGCTGGAGATGTAAGAAAAGTCCACCTGACCATATTTACTCTACTCATATTCTCGTCCTTTTTAATAATCGAAATCCTAACCGATGGGAATGTGACACTTGGTAATGACGTTTGTACCAGTTACGTGTTATTGCGACTTGTTTTTATGTAAATTACTCTATGCAATGTGGTGTAGGGTTAAACGGGGACTTTCCACTGTCAGATTGTTTAATTTAACTGTTGATTCAATGAGTTGCACCCAACTCCACAGTTACATGTTTTATGAGTATCAGGAATATTTACGATGAATATATATATATATATATTTGGCTGCATTTTCCATCTGTAATTTGTGTAAGTTCGAGATCTAAGCAGTGTAGCTCCCCGTCTTGTTTGTATTTCCTAGAGACTTTTATTTTCATATAAGCTTTGCTGAATAAATAAAGTAGATTAGAGGCATTACACAGTGCTCCGTATTGAAGTTTACGCCAATTACCGAGTAATATGACTAGTTTCAGTAGACACATATTTACCTTTCCATCCTCACCGCACAAGCTTCTGAATGATTTCTCCTCAACTAAACTTTCATCTTTTAAGACTGGATATTTGTACTTGTTCAAATTCAGTCATATTGTCAATTAATAACGATAAAAAGATGAATAGCCAGTCATACTCTGATTCATACTCCACCAGTGGTTTCGAAGAGAATGATTCAGGTTGAAATTTAGAATGTGCACATTGTGATAATGGTATACACATAGGAGTCATCTCCTTGGAATATGTGAGAAATGATGATGTGCTGTGAGACAACGTTTGAGTCAGCATAGATTGAGGCATTCATGTTGCTGATTCCACCACAACACATGAATGATTGTGAGACAACCCAGCAATCTGAATTATTAATAAGCCCTTTGAAATTCAGCGAGCACATTTGAAGACGTTTTTGACTTTGATGTGAATTAAATATCTGTCAAATTGTCGTACGGTCATGTTCACAGCTTCTCTCATTGGTTGTTTTCTGGCTGGAAGTTATTCTGTCATCTTTTGATGGCCGTTTCTTCGAAGGTAAGACCATATATCTGCGAATCCTATCCAAACGCGCAATGTTTGCTATGATTTTTTGTTGAGTTAGGCCTTGTTCTTGTCTTTGTCCCACGACCAAGATATGGTACGTAAACATTGGTGTAAATTGCCGTATACCAATTTAGGCCAGCAGACATCTCTCGCCAGATCTATATTATGGCGTAGAAATTCAGAATTATGTAGGTTTGAATTCATGAAATTTGTTAGTAACTAAGTTCTGTCATTGGTTTTAGTGAGTTGATGGGTGGAGTGGTGGAGGGGAGGTATTTTCTGTCAGAGGAGAATTAGCATTTCGATGCAGAATTTAACTGTATTAACTTGTAAAAGTATTAAATTTCTGTCAGTCAAAGGCGATCACACTGCTTTGATGGATTTCATTAGTGAAGACCGTGATATATCCCACCTCACTGTCTGAATGAAAATCGCCTAGTGACAAAAAACTTGACGATGTTTTAGAAACGATAGAATATGAGTATGTGGAATAATTAAAATACAAAGAAATGGTGAAAACGTGGAGGATAGAGCAAACGAAATGAACACTGGTTAATGAGCATAGGTGGACAACAATGACAACAAAATCAGCTGGGAAGCAGAAATCGAAAGTTACAGCTACGTGAGTGTAGGTGGCACGCCACTAATACGGTAAGTTGAGACAGATGGAAAGGCGTTTACTGATTGCAACACTGCTTCATAAGAAGCGGCGCGTGTTCCGTATTCAACTCTACGAGATACTATATCGTGTTATGATCCAATCACAGTGCTACGCATCATCATCTACAGTCGAATGAAGACGTCATAAATCAAGAGACTTACATCGGAAAACTAGGCGAAGCATTGGAACTGAAGAAAGATGTAAATCAAAGTTGCCTCTCATCCCAATCAACATTCCTGACTGTAGTTGACTGGATCGTGTAGCAGGCGTTGGGAGCTACGGTGACACGAGCGAGTCGGGTAGAAAAAATATATCTGAGTAGATTCGGAATTCGTGGATGATTCATGTGTAGTGCCACTCAAACTGGTGAATCCACAAGCGAAAGGAAAGGACCTAACTTAAAGAAATAGAAAACGGTGGTGACGAAGATAACCAACAAACATCCACAACAAGGACCAAGCATGAAAGGCGGGAATAGTTCTGATGAGACAACTTGTTTCAATTATGTAGGTAGGAGTGCAATGACACTGGGGACAATTCAAGGGGAGGAGAGTAATAGTAACAGTTTGTGAAATTAAGGAACAGTATGCAAATTGAATAAGCAAAACGAAAGATAGGTAGGGCCAAAATATGATTAGGGATTACTATACTTTAGCATAGAGCAGTTAGGACCATGAAAGTTGGAGGAAAGTGGTTGGGCGAACATTTTCTGTATACAGAGATCTGTCGTTTTCTGTTTCGATGGTCAAAGCTGCTTCAGCAATGCAGACGAGTCGGATAAGTAGTGATTTGGGCAAATTACTTTTAGTCTTGTAGATGACCTCGAAGGAGAAGGCTGTGGAGACTGGGCGATCATTATCGACCAGATTTTTCATGATTGTGCTTCTTGTTGCATGGCAGGATAGTGTTCTTCCAACCTCTTGGACAAAACTCGAGTCGAACGACCGATATAACCACCTCCACATGAGCGAGTGAATTCATAAAAGTACACAGAATTGGTCAATTACGGAATCTTGCACTTCAGGTCATTCAATAGTAGGAATGGTCGACTGAAAAGCGCTATTCTCAACGATGCAGCACGGAATGTCCTATTCAGGGTATGTGAGATCCTTCACGTTTTCTCCACTGCTTTGTTAAGTCGACATTTTAAAATATCAACTGTAATCACCAATTTGTAATGCAACCTAGAATACAAGAGTTTCTTATCTGCAGTATCCATCGTTCCTCAATCTTTACGTATCAACATATATTTTTGTTTGAATAGAGACTACTTACTGCATTGTGCTGGACTGGAACTTGGGAAGGTCAGACAGTCAAACCTTATCTCTGTCTTATTCGACAGTGCATGTAGTGTATTATACTGGTGAAGAGAAATGCTTTTTCATCCATGATTAAATATTCACGAGTGTGTTACATATTTCAAATAAGTGTAGAACATAGGCACTGTGATGGAATGCAATTCCATATTAGATGAGTTTTTCTCAAATGTAGCAAGGTGATTCAGTCTTAACACCTGGATCACAAGGTTTTGAGTATAGATTATTGCTGCTCATTATCATATCAGCTTTAATCACACGGTTTCACGATTTGTCTCACTAACGAAATATTCCTTCATATATTGAGTCATAAGAAAAAGAAGACGTGAACAGAGGAGAAAATTTTCTTTTCGACGATTCACGTTCATAACCTACTGCACAATAATCTTAATTATCTTTAACAAAGAAAGTGCAAGACCAATTAGATACTGGAAATATTTGTCCTCAAAAAACGTAATGGGTAATGTGAGGTGTAACCTAGAAGGATTGACTGATCAGAAGTGAGAAAGAAGGCAGAAGTTGGCATAACCCAATAAGTGTGAGAAAATGACGGGTCAATATGATTGTATAGAATGGACAGGAACAAGTGGAAAGACGATAAAGTGTTTTACATGAAATCTGTATGAAAACACAATGTTATTAGTGAACAATAACAGTGTGATAATAAAATATGGATGATGGGAATAATAATTATGGTAAAATAATAATAGTATAGACACATATCAAAAAGAAGCAAAATTAGAGTGAGAACGTCACTCTGCCCACGGTGGAGCGGGTGAATGTGTGTAGCGTTTCTGAATGCAGCTATCCCGTTTCAGATCCCAAATAGCTTATTATTCAGCTATGTATAGATAGATTATGCGAAGTCACTTCTTACGATATTGAGGGACTCTGTGCAGTATTGCGAAGCAGTCATGCAGTTTGAGGGTGCTCAATGTCATTTTTCTTTTCTGGTTAGCTAGCCAAGCTGGACAATGTTCCATAATACCTTTGTCGACTTGAATTTCCGTATGGCTGATATACTTTGATTCACACGACCAAGTAAACTGATAAAAACACACTGATGTGGTCAAAGGTGGTATCTTATCCCTAACGTTAGACTGGATTAACTGTCTATTGAAGAATATGATACGTAAAATTATTCCTTGAATGTCTTCTTCAGACATTTAGAAAGGTAGCTCCTAAGAATTTCTCCTTTGAAGTCATCTGTGAATTCCAGGTATATGGGGAGAGTTTTCTAAGGAAAATTTGCTATTTTCGGCGACGAAAACTTTTATTTCTCGTTGTTGAACATAATCACAGCTTTATTTTCTACAGCGTTTATATATATTCCTAAATTGTTCAGCGTAATTTCTTGTATCAGAATAGAACTTGTGCAATGGGGTAGAGTATAGTAAAAATTATCAAAATTTTATCAAAAAAATTAATTTTACCCACAATGGAAATAGCTTTATGTATGATATTATGCTATATTTTTCACAGCAGCATACGACATCTCAGACTGCTTTGATATTAAATTTTAATATTATTATTTATTATTATTTCCTTTAGTTCCTAGAGGAACATAGGGCTTCAGCCATGCGTCTCCATTGCGTTCGGTTCTCTGCTAGAGTTTTCACCTGGCTCCAAGTCTGCCCACACGTTTTCATCTCCTCTTCACATGATCTCCTCCAGGTCACCCTTGGACCACCAACTCGTCGCTTCCCTTTCGGGTTCCACTCGAGCAATGGCTTGTCTAGTGATGTCACTTGCTGGTTTCCTCAGAGTATGGCCAATCCATCTCCATTTCTTCCTGCCTATTTGTTTCACAATGGGTTCCTGGTTGGTTCGCTCCCAGAGATCTTTGTTGCTGATCCTTTCCGGCCATCTGATCTTGAGTATTGAGCGAAGACATCTGTTAATGAAGGTCTGTAGCTTGTTTGAGGTGCTCTTTGTGACACGCCAAGTCTCTGATCCGTATAGTAGTACTGACTTCACATTGGAGTTGAAAATCCCGATCTTATTTTTGACGCTGAATGATGTTGACCTCCACACAGACTTGAGAGTAATGAAAGCTTGCCTTGCTTTCCCGATCCTTGCTTTGATATCCTCGTCAGTTCCGCCTGTAGTTGAAACAATGCTTCCCAAGTAGGTAAAGGAGGTAGTTTCTTTCAGGTTTTTTCCATTTATGCTGATTGCTGTCTGTTGTTGTTGTTGGTGTTGGCCAGGGATCTTCATCACCTCTGTTTTTTCTATGTTCACCTGGAGTCCTATCTTTGATGCTTCTTCTGCCAACTTGTTACTTTTCACTTGCATATCTTCCAGTTTGTGGGAAATCAGGCATATATCATCGGCGAAGTCCAGATCCTCCAAGTTCTTTGTGTGAGTCCATTTTATGCCTGTTTCCTCATTGCCCGCTGTTTGTCGCATTATCCAGTCTACTGCAATCAGGAAAATCATTGGCGATAGTAGGCAACCCTGTCTTACTCCTGTCTTCACTTCGAAGGATTCCGTGAGCTTCCCGTTGTGGATTACTTGGCATGCAGCGTTGTCATACAACTGTTGGATGAGATGTATAATTGTCGGGAGGAGAGTAATAGTAACAGTTTGTGAAATTAAGGAACAGTATGCAAATTGAATAAACAAAACGAAAGATAGGTAGGGCCAAAATATGATTAGGGATTACTATACTTTAGCATAGAGCAGTTAGGACCATGAAAGTTGGAGGAAAGTGGTTGGGCGAACATTTTCTGTATACAGAGATCTGTCGTTTTCTGTTTCGATGGTCAAAGCTGCTTCAGCAATGCAGACGAGTCGGATAAGTAGTGATTTGGGCAAATTACTTTTAGTCTTGTAGATGACCTCGAAGGAGAAGGCTGTGGAGACTGGGCGATCATTATCGACCAGATTTTTCATGATTGTGCTTCTTGTTGCATGGCAGGATAGTGTTCTTCCAACCTCTTGGACAAAACTCGAGTCGAACGACCGATATAACCACCTCCACATGAGCGAGTGAATTCATAAAAGTACACAGAATTGGTCAATTACGGAATCTTGCACTTCAGGTCATTCAATAGTAGGAATGGTCGACTGAAAAGCGCTATTCTCAACGATGCAGCACGGAATGTCCTATTCAGGGTATGTGAGATCCTTCACGTTTTCTCCACTGCTTTGTTAAGTCGACATTTTAAAATATCAACTGTAATCACCAATTTGTAATGCAACCTAGAATAAAAGGGATTCTTATCTACAGTATTCATCATTACCCTATCTCTACGTATCAAGATATATTTTTGTTTGAATAGAGACTACTTACTGCATTGTGCTGGACTGGAACTTGGGAAGGTCAGACAGTCAAACCTTATCTCTGTCTTATTCGACAGTGCATGTAGTGTATTATACTGGTGAAGAGAAATGCTTTTTCATCCATGATTAAATATTCACGAGTGTGTTACATATTTCAAATAAGTGTAGAACATAGGCACTGTGATGGAATGCAATTCCATATTAGATGAGTTTTTCTCAAATGTAGCAAGGTGATTCAGTCTTAACACCTGGATCACAAGGTTTTGAGTATAGATTATTGCTGCTCATTATCATATCAGCTTTAATCACACGGTTTCACGATTTGTCTCACTAACGAAATATTCCTTCATATATTGAGTCATAAGAAAAAGAAGACGTGAACAGAGGAGAAAATTTTCTTTTCGACGATTCACGTTCATAACCTACTGCACAATAATCTTAATTATCTTTAACAAAGAAAGTGCAAGACCAATTAGATACTGGAAATATTTGTCCTCAAAAAACGTAATGGGTAATGTGAGGTGTAACCTAGAAGGATTGACTGATCAGAAGTGAGAAAGAAGGCAGAAGTTGGCATAACCCAATAAGTGTGAGAAAATGACGGGTCAATATGATTGTATAGAATGGACAGGAACAAGTGGAAAGACGATAAAGTGTTTTACATGAAATCTGTATGAAAACACAATGTTATTAGTGAACAATAACAGTGTGATAATAAAATATGGATGATGGGAATAATAATTATGGTAAAATAATAATAGTATAGACACATATCAAAAAGAAGCAAAATTAGAGTGAGAACGTCACTCTGCCCACGGTGGAGCGGGTGAATGTGTGTAGCGTTTCTGAATGCAGCTATCCCGTTTCAGATCCCAAATAGCTTATTATTCAGCTATGTATAGATAGATTATGCGAAGTCACTTCTTACGATATTGAGGGACTCTGTGCAGTATTGCGAAGCAGTCATGCAGTTTGAGGGTGCGCAATGTCATTTTTCTTTTCTGGCTAGCTAGCCAAGCTGGACAATGTTCCATAATACCTTTGTCGACTTGAATATCCGTATGGCTGATATACTTTGATTCACACGACCAAGTAAACTGATGAAAACACACTGATGTGGTCAAAGGTGGTATCTTATCCCTAACGTTAGACTGGATTAACTGTCTACTGAAGAATATGATACGTAAAATTATTCCTTGAATGTCTTCTTCAGACATTTAGAAAGGTAGCCCCTAAGAATTTCTCCTTTGAAGTCATCTGTGAATTCCAGGTATATGGGGAGAGTTTTCTAAGGAAAATTTGCTATTTTCGGCGACGAAAACTTTTATTTCTCGTTGTTGAACATAATCACAGCTTTATTTTCTACAGCGTTTATATATATTCCTAAATTGTTCAGCGTAATTTCTTGTATCAGAATAGAACTTGTGCAATGGGGTAGAGTATAGTAAAAATTATCAAAATTTTATCAAAAACATTAATTTTACCCACAATGGAAGAAGTTTCATGTATGATATTACACTATAATTTTCAAAGCAGCACAAGATACCTCAGACTGCTTTGATATAAAATTTCAGCCAAGTTGAAGACAGAACGACAAAGTAGGAGAAGTACGTACAACGGAGAATACAATAACAGTGTGACTGGGTATTCATTTTGTCACCGTTAACACTCAACAATATGACTCAAATTAAACTGATACAAATGTCGAGGTCTAAAAGCAAAAAGCTTAATAGATGAGAAATCATTCACAAGATTGTGTGATAAGGATGGAAAGGTAGATATGTGTTTATTAGAACTAAGCATGTTACACTGTAATTGGCATGAATTTAAATATGGAAGACTGTGTAATGCCTCCCATCTACTTTACTTATTGAAAAAATCACATATGAACAAACAAAAAACAAGAAAATAGGAACATAATGTGCACTTTCTCATCTTCGATCCCGAAATTCTACAAAATACAAATAGAAGTACTGAGACATATTCATCCTAATGACTTCTGCTTCTCACAATCCAAATGTGGAGTTGAGTGCAACTCATCGATGAAAATATTACCTTAAATAATCTGAGATAGGAAGGACCCCGTTTAATGCTATACCGAACTGCATACACCAATCTGCACCTCAACTAGTCTCAGTAACACACAACTGGTCCAAATATAAATTCCCGAAAATAAGAACTGTTTCATATTCTCATTGGTAAAAATATCGAATGGAATAGCTGAGACCATGGGTTGAGACCGTGTCGTCGAGTGTGATTGTCCTTCATCTCCAGCTCAAAATGATGAAGATAACTAGACAATCACTACAGGAATTACCATCTTTTGCTCATCTTACCTGAAAATTAATACCTGCATAAAAGGAAGGCAGGAAACATCGGAACTGTCCAACAACTGAAGACATCGAAGATGAATTACGTCTCAATCAATCAATCAATCATTCTAAAAGTGATTACCACGTAAAATGGTCATCCACAAGTCAAAGAGAGTCACACACACTGGGGAAAGCGAAGAAAGACTTCAACATTTTCACACTCATGATTCAGTCGACATTACTGCTCTCAGTGACTGTATAGCAAATTTGAAGGATATTTCCTTCACATCAAAGTCACAAAAGTTTTCTAATATGCTCTCAGAATTTCACAGTGCTTGTCGATATTCCACGTTGCTCGTCTGTCTCACAATCATGCATGCGTTGTGGTCGAATTTACCCTATGAAAGCCTCAATCTACGCTGACTCAACCTTCGTCTCACAGCACATAATCAATTCCCACATATTCACATAATAAAAAGTGAAAACAAAGCACACCACATTTGAACGATTTCTAAAATTTATGCAGTAAAATAAAAATCAGGAATGAACAGGCTGCAACTGACTGAGTATCACACAACCATGCACGCATGCATATATGCGTGTATTCATCCAAGCGTCAACTGCATCATATCTTCCTTCCCTCAGAGTTACTTCATACCTGGAAATGAGAAATCAGGAAACATGGAAATATCACAAACATGATAATGAAGAAGGCTAATTGTAGACAGTGAGGTGGATGGTATATCGAAAGTGGAACAGATTGTGAACTGACAGAATTATCCGTGGATTGACTAAGACAGACATTTGTCTATTCACGAGGCATCCTCATTCATTGATAATGGAATCAACACAATGTGCGTGAACGTACAACTCCCAGCGAACTGATCTGGATGACAATGCATATTTGATTCAAAATGCAGTTCCCTCTATGATCAAACCCTAACGAGATTGGTTGGGCGAGGGAGATGAGCTCACTCTTACTCAGTACAAAGCATATGAGAGCATTCAGAGAAGAGGAAAGGATGATGTAACACTCCTATCACATACTCAACCGCAATTCAAATTGAGGTGACAGCACATCACTGAATCTTAAGATATGCGAACACGGATTTATGCTTATGCGGCATATCTGTAAGCATACTGTAGTGAAGAGATTGAAGTCAATGAGTGGGAGGATGAGTGAGAGAGTGAGACAGTAATTGAGCGAGCAGATGAATGGCTGATTGGGTGAATGGGTGAGTGAGCACATGTTTGTAAGTGAATGTGAATGTGTACGCGTATGTGAATGCGTACGTAGGTTGACTCACCATATCGAGATTTCCAGTCTCTTCTGGGTTTTCCTGCATTTGGTGGACCTACACATAGACAGATAGACAGATAGAGAGAATGAAATGAATACGTATATCAGAGAGTTTGGTGGTGGTCATTTGGTGCGGTTTGGATCCACGCTATGTGGAAGGGTGAGGAGTGCAGAAGTAGCAGAAGTGCACAGGACTAGAAGTGCTCAATTCGAATGTTTATTCATGTAATTGTGCATAGAGTAAAGTGCATATTAAATTAGTGCATCATTGATGAAGATGGAGACGAGAAGGAGAGGAGATCCTAAGAATAAACATACTTGGACTGAGAATGTGACATGATCAATATTAAAAAGGAATCAGTGCATTAGAGTAGCTGTTTATTTGTGTGCGAATATACAGGATGGATTAGGTGGCATGATGATAAGTGGGAGTATTGAGAGTGGTCAGTACTTTGACTTACGGTAACGATCTGCAAACAGTGAGAGAGGGAGAGAGGAGAATGAAATTAGTTAAAGGCAAAGTGAAGCGAAACAACATGATTCGAGTGGAGTGACTGTGTGTAATATTAGTAAGGCACAAGTGTATTTCTGTATGTGTGATTGTGTGCTTGCAAATAAAATGTAAGTGTGTGAGATATTCTATTCAGAGAATAGAGTAGCTTATTTAAAAAGCAAAATAGTAGCTTTAGTAGGTGTTATGTTGAAGGTGGAGATCGATATTGATTCGCATACAGTGGAGGAAGAGGAAGAGCACGAGGATAAAAGAATCTGAAGTTATGAGTAGGAAGGTGTAATTTGTTCGAGACCGTTTTGTATTTAAATGGGAACAGACAAGTGGAATGCAGAGGCGAAATCCCTGAAAGTATCGTATCTTTATCAATTACACTACATCACATATTATAACTCTTCAATGTGTGGTGATGAATATTATTACGATGAGCAGTAAATGGACTTACGATATGTCTTTGCCGGTGATTTACTTCCAGCTGATGGCTTCTTCACTGGTCCACTTGGTGGTTTGGCGGCGGCGGGAGACTTCTTGGGAGAGGAGTCCTTCTTACCTGTCAGATATCATGGCATGAAATTACAACATATGCTCAATACAAAATGTAAACGACAGGCCAATTCGAAGTGAACAAATAACAATCTCGATTTTAGCGTGTTGCACTAATCAAACACACGTCAGCCTCCACCTTTTTATTCTTCTTCGTCTTCTTCTGCTTCCTCGTTCTCATGCGATTTAACAAGTACTCACGTAAAAGCAGATCATTCACTCCCTCAACAACAAACAGGAATCATGCGATGAAATGATATTTCCATTTCCGGAACAACGTGGTTCGAACATAAGGAACTGACAATCCCGTCATCTCGACGTGAAATCATCTCAAAACTTACCTTCTTCATAAACCTACGATTCTCAGTAGCTGCAATCTAAAAGATGTCAAACGAGCCGGAGAAAATACGTTCACCTATCAGAATGAAAATCGGTGAACGTGCTGTATCCGTAGGTGACGAGAAGGCAGAAGCCTCGGAAGAAATGACATGGTGACTACTCACAACTGTGTGATAATCAGTGCGGAGTGGTTCCGAAATGAGGCCATCAATCACAAGCTTAGCAGTCAATCAACTGATAGAAAGATGATGGGATTACTAGGATTGTGAGAGGTTCTGTTGTGTAGATTGCAGCCACATACACAAAGATAATGTGGCCTACATACAGTATGAGTGGGATAATGAGATTTATGTACTAACGATGAACTCACCAGCGGGGGCTGGAGCAGGAGCGGCAGCAGCAGCAGCAGGTTTGCCTGCGTCTGCTCCACCACTGGGTGCGGCGGCGGCAGCGGCAGCATTACCTGAAACGAAAAAATGTAGAGCGTGAATGAGGAGATTAGTTGGCCAACTAGTTGATGAATAGTTATCAGAATCCGTTGAGAAAGAAGAAATCGTAAACAACTGAATACATGTTGAACTAGTGAAATGTGAATGCATGAGATGACACGATGAGATTAAGAGGGAGTGGGACATTAGTGGCGAAATGATGAAGATAAAGGGGCAGATGGAGAGGAAAGCAGGACATCAGTATCGGTCATCTGCAGACATCATTATCATAAAATGTTTGAAGGCGCATGCAGGCTATGTTCTGATGATTGAGTGAGTGATTCCCTGGCTGGCTAGTCGACTAACTGGCGGGATATGCTTGGATGTATTGACTCGGTTTTGTTTGGTTGACAGTCTCACTGACACTCCGAGATCGGTTCTCTAACAACATGTCTTCGAGCTGCGATGGACTTGTCAATTGAATCGCCTGTTTCCTCCGAAGAACAGATCGAATGCTGATCACGTCAATACACCACCGGTCAACATCACATTACGTGAATAAATGAGGAAGTTTGTCAGTGACATACTCACCCTTGTCACAGTGGACAACATTCGGATAGGTGACAGCGAGTGTGAACACCAACAATGCGATCTGTGGTGGAGAAAGAAGAGACAAGTTAGTAGAGGATAATTAGGCGTCGTGAATGTCAAGCGAAGAAACAACTCACCAATATCTTCTCCATTTCTGAATTCAATTCACTTGACTTGACTTCACTGGATTTTGATCACTTGGTCAGTTGCAATCTCTTTTATAGGCTTCGACATGCATCGACCTCTCTAATTGTCAGTTATTCAGTTCAGTTGGTTGTATGTCACGAGTTAATAGACATTACTGTATTTGACAACATGATCTGCAAGTGAGTGATCTGTGTCACGCATTCTCACAATCGACTCACAGTCAACACCTTGTGATCGACCTGTTCAACTGACGTGGTCTCATACTATTGAAGTTCACTATTAATCGTGTTTCCGCAGTAGGTGTGTAAATCAATCAGATCGGTTGAGTGCGACGTGATGAGGCTAATGGTCAGGTGAGCATCAACATTTCCAATGTATGTGTGCGTATATGCGTGTGTGCTTGTGTGTTATTATTGAATACAATTTACGACTGTCTACCTTTTATCAACAGTGTGTGTATTGTTAGACACTGTGTTTTGTAGAAGTTGGAGTTTTGATAAATACGTTTTGGAGATTCTTCAAGAAACTCACGAAAGTGATTAGTTTGTGTTGAATGGAAAGCGCCCTGGTTAATTCTACTTTAAAACCTCATGTGTTCTCACAACTTGCGTGTGCACTAGCTCTTCGCATTATTCAATCAACTGCTGGTGACCGGTCTTTGAAGCCACCTATTTCTCTCTTCCACCATATTCTTTACAAATATGTACTCCAAACGCATTTGATTGCCATCTGCTTTATCTGTTTGGGAAAACCTACCAACTTCATATTTCTTTTTCACTTCTCGATTTTCACCGTTGTTCTGAATGGTAGGTGCATCAGATACTCGTCGAGAAACAGGTGATTGATGGGTGAACTCAATTAAGTGCATTCACTCCATGTCTTACTTTTGGCAATCCAACTTCAAGATTGAGTTCCTTCAAGTAATCAGGAATTAAATTATATTGGTTCAGTATTTGTTCAGTTATGAAGCTGTAATCCAGTGGGCGATACATCCATCCTGATGACTTCGCGTGAAAGTTTTCTGCTGTTTTCAGATTACAATGGTCGGTCTTGTTGTTGAAACGACGAGAAAATCAAATGTGGTCTTAGATTATCTTTTTTCAAAATATTCGTAAAAGTGTGTTCTTCCACAGTGGAATGCTTGTGAACTTTAAGTGTCAAAACATGACAAGCGAACACTACAACACCATGAACTTGTCTTAGGTCAGGAGATATGCGATAGTTAGATACGTCTATGGGGAGTCAGAATTATCTCGTATCTACTGGCAGATTAAGCGTTATATGTCCACCATATGACATTAGCCTAACGGTATCATAAAAATGTTTTCCCGTATCTCATAAGATCAAGTAAGTCTTTTGTTACTTAGAATTATGTCCATGAACCATCTATGAAATGATGCGCAGCACAAAATGTGTAAGAGCATCATAATAAATCTGGTGTCATCATGAATTAGGTTGATAGGATCTCCTCGAGTGTTGTCATTAGTTCTCACTGCCTCAGTATACGACAGAAGAAAGAGATATATCACCTAGCAGTTTGAAAGACAGTCATCAAAATGCCTATGTCAACCTAAGAAAGAAAATCACCAACTCTACAGAGAAAGTGGTTAGTGTCATAAGTCAGCGCACATAAATCTAACATCATGTGGCAAATTCTAGAAAGTGAGTGCGTTGTCTCATGACACAGATCACTCACCTGGAGATCATGTTGTCAAATACAGTAATGACTATTTACTCGTGACATAAAACCAACTGAACTAAATATCTGACAATTGGAGAGGTCGATGCATGTCGAAGCCTATAAAAGAGATTGCAACTGAAAAACAGATCAAAATCCAGTGAAGTTGAGTGAAGTGAATTGAAGTCAGATATGGAGAAGATATTGGTGAGTTGTTTCTTCGATTGACATTCTTCACTACAGATCGCATTGTTGGTGTTCACACTCGCTGTCACCTATCCGAATGTTGTCCACTGTGACAAGGGTGAGTATGTCACTGACAAACTTCCTCATTTATTCACGTAATGTGATGTTGACCGGTGGTGTATTGACGTGATCAGCATTCGATCTGTTCTTCGGAGGAAACAGGCGATTCAATTGACAAGTCCATCGCAGCTCGAAGACATGTTGTTAGAGAACCGATCTCGGAGTGTCAGTGAGACTGTCAACCAAACAAAACCGAGTCAATACATCCAAGCATATCCCGCCAGTTAGTCGACTAGCCAGCCAGGGAATCACTCACTCAATCATCAGAACATAGCCTGCATGCGCCTTCAAACATTTTATGATAATGATGTCTGCAGATGACCGATACTGATGTCCTGCTTTCCTCTCCATCTGCCCCTTTATCTTCATCATTTCGCCACTAATGTCCCACTCCCTCTTAATCTCATCGTGTCATCTCATGCATTCACATTTCACTAGTTCAACATGTATTCAGTTGTTTACGATTTCTTCTTTCTCAACGGATTCTGATAACTATTCATCAACTAGTTGGCCAACTAATCTCCTCATTCACGCTCTACATTTTTTCGTTTCAGGTAATGCTGCCGCTGCCGCCGCCGCACCCAGTGGTGGAGCAGACGCAGGCAAACCTGCTGCTGCTGCTGCCGCTCCTGCTCCAGCCCCCGCTGGTGAGTTCATCGTTAGTACATAAATCTCATTATCCCACTCATACTGTATGTAGGCCACATTATCTTTGTGTATGTGGCTGCAATCTACACAACAGAACCTCTCGCAATCCTAGTAATCCCATCATCTTTCTATCAGTTGATTGACTGCTAAGCTTGTGATTGATGGTCTCATTTCGGAACCACTCCGCACTGATTATCACACAGTTGTGAGTAGTCACCATGTCATTTCTTCCGAGGCTTCTGCCTTCTCGTCACCTACGGATACAGCACGTTCACCGATTTTCATTCTGATAGGTGAACGTATTTTCTCCGGCTCGTTTGACATCTTTTAGATTGCAGCTACTGAGAATCGTAGGTTTATGAAGAAGGTAAGTTTTGAGATGATTTCACGTCGAGATGACGGGATTGTCAGTTCCTTATGTTCGAACCACGTTGTTCCGGAAATGGAAATATCATTTCATCGCATGATTCCTGTTTGTTGTTGAGGGAGTGAATGATCTGCTTTTACGTGAGTACTTGTTAAATCGCATGAGAACGAGGAAGCAGAAGAAGACGAAGAAGAATAAAAAGGTGGAGGCTGACGTGTGTTTGATTAGTGCAACACGCTAAAATCGAGATTGTTATTTGTTCACTTCGAATTGGCCTGTCGTTTACATTTTGTATTGAGCATATGTTGTAATTTCATGCCATGATATCTGACAGGTAAGAAGGACTCCTCTCCCAAGAAGTCTCCCGCCGCCGCCAAACCACCAAGTGGACCAGTGAAGAAGCCATCAGCTGGAAGTAAATCACCGGCGAAGGCATATCGTAAGTCCATTTCCTGCTCACTGTGATAAAATTCATCATCGCACATTGAATAATTATAATATGTGATATAATGTAATTGATAAAGATGTGATACTTTCAGGGATTGTGCCTCTGCATTCCTATTGTCTGTTCAAAAAATGGTCTCAAACAAATAACACCTTCGTACTCATAACTTCAGACTCTTTTATCCTCGTGCTCTTCCTCTTCCTCCACTGTATGCGAATCAATCTCGATCTCCACCTTCAACATAACACCTTCTACAGCTACTAATCCGCTTGTGTAATAGGCTTCTGTATTCGTTGAATACAGAATCTGACACATTCACACACGACTTCCATGCACACAATCGCACATACAACTATCCACTTGTCCCTACACAATATTCCACACAGTCACTTGACTCGAATCATGTTGTTTCACGTCATTTTGCCTTTATGTAATTTCATTCTCGTCTCTCTCTATCTCTTTGACTGTTTGCAGATCGCTACCGTAAGTCAAAGTACTGACCACCCCCAATACTTCTACTAATCACCACGCCATTTAATCCATCCCGTATATATGTACCTAAATGAATGGCTACTCTAATGCACTGATTCATATTGATCACATCACATTCTCAGTTCAAATCAGTTGACCATTCACATCTCCTCTACTTCTCGTCTCCATCTTCAATACTGCTGCACTAATATAATATGCACTTTACTCTATCCACAATTACATGAATACACAGTCGAATTGAGCACTTATAGTTGTATGCACTTCTGCTTGCTTACTGATCACTCTGCTACACACTGTGGATCAAAACTGCATCATATAAACACAACCACAAAACTCCCTGATATACTTGATCATTTCATTTTTACTGTCGCTGCTCACTGTCATTAATGTATCTACCTATCTATCTGCTTATCTACTTACCTGTCTATCTGTCTATTTGTAGGTCCACCAAATGCAGGAAAACCCAGAAGAGACTGGAAATCTCGATATGGTGAGTCTACTTACGTACACATTCACATGCGCACACACACAAACACATACTCACACTTGTATTCACTCACCCGTTCACCCGCTCGCCCACTTTCTCACTCTCTCACTCATTGAATTCAATCTATGCTTTGGAGTGCGAAATCTGATATGCAGCAGGAGCAGCAGCGATCCATTCTCAGATATCTTTAGATTCAGTGACGTCCGTTCACCTCAAATTCAAGTGGATTAGAGTATTTGGTTTGCACATTGAATTTTCCTTCATTCTTCTCTGAATGCTGTCATATCCTCTATTCTGAATAAGAGTCAGCTCATCTCCCTCGCCCCACTAATCTGTTTATAGTTTGATTGTTGATGGAGCTGTATATTGAATCAAATATGCATTGTCGTCCAGTTCAGTTGTCTGGGAGTTGTACGTATACGTACATTGTGTTGATTGCATTATCAATGAATGAGGATGCCCTCGTGAATAGACGAATGCCTGTCTTAGTCAATCCCCAAGTCATTGATATAAGTATAAAACTTTGGCATTGTGGTACAGTATAACTCTGTAACAACAGAAGACAAGGGCCAGGCAACAGATCGTTTATTACGAAAAATCAACACGTATTTATAGATTTTTATGTACATTATTGTCGGTCAATGTTAGTAGAAAATACAGTCTGTTGATTGGTTGTTTCTCACACCAAGTTAACCTTGCATCTCTTGTGGCTGTGTCAGTTCATCTATATGTTAACTGTAACCGCCTGTCCACCTTGACCTTTGACCTCAATTACTGTCAACCAATTTGGCCAGCAACCATCTCTCACCACAACATGACTAATATTTGATACATAAACATTGACCTCAATTACTGTCCACCACTTGGCTAGTAGACCGCTCTCACCACAACTCCATTATGGATAAGATTTTATTTTGATAAATCACACAATGTTGATATACAGTAATATCAACTGATGACGTTTCGAGCACAAACTATTGCCACTCATAATCATATCAAGTTATCCACCATTCATTCCGTCACTTCACAATCTGTTCCACATTCGATATACTATCCACCTCACTTTCTACAATTCGCCTTCTTCATTATCATGTTTCTGATATTTCCATGTTTCCTGATTTCTCATTTCCAGGTATGAAGTAACTCTGAGTGAAGGAAGACATGACGCAGTTGACACTTGGATGCATATATGCATGTGTTCATGTATTTCTGTTTAACTGCATAAAGTTTAGAAATCGTTGAAATATGCTGTGCTTTGTTCTCACTTTTTAATTTCAATTCTATCCACGTTTGATCGCTGAATTATTGATTTGTCGTTGAAGGTGTATTTCACTGAGCGTCTCACTATTATCTATTACTCAATCCTAGTCGATTTTCGATGAGTTGGTTACTGGATGTCTAATTATGGACAAATGTTTTGCGTTTTCGCTGTTTATGTGAGAGCTGCAGTGTGTTTTCTTGTTACACACAGTAATTTCGGTGATTATCTGTATTCGTCCTAAATTCTTCCTTGTCAAATTAAATCCTATTGATGCACATCCACATGGTTAGGCCTACGTTGTACTTTCATGTGATTCATACTTCACCAGTTCAATTTTATCATTCTCTGAATGACCATTACTCAGCCTGTTGTTTCTCGGTCATGAAAAAAATTAGCTTCCCAATTTTTCACTCCTGTGTGAAATGTCGTTCTTGCTCACTTAGTAAACACTGTGTGATTATCGTCAAATAATGGGCGCTTTGTATATTTATCTGGAATGTGGGATGTGTTTGCCTGTTACCCACACAACACTTCCAGTAAATAGATGTATTCTGATTGAATAACCGCTCCTCAAATCAACTCCCATTGATGCACATCCACATGACTCGATCTACTTTGTACCTTCATGTGATTCATGCTTCACCATTTCAAGTTTATCCTTCCTGGAATGGCAGTGACGTAGTGTGTTGTGTTTTGTGTCATCATAACATCATTCGATGCAACTGTCAACATGTGGATACTGTGTGGTGTCGAAGAGAATGATTCACACTGAAATTTCGAATTTGCACATTGTGATGATAGTATACGCATAAGAGTCATCTCCTTGGAATATGTGAGAAATAATGATGTGCTGTGAGACAAAGTTTGAGTCAGCATAGATTGAGGCTTTCATGTTCCCGATTCCGCCACAACACATGTGAGAATTTGAGACAGCCAAGCAACGTGAAATATGGATAATCACTTTCTCAAATTCTGTCAGCACATTTAAAGAACTCATTTTTGAATACTATTTGGAATATGTGTCTTTCAAATTTTCGTTTCCGTCACTTATAGCCCATTAACGAACACATGTCGAGCTTGAATATTTTGAATTCATTCCGCCCTCTTTCCTTGAAAGATCAATGAACAATTTACGTGGTAATCACCCTTAGAGTTAGAATGATTGAGGCGCCGTACAGTTTTAACTTCCGTAATAGTCGAACTATTGAAATATTTGTTGACTTCCTTTAATGCTGGGATTCATTCTCAGGTAAGATAAGAACCAGATGATAATTTCTGTAGTGATCGTTTACTTATCTGCATGAATCGGAGCTGGAGATGTAGGAAAAGTCCACCTGACCATATGTACTCTACTCATATTCTCGGCCTTTTTAATAATCGAAATTCTCACCGATGGGAATGTGACGCTTGGTAATGACGTTTGTACCAGTTACGTGTTATTGCGAGCTGTGGTTATGTAAATTACTCTATGCAATGTGGTTTAGGGTTAAACGGGGACTTTCAACCGTTAGATTGTCTAATTTAACTATTTATTCAATGAGTTGCACCCAACTCCACAGTTACATGTTTTATGAGTAGCAGGAATCTTTACGATGAATATATAAATATGTCTGTATATTTCCATCTGTAATTTGTGTAAGTTCGAGATCTAAGCAGTGTAGCTCCCCGTCTTGTTTGTATTCCCTAGTGACTTTTATTTTCATGTGAGCTTTGCTGAATAAATAAAGCAGATGGGAGGCATTACACAGTGCTCCCTATTGAAGTTTACGCCAATTACATGTTAATATGACCAGTTCTAATAAACACATATGTACCTTTCCATCGTCATCACACAAGCTTCTGGATGATCTCTCTTCAACTAATGTTTCATCTTTTGAGACTGAATATTTGTACTTTTACAATTTCAGTCATATTGTCGATTGTTGACTGTAAAATGAAATGAATAGCCAGTCACAGTGTGATTGTTTTCTCTGTTGTCTGTACTTCTCCTTCTTAGTCATTCTGTCTTCATCTTGGCTAGAATTTCATATCAAACCAGTTTGAGATGTCGGTTGTTGGTTTGGAGATTAGTGATTCTAGTAAGATCACTGTCCTAAGTCATCTTATAATCCACACCTCAACACACCCACTCTCATACAATCCATCGCAAAATAAACCAAGATTCAGTTGACAGTTGTAAAATGAAAAGCAGGCACGAGTGGCAAACTGATTGCTCTGTCACAGACATGAAAATGGGTGAATTCTGACAAGGAATACAGAGAGAGTTGAATGTATTTATTACTGATTGGACATTTAGAGGTGTAAATTCACTAATGGTTTCCTCTGGAAAGGAAGTACAATCTGGTGTGCTTCTCTTTTCGATAGATGTGACTGAGTCAATATTTGATTTGACCAAGTGGACTTATTAGTATGTGTAGTAATACTGACACAATGAACAATTCAACTGATACGCTAACTACGCCTATTCGTCCTTGGTACCTTCCGCTTCTGTGAGCGACGTAAATATCAAATGACAAAGACTGGCGGCACCTGTGTCTGATAGGATACAATTTTATTGTGTAAAACACGTCATATATAAATATATATACTTACAAGCACATTAAAATCGGTCCACGGCAGTGGAAATAGATTGTTCCGATCGATAGGCAGTTCAAATTGGTCAGCTTAAAATAAATATTCTGATCGGTTTGACATATGAGAGAGATGAAGGTAAGTAAATCATGATGAAATTTTACAGTCATCCAATCGCACGATGAATCACATGTTGAATAACAATACGATGATTGTTGTTTTAAATCGTTGCCTATGACGGTCAGATGACAACATTCGATAGTCAACAATAAAACTGTTAGTAAATAAGAAAGCGATCAAGTTTAATGAAGTTCGTTGGAAGTTCATACTTGGTTTGACATTGGAAGTTATTGCATATATATTATTGTGTAGAAATTCCGAATTGTGGAGGTTTGAATTCATCAATGACTTGCCGAATGTTAATGTTCATATTGATGGAGAAGATTTGTAGCTCAGGTTGATGATTTTGATGTGGTTGTGTTCTCTGAGCTGGATAGTTAATTTGCAAAGCTTTCATCGCCCTACTAGGCAACATCGTCAGCGCATACTTCAATTCGATGAAATGAGCTTTTAGATTTATCCACGGGTTTATTATTCATCCCTCCCGGTGACCTGGGACGTGATTGGTTGTTTTTGTGTGTTTTCACACCTTCTAGGTTATTTGTATTGTAACTCATTGTTTCTTTGACTTGAACTTTGACCCTTTGTGTGTGAGGTTTCTTTCTTATCGGTTGATAAATGTTGTCTATTTCGATTTGTCTATTGATTGATGATTCACTGGAATGCCAAGCTTCTAAAAATTCTCTAGCATTTTTGTTGTTTCCTCTGTCTATATTTGAACGTTGTCTCAGTCAAATTGATGTCCGGGGTTGTCTGTATGTAGTGATATGAGGGAGTGGATATCATGTCTTTTGACAGCTAGCTTATGTTCGCGGATACGAAGACGAAGGGGAAGGGACGTCCACTTTGGCCAATGTAGTGTTTATCGCAGTTGATACAACCTATTTTGTAGATGATGTTGGTTTTATCTTCTTTCGCTGTTGAGTCTTTTGGTTGACATAAAATTGAGTTAAGTGACTTTGTTGGTTTGTGTACGACGTCAGAATGACTGGGACAACGTTCAAATATTAGACCGAGGAAACAACAAGAATGCTAGAGAATTTTAGAAGCTTGCCACTCCAGTGAATCATCAATCAATAGACAAATCGAAATAGACAACATTTATCAACCGATAAAAAAGAAACCTCATTCACAAAAGGTCAAAGTTCAGGTCAAAGAAAAAATGAGTTAAAATACAAATAACCTAGAAGGTGTGAAAACACTCAAAAAACAACCAATCACGATCAAGGTGGTCACCGGGAGAGATTATTAATAAACTCGAGGCGAAATCTAAAAGCTCATTTCATCGAATTGAAGTATGCGCTGAAGATGTCGCCTCGTAGGGCGATGAAAGCTTCGCAAATTAACTATCCAGCTCAGAGAACACAACCACATCAAAAAAGTTAATGTTCATGTGCTACACATGGAAATATTCTTGAGGATAAACTACACAAATGTATATCTACATGCATGAACTGCTAGTCACATTTCTAACTAAAATGTTTTAGACTACATCTTCGCTATTAATTAAGTTCGTTCATTGGTGTTAGCGACCTGATTGATGGGGTAAATTTCCTGACAGAGGGAATCGAAATTTCATCAATACTGAATTCACTTGTAGAGAAGTGTACAAGTGTTCGTTTTCTTGTCAGTTGAAGACGATTAGATGATTTGACAGATTTCATTTGTGAGGACTGTGATGTATCCCACCTAAATACTTGAATGAATATCGTCTAGAGTTACATAACGTGACGATGTTTGAGGAATGGTCGAATATATATGCAAGTGGAATAAATAGAGTTCAAAGGACTGGTGAAAATTTGATGGATAGGTGAAACCATACGACACTGTTTAACGAGTTTAGACTGACAACATAAACAACATATTCACTTGGGAATCAGAAATCGAAAGTTAAAGCTACGTGAGTGTAAGTAACACGCCATTAATACGGAAAGTTGAGATAGATAGAAAGGTGCCTACTGATTGGAAGGAGGCTTCACTAGAAGCAGCACTTATTCCGTATTTAACCTTTAACTCTATCAGACACCACATCGTGTTGGGATTAAATCGCCACGCCAGGCATCATCATCTACAGTCATATGAAGACGTCATATATCAAGTCTTTCACATCAGAAAACTCAGAGAAGCGATTGAAGTGAAGAAAGATGTAAGTCAAGGCTGCCTGTCATACTGACTGTGTGGAACTGGATCATGTGGTAGGCGTTGGTGACTGAGAAGACGTGAGTGGTTTGTCCAGAAAAGAAAACCCGGGAAGATTCAAACCTGACGGATGATTCATATCTGATGTCATTCATGCATACTTGTAGATCCACAATCGAAAACCAACAAACTGGGAGAAGAAGCAGTGGTTGAATACAGGAAATTAAATAAGCTTTAGGAATACAGGGGTGACGCGGGTTGGTGTATGCAGTTCGGTATAACATTGAACGGGGACTCTCCAATCTCAGATTGTTTTATTTGACGATTTAATCGATTACTTGCACCCAACTCCGCATTTGGATTGTGAGAAGCAGAAGTCTTTACGATGAATATCTCTCTCAATTCTTCCATCTGTAGTTTGTAGAAGTTGGACGTCTGAGTAGTGTGACTCATTTGGTGTTGATTCAATAAGTGAAGTAGATTAGAGGCATTACACACTGTTCCGTATTGAAGTTTACGCCGATTACACAGTAATATGACTAGTTTCAATAAACACCTGTGTACCTTTCCATCTTTATCTCATAGGCTTCTGGATGATTTCTCCTCAACTAAACATTCATCTTTTGAGACTCGATATTTGTACTTGTACAAATAAAGTCATATTGTCGATTGTTAACGGTAACAAAATTTATAGCCCATCACCCTGTGATTGTTTTCTCTGTTGTCTGTACTTCTCCTTCTTTGTCATTCTGTCTTCATCTTGGCTAGAATTTCATATCAAAGTAGTCTGAGATGTCGTATGTTACTGTGTAGATCACTGGTTCTAAGAAGAGCTACTTTCGTAGGTCATCTCACAATACACACCTCAACACACATGCACACACATTATAACAATCCATCACAAAATGAACCAAGATACAGTTGACGCTTGTGACTGAAAGAGGCACGAGTGGCCAACTGATTTCCCTGCAACAGACATGGAAGTCCGCGAATTCGGACCAGGAAAAAAAAGAGAGTTGTGTGTATCTATTAATAATTGCACATTTCGATGTGTGAATTTATCAATGGTTTCCGTTGGAAATCAAGTACAATCTGTTATATACCAGTTGTCAGTTGATTGGATTGCGTCGATAGGCGATTTGCCCAAGTGGTCTTATGAGTGGGCATCATAGTACTGACACAATGAACAACTCAACTGATATTCCAAATGCGTCTTTTCGTCCGTGGTGCCTTCTGCTCCACTGAGCCACATAAATATCAAAAGACAAAGACTGGCACCTGTGCCTGTGGGGATACAATTATTTTGTGAAATACATTTCATATATATATGTATATCTATAGTTAATCACATTATGAGCGTTTTAGGTCAGAAGAAATAGATTGTTATGATTGTTTGGCAATTTGACTAGAACTGAGGTAATAAAATAATGATGACCTTTCACAGTTGTCCGATCACACGATGAATCACATGATGAATCATACAAGGATTACTGTTTCAAGTTGACTCCTATCACAATCAGATCACAATATTCGACAGTCACCATAACATTATTAGTAAATAAGAAAGCAAACCAGTGTATTGAGGTTAATCTTAAGCTCAAACTAGATTTGATATTCTAAATATTATTGTCTATATTATTGTGTAGAAATTCAGAATTATGAAGGTTTGAATTCATCAAAGTCTTACCAAGCGTTAATGTTCATATGACACAATTGGAATCTTTTCTCGACAATGCACATCACAACTAGATATCTGCACGCATGAGAACTGACAGAAAACAGTGCATCTTCATCACATTTCTTACTTGTAAAGCCTAAAGCACAACTTCGGTAGAAACTCAGTTCACTCACTGATTTTGGCGAGCTGATGGAGATATCTTCTATCAGAGGAGAATTCGCATTTCGATGCAGAATTTAACTGTATAAACTTGCAAAAGTGTTCACTTTCCGGTCGCTGGAAGACGGTTAGACGACTTTGATGGGTTTCACTAGTGAAGACCGTGATATATGTCACCTCACTGTCTGAATGAAAATCGCCTAGTGTAACAAAACGTGACGATGTTTCAGGAACGATCCAATATGTGTATGTGGAATAAATAAAATAGAAAGGAATGGTGAAAACATGGAGGACAGAGCAAACGAAATGAACACTGGTTAATGAGCATAGGTGGACAACTTTAACAACAAAATCAACTGGGAATCAATAATCGAAAGTTACAGCTACATGAGTGTAGGGGGCACGCCACTAATAGGGAAAGCTGAGACAGATGGAAAGATACCTACTGATTGGAACAATGCTTTACAGGAAGCAGCGCACATTCCGTGTTTTACTCTACCAGATGCTATATCGTGTTAGGATCCAATCATAGTGCTACGCATCATCATCTACAGCAGAATGAAGACGTCATAAATCAAGAGACTTACATCAGGAAACTCAGCGAAGTATTGGAATTGAAGAGAGATGTAAATCAAGGTTGACTATCATCATCCTGATCGACATTCCTGACTGTAGGCGACTGAACCGTGTAGCAGGCGTTGAGAGCTGAGATGACACGAGCGAGTCAGGTAGAAAAAAATATACCTCAGAAGATTCGGACTTCGTGGATGATTCGTGTGTAGTTCCACTCAAACTGGTAAATCCACAAGCGAGAATCAAAAGGCTGGCAGAATATGCAGCCGGTTAGGAAAGGATCTAACGTAACCAAGTAGAAAACGGTGATGACGAAGATAACCAACTAACATCAACATCAATAATCACCAATCATTATAGGTGGGAGAAGATCTGACGACGTAACTAATTTCAGTTATGTAGGCAGGGTCATTTGGACTAAAGGTATCACAGATCAAGAAGTCAAATGCAGCCAGAAATAATAGGAAGAAAGAATACGTGATCTGACTGAGAAGGAAATTCAGAGAGAAATATCGTCAACTGTAAAATACACCAGACGAATTCTATCACGAGTGCAGTTTTGTTAGCCGTGGTGAGCAGCGCAGCCTCAGATGGCTTTCGACTAACACGGCTAGTGACTGATCCACTAATTACCAAGTACAAAATAAGAATGAACTGATTCTGCTGTCTTCATCTCTTTGCTACTGGCTTCTGAACACATTTTTGTTGTTCTCTCAGGGGTTCCAAATGGAAAGTAGGGCTTCAGGAAAACACCTCCATTTCGTCGTGATCTCTACAGTCCTATTTAGGTAGCTGCGTGATTGCTAATAGTCTCTCATCTCCTCACAAGATCTCTGTCATTTCACTCTCAAACAAAAACCCGACTATTGGTTTCCCATCCGTGTACAACTCGAGAGATAGCCTGGTGCGATATGTCACTCTATGATCCCCTCGACGTGTTTCTGATCAACTTTCATTCTATCCTGCATATCTGTTGGACAACAGGTTCTTGGTTGATGATCGTTTCTGGCTATTTGTTCTACGCATTGAGGTGAACTGACCAACTGTTGACAAAAGTCTGCAGCAAGTTTGTAGTGCTTTCAGTGACGTGGCAAGTCTCTGAACCACATAGAAATACTGGCTGACTTGAGTTAGGTGTTTAGAAATCCGTCTCTCGTTCCCTATGCTGTATGCAGTGTATTTCCTAATTGATTTCAGAGTAGCGATGGTTAATCTTGCGTTAAGGATTCTGGCTGCAATTGACATCTTCATCTGTGATAACTACAGTCCAAATGATCCTGCCTACATAGTCGAAAGAATTTACGTCGTCAGATCCACTCCCACCTATGATGATTGGTGGTTATTGTTGTTGATGTTAGTTGGTTATCTTCGTCACCACCTTTTTCTTTTTGTTTACGTTGGGTCCTTTCCTAACCGGCTGCTTATTCTGCTAGCCTTTTGATTTTCGGTAGTGGATTGACTAGTTTGAGTGGCACTACACATGAATCATCCATGAAGTCCAATTCATCTGAGATATATGTTTTTCTACCTGACTCGCTCGTGTCATCTCAGCTCTAAGCGCCTTCAGTCCGCTACAGTCAGGAATGTCGATCAGGATGATGATAGTCAACCTTGATTTGCATCTTCTTCAATTCAAACGCTTCTCTGAGTTTTCTGATATAAGCCTCTTGAAATACGACGTCTTCATTCGGCTGTAGATGATGATGCGTAGCACTGTGATTGGATCCTAACACGATATAGTATCTGGTAGAGTTGAATGCGGAATACATGTTGCATTTTGTAAAGCTTTCTTACAATCAGTAGACACCTTTCCATCTGTCTCAACTTTCCGTATTATCGGAATGCCACCTACACTCACGAATTTTCGACTTTCGGTTACCAGCATATTTTATTGTTTAGGTTGTACGCCAACGCTCATTAACCAGTGTGTTTTGGCTCCATTCCTCTCAGTTTCACCATTCATTTGACCTTTAAAGCTTGTACATCCCACTCACTTATATTCGATTGTTCCTAAGACATCCTCAACTTTTGTCACACTGGCTGATTTTTATTCAGACAGTGAGGTGGCATTTATCATGGTCTTCACCAATGAAATCCATCAAAGCAGTGTGATCGCCTTTAACTGACAGAAAATGAACACCTCTACAAGTCCATACAGATGAATTCTGCATTGAAATGTGAATTCTCCTCTGACAGAAAATACCTCACCTCCCCCAACCCACCCATCAACTCACTAAAACCAATGACCGAACTAAGTTACTAACAAAGTTGTAGTTTAGGCTTTACAAGTTAGGAGGGTCGTGAAGACAGGTCATTTTCCACCAATTCATGCAGCCAGGTATACAATCGTGATGTATATCTTCGGGAAAATCATTCCAATTGTGTCATGTGAACATTTTAATTCGGGAAGAAGTTCATGAATTCAAACCAACATAATTCTGAATTTCTTCGGCATAATATAGATGTGGTGAGAGCTGTTTGCTAGTCAAAATTAGTAGACAGGAATTCACGCCAATGTTTACGTCCCATATCTTGGTCGTCGTGGGAAAAAAAGAACAAAAACTTACTCAACAACCAATCATTGCAGACATTGTGTGGGCGGATACTACCTTACTTTCAAAGAGGTGGCCATTGTCAAGGAATATGAACATTGAACGTTGGTTCATTGAACTCGGTAGCCAATGGCGGGCAACTCGAAGGCGGGAATGATTCGATCGTGTACAAGTTCGAAGAAGACGAAAGAATACAAATAAAAGTACATCATCATTTTGTATAAAACATTTGTTTATAGACTTGTACTTATCCTCTTTTTGACTGTCAAACAATACAACTTCCTTCTTACAACCACTGGTGTTTTAAAGTAAAATTCGAGAAAGTTAAAGTAGTTATCAATTCGGAGCGTCTTCGTTACAATAGGAACTTAGGAGTAAAGATCCTTGACAGACATCAAGAGATGACAGAATAACTTCCAGCGAGAAAAGAACCAATCAGAGACGCTGTTTCTCGCCAAATAATAACGACTAATAATGTGCATAAAAGAATATAAACATCTCTTGATTTCCTCAATAAACAATCTGCTGTCTTGCTCTTGTCTTCTTTCGATTCATGCACACTGATTTCCAATATCAAACCTAGTATGACGATCTTCAACAAACTTTTTCGCTGCCTTATTTACTAAGTTTATCATGATGAATGTCTGATATTGTGGTCTGAATGTGAAAGGAATAGACTTGAAACAGTAATCATCGTATGCTTCATCATGTGATTCGTGTGATTGGATGACTGTAAAATTTCAACATAATTTTCGCACCCTAGTATTGGTCAAATCACAAACCAATTACAAAAATCTATTTCTCTTGACCTGGGCCGCTCCTAATGTGATTAAATATATACACATGTATATGAAGTTGTTTTCCTGATAAAATTGTAACCCAACAGACAAAGGTGCCAGTCTTTTTTCTTTTGATATTTATGTAGCTCAGTGGTGCAGAAAGCATCACGGACGAAAAGACGTATTTGGAATATCAGTTGAGTTGTTCATTGCATCAGTACTATGATGCGCACTCATAAGACCACTTGGGCAAATCGCCTATCCACGCAATCCAATCAACTGACAACAGGTCTATAACAGATTGTACTTCCTTTAAAGAGGAAACCATTGAGAAATTCACACCTCAAAAAAAAGAAATTTAGCAATAGATACATCCAACTCTGTCTTTGTTCCTCGTCGCAATTCGTGGATATTGACGTCTATGAGAGAGCAATCAGTTGACCACTCGTGTCAACTGAATCTTGGTCTATATTCTGATGGATTGTACTGGTGTATAAGTTGGGTATGTGTTGAGTTCTGGATTGTTAGATGACCTACGAAAGTAAACTTTCCAGAACCAGTGATCTTCACAGTAACATACGACATGTCAGACTGCTTTTTATTTGAAATTCTAGCCAAAATGAAGACAGAATGACAAAGAAGAAGAAGTTCAGACAACAGAGAAGACAACCACAGTATGACTGGCTATTCATTTTGTTACCGTTAACAATCGACAATATGACTGCAATTGAACAAGTACAAATATCTAGTCTCAAAAGATAAAAGTTTAGTTGAGGAGAAATCATTCAGGAGCTTATGTGATGAGGATGGAAAGGTACACATCTGTTTACTGAAACTAGTCATATTACTCGATAATTGGCGTAAACTTCAACACGGAGCACTGTGTAATACCTCCCACCTACTTCACTTATTGAATAAATCACAAATGAGTTTTATTGCTCAGGTCTCTAACTTCCACAAACTACATATGGAAGAATCGACAGAGACATGTTCATCATAAAGACTTCTGATTATCAACATCCAAAAAGTGCAATTGCGTGCAAATCATCGATTAAATCGTTATATACAACAGTCTCAGATTGGAAGGACCCGTTCAATGCTATACCGAACTGCATAGGCCAATCTGCATATCAACTAGTCTCAGTAACATGCAACTGGTCCAAATATAAATTCCCGAAAATAAGAACTGTTTCATATTCTCATTCGTAAGAATATCGAATGGAATAGCTGAGACCATGGGTTGAGTACATGTCGTCGAGTGTGACTGTCCCTCATCTCCAGCTTAAACTGATGAAGATAACTAAACAATCACTACAGGAATTACCATCTTTTGCTCATCGTACCTGAAAATTAATCCCTGCATAAAAGGAAGGCAGCAAACATCATAATTGTCCAACAACTGAAGACATCGAAGATGAATTACGTCTCAATCAATCAGTCAATCATTCTACAAGTGATTACCACGTACAGTGCTCATTCACAAGTCGAAGGAAGATACACACACTGGAATAAGCGATGAAAGATTTCAACATTTTCACACTCATGATTTAGTCGACATTACTGCTCTCAGTGATTGTATAGCGAATTTGAGAGATATTTCCTTCACATCAAAGTCACAAAAGTTTTCTGATATGCTCTCAGAATTCCACAGTGCTTATCGATATTTCAGGTTGCTCCGCTGTCTCACAATCATGCATATGTTGTGGTGGAATTGACCACATGAAAGCCTCAATCTACGCTGACTCAACCTTTGTCTCACAGCACATCATCAATTACCACATATTCACATAATAAAAAGTGAAAACAAAGCACAGCACATCTCAACGATTTCTAAACTTTATGCAGTAACTTAAAAATCAGGAATGAACAGGCTGCAACTGACTGAGTATCTCACATCCATGCACACATGCATGTATGCATCCGAGCATCAACTGCATCATGGCTTCCTTCACTCAGAGTTACTTCATACCTGGAAATGAGAAATCAGGAAACATGAAAATATTACAACCATAATTATGAAGAAGGCTAATTGTAGAAAGTGAGGTGGACAGTATATCGAATGTGGAACTGATTGTGAACTGACAGAATGGCCCGTGCATTGACTATGACAGACATTTGTCCATTCACGAGGGCATCCTCATTCATTGATGATGGAATCAACACAATGAGCGTGAACGTACAACTCCCAGCGAACTGACCTGGATGACAATGCATATTTGATTCAAAATATAGTTCCCTCTATGATCAAACACTAACGAGATTGGTTGGGCGAGGGAGATGAGCCGACTATTACTCAGTGCAAAGCATATGAGAGCATTCAGAGAAGAGGAAAGGACCATTTAACATTCCTATCAGTTATTCAACTGCAATTCAAATTGAGGTGACAGCACATCACTGAATCTAAAGATATGTGAACACTGACTTATGCTTATGCGGCATATCTGTAAGCATACTGCAGTGAAGAGATTGAAGTCAGTGAGAGAGCGGATGAGTGAGAGAGTGAGGCAGTAACTGAGCGAGCAAATGAATGACTGATTGGCTGAATGGGTGAGTGAGTACATGTGTGTGTATGTGTATGTGAATGTGTACGTAAGTAGACTCACCATATCGAGATTTCCAGTCTCTTCTGGGTTTTCCTGCATTTGGTGGACCTACACATAGACAGATGGACAGACAGAAAGATAGACAGATAGGGAGATAGATACATGCTAGTGAGCGACGGGAAGCAGAATGAAAGCAATGCGTGCATCAGAGTGATTGGTGGTAGTCATTTGGTGCGGATTTGACCCACACTATGTGGAAGAGTAAAAAGTGCAGAAGTAGCAGAGGTGCATAGGACTATAAGTGCTCAATTCGAATGTGTATTCATGTAATTGTGGATGCAGTAAAGTGCATAATAAATTATTGCATCAGTGATGAAGATGGAGACAGCAAGGAGAGGAGATGTCAATGGTAAAGTGATTTGGACTGAGAAAGTGATATAATCAATATGAGTCAGTGCATTAGAATAGTTGTTCATTTCGGTGCGAATAGACAGGATGGATTAGGGGGCATGGTGATTAGTGTGAGTATTGAGAGTGCTCAGTACTTTGACTTACGGTAACGATCTGCAAACAGTCAGAGAGATAGAGAGAGGAGAATGAAATTAGATAGAGGCAAAGTGAAGCAAAACGGCATGATTTGAGTCGAGTGACTGTGTGTAATCTTACGTAGGCACAAGTGTATTTCTGTATGTGTGATTGTGTGCCTGCAAATAAAGTGTAAGTGTGTGCGATATTCTATTCAGAGAATAGAGTAGCTTATTTAAAAAGCAAAATAGTAGCTGTAGTAGGTGTTATGTTGAAGGTGGAGATCAAGATTGATTCGCATACAGTGGAGGAAGAGGAACAGCACGAGGATAAAAGAATCTGAAGTTATGAATAGGAAGGTGTAATTTGTTTGAGACCATTTAGCATTTACATGATAACAGACAGGGAGAATGCAGAGGTGAAATCCCTGAAAGTATCACATCTTTATCAATTACATTATATCACATATTATAACTATTCAATGTGCGATGATGAATTTTATCCCGGTGAGCAGGAAATGGACTTACGATATGGCTTCGCCGGTGATTTACTTCCAGCCGATGGCTTCTTCACTGGTCCACTTGGTGGTTTGCCAGCGGCGGCGGCGGGGGCGGCGGCCTTCTTCGGAGAGGCGTCCTTCTTACCTGTCAGATATGATGGCATAAAATTACAACACATGGTCATTACAAAATGTAAACGACAGGGCAATTCGACCGCTAATAAATAACAATTTCGATTTAAGCGTGTTGCACCACTCAAACACACGTCAGCCTCCACCACATTCTTCTTCGTCTTCTTCTACATCCTCGTTCTCATGCGATTCAACAAGTGTTCATGTGAAAGGAGATCACGGACTGACTCCCTCAACAACAAACAAGAATGATGAGATGAAATGATATTTCCATTTCCGGAACAACCTGATTCCATCACAAGAAACTGACAATCTCGTCATCTCTGCGTGAAATCATCTCGAAACTTTCCTTCTTCATATACACATGATTCTCAGTACCTGCAAACTAAAGGATGTCAAACGAGTTGGAGAAAACCCATTCATCTATCAGAATGGAAATCGGCGAACGTGCTGCATCCATAGGTGATGTGAAGACAAAAGACTCAGAAGAAATGACATCGTGACTACTCACAACTGTGTGATAATCAGTGTGGAGTGGTTCCGAAATGAGACCATCAATAACAAACTTAGCAGTCGACCAACTGATGGAAAGATTATGGGATGACTAGGATTGCGAGACGTTCTGTTGTATAGATTGCAGCCACAAACACAAAGATAATGTGGTCTACACACACAGTATAAGTGGGATAATGAGATTTATGTACTAACAATGGACTCACCAGCGGGGGATGGAGCAGGAGCAGCGGCAGCAGCAGCAGGTTTGCCTGCGTCTGCTCCACCACTGGGTGCGGCGGCGGCAGCGGCAGCACCACCTGAAACGAAAAAATGTAGAGCGTGGATGAGGAGATTAGATGACCAACTAGTTGATGAATACTTATCAGATTCTCTTGATAAACAAGAAATCGTTAGACAGCTGAATACAGGCTGGATCAACGAGTTGTGAATGCATGAGATGACACTGTGAAATGAAGAGGAGTGTGTCATCAGCGAGGATATGATGAAGAGAGAGAGACAGAGGGAGAGAAAATCAGAACATCAGTATCGGTCGTCTCCAGACATCATTATCATAAAATGTTTGAAGGCGTATGCAGCCTATCTTCAGATGATTGAATGAGTGAGTGAGTGATTGGCTCGCTGGCTGGTTGGCTGGCTGGAGGACTGACTGGCGGGGTGTGCTTGGGTGTGTCCACTAGGTTTTGTTTGGTTGACAGTCTCACTGACACTTCGAGATTGGTTCTCTAACAACAAGTCTTTGAGCTGCGATGGACTCGTGAATTGAATCGCCTGTTTCCTCTGAACAACAGATCGAATTCTGGTCACGTCAATACACCACCGATCAACATCACATTACATGAATAAATGAGGAAGTTTGTCAGTGATATACTCACCCTTGTCACACTGAACAACATTCGTATAGGTGACAGCGAGTGCGAACACCAACAATGCGATCTGTGATGGAGAAAGAAGAGACAAGTGAATACGGGAGAATTAGGCGTCGTGAATGTCAAGCGAAGAAACAACTCACCAATATCTTCTCCATTTCTGACTTCACTTGACTTGACTTCACTGGATTTTGATCTGTTGGTCAGTTGCAATCTCTTTTATAGGCTTCGACATGCATCGACCTCTCTAATTGTCAGTTATTCAGTTCAGTTGGTTGTATGTCACGAGTTGATAGGCACCACTGTATTTGACTACATAATGTCCAACTGAGTGATCTGTGTCACGCATGGTGACAATCGACTCACAGTCAACACTTTGTGATCGACCTCTTCAACTGACGTGATCTCATACTATTGACTTTCATTATGAATCGCATTTCCGTAGTAGGTGTGCAAATCAATTAGATCGGTTGAGTGCGACGTGGGGAGGATAGTGATCAGGTGAGCATCAAAATTTCCAATCTGTGTGTGCATATAGGCGTGTGTGCTTGTGTGCCATCCATGAATACAATTAACGGAGTCTTTGGTCCGTGTAGAGTAGCACTGACTTCACATTGGAGTTGAAAATCCCGATCTTATTTTTGATGGTGAGTGCTGTTGACCTCCACAGAGACTTGAGAGTAGTGAAAGCTTGTCTAGCTTTTCCGATTCTCGCTTTGATATCCTCATCAGTTCCGCCGGTAGTTGAAACGATGCTTGCCGGGTAGGTAAAGGAAGTTGTTTCTTTCAGGTTCCCCCCGTTTATTCTGATCGTTGTCTGTTGTTGTTGTTCTTGTCCAGGAATTTTTATTAACTCTGTTATCTCTATGTTCACCTGAAATCCTATCTTTGATGCCAATTCGTTACTTTTCGCTTGCATATCTTCCAGTTGGTGGGAAATCAGACATATATTATCGGCCAAGTCCAGATCCTCCAAGTTTTTTGTGTGTCCATTTTATGCCTGTTTCCTCATTGGACGCTCTTTGTCGCATATCCAGTCTACTGCAATCAGGAAAATCATTGGCGATGGTAGGCAGCCTTGCCTTTCTCCTGTCCTCACTTCGAAGGATTCCGTAAGTTTCCCGTTGTGGATTACTTGGCATGCAGCATTGTCCTACAGCTGTTAGATGAGATGTATAATTGTCAGTGGCACCCCGTAGTAGCGAAGTAGTTTCCAAATCACCTCTCGATTGACGCTGTCAAAGGCCTTTTCAAAGTCGATGAAGTTGAGATAGAGAGGTGACTGTCCTTCCAAGCTTTGTTTGATGATGATCTTGAATGTGGTGATCTGATCAATGCATGACTTGTTTCTCCTGAATCCAGCCTGTTCCACTCGAAGGTTTTCATCTAGGGCATGTTTGATTCTCTCCAGGATGATGCGGCTTAGTATTTTGCTTGGGATGGACAAGGGCATAATTCCCTACCAGTTCTTGCATTGACTTAAGTCTCCTTCCTTTGGTAATTTGAACAAGTATCCTTTCTTCCAATCCTCGGGTACTTTGCTTTCTTTCCATACCTTCTCCAGTAGTGACGACATCAAGTCCGCTGTTGTCTCTGAGTCCATTTTCAATGCCTCTGCTGGGATTCCATCTGGTCCTGCTGCTTTTCCAGCTTTTAGTATCTTGATTGCCTTCAGGACTTCTGATTTCGTCGGGGGGTTGGTGTTCACTGGTAGCTCTGTCTCCGTTGTTGGTATTGTTGGGCGCGTTGTCGGTGGTGGTCGATTTAGGAGTCTTTTGAAGTGTTCAGCCCAGTGTTTCCTTTGCTCAACTTCTTTGTTGAGTGACTTTCCATTGTCATCCTTCACCGGCTTGATTTGTGTCAAACTTTTGCCCGATAGGTATCTAGTTGTTTGGTAGAGTGCTGCGAGGTCTCCTTTGCCTGCAGCTTGTTCTGCCTCACTTGCCATGGCTTCATAATATTTTCTTTTGTCTTCCCTGGCAGTCTTCTTTACTCTTTTGTTCAGTGTCTTGTGGTTTGCATTGAAACCCTGTTTTTTGTTGCAAGTCGGTGCACTGGATAATCTTTTGTTTCACCATCCTTCTCTCTTCTACCAGTCTCTAAGTGTACGTAGTGAGACACTGTTTGTCCTGTCTCTTCTTTCTACCTAGAACTTTCATGCAGGTTTGACTCCACACTGTTTTCAAGTTGTTCCATTGCTTTTCGACGCTGACCTCTTCGCTAGTGTTGATTTGTGTCTCGGCTTTGTCCTTTATGCTTGCAATGAAGATGTTCTTTGTGTCCTAGTCCTTCAGTTTCTGAGTGTTGAACTTGGCTTGTGGTCTATCTGCAGCTCCTGTTTCCCTGAAAGCTTTTAATTTGATTTGGATTGTTCCTTGTACGAGGTAGTGGTCTAAGCCAACGTCTGCTCCTCTTCTTACTTTCAAGTCCAGTAGGCTGCGCCTCCACTTCCTTGAGATTGAGATGAAGTCGATTTGGTTTTTGGTTCGCCCATCTGGTGACACCCATGTAGCCTTGTGGATATCCTTGTGTTTGTAAACGCTGCCACCAATCACTGGTTCATTGAAGGCGCAGAAGTCGGCGAAGAGTTCTCCGTTTTCATTCATTTCTCCCAGAGCTTCTCTACCCATGATGAGTTCCCTTCCTGTGTTGTCTGATCCCAGTTTGGCGTTTATATCTCCCACCAGTATTTTAATGTCGCCGACTGGAGTATTGTCCACTGTTGCCTGTAGTTGTCTGTAGAATTCTTCTTTCTTTTCGAGGTCTGCGTTGTTTGTCGGTGCATGGCATTGTATAATTGACACTTTCCTTCCTTTGGAGTTGAATCTGGCGGTCATTATCCTTGGCGAGATCGCCTTCCATTGGATCAGGACCTTTATTGCCGTTAGTGACATCATGATAGCCACGCCCTCGGTGTGCATGTGGTTATCCTCTGGGTGACCGGAGTAGATCACTGACTCGCCCGTTGACAATTTGGTGAGTCCATTCCCGTTCCATCTGCTTTAACATATCCCCAGTACTTGAATTCCGTATCTTTTCATTTCGTTTGCGATCTGGGCAGCTTTGCTAATCTCAAACATGGTGCGGACATTCCATGTCCACACACAGACTTTTTCTTTTAACGCAAGGCGATTCATCGTGATGAAGTTTCTGTAGCAGCTTTGTTTACAGGGTGGGGTTGCTAGCCTCACTCCTGAGAAGGAGAGAGAGAAAGGTTAGTAATGCGTGACCACAGAGCCTAGGGGACAACTGCTTGAGGCCGGTCACACGCGGCCTGTTTTCGATTGTTCCTTCTTGTTTGGTGTGTCTCAGTAGCATATTTATCACTTCTGCCCTGTGACACAGCAGCAGGAAGCGCGGTCATTGTTAATCCGGGACCCGACCAACCCGGCATGATATTTTGTGAATTTGTTTGATTCATAGTATTGGATTGGGTAGCAGCTTTTTGCTAACCGCTATCCAAACAACCTTTCTGGCATTGTAGGACCTACAGGAAAATAAGTTCCAGCCAGTGTAGCTCGTTGGGTCATTGCGAAATGCAAGCCTGACCACCACGTCAAGGTAGCAGTTATCAGTCGGGAAATCAGTGTAGCATCGAATTAATACAGAGAGTAATGGCAGCCGTGGTGAGAGCAATATTTCACTGTCAGTGCGCTTAATGTAAAATGTAATCAGACAACGCATTTATTCTCCAGAATTTGCCATATGATGCCAGAATTATTTGCGCTGACTTATGACACTAATCACTGTCTCTCTATGGAGTTGGCGATTCACTTTCGTAGGTCGGTATACGCAACTGAATGACTGTTTCTCAGACTGTTAAGTGATATTTCCCTTTCCTTTGTCGTATACTTAGACAGTGAGAATTAATGACATCCCTCGGGGAAACTCTATCAACATAACACATGGAGACATCTTGTGCCGCGATTCATTTCCCAGACTGTTCATGGACATGATTCTAAGTAACAAAAAAGACTTACTTCATCTATTGCGTTGGAGTTTTGACAAACAATCTTTGGAGATTCTTTGGTAAACTCATGAGTGTAATTATTTTTTGTTAAAGGGAAATTGCCACTGTCAATTATTCTTCAAGACAGAAGGTGCTCTCACAACCTCCATGTGCACTGGCTGTTCCACACACCTGACCAATATCCTTCTCACGTCGCACTCAACCGATCTAATTGATTTGCACACCTACTACGGAAATGCGATTCATAATGAAAGTCAATAGTATGAGATCACGTCAGTTGAAGAGGTCGATCACAAAGTGTTGACTGTGAGTCGATTGTCACCATGCGTGACACAGATCACTCAGTTGGACATTATGTAGTCAAATACAGTGGTGCCTATCAACTCGTGACATACAACCAACTGAACTGAATAACTGACAATTAGAGAGGTCGATGCATGTCGAAGCCTATAAAAGAGATTGCAACTGACCAACAGATCAAAATCCAGTGAAGTCAAGTCAAGTGAAGTCAGAAATGGAGAAGATATTGGTGAGTTGTTTCTTCGCTTGACATTCACGACGCCTAATTCTCCCGTATTCACTTGTCTCTTCTTTCTCCATCACAGATCGCATTGTTGGTGTTCGCACTCGCTGTCACCTATCCGAATGTTGTTCAGTGTGACAAGGGTGAGTATATCACTGACAAACTTCCTCATTTATTCATGTAATGTGATGTTGATCGGTGGTGTATTGACGTGACCAGAATTCGATCTGTTGTTCAGAGGAAACAGGCGATTCAATTCACGAGTCCATCGCAGCTCAAAGACTTGTTGTTAGAGAACCAATCTCGAAGTGTCAGTGAGACTGTCAACCAAACAAAACCTAGTGGACACACCCAAGCACACCCCGCCAGTCAGTCCTCCAGCCAGCCAACCAGCCAGCGAGCCAATCACTCACTCACTCATTCAATCATCTGAAGATAGGCTGCATACGCCTTCAAACATTTTATGATAATGATGTCTGGAGACGACCGATACTGATGTTCTGATTTTCTCTCCCTCTGTCTCTCTCTCTTCATCATATCCTCGCTGATGACACACTCCTCTTCATTTCACAGTGTCATCTCATGCATTCACAACTCGTTGATCCAGCCTGTATTCAGCTGTCTAACGATTTCTTGTTTATCAAGAGAATCTGATAAGTATTCATCAACTAGTTGGTCATCTAATCTCCTCATCCACGCTCTACATTTTTTCGTTTCAGGTGGTGCTGCCGCTGCCGCCGCCGCACCCAGTGGTGGAGCAGACGCAGGCAAACCTGCTGCTGCTGCCGCTGCTCCTGCTCCATCCCCCGCTGGTGAGTCCATTGTTAGTACATAAATCTCATTATCCCACTTATACTGTGTGTGTAGACCACATTATCTTTGTGTTTGTGGCTGCAATCTATACAACAGAACGTCTCGCAATCCTAGTCATCCCATAATCTTTCCATCAGTTGGTCGACTGCTAAGTTTGTTATTGATGGTCTCATTTCGGAACCACTCCACACTGATTATCACACAGTTGTGAGTAGTCACGATGTCATTTCTTCTGAGTCTTTTGTCTTCACATCACCTATGGATGCAGCACGTTCGCCGATTTCCATTCTGATAGATGAATGGGTTTTCTCCAACTCGTTTGACATCCTTTAGTTTGCAGGTACTGAGAATCATGTGTATATGAAGAAGGAAAGTTTCGAGATGATTTCACGCAGAGATGACGAGATTGTCAGTTTCTTGTGATGGAATCAGGTTGTTCCGGAAATGGAAATATCATTTCATCTCATCATTCTTGTTTGTTGTTGAGGGAGTCAGTCCGTGATCTCCTTTCACATGAACACTTGTTGAATCGCATGAGAACGAGGATGTAGAAGAAGACGAAGAAGAATGTGGTGGAGGCTGACGTGTGTTTGAGTGGTGCAACACGCTTAAATCGAAATTGTTATTTATTAGCGGTCGAATTGCCCTGTCGTTTACATTTTGTAATGACCATGTGTTGTAATTTTATGCCATCATATCTGACAGGTAAGAAGGACGCCTCTCCGAAGAAGGCCGCCGCCCCCGCCGCCGCCGCTGGCAAACCACCAAGTGGACCAGTGAAGAAGCCATCGGCTGGAAGTAAATCACCGGCGAAGGCATATCGTAAGTCCATTGACTGCTCACCGTGATAAAATTCATCATCGCACATTGAATAGTTATAATATGTGATATAATGTAATTGAGAAAGATGTGATACTTTCAGGGATTTCACCTCTGCATTCTCCCTGTCTGTTATCATGTAAATGATAAATGGTCTCAAACTAATTCCACCTTCCTACTCACAACTTCAGACTCTTTTATCCTCGTGCTCTTCCTCTTCCTCTGCTGCTTGCGAATCAATATCGATCTCCACCTTCAACATAACACTTACTACAGCAACTGTTTTGCTTTTTAAATAAGCTACTCTATTCTCTGAATACAATATCTCACACACTTACATTTTATTTGCAAGCACACAATCACACATACAGAAATACACTTGTGCCTACCTAATATTACACACAGTCACTCCACTCGAATCATGTTGTTTCGCTTCACTTTGCCTTTAACTAATTTCATTCTCCTCTCTCCCTCTCTCACTGTTTGCAGATCGTTACCGTAAGTCGAAGTACTGACCACTCTCAATACTCCTACTAATCATCGTGCCACCTTATCCATCCTGTTCATTACTACACAAATGGACAGCTACTCTGATGCACTGATTCATTCATATTGATCACATCACATTCTCAGTCCAAGTATGTTTATTCTTAATATCTCCTCTCCTTCTCGTCATTAACTCCATCACTGTTGCACTAATATAATATGCACTCTACTGAAATCACAATTGCCTGAATACACATTCGAGTTGAGCACTTCTAGTCCTTTGCACTTCTGCTACTTCTGCACTCCTCACTCTTCCACATATTTTGGGTCAAAACCGCACCAAATGACCACCACCAAACTCTCTGATATACGTATTCATTTCATTCTGATTCCCGTCACTCACTGCCATTAATCGGTCTACCTATTTATCCGTTTATCTACCTATCTGTCTATCTGTTTATGTGTAGGTCCACCAAATGCAGGAAAACCCAGAAGAGACTGGAAATCTCGATATGGTGAGTCAACCTACGTACACATTCACATACGCGTACACATTCACATTCACTTACAAACATGTGCTCACTCACCCATTCACCCAATCAGCCATTCATCTGCTCGCTCAATTACTGTCTCACTCTCTCACTCATCCTATCACTCATTGACTTCAATCTCTTCACTGCAGTATGCTTACAGATATGCCGCATAAGCATAAATCCGTGTTCGCATATCTTTAGATTCAGTGATGTGCTGTCACCTCAATTTGAATTTGAGTTGAGTATGTGATAGGAATGTTAAATTGTCCTTTCCTCTTCTCTGAATGCTCTCAAATCCTCTATTCTGAGTGAGAGTTACCTGATCTCCCTCGCCCCACCAATCTCGTTAATGGTTGATCATAGAGGGAACTGTGTATTGAATCAAATAGGCATTGTCGTCCAGTTCAGTTGGCTGGCAGTTTTACATTCACGCACATTGTGTTGATTTCATCATCAATGTATGAGGATGCCCTCGCGAATAGACGATTGCCTGTCTTAGTCATTCCACCAGTCACTGATATAATTAAAAAAATTGGGCATTTTGGTAAAGTATAACTCCATTATGGATAAGATTTTATTTTGATAAATCACACAGTGTTGTCGTACAGTAATATTAACTGATGACGTTTCAAGCACAAACTATTGCCACTCATAATCATATCAAGTTATCCACCATTCATTCTGTCACTTCACAATCTGTTCCACTTTCGATATACCATCCACCTCACTGTCTACAATTAGCCTTCTTCACTATCATGTTTCTGATATTTGTATGTTTCCTGATTTCTCATTTCCAGGTATGAAGTAACTCTGAGTGAAGGAAGACATGATGCAGTTGATGCTTGGATGCATACATGCATGGATGCATGCATGGATGTGAGATACTCAGTCAATTGCAACCTGTTCATTCCTGATTTTGATTTTACTGCATAAAGTTTAGAAATCGTTCAAATGTGCTTTGCTTTTTTTCACTTTTTATTATGTGAATATGTGGGAATTGATGATGTGGTGTGAGTCAAAGTTTTAGTCAGCGTAGATTGAGGCTATCGTGCTGTCGAGTCCACCACAACACATGCATGATTGTGAGACAGCCGAGCAACCAGAAATATCGATAAGCACTTTGAAATTCTGCAAGCATTTTAGAAAACTTTTGTGACTCAAATTTGCTATGCAGTCACGGAGAGCAGTAATGTTGACTAAATCATGAGTGTGAAAATGTTGAAGTTGTATTTCATCGCTTTCCCCAGTGTGTGTATCTCCCTTTGACTTGTGGATGACCATTTTACGTGGTAATCACTTTTAGAATGATTGATTGATTGAGACGTAATTCATCTTCGATGTCTTCAGTTGTTGGACAATTCCGATGTTTGCTGCCTTCCTTTTATGCAGGGATTAATTTTCAGGTAAGATGAGCAAAAGATGGTAATTCCTGTAGTGATTGTTAAGTTATCTTCATCAGTTTGAGCTGGAGATGTAGGACAATCACATTCGACGACATGTATTCAACCCATGGTCTCAGCTATTCCATTCGATATTCTTACGAATGAGAATATGAAACAATTCTTATTTTCGGCAATACATATTTGGACCAGTTGTGTGTTACTGAGACTAGTTGATATGCAGATTGGTCTATGCAGTTCGGTATAGCATTAAACGGGGACACTGCAATCTCATATTGTTGTATTTAACGATTTAATCGATGACTTGCACCCAACTCCACATTTTGAGAGTGAGAAGACAGGTAAATATCAAAAGACAGAGGCTGGCAACTGTATGTAAGGAACAATTTTATTTGGAAAACCACTTCATATATATATACGTATATATATTTAATCACATTAGGAGCGGCCCGGGTCAGAATAAATAGAATTTTGTGATTGGTTTGTGATTTGACTAAAACTAGGGTGAGAAGATAATGTTGTAATTTTACAGTCATCCCAACACACGATGAATCATACGATGATAGCTTTTCCTTTCACAATCAGACCACAATATTCGGCAATCATCATAATACTGTTAGTAAATAAGAAAGTTAACGAGTTAATTGAATTTCGATCGTGAAAAGTTCATACTAGCTATGGTATTGGTGATTAGTGTTCATCTAACGCGTAGAAATTCAGAATTATGTAAGTTTGAATTCATCAAACTCTTGCCAAGTGGTAATGTTCACATTGCACACTTGGAAGTACTTCTCCGGGATAAACATCATAATTGTATATCTGCAAGCATGAACTGGTAAAATACAGCGTTTCTTAGTCCCCTTTCTCACTTAACAAACCTAAACGGCAACTTAAGTTGTAGCCCATTTCACTCTTCGGTGTTTGTGAGCTGATGAAGGATATTTTCTGACAGAGGAAATGTCAGAATTTCTCTCAATTGAATGCGATTACAATGGTTTGGTGGATTTCATTGGTGAAGACCGTGATTGATATAAGTATAAAACTTGGGCACTGTGGTAGAGTATAACTCCATAATGGTTAAGATTTTATTTTGATAAATCACACAGTGTTGTCCACTTATATTAACTGATGACGTTTCGAGCACAAACTATTGCTCATAATCATATCAAGGTACTCACACAACTTCTTTCCTTCATTTATATACATGTTTGGAATCGATTAGATATTGAAATAAAATTCAATATGAGATAATGTACATTCAGAAATAATAGTATGAGTGTTAATAAATAAATAAGAGGGAATATAAATCTTCTGCTGTTATACCATATAAGGAGGGGACATCTGAGGCCCTTCGTATGATTCTCAATAAAGCAGGAATTAGGGTGGCATTCAAACCCACAAACTCACTCAGAGACAAACTTTGTAGGTTGAAAGACCCGTTGGACCCAATTAAACAAAACAATATAATTTACAAAATACTCTTGACTGTGAAGTCAACTACATAGGTCAAACTAGTAGATCAGGGATAGTCAGAGTATCAGAACATAAGAATTTAGCTAAGGGAAAACTGATTGACCCTGAAAAGATAAGTAATTTAGAAAAAAGCTCAGCTATTGCACTTCACGCATTAACAAACAACCACACAATAGGCTGGGTGGGATAGGGTTAAAATTCTAAAAAGTAATGTAGGTAGGTGGAAAGAGAGGTTGATTACGGAATCCTTATTCATCGAGTCTACACCCAACACATGCAACAGAAGTGACTCAATGCAAATACCAGAAATATGGAAGATATTATTACCGCCGGTCAAATCAGAAGAGGATGATAAATAATCTTAAAATTCTATTTCAATTCAGACACATCAAAACATTCTAACAATCAACTTATTATGACTATAAAAACACTCGTCGTATTTCCCATCTAATTGCAATGGATTAATAACACTCGTACTATTATTTCTGAATGTACATTATCTCATATTGAATTTTATTCCAATATCTAGTCGATTCCACACATGTATATAAATGAAGGAAAGAAGTTGTGTGAGTACCTTGATATGATTATGAGCAATAGTTTGTGCTCGAAACGTCATCAGTTAATATAAGTGGACAACACTGTGTGATTTATCAAAATAAAATCTTAACCATTATGGAGTGAAGACCGTGATGTTTCGCGCCTCACTGGTTGAATAAATATCGTCTTGTGTTACATAATGTGACGATTTTTTAGGAATGATCGAATATATGTAAGTGGAATAATTAAAGTTCAAAGGAATGGTGAAAATGCGATGGATTGATCAAATCATACTACACTATTTAACGAGTGTAGACCGATAGCATAAACAACAAAATCGGCTGAGAACTAAAAATCGGAAGTTATAGCTACACAAGTGTAGGTGCCACGCCACTGTTATGGAATGTAGAGAGAGATGGAAAGGTACCTGCTGATTGGAAGAAAACTTTATTAGAAGCAGCACTTCTTTCCGTATTTAACTCATGCAGACATTATATGCTCTTGGGATCAAATCACAGTGCAAGGCATCATCATCTATAGCCTTATGGAGACGTCAAATTTCAACAGGCTTACATCAAAAACTCAGCGGGGCCTTTGAAATGAAGAAAGATGTAAATCATACTTGCCTCTCATCCTTATCAACTTTCCATACTGTAGGGGAGTGCATCATGTGGTAGGCGTTTGGAGCTGAGCCTGACACAAACGAGTTGTTCAAAACATAATATCCCAGAAGATTCGGACTTCGCGAATTATTCATGTATGATGTCATAAATACATTTGTGGATCCACAAGCGAAAACCAAGAAACTGGCAGAACAGGCAGTTGACGAATACAGGGATTTAAGTAAGCAAAGGGAATACACGGGTGTTGAAGATTACAAACCAACTTCAACAACAACAAGCACCAATCACCATAGACGGGAGTAGTTCTGACGAGGTAAATACTTTTGATTAAGTAGGTGGGATCATTTGGACTAAAGGTATGACAGATGAAGATGTCAAATGCGGCCAGAATCACTAAGGCAAGACTAACATATACTACTCTGAAATCAATTTGAAACTCCCCTGTACACGGCATAGGGAACAAAAGACGGATTCCTAAACACCTAACTCAAGTCAGCCAGTACTTCTGTGTGGTTCAGAGACTTGACACGTCACTGAAAGCATTTCGAATGTGCTGCAGACTTTTGTCAACAGTTGGCCAGTTCGCTTCATACTGAAGAACGAATAGCCTGAAACGATTAGTAGAGCTTGTGCACAACAGTAGAGTCAGATGGGCGGGACTACACAGATCACGATGAAATGGATATGGGATGTTGAATCTCATTGTCCCACATGGAACCGAAGGGAACAGCAAGAACTTCAGATGCGAGTTCAGGAGTACTGATGACAGCAGAATTAATTTAATCTTGTTTCGAAACGGCTAACTTTTGAATCAGTTACTAGCCACGTTAGTCAAGTGCCATCTAAGGTGGCGCTCCTCCACGTGGATAACCACACTGCACCCGTGATAGAATTCGTCTGTTGTGTTGTTCATTCGATGAAATTTCTCTCTGAATTCACTTCCCAGTCAGACCACGTATTCTTTCTCCCTGATACGATCCGAGTTATTGAATCCGTTAATCACAATCCATTGATTTGATTGAGACTGTTGCACAAGTCAGACGAATGAATTATCTTCAGTAATCAATTAATTGTCTGTAACCTAAAACTGCACTGTTAACGCACTTTGTTGCCTCTCTACTCAACCACACAGGTAAATGTTCACGTACATAGATGGATAAAGTCCTCTGAGAACGGCCAATGTAACTAATTCGTCATGAATAGTTGAATTCATAGATACACATAGCTAAATTAATCTTTAGTAATTTATCCTTGACGCCTTGTCTGACTTGGAGCATCCACTTCACCCTCAGCTTTCACATTGCATATCCTCAGGTAGAACAAGAAGTATCTTCAAAAAACTCTATGCTCACACGTCTAAGTATAAAAATTCTATGATACCATACTTGGCACCTATTTTATGTGATGAAAATAGCGTCAGGAAAGAACTGACTAACTTTTTTCCATCTAGTAAATAAACAATCTCCTCCATCCATCCATCCTCATATACCTTCAAGTTTTACTTTTATTATTTGTATTATATATTTATGGTCCTGTTGCTTCTTTGTTTTTACTTTCATAACCGTAAACACCAACTTATCTCTATGACTTCTGCAATCTTTCTTTTTCCCTCACCATACCATGTAAAGAGAACATTATATTCAATATTTTTAATCATGCAAGGATTTGTATACCACATCGACAATACTATGTGAAACAAGCCCACGGCACTTTCCAATTGTATTATTATCATCACCTTAGCTGCTATCATTATTATTATTTCCATTTTATATGCTGCATGTTTTTTATTTTGATATTACCCCTATTGTAAATGTAGAAAAATTTTCAGTGATTAATTTCATTTGTAATTTGAGGAAATTGGATGCAATATTGTGATTAATGCTGAAAATTCCATTCTGTATCACAAGTACTGTTTTAGGAACAAAGTAAATCATTATTATTATTATTTATTATATTATTACTGGTTTAGTTGAGAAGCTGAATACCAGTTTATCTGCAGGCGACGTTCTCTCCACTGCTCTGTTAAATCGACATTTTAGAATATCAACTGCAATCTTCACTTTGCAACTTAACTGAAGATAGAAGTACTTCTTATCTACAGTATCCATCATTACCCTATCTCTACGTATCGACATATATTTTCGTTTAAATAGAAAATATTTGAAGCAGTGTGTTGGATGGGAACTAGGGAAGGTCAGACACTCAAGCCTTATCTCTGTCTTATTCGACAGGACATATCGTTAATTATACTGGTGAAGAGAAATGCTTTTTCATCCATGAATAAATATTCACGAATGTATTACATGCTTCATATAAGCGTAGACATTGAGCACTCTGGTGGAATGTAATTCCGTATGCGATAAGTTTATTTCAAATATCACACACAGTGATGATGATGCAGTATTAACAACTGCATGACAAGGTTTTGGGCATAGATTATTGCTGCTTAATATCATATCAATTTTAGTCACATGGTTTCACAATTTGTTTAATAAACGAAATATTCCCTCGTATATTGAGTAATATGAAAAAGACGTGAACAGCGAAGAATATTTTCTTTTCGACGATTCTTTTTCATAACCTGCTGTACAAAATCGTGAATATATCTTTAACAAAGACCAATCAGATACTGGAGAGATTTGTCTTCGAAAACCATATTAGGTAGTGTGTGGTGTAACCTAGAAGTGGTGACTGATAGGAAGTTAGAAAGGAGGAGGAATTTTGAATGACGTAATAAGTGTGAGAAAATGGAGAGTCAATATGACTGCATAGAAAGGACAGGAAGAAGTGGAAAGGCGATAAAGTTTTTTATATGAAATCTGTATGAAAACGCAACGTGATTAATGAACAGTAATGTAGTGATAAAAAATTATGGACGATGGGGATTATAATGATAATATAATAATAATAACAATAGTAATTGTAAACGTACATAATAAAAGGAAGCAGATTTATAATAAGAACGTCACTCTGCCCAGGGTAGGGTGAGTGAATGTGTGTAGAGTTCTTGAATGCAGAGGTTCGGTTTCATATCCCGAATAGACGGTGATTCATCTACGTACAGATGGCGTATGCGAAGTCTCTTTGCACGACATTGAGAGACTCTATGTAGCACTATGAAGCATTCATGCAGGTTAGGGTGCTCGATGTCCGGAGATGACAAGGTGTTCGAGGATGGAGCCGCTGCTATTCTTCTTTTCTCCTCTGGCTAGCTAACTAAGCTGGACAGAGTTAAAGAATACCTCTGTCGACTTGACTCTGCTTGTGGCCGATAAACTTTGTCGCAAACGAGCACGCAAATTGATAAATACACACTGAAGTGGCCAAAACCGCTATCTTATCCTTAATGTTAAACTCGATTACCTGACTGCTGAAGAATTTGATCTGTAAGTTTGCTCCTTCGAATGTCTTCCTCAGACATTTAGGAAGGCGGTTACCAAGGATTTTGGGTTTGACTTCACCTTTGAATTTCTGGTACATGAAGACTTTTTTCTTAGGAAAATTTGCGATGCTCTCAAAAGAAGACCTTTTATTCTCATTATAAACAGAAGTAATAGCTTCATTTTCTAAAGAGTTCATGTCTTGTACAAACATCTTCAACATAGTTTTTGTATTTTATTATGAGTTAAGTGCACGCGGATACGAGTATTTAATTCTTCATCTTCACCTCTAACTCTTGCAGAAATTATCATCTGGTTCTTAATAAAAAAGGAAATTCGATCCCTGCATAAAAGGAAGACAGCAAACATTGCAGTAGTCCGACCTTTGCAGATATCGAAGCTGCAATACGTCTCAATCAATTTCATTCGCAAAGTGATTAACGCATTTATTGTTGACTCCAGTGTCAAGGAGGGATACAAAAGGGAAGAAGGCCGACAGAATTCAACACTTTCAGACTCATGGTGTATTCGTCACTGTATTTACCCATCAGTGAATCGCTAATTTGAAAGAGATTTCCTTCATATAGTATTATAAATGAGAGCTTCAAATGTGCCCAGAGAATTTGAAAAAGAGATACTCCATATTTCAGGTTGCCCAGAGATCTCACAGTCATTCATGTCTAGTGATGAATTCGACTCCCTCAAAGCCCTCATATCCGTAGACTCATTAAATGTCTGGCAGCACATCCTCAATAAACACATATCACAAGCAGACTACTCCTATATATATACCATCATCCAATCGCCCAACAAATATTCAGGAGAAAGTGGAGATGGATTGGACACTCGCTGAGGAGGCCGCGGGGTGATATCGCGCGTCAGGCCATCGCTCGAGTGGAACGCGAAAGGGAAAGGGCGAGTGGGACGTCCAAGCGTGACATGGAGGAGATCATGTTTAGAGGAGTTGAAACAGTATGGAACAACACGGGTGCAGGTGGAAAGTACAGCAAAAGACAGAAACAAGTGGTGAAGTGCAGTTGAAGCCCTATGTACCACTACGATCCCAAGGGAACAATAATAATAATAATAAAAACTACAATTCGAAATTTCAGTGTGAGTAATTCTCTTCGATAGCACACAGTATCCGTATGTTGACAGTTGTACCGAATGATGTGCTAGAGACAGGGAAACAACAGGCTGAGTGATTGCCATTCAGAGAATGATAAATTTCAATTGATGAAGTAGGAATCACATGAAAGTACAACCTAGGTCGAATCATATGGATGTGCATCAATGGGAGTTGATTTGAGAAGGAAGAATTTAAGAGGAATATATATGTATATAAATCCTGAAAGTGATGTGTGGGTAAGGAGAGAACACACTGCAGCTCTCACATAAACATCGAAAACGCAGAACATTTGTCCATAACTAAATATCCAATAACCAACTCATCGGATAAACCACTAAGATTGAGTAATAGAGAATAATGGGACGCTCAGTGAAATACACAATCAACGACAAATCAATAATTCAATGATCAACTGTGGATGAAATTGAAATTAAATAGTGAAAACAAAGCACAGTATATTTCAACGATTTCTAAACTTTATGCAGTAAAATAGAAATACATGTACACATGCATCTATGCATCCAAGCGTCAACTGCATCATGTCTTCCTTCACTCAGAGTTACTTCATACCTGCAAAATAACAAATCATCAAACATGGAAATATTACAAACATGATAATGAAGAAGGCTAATTGTAGAAAGTGAGGTGGATGGTATATCGAATGTGGAACAGATTACGAAGTGACGAAATGAATGGTGGATAACTTGATGTGATGATGAGAGACAGATTGTCATCAGTTAACATTACTGTATATAAACGCTGTGGGATTTATCAAAATAAAATCTTATCCAGAGTGGAGTTATACACTACCACAATGCCCAATTTTTATACTGATATCAATGACTGGTGGAATGACTAAGGGAGGTATTTCTCTATTCACGGGGTCATACTCATTCACTGAGGATGGAATCACCACCAGGTGCATGAACAGACAACTGACAGCCAACCTAAACCAAAAGACAATGTCTATTTCATTCAGTACACAGTTCCCTCCCTGTTCAGCCGCTAACGAGATTACAATGGTAAGCGAGAGAAGCTGACTCTGACCCAGTACAGAGGATATGAAATGGTAAACTGCAGTGAAGAGATTGAGCTCGATGAGTGAAAGGATGGGTGAGAGCATGAGTGAGAGAGTGAGACAGTAAGTGGGCGAGCACGTGAATGGCTGACTGGGTGAATGGGTGGGTCAGTACATGTGTGTGTTTGTGTATGTGAATGTGTATGCGAATGTGAATGTGTACGTAAGTAGACTCACCATATCGAGATTTCCAGTCTCTTCTGGGTTTTCCTGCATTTGGTGGACCTACACATAGATAGATAGACAGACAGAAAGATAGACAGATAGGTAGATAGACTCATGGTAGTGAGCGATGACAATAAGAATGAAATGAATACGTAAATCAGAGAGTTCGGTGGTGGTCATTTGGTGCAGTGGTGATCCACAATATGTCTAAGAGTGAGGAGTAAGCAAGCAGAAGTGCATACGACTATAATTGATCACTTCGAATGTGTATTCATGCAATTGTGGATAGAGTCAAGTGCATATTATATTAGTGCATCAGTGATGAAGATGGAGACGAGAATGAGAGGAGATGTGAAGGGTAAAGTGATTTGGACCGAGAATGTGATATGATCAATATGAATTCGTGCATCAGAGTAGCTGTTCATTTTTGTGCGAATAAACAGGACGGATTAGGTAGCAAGGTGATTAGTGTGAGTATTGAGAGTGGTTATTACTTCGACTTACGGTAACGATCTGCAAACAGTGGGAGAGAGAGAAAGGAAGAGCGAAGCATTAAATTAGACACACGCATAACAAAGCGAAACAACATGATTTGAGTCGAGTGACTGTGTGGAATACCAGACAGGGATAAGTGTATGGTTGTATGTGTGATTGTGTGCATGGAAATCGTGTGTGAGTGTGTGAGATTCTGCATTTAACCAGTCGTGTAGCCCTTTAGAAAAGTGAAGGCGTAGTAGAAGGTGACGTGGTTGAGGCAGAGATCGAGATTGATTTCCACACAGCGTAGGAACAGGAGGAGTAAAGGGAGGGGGAGCAAAGAGTCTGAAGCTGTGAGTAGGAATAACTGACTTGTTTGAGAACATTTAGTGTTTAAATGCAAACAGAAAACAGTAATGTGGAAACATTATCCCTTATCAATATAACAATAAGATTTATATACAAGAAATGTGTGATAATGAATATTATTACGGTGAGCGGTGAATGCACTTACGATATGTCTTCGCCGGTGATTTACTTCCAGCTGATGGCTTCTTCACTGGTGATGCACTTGGTGGTTTGCCAGCGGCGGCGGCGGCGGGGGCTGCAGCCTTCTTGGAAGAAGAAGCGTCCTTCTTACCTATGGGATGTAAACGGATAATATCACAACCCATGATCATTACTATATATAAACGACAGGGCGATTCAACCAGCAATAAATAACCATCTCGGTTTAAACGTGTTCCACTACTCAAACACATGTCAGCCTCCACCATCTTTTTCCTCGTCTTCTTCTGCCTACTCGTTCTCATGCGATTTACCAAGTGTTCACGTAAAAGCAGATCACTGACTGACTCCCTCAACAACCAACAGGAATCATACGATGAAATCATGTTTCTGTTTGCGGAACAAGGTGGTTCGATAAAAAGGAACTGACAATCTCGTCATCCCGGCGTGAAATCATCTGGAAACTCACCTTCTTCATATACACATCATCCTCAGTACCTGCAATCTAAAAGATGTCAAACGAGTCGGAGAAAATACATACACCTGTGAAAAGGGAAATTGGTGAACACGCTGTATACATAGCCGATGTGAAAGCACAAGCCTCGGAGGAAAAAACATGAACACACATTTTAACTGCATGATAATCAGTGTGGAGTGGTTGTGAAATGAAACCATCCATCCAAATTTACCATTCAATCAACTGATGGAAAGATGATTGGATTACTAGGAGTACCAGACGTTCTGTAGTGAAAATTGCTGCCATACACGCAAAGATAATGTGGTCTAAATAGAGTTTAGTTGCAATGATGAAATTTGTGCACTAAGGATGAACTCACCGGCGGGGGCTGCTGGAGCAGCGGCAGGAGCGGAAGCGCCACCTGAAATGAAACAAAAGGAGTATGGGTGAGAAGATTAGTCGGACAACTAGTTGATGAATGGTGATCAGATTCTGTTGAGAAAGAAGAAGCCATCAAACAGCTGAATACAGGCTGGACTAGCGAGTTGTGTACGCATGAGATGACACTGTGGGGTTGGGAGTGAATGTGTCGATGGAGGGGAAATGTTGAAGACAGAGAGAGGGAGACAGATGGAGAGGAAATCAGGGCATCAGTGTCGGTCGTCTCCATACTTTCCTATATAAACTTGTTTGAAAGCGTATGCAGGCTATCTTCTGGTGAGTGAACCAGTGAGTGAGTGAGTGATTGACTGGCTGGCGGCTGTATGTTTCGATGTGTGCACTCGGTCTAGTTCGGTTGACAGTCTCACTGATACTTGGAGATCGGTTCTCTAACAACATGATATTGAGTCTAAATTGACCTGTCAATTGGATTCCCTACTTGCTTCAAACAACAGGTTGAATGCTGATCACGTCAATACACCACCGGTCAACATCACATTACATGAATAAATGAAGATGTTCGGTGCTGATATACTCACCCTTGCCACAGTGGACAACATTCGGATAGGTGACAGCGAGGGAGAACACCAACAATGCGATCTGTGATGGAGAAAGAAGAGACAAATGAGTACAAATGAGTCAGTCATCATGAATGTCAAGTGAACAAACAACTCACCAATATCTTCTCCATTTCTGACTTCAATTCACTTCACTGCACTTGACTTGACTTCACTGGAGTTTGATCTGTTGGTCAGTTGCAATCTCTTTTATAGGCGGCGAAATGCATCGACCTCTCCAATTGTCAGTTATTCAGTTCAGTTGGTTGTATGTCACGAGTTGATAGGCAATACTGTATGTGACAACATGATCTGCAAGTGAGTGATCTGTGTCACGCGTTCTCACAATCGACTCACAGTCAACACCTTGTGATCGACCTCTTCAACTGACGTGGTCTCATACTATTGACTTTCATTATGAATTGGGTTTACCATAGTAGGTGTGCGAATCAGTTAGGTCGGTTGAGTCCAACGTGAGGAAGATAGTGGTCAGGTTCGCATTAAGATATCAAATGTGTGTGTGTGCTTGTGTGTCATTATTGAATCCAATTAACCACTGTCTACCTTCTATTACCAGTGTGTGTATTGTTAGACATTGTATTCTGAAGCAGTTGGAGTATTGATTAATGAAGGTTGGAGATAGCTAGAAGCAGTTAGTTGATTTACACACCGAAAGAAATAATCTGGGTTGGAGTTAATATCTCAACACTTACTCTGCTTTAAATTGTCATGCTTCCTCACAGCACTTGTGTGTGCTAGCTGTTCTTATTTTTCGATCAAACGCTTGTGACATCTATTTGAAATTGCTGTTGTCTCTCTACTGTCGTATTTTCTCTAGATAAATTCTCCTAAGCACTTAATTTTACTCTACGTATCTGTTGAAGCAACCTCATCAACTTCCTATTTCCTTTCGACTTCTCCATTTCTTTTCTAGTTTTAAGGGAAGAGTGGATCAGATTTCTGTCCACCAACATGTGATGAGTGACTTCACTTTAGGGCATTCACTCCATATGCTAATTTCGCGAATCCAACTTCAAGATTGAGTTCTGACAACTGATCGGCTATTAAATCTATTGGTCTAGTATATGTCCAATATTATTATAATTATTATTCCCTTGGGTTCCTAGTGGAACATAGGGCTTCAACAACACGTCTCCACTTGCTTCTGTCTTCTGCTGTACTTTTCACCTGCGTCCATGTTAATCCACACTGTTTCAGCTCCTCTTCGCACGATCTCCTCCATGTCACCCTTGGACGTCCCACTCGGCGCATCTCTTTCAAGTTCCACTCGTGGGCCTGACGAGTGATGTCACCCAGTGGCCTCCTCAGCGAGTGTCCAATCCATCTCCATTTTATCCTGCATATTTGTTGGGCGATTGGTTCTTGTTTTGTTTCTTCCCATAGTTTCTTGTTGGTTCTTGTTCTTTCCGGCCATCTGATCTTCAGTATAGAGCCAGCGAAGACAGTTGTTGATAAAGGTCTGCAACAGGCTGTTGGAAATATTCTTTGTGACCCGCCAAGTTTCTGATCCGCATAGAAGAACTGACTGACTTGACGTTTGTACATTGGAAATCCGAATTTTGTTGTTGATGCTGAGTGACGAAGATTTCCAGAATGTTTTCAGGTTGATGAATGTGTTTCTCGCCTTCTCGATTCTCGATTTGACATCCTCGTCCGTTCCACCGGCCTGTAGTTGAGACAATGCTCCCTAGATAAGTGAATGAAGTAACCTCTTTCAAATCCCTCCCCCGGTTGATGGTGATTGGCGCTGGATGTTGCTGTTGTTGTTGTTGGTTGGTTATTTTCATAACCTCCGTCTTGTCTATGTTCACCTGGAGTCCTGTCTTTGCTGCTTCTTCGACTAGTTTGTTCAGAACATGATTGGTTCTTTCTGAATCCAGCTTGTTCTAGTCGGAATTCTGCATCCAGTGCGTCCCTTATACTCGCCAGGGTGATGCGACTCAGAATTTTACTTGGCGTTGACAGAAGCATGATTTCTCGCTAGTACTTTCAGAGTCCTAAGTCACCCTTCTTTGGTGGTTTCACAAGGTAACCTTTTCTCAGGTCAATAGGCACCTTTCCCTACTTCCAGACTTTTTGCAATAATGGAGTCGGCATATCTGCTGTCGTCTCTGGGTCCGCTTTCAGTGCTTCAGGGGGTATTCCATCTGGTCCAGCTGCTTTTCCAGCTTTCAGAAGCTTGATTGTATTCAGGACTTCAGCTTTCGTTGGAGGATCGGTGTCAACTTGCAGTTGTGTATGCACTGTTGTTGGTATTTCTGGATGAATTGCAGGTGGTGGTCAGTTCAAGAGTCTTTGAAGTGATCCGCTCACTGGTTAATCTCTCTTCCTTCCTTGGTAATTGGGTTCCCTTGGCTGTCTTTTACATGTTTCACTTGTGTTGATCTCTTCCCGGATAGAGACTTGGTTATCTGATATAATGTCCTCAGGTCCCTTTTGCCTGCTGCCTTCTCAGCTTCAGTAGCCAGATTGTCGTAGAATTGTCTTTTGTCCTTCCTGGCACTCTTCTTCACTTCTTTGTACAGTGCTGTGTAAGTTGAGCTCATCATCTCTTTCTCTTGTCTGTCTTTGCATTGAATCATTTTCTCTTTCACCATTCTCCTCTCCTTTATTATCTTCAAAGTGTCCGTTGAGAGCCATTCCTTGTCTTGTTTCTTCTATCTTCCTAAAACCGTTGAACACGTTTCGTTGAAAATTACCTTCAGAGAGTTCCAATAGTCTTCCACGCATGATTCCTCAGTGATGACACGTAGTGTTACCTGCTTTGCTCTGACAGTTGCAGTGAAAGTGTCCTTTGTGGTTGTGTCCTTCAGGTTTTGAGTGTTGAACTTGCATTTTGGCCTATCCCCAGCTATCCTTGAGGCTTTTAGCTTCACCTTGAAAGTCCCACATCTGCTTCTGTCCTTGATCTTGTGTCCAGTAGGCTCCGTCTCCACTTCCTTGAGATTGAAATGAAGTCTGTCTGGTTTTTGGTGCGTCCATCTGGTGAAATCCATGTCGCCTTGTGCATATCCCTGTGTTTGAACACACTGCCACCAATCGCCAAATCATTGAAGGCGCAGAAGTCTGAGAAGAGTTCGCCATTGCCGTTCATTTCACCGAGGGCCACGTGACGCATGGTGAGTTCTCTTCCTGTATTGTCTCCTCCCAGTTTCGCGTTCACGTCACCAATCAGGATTTTGATATCGCTCTTTGGGACGTTGTCCATTACTGTTTGTAGTTGTCTGTAGAAATCCTCCTTCTTCTCTTGTTCTGAGACGTTTTTAGGCGCGTAGCATTGAATGATTGTCACCTTCCTTCCTTTTGAGTTGAACCTGGCTGTCATTATCCTGGAGGAGATTAGTTCCCACTGCATCAGAGCTTTGGTTGCTGTTAGAGACATCATGATGGCTACTCCCTTGGTATGCTATTAATCGTCCTCTGGGTGACCGGAGAAGATTATTGTCTCTCCAGTTAATAGTTGGCACCCTCCACATCCGTTCCATCTGCTCTCGCAGATTCCCAACACTTCTATTCCATATCTCCCCGTTTCTGCGGCTACCTGAGCAGCCTTTCCAGTTTCGTACATTGTACGAATATTCCACGTCCCCATCCTTATTTTCGCTTTCATCGTAAGAAGGCACATCGGCTGACTGGCTTCCCGAAGGCTTTCACCGACCTGCGTCATTTCACTTCCCCGATTCCAGCGAAAAATAAAGTTATTGTTTGTGTTTTTAGAATTTTTAATATATTAGTGCGTTGAAGTTTTTGTAGAAATTTGGTTAAGTTTTCGAGGTGGAGTTGCTACCAACACGACCAAACCCTCCCTCTTTATCCGAGCTAGAGACCGGCTAGAAAACTAGTGACCTAGTAATCTAAGCGAGGTTGAACGCGATTCACAGTGAAAGTCAATAGTATGAGACCACGTCAGTTGAAGAGGTCGATCACAAGGTGTTGACTGTGAGTCGATTGTGAGAACGCGTGACACAGATCACTCACTTGCAGATCATGTTGTCACATACAGTATTGCCTATCAACTCGTGACATACAACCAACTGAACTGAATAACTGACAATTGGAGAGGTCGATGCATTTCGCCGCCTATAAAAGAGATTGCAACTGACCAACAGATCAAAATCCAGTGAAGTCAAGTCAAGTGCAGTGAAGTGAATTGAAGTCAGAAATGGAGAAGATATTGGTGAGTTGTTTGTTCACTTGACATTCATGATGACTGACTCATTTGTACTCATTTGTCTCTTCTTTCTCCATCACAGATCGCATTGTTGGTGTTCTCCCTCGCTGTCACCTATCCGAATGTTGTCCACTGTGGCAAGGGTGAGTATATCAGCACCGAACATCTTCATTTATTCATGTAATGTGATGTTGACCGGTGGTGTATTGACGTGATCAGCATTCAACCTGTTGTTTGAAGCAAGTAGGGAATCCAATTGACAGGTCAATTTAGACTCAATATCATGTTGTTAGAGAACCGATCTCCAAGTATCAGTGAGACTGTCAACCGAACTAGACCGAGTGCACACATCGAAGCATACACCCAGCAGTCAGCCAGCCAATCACTCACTCACTCATTCAGTCATTCTCCAGAGGATAGCCTGCATACGCTATCAAACATGTTAAGATAGGAATGTCTGGAGACGACCGATACTGATGCCCTGATTTCCTCTCCATCTGTCTCCCTCTCTCTGTCTTCAACATTTCCTCTCCATCGACACACTCACTCCCTAACCCACAGTGTCATCTCATGCGTACACAACTCGCTAGTCCAGCGTGTATTCAGCTGTTTGATGACTTCTTCTTTCTCAACAGAATCTGATCACCATTCATCAACTAGTTGGCCAACTAATCTCCTCACCCACACTCTATTTTCTCGTTTCAGGTGACACTGTCGCCGCACCCAGTGGTGGAGCAGACGCAGCTAAATCTGGTGCTGCCGCTCCCGCTCCTGCCGCTGCTCCAGCAGCCCCCGCCGGTGAGTTCATCCTTAGTGCACAAATTTCATTATTCCAGTTAAAATGTATGTGGACCACACTACTTTTGCGTGTATGGCTGCAACTTTCACTATAGAACGTGTGGTACTCCTAGTAATCCAATCATCTTCCTATCAGTTTATTGAATGGTTAATTTGTGATGGATGGTTTCATTTCACAACCACTCCACACTGATTATCAAGCAGTTGAATGTTGTCCTGCTTTCTTCTCCTCCGAGGCTTTTGTTTCCACATCACCTATGCACACAGCGTGTTCACCGATTTCCCTTTTGACAGGTGCATGTATTTTCTCCGACTCGTTTGACACTTTTTGGCATGCAGGTGCTGAGTATGATATGTGTCTGAAGAAGGTGAGTTTCGAGATGATTTCACATCGAGATGACGAGATTGTCAGTTCCTTTTGATCGAATCACGTTGTTCCGCAAACAGAAACATGATTTCATCGTATGATTCCTTTTTGTTGTTGAGGAAGTCAGTCAGTGATCTGCTTTTACGTGAACACTTGGTAAATCGCATGAGAACGAGTAGGCAGAAGAAGACGAAGAACAATCAGCTGGAGGCTGACATGTGTTTGAGTAGTGGAACACGTTTAAACCGAGATGGTTATTTATTGCTGGTTGAATCGCCCTGTCGTTTCTACATAGTATTGATCATTGGTTGTGATATTATCCGTTTGTATCCCATAGGTAAGAAGGACGCTTCTTCTTCCAAGAAGGCTGCAGCCCCTGCCGCCGCCGGCGCCGCTGGCAAACCACCAAGTGCATCACCAGTGAAGAAGCCATCAGCTGGAAGTAAATCACCGGCGAAGACATATCGTAAGTGCATTCACTGCTCACCGTAATAATATTCATTGTCACACATTTCATGTGTATAATTCTTATTCTAATATTGAAAAGGGATTACGTTGTCTTTTCCAATTTAAATGCTAAATGGTCTCGAACAACTCATTCATTCCCACTCACAACTTGAGACTCTTTGCTCCTCCTCCTGCCTTTACTCCTCTTGTTCCTCTGCTGCGTGGACATCAATCTCGATCTCCGCTTTCACCACGTCACCTTCTACTACTCCTTCACTTTTGTAATAGGCTACTCGACTGATTGATTGCAGAATCTCACACACGCACACTCGATTTCCATGGACACAATCACACATACATCCGTCCACTTGTCCCTACGCAATATTCCGCACGGTCACTCGACTCAAATGATGTTGTTTCGCTTCGTTATGTGTGTATCTAATTTATTGCTCCTCTCTTCCTCTCTCTCCATATTTGTCTCTCACTGTTTGCAGATCGTTACCGTAAGTCAAATTACTGACCACTCTCAATACTCCCACTAATCACCATTGCATCTAATACGTCCTGTTTATTCGCGCACAAATGAACATCTACTCTAATGCACTGATTCATTCATATTGATCACATCACATTCTCTGTCCAAATCACTTTACCCTTCACGTCTCCTCTCCTTCTCGTCTCCATCTGCATCACTGATGCACTAATTGAATATGCACTTTACTCTATCCCCAATAACATGGATACACATTCTAATTGAGCACTTATAGTCTTATGCACTTCTGCTGGCTCACTCCTCACTCTTGCACATATTGTCGATCAAAACCGCACCAAATGGCCACCACCACCAATCTCTCTGATATACGTATTCATTTCATTCTGATTCTCGTCTCTAACTAACATGAATCTATCTACCTATCTGTCTATCTTTCTATCTGTCTATGTGTAGGTCCACCAAATGCAGGAAAACCCAGAAGAGACTGGAAATCTCGATATGGTGAGTCTACTTACGTACACATTCACATACACATACACACACAAGTACTCACTCACCCATTCACCCAATCAGCCATCCATCTGCTCGTCCACTTACTGTCTCACTCTCTCACTCATCCGCTCACTCATTGACTTCAATCTCTTCACTTCAATTAACCATCTGATATGCAGCATTAGCAGCAGCAATCGATGTTCAGATATCGTTAGATTCAGTGACGTCCATTCACCTCAAAATCAAAATTGAATGGATTGTTCGATTTACATATCGATTTCTGCTTTCTTCTTCTCTGAATGCTATTTTATCCTCTCTCCTGGGTTACAGTCAGCTCATCTGGCGTGCCTTTCTAATTTCGCTAGCGGTTGACCAAAGAGGGAACTGTGTATTGAATGATACAGGCATTTTCGTTCAGTTTAGCTGGCTGGCAGGTGTCTGTTCATACACCTGGTATGGATTCCATCATCATTGAATGAGTATGCCATTGTGAATATACAAATTTCTGTCTAAGTGATTTTGAAAGTCATTGCGTCATTTCACAATCTCCTCGATATTCGATATACCATCCACCTCACTGTCTACCATTAGCCTTCTGCATTATCATGTTTGTACTATATTCAAATATGCTGATTTCTCATTTCCAGGTATGAAGTAACTGTGAGTGAAGGAAGACATGATGAAGTTGACACATGCATGCATGCATGGATGATATGCAGTTGGTTGTCGCTTATTCATTGCTGACTATTATTGTATTTTTCACTCACTTTCAAATAAACTTTTCAAATGAAACTATATTGTCTTGCTTCCCGTCTTCTTCCACTCTAATGTTACTTTCATATACACTTGTTCATTGAATTATGTGAGTTGTCGTATGCAGTGAATTTCACCGAGCCTCCCACCATTCTCTATTACTCAATGAAAATTGGGTTTTAAATCATTCAGTGATTGGTTGCGTCGTTATCATGAAATTTTGACCGTTCTTAGGTTTATTTCAGATCTGTGATGCCTTTTCTCTTTATCCACACATCGATTTCAGGGATTATATATACATGAATTTAAATATTCCTCTGAAATTCTTCCTTGTCAAATCGACTCCCATTGATGCATAGCCACATGATTCGACCTAGTTTGTACCCCGATGCGATTCCTACTCCACCAGTTCAAGTTTATCATTATCTGAATGGCAATCACTCTTCCGGTTTTTTCTCTGTCACGAGCACATCATTTGATACAACTGTCAACATACGGGTACTGTGTGGTGTATAGGAGTAGTGTGCTTGTAATATGTGTGTATTGATGAGGTGCTACTAGACAATGGTTGAGTCAATAGATATGGCGGCTCTCAGGGAATCGAATTCCACCACAAAAATGAATGTGTGAGTCATCTGAGCAACCTGAAATATGGATATGCACTTTCTGAAATTCTGCGAAGACATATGAAGAACTCCTTTTTGAATACGATTTGAAGTGAATTTCTTTCATATCTTTGATTAATTCGCAGATAGCTACTAATGGCGAATATATCATTAGCCTGAGAATGAAGTCAATAAGCGTGCGTCTGCGTGTGTATATCTCTTGGACATGTGAATGAACAATAGACGCTGTAATCATTTTTGCATTGCAATTGATTGAGATGTAATTCAACTGCGATATAATTTGAAGTGGGTCTTCTCCAGCATTTTCCCGTTTTCTTCTATGTGGAGATCCATTTTCATGTAGAATAGGAACCAAATGATACATTCTGTAGCAATCGTTTACTTGTCTGCATGAATTAGTGCTTTTGATGATGGAAAAGAACACGCCTTACATTTTATATTAAGAAGTTAAGGCACTCGGGTATAACTCAACCCCTCCTCTTACAGTTCATAAACTCTTGCATCCTACCTATTCTTCTTTATTGTTCACCCTTATTCTTTCCTGGTTTGCTTAAAAAGGACTATGTCACAATTCGTAGGATGCTGAAGACTGTCAGTAGGATGAGTGGTGTCCCAGTGGACTACATAGTTAACGTCGTTGTCGATAGGCATTTGACTTCGTGCAGTATATATGCCAAAGGGATTTTGTCTGACTTGGAGCATCCACTTCACCCTCAGCTTTCACATTGCATATCCTCAGGTAGAGCGAGAAGTTACTTCAGAAAACTGTATGCTCGCACGTCTAAGTATCAAAATTCTATGATACCATACTTGGCACGTATTTTATGTGATGAAAATAGCGTCAGGCAAGAATTGACTAACCTTTTTTCATCTAGTAAATAAAGAATCTCCTCCATCCATCCTTATATACCTTCAAGTTTTACTTTTATTAATTTTATTATTTATAAGGTCCTGTTGCTTCTTTGTTTTTACTTTCATAACTGTAAACACCAACTTATCTCTATGACTTCTGTAATCTTTGTTTTTTCCCTCACCATATCATGTAAAGAGAACATTATATTAAATATATTTTAATCATGCAAGGATTTGTATACCGCATCGATAATACTGTGTGAAACAAGACCACGGCAATTTTCCACTTGTATTATTATCATTACCTTAGTTGCTATCATTATTACTATTATTTCCACTTTATATGCTGCATGTTTTTTTTATATTACCCCTATTGTAAATGTAGAGAAATTTTCTGAGTGATTAATTTTATTTATAATTTGAGGAAATTAGATGCGATATTGTGATGAATGCTGAAAATTCCATTCTGTACCATAAGTACTGTTTTTGGAATAAAGTAAATCATTATTATTATTAATATTTGAGTTGAAATTCTCACTGATGAGAATATGAAACAATTCTTATTTTCGGTAATGCGGTCTGTTGCACTCACGTGTTATTCAGACTATTCGTTATGTTAATTGGTCGATGCAGTTCATGATAGGATTGAACGGGTACTTTCCAATCTTTGATGGTAGAAGACAGTGATTGTTAGTCACTTTTCCAACTTAAATATCCTAGACTTCAACTTCGGCAATAATTCATTTCGTTCTTTTGTGTTAACCAGCTGATGGTTGATATCTCCTAACAGAGAGTAACCTGACTGTCATCAGTAGAGAATTCACTTATTATTATTATTATTATTATTTCCTTTAATTCCTAGAGGAACATAGGGCTTCAGCCATGCGTCTCCATTGCGTTCGGTTTTCTGCTGTAGTTTTCACCTGGCTCCAGGTCTGCCCACACGCTTTCAATTCCTCTTCACATGATCTCCTCCAGGTCACCCTTGGACGACCAACTCGTCGCTTCCCTTTCGGGTTCCACTCGATGGCTTGTCTAGTGATGTCACTTGCTGGTTTCCTCAGAGTGTGTCCAATCCATCTCCATTTCTTCCTGCCTATTTGTTTCACGATCGGTTCCTGGTTGGTTCGCTCCCAGAGATCTTTGTTGCTGATCCTCTCCGGCCATTTGATCTTGAGTATTGAGCGAAGGCATTTGTTAATGAAGGTCTGTAGCTTGTTTGAGCTGCTCTTTGTGACACGCCAAGTCTCTGATCCGTATAGTAGTACTGACTTCACATTGGAGTTGAAAATACGGATCTTATTTTTGACGCTGAATGCTGTTGACCTCCACATAGACTTGAGAGAAATGAAAACTTGTCTTGCTTTTCCGATTCTGGCTTTGATATCCTCGTCAGTTCCTCCTGTAGTTGAGACGATGCTTCCCAGGTAGGTGAAAGAAGTTGTTTCCTTCAGGTTCCTCCCATTTATGCTGATTGTTGTCGGTTGTTGCTGTTGATGTTGGCCAGGAATCTTCATTACCTCTGTTTTGTCTATGTTCACTTGAAGTCCTATCTTTGCTGCTTCTTCTGCCAGTTTGTTGCTTTTCACTTGCATATCTTCCAGTTTGTGGGAAATCAGACATATATCATCGGCGAAATCCAAATCCTCCAAGGCTTTTGTGTCGGTCCATTTTATGCCTGTTCCCTCGTTGGTTGCCGTTGTCTGCCGCATTATCCAATCTACTGCAATCAGGAAGATCATTGGTGACAGTAGACAGCCTTGTCTCACTCCCGTCCTCACTTCGAAGGATTCCGTGAGCCTCCCGTTGTGGATTACTTGGCATGCAGCGTTGTCATACAGCTGTTGGATGAAAAATTCACTTATATAAACCTTAACAAATGTTCACTTTCTTGTCAATTGAAAACAATTGGACGGCTTAGACTGATTTCACTGGTGAAGTGAATGATATGTCCTGCCTCGACGCCTGAATAACAATCGGCTGTTGCAACAAAATCAGATGATCTTTGAGGAACGATTGAATATAAGAAAGTGGAATAATTAGGCTTTGAAGCACACAACAATAGTGAAAATGTGGTGGACAGAACAAACCAAAGTACGCTGACTGACAAGCGTAGACTGACAACATAAGCAACAAAATCATATGAAAACCAAAAATCGGAAGTTACAGCCATGGGAGTGTAGGTGCCACGCCTCTGATACAGAAAGTTGGGACAGATGGAAAAGTGCCTATTGATTGGAAGAAAACGTAAGCAGAAGCAGTTGTTATTCCGTATTAAACTCAACCAACCATTATATTCTGTTGAGATCAAACCGTAATTATAAGCATCATCTACTGTTATATGAAGACGTGATATGTCAAGTGATTCACATCAGAAAACACAGACAAGCGATTGAAAAGAAGGAAGATGTAAATCAAGGTTGTCTCTCCTCCACAAGCGAAATCCAACAAGCTGGCAGAATAAGCAGTCGTTGAATAAAGGACCTTATGTAAACATAGAGAAAACAGAGGTGACGAAAATAACTAACTGACATCAATAACAACAATCACCATCGACGGGAGTAGTTTTGAGGAGATAACTTCTTTCGATTATGATCGATTAGGATAGTTTGAACTAGAGGTGTCACGGATGAAGATGTCAAATGCAGACAGAGTCACTTAGGCAAGACGAACACTTATCACTCTGAAATTTATTTGGAATTCCTTTGCACACAGCAAAGGGAACACCATTCGGATTTTCAAACACTATTCTCAAGTCAGCCAGTACTTCTATATGGTTCAGAGAAGTGGCGCATCACTACCAGTACTTTGAACATGCTGCAAACTTTTATTAACAGATAACCTTTTCCCTTCATGCTGGAGAAGAAATGACGACAAACGATTAGCAAAAACAAACTCCAGTAGTCAAAGAACCTACTGCACAACAATCATCCAGTAGAGAATCTAGATCGATGCGATACACTTTGAGGAGATTGCAGAGTGACACCGCATTTCAGCCCATCCGTCGAGTGGAAAGCAAATGGAAAACGACTAGTTAGGCATGAGTCCGAGTGTGACATGAAGAGATCGCGTGAGTAGGGAATGAGAGACTGTGCACAATAGTACAGCCAGCTGAGACGGTCTGCACAGAACGGGATGAAATGAAGATGTATTGTCAAAGCTGACTGTCCCACTTGGAATCGAAGAGAAGAAATATAACTTCAGATGAAAGTAACAAAGAGATGACGTCAATTGATGAATCAATTATTAGCCAAGTTAGTAGGAAGCCAATTAAGGTGATGTTCCTCAACGCGGATAGATATACTGCATCTGCGACAGAATTCGTCTAGTGTATTGTTCAGTCCAGTGTAATTCATGTGACGCAACGTAGTTCGATCTGAAGAGTAAAATAATCCGTTTAGTTTAGCATACATCATCCAGTAAAGGCAAAGTAGAATTACATCAGATATGAATTCTGGAAGAAGTATAGGATAGGATGGAACAATGGTCAGTTCGTTTTTTATTATCGTTTAGAATATGGATGGTCAAAAGGAACATGAGATAAAGTGAGAAGAAATAATTTAATGATGTGTGCCTATATATAGTCAAGAAAAGCACAGGTATCGAGGATGAGTGTAATCTGTGGTGTGTGAGAGGGACAATATGAATACTACAGAAAAATCAATCGACAAATAGGGTAGACTAGACGTAATTTCAAGGGTGAAAATAACGACAACAATAATAATGATGGTGAAATAATAACGATGATGTGGATTGAACTGAAAAGTACTATGAGTGAACGATTATCAGTTAATAATAATGAATTTAGTGAAGTGAAATGAACAGGATTGTGTAAATATGATAACAGGTTAGAAATCCATCATGTAGACCTAAGATATTAGAGATCATAAGAATGGTCATGAAGTTGTACACGGTCAGGATGAATGTTTGTCAATGAAACAGAAGGGAAGATGAAGAAAAATTGAGATAGGAGTTTGAAGTGTCAGTGTCTGTTGAGGATTTCTTTCCCTTTCTGTGGACCAAGGTAACCATATAATTTGGACATAACTCTTTCACATACACAGAGACCATGTCATCTGGTATTGATTGCGGCCGCTTCAAATACTGATAAAAGACGTAGTTGATCTCCTCTGAATAGATTACGTCGAACGCGGTAGATAATCGAGAACGCCTGCTCTGGTTTCATTGAGTGCCCAGTGTCTACGAAGTTACCTAAAACTCCACCGTTTTCGCACATTGTTACCCCTCTACTCAACCATACAGGTACATGCTCACTTGCGTGCATGGATAAATCTCCCTGAGTGTGACCAATGTAACTACATCAACATGAGCAATTGAATTCATTGATACTCATTGATGAGGCCATCTTTGGTAACTTTCCCTTGACCCTTTGCTTGAGTACTGGTTTAGTTGAGATGAGTACCAGTTCAGCTGCAGGCGACGTTCTCTCCACTGCTCTGTTAAGTCGGCACTCTAGAACATCTGCTCCAATCTTCACCTTGTAAATTTACTAAAGATACATGTGTTTCTTATCTACAGTATCCATCGTTACCCTATCCCTGCGTATCGACACATATTTTTCTTTAAATAGAGAATATTTTATGTATTGTTTTGGATGGGAACTCGGGAAGCTGAGACACTCAAATCTTATATCTGCCTTACTCGACAGTAAATATCGTTAATTATACTGGTGAAGAGAAATTCTATTTTATGCAAAAAAACTTATTCGGTTGTGTAATACATCTTCGCTGACTTCAGTAATGCAACCTGGCTGACTGACTAGTTTCAATTTAGAACTTTGCACAGATGTGCAGCAGTTCAATTCGCCACACTCCCTTCATGTAGCACACAAAGCAAGAGAAGAAAGTAAACAGAAATGAAAAATAGAGGCAGTAAACAGAGATACGAGGCAAAATGAATAGTAATATGGTGGAAGAACAATATGGTTTTACTGGGTATTATAAATCACAAGGAGTGGATGCATATGCACCAGCTATTGAGAATGATCTTGATTCATATCACCGGTTGTCTCCAGCCAATGGTTTTTAACATCTCGAGGACCCCAACCAGTCAGGAATTCTACACTTTCCTACGTGGTTGGCTTGAACTGCTTGTTATGGACTTCATGGACTGATGAATCCATGTCTTGGTATGACTACCATGTGCTAGCTCTTTCCCAACCTGACAAACCCTATATCAGCTAACATTTCCCGTCGAGGAATGCGATGACTAGGCATGTGTAACACATGTCCTAACCATTTCAGTCGATGTAGGTTCACAGCCTCGTCTATTGATTTCCCCTCTTTACCTAATACTCAACGCCTAACCTCAGTATTGCTCGCCTTGTTATACAACTCTACACGGGAGATAGAACCCAGGCACATATGATCAAAGACGGCTAGTCAGGCTTTTTGTGTCTTCCATCCTCAAGGGTCAGGTCTCACAGCCAGATAGCAGGATGGAGCGGACTGCTGGGCAGTAGATACGCCCTTTTGTCCAAAGCCCGATATCACGTCTATGCCGGAGTTGGCGTAAACTGGCATATGCGAAACTAGCTTTCTGTATCAGTTCTGAGATTTCGTCAGTGATCAACCCGCTGGGGATGATGCAACTTCCCAAATAGGTGAAGTGTTCAACATGCTCCATCACTTCACTCCCTATTTCTAAGCTAGGAATCAATGTAGTCAAGTCAGTCCTGTAGCATCATCTTACATTTTGCGGGAGTGAATCGCATGCCAAACATTCGCAGACTGCTGCTCATCTCTAGGTGTTCAGAAGACTCTGCATTTTGTCAGAGTCTTCACCTTCTTCTAAGTCAACGCGATTATTCCTTGGTAACAAGTTAATCTCCGACTCTCTGAAGTGAGTTAGGGTTAAGTTCACTAGTACATCTATGATGAAAGTGAATAGAAATGGGGATAGTGGACATCCCCGACGGACACCACTAGTTGCCATTACTTCAGATAACAAATCGTAATAAGCTCTCACCTGGCTACATCAGTTCGAGTAGAGTGCCTTCATTAGTGCAATGTATTTTCTCGTCATTCACTTTACAGCCAAGTATCGCCAGAGTACCTCTCGGTCGACAGAATCAAATGCCGCCTTTAGGTCAAGAAATATAACGATTGTTGGACGCCAACGGCAAAAATGCCGATGTTCTAGAATCTATCGAAGGGTGAAGATATGATCAATACACCCTCTTCCTGATCTAAAGTCCACCTGATTCCCTCGTGTTTGTTCCTCCCGTGGACTGCTTAGTCTACGCATGACTATTGAGCCTAGAACTTTAGATATCATATTAGTTAGGCCAATCCCTCTGTGATTACCACAAGAAGACTTGTCTCCCTTCTTGTATATCGGGATGATCAGTGACTTACACCAACCCGATGGGACTTCCTCTGATTCCCAGACGCTGCCTAGAACCTCAGTTATTGCAGACAGTAAACTGTCTCCACCGTACTTAAATACCTCCGGAGTCATTCCATCAGGTCCTGCTGCTTTGCCTTGTTTCAGACTAGTGACAGTCTTAGTAATCTCAGTTACCGAATTCGGTTGATTTATACATTGGGCATTAAATATGCTCCTCACAGTCTATCACTATCAAATAAAGGAAATCAGTTTGACTAGCTAACGTTCAGTGTTCATCTATCCACTTCGATTATTCAAAGCATTAATCATGTGACATAGATCAATATATTTTAAAAGATTGGATACTGAACAAAGAGTACTATTTTCGATAACCTGCTCTTCATCAGGCTCTACAGTTATACACACATTATAGTGAATGAATGAATTAGTGTTATGAACAACATCAATGTTGTTTAAATAATATCGAATCAATAATATTGATAGATTACAGCTCAATGGCACCAACATCAAAATCAGCTGAATGTCAGAAAAATTGGGAAAGATAAAATTACAAACTCATGAATTTATAATCTCTACTGAAGGCCGGCCAGGGCAGTAGAAGGAGCTGGACTCGCTTCTTTTGAACATAGAGCACTGGTTGTTTCAGTCGAATTGCAATAGCTACTACTGTTTGGAGAATGCGGTGCTTCAATGATGATTTTGACAATTTATTAGGCACCCGGTAGATGATAGAGAAGAATTCTTCAATGCTGGTTTTGTGACCGGTTTTTACCAGATGGTTCATTATCGAACTGTTGATGGTTTTAACTGCACCTTTACTTTGCCATAAAGGGAGATGTTCTCGAATGAGCACGAAAAATCAAGTTCCTAGAGCAACGGCCAATATAACTCGCTCCGCCACAAACTCAGTTGAATTGGTAGATACAATTGGAAGTGGTTAGCTAGTCTAGGTACACTTCATCTTTCAACCGAGGTAGCACCATCGGTCGTGTGGAGAATTAGATGTATAGTTCGCCAACATAAAAAGCTCTTTGAACTGATTTCCTCAATTTCTTCGTAATTATCTCACTTGATATATCGCCCCTGAATTGTAGTCATACATAAAGTGGCTTCTTGTTTACAGATAATGAGCAGTCCTTTTCCGTTTTCTTTGTCATGTGTTTCTTCATAAATTTTTCGGGATAGCTATTTTAGATCAAAGTATCATATACAGTGCCTAACTCATCTTCAAATGCTTCTTCTGAGCATAAAGCTCTAACTCTATGGCTGAGGGTCTTCACTAAATTTCTTTTGTACTTGATAGGCATATGATTATAACAATTTCTATCACATATCTATCAATCAGCACAAGTGTGTTTGTGCTCCTAAAATTTCACTTGGATAGAGAGAATGAATAGTTGAAGAGCAGAAGATGGAATGAATAAGGTAGACAACGAAGTTGACAAGCTGTTGTTTGTGTATAACACGCAATGTCACTGTTGTTTCTACCTTACCATCGAAATATCGAGCATCGACGATTAAGACGGATCCAATTTCGATTTTGATGCGTAACTTAATTTGGCTTAGGAGCCAAAATCCCGGACAAATAAAGCAAAATTCATTTTCATTTTCGTCAAACATTGCAGAGTCAATGAAAGTCACACTATAGGGTGAAAAATAAAATAACACAAGACACCTGTCTGATGTGGAAAGTATATTCAGTAGTCAGTTAATAGCGAAATAATCCTCAGGAATGAACAAGTTGTAATTAACTGAGTATTATTCATGCTTGCGTCAACTTCATCATGTCTTCCTTCACTCAGAGTTAGTTCATACCTGGAAATGAAAAATCAGCATACATGAAAATATTACAAACATGATAATGGACAAGGCTAATTGTAGACAGTGAGAAGGATGGTATAGTGAATGGTGAAGAGATCGTAAAGTGACAGAATGACTGGTGGATTGACTGAAACTGGTAGTTGTCTGTTCAACAGCACATGATCATTCATTGATGGTGGAATCATCACACGGTTCATGAACTGACAAATATCGGTCAACTGAACCGACCGACAACGCTTATTTCACTCAATACACACTTCCCTCCTTGATCAACCACTAACGAGATTGGAAAGGCGAGGGAGATGAGCTGACTCTAACCCAGTACAGAGGATATGAGAGCATTCAGAGAAGAGAAAAGGACGATTCAATATGCAAATCAACTACTCTATTCCACTTGAACTTGTCGTGAACTGAATCTAGAGCTATCTGAACACTGACTGAGTGAATGATTAAATGGGCGAGTGGCTGATTGGTTGAGTGAGTGAGTGTGTATCTGCGTGTGTAGGTGTATGCCTAAGTCTAAGTTAGTAGACCCATCATATCGAGATCTCCAGTCTTCTTTTGTTTCCCACCCCCCAGCAGAGGTCAAATTTTAATAAGTGAAATGGATGGTTGCTAGAATGCCGAAGAGAACATGAGACGACAGACTGACTGGTAGACTGATCAGAAGGGCATATATATTGAACGAAGGGTTGACTCCAAAATTCCTGAGTAAACATGCACCATGAACTCAACTAAACGGAATGATAATCACTTATTACAATACACAGTTCCCCCTACCCTGATTAACTCCCAAACAGTTTGTAAATGAGAAGAGATTAGCTCATTCCAATTAGTGGGGATATTACATCACAGAGGTGAATGGAAGTCACTGAATATAAAAATATCTGAACACTGACTGCTTCTTAGATAATAAATTTCAGCGAAGAGAATGAAACCACTGAGTGAGCGCCTGTGTATTCGTATGTGTATGTATGAGTAGACTTACCATATCTAGACCTCCAGTCTCTTCTGGGTTTGCCTGCATTTGGTGGACCTACACAAAGACAGATAGAGAAATAGAAAGATAGATGGTAATTAGTTAGGAGAATCGAAGTAAAATGAATACGTATATCAGAATGGTAATGTGGTGGTAATGTGATACAGTTAGTTCTATGGTGTGTGTGGAAGAGTAGTGCTCAAACAGAAGTGCATAAGAGCATAAATGCAAAAGTTGAAATTGTGTTCATGCAATATTGATTAGAGTAGATATTAAACGAGTGCAGTAGTCAGGACGAAATGGAGAAGAAGAGAAGTTAGAGAAAGTAAAATTATGTGGGAGAAAGTCATAGGAATAAATAATATGAGCGTATTGCAACAGCTGGCCAAATTCTTTAGAAATAAACAGGATCGATGAAGTAGCATGATCATTAGCAAGAGTAGCATTATAATTAGTAGTAGTATTAGCAGTTTGACTTACGATATCGATCTACAAACAATGAGAGAGCAGAATTAAATTAGATAGACTCATACAGAAGGGAAACAACACAATTTGAGTGCACTATTTGTGTGGAATACTGAGAACAACTGGATAGGTGTGTGTGTGTGCATTTGTGTGTTTCTGTTCGAAGAGCTGAGTGCGAGCAGGCAGGAATCTGTAATGGAGTAGTAGAATAGGTAGTATGTCTTGTCGTGGGTGGTAGAAGGAGACTGATGTAGATGAAGAGGAGAGGGAGGAGGGAACACGAACACGAAGATGTTAGTGAAATTTTCTTAGTAGTACACGTATTATTACCAATATTGCTAACATTATCATTATTATTGTTATTATTATTGCAATGAACAGTAAGTGGACTTACGATATGGCTTCGCCGGTGATTTACTTCCAGCTGATGGCTTCTTCACTGGTGCACTTGGCGGTTTGCCAGCGGCGGCAGCCTTCTTAGGAGAGGCATCCTTTTTACCTATGGGAGATGATGCGATAAAATTACAACTGGTCATTATGTCCCACTGAAGAAAATTGATTGATCTCAATGACAAAATGGATTGGAGGCATCTGTAAAATAATAATCCCGGACCGTTTGTATGTGAGGCCGGATGCTGATTCTTACGTGTTTTCAAATTTTGCAGACTTGAAATATTTCTATTCAGTTTTCACCAAAGACATTATGAACAACGTCATTATGAGTGATTGATATTTCTCTGTATTGGAACATGTAAAATTCTACAGGTTGACCTTATCATTTAGCAACATCTTAGCCTTCTAAGCGCATAGCTAATCTGAATGTGTAAGTAGGTGTTATATTCACTTTGAGAGAGCCATTTGGGGAGAATACAGCAGTGAGACAAGACCACTACCTCTTATCACCGATGATGATATTCCTGATTGTGGTGGACTGGATTATGCGGAAGAGAGTGGGCAGTGAGAAGACAGGAATACATTGGATCGACTCTAGAAGACTCTTCAAGATCTGGATTTCGCGAGTGGTTGATTTATGTTTAATGTCACAAAAACTTGAAGACTTACACGCTAAAACCAACACACTAGCCGAAGAAGCAGCGAAGGCATGACTCCAGGTGAAGATAGAGAAGGCGGAGATGATAAAGATAGCCAACCAACCAACAGCAAAAATAGACAGCATCAATCACCATCGAGAGAGATTTTACAGAGGTTACTTCCTTCACTTATCTGGCCAGAAAGCACGGTTTCAACTATAGACAGTAGCAACAGATGAAGGTGGGAAAGCCAGCCAGCCATAATCGGAATCAACCTTAAATCAGTTTGGAAATCTTCTGCACTCAATCAGCATAAACAACAAGATTCGAATTCTGTTCAACACAAATGGGAAGTCAGTGAGCCAGTTGGTCTACACGGGTCAGAAACTTGCAGTGCTCGTCACGAGAAGAATTTTCAACAGCCTGTTGCAGACTTCTATCAACAGCTGCCCACTTCGCTGGCTTCATATTGAATTAGCAACAGTTAACTATGAGAACAAACTAACCAAGAATTTACCAATCAGCAGATATGCAGGAGAAAATGGAGATGGATTGGGCATATGATTAAGAGGCCGTCGAATAGCACCGCATGGCCATGGCTTGAGTGCAACCTGGATGGGTAGCGAAGACTGAGTCGTCGGTGCGAGGGTGACATGGAGGAGATCATTTGAGGAGGAGGAGGAAATGTGAGATTATGGGAAATCGTGGACCCAGCTGAAGATGACAGCACTAAGCGGAAAAAGAGCGGAGATATGTTGTTGAATCCCTATGGTCCACTCGGAACCTAAAGGAATCAGAATAATACAATAGCAACGGACAAGTTCTCAAACGACGAACCGAGACGGAAAAGGATGAACATATTGTAGCTATAGGTTATATGCAAGTGACTTGTGCTAAAATTATCAACAAGCAGTACTTCAACAAAAGTGTAATCGTTTTTCAAGAATGTTTGTCATGTAGGGGCATCCTGTATGTACAGGTAATTGACTTGGATGAAGATAGTGGATGAAACACGATAGAGACATCCTGTCAATATAGCGGAATCACTGAACAGTGAGACATATGATCTCATACAATTAGTATTCATTCATTCACGATAAGCAAAATGGGGAAATATATACACCAGAGATAAACTGACCTGCTGGGGCTGCTGGAGCAGCCGCAGGAGCAGCAGCAGCAGGCTTAGCTGCATCTGATCCACCACTAGATGCGGCGGCAGCCTCACCTGAAACAAAACAAGACAGAAAATAAGTGTGTATAGGAAGATCAGTCGGTTAGTTAGTTAGTTAAGTAGTGAATAGTTTTCAGATTCTGTGGAGGAAGCACTCATTAGATTGCTCGTCATATCAACATACTTTCGACAAACATCCCATCAAAAAGAAGGCTTTTCAGTAAAATGCTTACCCTTGTCACAGTGAACAACATTCGGATAGGTGACAGCGAGTGTGAACACCAACAATGCAATCTGTGATGGAGAAAGAAGAAACAAATGAATACGAGAGAATTAGGCGTCGTGAATGTCAAGCGGAGAAACAACTCACCAATATCTTCTCCATTTCTGACTTCAATTCACTTCACTTCACTTGACTGAATTCTGATCTGTTGGTCACTTGGAATCTCTTTTATAGGCTTCGATATGCATCGACCTCTCTAACTGTCAGTTATTCAGTTCAGTTGGTTGTATGTCACGAGTTAATAGACATTAGTGTATTTGACAACATGATCTCCAAGTGAGTGATCTGTGTCACACATGATCACAATCGACTCACAGTCATTATTCCATGATGAACTTCAGATGACGTATTGTACTATTGACTTACATAGTGAATCACGTTTGTCATATAATAAGTTTAAATCAATTAGATCGATCGCTTGTGATATAAGGAAGATATTAATCAGGTGTATATTGTGACTACAACTGGTAGTGTTTGGCAAGTCCTTTTCTTCCTTACTCGCCTGTCTATTGAAGAACATTGTGTGCGTCGGTGGCACAGTGGTTAGGACTTTCGCCGACCATGCACATGGTCCGGGGTTCGATCCCCTGCCGGCGCACACCCGATATCTATGGTCGGCCTGAATTTGGGCTACCGATATCCATGCTGAAAATTCCATACTTGTACTGAAAATACGGTGTGGAATCAAGCTGTAAATCAAAATAAAATAAATAAAAAATTATCTAAACTAAGTGGGTGGCAGTGTTGTGAACAATCTTTCCTTGATGTCCATTCTCATCATAGTGGAGTGGTATAATAACTAGTTTTCATTTAAAGTGAATATCTGAATGAGGAACAAGGAACAAGATTCGGATTTTCAATGCCAGTGTGAAGTCGGTTCTTCCGTGCTGATCAGAAACTTGGCGTGTCACGAAAAGGATTTCCAACAGGCTACTGAATACTTTCATCAACAGCCACCAAATTCGATTACTCCATACTGAAGATTAAATGGCCAGAAAGATTTAGTTACAAGAAACTCTACAGTCGGACAAAACAACAGGCAAGAGCCAACCGCTCAACAAATATGCAGGAGAAAGTGGAGATGGATTGATCGGGCGTACACTGAGAAGGCCGTTGAATTACATCGCACGCCAGGCCCTCGACTGGAATCCAAATGGGAAGAGACGAATAGGTCATCAGCGCGAGGGTGACATGGAGGAGGTCGTGTGAGGACGAGATGAGTGATTTTGGTCAATCGTGGTGCCAGCCAGCTGATAAGGACAGCAGAAAACAGAACAAAGTGGAGATGTGTTGTTGAAGCCCTATGTCCCACTCGGAAAGCAAAAGAGTAACATATATATATGATATATGAGAGTGAGTTCGCAGGTTGGCGTTACACATTCAGCACTGAGATGCCAATGTATTAAGATTTTCGTCTCCATTCTCATGTAGATAGAATTTGAATGGTGTAATAGAGTTCTGGCTATGTCACGTTATATTGTCCAATCTACAGCCAAACGCAATGCTGGGATGCGGTGTTTTGAGGACATTTATGACTGAACATATTTATCCCAGTTATAGCATTTTAGATAGATAAATTGATGACTTTCCTTTCTGGACTCAGTTCTTCTTTGTCATTCTTTAAGTTCTCATCAAATCATAGAAACAAGAGACAAGCAAAATTACACTATATCAAAAGGGAAATGTTGAAGTCAACGGTTACGTAACCAAATGAGGTAGAAGATAAAGACATTCAGTTGGCAGGATAAGCAAGGAATGACTGACAACTGTTCCTGTCTGAACACAGAAACCGAGTTTCAAGCGTTTGTTGGAAATTTCTTCGGCAAACTTGTGGAGAATCAAGCTTTTTTGTCTACTGATAATTTTAAAGGATTTCGCGACTTCCACCTTATGACTAGTAGTAATCAAAGAGATGCCTGGTAATGGCACTATTATATTCGTTTGTTACCTTGAGACGTAGGCATTTCGGTACATCATAATAGTAACATTACCAGGTATCTCCGTGATACGGGTCATGAGGTGGAAATCACAAGATCTCGATAGAGAAAGAAAGACCAGATTTGCAGAGTAAGATGATATCATTCTATTTCACAGGTTCTCATCAGCTGTAAACTACCTGCTGATGAAAACCTGTGAAATAGAATGATGTCATTTTATACTGCGAATCTAGTCCTTCTTTCCTATCGAAATTTATCAAGGGAAATAAACGTATGAAATCGCAAAATCCTTTAAAACTATCTATAGACAAAAAAGCTCAGTTCTCCTCAAGTGTGCCGAAGAAATTTCTATCAAATGCCTGAAACCCGATTTCTGTGTTCAGAAAGAAGCAGTTATCAGTCATTCCCTACGCATTCTGGTAGCTGAATGTCTTCATTCTCTCTTTCATTTGATTACGTAATCGTTGGCTTTAACCTTGTCCTGCTGATATAACGTAATTTCGCTTGTCTGTTGTTTCTATGATTTGAGTTGAACTCAGTACACTGTCACCCAATTTATTAGTCACTCAGCATCTTACGCATCTCTCGTCTTTATTACTTAACTCCTTTATTTTTTTATGCATGCATTTACTTTGTTTAAACTTGAACCCTCTCCTTGGAAACTATATACGGGTAATTTTCTGAGCACTGTTCACTAGTTCCGAAACCTCTCGTCAACTGACATTATGTCACCACATGTGCAAGTATGTTAAAACTTTTCTCTACATTAACCTAATAATTTCTTTAGGCTGTAAACAGCTGATGAGAAGCCAACGAAATAAATGATGGTACTGTTGTTCTTGCTGTATTCAAAAACAAAATAATTCTTCTATCTAACCCTCGCGTCCTGTTAGTCTTTATTTGTCCGTACCAGATTTTTGAATTGTCATTCTATACTATTCCAATGCGCTATTTGTACCACTTCATTTAATGTTCCGATAACATGACTCTTTGATTTCGTTTGGATTGCCTACCTAGATGTTCTAAGTCACAGTTAAATTATTTCATCTGAGCCCATGAAGCGTTTTTTGTCATGATATTTGAATAATAACTCGTACTGAATTAGTTTTATTCTCTGAGTTGGTTGAATTAACTGCAAAGCTCTCATCGTCCTTCTGGACGACATCTTCAGCGCAGGTTGTATTTAATGTTGTTTGTTGATCATTGGTGTATGTGATTTCATGCTGTTTCCCTCACTTAAATGGATGTGATGAAATTCGTGAAATGAAAGGCACTAATAATTTCATCTCATTCACAAACATCTAAAGATAAGGAGGACCAATCCTCCACGAAATCTGGATATGCCGAGGAAAAACCCAATCATAAATCTGAAAGTCATGGAATATACAAGTAGTGAGGTTCTACAAATCCTTCTATCGAGAACAATTCTAAGAATTTTGTGTTTTCAGAATCTCTATTGCTCACCTTCTCCACATACGCTCTTGTTCACCATTATGTCAAAGACAGGATCTCATTGTATGCAAATTCAATGTTTATTTACCAATTCACCTGCTCCCGTAGAGTTGAGTACAAAAGGCCGTAACAGCGGAACATTTTCTAGACATGCCCATGGACACTTACCAGGATGTTTGTTAAAAGAAGAACATAAAACACTCAACAACTCGATTCTGGAACGTATTATTACCCATGATCACGCAGCACCACCAGGGACTTCCTTCAGAATCATATAGGGACTACGATCAAACTGGTCGAAAGTATTTCGCGTAAATCCTCTTCACCTAGCGGAACCCTTAGCAATCACTAGGCGAAACCTGATCTTTGCGTTCAGTATCGTTTTATCCAATCTCTTTTACTACGATGGCCTTAGTTATAATTTTTTATCCTTTTCTGTTCTGCTAAATACCTATATAATACCTTCTATGTAGTTCATTTAATCACCTCTGTGTTTTGTATTACTTTCCATTATGGGTCAAATTTATATTCTGATAAAGTCTCACAGCGGGTTATATACTAATATTTACTGATGACGTTTCGAGCACAATTTATTGCTCATAATCATATTAAGACACTGCTCACACAACTTTCTAGCTTCGTTTATACAATTCCATTATTTTCCATCGCTTGATTTGATTGGTAGTAGTATTTTCCATATTTCCGGTATGAGTTAAGTGTCTAACAAAGCGAGCAGCAGCACTAAGTAGCACAAAAAAGACCTTAATGATGAAATAAAACAGATAGAAGAAGCGTTGGTATCAAATAACTATCCTATAAAATTCATTAGGAAGATCAGAAAAGGCCAGAAGCAAAATAAAAATAATGGTGAAACTAATAATGATAACATAAATAAGAAAAAAGATAAGACATTTACTGTTATACCATATAAGGAGGGGACATTTGAAACCATACATAGGACTCTTAACAAAGCAGGAATTAGAGTGGCATTTAAACCTACAAACTCACTCAGGTAGGACAGGCTCTTTAGGCTAAAGGACACAGTTGACCTAATTAGACAAAATAATTTACAAAATACCTTGCAATGACTGTGACTGAGGTCAACTACATAGGTCAAACTAGTAGGTCAGGGGTAGTCAGATTGTCAGAACATAAGAATTTAGCTAAGGTAAGAATGGTTGACCCAGAGAAGATAAGTAATTTAGAAAAAAGCTCGGCAATTGCAATGCATGCATTAACACACAACCACACAATAGCATGGTGGGAGAGGGTTAAAATTCTAAAAAGTAATCTAGGTAGGTGGAGAGAGAGGCTGATTACTGAATCTTTGTTCATCGAATCTACACCCAACACATGCAATAGGAATGAATCATCACTCATACCCGAGATATGGAAAATAATACTACCAATCAAATCAAGTGAAAATCAAGTGAAAAACAATGGAACTATATAAATGAATTTAGGAAGTCGTGTGATTACCTTGATATGATTATGAGTGGCAATAAATTGTGCTCGAAACGTCATCAGTAAATATTAGTATTTAACACACTGTGAGACTTTATCAAAATATAAATTTTACCCATAATGGAATTATACTATACTACAGTTCACAAGTGCTATTGTTATCTCTTTTATTATTTTGTCTGTTACCATCTATTTCCAAACGATTTTTCATTGCATAACTAATTAGTTGTCAACCGTCTTGGTTACTTAAGATTATTCTCAATTTTTCAAACACTAATTTACTTTATCACCAAGTGACAATAACCTCTGACCTCTGTTGTTAATCAACATTGTATGTATGTGTGCCTTTTATTCTTTTACGTTCCCAGTGGGGCAGAGGGCACTTCCAAGCTAGAGCTTTGAAGTTTCAGTAACAGTAGGTTTACTTTAACGGAGTGGGGTTGCCAGCCTCAAGCCCGACCTTTCCTCTTTGCAAGACTTATCACCAGATTAGCGAGGGTTAGGAGTTAGTTTGCTGGACATCGAACCCCAAACCAAGTGAGTGGTTGGCAAATCTTCTACCGTTGAATCAATGACTCACGATGTTTTATGTATAAACCCTCGAAATAACTGCACAGCTTTGAAGTGAAGCTTCGAAAAGACCTCTCTTCTCTAACTTCTGTGTTCTTAACTAGGTAAAATGGGAAATCTTTATACTTTGATTCGATTGGTGTTAAGTTAGTATCTTCTGATGTCACATGGTGGCTTATAGATGAATCTAAGAAACGTTCTGTAGGAATATGAATGATATCAAACTGACTGAGTTTAGTGAACCCCTGAAAACCACGGAGTGTTTGACAGCTGTTTTCTCCTTGTTTGGGACACTTCAGTAGTGCTTGCCTGTTGATCTTGGCAGGGAACTAACCCAAAACTTTCAGCTTACAAAGTGAACTTTTTGACTATTATGCCACTGAAACGGAATCTAATGACCCATCAAGTCTAAACTGTGCCATTCCACGATATATGATGCTAACTCAAGCCAGTTGTCATCGGTCAGTAATAATAATAATAATCACTTTATTCCACAACAATAACAATTTACAGCATGGAATTTTCAGCGTTTCATTTTACATATTGCATTGGTTTAGCTCTTTTTATAATTATATAAATATATAAAATTTTAAAAATATTGATAGTTAATTGAAAAATAAAAGAAAAAACCCTAACAAAATACACCATTTCTAGGTCATAGTGAATAATAAATAAATAATATAACAAATCACACATGCACTAATATGCATCATTACATTTTATAGTTTAGTTAATGATTTAAAAGTTGTAAAAGTTCTTTTCTGATATTCGTCTCTTCACACAATACTCGTGCCAAATATGGTACGGTCGAATTCTTATATTTTGTAGTACGAGCATAAATGTTTATGAAATTTCTTCTGGTCTTACCCGAAGAGATACAAGGAAACAAATGTGAATAAAGAGGATGTTCACTATCAGACAAAATAACTTTAGCTAAGTGTTTACAAGAATTCATGTGCCTATTGACAACAGTGTCGGTTAGTTGAGTCAAAGGGATAGCACTGACCCTACTTACAGCCCTCAATGTTCTTCATAGTATTATATGGTCTTTCTTGAGTAGACCAGGGAAGAATAATGGAGAACAATAAAGAATGATGGGCAAAACACATGAATTAATAAATTGTATGAGAAGAGACTGGGTTATACCTGGGTGCCTCAACTTCTTCATGTAATAAGTCAGACAGAAAATCTTTTTAGAAACTATTTGTCCTTTCACCTAAATCGATGGTCCACGCATTCACATTTGGATGGACTAGGTGCCAAACAACTTACCTTACTAACAACTTTGAATACCCTTCGAAATATAACGTAGTCCTTTTTGATTATCAGTAACGTACAATAGGTAAGGTGCAAGAGTTGACAAACTATAAAATCACAGGTTCAGTGATTCCAGATCGTCTTAACTTCTCAATGTAGTAGGTTGGACGGATCATTTTCTCTATTTCACCGCCCACTAAGCAACAAGTATAGTGTAAACTAATGATCTTGTTTATTCCTGAAGGTGAAATTAACTGTCTGACATTCAGAGTGATTTAAGGTAAGATCATTAAGCTTAGACCACTGACTAGTGCCAGAAAGAAAGCTATTCACTATGGAACAGTCAGCTAGAGAAGCAGTTGACGACAAGACAGTCAAGTGGTCAGCATATTTAACAAAGTTGATTTATTCCGAACAAGGTTAGCCATGTAAACTGAAAGATAAAAGAAGAGGAGAGTGAACAACATCTTGAGTGGCACTGACCTCAGTAAGCAAAGAAGACGAGGATTTACCTTTATTTACAGCATACTTCTTTCTGTTTGAGAAATGACAATGCAACCAGTTAACATTCCAGAAGTGAGTATTATTTTTGACTACTCAGGAAATATATGTCTATTTTGTTTAATCTCGACATTAATCCTTTACTTATTTCAGGACTACAAGTCTTTGATCATAACACTAATGAACATCACTCACACAAAATCTTGATATTTTCTAGCGACCAATTGGCAACTTCAAGCATCTACAATGTTATCAGAAAAATCTCCACATATATATCACACTACTGACAAGGGAAATAGTAGGCAAATGTTTACTTGGAATATTTCAGTGCAGAGGTTTGCGCTCATTCGGCGAACAAAACGTTTGAATTGTCTATTTTTGAATCTCACTGAAGTGGGGTAAATCTTATGCCTGCTTTTCACGCATTGAATACATTTCGCGGAAGTTTCAGGTAAATATTTTGATAACAATTTACAGAAAAGGATACTCTAAATGTGTGTTGGTTTGCGGGGATTTGAATCAACTCAAGTCCGATTACAGAACCACAGGAAATTGGGAAGTACTGAACAGCTGTTTTATCCTATTTTATGACTCTTCATCAGTGTACACGCATGATTCTATCAGGAACGGAATCTAGGATCTTCAGGTTAGAAGATGAGATTCTGATCAAACCTGAAATTCAGTCAAATCTCTGCAAACCGACACTTGAAAATTTATCCGCAGCTCACTAGGGACTAACTTCGGTATGAAGTTGCCTGGAGTCTCCGTGGAAAGTTGTGACCAGAAGGATCCACCGAGTCAAGTGTGAGTAAGAATGCGCCTTCATAACATCTACTGCGGGTGGCGCCATATATTGCTAGTTGTTTGAAGTTAGAACTAATGGACTATTGGATTCCGTAGCAGAATCTGAATGATCAACGACCGAGCCTCGTAACCTAAAGCTCCTGGGTTTGATCTCTAGAGGAGAGATCATAGGTGCGTACTGATGAAAGGCCCCAAAATAGGTCGTAGCATCTTTCTCGGATTCCTCGAATTTCACCAGTTCTCTGAATGGAACTAATTCATGATGAGACATGAAATAAAATGTTAGATTAATGATGGTTTGAAATGCCTGATACTCGTCAAAGCAAGTGGTGTCATCTGATGTGATCTCCATATATCCTAAAATGTGCTTCATCGGTCTACGATTTCATTCTTTGCCCGTGAAATAAAAATCTTCAGAACAACAACTGCATTTCAAACGGTGAATCTGACCACCACATTATTTAGATAAAGTTACACAGAACACTCATCCTTGGGTGTCATGGATAAAAGTAGTACTGTTTTTCTAACTTCTCTGTCTCCGCAAAAACGTGAAAATGATCTTAGTGGGCGTAAAAACTTCCATAAATTGTCTCATCTCACGAAAATATAGCATTTCTGAGACACCTACATCCTATGTATGTATTGAGGGCGTCTGAAGTTTCATCTTTGAATGACTGTACACGCTGATCACAATTAGAAGAGCTTGGAATGTCATCAGTGAGAAAAAAGTAAACAAATCAAATGTTAAGATGCACTCTGATGAAGAAATCTCCTTCTGAAAAGAAATCGAACGTTCTGTAACAAAACCCACCACCAGATTAACAATCAAGGTTGACGAAATTCTTCCACAATTATAAAGAACACTAATGTGGATCCGAAAAGAACTTGAAATTATCACCAGATAATAAGTGAATCATGGTGCTGGACGAACGAAACCTCTGGTTCAGAAGGACAAATTGCTCTGCCTAGGTGGTAGTGTTTCTAAGATTCCCAGCATAGAAAGATAACGAGTTAATTCATTTGAGTGCTTACTGGCATACATTCACATTAGCTGGTCTCTAAAATGTAGCGTATCCACCAATAAATGTTAAATACGAGTTGAATTAGGATTTAAAACAGGCAACAAAAATATCGTTAATAAAGTAGGATTTTATGAATTCATCAAATTTCGGTGGGGCTATTCTACTGAATACTCTACATACAGGGATGTATACATATAATAATAATATTAACGGTTCTATCAATAATAAGGATGAAAAAGTGAGGCAATCTGTGATAACACGAATACTGATGAAAAACAGCATGATTAAACAAACAAAAAAATGTTCAGGTGGAAGTAGTAGTCGATAAAGGCTAAGAAAAACAAATAATGTTAGACTGACTGTAAGGAAAGGAAATGAAACACGTTTTCAATGAAGATGTGATAAGATTAAGGGATGATGACAAGATAGAGGTTGAAAATATAAGTAAGGAGTGGTGTAGAAGTCATTAGTTGGTTGCGTCTTAATAGGCCAACAAGTGAGGGATAATGCCTGAAGTAACTTCTTTCGAATGCCCAGTTTAGGTTTAATAGTTCGAATGCCTATCGCCTCAGCTGCGTGCGTGCAGTAGACGAATACGAAGTCTTTTGGAAATATTCGGTGGCATGAGATGAATTACTCTGAAAGCTCTCTTTTTCTCCAATACATAGCCACTATCAACTAAATGTGACAAAATTGATCTATATATATACATATATACTATTAGAAATAAATTATGAGATATATGACTGGTAAGTAAATAAACTACATTGAATCAGTCTTGGAGAGCGATGGATGAAAACTATTTACGGGTGAATTTTAGACACATAGAAGGAAAGGAGTATGAGAGATCAAAATTAAGATTATAATCAATTATCCTTCAAGTATTGGTTTGTAGGGATTTGATTGATTGGTTACAGGATTTCATCATGAGCTGACGTTGCTAAGAGAACCAGTGGAAAACCTAAGAGTACCGGACAGCTGTTTTGCCCTAGTTTGGGAGTCATCATCAGTACGCACTCACACTGCGGGGTTCGAACCCAAGACCTTCTGGTTACAAGTTTAGCGAGCTCGTATACCATTAAGCCACTGGGACCCGATCCAATGGCCCATGAATTCTAACTTCTGCCAATTCACTTCTGCCATCAATGAGATGCTCACTGGCGACTGGCTCTATTCAGGTAGGTAGTTACCTGGGGTTCTAGTGGGAACGCGTGACCTGTAGGGTGCAGCTGGTCGGGTGTGAGGACATATACTCGCCGAAGACATTGGATAGCGGTCACACTATTTGATGAATTGGCAGAAGTAATAATTCATGGGCTGGCCATTGGATCGGGTCCCAGTGGCTTAATGGTCTACGAGCTCGCCTTGTAACCAGAAGATCCTGGGTTCGAACCCCACAGTGTGGTGCATACTAATGAAGAGTCCCAAACTAGGGCGAAACAGCTGTCCAGTCATCCCAGGATTTCCATTGGTTTTTACACGAATGATGTTCCTAAGTGTCTTCAATCTCTCAAACCTACTCAGCCCCTTGGTCCTGATGGAGTTCCTGCTGTTATCCTGAAGAAGTGTGCTGACATCCTATGTTCCCTATTAACCGACATTTTCAATGAATCTTTTTCCAAAAGTATTATTCCTGACTCATGGAAAAATATCAAGGTTGTTCCAGTGCCTAAATCAACAAGTGGACCTACTGCTAAGTTTCGACAGATTGCTATCACCTCACCTTTTTAAAAGTTATGGAAAGACTTATTTTACTTAATCTTGAACCCTCTTTAAAGCCTTTTAATGACCCCAACCAGTTTGCTTATAAACATAGTAGTTGTACCTTAGATGCCGCTGTTGTTCTATATCATAATATAGTCTCTAGTTTAGATAGAGGAGCCAAATATGTTTGGTGTGCCTTCCTTGATTACACATCTGCATTTGACTCTGTACCTAGGTCTCTCTTGCTAAGTAAGCTTGCTGCAACACAGAGTGAGAGCTGGATAAATAAGTGGCTGCATTCCTATTTTTCTGATAGGAAGCAGTACACTGTCTACAATGGAAAGTCCTCCACTACCTCACTTACTTTAGCTGGTATTCCACAAGGTGCTGTTCTTTCTCCTTTTCTCTTTTCTTTTTTCTTACATGACCTGCCCCATTCTGATGTAGCAACTTTTGTCAAGTATGCTGATGACCTCTCTGTCTCCATGCCTGTCAACTCTCAGTCAGACTGTTCCATATTAAATAACTTTCTCTCGGAAATTAGTCAGTGGTCCTCTTCAAACGGTCTTAAGCTGAATCCGTCTAAATGTCAGGTAGTAAATTTCACTTTCAGACGAAAACGTGACCTACAACAACTAGCTAGCTCACATGGTCCCACTATCATTGACGGCATAGAGGTTGAAACTACATCTAATGTCAAGTACCTTGGACTTAGTATTTCCTCCGATCTTTCCTGGTCCTCTCACATCTTGCTAGTTACTAGAAAAATGTTTTGCTTAACGTTCTACGTTAGGAAGTTAAGGCAGTCTGGTATAAAGCAGTCTTTGCTTCCTCAGTTTGTCAGCTCTTGCATTCTACCCATCCCTCTTTACTGTTCCCCATTAATCTTTCCTGGACTACTTAAGAAAGATTTTGCTTTACTGCGTAAGGCACTAAAAGCTGTTAGTAGGGCAAGTGGGATTTCGTTAAACCAACTGGTTAACACCATTGTGGATAGACATATAATGTCATGTAAGAAACTAGCGAATACTATATTGTCAGACCCCGAACACCCTCTCCATACGCAGCTCTCTTCTTGCATTTCATCTGGTAGAACTAGAAGCAACTATAGGAGGCTACATGCAAGGACTACCAAGTATAAAAACTCCACAATACCTTATCTGGCACAGCTGTTATGTGATGAGAAGTCCGTTAGGTATGACACGATCAACTTACTGTGGCACTCTAACAAATAGTTCCCATTAAGCTATTGTTCTCCTTTCTTTGTTACTATTATATTGTTGCTGAAATATTCTATTACACACTAATTTTATATTTCATATCCTGTGGAGCATTGTTTAAATATGTGAATGTAATGCTGTTCTTCTTTATTTCTTTTATTTTTCTTTTTTCTTTTTGTTGTTGTTGCTTTTTATTTTTAAAATCTTATAAAATTTATGAGGTAATTAGATGCAATATTGTAATGCACGCTGAAAATTCCATACCTGCACCACAAATACTGTTTGGAATAAAGCCATTATTATTATTAACTATTGTTAGCTCATGATGAAATCCTGTAACCATATATCGTTCAGTTACGTCACTATAACAAACAATTATTTTGATTGGACACTAGTTAGCAACTAATGTCTAGCGTTTTGTGTGTTAGAGACTGCAGTCCTAGGCGACACAAGTTTGAATCTCAGAAGGGATATGAGTTTTATTTTCGAAGTTGCAGATACGCATTTCTGACCGGTGAGTAACCAATAAGCACGAAATCTGAGTCCTGCCAAATACCTTCTACCATTTAACATAAACACTTTATTATCGGAGAAAGAACTTGAAAATGTGAGCCATTGCAAATTGAATAGTAACAGTGTAACAGCAAAAGACAAGATACTTGGTTACGGAATGTTTATTTGAAATTTGGTATCTCTTTGTAGCGAAATTGTGCACACCTTATCTGAAAATCGTCACTAGCACAGATCTGTTCCGTGTTGTGCTACTTCTGCCCTTCCTTCGCACTGTACGTGTGTGTTTCTTTGTCTTCTTCACGTCTCTTTCATGTTTTGCCATAACGCCGAATCATTTGCTCTCTCTGACGTCAAATTTATCTCCCCGCATGTTTATATTATTTTACCAATGAGTGCTGCTTTATGTACTACTGATAAACCTTGTCAGTAGTAATGAGAGTTATTATTGATATTAATATTATTATTAGGAAATGAGTTAAGATTGTAGCACTGACACAACAGTTTTAAATGAGTCAACCACATGAGCAAATGTTCCACCAGACGACTAGACAATCACCAGTCCAAATGAAGATTTACGGAATACAATAATTTGTTTGGTACCACTGAATACAAATGGGTGGAGACGAAAAGTAAACTTCGCGTAGACTGAATTTATTAACCATCATCCTTATTTAGAAACGAATTTTTTCCCAGAAACGCATCAGTTAGATAACAGTTTAAAGGAATAGTTGCGCCATCACCTAGTTTCACACCCACTACCCAATGAATTGCACATCCAAAGATCATTAAGTCAGCAGTCCAGCACTCTACTCTACTTCCAAGTGTCATGACTAGTGTAGGACTGATATAGTGACGGAATGTAATTGATACATCTCATCAAACCTTGAATTCAGTTAGATAGGGAACTGTAAATCCACATCTCTGAGTGTTTGTGTGGGGCTGAGAGATGTCATGACAGTTTTAACATCATAAATTGACAGTAGACAAGGAGTTCAGCAGTGCTTTCCTGTTGCGGTGGTGTGATACAGACAACATGTTCCAACGGAATATTATTTTCACATATTCCTACAGTTCAATACTGCGTTAGTGACAGAATATTTGAACATTCTATTTCATTTCGTTTAATGTAAACCAAAATCACACGCTCAATGATTGGTTACAGAATATAAACTGTATATATGCAAGTAGTGGTTTCATCAATTCATAATATACCTTGGCTTCCGTGTCTTACCTTCTGTTGTAACCCTATTAACCTGATAGTCTTAATCTAGATTCCTGGTGAAATCATGTTTCTGAATGGGTGAAGAATTTCATATCTGGACAAAATAACTGTTCTTCATTATAATATTAGGTCGTGGCAAAGTTAGCAAAAGGTTTGGAAGGAGGGAAAGGTGCCTACTGACTGGAGGAAAGGTTACCTTGTGAAACTACCAAAGAAAGGCGACTTAGGAATCTGCAAGAACTGGCGAGGAATCATGCTCCTGTCAACGCCAAGTAAAATTCTGAGTCGCATCATTCTGGAGAGAATAAAGGACGCACTGGATACAGAACTCCAACCAGAACAAACTGGATTCAGGAAAGGCAAATCATGTTCTGACCAAATTGCAACTCTACGCATCATCATCAAACAAAACATGGAATGGCAATCAAACCTCTACCTCAACTTTATAAACTTTGAAGAGGCCTTCGACAGAGTTGACCGCGAAGTAATTTGGAAACTACTCGAGTACTACGGCTTACCCCAAATATTCATCAACCTTATTCCACAACTGTACGACAACGGAACATGTCAAGTGATCCACAACGGAAAACTCAGCGAGGCGTTTGGAGTAAACACAGGAGTCAGACAAGGGTGCTTATTATCACCAATGGTATTTCTAATTGTGGTGGACTGGATTGTGCGTCAGACAGTGGGAAACGAGAAGACAGGGATATCCTGGACCGACGTGAAGAACCTAGAAGACCTGGATTTCGCGCGTGGATGATTTATGTTTGATGTCACACAAAATCGAAGACTTCCAAGCGAAAACCGACAAACTGGTCGAAGAAGCAGCAAAGACATGACAGGTGTCCAGGTGAAAATAGACAGGACGGAGGTTATGAAAATAACCAACCAACAACAACAGCAGCAACATCCAGCGCCAATGACCATCAGCGGGAGGGATTTGAAAGAGGTCACTTCACTCACTTATCTAGGGAGCATTATCTCAAGTTATATATGTCCAAACCAAGTTCACTTTTAACAGTTTGAAAAAATTTGGGCATTGGGTATATGATATTCATTATAATAAAGGTTTCTGTATTTCCCAATGAATGAAAAACAAAACGATATTGTAAAAGTAAACAAAAGTAAAAACAGTATCATTTTGTTTTCCATTCATTGGGAAATACAAAAACCTTTATTATAATGAATAGCATTGTCTCAACTACAGGAGGAACGGACGAGAATCGGAAAGGCGAGAAAAAGATTCATCAACCTGCAACCGATCTGGAAATCTTCGTTACTCAGCATCAACAACAAAATTCGGATTTTCAATACAAACGTCAAGTCAGTTCTTCTATACGTACGGATCAGACACTTGGCGGGTCACAAAGAATATTTCCAACAGCCTGTTGCAGACCTTTATCAACAGCTGTCTTCGCTCTACACTGAAGATCAGATGGCCGAAAGGAATCAGCAACAAGTAACTATGGGAACAAACAAAACAAGAACCAATCGTCAACCAACAAATATGCAGGAGAGAGTGGAGATGGATTGGACACTTGCTGAGGAAGCCACTGGTTGACATCGCGTGTCAGGCCATTGCTCGAGTGGAACCCGGAAGGGAAGCAGCGGGTGGAACGTCCAAGGGTGATATGGAGGAGATCGTGTGAAGAGGAGCTGAAACAGTATGGATTAACATGGATGCAAGTGAAAAGTACGGCAGAAGACAGAAGCAAGTGGAGACGTGTAGTTGAAGTCCTATATTCCACTAGGAACCCAAGGGAATAATAATAATAAAGTCAAATAAATAATCGGTCAGAACCCCTGCTAACCTCCACTGTCTGAACGATGAGATATTAAGATTCCTTTACATAGTCTTACTATATCAGAGTACTCTGGTGTTTTCATCCCTTCAAACTACAAAAGTACTTGTTTTAGCTTGGTTGAATTGCTTGGCGATGAGTTGGGCCGAAGAGAAAGAATTCCATCACAATCTCTGTTTTTTAAACACTTTCTTCTTCTAAAACTAATATTTTAGGGTGACTAAATCATATAGAGTCATAGTAATTAACAATTCAAAGGCTTCAGTCAGCTGTTAACCTCACTTTCTAAGTATTAATGTTATCTTTTCGAACATTTCTCTTTCCCGAAAAAAAGTATATACATAGATAGAATCAATAGAAACTTACACTCTCGTTGGAATGAATATTTTCCTTTGTACAGCTATTGAATCACAGCGAAAATCCAAATGCGCTTAACTGTTTTTATTCCTTTAAGTTCCTAGTGGAACACAGGGGACTTCAAGGTAGAGCTCTGACGTTTCAATAACAATGGTTTTACTTCTACGAAGTGGGATTGCTAGCCTCACGCCAACTCTTCCTCTTTACCGGCCTTATTATCGACTTAGCGAGGTTCAGGAGTGCGTTGGCCGAGGATGGAACCTCGAAAAACGTGCGTGGCTGGACCGCCAACGCCAAATCCACTTAAATTCGAATATAAATCCAGGATCACCTGTTTTGAAACATATTTAGTCTTCATAAACTAAAAGGATCTCTAAAAAAACCTAGAGATCATTGGACTGCTACTTGGCTCTACTCAGGGACTGTAAATCAGTTTGCACCCATCGATCCACCAAGGACCGAATCCAGTGGTTCTAACTTCTACAATTTCACCGTTCAGTATCATCATCTGAGTAACTGTCTTCACACCCGACTTGGTAAGCACCAAGGGTTATGATCGCTCACTGGAAACTGCAGATACTCCATCCTGAGTAGTGGATGAATCTGCAAGTGTTAGTTTGTTGCGATTTATGTCTAATGTCACATCAACTCGATGACTTACAGGCAAAAATCAATATATTCACAGAACAAAAAGAAGCGACGACAGGACTTCAAGTGAACATAGAGAAGATGGAGGTGACGAAGGTACCTGCCAGCGAACAACCACAAACACCAGTCACTATCGATGGGAATAACTTGAACGACGTCACTTCCCTCATTTATCTAGGCAGCATTAATTCAACTGTAGGTGGCACTGATGAGGATGTCAATGGCAGGATCAGAAAGGTAAGACAAACCTTCATCACTCTGAAATAAACATGAAAATCAGCTGCAATCAACATGGAAATAAAATTCAGCTTTTTTAGCTCCCGTGATGAGTAAGTTCTTCTATTTGGGTCACAGACTTAGCGTGTCAAAAAACACACTCGAGACTTAAGATGAGATAGCCAGAAAAAATCAATAACAGGTTACTGTGGAAACAAATCAACCATGAGCCTATCCCTCAACAAATATTCAAGAGGAAATGGGGATGGATTGGACAACTACTGAGGAGACTGTTGAGTGGAATTGCCCATCCATCCAGTCTTCAAGTGGAACCCTAATGGGAAAAGACGGGTTGAATGTGAGTCGTACGGTGACATGGAAGAGATCATATGAGGAGGAGATCAAAGCGAATGGGCAGTCAGGCAAAGTTAAACTTTCGACACCAGTAACAACCAATCAGCAAACGACCTTGAAAGGACCAATCACATGAAAGAGGCGTTTATGATAAGTGGAAAAGTATATTTATAGAAAAATGCATAAAAAAAAGATAAAACGGTTACAATGGGTATCTTTCCCGAACATGGGACAGAAACATCTTCCAGTTCAGCATTGGGCTGTCAATGGAGAAGTCACAGCACATTCTATGAATATAATCATTTAAATGAGATCCTTTTAGGATCCATTTATAGCCCTAATGTGATTTTTCAACCGGCCCTAGAATCCTTCAATAGAATTAGTATGAGTCCCGGTAACTGGATCCACAAAATCGCTTGAATGGTTCACTGTGTGATGAATATATCCCAAGGATGACAGCGAATTATAACCTTCCCACTCATCCATGTATACAACTGACCCTCGTTTGACAAGTTGCGTTATAATAGGTATTCACGTAGTCGCCTTTCTATCTCCTATTCTTTCAACGAATCCCTTTCGGAGGGAATTATCGTATAAACCTATAACCCAGATATTATTCGCTCGCTGGCGACCACGATTGTATTTCTTCTTCAGCAACACAGTCTCATCCGCGTGCACCACAACATCGTCCCCGCCCACCAACGAAGTAATCTTCTCCATTTTCCAAGATGCATTATCTCTACAGTGCTGGTACCATTGGACTGTTGAGACCAGGCTGTTCTCCATAGCACAACGATGGACAAATCCGTCAGTTGACTTACTTTAGCTTTTTAACGTCATGATACACCCACACGAACAAGTTCGCTCCTTCCGGAGCAACCCTGAATCGAGGCAATACTTAAAAACACTGTCCTCCTCGAATTGCAAACGTAACCTTGTAAGAGCACGCATTTGAAATGAATCAAGCGCTGCACAACATTAAAATACGTTCGTCAATCTCATTGGATAATTCGACGTCGTTTGCTGATTGGTAGTTAGTGGTGGTTAAAGTTTAACTTGGCCAGCAATCATAAGGCCAATCAGAGAAAAGGCCAGAATGAAGATGTGCTGTTGAATCCGTATGTTCCACTCAAAACCCAAAGGAGTAGCGATAATACAATTACATCCTCTGCTGATGAAATTACTGAGTAGCAAAATGTTGATAAATTCTTCTCATCCTGCTTCTTGCTATGTTAGTTCACCTCTGATTTATTCCTATTTTTTGAACGTGTAACAACAGAAGACAAGAGCCAGGTAACAGATCGTTTATTATGGAAATCAACACGTATTTATAGATTTTCATGTACATTATTATAGATTATTGTTAGAAGAAAAACACAATCTTCTGATTGGTGGTTTCTCGCTGAACGTTAATCTTTCATCTCTTTGTGACTGTTTCTTGAATGTCACATCATCTATATGCTAACTGTATCCGCCTACGCAAAGTCTGCTGTGGTTGGTCGTTGAATCAGTCTTTGTTCATATTTTTCTCACGACCAATATTGGGGACGTTAACATTGACGTAAATTACCATCTACCAATTTGGCTAGCAGCCAGCTCTCACCACAGACGTTCGCTATACTGATAAGCAATTTCTTTTAAATCTTCTGACGGAAATTTTATCAGATCTATGTTAATTTGTAATTTTTGCCAAAAATCATCACAGTGCATACTACTTACAAGCTCACTTATCAGTAGTAGGCATCATCATAGTAGTATGGCAATTAATATAATCAAACAGTGAAAATAACAAAAACATTTTAACGCTTAGATCATAGAATGAAACTTTATTTTATTTAAACTATGAACACACGTCATTTCATCAGATTTTAGTTTTTTTTATTTTTCAATTTTCCTCCTCTATTTAGGTATTTTATTTCTTGAATTTTATTTAGGGAAAAATAGTTTTTCTAAATTTTCCATATTTAGAAAACATCCACTTAAAAATGACCATAATTGAGTACTAAAAAGGAAAGAAGAAAACAGGCGAAAAATTTAAATTTCGATTAAATTATACGCCATTGAATATTGAATATTTTAATAAGAGGGATATTTAAACAGATTTATTATTATGGGTAGTGAGGAATACTGATTACTTTTTTGATTGGACACTATTCAGTAACTTGTGTAATGTGTCTAGTCATTTTTTTCTTTGGTACAGCCTTAATTCTATCAGTCAGTCAAGTTTGCAATGTGGCCACCATGCCACTAGGTGGTTCACCATCACGGTACGCTGTGAATTGTTGGTATTTGATGGTGGGAGGCGATCGGCAGGAAACCTTGACTGACCTGGGTTTCGTGTCAGTTGGCAGTCATCATGAAGGTGCATCTGCAACCTCGAAGGAACTCGTATTGCTTCTGAGATTTGAACCCGCGTCACCCGATGCTGCTTCAATCAGAGACGTTACCATTGAGCCAGGTAGGGAGGGGAAATCAATCTATGAGACTTTGAAGCTACCTCGACTGAGATGGTTAGGACATATGTTACACATGCCTAGCCATCGCCTTCCTCGACGGGAAATATATGATGACATAGGGTCGTGTTGGAAAAGAGCCACTGGTGGTCGAGCTAAAACATGGCTTCGTCAGTCAATGAAATCCACAACAGTTAGTCCAAGCTGGCCACGTAGAAAGGTTCAGGTTTCCTGACTGGTTGGGGTCCTGGAGATGGTAAAAACCAATGGCTGGAGACCATTAGTGATATGGCTCAAAATAGTTCTCAATGGCTGGTGTAGATGCATTCACTCCTTGCGACTTATAATACCCTTTTTGTCTCACATCTCTGTTTAGTCTGTCTATTTTGAATTCCTTTTTACTTTCTTCCCTTGCTTTGTGTACCACATGGATTGTGGCGAGTTGATTTGCTGCACATTTGTGCAAAGTTCTATGTTGAAACCAGTCAGTCAGTCACCATTGAGCTATTCGTGCTCGCGACTGACCTCCTGTGGGACTGTACTGGATATTTTTTACTGAACACTAGTGAAATCTGAGACCTACATTTCTTCATGTCTGGTACTCATTCGTCTGATGTAGTCACCACTTCAGCCCTGTGAATGATTTCCTTCACACTGAGACTGAGGTTCAATAGGTACATCCGGATGACGAATCCCACATGGGACGAAACGTAAGTCATGCATTCCACTGCTAATTACAAACAAAAATGTGATTATGGTAGTATCTGATCATCGGTTCAAAAATTTTCCGTGCTTAATTAAGTTGAGCACTTCAGCCAAATCACAGAGGTGAATAAATTACATTGATTTTGTTTTACCTGTATCCCCTGACAGGTTTCTTTTCGGTATTTCATCTTTCTCATAAAATTATCAAAGATACATAAATAACGGATATGTTTCTCTTGTTGTTGGTGTTATCATTACTGTTCCTGCGATTTTCGAGTGCAGCATAAGACTTCACAACAGCACATCTCCACTGTACTGTCCTGCTTCCTGTTGTCCTTACTAGCTGGTTCCACGACTGCCAATAAACATTCATTTCCTCCCTACACGATCCCCTCTGTATCATCCTCGGAAGCTTAAATCTCTGTTTAACATTCAAGTTTTACTAGATGGTCTGGTGAGTGATGTGACTCAATAGTGTTGTCCTTAGCGTGTATCCGAACCATCTCCACTTTCTTATGGGTTTTTTTCTTATATACGCTGGGATTATTTTAAATAATTTATGGTAAGTGCATTACGCTGATTCAACTTCTTTTATGTGTTAATAAATATATTTATTTTTGACAAAAAATCACCACTGCCCTCTTACCAATCTTCACCACACTCTCCCACCCCCACTAGTTACAATTTGATTACTCATCACATTTTTGAAATATCTTGACAACAATAACAGTAACTAACTTATCTTTGATTGTTTGAAGGATTTAATCGTGAGCTGACATCAGTTAGAGAACCATTGGAAAACCAACAAGGAGTACTGGACAGCTGTTTCGTCCTAGTTTGGGACTCTTCACCAGTACGTGCTCACCAGGGCTCTAGCCCAGGACCTGGGTGTGTGAGTACTGGTGAAGAATTCCAAACTGAGACGAAACAGCCGTCCAGTATTTCAAGGTTTTCCAATGGTTCTCTAATTGATGTCAGCTCATGATGAAACCTTCCAACCAATCGAACAAAATTCCATATTTCCCTTTGTTTCTATGAATGCATCGTAATCACAACTCACTCATTAAACTATTCATCTTATTACGTAACGCTATTACGCTTAATCAACCTTTATGTGCTGATTTACACTACTAGCTGTTTTCTGGCAACATGTCACCACTACCCTCTTACCAATCTTCACCCCATCCACTCCCATAGTTGCAATTTGATTGTTCATCACCTTTTTTGAAATGTCTTGACTGCAATAACCCCAACTTGTCTTTATTCTTACTGGACAAACCTAATGTACGCATACATACAAAAATAAGTATATATATATATAATTGCGACTGTACAGCTAATTGTGAATGAATTCGCCGTCGAAAAGAGACTCTTCCGCGAACCACACGTGTTTTGTTTTTCATCAATCTCCGGATGTGGATTATTCATGAATATTTCCTCAAGTCAAAAATATTTGAAATTTAAGCTCAAACTGTTGAAAGACTTATACAAAACAAAGCAACTTACCCAAGAGTCAAAGCTAAGCCGCTTCTGTACAAAGTAGAAAAGAGAAAAACACACTATCTTAACTTTCATTGGACACTACTTAGTAAATAGTGTGATGTGTCTAGTCATCTTTTTCTTTGGTGCAGACTGAATTCTATCAGTCAGGTATGCAATGTGACCACCATTCTAGGTGGCTCGCCATCACGGTGCATCTTGAACTGTTGATGTTAAATAGTTGAAGGAAATTGGCAGGAAGCCTTGCCCGACCTAGGTTTTGTGCTAGTTGGCAGTCACCAGTCAGTAAGGCGTATCTGCAACCTTTAAGGATCTCATGTCTCTCCTGGGATTCGAACCCGAGTTACCACTGAGCAACTCAGGCCCATGATTGACCTTCTGTAGGACTGTAAAGGATACTTTGATTGGATACTAGTCAGTAACTAGTGTGATTTGTCGAGTTTGACTGCAGCACTGGGTGACGTGGATTCGAGTCTCAGAAGAGACATGAGATCCTTAAAGGTTGCAGACGAGTGCCAGCTAGCACGAAACCTAGGTCAAGCAAGGCTGTCTGCCGATTGCCTCCAACCATCGAACACTATATTAACAAATGATATTTTGATTCCGAAAACGAACAACAATACCCTGAACCAAATAGCCTGTTGCTGATGGCTGAATGTACATCTAACTGTGGTACAGTAAAATACAACCTAATTATCATTATTATTGCATTATTCGTATTCTTCTGTCCTTAGTGGAATACATAGATTCAGTGGCACAGCCTCCATTCGACTTTTTTCACTGGCATCACTTTCAATCATCTTCATGATCGCCGGCAAGCTTTCCCTTCCTTCTCACTGGATTCCCTCGGTGTTAACTTCGAACTCTCAACCTGTCGCTTCTCATTAGGATTCCATTCGACAGCCTAACTTGTGGTGACATAACTTAGTGAAGACATACTAATTTCCTCTAAACTATCTAAGATTTGAGTCGAATGTAGTGATTAGTATTTTTTAGATTTGTTGTAGCGATGCTATGTGAGATATGAGCATAACATTGTGATTAGACGGTACGTCGGTGGCACGTCGGTTAGGACGCTCGCCGATCATGCACATGGTCCGGGGTTCGATCCCCAGTCGACGCACTCCTGCTTTACCTCGCCAAGCTAGTAATAAGACTGGTAAAGAGGGAAGGTTGGTCATGAGGCTAGCAACCCCGTCCTGTAAAAATAAACCGCGCTACTGAAACTTCAAGCCTGTAGCCTGAAGGTGCCCTATGTTCCACTGGGAACATGAAGGAATAAAAACATTTTAAACAACTGTGATTATATCCTTTCTGAGGGAGTGAATATAGTGAATAGGAGTGTAACTGGAGTAAGGTGCTTCTCTCCGACATCTAACAAGCCAGCCGTGCTACCTGTCTACTCTAGAAATGGAGAGATGGTTAGAAAAGATTGACGTCAGAAGTCTGTACATCCTGGCTTACTCTGCAGTGGTCCATAGCCCACGGTATGATCTTCACGCCAGTAAAACTCCTAAAGTCACTTTTTAAATAGATAGTTTGTGACCGGCTTCAAGCAGTTGTCCCCTGGGTCCCTGAGGCCACATGATACTTTCAGTTTCAGTTCTCTCAAGAAGAAGTTATTTCAGTTCAAAAGCAGTAAATTGATATCTACTGATAATTTATTCCTCTATACCATTTGGTTACCTTTGATCATATAATCGTCTGACTAAGTAATCTGATTCAAGTGAGTTGATTTACTGAATATTGCGGATAGGCGTTCACTTGCATACATTTATGTTAGTGTAGGATTGATTAGCTCTTCAGAAGTGAACACCATAAGCAACAGTATAATTGGTAGCGGTTCTAAAACAAGAGGTCTTACAAAATTGCATTATTGGCGCCAAGAGGTAACTTAAGACACTTTTGAATTAGGAATAGATATGTGAGGGAGGTAAATAGCAAGCCTGAATGGCTCAGTGGTAACGTCTGTGAGTAAAGTACTGGGTGACACGGGTGCGAATCTAAGAGGCGACATCAGCTCCTTCAAGATTGCAGATAAGCTTTGCTGACGAGTGCCAACTAGTACGAAACCTGGCTCCAATGTTTCCTACCGGATGCCTCCAACCATCTAATATTTTTTGGGGAAAACTGCTAGGAAATATGTTCTCACCTTCACTAAAGTGTTTATCACAGTCCCACAGGAGATCAGTCGCCGCCTGCATAGTTCAGCGGGAACTTCTCTCACTGTAACAGTAGTTGAAGCAGGCACAAATCTCAGAAAAAGACAGTAGTTCCTTATGGCCAGTTCCGCGACTCTTAAATCCTCAGCTTCCTGTCAGTTACGTTTAACCACTTAACGTCCATTGAAAATGAATTGAGTAAATGAATCTCTTAGCTTGGCGACATTAATACAAATACGCCTGATAAAATTCAGTCAGTAATAAAAGTGCCACCCTAGTCAACAATCAATGATACAATCGCCTGTCCGAATGACCTTGGCTGTGATTGGTAGACTTCAAAAGCTTCCTTATCTTTTGTTAATCTGATTCTGTGCTGATCTTCGACAAATATCAATTCAAAAGTATTGGTTTTGCAGGGATGAAGTTTGATTGAATGGAGGATTTCATCATGAGCTGACATCACTTAGAGAACCAATGGAAAACCAGCTGAGAGTACTGGACAGCTGTTTCGTCCCATTTTGGGACTCTTCAGGGGTACGCACCCACCCACTGCCCTATCCAGGCAGCAACCTCGGGTTCTAGTGAGAAGCCGTGACCAGTAGGGTGCAGCAGGTTGAAGGTGAGGGCACTTACGCTTCGAAGAAGACCTTGCTAAGTGGTCACTCTATTTTATGAATTGGCAGAAGTTGGAATCCATGAGTTGGCGATTGGATCGGATCCCAGTGGCTTAATGGTCTACTAGTTCGCTAGCCCTGCAACCAGAAGGTCCTGTGTTCGAATCCCATCGGGTGTGTACTGATGAAGAGTCCCAAACTAGTCTGTCGAAACAGCTGTCCAGTACTCCTTGTTGGTTTTCCAATGGTTCTCTAACTGATGTCAGCTCATGATGAAATCCTCCATTCAAATATCCATTCACACTGAAATAAGCACTGAAGATGTTGTCTACAAAGACAAGAGGAACTTCATAATTAAACCATCTAGCTCCACAGAGAACAACCACATCAAATCTGTTCAAGATTAAAAGACTTACGTTAGACCAAAGAATTGTGAACTGAAATTAGAACACAATGAAACATTTTTAGGTGTATGTTAGCCTTGTGCGAAGCTGAATAACTTCCAGGAAGACTTTATCACAAACCAACATTAGCTGCAGGACTTATAGAAAGTACACAGCATGCGGGGGGCAGTTGTTTTCTCCAGATGATGTTGGCTTGTGATAGAATCTTCTTTGGAAGAGAAAATCACAATTGTTTCAGAGCACAAAACTGATCGTATCTTCAAGATAGGATGAACAAGAAAATCTTAAAAGTAAAGGCCTTTGACAGGTGCTCGGTTAACCCCTTATGCCGATAACTTCCCTCAAAACGATGACATGTTATAGACGACATCATTACAAGCAAAGTACCTGCACTAGTCAACTTACTCTTCAGGTTGTGCACTGTAAAAATAAAATCACAAATAATGGAGAAGCTTTTGTAAAATATATTTAACCCATAGTATAAATTATCGATCAACGCTAAATTATTTTACAATACACAGATCAACAGTGTCCGGTTCTAGTCAAAGCCTTAATTTTTTTAATTCCTTTACATTCCCAGTGGAACATAGGGAGGTTTGAAGTTTCGGTAGCAGTGGTGTTTATCTTTACGGGATGAGATTGCTAGCCTCATACCCGACCTAACCTCTTTATCAGTCCTACCACTGGCTTAGCGAGGAAAAGGAGTGGGTTGGCCGGGGATCGAACCCCGAACCATATAGGGCATGGTTGGTTAGCATTCCAGCTCTGTGCCACAGACGCATGGCAGTCTTAATAGGTAAGTTTATACAATTTAGTTTCAATGTTAATCTATGTATGTTACGTCCTATTTGAGACTATTTAGCTGAGTGCACTTACATTCCAATGCATGATGGTGTCTTAGTCTGAAACTTGAATATAGTATCCATTGAGTTCTTAAAACAATAATAACTCATATCCTATATACTACTGATTGACTGGAAAGAAATCAAGGTTGTACCTGTACAGAAATCATCTTCTGGAGCAGGTATAAAGTTTAGACCAGTCGCTATAACATCTCCTTTTTTGAAAACTATGGAGAAACTTCTTTTGAACATTCTTAAACCTTCTTTAAAAGCTTTTAGTGACCCTAAGCAGTTTGCTTATAAGTGTGGAAGAAGTACATTAGATGCAGCCGTTGTACTACACCACAATATTGTTTCCTGCCTTGATAAGGGTGCTAAGTTCGTTCGAACAGCTTTTTTAGACTATACTGCAGCTTTCGACTCTGTTGCTAGGACACTTTTATTAGGAAAGATGATTTCAGCACAGACAGAGACCTGAGCAACTAGATGGCTGTCTTCTTATTTTAAGGATAGGAAACAGCATACTGTTTTGGCTGGAAAGCGCTCCACTCCTCAGCTATCTGAAAGTAGTGTGGCTCAAGGTGCAGTACTTTCTCAATTTCTTTTCTCTTTCTTTTCGCATGACCTTCCGAACTCACCCAAAGTTAACTTCATTAAGTATGCTGATGATCTGACCGTTTCTGTCTCTGTAGTTTCCATATCAGATTGTTCCCATATGAATGGCCTCTTAGCTAAATTTAAGGATTGGTCTGGCTCAAATGGTCTTAAACTAAATCCAACTAAATGTAATACTGTTGATTTCAGCTTGAGAAGTGAAAAAGACATGCATGGATTGATCCAATCTCATGATTGTTTTAATATTGATGGTACCATGATAGAGAGTAAGTCAAGTGTTTCTTATCTTGGCATTAGTTTCTCTTCAAACCTTTGCTGGTCGTCTCATATTCTTATAGTTTCTAAGAAAGTTTTCCGTCTGACTTATTACCTAAAAAGTTGAGGCACTCAGGTATAAACCAACCTCTTCTCATACAATTTATTAATTCATGTGTTTTGCCCACCATTCTTTATTGTTCTCCATTATTCCTCCCTGGGCTACTCAAGAAAGACCAAATAATACTACGAAGAACATTGAGGGCTGTAAGTAGGGTCAGTGCTATCTCTTTGACTCAACTAACCGACACTGTTGTCAATAGGTATATGAATTCTTGTAAACAGTTAGCTAAAGTTATTTTGTCTGATAGTGAACATCCTCTTTATTCACATTTGTTTCCTTGTATCTCTTCGGGTAAGACCAGAAGGAATTTCATAAACATTTATGCTCGTACTACAAAATATAAAAATTCGACCGTACCATATTTGGCACGAGTATTGTGTGAGGAGACGAATATCAGAAAAGAACTTTCACAACTTTTAAATCATTAACTAAACTATAAAATGTAATGATGCATATTATTGCATGTGTGATTTGTTATATTATTTATTTATTATTCACTATGACCTAGAAATGGTGTGTTTTGTTGGGGTTTTTTATTTTTCCTATTAACTATCAATATTTTTAAAATTTTATACATTTATATAATTATAAAAAGAGCTAAACCAATGCAATATGTAAAATGAAACGCTGAAAATTCCATGTTGTAAATTGTTATTGTTGTGGAATAAAGTGATTAGTAGTAGTAGTAGTAGTAGTAGTAGTAGTAGTAGTAGTAGTAGTAGTAGTAGTAGTAGTAGTAGTAGTAGTAGTAGTAGTAGTAGTAGTTACATACTACTCATATCAGTCAGTAGTGCTTGCCGTTCAGATCAAGGTAATCCAAACACGGAACGGTCGTTTCGCTTCTTTTTGGCCGAACTTCTTATCAACAGTGTACAGAGCCGGTTTTGACCCGATTCGACCAAGTGGTTAGCCAGAAATCGAGTGGTTCCAACTGATTCGGCTCTCTGAGCGAGTCAAACTGGGTACATCGCTGATGAGTTCGACCCCAAAAGAGAGAAGCGGCCGTCCCCTGTTTAGATCAACTCAATCTGGCTGGTTGATATGACCTGATATGCAACTGCTCATCTCAACCAATCAGCACAGTTTTATACACGTTTGCGTGCTTTTTTGATCACCCTCTATGAGATCAAGCAGATCACATAAATAGTGATCGAAATAACTTGCCTCCCGAAGGAAACTGCGGAGGAATTTCACCACTTGAACCGATCTGCGAATGGTGAATAACTGATACCCTCTGGAAGAGAGATGAGCTGGCTTTTGGTGTATAAGTGGCATACTGCATGACGTTTTGATGTCGGAAACAACAAACTTTTGGTTTTAATCCCACTGAAAATACCATCACTCACATGAGTTGCCAGTTCCAGTGCAGCAGAACTCGCTGCTAAACATCACCTACCAAAGAACGCCTTCTGCATGCTCCTATTAGCGTCAAATATACCAAAATAGATCAGCAGTCCCGATATAATTTTCAAAAAATTCTGTGTTCTTTGGGAAAATTATTAAGTAAATTTGTCAAATAACAGAGAAGTAGACAACGGAGACTCGAAACACAATGTGAAGAACCTTTGCAATAAATTCATTCCCAAACTTCAGTTACGTAATCCTTGGAATTTACCATTTTGCCTGGTCATCACAAGTCATTTATTCCTACTACCTAAGCCCAGTACTTTCTGACTGGAAACTGGAAAAAAAGGCTTGAGTTTTCACTAAAATGAAATTAAAAGACCTTAGGTGGACACAACAAACAGAAATAACTTAATGGTGAAAGTGAACAGTTAACCTCTAAGGAATGGATCCAAATAGCACATATCGCATCCATTCAAATTTTAAATCCGTTTCATTATGGTTCCTCTAAAAGACATCCCTTCTAAATGACTTTCACTTGTTTGATTGGTTGAAGGGTTTCATCATGAGCTCACATCAGTTAGAGAACCATTGGAAAACGTGGGAGTACTGGACAGACAGCTGTTTCGTCAGCCTAGTTTGAGACTCTTCATCAGTACGCACCCACCACCACCACAAGGGTTTAAATCCAGGACATTCTGGTTACAAGGCTAGCGAGCTCGTAGACCATTAAGGCACTGGGACGCCATCCAGTACCCCAAGGTTTTCCAATGGTTCTCTAACTGATGCCAGCTCATAATGAAACCCTCCGACCAATCAAACAAAATCCCTACAAAACCAATACTTGAAGACTAACACTTGTGTTTATTAAAAAATGAATAGAATGCAATCAAAAGTGTTGTAAAATCCTTTCCAGTAAGTTAAATGAATCAGATTTTGAAGGATTCATCACTGGTGTACCCTATTTTTAGCACAGGAAAAACAGAAAGACAGTAGTAGAAATCAAGTAATATTGCATAAGGTATATAGCGAAAGCCACAACCTAAATCTCCACGTAGAACACACTATGATACCAATTTTTGACGAATATTCCCTTGAGAGAAACCATATGGTCTACATTTGACAAACCGTCTGCGCTCACATGTAACCACATCAGAGTCTATATACTACTTAATTTATTCCTGTGAAGTTATTACAATATACTAATGAACACTTCAAAGCCTAATTAGCTAGGGGATAGTAAAAGTGTATCTACGGTTCTGTAAGAAAACATCCTATGAAATACGAGGACTCCTCATCTCTATTTAAGAAATTTGACACAAGGTTCCATCAAGCCTTTGAAAAAAAGTGCGACCAAAACATTTGTGCATCGTAGAAGAATTAGTGATCCGAAAATTCGAGCCAACCTAAATTCATTTTGTCAAGCACTGTATTTTGACTTTTTGGGATTTCTCACAAATGTATTATACCTTCATGAATGTACAACTTAGCTGGTGACTTTGTCTGAAAATGAAAAGGATCCATTAATCCACTATGATATTCCTTTATTTCAAGGGAAAATGCTCTTGATAAACTGTCCGATCACTTCATTTTCCAGTCTAACTGATTTTTGATTTCTTTATAAAGATAAAATGTTTCTAAACATTTTCAGGCTTTAGATATTTTGAAAGCAATCTAATACATACTACTTGTAATGGTGGGTATGAGTAGTATATTCTGCGCAGAGTTATTGAGAATTAAAGTGGAAGAGGGACTCATATTAGCGACAGTAAATTAAGAACCATATATCCTTAGTATCTAACAGTTTATATTCCTTGTTAAATACTAAGATAAATGCAACATACATCATTTTTTACAGGATTTCATCATGAGCTGACATTGCTTAGAGAACCATTGGAAAACCAGCTGGAAGTACTGGAAAGGTGTTTCATCAGCCTAGTTTGGGACTCCTCATCAGTACGCACCCATCCCAACTGGGTTCAAACCCAGGGTCTTCTGGTTACAAGGCTAGCGAGCTCGTAGACCATTAAGGCACTGGGACGCCATCCAGTACCCCAAGGTTTTCCAATGGTTCTCTAACTGATGCCAGCTCATAATGAAACCCTCCGACCAATCAAACAAAATCCCTACAAAACCAATACTTGAAGACTAACACTTGTGTTTATTAAAAAATGAATAGAATGCAATCAAAAGTGTTGTAAAATCCTTTCCAGTAAGTTAAATGAATCAGATTTTGAAGGATTCATCACTGGTGTACCCTATTTTTAGCACAGGAAAAACAGAAAGACAGTAGTAGAAATCAAGTAATATTGCATAAGGTATATAGCGAAAGCCACAACCTAAATCTCCACGTAGAACACACTATGATACCAATTTTTGACGAATATTCCCTTGAGAGAAACCATATGGTCTACATTTGACAAACCGTCTGCGCTCACATGTAACCACATCAGAGTCTATATACTACTTAATTTATTCCTGTGAAGTTATTACAATATACTAATGAACACTTCAAAGCCTAATTAGCTAGGGGATAGTAAAAGTGTATCTACGGTTCTGTAAGAAAACATCCTATGAAATACGAGGACTCCTCATCTCTATTTAAGAAATTTGACACAAGGTTCCATCAAGCCTTTGAAAAAAAGTGCGACCAAAACATTTGTGCATCGTAGAAGAATTAGTGATCCGAAAATTCGAGCCAACCTAAATTCATTTTGTCAAGCACTGTATTTTGACTTTTTGGGATTTCTCACAAATGTATTATACCTTCATGAATGTACAACTTAGCTGGTGACTTTGTCTGAAAATGAAAAGGATCCATTAATCCACTATGATATTCCTTTATTTCAAGGGAAAATGCTCTTGATAAACTGTCCGATCACTTCATTTTCCAGTCTAACTGATTTTTGATTTCTTTATAAAGATAAAATGTTTCTAAACATTTTCAGGCTTTAGATATTTTGAAAGCAATCTAATACATACTACTTGTAATGGTGGGTATGAGTAGTATATTCTGCGCAGAGTTATTGAGAATTAAAGTGGAAGAGGGACTCATATTAGCGACAGTAAATTAAGAACCATATATCCTTAGTATCTAACAGTTTATATTCCTTGTTAAATACTAAGATAAATGCAACATACATCATTTTTTACAGGATTTCATCATGAGCTGACATTGCTTAGAGAACCATTGGAAAACCAGCTGGAAGTACTGGAAAGGTGTTTCATCAGCCTAGTTTGGGACTCCTCATCAGTACGCACCCATCCCAACTGGGTTCAAACCCAGGGTCTTCTGGTTACAAGGCTAGCGAGCTCGTAGACCATTAAGGCACTGGGACCCGACCCAATGACGAACCCGTGAATTCCAACTTCTGACAATTCACGACATAGCGCGACCACTAGCCAGTCTCTTCGGCGAGTATTTGTCCTCACACCCAACCTGCTGCACCCTACTGGTCGGGTCTCAGGGGTTTAATCGTCTACGAGCTCTCCAGCCTTGTAACCAGAAGGACCTGGGTTCGAAACCCGTGGGTGCGTACCACTGAAGAGACCCAAAACGGAACAAAACAGCTATCCAGTGCATCTTGTTGGTTTTCCAATGGTTATCTAACCAATGTCGGCTCATAATGAAATCCTTTAACCAATCAAATCCCTACAAACCAACACTTGAACACATGATTTTATGACTGGATTGTAATTTTGTGCGGACAAATATTGCCCTTTTCCGATTAACTACTGATTTATGATATGAGTAGTTAGATACTAATCACATCAAACATTAATGTTTGCCAGCCAATCAATGTTTTCGAACTCAAATTAATCAATCAATCACGAGTATATAGCTTTATGAGTTTATGTTTGCAAACTACACATTGTGATCTGAATAATTCTGCTTCACAAAGGAAACTATGGGGAAATTTCATCTTGAAATGTGTAATTTGCAAATTGTAAATTTATTCGCCGTGTTCTCTATGCTATCAGTTTAGGGATGGATTTGTCTGAAGGGACTCAAAATGAAGTCTCTTTGTTCATTGATGTGGCATTACCATAACGGTTTCGCCGAATAGGTGTATGTTATCCAACTGATTTCACTCGTCATCATGGCTAACCTACGTCCAATCAAGCCAGCCTTGAAACAGCTAATCACGTTAAAGTGGTAGTAGTATATTAAACAGGATGGCGTTCTGTAACGTGCTGTAACAATATACATCCAAGTTACTTATAGGAATTTCAGAGAAGATGTTATAAAAACATCCTGCACTTGAATTCATCCGGATGGCCTTCATGTAATGATAGAAATAATCCCTTGTTCAATCGAATTTTCAACTTAAATAAGGAACTTCTTACTTGTTGGTAAATTCAACGGTCTTCTGTTGAAACCTATTCAGTAACTGCTAAATAGCATTTCTAACCTATTTCTAATTGGATTGATTGTTTCAAGGTCATTACTGGGCTCACTGAATCGACTGGTATAATTATTTAAGAGTTAGTTTGTAAGGATTTGACCTTTTTCAATTTCGACCACAGGCCATTGGAAACTAGGGAGTACTGGACAGACGTTATGTTCTAGTTTGGGACTCTTCAATAGTACTCACTTATTAGGGCTCTAATCCGAGAAATTCCGGTTACAAGGTAAGCACATTGACGGTTCAATCACTAGGACGGAATCCAATGGTCCATCGACTTCTGTTAGTGATTGGCTACAGGATGAAGTTGCATGGAATTTCAGCGTGACATCATGACCAGTGAAGTCCAGTTTGTTGGACTTCAGGCCACATACTAGCAGATAACAATGGCCAGTGGTTTCACTAAAGTCATGACCTAGTAGAAGCTGGAATTCATTGTTCATTGGATCGGTTCCCAGTGGCTGGATGGTCTGCGAGCTTGTCTTGTAACCGTGAAGTCCTGGGTTCGACCCCCGGTAGGTAAGTACTTCTGAAGAGCCCCAAGCTAGGGTGAAATATCTGTCCATTACTCCTTGGTTTCCAGTGGTCCTCTAACTGACATCAATTAAAGATCAAAGTTATATGGTTTACTTTCATCTCGTAATTTTTACGCAGATTTCGTTTCTAATCATGAGTGAAATTGCCTTTTGATAACAACACGTAGCCTCACTTAATATGAACTTAAGTTTTAATTGGTCTAAATGAAGATCTGATACAGATGAGAGTTAAACAAAAAGTGATATTATGAAAAGAAATAATGGAGATTAAAAAATTTTGAACAATACATTTCCAATTCATTTCTAGAAGTCTCATATAGGTTAGTTATCAGCATCAGTTTGAGCAAAAATTTAAATATTCCGCTTGTATTGTCATATCAAAATAAAAACAAGCCTACAATGAACACTGAACAATAAAAATAACAAATGTTTTAAGCACTTTTTTTCTCAAATTAACTTACTCGCTTGTATTATTACTTTGTACAACTGTTATTTAAAATAAATAAATTTTCGAAAATAATAACAAAAGTTCAATTGATGAAAATATATTCATTGTTTATCTGATTTAGATTAAAAAAGTTCAATTTTATATGCGCGCCTGATTCGAAAAAAACTGAGAAGTTTAGATTAATTTACATATTTCTTAAATGTCGTACTGGTTTCTGTGGCAAATCAAAAATCTTTCAAATTGACATAGTAAGGTACATCAACTACATAATTTATACTCGTGAAAGATACGCGTATCTGATGGCAACATATACTTTAATTGGTAGTTCTGATCACCTGTATCTAAGTATTTCAAATACTAGACGATTAATTCGGTAGTGTTAACTGGATGACGTTTTGAGAATAATTTACTGCTGCTCAAAATCAATTTATCAATTTATTCACACGGCTTCATAGTTTGCTTCATATATATATATATATATATATTGTTTTTATTCCTTTACGTTCCCAGTGGATCATAGGGCACCTTCAAGCAAGAGCTTTGAAATTTCAGTTAGCAGTTGTGGTTATTTTTACGGATGGGGTTGTTAGCTTCATGACCAACCTTCCCTCTTCACCAGTCTTATTACTGGCTTAGCGAGGCAAAGAGGTGCGTCGGCCGGGGATCAAACCCCGAACCACATGCTTGGGTGGCGAGCACACTACCTCTGTGCCACGAACTTACTACATATATATATATATATTTCCCCTCCCCTTGTTATTTATTGTAATTTTCCGTGTATCCAATATAGGAGTTGTGTCATTTGAATTGTGAACGTGTTTGGTGTTGATTCGATGAACAGAGATTCAGTGATTAACCTCCCTCTCTCCCTCTCCCCACCAAGCTATATTACTTTTTAATACTCTCACCTTGTCCCACTTACCCTATTTTCTGATTACATGCAGATGAATGCAATGCAGTGGCCAGGCTTTGTTTTAGGTTATTTAACTTAGCAGGGTCAATCATTCTAGGTCGGGCCAACTTCCCATCTTTTCATTGAACACTAACTACGTGTCAAGTGTCCAGTCCTTTGTTTACTGCAGGTTGAATTCTATCAGTCAAGTGGGCACTGTGGCTACCATGCCATTAGGTGGCTCACCATCACGGTACACTCACAAGTGTTATCATTAAGAGATAGTTGGAGGTAATCAGCAGGCAGCCTTGGACTGCTACACTGAGTAGGTGACACGGGTTCAAATCTCAGAAGGAGGTACATGATTTTCTTTAAGACTGTAGATATGCCTTGCTAACTGATGAGTGCCAACAAGCACGAAACCTAGGCTAGGCAAGTCTTCCTCGTATTAATATATGTGTAAAACTTGGGCACTGTGGTAGTAAGTAAATCCATATTAGTTTGTTTATTAGATATATCACACAGTGAAACAGTATTATTTACTGGACGACGTTTCGAACAAAATTTATTGTTCATAATCATATCAATTGTGATCACACGACTTTGACACTTGAGTTTTATAGCTTTCTTTGTTTTCTCCTATTTGTTGTCGTAGGAGTAGTAGAATTTTCCAGATATCGGGGACAGGTGATGAATCATTCCTGTTACATGTATTTGTAGTTGATTCGATAAACAAAGCTTCTGTTATCAATCTCTCCCTATACCCTGTGACATTAGATTTTAAAACTGTCATCCTATCCCATCCTATTGTATGGTTGTGTGTGACTGTATGTAGGGCTATAGCTGAACTATTCTCTAGATTTCTTATCTTATTCGGGTCAACCAATCTAGATTTGGCTAAGTTTTTATGTTCAGCTAGTCTGACTGCCCCTGTTCTACTAGTTTGACCTAAAACAGTAACTGATACACATAAAAGAAGCTTTCAAACTCAATAATTACCCGGATAAATTAGTCAGGAAATATGTAAGGAAATATAAAAATAAAATAAATAATGATAGTAGCGATAGTGATAATAACAATAATAATGATAATGATAACAGTGATAATAATAATAATAATAATATTAATGACGACACTAACAATAAAGAATCTAAATCATCAGTAGTAATTCCATACAAAGAAGGAACCTCGGAAGCCTTACGCAGAATTCTTAACAAGGCAGCAATAAAAGTGGCTGGCATTCAAACCCACAAACTCAATTAGAAACAAGCTTTGTCGGTTAAAGGATCCTGTAGAGCCTTTAAAACAAAACAATTTAGTTTATCTAATACCCTGCAATGATTGTCAGGTCAAATACATAGGTCAAACTAGTAGAACAGGGGCAGTCAGACTAGCTGAACATAAAAACTTAGCCAAATCTAGATTGGTTGACCCGAATAAGATAAGAAATCTAGAGAATAGTTCAGCTATAGCCCTACATACAGTCACACACAACCATACAATAGGATGGGATAGGATGACAGTTTTAAAATCTAATGTCACAGGGTATAGGGAGAGATTGATAACAGAAGCTTTGTTTATCGAATCAACTACAAATACATGTAACAGGAATGATTCATCACCTGTCCCCGATATCTGGAAAATTCTACTACTCCTACGACAACAAATAGGAGAAAACAAAGAAAGCTATAAAACTCAAGTGTCAAAGTCGTGTGATCACAATTGATATGATTATGAACAATAAATTTTGTTCGAAACGTCATCCAGTAAATAATACTGTTTCACTGTGTGATATACCTAATAAACAAACTAATATGGAAGTCTTCCTCGTGCCAGTTGCCTCCAACCATATAATAACAACAAATTCCTACCTTCTGATAGCATAAATGACCCCAGCCTACTAGTCTGACCTATGATGTAACTGACCTCTCAATCATTACATGACATAATTCAATAGTTTGATTTTAATGTCCTACACAGAGTCTCATATGTTCCTCCTGTATATGGAAGTACTGTCTAAGCTGTCGTAGTACCCAAATTCTACTCTTATATTCCTCCATTTGTTTCTCTAATAGTGTTTAATTCCAAACCAGATACGAATATCTATAAATCAAGTATATGTATTCCATGAAACTTTTGGTATGTTTAACCTAATATCAGAATCAAAACGTACATCAATACAAGAGTGGGGAAACAACGTAAATTCCATATTAAAAGACCTATGTTTACACGACAAATCATAAATTTTAGTGAATATTAAGAACATACGAGAACATATTCCAGCAACATGGTTTTACAAGGGAGAAAGGAAGGGTGCGCGAAGCTCTATTCTAGAACACCTGATCGACCCCTGTCACTTTTCCAACCCTGACCATGATTTTAAGATCATATACAGCATCCATGATAACTTGCCGCGTTCTCTTCGTTGCAGACTTCTAAAGACAGCGGGGGCCTTGGCAATTTGTGACTTTAAGCCAGCCAGACCTTTGTGTACAAAAGAAGTATGTACAATCCCTATTTCTGCATTGCCCGTAAAAGGATAGACATTTATTTATTTATTTTGTTTATTTAGTTAATCTATGTATCTTTCCCTTATTACTACGACTATTATTACTATTACTACTATTCTCACTCTGAATTGTTTCCGCTTGGCCCACTTGTCATTCTAACTCCAAAATTTTCATTTTTTTTTATTTTTACAAAATTGAATTCTATCTTATCAAATTTCACACCATCTTATGCAACATTTTATATTCGTCTACTAACCCTATAATTATGCACCACTTTCCAACATGTATACACCTTATGGATTATTCTACTTGACCTTTAACTATGATTATAATCAAAAACATTTTAATTGCATTTCATACTACCACTATTATTATTTCATGTGTTCACACCTTTGATCTAATTCCCCCACTGGATATAATTTCTTAAAAGCCATATGCGTATATACGATTGTACAGCTTGATAATAAATTCGTTGTTGAAAAGAGTCTCTTCACTGAATATTGTGTTCTTAACATTAAGAAAGTGAAGACAATGAACTTACCGAAACCTATATATATTAATAAAAAGTTATTTTTAGACTTAACAGATCAATACCAACAGATAAAGTGTGACGTAATCGTCTACATAGACAATAACTCAAGTTCACTTTACTTTAAAGTTAACCCTGAAGATATTGTCTGGAAGGTGGACAATCAAATTCTCATAATTAAAGCATCCACCATGGAGAATAGAACAACCCCAATCAACAACAATGAAAAAAGAGCTGACCATCTTTGAAGTATTGTTCAATGAATAACTTATTGTTTTAATGTATTCTATTATTTGGCGGCCTACTTGAATCTCTTGGCTACCAACTGAATTTCTATCCGAAACAATGCATCTTATTTTCTTTAGTTCTTGTTGTTATAATTATTCAATTATATTCATGGGTCTCCAAATTTACTTGTGCACATTTTTAATTAGTTTGCAGCCACCTATCGTTGAGCATTTCTGTGGGAGCAAAGAGAAATACCACTGTGGATTATTTTATTCTGACGTCACTGCAACACATGATGTACTGGAGATGGCTGTTTTACTTGAAACTCCCGGATGAAGAGTTAATATTATGCAATAAACTACGCCAGAAATTGTGCATAATAAAGCTATTGTTATTATTCTTATTTTCTAAAAAATTTTCCTTTCCCATTTCTTTGAGTTCCCAGTGTAACAAATGCCTTGAAGCTTCAGCGTTGAAGTTCCAGGAACGGTACTATTGTTTTTACACGGTGGAGTTACTTGTCTCACATCAGGCTTACTACCTACCGCCTGGTAAACTAGGTGGCGTTCAGGGGAGTGCTTTGGCCAGGGCGCAAGTCGAACCTGGGTTTCAATGTATTAAATATTCCCATAGTAAAATTTAGAACAACACATTTAAGTGAGCAATATTGTGCTTTCAATTAGATCTCATCAGGCTTAACTCCATTACACATAAGTTTACAAATAAAAAATCAAATATAAACCAATCATGGCGTTTTGTCTATAGGATAATACGATGGTGAATATAAATTGTGCAATTAGTCATAATAGTAGTAATGATAATAATAATTATAGTAATAAAAGAAATGGTCTTATCAATAGTAAGGATGAAAAAGTGAGGCAATCTATGATAACACGAAAAATGAAAAACAGCATGATTAAACAGACAAACAAATGTTCAGGTAGATGAAGTAGTCGATAAACGCTAAGAAAAACAAATGAACCGATTAAGTATTGTTGGATTGTAAGGGAAGTAAGTGAAACACGTTTTTAATGAAGATGTGATAAGACTAAGGAATGATGACAAGAGAGGGGTTGAAAATACAAGTAAGGGGTGGTGTAGAAGTGATCAGTTGGTTAATTCTTAATAGGCCAACAAGGGAGGGATAATGGCTGTACAGACTTCTGTTGAATGCATAGTTTAGGTTTAATAGTTCGAATGCCTATCGCCTCAGCTGTGTGCGTGCAGTAGACGAATACGAAGTCTATTGGAAAGATTCGGTGGGATACAATGAATCACCTTGAAAGCTCTCGTCTTCTCCACTACATGGCCACTATCAACTAAATGTGACAAAATTGAGCTACGGATTGTTTTTGCCTGTCCTTTGCCAAAACACCACTATGGGAGATGTTCACTGACACATTGACTAAGCTGTCTAGTAGTACGTCCAACATAACTGTCGCCGCAGGTACAGTTGAATTGATAAATGCACATAGATGTGGCAAAACTATCTAGCTTATCCTTCGTTGGCGTCTCAATCATTCTCTAGCCATCTCTCATCGTGGTGTTTTGGCAAAGGACAGGCAAAAACAATCCATAGCTCAATTTTGTCACATTTAGTTGACAGTGGTCATGTAGTGGAGAAAACGAAAGCTTTCAAGGTGATTCATCGTATCCCACCGAATCTTTCCAATAGACTTCGTATTCGTCTACTGCACGCACACAGCTGAGGCGATAGGCATTCGAACTATTAAACCTAAACTATGTATTCAAAAGAAGTTCGTACAGCAATTATCCCTCAATTGTTGGCCTATTAAGACCTAACCAACTGATGACATCACCCGTACCACCCCTTGTTTATATTTTCAACCCCGCTCTTGTCATCATCCCTTAATCTTATCACATCTTCATTAAAAACGTGTTTCATTTACTTCCCTTACAATCAGTCTAACATTACTTAATCGGTTCATTTGTTTTTACTAGCCTTTATCGACTACTACTTCTACCTGAACATTTGTTTGTCTGTTTAATCATGCTGTTTTTTCATTATTCGTATTACCACAGATTGCCTCACTTTGAGAACCTGGATTTGACGAATATCCTACCAATGAATCGCCGACGTATATATATATATATATATATATTAAGAATACACAATGCATAAATTTCACTGATCATAACAGATGACTAACCTTCCGTGAACTGGAAGCTGATAAGGAATAGTAAGGTGGATCCAATAAGGAGGCTTGATAAAAATGCCATTATTCAAGAGGAATATAATTTTTTAATATTAGCCAAATTTTTTATTGAAATCTTCAATTTACTTTTATACATTTTATTATATAGATATAAATATGTACCTCTACGTAAGTATATACAAATATTTATCATTTATATTGACTTAGTAAATGTATTTTTAAGATCATTTAACTCCAATTCTTTATTTGTTCAAACTATTTACCTGTTTGTTGTCTAAACTTGTGTAAATACAAAACTATTTACCTTCAATAATGTGTCTGTACAGGTGATGGTATACACGTATTCAATATTGGTGTTTTTCTGATGACTTGTGGCTAGCAAAGAAAAGCGGAACATGAATTCTAGCCTACTCTGTAGCTCCACAGATCAATTTACTTGGATCATATTGTGTGATGATGTTCCCAATCGAAATTATAAACCAGGATGATGAATTTCAAATTTTGAAATATTACTCACTAGGGAAATAAAGTCAAAACAATCCCTATTATATAATCCTAAAATATTAAAGTGTGTTGGTTTGCAGGGAGTTGATTTGATGGGTTTCAGGATTTCATCATGAAGTGACATCGGTTGGAGGATGATTGAGAAATCAGCCAGGAGTACTGGACAGCTGTTTCGTCCTAGTTTGGGAATCTTCATCAGTACGCTTTCACCACCACCACCACCGGGATTCGAACCCACGACCTTCTGGTCACAAGATGAGCTCGTAGATCATTAAGCCACTGGGACACGATGTCACCTCATGGTGAAATCCTCCAACGAATCAAATAAAATCCCTACAAATCAATACCTGGAAATTGATCTGATGCTCACTAACGACTGGCCTAATCCAGGCAGTTACCTAAGGTTCTGGTGGGAAGCTGTGACCAGTAGGGTGCAGCAGGTTGAAAATGAGGCAGTAACTCATCGAAGAAGACATTTTGAAGTGGTCGTGCTATGTCATGAATTGGCAGAAGTTAGAATTCATGGACTGGATCGGGTCCCAGTCCAATGGCTCTCTAAATGATGTCAGCTCATGATGAAGTCCTCCAATCAATCAAAAAAAGTCCCTGCATAGCCAAGACTAGTTTGGTACTCTTGATTAGTACGCACCCAATAAGGTTCAAACCTAGGACCTTCTGGTCACAAGGCGAGCTCGTAGACGATTAATCCACTGGGATCCGATACAATGGCCATCCCTTGAATTCCAACTTCAAGTTTCGAACCGCAATGAATGCGTACTGATGAACAGTACCAAACTAAGACGAAACAGATGGCGGTTCATTACTCTCAGATTTTCCAACGGTCCTCTAACCGATGTCAGTCCATGAGGAAATCCTGAAGTCATAAAATAAGTTGGGAAGTGTATGTAGGATTTCATTGCTAGATACAGTCCTTAAGTCAATATCAGAAGAAGATGAAATACATTATTGTTCTATTAGGATACATACTGCGCATGCCAAGCCACTGGCTTCCTCGTCAAGCAATGTCAGCTGACATTAGATTAGGTTGGAAAAGAGTTTGGTGGGGTTAAACCAAATCTGGAATCAATCCATGAAGTTTCCGACAGTCAGGTCGAGCCATGTAGGGAGGTGTAGACTGCCTGGGATACTTAGAACCAATCACTGCAGACTATTGGAGATATGTCTCAAAATCTCTGTCAATGGAGCAGACGTATCCACCCTTAGCATTCTCCAAGATCCATTAAATCCTTGTGTTTTTCCATGTTACTATTCTTTCTTTCTCACACTTCTGCTAACTATACTTCCATTCAATCTTTTTACCAATGTTTTCTCCAACCTTGTGTGTAACGTAGAACTGTTTTCATCTAACCTGTGGACTCTTCAAACACTCTGACACTCTTCAGTTTCTTCCACACTGATCCTAACGACTGCATTATTATCGTTATTCCTTTAGGTTCCAAGTGGAATACAAGGCTTCAACAGCATATCTCCACTTCCCTCTGTGTTCTCTGCAGTCTTTTATACGTGGCTCATTGATTGACTATAAACTAACATTTCTATCCCACAAAGGATTCCTCCACGCTGATCTTGAACCAAAGCCAAACTCATCGTTTTTCACTCGGATTTGACTTGAGGTCAAAAAGAGTAGATGAGCTCAGGATTCTTTAAGGCATGTAGACATGCATGCACCTATATAACTAACTCTTTTAAATCTAAACTTCACCTGAGGAAATACAATTGTTTTCAGTATGTAATCTTCCCCTTCACAGATTAACTCATCGTAAAGGTATCACATAAACAACTATGCAGAGACATCACCTTTGTAACCTGGTAGTCGCTTTTAAACATTATGTGTTCAAAGTTTTTGTTAATTTTAGGTTATTTCTTAAGATAGCCTTGTGGCCAGTCACTGTATTTCTATTAGAATCAGTTTAGTGTGAAAGCCACATCTTGGGTAAGTTAGATGCCCAATGACCTTTCCATATCTAATTCAATTTAGATTTTCCCGTCGATTGATTGGAACAAATTGCTCGGTATCAGGTTGACATGTTGGCCCCTAGTGTAGACGCTTCGATGACATCTGATCATGTAATCTGAAGTCATTTGGTAGAGGTTGAAAAGCAGCGGAATCCAGGATGCGTATTTCGTGGCCCAAGTGATCTAGTGGATAACACTTCGGCGTTTGAAACTATGGGCAGTGGGTCCAAGCCGCGGTGGGAACACCAACATTCACTGAGGAATGCAGGCACATTCACTGGCTGACGAGTCCCGAATGGGACGAAATGTGCACCCTGGTGGATTCCACTGCTGGTCACCATCTATCAAGTGACATTCCTGTGTGTTAACACAGTCTTTCAGTTAGTTGTGTTTACAAAAAAGATTATTCTGTAGACATTGGTTTCTCCATTTGATTCATTTGGTCTGACTGAGAACCAGTTTCAAATTACTCTTCTCCTCATATCCGTCTAAAACGCATCAAGCTATCTGTTCAATAAGTGTTCACTTTCATCGTCTACATCACTGAAACCAATCAAATTCGTGATATGCAAATTAGTTCTCAATTTCGCAAATTAATTCACAAATTGCTCAATGCGAGGTGATGATTTCGCCACAGTTTCCTCTGAAAAGAGGGATGACGATGTGTGATCTTGACGCCATACACGAAAATCAAGAAATCAAACATAACTGCATGATTGTATTCACTACTGATTGATTGATTAAAGGTAGTATTTTTATACCACTGATTCGTCTGTGCGAACTGAGTCAAACAGAGTGCACCACTGACGAGCTCAGACCCAGACAAGTAAAACGGCCATTCAGTGATTAAATCACTTTGATCTGGATAGCAAGAACTAATGGTCGATGTTTTATTATTATTATTACTATTATTATTGTTTCCTTTAGTACCTAGAGGAACATAAGACCTTAGCCGCATGTCTCAATTGCGTTCGGTTCTCCGCCAACCTTTTCACCTGGCTCCACGTCTGCCCACATGCTTTCATCTCCTCTTCTCATGACTCCCTTCAAGTTACCCTCGCACTGACAACCAATTCGCCTCTTCCCGTTGGGGTTCCACCCGAGAGCCTGTCGTGTGATGTCACTTGATGGTTTGTTCTCTCAGAGTATGGCCGATTCACCTCCATTTCTTTCTACATATTTGTTGCGCAATCGGTTCCTTGTTTGCTCACTTTCAGAGATCCCTGTTGCTGATGTTTTCTGGCCGGCCATCTCATCTTGAGTAGTATTGAGCGAAGACAGCTGTTGGTGAAGGTCTATAGTTTGTTTGAGATGATCTTTATGACGCGCCAAGTCTCTGATCCAAAAAGTAGCACTGACTTCATATTGGAGTTGAAAATCCGGATCTTAATTTTCACGCTGAGTGCTGCTGATCTCCATACAGACTTGAGATTAATGAAAGCTCGCATTACCTTTCCGAATCTCGCTCTGATATCCTCGTCAGTTCCGCCTGTAGTTGAAACGATGCTTCCCATGTCAGTAGGTAGGTAAAAGAGGTTGCTTCTTTCAGATTTCTCCAATTTTGGTGATTGTTATCTGTTGTTGTTGCTGTTGCTGTTGGCCAGTGGTATACAACTACTCATCTCAGTCAATCAGTAGTATATAGTTTTAATCATAAAAATTATCAGCAACACTGAAGTGAATCCATGCAGATTGTATACATCAATTTATCAGTATCTCTATATGTCACTACTTGATTTCTCTACTGAGTTAAACGCGTAAAGTGGACTGGTACACTCCAGAAAACCAATTAGTACTTGATCAGATTCACTGACAAAACAGATCACAACAACAAAGTCACTTCAGCTCGACATACTGAGTAATATGTTGGATCAACATAACGAGTAATGGACAGTAAATGGTTACTCATTCAACGCTACTCGGTTAAGACAGTAAAACTGGAATTATAAGCATGCTACAGTCTCAGAAACCATATATAATGATTATGCTTCAACAATGTTAAATCGAAAAGACGTATACGAAGCCTTTTGATAGTGTTTTCGGTACGAAATTTCAACTGATAGCAAAATTTAAAAAATCGTCAAAAGCGACACGACAGTACTACAGGCAAACAGAAATTCATTTTATTCAACTTTAGATTTTCCCATCGATTGAGTGGACCGAAGTGCTCGGTCTCAGGTTGACATATCGGCTTCTTGTGCAGTTGCTTCGATGAAATCTGCGCATGTAATCAGACGAGTCCCAAGTAGGACGAAATGCGCATCCTAGATTCCACTGCTAGTCACCATGCACCAATAAACGGGAATTCAGTTAGAAAATTGAATTTACATATGTATATATATATTATTCATTTGAGTTCCGGCTAGAACAGCAGATATCTACTTTTTCCTTCTCTCTGCAGTGCTCCTTAGCTGGTTTCAAGATTGCCTATAAGCTATCATCTTACTCTCACACAATATCCTGAACTTCACCCTGGTACCACCAACTTATGGTTTTCCCGTTCGAATTTCACTCCAGAACTGGCATGGCTTAGCGCGCGATGTTACTCTGCAGTCTTCTCGGCGTGTTTCCGGCATATTTATCGATCAGTAGGTTCGTAGTTCTTCCGTTTCCAGAGTTTCTTGCTGCTAATCATTTCCGGTCATTCGATCTCCAGTATGGAGCCAGCGAGGGCAGCTGTTGATAAAAGTCTTCAGCGAAATTTGGTTTTCGTGACGCACCAAGTCTCTGGATTAGGTGACAGCAGTGATTCGACATGAGTGTTGAAAATTCGAGTCTTGTGCTACGTGCTGAGAGCAGCAGATTTCCACATTAAACTCCAGAATTATGAACCTGTATCTCTTACCTTTCCGATCCCGCGTCTGACTTCCTCATCCTTTCCGCTTGTAGTTCAAAAGGTGCGACCTAGATAAGAGAAAGGAGTCAAATATATTAGGCAGTATCCACGTGAATCTTCGGTTAATGATTACAGTGAAGTGAGTTTCAAAGTTAGCTACCAGTGAATAACGAGGACACCGTGTCGCCACTGACAAAATCAGTAGCAGTCACAGCAACTCAAATAAACCGTTTCTGAAAATTTGTCCTACAGAGACAATGTTATGTCAAGTAAATATCACTCAATGCTCTCGATGAACCTAAAATCTTCGTGTTTACAATATCTCTTAAGTTAGATTTATTGTATTCACATGAATAAATAATCCAAAATTCTGCATCCTTTTTCATATGAAATACACAACTTCTGAATGCAGTAATAGTCCCACATAGCCAGCAGTTCGATTCCATTGTAAAATTTTATCGAAAGCTGTCAAAATTCAAAAGTCTCACACATTTATGTCTATGCACTCGACCAGTGAAATTAATCTGTTCGGGAAAGGGATGTTTCCCTAAGCATAGTATAATCTTACACTAACGCTTCTTCTGAGAAATGGGTATGCCTCTTGAAAATCTATCCCATCTCTGCGTTTACATGTGTTAACCACACATATCATCACCTATTATTATTACGGCGTACCCCAAATATTCATCAACCTTATTCAACAGCTGTACGACAATGGCACATGTCAAGTGATCCACAACGGAAAACTCGGCGAGGCGTTTGGAGCACAGGGGTCAGACAAGGGTGCTTATTATCACCAATGATATTCCTAATTGTCGTCGACTGGATTATGCGTCAGACAGTGGGAAACGAGAAGACAGGGATATCCTGGACCGACAGGAAGAACCTAGAAGACCTGGATTTCGCGCGTGGATGATTTATGTTTGATGTCACACAATTTCGAAGACTTACAGGCGAAAACCGACAAACTGGTCGAAGAAGCAGCAAAGACAGGACACCAGGTGAACATAGACAAGACGGAGGTTATGAAAATAACCAACCACCAACAACAACAGCAACAACATCCAGCGCCAATCACCATCAACGCGAGGGATTTGAAAGAGGTTACTTCATTCACTTATCTAGGGAGCATTGTCTCAACTACAGGAGGAACGGATGAGGTTGTCAAATCGAGAATCGGGAAGGCGAGAAACACAATCATCAACCTGGAACCAATCTGGAAATCTTCGTCACTCACTCAGCATCAACAACAAAATTCGGATTTTCAATACAAACGTCAAGTCAGTTTTGCTATACGGATGAGAAACTTGACAGGTCACAGAGAATATTTCCAACAGCCTGTTGCAGACCTTTATCAACAACTGTCTTCTTTCTATACTCAAGATCAGATGGCCACTGGAAAGAATCATCAACAAGAAACTATGGGAACAAACAAAACAAGAACCAATCGCTCAACAAATATGCAGGAGAGAGTGGAAATGGATTGGACACTCGCTGAGAAGGCCGCTGGCAATTGCTCGAGTGGAACCCGAAAGGGAAGCGGCGAGTGGGACGTCCAAGGGTGACATGGAGGAGATCTTGTGAAGAGGAGTTGGAACAGTATGGATTAACATGGATGCAAGTGAAAAGTACAGCAGAAGACAGAAGCAAATGGAGACGTGCAGTGGAGACGTGTTCCACTAGGAACCGAAGGGAAAAATAATTATAATCACCGATTTTGCTTTCTCTCGATTCACCAGTTTAACGATTCGTTTAAGTGGTGATAAGCATACTTTTAGATTAATCTACGATATATGAGATGAATTGATAACGGGAATAATTTTAGAGCAATTCTTTATGAATCATCGCAGGCAGGCAGTTAAATTCATCTTCATAAATCCCACGGAAATGATATCCTGATTAGTTTGATGTGAAACTTGATATGATAAACCACGAGTATCGATCTTTTGTGAGCAATACCAAAATTATTTTCACATGAGAACCTCCAGATGAAAATCCGCGGTTTCATTGAAGATTCCACCAATGGGATAACACACATAGGGAACAAAAATCCAGACGTTGGCGGGAAATTTATATATGTCAATTATAACTTCTTGATTCATGAAGATTCGTTCTGGTAGGCAGTGAAAATGGTATCTGTGAAATATGCTGTTAGAGATGGAATGTGAAGATACTTTTGAAATAATAGAGAAGATTTGTAGCTCAGGTGGATGATTTGCAATTAATAGTGTTCTCTGAGCTGGTTGGTTTAGTTGCGAAGCTTTCGTCATCCTTCTGGACAACATCTTCAGCGCCATATTTAGCACAAAGTGAAATGATATTTGAAGACATCAAATTCACCACGAAAGAAGAAGAATTAGATAACAAAATCCCACTTTTAGATGTCTTAATCAGGAGAACCAACACAGGAGATTTATAGACACAAGTATATAGAAAATCAACGCACACACAGATCAAATACTCAACTATACTAGCAATAATCCAGCTACTCACAAACGAAACTGTGTGCAGACATTGTTTAAAAGAGTCCAGACACATTGTAGCACTCCAGAGTTGAAAAGAATGAAAGAAAAATACCTACAAACGGTCTTCAAAAAGAATAGTCATCCACAAAATTTCACCAAAAAGTGTTTAAAGTCGAATCAAAACACCAACAAGAAACCATCATCAAAGACCACAAGAAAATTCATTCTACCATACATGAGAAATATCTCTGAAATAACAGCTAGAATACTGAAACCGTTTGACATAGATATAGCACACAAGCCAGTCAAATCGCTTAATTCGATATTATGCAAACCAAAGGATCCATCCAACAGAAAAAGGGGAAAAATTAATACCATCTACAAAATAAATTGTATGAACTGTAACAAGCATTACATCCATCAACAAAGTGGGAGTCCCCTTCGAATCAGAATCCAAGAACACAAACCAGCCGTGAAAAGACACGATATGTATTCTTTAGTATCAATGCATATAGACAATTATGGACATCAGTTTGATTAGGATAATGTCGAAATCTTAGACAGAGGAAACACTGAAAGTGCCAGGGAATTCCTAGAAGTCGGGTACTCAAACGAAAATGCAATTAACAAACACGTTAATACAGACGAAATACACCAACTAATAAAAAGTAAATCAGGTGACCAGAAAGTTTAAAATACAGGTCAATAGAAAATGATCAATACATATGTAAAGATAGTTACCAGGAGATGCAATTATATCACTCATGAAGAAATTTAAATCACTTCATTTTGTGCTGAATATGGCGCTGAAGATGTTGTCCAGAAGGACGACGAAAGCTCCGCAACTAAACCAACCAGCTCAGAGAACACTATTAATTGCAGAAGGTACTTTTGTCAACTATCAAGAGTTCTTCTAGCTCATTATTCAGTGATTTATCTCAATAGGCAGTAATTATCTCATCTATAGTAGATCATAAGGTGAACACTCATTATTATACACACTGTTGATCACCATTCATTAAACATTCACTCATTCTAATATGAAAATATATCATCCAAAACAAATTTGATTTTGTTTAAATATTTGTGTAAATATTTTCTGTACTCATATCAAATTTCTGCTTAAAGTGATCTTCTCTTGTTGCATTGATGACTGACTAACGTAATTAGGTTACATTCTTCCGAATACTGAAACTCTCATATTTTTTTAATTTATTGTTTTAATGGTACGTTTGGTTGACGTCTTTTATGATGACTTGCCTAGAATAGGGAATTGGTTTTCTGTGGAGTACTTAACAATATGATTGTACACTTTTTTGTTAGATGTTCAAAATTAGAGACATTGCACATGAATTTTGTTGAAAACGATTCATGTTGAAATACAGATAACCTCCGAGTACAATCCAAATTGCAGGAACCACTTATCCTCATCCGAAGACAACTCTAAACCGGTACACAACTTCTACCAGTAGTCGCGATTCCAGCAGCATTCAGTACAATGAATAAGATACGATTTGAATTGATACAACATTGACTCTGTAGCTCAGCTAACTGACGCAGAAATCAGAAAAAACTAGTGCTTTCTAGTGTTAAGACATGTAAATTCACAACATGATTCCTTGTGTCATTTAGAATGTGCTGATCAAAATCGGAAACAAGTAACTCAGACATTCTCATAACCTGGTGAAACAGAGAAGAAGAAAAACAACACTCAGAATAGTACTTCACATGAAAACTCCAGAAGGCTTCAAATGCTCTCCATCATATTGGATCAGATATGTGGCATCCACCTGTAAAAAATACACAATCCCGATAAAATTTGAGATGAGAAGCAAGATTTGAAATCATGCATTACCATAAAAACGTTCATGGATCTAAGCCGGTGAGTCGAAAAGCTAGCTTACACCTCACTTGGAGGAATATCATGATTTTCTAGATGATTATATCCCGCCATGGGCAGCTACATTTCATCCGGTGGAAGACGGCCAACTCTGGTCTCAAAATTTCTTCTCTTGAAACAAATACGGTTCGCCGTTACTATCCTTATTACAAGAAAATCTCATCAATGTCAAAAGCACTTCTGTGGATTGCGTAACAATGTGATTGTACACTTTTTGGTTATTTGTAGAAATTAGACATATTGTACATAATTTTTGTTTAAAACGCTTCTTGTTGAAATACACTTGGCTTCCGTGTACGATTGGAAAATACACTCTGCTGTTGGAGACTTCGTCTTCTCCTTGGTTTCTTCGGCTTACTAGCTCAGCTCTCACCGTGTTGTATCTTTCGGATTTATTGTAGAAGTCCACTACGCTCAACCGAAGACAATTCTACAACCAGGACACAGCAGCTACAACCTACTTGGTCCAAACAATTAACGTCTCCGTGGGTTATATAAATAATTTGTAGCAGAGGACTTAAACTTTATTTCCAAGTAACCCTTTTGTTGATATAACGTGTCGTTACATTTTTGGTAATATACTGTTACTTAATATTCCATTGACTTGAATTTTATTCCTCATATTTTGTAATACTAGTGAACTCTAACATAAGTCCCCTACACTTCTCCCATCATGGCTAACACTTAAACCACCCACACTTCCCTAAGATACTCGTGTTGGTGAGGCGTTTGTATTTTGACATGACTTATGGGTGGCTTCATCGCTAAATTGAATATCTCATCCAGCTTAACAAACACAAGTCTCGGAGTACTCACTTTCTTTCCACAGTACGTACCGTCATTGTACTGTGGTGAGAGCTGTCTACTAGCCAATTGGTTGACAGTAATTGAGGTCAATGTTTATGTACCAAATATTAGTCATGTTGTAGTGAGAGATGGTTGCTAGCCAAATTGGTTGACAGTAATTGAGGTCAAAGGTCAAGATGGACAGGCGGATACAGTTAACATATAGATGAACTGCCACAGCCACAAGAGATGCAAGGCTAACTTTGTGTGAGAAACAACCAATCAGCAGACTGTATTTTCTACTAACATTAACCTACAATAATGTACATCAAAATCTATAAATACGTGTTGATTTTGCGTAATAAACGTTCTGTTGCCTGGCCCTTGTCTTCTGTTGTTACAGTACCACTTAAATTCGTCTGCAGATTGTCAATAATGGGTAGAATGCGTAAGATATCAATCACTAATTTGGGTTATTATTGGGAGAGAAATGATTAGGAAAATCTCTCCAAAACATCATCTACAAATATTTACTTTCACTTTAGACTTCAGGTGAGAACGCAGGAGAGCCTCTTACCGTACTTCTTTCAGCTCCTAGAGTAGTGTAATTTGGAGCACAAAAGCAATTGCTTCCTCCCAGGCCATGTTAATGCAACAATATGAATATATGAAATCAGTCCAAACTTGATTGCATATCAAAGTAAGGAGGCTCCCTGTGCGACAAACATGTCAGCTAAGTACATTACGAATCGTAGACTTCACAGTCATTTCAAGTCACAATTCACGATATACGAACATATAACAAACAATAGTCTAAAAATTCAAAACTCTTATTTAGATATAAGACAGTAAATATTTTGAAAATTTATGAACTACACATCGTGTTCTAACTCGTCATTCAACACTTCTCATCCTAATCGGGTATTGAACACTGGATTTTGTTTATATGATCCCGTTTGTTTGTCTACTTGTCACTTAACCGGTAGCCATTCAGACTTGCCATCCACCATGAAACGCGACAGTTCAGGAAACAACCAAGATGGTCCTCCAAACAAATTCCAGCGTTCGTCCGTTGATCTGACGAATGTCTCGATTAGATTTCTCATTCCTGGACGAGCTGCAGGGATTATGATTGGGAAGGGTGGGGAAAATATCAAGAAAATCCGGTCACAGGTTTGTTCTCGTACATTTCATTTAGTGACTTGATCAATCGTCGTTTTGGCACCAACTGACTCGATTCTTTGTTTTATGTTCTTTATGGCTCCTCCACTCCCGGAAACTGACTCGCTGAATCTGGTCGATCTCCACTGAAAACCTCCCATGGCTCGGGTTGATACCACTTACCTGCCTTATTCTCAAACTGATGACTCTGGCTCACTGAAACCGGCCCTGCTTTTCCCATTCCCTATCACAGTATAACGTCAAGCTGAATATTCCCGACAGCAGAGGCCCAGAACGGTAGGGTTACATCGAAACTTAATGTCACCTTGATGTCTATTCGGTCGATTAATTAGTTTGCCTAAATTATTATTTTCATGTTTTTGGTTCATTATTGTATGTTTGTAAAGTCAATTTTGGATTTCATTTACAAAGTTAAATTCCTGGTTGTGTTTGGTTATCAGTTTAACTACAAGTTACAGCAGTCACTGGGATCCCCAGTGACCTGACCATTCAATCTATTCCATTGTGTGAAAAGCAAGTTGATGACAACCCTCATAAGGTTGTCCGTTCCTCTGAATTCTACACGGTCCTGCCACTGAATGGAAGGGCGTTACAAGTTTTGTTAGTCGGTTTGTGTTCTCGTATCCTTCCTGCTTTCCCGTCCTAACTTGTTTTTCTTGTAATAGGATAATGACCATCGAAGGTGATCTGCAGGCTATCTGCAGTATCATGCGAGACGTCTGCCCGAAACTGAAGGTAAGTTGAAGTTATTGAGTCTGATGTTGTAGGACATAATGAATGCAAAGCTTTCCGACCCGAAGCGCATTATGGGTACTCAGGCACTTCGTCGACGTGGAAGGCGCAGCGAGGATCCTGAGCGGGATGAAGAGGAGGACGAAAACATGATTGACTTCAGAATCTTAGTACACGAGAGTCAAGCGGGCTCTGTGATCGGGCGTGGAGGAGAACGTATCAAAGACCTCCGTGATGTAAGTGTGCAATTGTTCCTTTTGATGCAAAATTTAGAAATTCAAAATGCGCGTTATCAAGGTCTACCAGATGTTGGCTCCCTTATCAACTGATCGGGTAGTACAGATGGTTGCTGACCCAGATAATGTCGTTCAGTGCCTGAAGGCTGTGATAGAGGCAGTTGAGGTGAGTGTAAATAATCTTTGTGCATGTGAACCATGATTAACACATGAAGTGTCTCAAGAATCCACCTTGTTTCTGACTACGTACTGATTAATATCATATTAGTCTTGACCATACAGAGAGTAAAGCCGTCGATACTTTCAGTTCGAGTGATTTATTGCTACTAAGATGTATAGACAGGAAAACGTTGGCGGTTAGATAAGGTCTAACGCCTGGTTGACATCTATTTGGAGACGGTGGAAACACTGTCCAAAGTAATGTGAGAAGACTTGTTTCCAGTGTGCGGTGCTGGGAGAACTAAGTGGCTGTACTCATTCGGTTTGGTTGTACGGTTACGATTTTTGTGTTTCTGATGCTACCTTTTTTCTTTCTGTTTTTCAGTCTGCCCCTCCTCGTGGTCGCCGGGAAGATTACGATGCTGCCAATTTCAGCGAAAGTGATGCTCTCAACTACGGTGGCTGGCTGTCCCGAGAAGCTGCTGCAGCGCTAGCTCAAGGGATGCCACTTCGCGGTCCAGGAGGAATGCCTCCGATGGGCTACAACATGGGAGGCCCATACATGATGGGTGGTGGTGACATGGGTCCTATGGGTGGTGGAATGGGCCCTATGGGAGGAGGAATGGGACCAGGTGGTGGCATGAGTCCAATGGGTGGTGGACCAGTTCATGGAGGTCGGGGTCGAGGCCCTCGTTCAGGTGGCGGAATGATGGGCGGTAATGCACCCCCTCCACAAAGCCAGCGAGGCATGATGGGTTCTTCAGGTCCAGCCCCAGTACCTCCTCCAGTCGGTCGTGGCGGCGCTATGGGTCCACCAGGTGGATACGGTGGTGCTGCAGATGGGGGCTATGGTGGTCCAGGTGGGTACGACGGACCCGGTGGATTTGATAATGGAGGTTATGGTGGTATCGATCAGGGAGCTCCAGGTGGATTCGGTGGTCCAGGTTATGGTGCGTCAGGAAACATGTCCTCTGGTGGCTATGGTGGCGCGGGATACGGTGGAGGTGCGCGCGGAGCTAGCGACATACCGGGTGGTCAGAGGTGAGTGAAGTTATAATCACTATTGATTTTATCCTAATGGGAACATACCGATCAATGTCTAAGGTCCCCAAGCGTGCTGATTGTCGGTCTCGTGTGAACTAATGGAAACTTTAAAGTCACTTGGCTTTTCACAGACACTTGGACTGACTTTGCGAACACTAGAAACATTCGGGCCCTAAGGTCTCCGGTGCACACTCCCCTGAATTGTCCCAATCAGTCCTTACGGATTAGGATGGTATCACTGCGACGCAACGAGAACATGAATTTCGTATATTTCTCATCATGACTTGGACTCAAAAACACTTGTGTGTTGGAGAACTGCGGACAGCAGTTCAATTCCATGGTATAATAACGGTGGTAGATCATGTGTACACCAGTGTGAACTAAAGTGTGAGGGAGAAGTGTTTCATAAAAGAAATGACTTCATACGTCCAGCACATCGCGGTCTGATAGACCTCTGTCATTTATGTTTCGACTTGTGTGGTTTGTATCGGTACTCACGGTATCTTTGTTTCTCTTACAGTGCTCCTTCTCGTGGTGGTACCTATGGAGGGTATGGCGGTATGGGCTCTGGAGAGCATGTTGGGGGCAAAGCCAATCAGTGGTATGGTGGATGGTCCTGAACACTTATCTGCATTTAATTTCAATAAAATTGTACTTGTTAATATATGACATCAACACTAACTCATCTTAGTTCTTGCTGGCGAAGGGTTTAGGCTCATCTACACGAATAGGACCCACTATCAAGTGGTATATTTGATCTATCAACTATGCGCTAGACACTGATTAGTTTATCGATCAGTAAAATCGATACCGATTTGAAAATACAATATTACAGAAATGTCGACGAGGATAAGTGAATGGCTAGCATACGAGCAGCACTACTTATCAGATGCCAAGTTCCAAGGAAGGAGTGCTCACAAACATGTTTTCAGGCTTACAGGTAGGCTTAAATTCCTGTTTGAATTTATGCACTAGGGGCTGCGCTTATTTGTCTACAGACGGTTGAGCTAATGAAGCGGGTGGTGACAGTCCACTTTGCAAGAAGACCTACTTGCTGCTTCGTAAGTTCTTTGTGTTACTGAACATCCTGTATATGCTGACTGAAGTATGCACATGTTCCACGTTCCCAAACCACTTGTCGTATCATAACCTGTTCAGGTGAAGGGTTTGACTACTTTTCAAATTTCTGTTCTATGCTTGGCATAGTGACTAGTATTGTCACCATTGGTTTACTCCAACTAGTCCATCATCATCTTTACGGTCAGTCGTTTTCTGTCCGCGTCTAATTGTATTGTGGTCCCAGTTTGCGATTTCCTCTATATGTCGAGTTAGGGTTCAGTTCATCTCGCCTGCATGGGTAGGTGGTTTGCAAAGTTGGGGCTTAGGTGAAACTTACTGGGAACTGCTCGTAAAATCTCTGCTCCTTCGAAAGTGGGTCGTAAGGGTGGCTGCGTGAGGGACGAATGCAGACGTTGGACTGAGAATACTAGGTGTAGGTTTCGATGACATTGATTGTGAATATATGCATTGTTGCTAACACCTCGCTTCAGGGCCGTTAAGCAACTGAGAAACGTGCATTTGTCGACAAAAGGCTTCAACAGCTGTCCATGCTCAGATTTATGCCAGTAGGTGCGGTGGTACTTTCAGACGTACCTGAATTGTTCAATAACCTTATTAGCATGGAAAAAGCGGTTTTAGGGATGCTTATTATTTTTGGTCAACGTGAACAGATGCCCAGAAGAGGGCAGTTTGGTTGGTGTATGACCTGCATAAGCGGCGGTAGACTGAGGTATTGCAGTTTCCACAAGGAGAAAATCCTGGTGTATGTGTGTATGAGTGAGATACAGTAGTCATAATCCACCAGAAAACTTTTCAATGTCTGACGTGTTAAGAATTGCTTAGTAGGCACGACTGCCAGAAGTCAATATGCAATAACACTTTGGTTTTCCACGAGGTTGCAATTCGGTTTCTGATAATTGTCCACTGGAGACGATCACACATACCCTTGAATGTAGGGAAATCGAGAAGGAATCTAAGATCGAGACTGATGTAATGTCCTATTTGGGTTTCAAGTGGTGTGAATGGAGAATCTTGAAGTCCCATCATGAATGACAGTAGGGAATCTGTCTAGAATCAGTAGCATTTACTATACTTCACTTCCGCAGCTTGATGTGGTGAATTGCATCTTCAATGATGGTTTGATGGGACTACCAGCAAAGTAATCACTGTGTTTACTATCACTAGTGCTGACATCATATTCGTCTAACAGATGAAAAAGTATAGGTTGACTGTGTAGTGCTTTTTAATGGCATCACTAATGCAATAACATTAAGGCGATTTGAAGACATTACCAGATGAAGGTAGGAAAAAAGCACGACTTAGTGCGTTATTGGTTTGAGTGTAAGTTGATAAGTGGGATAACTGCAAAAGTAGCTGGTCACGGTCTGTTATGATTTCGATTTATATGCTGTTGAACGTTATGTTCAATCCTTTAATGGTTAGACTCCGCCTATTTGAGGCTCACTCACGAAACAACAGTTACACCCGCCTTACTCCATCGTATGAGTGGGTCCTGCTGCAGTCGACTAGTTCATCACTGGTCCTACAGTTCACTGTGTTGCAAACACTTCGTACCACTAAAGTGGTAATTATTCCACTAGTAATTCCTTTCCAGTGGGTATGCTCATGCCCCGATTAAACTTGGATATACTTTGAGCTCTTGTATCTCGACAAAAATTTATTTCTCCTCTAATCGGTTTGACACAAACTACAGCTTGTTTATAGTTGGAGCGTCACGCAACATCATATGCTCTGTTCAAGTCAGGTTGTAAAGCCTAGGCTTCCTGATGAAGACTGTTATGTTCTGCATGCATGAAACATGGTGCGTTTCATATCTTACGCATATACCTCCAACCCTGCAGTGGTAATACTACAGCATAGCGAATGTCTCTGGAAATCATCCTCTCCCGTAAACTTGCTTACATGCGTAGAGCAGAAATTCTCAGGCTGGAACGTTGCGGTGATCAAACGTCATTTTGTCGAACTACAGTCTGTAATGTGGACGTGACTAGGAGCGGGATGGAATCATGTAGGTTCTAGCAGACGTTATCCAGACTCTTACCGAAGATAGATCAGAAAGTGGAGACATTTTTAGGTGATCTTTCTCTCTCTGCCTTACCTCAAGTAACTGCACGTCTTCGCCGAACATTATTAGATATCTGTGTAATCCATATTTGTAGTGCACAGATAGACCATTGTAACGACTTTTATTAATTCTTAATGTACATGACTCCTACTTTGTAATCGTTTACTTCTATGCATGTCTCGCTGTTGTGTTGCTTTTGTCGATTTCTCACTTGTTATGAATTGACATTATTGTTAATAATACACTCACAAGCTTTCAAGTATGTCTTTTCGATTTAAGATTGTCGAGTTTTAGTCATCGCAAATGGTTCCTGAAACAGTAGGATGGTTAAAATTCCGTGTAGTATGAGTTGAGTAACCAGTTACCGCCTGTTTCTCGTTCTGTTTGCCCGATGAAACACCCAATGCATTAGGTTGAATGGAATGTGACGATAAGATGTGTCCTGATCAATCACTAATCAGTTATTTGGCGACATTCAGTCAGTCGAGAAATCAAGCACTGATACAGGTACTGATATATTGGTACATAAAATGTTTGGTATACCAATAGTGTCTATAATGTAGTGGAAAAGTATGAATTCAGTTGCCCTAGATACTTTCAGGGAGACATTAGAATGAATTGGCACGTGAAGATCGTAGTGTTGTAAACAACTAACGACTCGACGCTTTAGGTTGTATGTTAGTCTTTTAACATTTAGCAGGAGTGACTGAGAATGTTGGAGACGACATTAGGTGGATCCCTAGTGGAAAGTCATCGAAACTAGATTACATTCTAACTAGTGACCGACTATCCGTCGAAAAGGTCCAGATCATTACTCCTCTAGGAAGTAGTGACCATGCAGTCATAGGTTTCGACCTCGTTCTCCGTGAGCATTTGCAGTGGGACGCTATGCGACAATGTTTGTGCTATAAGAAGGCAGACTATGCTGAAATGCGGAGGCCTTTGTCCAACGCAGAATGGCCCTTAGCATGGGATGAGTTATCTGTGGATGAACACTGGGAAGTGAGGAAAGAGATTATTCACACAGCGATCTCGGATACCGTCCCTTTAGTCACAACAGAGCTTAAAAACTTTATCATGGTTGAAGAGAGGTACGCAATGTGTTCTGCAAGCAAAGCGGAAGGCTTGGTTTACGTGGCGATTATCCAAGAGTCAGACCAGCCACGACGAATACCTGACACTCAGAAACCGGTTCAACGTGAGAGTCAGGAGTGACAGGAGGTCATTCCAGGCTAACCTTGCCAAAACCTTCCTATCAAACCCCAAAAACATGTATAGATTCATGTCTGAAAGAAAACCAACCAGAGGGCATGCGCCTTAGTAAGTCCAAACGGTCAATACCTCACTAGTGTGGTTATGGCTGAAACATTCAGTTTAGCCTTCGCCAAACAGTCAAACGGCAATGTGGGTATTACCAGTACGGACAAAAATGGCAACACTACTATTTCACTGGAGGAAATCCTAGTGGCTACTCCCCAAATAAACCCAGTAATAGTACTAGGGAAGCTACACTGACTCATATCTAGAAAGTCCCCAGGTTGTGATGACATCTGGCCATCTGTTCTGAAACCGTGCGCCGAAGCTCTGTGTAGGCCCTTATGTGACTTGTTCCAACACTCCATGAGGTGTCCAAGCAACAGAATCGCTACATAGCATGTGCTGACTGCCCTGTTAGCCATCATCAACCAGTTGATCATAAGAAAAGGGAAAAAGAAGTAAATAAATTAAATACTGAACCCGGAGTAAGAAAGCCCTTTGATATGATAGGGACGAAAGCACCTCTGAGCCATCATCCTAAGAGAAAGTCAAATATGGTAGACCTAGCTCCTAGAGGTAGGCCTAATTGGTGTCAAGTGGAAAGTCAGTTATATCCTACCGCTAATTCTAGACAAACAGCACAGCAAGGTAGTAGGTATTATTCTGCTCATCCACTGCGTAAACCCATTGTTAGCCAACCCCCTTCTAATGTTCTATCAACTGAAAGTTATAGAAAATCCCCCAAATATCGGCCACAGACAACATTTAGCAAGCCAACAGAACCCACTCATACATCCTATGTATCTAGTAGGGAGCATGTGCCAATTTCTGCACAAAACTTGCTATGGTCTGGTGACTACCCGGAACATATACAAACACTTCATTCTTGTACTGGCAACAAATTACCGAATACTCATATCGGTTATACTTTCGGGCAGGATTTTCACCAGCGCCAGTTAACAGAAACACCTGGCATCATGCATATAGCACGCATGATATCAGATCAATTCCTTGCCAGCATAGCGAACAGTCTACAGCTAGGGCAAGGCATATTTCCTGGGAGATAGCTGACACTGTGTCGACACCAAATGAGTCTAATAACATGCATATAGAGGATACTCATGGATTATTTTATCAAGATGTTGTCCACTCACTGAAACCAAATAACCAGTGTTTATCTATTAATAATAATAATAATGTATTTCATATACATTTACAAATTTACATGAAAATGCATGCCATTTTTACAGGCACGATCAAGTATGATATAATATCAAATCGTAGATTGTCTACAAGTTAATCGTATTTCAACTGTTAAATATTCGATACATATAATACACTCATTTTCTGAATTAGGCCGTATAGTTATTGAATTGTACAGTTGTCCTCCAGGTTGAGCGGGAAAATCGACTTCGTTCCTTTTTCATCCCGTGGTTGTAGGCATACGATAACCAACCAATATTGAGGTAAGTACACCTTTTACAAGGGATTGGAATCTGTTTTAGAAAAATTAAAGTGCTGAGGTGAATCATTAAATTGTAATGAAATAGGTAAGTGCAAGTATCATTAATAAATGCATTAATAAAGGAAACACCCTAGGGTAACAACATTCATTTGCAATGTATAATGCTACAGATATATCACAAACTATCATGATATCCACTTTTGGTTTTAATACAATTATCCTCATGCCAGTTGTTTTTATTTTATACCTTTTTGTGCATTTAGTGCACAACCGTACCCTTCAGAGAGTAGGAGTATAATAAGTAATGAAGAGCTATAAGATGTTAAGTTTAATGGAGTAAAATGAGGATCAAGTAAAGACGTTGTCAGAAAATAAATGAGATAAGACATTGTGGAGTGGTATGAAAAGATCTGACGATAGACAGCAAGTTAATTTATAAGATGCCCCATAAATCTGAGCAGATCCCACATGGTCGCATCTCAACAATAGGCTGGGTGAATGGTATATATTTAAAGGTAGAAGCATGATCTGTCAAGGCGTTCATTGTTATCTTTTTCAAGATAAAGATTTAAGCCCTCATAAAAATCAGAAATATCTCGAGCCTTCAAATTTTTTAATGCTGTTCCTGCAGAATGGGACGATTCACCTTAGTGACCCCCACCCGCACTTTTCGAACGAGTCCTTAGAGGCAATTCTTAACAACTTTTATCAGAATATCAACTCAATTCATGACGTCATTGCACCTTAGAAGATTCTTAGCTTCAGATTCCCCCAAAGCGATTATATTCCGACATCGTTTAGGAGAAGTCTACGAAAGCACTCAAGAAAATACCACAGATATCATGACTTGTCATCACTAATTGCCATTAAGTCCCTTCTCAATAGAATTGAAGAGTTGAGAAATATAGGCCTCAGAAACAAAGAAATGCGAGCCACTCAGGCACCGCATAACTCAGGAGAAATAGCCAAACTTTTCAAAAGTAGGTTGACGAACTCCAAAACAGCTTATCCTAAAATATTATACTTAGACGGGATTGCTTACGAAAATCCTGAGGTGATATATGAACTGTTTAGCAAGCACTTCGCCAGATTATACACCTTAGAGAACGATGAGGTCGTGGATTTTCCACGTAAAACAGACGAATGTTTAAGTGGCATACTTTTCACCACACACGCGATCGATAAAGCTGTCGCAAATCTTAAGCTTAGTAACACTATTGGTCCAGATGGTATATCTTCCATTCTGCTGAAAAACGGTGGTAGTGACATGAATTTACTCCTGCTCAAGTCATACTCAATTTCACTAAGCGATGGGACATACCCCACCTGCTGGAAGAAGTCTTATATTGTACCTATCCATAAATGCGGGCCTATAGCTGATATCAACAACTACCGCCCCATCAACATCACGTCTGTAGTTTCACGTGTAATGGAAAAGATAGTGAAGACTCGAATCATTCAGTACTTGCTGTCAAATGACCTACTATCCCATCCTAATACGGTTTCTTAAGTAGAAGGTCGTGTATTACTTGCCACTTAGATTATTTTGACTACATTACACAATGCATTGATAATGGGCATTCGGTAACAACATTATTTCTCGACGTTAGCAAGGCCTTCGATAAAGTCCCACATATCAGACTCATAACAAAACTCCAATCCTACGGAATAACCGGGAAACTTCTCAAATGGATAAATTCTTTTCTCACAGAAAGAGAGCAATTAGTCAAAATCAACCACCAGCTGTAATGGATAAGAATTTATTTTGATAAATCACACAGTGTAGTACAGTTATATTAACTGATGACGTTTCGAGCACAAACTATTGCTCATAATCATATCAAGTTGATATGATATGATTATGAGCAATAGTTTGTGCTCGAAACGTCATCAGTTAATATAACTGTACTACACTGTGTGATTTATCAAAATAAATTCTTATCCGTTATGGAATTATACTCTACCACAGTGCCCAAGTTTTATACTTATATCAACCACCAGCTGTCTTCATCAAAGCCGATAACTAGTGGCGTAATACAGGGTAGCGTTCTTGGCCTTATTCTATTTCTCTTATTTATAAATGACATAGTCTCTATGATCAAGTATGGCAAGCCATACCTCTTTGCAGGTGATCTCAAGATAGTATATGATTACGGGTACGATGATAAGGGCGTCGAAAGCAAAATCCAACATGACTTAAACAATCTAGGCGATTGGAGCGAAAAGTGGCAACTGACTTTCAACCCAGACAAGTGCGGTATAGCCCACCTGGGACGCTGGAAACCGAGAATGTGCCTACATATGTACGGTAAGCTCCTCTCGAAACTGAACACTGTCACAGATCTCGGGATAACATTCTCAGATCTAACCTTTTCCGATCATGCAAATAAGGTCGTATCCGACTGTAAACGACTTATTGGCTTTGCACTGCGTAACTTCTACACCCAAGAAGCAAGATTAGCTATATATAGAACGTGTATCCGCCCCAAACTTGAATATTGTGCTATCCTGTATAGTAACCTAAGGTCTGCAGACCAAAAAATATCGAAAGTGTTCAGAGATTCCTAACGAAACGCATAATAGGGTTTGACCAACCAGTGGAATATGTTGACAGGTGTATGCGTCTGAATTTAGAACCTCTGTGGTTAAGGAGAGCGAAGTGCAACTTATTTCTACTATTCAAAGTCATAAGAAAACACTGTTATAGTAACTCATCCATAACGTGGGAAAATATTAAATCATATCAGCTGCGAAACCACGACTACCCTGTCACGGCGGCTACCCACAGAAAATCCATTAGGGCAAACTTTTTCACAATTAAATATTGCACTCTTTGGAACCAACTACCGTCTGAAATTAGATGTTGTGAAAATCCCAATGGGTTCAAACGGAGCCTAGAGAGACACATCAACATGTTCACCCTAGCTTGTCTAAAGGACCACAAATGTTGGTAAAATGGTAAGTACAAGCCGGTCCAGTCTTCAGCTCAGTTAGTTACATATAACTCGACTCTACTACTTACGCAGCGAACGTTTAACTAATTTACTGATTTTCCTTTCTGTATAGTCTTCAGTAAGTTATGTTAATATAAGTACTTCTAGAAAGTTATATTAGCAACCACATCTTTTAATATTTTACATATGTATATACAGTTAATAATACAATGCTATTTGTTGTGTCTGAATGACTTTACTCAGCCAATAACCACCTTTTCTCATACACCTTCCTAAAACGTATAATCTTTATAATATTTCGCAGTATTTTTAACATTATATAAGTTGAAGGGTTACTTTGCAATATCTAATGCGCACGGTATGAAAATCGATCATGAAAATTTACCATAACAAGTTCTGCTAACCAGTTGCCTTACTCAGGACCACTTTACATAACTTTATCACTAATGTTCCACTACTCATATCACTCTACTAAATAGAATATAACTTAGTTGCTCTGATATTAGCTATTTTTATACTTCATAACTCTTAAGGGAAACCTAATTTCGTAGTCTTTTGTAGTAACCCACTTGTTCACAAGTATGATGATAATACTGCTAACAATGTCCTCTGGTATTATTGTGCCATGTGACCTAATGGGAAGCACTTGTCATGAAAGCTGTTACGAATTATAATATTAATTACACTCTTATCATATATAGTTTGATTTACTTTACGGCTCCCTGTAAGACTAACTACCCTTCTTCAGGATACACACACTGCGGTATTGCTAACCAAATGTTAAAATTCTGTTGGTTCTGTGTTAATACCGTTTTATAATATGTGTAGACTGGTTACTTTGCAATGTCAAATGTTTACTATATAAAAGACTGTCGTGATAATTTAGTACAATAAGTCCTGCCAACCGACCTTACCTTCAGTTCATACTACCTACATTGAACTCTAACCATAGTGTCCTGATGAATCTCGCTCCACTATTCACAAAACCTATTCTTTTTACTCTTTAAGGCCTTAGCATCTTATAAACTAATCTCTTCATTAGGACGCATGCACACATATATAATATGTTCATAAATCTGTATGTGGAGATCTATTGGAAGCACTCACTAAGAAAGCTAGGCAAATGAAATGTGAGGTACGAACGTGTCTGGAATCCAGCAATATATTTGCTGTAGCCATAACAACCAGAGCCTAACATCATAAAAGGAGGGAGGGTGGCGCATGCTGATCAGTAGATATGGTGGTGGACACTAAGGTGAATCGCCCCATTCTGCAGGAACAGCAATATGCAATTTGATGGCTCGAGATTTCTGTGAGGGCTTGAATCTTTATCTTGAATAAGATAATAATGATTGCCTGGACAGATCATGCTTATACCTTTAAACATATAACATTCGGTCAGCCTATTGCTGAGATGCGACCACGTGGGCTCTGCACAGATTTATGGGGCATCTTATAAATTAACATGCTTTCCTTTGTCGTATCTTCGAATATCACTTAACAATGTCTCATCTCATTCATTTTCTAATAACGTCTTCACTTGCTCATTATATTCCACTAAACCTAACATTTTATAGCTCTTTATGAATTTGATTTGACTTATTCTATTCCTATTCTCTATAGGGTGGGGTTGTGCACCAAACACAAAAAGGTATGAAATTAAAACAACCGGCTTGTGGATAATTGTATTAAACCAAAAGTGGACAACATGATAGTAAGACCTATAGGGTTGCATTATACATTGCAAAGGAACTTTGTCAGCCTAGGGATTATAGTCTCCCACTGTATTTCCTTTATGAATGCATATATTAATGATACATTGCACCTTAGCATATTTACTTTTCTAAAACAGCTTACTATCCCTTGTAAACGTTGTACTTACCTCAATATTGGTTGGTTATCGTATGCCTACAACTACGGGTTAATAATAATAATAATTTTATTTCTGGAACAGAAACCAGCCATTTTTACAGGCATGAACAAATGTACACTAATTAGAACTCATAGAATATATATGATTTGTTAATCTAGAAATAGATTGAATACTGGTAAATTTGAGAGAAATATTTAAAAAGAAATGTACAAATAAGGCAATAGGTAATTTTCGAGATATGCTTTCAACTGAATAATTCATGAGATATAGCATCAAATCAAAACTGTAATTGAAAAAAAATACGGTATGTCAATTTCACGCGGGAATTATAAACGATTACGTTAATTGTGGAAGTGTAATGATATAAAAACTTGTATGAGATCACTAAACGAGTTTCCTCTTTCCTATTTTTCAGGAAGAAACGTAGACGTGGCACTGTTGGAGGAAGAAGAAGACCGAATGTCGAGACTTGTTATAAATGATAATAAATAACTCTGTACCCGGTCAGTTTAAATCTTGCGTGGTGTAATAAAGACCTCTTCTTCCGCATCTTTGTGTTCTTCCTTCCTTGGCTGTGTCTGTGGTCCGTGAGTGTTACATTGGTGTCGGAGGTGCTCCAAATTCAATTTCGACATGAAATCCGATTCTACTGATCCTCCTGAAGTCAATTCCAACCACCAAGTGAACCCACCCACTTCAGCCCCAGAACACATTCAACCGATGCGCGGTCTTCCGATATTGGATACAAATAGCGATTACGAAATGTGGAAAATACGCATGGAATCTGCCCTAACTGGTCTTCCTGCACAAGCACAACACACCCAGCTTATGCTAGCCATGAGTGACGCCGCCCTTCGCCGTGCAATCACTGGGGGCTTTTCCGCACTCAAGCCCATGAGCTACAACTGGCATATTCTTGACGAATGTTTTGCCAAAGATTCCAGTCCCTCAGTCTACATGCAAATTTTCCTTAGCCGCTGTCAAGAGCCTGGCGAAACAGCCGTCAATTACCTCCATCAACTTCGCGAGTTGGCAGCACACGCATTTCCTACCCTGGCCAACACGAGCCGAGACGACGCTGTTTGCAACCGGTTCGCACAGGGTGTCCTATCGCATGATCTCAAGTGCCAACTTTTACGTCAGCCAGCAAAATCCATCTCAGAAGCCATCGAGGTGGCTAAACGCTTCGAAAACGCCGAACGCTTTCTAACCCCATCGACCAGTACGTCTTGCTATGCTCTCGGGACCGCCGAGCGGAAGACATGCGTTCCCGCACAAAGACAACGCCAGTCCAATGCCCCTTCAACCAGCCAACCTGCAAATTCCTCCAAAGATAGCGGCGACAGAAGTAAATGTTATTACTGTCGTCGGTACGGCCGCCGTGCATGGAAATGTGGACATAACAAGAAACCAGCAGGTGAGCTACATTATAATATGTCTTCATTTGTTAAATGTTCGAAATCTCCCCTCCTCCTTGAGGGTAAATTGCAAGACATAGACGTCACCTTTCTGGTGGACACCGGGGCATCGTCCTCTGTCGTTCGCACGGAATTGGTTCGAAAACTCGGGGTCAAACCTAAACCTCTCCCTACCCAACTACAGCTAATTACTGCCAATGGGGTCCCTATCAAGATAACCGACACTGCTATCCTCCCCGTGACGTTTCAGGGTTTTACTTGCTCTCAGTCGTTCGTCATATGCGATGCTATACGATGGGACGCCATACTGGGCGTCGACTTCCTCACGGGACAAAACGCTGTCATTGACTTAAGACGTTTTCGAATACGGCTAGGCACCCATAACCTTGCATTTGTTCATCCAGTCAACCACAAAGAGCATGCCCACGCCTGCGTCTTGCCCCAGGTGACTATGGTGAATTTGCATGATAATCCTCTACTTAATCCCAAAGAACGTGCAGACACTCTGGCCCTGCTACAGGAGTACAGTGATGTCTTCGACGATGGACATGCAATGGGGCGAACTAATGTCGTACAACACGAGATTAAGACGGGCGATAACCTGCCCATTCGGGTACCACCGCGACGTGTACCTGTCCACTATCAACAACAGTTAGATTCCATGATAACGGACATGTTAAGGAAGAAGGTGATTAAACCGTCTACATCACCATGGGCATCTCCAATTGTTCTCGTAAAAAAGAAAGATGGTTCCCTCCGTCTTTGTGTAGACTATCGTCGCTTAAATGCCATCACCCAACGGGATTCCTTTCCCTTGCCTCGCATAGACTCCACCTTAGATGCTTTGGGTGGGGCACAGTGGTTCTCCACATTAGATCTAGCTTCCGGCTATTGGCAAGTTGAAATTCGTCCAGAAGATCGCCCAAAAACTGCGTTTGTTGTGCCTACGGGGTTGTACGAATTCGAAACCATGCCATTTGGTTTGTCTAACGCCCCTGCCACGTTTCAGCGGCTCATGCAAACGGTACTTGCCGGGCTAGTCCCCAAACAATGCCTTATCTATCTAGACGATATCATCGTGTTCGGCCAGTCTCTCGAAGAACACCATGCCAACCTTCGAGCCGTATTTCAGCGTCTACGCAAGAGTAATCTTAAGTTGAAAGCCTCCAAATGCAAGTTCCTGCAGAAATCTGTTATTTTCCTTGGACATGAGATTACTCCACAAGGAGTGCGTACAGATAGCAGCAAAACTCAAGCAGTGGTCAACTGGCCGACTCCTAAATCGACAGCTGACGTACGCAGTTTCATGGGGCTTGCCTCCTATTATCGGCGTTTCGTCCAAAATTTCGCCAGTATAGCAGCCCCCCTCCACCGCCTGACAGAAAAAGGAAGGAAATTCGTCTGGACAAATGAGTGCCAGATAGCCTTCGACACGCTTAAAAAATGTCTCACTTCTCCTCCCGTCCTATCGTTTCCAGACACATCAGCTGACAGTGGTCCCTTTATCCTCGATACTGACGCCAGTGCACACGCAATCGGAGCCGTTCTCTCGCAAGCAACTCCTGATGGGCAAATACGAGTGATAGCATATGCTAGCCGCATGCTGGACAAAAGAGAGACGCGGTATTCCACGACACGCCGTGAGATGTTAGCCCTCGTATACTTTCTTACATACTTTCGTCATTACTTATTGGGGCGCAAATTTCGAGTCCGGACTGATCACAAGGCGTTACAGTGGCTACAAAATTTTCGCGATGCCGAGGGCCAACTTGCTCGTTGGCAAGAACGTTTACAGGAGTTTGATTTCACGTGCGAATACCGGCCCGGAAAACGACATGGTAACGCTGACTCTCTCTCCCGCCTGACAGATTGCGAAAACACCTTGAATGTGTTACTCGGCGCTGCAGCTGACACTGACTGGGCTTCCCTACAAGCGGCGGACACGGCAATACAGCCCATCTATTTAAGACAACAGCATGGGAACGACAAACCGACGTCCACAGAACTACGGGACTTACCAGCCGCTTCTCGGTGCATCTGCGATAAATGGGGCCTACTACGACTCATCGATGATGTTCTTTACATCGTGGAACCAAACACCACTCCCCGACTACTCGTCCCATCCGTTAAAGTACCCGAGCTCATCAGTCAAGTACATCAGCAACTGGGACACGCTGGCCAACAGAAAACTGAACATGCCATCCGTCAACGCTTCTGGTGGCCACTTATTCACCATGATATCACGGAGTTTTGCCGTAATTGCGATATATGCGCGCAGATCAAACACCCCAAACCAACCCCCCGAGCTCCCTTAGTACCCATGTTGACCGAGGGCCCTAATCATCGAGTGGGAGTAGATATTATTGGGCCATTACCAACATCGAGACGTGGTAATCGGTATATACTCGTCATGGTTGACTACTTCACCAAGTGGTGCGAAGCTGTCCCTCTACAGCAACAAGATGCACCGACGATTGGGCGCGCATTCGTCGATAATTGGGTGTCCCGCTTTGGTGCCCCCCTTTATCTGCATTCCGATCAAGGCGCCGCGTTTGAGAGTCTTCTGATCGCTCACATCTGCAATGCGTTCGGCATCCGAAAGACCCATACTACGCCTTATCACCCACAAGGTAATGGACTGGTAGAACGCACGAACAGAACAATCAAGCACCTTCTTCGTGCCTTTTTGCACAATGCACCAGAGAACACCTGGGACGATGCCCTACCCCAGTGCCTGCTAGCATACCGCTCCTCCGTTCATTCGTCCACAGGATTTTCTCCAGCTCTGCTCTTGTTTGGACGTGAACTTCGCCTGCCAGTCGAGATCCGAAGACCGTTGCTACCATACGAGAAGATCGACTTAATCCCCTACGTCCGCAACCTTCGCCACCACCTCGATATAGCCTACAATCTGGCACGTCGTCATCTACAGTCTTCTTCGCAACATCAGAAAAGCAATTATGACAGGTTTGCCCAGGGTCCCACTTATTCCACGGGTGACTATGTGTGGCTCCATCGTCCGTCCGCCCCTACCGGCTCGTGCCCCAAATTCTACACGCCCTGGCAAGGTCCATATCAAATTGTACAGCATCGACCCCCGACTACGTATATCCTGCGGAACCTGCGAAGTCCCCAAGAAAAGCTCATCTCCGCGCATTACAACCAGCTGAAACCCCACTATCCAGCAGCTGTCAACGAACCATCAACACCTTCGCAACCACCGCCCGCTACGACCTACGTCGAGGTGCCTACCGAAGGAGGTAGTGCATATCCTATACCGTCGCCTGGCACTGAGGACAGTGCCTTCAGAGGGGAGGGAGCGATGTAATGATATAAAAACTTGTATGAGATCACTAAACGAGTTTCCTCTTTCCTATTTTCAGGAAGAAACGTAGACGTGGCACTGTTGGAGGAAGAAGAAGACCGAATGTCGAGACTTGTTATAAATGATAATAAATAACTCTGTACCCGGTCAGTTTAAATCTTGCGTGGTGTAATAAAGACCTCTTCTTCCGCATCTTTGTGTTCTTCCTTCCTTGGCTGTGTCTGTGGTCCGTGAGTGTTACAGAAGGTAAGTAGCATTTTCGTACAGGTGCTGACGTGAAATATAAGAGATGCGGAATGAACAGTAATTGTAATTAAATGATTCATAGTGTTTGAAAGTCCATAAAACTTCAAATTCACCGGTAAGTACACCATAATTGTGACATTTCCAGTTGTATATGAGACCAGCTTTGAACTTGTCAGCAGATTTCATGATAGAGGTGGTTCCGTTATTCACCAGGTGGGCTAGCAATATTCCGAGGATAGCGGCAATGTTTCAGTGCCTTCGTTTAAGGCAGTACCTTTGAAAAGAGAAGAAGACACAAGGAAACCGACAGAGAGGTGCAGAAGTATATAATAGGTGTTAATAATTCAAAACATATGTAAAAAAAAACATGGGGCTCATCATTTTTTTGTTTTTTTTCATTTAAAAAATACTATTTCCCCCTGAGATTTTCTAGTGATGGAATTCTGGTCTTTCTTGCGAAAAGAAAAAAAAGTTTAAGTGAAAAAAAGATGATAATTTTACCTACTTATATAGGTTAAATAGGAGTTAAACACAAAAGTCAAAGTGCGTGAACTATGTAGAAGAAAAGCGAGGGCTTAATAATAACTACTGTTTTTCTGAAGTATACATTTAGGTGTCCTTCTGAAGTAGGGGACTCATACCATGTACTTGCATTCGAGGAGTTTGTTATTTAAACTTCAGCTTTAGGCAAATTTTCAACTTCTGTTGTCTTTTTTTTTAAATTTTATTTATTCTCTTATTCTGCAGAAGCCATTCGAACTCAGGAGCCTTAGCAATAGAGTGCTGTCCCACAGATAAGGGTGGTTCTCATATGTCCCCACCATCATATCCGCTGACTAGCAATCACCACCCTCCCACCTTTTTTGTGCAAGGCCCTGGCAAAATGCTTCATTTTTTTATATATCTTTTAATTTCTGTTATAATATGCCACAAACTTTTCTTTTTTTTAAAAAAATATTTATTTGTCAACTCATTCGAAGTCATGGCATGAGTGACTACTTTCAGAAGACCGTCATGTATGTTTCATCTGTTACAGTATTTTGGAGAGGAACAATAATAAAAGTATAAGGAAAATAGACTATCAGAGTCTACATTTTAGATATAAACAAATGTAATTTCGGAAAACAGTGCATAATCATGCAGCATTAAACATATAAGTAGTAGTAATTTATAATATTTTGTTCCGAAAGATTTGACTACATAAGATTATAGTTATAGAACAGTAAGATAGGATTCATTACTATTTAGGACTCACCGTATAGTTGATTATTTAGACTACCAACATTCGGGCCTTAATTTGCGTATAGGCAGACAGTGCTAACAAGTAGCATTAGGCAGTCTCCAGAGACATTTTAATACCAGTCGTCTTCAGTTGATTTGCATCTGGAACTTGAGACTGAACTCTTAGCATGCTGAAATACTCATAATACCATGTTATCAGTGATATGTGAAAAAATTTTTTTAATATTTGAATGAAGAAATAATTAAAATTTAAGGCTGATTGAGAATAGGTGACTGGGGTTGTGAAAACAATCATAGTGAAAGTAGAGTCAAACATAGAGATCACAGATTTCGGGAGCTAACAGTGAGGGTCAGTGGAGTGCCGTATTAGATCTCTGATTTTTAGTCTGTCACATACGCCTTCTAACCCGGTGTTGATAAAATATTTGTTCAGCAGAGATGAGAAGGTTTTTGGGGTAGGACTGTTTCTAATTTCAGTTGGAAGACGGTTCCAAATGCAGCGGTATCTGACAGTGAAAGAATTTGATCTGTACTTTGTATGACAGCGGGGCACTTCAAAAGATGAAGATTTATTTCTAAGGTTATATTTCTTAGGTGAACTAAAAGTAAATTCATTGTGGGGGAAATATATAAGCCCTTTAGCGATCCTAAATGTAATTTTTAGGTTAAACTTCAGTCGTCTGACCCATAAGGGTTCCAAGTCAAATATGTTACATCTGTCGTAGTAGGAAATGCAAAGATTTTCACCTACTAGACGTTTGGTAAACGCCCTTTGTAGGCTTTCCAATTTGCACCTGTCTTTTACGGAAACACTGTCCATGACAGGAGGACAAAATTCAAGTAAGGGCCTTATGCATAACTTGTACAGCATAATTTTGGATTCACACGCCTTAAAGTTTCGGAATAAAAACCCAAAAAGCCTTTTAACCTTTGATACTTGTAATTTAACGTATTCCGTTAGGCTAAATTCTGGAGTGTATTTTAGACCCAAGTCTGTTGTAAGCGGCAGACGAGGAATATGATTGTTGTGTAGGGAGATGGAAAGTTCGGATGAAATGCCTTTGGAGCATAGCACACCACATTTTTCAACGTTAAACTTCATTTTCCACGTGTTACACCACAATTGAACCCTATCAATATCATCCTGAATCCTATCAAATACACATGACACTTCATTTCTAAATGAGTGGTATACTATTTTGATGTCATCAGCAAATAGGAAAGGTCTGCCATGTCTAATAACGTCGCAAATATCATTGAAATATAACAGGAATAACAGTGGACCTAGAACACTACCTTGTATGACTCCACTTGTTATCCGAACGGGGTTGGATGTGTGGGAACCTAACCTGACAATTTGCATCCGATTGCTTAGGAATGAACTGAGCCAGCTTAATAAAGAACCTTGGATCCCATAAGACTGGACTTTTGATATTAACAGTCGGTGGCTTACTGTGTCAAAAGCTTTACTAAGATCTAAGTATACAATAACTGTGATCATACTGGAATCTTTCAGTTGTGAGATGTGATCAAAAAATTGTAAATGGCATGTAGTGCAAGAACGTGACTTCATGAAACCATGTTGATAAGGAGTGATAAGTTTCTCTTGAGAGAGGAAGTCAAAAATGGCACTTTTCACGATCTTTTCCAGAACCCTTGAAATAACAGAAGTTAGGTTAATGGGTCTGTAACTCATGACACTTGAACGGGAGCCTGACTTATACCTAGGGGTAATGTGCGTGGTTTTCCATGCATCTGGATATGTTCCAGTTGATAGAGAAATAGAGAACAATTTAAGAAAGAGAATAGGGATGTCTTCACCACCGTATTTTAAAAAAGTTGAGGGAATCATATCAGGACCAGGGTTGTTTGAACTTTTAAGGGACGTGATTGCTCTCTTAATATTATCCAAGGAAAAGCTGATAGTTTCTAAAGTTTTTTGTGAACGTACATGGAATAGAGGTTGTGGCAACGTGTTGTCATCATGGGCATATGACCGTGAGAAGTAGGAGTTTAGAAGCTCACAAATTATTTTAGGGTCAGTAGCAGTCTCACCATTTTCTAAGATGAATTGTATATCTGTTTTACGAGAGTTTAGCCTTTTGCGATAAAGCTTACAGATTGCAGTGTATTTAGAGCTATCTTTAAGGGCTGCACTTTCTTGTCTGAGTAGAACGTTGTCGTTATTTTCTTTCAATCTGAGATAAATGTTCTGTATATTTACAAGACACGAGAAGTCATTTTCTTTATGGTACTGTCGGTGCAGCTTTCGCAGCTTAGCCTTCACTTTTATAGGAATGAAATTCTTTATGTTTTGTCTTGGACTCTCTTTACATTTAGGAACAAGTTTATCAAAGCATATAGTTACATTCTGGTAAAAGGCTATTAGGATAGTGTCTAGGTTGCTACTAGAAAAGAAAAGGTCCCAGTCTAAGCTTCTAATGAAGGAGTGAAATACATCCCACCTAGCTTTTCCGAAGCACATGAATGTCTTGCGCAGGGTAAAGCATTTTGATGAGTGAAGCTTGGTATCGAGGGCGCAGATTATTGTGTTGTGGTCACTACCAGGAAATGGTTGGCTGATGTCTATGGTGGATAAGGCAATGTCTTTCAAGAAAACCAAGTCCAGTATATTTTGGTTTCGGGTAGGCCTTAGAATACTTTGTGTCCACCCACATAACTCAACAGCATCTAAGAATTTGCTGTAGCGGGGAGGAGCACTGATGGGCTCCCATGAAACTTCAGGCATGTTAAAATCCCCTCCGATCACTTTATAAGTAAAGTTTAATTTCGAAGTGTAATGAAAGGCTGCAGTTATTTCACTTAGCAGTTCACTGTCATGGTTGGGTGGGCGATAGATGCAACCTAATAACAGAGTTTGCTGTTTATTTATGTAGAGTGTCACCCATAATGTATCGCATATATTAAGGTTAGGGTCATCGTAGTGCACAGCTCTGCAGTCAGATTTAACATAGATAATGCATCCTCCACCCCGCCCAACTGATCTGTTCTTCCTGAAAAATGAGTAGCCTTCGCAGTGAAAGAAATCATCATTTATTTCACTTGTGCACCAAGCTTCAGTGATCAATAGTGCTGTAGGTTGGCTAATCAGTAGCAGGGATTGGATGTATGCCATCTTGTTTACAGCTGACCTGGCATTGATAAGAACTATGTTAGGGTTAGCCGAGTCATATCTTAGGATTTTAGCTATGTCTTGAAGTAGCTGGTGGTGAGATTCAGTCATAGTGTCCTCAGACGACAATGAAATGTCTATGCCTGTAGATGCCATAGGAAATCTAGAAGTGCAGAGGGGGTGAATTAAATTTTCGTTTTCATATAAGTTTGGGCGTAAAGAAGATTTGCTGTCAGAAGAAAAGGACACAGAGGGTTGTTGAAGGAGAAGAAGGGAATTACCAGAGTCATGTAAGGTGAGCTCCAGGCAGTAATTAGACATTGCTGTATCAGCTGTCATATCTATATTGGGGGGCGAAACCTGTGGAGAGTGGTGAGCATTTGTAGTATGTTTGAGGTCATGTTGTGAACCTGTATAAAAAATGGTAATGTCGTTTCAGCAAAACTGCTGATCGCTGGATAGTCAGCCCTGTTGGGTGTAGGCATGTAAATAGGTGGAGGTGGCCTGCCAAGCAAGCTCAACTTATTCGAATTGTTGCGAATTACGTCACCACTATTCGACTTCCTATAGTTAAGTGTATCAATGTTTTGGTTTGTATTGGTGCGAGGGTTTACTTTTTTGAACAGGTAGCTACGAGGTTCGGGTTCTGTTTTGCGGTTATTGTACCTATTGGTTTTGTGGATATTTGTTTCTGGAGAGAGGTGTGGTGTCGAGCTGTCAGCATGTGAATTAGTGTGTGGCACTAGTCTATTATTCTGCGTTGTCTGCGTAGACGAACTGGTAGCCGCATTCTTCAACTTCCTGGAATTAAGACTACTTGAATTGGTGAATACTGGGTGTGATGTACTGCAGTTTGTCACTGGGGTACAGGGATTGTTATCAGAGGAATCTAAATCTACGGTCGATTTCTTTCTTAGTGTTCGGCTATACACTGAACTATTTTTGGACCTTACATTTTCAGGCAAGTTCGTTTCCGAATACGGTGTGCTTTGTATAGAAAGATCCACCCCCTTTTGCTCTGCCTCAACAGAAGTGTGGGTGCCCAGGGGTGTTGTAGAGGAGCTGGGATTTACAGTTTTAGAATAAGTCATTCTTTGGATCGGTGTCTTGTCACGAGCTAATTTAATCGTATGGTAACGTGTATTTTTCAGTAGTGTTTGCCTACTGTAAAAGATGTCAGCATTAGAGGACGAGTCAAATTTCAACACAAGTGGGCAAGATTTATTTTTATGAGACTTCCTAAGTCGATGGCAGCTGCACGAGACGTTATTCATAGAGCACGCATTCAGAATAGTGCTTTTGACCTTGCTAATCTGTGCATTATCCGGTATATTATACACGATTATGTTCTTCTCGCGCACTACACGTTGATATACTTCAGTTGCAACGTAGTTTATCAGGTTTGCGGTTTTTGGTAACTTACTAGGTGAAGTACCATTACTGTCGGTTTCACTAGGTACTGCCAGTTTTGATATCTTAACTTCAAGCCCCCTAATAATGGAAAATAATTCTGCAATTTTATCTTCACAACAAAGTGTAGAACAAGAAACTGGATTAATGCTAGGAGTCAAAATGTTTGCCGTGTAATTCATTTCGCAAGACGTTTTGCAGGTGTCTGCGAGGCCTGGATCATTGCATGTAGTATCACTATGTATACCATCCATGATGTTGTTTAATACGCAAGCAGGTAAAGGGAATTCAACGTCCGGACTTAACGTATCTACTGCAGGAGACCTGTGTTTAGTTGTTAAATCACTGGATGTAGTCTTCACACTTCCTGCAGGCCTATTCATTCTATTCGGTTTGTGTTTTTTACTGGGATTTGAAGCAGACAGTGGAGTTTGACGCTTAGTTTCAACCATTGGCATTTAGAAAAGAGTTAAACTTCTTAAATATAAGAGAATGAGCAAAGTGTCTGTAAGGTCCTTTTTAGGGTGTTGGAGATTTAGATTGTTTAGTTCGGTACGCAATTAGCAGTTTATGTGGATAAAAATACTGGAATATAGTATGAAGACACGCTTAACAAATACTATAAATGCAAAGATGCGATAACAGAAGCACTTAAGTAGACACTAGCTATAATGGACAATTACAGCCGGAAAAGTTATCTTTAATGAAAAAATAGGACTAAGTATTTAGTACTATCCTCAAGAGACCTATTGAAAAGCCGCCTATAGAGAAAAAAAGAACTGAGAAATAACACGCGAAAAAGTAACAAAGCCTTCGAATTGCCGCGAATAACGAAATGAAGTCGATTTTCCTGCGCAACCTGGAGGACCACTGTTTAATTCAATAATGATACGACATGGGTCAGACAAAGAGTGTATTTATACATATATCAAATATTTAGCCGTTCAAACATTACTAACTTGTAGACAATCTAATATTTGACATTGTATCATACTTGATCGTGCCTGTAAAAATGGCATGCATTTTCATGTAAATTTATGTTTATATGAAAATATAAAAATATTATTATTCGGGGAAACTGCCAAGCGAGTGGATAAGGGCCATCCTTTCTCCGATCTTCAGGGGTGGGATAGGCGAGATAACACTAGCTACAAACCAGCAGCCTACTCCCAGTGGTATCAAAATTACCGAAAGGTATTATTGATGATCACACCAGGGAGCACCCCGATAGGACCAATAGACTCCACGAAGCCCAACACGGTTTCAGAAAAGGCAGATCCAGTGTAGCAAACCTACTATCAGCTTGGGACGACTGGACGTCATGCTGGGATATGAATGTTCCAGTCCATGTGGTCTTGCTAGACTTTGAGAAGGCACTTGAAACAGTTTACCATGGCCTTCTCTTACACAAAATAAGTCAGGCAGGTACAGGTAAGCCAATTCTACCATGGTTGAAGGACTACCTAACTGAAAGGAAATTTTGCACCAAGGTCAATCGAGTCCGATCATCTCGGCATAGCTCGTCATCAGAAATGTCGCAGGGTTCTATCCTGGGACCACTGATGTTTTTGATTTTTATCAGTGACCTACCGTGTCGTCTAAGCTGCCCGACTCTTCTATACAATGATGACGTAAAGATATGGAGGGCGATAAAGTGTCCGGGGGACTCGGATAGGCTTCAGGCAGATCTAAAGCTTCTGGAAGACTGGGCGGTGGCCAATGGCATGACTTTCAGCCTTAAAAAGTGCAAAGTAGTGAAATTACGGAATTGTAGGCTGCAGATTGCAAGTTACACCCTGTGCAATGAAAGCTTGTCCTATACAACGTTGGAGCGTGACTTAGGTCTAGTTCTAATGGCAAAAATGGACACAAGCGGAGGTTACATGGAGGATGTAGCGAGATCATATACGGTCATACACTTTACATATAAACAGTTAGATGCACTCACTCCCCAGCTCTTTCTAAGGTTGTACAAAACAAACGTTAAACTACATCTTAAAGTGAACAATATCATTGCACCCCACTGATTAGAAGAGACGCAAACCTCTTGGAAAGCGTCCAAAGATGGGTGACAAAAGAAGTGGTTGGTCTTCGAAATACACCGTATAATGAAAGGCGAAAGAAATTAGGCCTATACACACTTAACTACCGTCGGCTTAGGAGGATTTGATTACTGCCTACAGGATAAAAATGACCAGAATCACCCAAAAGAGGTGTTCTGCCATTGAGTAGGTATAGGCTCCCTCGTGGAAATCCTAGAAGGATAGCTCATCAGAGGGCAAGGACGCGGGTGCGCTCCCACTTCTTTTCCCTGCGGGTTTGCCGTTCCTGGAATTCCTTACCGGCAGATGTAGCTATGGCACCGCCTGTGGACGCCTTTAAGCGAAGGCTGGACAACCATGCAGTGACACAAGGACTGCATCCAAATGGACCCTACCCGCGTGCAATCTGCCTGACCTGATGTCTCTGGACAAAATCAAAGTGACAAGCCTTCAAGCGTGTGGCGTGCCTTCAGCAAACTGCCACCTAATCAGGCTCAGTAAGGTGTACCTGTCCTGTGCTGTTCAAATTCAGTAGTCATAACGATGCTAGAAAATTCCAGTCGTTTAACATATACCACCCGGTATGTTCGAATCAGGTGACGCTTTTGCACGTGTTTCCGTTTATATTCATTTATTGCTTACTGTTGATTTATCTTTAATAACGATAAGCCGAAATTCTAAAGAGTGTTCATGTGAACACCAGTAATTTAGAAAATAGCACCAGCTCGTCTAATAACACATTATCACCCCTTATTATTAGTAGTTCACCCAATGTAAAAGACTCGAACATAACTCTGGACCCTGTAATACAGGTGGAAGATGTTCTGTCTGAAAAGGTAGAGCTCTCTTACTTAATTAAAGAGATGCAGCTACAGATAGATAAATTAAAAAAGAAATTAAGTTCACTAGAATGTATACCCGAAACTATCTCACTTATGGAAAAGGAACTGCAGGATCATACAATCCTAAAGCTTTTTAATATGACTTCTAGAATGACGCCTACTGACTCAAAAAATGCGAAGGAGTTAGAAAACGCCATTGACTTTCTATCCAGCGAAGTTGTTAAAAGGCTGGCTTCGAAACAAAACGCTATAGTGTATAATGTACCAGATAGCGAGCCCATAAGGTCGGTCCAGCACTCACTGCTGAAGGCTGCAAATCTCTTGAGTGCACCTTGTCAGTGCATTCGCCTAAGTAAAGAAGACCTAAAGCATCCCTGTCCTATACTCTTTAGGTTCGACAGCTACATAATAGCTGAACGATTTAAGAAGGCCGAAGATCCTCTGGCTACTGCCACTGAATTCAAGACTATTAAAGTAGTCTCGGATAAAACACCTAACCAAAGGCAAGCAACCAAGAACTCCTTTGATACAAAGTTGACCATACTGAGAAATACACCTGGTATCAGTGCTGAAGTGTCGACGGACACTGAAGCACAGCAAGTCACGTGTATAATGTTGGGAGAAAAAACGACAAGCAAAAGCGACTCGAAGCTCAGTAAGAGCAGTGTCACTGGGTGCAATCTTAAATTACATGAGAGCACATCTGGATAATCTGCTGACATACATAAGTTTGACATTGACGCACAAACTACGGCTGACCAGAAACCACTGGCAGACCACACTCAATCTGGATGTAAGCCCGAGAGTCCCGCAGTAGAAACTGCAAGAAAGGCCACAAAGCCTAGAGTCCCACTCCAAACTTCGACATACCTCCCTCTTAATAAGTCTAATAAGCAACATGTAAGTCTAGAAAATGACAATGCATGAGTGACAATGCATATTCCCAAAAGCGTCATCCATCATGTGAGTAAGAATACCCCTTCCCGAACCAGGAGTAATATGCCTAGCAACGCACATAACTTGGGAATGCAACGTAGAATGGATCCTCAGGATATATGGAGCACTAAACGGGACTCATATAGGCACCATATTAATGAATATTCTCTTCCAAACTCTCACACTATCTGTGTTAAACCTCATCAACATAATGAGTATAGATCCACACTTGACCCTCTCAATAACTTCACTCACACATGTGATGTGAGCCAATATGCATACGACTATGAAAGACCCATGAGGTACCGTTATGGGTAAATTTTATTTTGATAGAGTCTCACAGTGTTATACAGTAATATTTACTGATGACCATGTTTCGAGCACAATTTATTGCTCATAATCATATCAAGTTAATCACACGACTTCCTAAATTCATTTATATAATTCCGTTGTTTTCCACTTGATTTTCACTTGATTTGATTGGTAGTATTATTTTCCATATTTCAGGTATGAGTGATGATTCATTCCCATTGCATATGTTGGGTGTAGATTCGATGAACAAGGATTCAGTAATCAACCATCTCTCACTCTCCACCTACATAGATTACTTTTTAGAATTTTAACGCTCTCCCACCCTTTTGTGTGGTTGTGTGTTAATACATGCATTGCAATTGCTGAGCTTTTTCCTAAATTACTTATCTTCTCGGGGTCACCCATGCTTACCTTAGCTAAATTCTTATGTCCTGACAATCTGACTACCCGTGATCTACTAGTTTGACCTATGTAATTGACTTAACTCACAGTCATTGCAGGGTATTTTGTGAATTATATTATTTTGTCTAATTGGGTCAACTGGGTCCTTTAACCTACAGAGCTTGTCCCTGGGTGAGTTTGTAGGTTTAAATGCCACCCTAATTCCTGCTTTATTTAGAATCCTACGTAGGGTCTCAGATGTCCCCTCTTTATATGGTATAACTGTAGATGACTTATATTCTCTCTTATTTATGTTATTATTACTAGTTTCACAATTCTTTTTATTTTTCTTTTGGCGTTTTTCAATCTTCCTAATGAATTTTAGAGGATAGTTATTTAGAACCAACGCCTCTTCTATCTGTTTTATTTCATCACCTAAGTTGTGAATAGTTGCGGGATAAACGTTCATCACACAGCGATCCAACATGACCGACTAACACGAACGAAAATGACCTTCGAATGCTTCATCCACCCAGTGGCCTTGAGCAAGCGGGATAATTTCAGTCTTATTTGTGTAGTTATTTGAATTTTTTCCTTTTTTCAGCATTTGCGTCATAAAAGCGTTCAATCTTAAATTGTATATGTAAACATAATCATGCCTGTACAAACGGTATGTTAATCATGTAAATGCTTAACTTAGGTTAATCAAATATTGTTGTTAGAATGCATGCTTTTACAGAGATCTTAGGGACGCGTTTGAATAGCGCTTGAATATTTCTCTTCCCATCAAAAGAGGCAAGGTATGCGGTAACAACGCAGACATGTGAGAGTTATTTAACAGGACATTTGCAGCTAACTATCTATATCCCGCGACTCCATTTCTCACGTACACTGTATCTATACGACACATTCCATTTTTGGGAATGTCCTAATATACAGTATGCTGTATACCATTTGAGAAATGATAATGCAACCACTCACCTGCACAGGCCTCGTGTTTGCACGACCGAATCCTCACTGAACTAATGTCATCTAGGTCCTTAGTCAACGACGGCATATGCTGAATAACTGAAAACTTGGCTCAAAAGTGATAAAGTACAAAAAACACTTGCAAAGTAGGAGATGAATCCCGCGTGGAAGAAGAGATTACTGAAAGGTATCTATTTGTCATTTAGCAAAGAACAAGATTAAGAACTGCAACTATCATTTGTTGACATTCTGGAGATCATTATTCAGTGTTTCTCATTTAGTTATGTCTAGCCGGTGTCATTCTGCCTGGCTTTCAGTATGACTTCGCAAAGAAGTCCAACTGTTTAGTTTACCACATTCCATGCACCACACAAAGGTAGAGACATAAAACTAAATGGAAGTTTGTGGAGTCCTCAAAAATAAACTTATCCAAATTTTACTATTATGTAAAACATGAACATATTGTACACTACTTTGTTTTAACCAAAAAACTCTGTACTTTGAACTTCCCTCGAGTTTTAAAAATAATATATAATTCTGCTTTCGAAAAAAAATTTTGTGGTGGACCTTTTGCTCTGTTAGCTTATTTACCCAAAATTCAAATAGAAAACAAAATACCAAATCAACTGAGTTTACAAAGATCCGAATTCCACAATAAACGTACTGGATTCCAGAAGTGCTGCGGGAAGACTGCTCCAGTTCTAATTCTCCAGTGTTGACGTTGCCGGAGGTCGACCAACCTGCTTTCTATCTCGAAATTTTGCAGGAGCACCGTGGCCTCTTCCTACGCACTTTGGTCGACCTCCGGCGACGTCAACACTGGAGAATTAGAACTGGAGCAGTCTTCCCGCAGCACTTCTGGAATCCAGTACGTTTATTGTGGAATTTGGATCTTTGTAAACTCAGTTGATTTGGTATTTTGTTTTCTATTTGAATTTTGGGTAAATAAGCTAACAGAGCAAAAGGTCCACCACAAGTTTAACGAGCAAAAATTTGAGGGAAAATAAATAGTGACAACATGAGTTGAATGGGAACGTGAGATTACACAGAGTGAATGCATCTGTGCCATGAACAAAGACTTGCAGACATATATCTAGTAGTCATTCTAGCTGACTGTCAACGACTTCATGAACCAATACCAGCTTTTCATTTGGCCGACCCAAACACATTTGGAACCTTAACATGTGCTGGCGAACATTATCCCTCAAGGAAGGCGATGGCTTGGTATGCCATCACGTTTTATAGCCATCTCAACCTATTCAGCTTCCCTACCTTGAAGACTAACTTACCCTCCTCAACTAACACTTTATTCGTAACCTCAACAGCAATCGCCATATTATACTGCTTTACTCATGAGATAGAACACAGACACCTATAATCAAACACCGGTATTCTTTTCATATCTTCCAGTATCAGGGTTTACTTCTCATAGTTTAGGTGTACAGTATCATCAGCAAACCGTAAGTTGATGATGATGATAAGTCTCTAAAGTCATTTACAGACTATCCTAATGATATATGTGTGATTGCATTGAAATGATATAAAGATGACAGTTTAAGAATTCAGCCTTGTGTTACATCCCAATTGGAAATGTGTTTTCTCGGGTAATTCGCAAACAGTAATCACTGAATAGAAAACATTCTGTAGAATTTATGAAACTCATTAACTGACGCAATACTTTTACAGGCATTATAGTGTTTCCTCAATAAAGCGAGATTTGTATATTTTGGGTGCATAAAACGAGTAAGTGGTATCCTGGCAATACCAATGACTACAACAAGTCTTGGAATTATGCACTACAACTTTTACTTTACCAAATACTCCAGCAGATTTTAAATAAACACTTGACAAATATCAAATTCAGACAGGAAGTCAGTAAACTAAACTATAAGCACTTTCGGCTTACATAGGAGTTCTCCATGCCGAATTTATTCCTCCAAGGGCCCACACAGATTACAACTTCAATTAAATAACACTGACGTGGAAGAAATTCCATTCTTCATTACTAAACTTAATGATAATAGTGTATTTTATTCTAGAAACAGGTGCATTCGTAATGTTTCACTTTATGTAAATGCAGTTACATACAGTTGCAATAAGAACTCAATGCAACTCGGTGCACAATAGTATATACACAAATAAACTGAAAAAATAACGTCCTCCTTACCTTCTGAACAACTTTTCCTTATTACAGGATAATAACTTTCTTTCACGTATGAGCCTGAGTTATGTCTATGAAATCACAATATTACATTAGTTAAATCTTCCCCCAAAACCAAGGCCACTTGAAGCCAATAGCAACATAGCAACAAGCGTCATTGAGGGCATATACAATAAAGTCGCTCTTCACTGGCTAGTTTGCAGACCGTTCTAAGTGACTCTAAAGACGAAAAGAACAGCAGCAATGTGATCTCATATACAATAAATTTATGTGGCTTAAATAATAACTTATCCTTGGCCGTACAGTTGGTATGTGCCCCCAGAGGCAGGAACATATATTATCGTCAATTATTTGACCTCAGGTAAGGTATTCCTATATGCTGACGATCCTTAAGTCGTTTACTTCTGCTTAAGTTATGAGTCAAATGACATCATAGGTAATATTAGTCTTGAACTAAGTCGCCTTCCATTGCGGTGCACTAAGTTTAACGTTAGCGGAAGGTGCTGGATTTGCTTGGCTTAAACTCTGCCGAACCCTTGAAGTGCATGGTAGAGACTATCCAAACTTAACTCAACCGTGATCCTCGACAAAAGATAGTTATATTTTCTATCCTTGAGCAAACTGAAAACCGTAATAACAATAGATTGTTCACATAAATTAAGCATTTACTTGAATAAAATGCCGTTTTTACAGGGGTGATCATATCTGATGTAATTATACAACTGATTTGTAGTAGAACAAAAACAAACCATATGACATATGTTTGTAGTGGGTGGTGAGCGAGGTCAGCGCGGAAATTTTCTGTCGCGCCTTTCCTAGGCCAAACATATATTCATTTACAGTTACCGCTCAGTTACCAGTTGTGGATTATTATTATATAATCTTTTTCGTTGGGGGACTTGTTCCTCATAGGAATACTGTTACACGCGTTTGATCTCGCTTCACTGTATTCCAACTTTAGTACAGTGAACTGGGGAAACAGGTAGCTGGCGTGTAATGTTATTAGCGTAATCGGGGAGTATTCATGATCAGCGCGTCTGAGTCCAACATCGGCGTCCCTACTTTATTCCAGTCGCAATGCTACTGCGAAACAACAAAACCGCCGCATCATGACAACAATTAATACATTTATCAGTGTTTATATTTGTTCTGAGATGTGAGGTGTATTATTGGTGTGATCAATGCCATTAAAATGAGCTAGATTTTCTAAACTGTTCACAAGCAACTGACAGTAGTTTGAAATCAGGTCATAGTGCAAGAAAACACTGAACAGTAATAGATGCAAGACACGTGACCTTTCAGGCTGCTCCTCCCACAGTATCTTTGTTGTGAAATAAGGGTTTTCCATTATGGGCAAATTTTATTTTGATAGAGTCTCACAGTGTTATACAGTAATATTTACTGATGACCATGTTTCGAGCACAATTTATTGCTCATAATCATATCAAGTTAATCACACGACTTCCTAAATTCATTTATATAATTCCGTTGTTTTCCACTTGATTTTCACTTGATTTGATTGGTAGTATTATTTTCCATATTTCAGGTATGAGTGATGATTCATTCCCATTGCATATGTTGGGTGTAGATTCGATGAACAAAGATTCAGTAATCACCCTCTCTCTCTCCACCTACCTAGATCATCACTCATACCTGAAATATGGAAAATAATACTACCAATCAAATCAAGTGAAAATCAAGTGAAAAACAACGGAATTATATAAATGAATTTAGGAAGTCGTGTGATTAACTTGATGTGATTATGAGCAATAAATTGTGCTCGAAACATGGTCATCAGTAAATATTACTGTATAACACTGTGAGACTATCAAAATAAAATTTACCCATAATGGAATTGCACTCTACCACAGTGCTCAAGTTTTATTCTTATATCAAATAAGGGTTTTGTTGCCAGAAGTGTACCTTCGCTTCACTTTGTAACACAACTCTCTTATTTTTGGGGGGCTGTGACTAAGTGACAAACAAACTAGAAGGACAGCTCCTTAGGTTAAAGTTCTTGGCTGAGGATACGGTCTTGACAATGCTCAGGGTGTCAACCGACTGGAAGCATAAAGACTCTGGAAAAGGCAGTTTAAGCTAAACTTCATTTTCCATTGCAATTTGATTAAACCTTTTGTACTCTTGCAAGCCAATAATAATAATGTATTTCATATACATTTACAAATTTACATGAAAATGCATGCCATTTTTACAGGCACGATCAAGTATGATATAATATCAAATCGTAGATTGTCTACAAGTTAATCGTATTTCAACTGTTAAATATTCGATACATATAATACACTCATTTTCTGAATTAGGCCGTATAGTTATTGAATTGTACAGTTGTCCTCCAGGTTGAGCGGGAAAATCGACTTCGTTCCTTTTTCATCCCGTGGTTGTAGGCATACGATAACCAACCAATATTGAGGTAAGTACACCTTTTACAAGGGATTGGAATCTGTTTTAGAAAAATTAAAGTGCTGAGGTGAATCATTAAATTGTAATGAAATAGGTAAGTGCAAGTATCATTAATAAATGCATTAATAAAGGAAACACCCTAGGGTAACAACATTCATTTGCAATGTATAATGCTACAGATATATTACAAACTATCATGATATCCACTTTTGGTTTTAATACAATTATCCTCATGCCAGTTGTTTTTATTTTATACCTTTTTGTGCATTTAGTGCACAACCGTACCCTTCAGAGAGTAGGAGTATAATAAGTAATGAAGAGCTATAAGATGTTAAGTTTAATGGAGTAAAATGAGGATCAAGTAAAGACGTTGTCAGAAAATAAATGAGATAAGACATTGTGGAGTGGTATGAAAAGATCTGACGATAGACAGCAAGTTAATTTATAAGATGCCCCATAAATCTGAGCAGATCCCACATGGTCGCATCTCAACAATAGGCTGGGTGAATGGTATATATTTAAAGGTAGAAGCATGATCTGTCAAGGCGTTCATTGTTATCTTTTTCAAGATAAAGATTTAAGCCCTCATAAAAATCAGAAATATCTCGAGCCTTCAAATTTTTTAATGCTGTTCCTGCAGAATGGGACGATTCACCTTAGTGGCCCCCACCATATCTACTGATCAGCTAACTCCACCCTCCCACCTTTTTTTGATGTTAGGCTCTGAGACTATGATTATTATGGTTACCGTAAATATATTGCTTGGTACCAGACATGTTCGTACCCCATATTCCATCTCCCTAGCTTTCTTAATGAGTGCTTCCAATAGGTCCCCGCGTACATCTTTATGAACATATTATATATATATATATGCATGCGTCCTAATGAACAGATTACTTTATAAGAAGTCAAAAACCTTGAAGAATAACAAGAATAGGTTTTGTGAATAGTGGAGCAAGATTCAGCAGAACAATATAGTTAGGGTTCAATATGGGTAGTATGAACTGAAGGTAAGGTCGGTTGGCAGGACCAAGTGTACTAAATTGTCATGACAGTTTTATATATAGTAAACATTTGACATTGCAAGGTAACCTGTCTACATATATTATAAAAAGATATTAGCAGAACCAACAAAATTTCAGCATTTGGTTAACAATACTACAGAAAGTTAGTGAGTCTTACAGGTAGCCGTAAAGTAAATCGATCTATGTATAATAAGAGTGTAATCAGTGTTATAATTCGTATTATCAAAGAATACATTAGGCTCAAAAACTGAATGTTATAAGGGAAATAAGAGTGATAAACTAAGAGAACATTTGCTGCGTAAGTAATCATTTTAAGTATTTTAATGATAATCTAATTTCAAGTATTGAACATGCATAATTACTAAGTGTTATTAGGTTAGTCTAGGAACTAGTGTACTGTCTGTAGTTAAATATTGAAATGTCATGGTTTCACCACTCTACCAGCAGTTGAGATCATTTTAAGGGCTAGGGTGGACATGTTAATATGTTTTTCTAGGCTCCTTTTGAAACTGTCAGGCCTTTCACAGGATCTAATCTCAGAGGGTAGTTGGTTCCAAAGTTTGCAATATTTAATGGTGAAGAAGTTAGCTCTAGTGGTGAGCTTATGGGTGTTAACCTTGAGAAGGCAGTTATGGTTGCGTAGTCCATACGATTTAGGATTAGCCCAGGTTATAGACGAGTTACTGTTACAGTGCTTTCTTATAACTTTGAATAAGAGAAATAAATTGCACTTCACTCTCCTTAACCATAAGGGTTCTAAGTCCAGTCGAATACATCTGTCAAGGTATTCTATTTGCTGATCATAACCTAATATGCGTTTCGTGAGGAATCTTTGGACACTTTCAACTTTTTTTCTGTCTGCTGATTTAAAGCTACTGTATAAGTGGGCACAGTATTCAAGTTTGGGGCGAATGCATAGTTAACCTAACCTATGGGATCAGTTAAATCTCAGAAATCATAACAACCTGGTTACTACAGAGCGTTGTCAGACTTCAATGCCAGTGGACTTCTTAAAAGCGTTTTCGATTATTTGGAATAGACCATCAGCTAATATGCATGACTCAAATGCACTCAAAGTCCTCACCCCTCCCCAGTCAACAGACCTCTCAAAGATGAAAACGCTTCCCTCCAACTGGCTGCTGCGCCTTTTCCACCTCACATAGATGTAATTAGTCTACTAAAAGTACCAGTTATACCATATTTCGGCAGTAAATGCCAGTGTTATCAGAAGAACATCATACACAGTATTGGATGTAGCATTAATGTTTACTGTTTCCACTCGTATTCTCCGCTCCCTTAAAGTTCATTTGTGCTAAAACACATCACCTGGCTTGAGGAAGGCTGCATTTTCATCGAAAACGTCATAATCTACATAGTAGAACCTATATGCTTAGCACGATAAGATGCAAATGTACATAATCATTCTAAAGACTCTATAGCCTCTTTTTATATATATTTTTTGAATGTATTTTTGATCCTTAATTTTGTTTTATCCCGCTTTTCAGATTCTTGAGGCGTTGTTCTCCCCCTGAAATAGACTTTATTCACGCGTAGACACGGTGCTTTCTTGTCCATCAGTTAGCTGTAATTTTCAGCAGGAAGCGGAAGAAAGTTTGGGTTGCCGCTCAACCTCGGTGGCGATCCTAGCGAAGGGTTTACAATTTAACATTTACACGGACCTGTTCTTGTTGCTTGGATTATAACTCATTTATTTATACTGTTGAAAAAGTGCCAGTTTATTAACATTTCATGCTTGTAATTTATGCCAGGTTTTATCGTGCCTGTAAAAATGGCATTCATTTCATGTGAACGGAATATAAATTATTATCTATCATATTTATAATAGACCTGGCCTCTAACAGCAATTATCTTAATGCCGGTTATATCTTAATTCGGCAATGCGAAAAAATTAGCTTAGTGTGCGAAGGTCAAAGAAACTTAAATAAATCTTGGAGGCGTCTGAATCGGATGGGTCTCTCAGTGTTGATGAGCACTGGATGAGCAGCATATAGTTTATTAATTCTAACGGGTCTCCACTTTCTCTGGTGGCGAAAATGGCGGTCGTGTCCTGATCGTACACTCTTTGTTAGAAGACTTGATAAAAACGATCAGGAAGATTGTTGTGATTTGCGCTGATACCTATTCACTGATTTTGTGCTTATTATCCCTGTAGTCCTGATTTATTAATAATAATATATTCTCATTTTTTGTACATGAGGGACTCCAGTTTACAGGAATTATCAGTATGATAATAATGTATACATGGAGTAAGCATATTTACAATTTTTCACTTATACAGAATATATATATATAATGAAAGTTAATGGAATAATGTCAGTAAGCACACTTTACTGATCAACGGGGAAATGAACAATTCTCAGATTGTCAATCTTTTTCTCATATTCTCGAGTTGCTTACTGAACATATTTCTGAGTTGCGGTGGTCATTATTATTCTGACAGCAGCGCCAGCTCCACGACCCGTGGAGCGGCATCCTTAGAAGATGGCATCATAACAGTGTCTATGGGTTAGAAGTGCAAGTGGAGTGTCCACACATCGGCGTCGCAGTGTGATGAGGTAATTAGTGGTGCCACAGGTCTTACTAGTCATACAGGGCTCCTAAATAATTTTGCGGTGGGCTTCTGGATCTAGGGGTATTGATGGCTGGGATTGTAGTGTGGCTTGTGGGGTTCAGGGCCGTAAGATTTTTATATTAGCCGCTTATTTGTTGTGGTACTTGTTTCGGATGTGAAACTGTGGGGAATTTGAATCTCAAAGATTCAGAAGCGTGCTGCGAAGCATAAATCAGATATGTGTTTTAAACGGATTTCTCAGCACTTAGCTTGTGTTTGTTGACACCCACATTTCCGGTATACTTACTAAATACAAAGTATTCTTTCTCATCCCTAGACACGGTCCTGAGAACCTTATTCATCGCTTTTAGGCGAGTTTATCTTGGGACTACTTACAAACGTGATTTATATCTTAGTATCTTTTCGTGTAGACTTGATTACAGGGATACGGATATGTAAATAGCTTTCCCGCTGCGTCAGCAAGCGTGTAGATTTGGCAGTTTACTCAGTGTTACACTCACTGATAGCTGGCGATTCAAGTGAGTGAGTTTAAGCACGAAGAGGTGACAAAATTATTGTAAAGCATTTTTCGTCAATGACGGGGTGTTTTGCTCTGAACTGCAGCGACAGACTTGAAACTGACGTTTAGTCTTAATTACTCCTGAAATATAGCCAAGTTTCTACCATGAATGGAGTTAATGAACCTAAAACTTATTGGACAATCAGAATGGGCTGGAACTTTACTAGGCCGTTGGTGTTCACGTGGTACGTTAACTATACCACAACTTACGTTCCTGTTATTCATAGTTTCAGGAGACATTTAGTCTGGTATATTGTAGACAGTAGCCTGTTGAGATCATGCGTATGGCTTCACTGCATCAGTTGCCTAACAGTCGACTAGACTGTCTGATTTCATACAGCAGGCTGCGTCTGTTCGTTAAAGTAAAGAAAGAACGAACATATTTGCAGGATAGTACGAACTCGCTTTATTTTGTGGATTCTCTACAACTTCGTACATCCTAAACAAAATTAATTATAAGTTACAAACTGGTGTCTGACTTCGAGTTATAAATAGAAAGTATAGGCCACATAATTCCAAAAATAATGAAGTTGGATGAACTATTCATGGTTAAAAGAGTAACTGCTTATAACATAATTAAACAAGGAGGGTAGAGTTCTGACTTCTCTCAGGAATGGGGTTGTACTAGAGACAGAATACAAGATAGAACGACGGAAAAATTCAAACATTATGATGAAGAGTTCAGGAGGATTGGGCGAATAGTGAAGGAATTAATTAGAATGTTATGCAACAGTACAAAAGACAAAAGCAAACGAACGAAACATTTACGGTTACCAGGGTAATGAGAGATTAGCCACTCCATTTGTCTGTATACAGAGGTTGGGTTGAAGTCTTTTGATAACTAGGGCTGCTGCAAACCGGAGGAACCATGCTTTCCCTTGAGCGTTGATTATTCTGAAAGCCTGATTAATTTCCACCATATGTTCCGTATCAGTCAATTAGGTGTCTGGCGATTGCACTTGAGAAGACTTCGCTGCTTTTCAAAGAAGGACTATTAGGGATTAGCTCGGAAAATCTAGTAGACGCTCTCCTACCAGTCCTTCTTATATATTTGCTGCCGCAAGTGCCGATGAATTGGCGAATACAGTTGGAGGTGGGTTAAACAAGATGTTTATCTAATTTTGCCTGGGTTAACGAGCATACTGCGTTGTAAAGTGGAATGAGTCTGGTAGAGGAAAATGTTCTTTTCAATGTATCCACAATTCTGTTTGCGTTCTTGTGGAAACCTCTCCACCTTCGTATAGTCTGGGTGTTTTTTCCTTCTCATATTTTGATGTGCACTTTCGGTAGTATCTATTTTCGATAGGGTTCTTTTCGATGACTGTGTTTCTCTTCAAACACATCTTCCGAATGCAATGCTCCAACTCTGTTTTGTTGGTTTGTCTGGAACAGTCTTGGGATGTTTCTCCAAAAGGGAGGCTAGTGGATCCCAATTGGCACATATAACTGAGTTACATCCAAGAGAGACTACCTTTCCTCGATATCAGAACGGTTGTCTGTTAATTTGTGACTGATCCAAGTAGCTGATGAGATCCACAAGATATTTCCCCAAGTTCATATATTTGCTCTTAAATATAGCTTACACGGCAGGCTTAATCATAAAACTCAGGTTCCTCCAACATCTGCCACCTGTATTACGAAAGTGAGTATTGCATCCGACCTGCTTGGTGAGTTGGTTGATATAAATGCACTGCACGTTGGTGAAGCCATATTAGCCGAATTTTAGCAACAGTCTAAGGCATTTTCGTTCCTACGAACACACTCTTCAACACTGTGACCCATAAATATTAAAGATAATATCAAAAAGCAGTAGATATATATCAGCGACAACACTTGCAAATGTGCAGACAATTTCAAACGTACCAACTACTTTAAACCTTTCGGCAAAACCTCGATATTTGTAACCTTGTGGTGTGCACTACCGATAAGATTTATCATTAACATATAGAGAGACGTTGATTGGCACAAAATCATCGGAAAGCATGGGGATAGATTCGACGTCAGTGAAGGCAAACGATACAGCCTTGCAGAGATAAATGACAAGAGTGAAAGGGGCGCAAAGAAACACAGTATGAAGGTAAAAGGTAGCGCAACACAGAAGATCTGTGCGAATGGTGCGTTGAAGATATCGTGTGCATAATCTCGCAATATAGCGATACGAAATTCAAACAAAACATTCCTTTCACAAATCTCTTGATCCCTACCGTAACAAACTAGTTGCCAAGTGGAACACAGGACTATGAGGGCAGACCACAATTTCTGACACTTTAAATTGGTTTCATCAGTGCCCATAAACATTCACCTCCCCACATGATGCCCATAACAATCTCGAAAGTCTGACGCGCCGCTTTTTTCTTGTATTTATCTTGTAAATATACTTCCAATAATGTATTATTCATAATTGCATTCTATACCATTTTGCAACTGCGCCAAATTTTCTCCACTTCCTGAAATAGTGTTCAAGCACGTGGGGGCATAGCACTCACTCAAATATATGTTGTTTATCGATTGGCCATAACTATCATAAGGAGATGGGACGAACTTTAGATTGTCGCTCAACTTCGATGGTGAAAGATTTACATATTAACATTAATAAGAATCTCTTCTGATTGCTTGTACTGTAATTCAAAAATTTGAACTTAATTCACAATTATAGGTTTCCAGGCCGTAGGTGTTACGAACTTCCTGAAATAATTTGAGCGCCGAGTCACATTGATTCATCATAAATTATTTAAATGAATCCCAGCGTGTTAAGAAAATCAAAACAAGATTTTTCTGAACGTTTCGCTGTGTGTAATTTAACATAACTGATCGTAGCTGAACCGCACACACTTCCCTAAGATACTCGTGTTGATGAGGCGTTTGTATTTTGACATGACTTATGGGTGGCTTCATCGCTAAATTGAATATCTCATCCAGCTTAACAAACACAAGTCTCGGAGTACTCACTTTCTTTCCACAGTACGTACCGTCATTGTACTACTTAAATTCGTCTGCAGATTGTCAATAATGGGTAGATTGCATAAGATATCAATCACTAATTTGGGTTATTATTGGGAGAGAAATGATTAGGAAAATCTCTCCAAAACATCATCTACAAATATTTACTTTCACTTTAGACTTCAGGTGAGAACACAGGAGAGCCTCTTACCGTACTTCTTTCAGCTCCTAGCGTAGTGTAATTTGGAGCACAAAAGCAATTGCTTCCTCCCAGGCCATGTTAATGCAACAATATGAATATATGAAATCAGTCCAAACTTGATTGCATATCAAAGTAAGGAGGCTCCCTGTGCGACAAACATATCAGCTAAGTACATTACGAATCGTAGACTTCACAGTCATTTCAAGTCACAATTCACGATATACGAACATAAAACAAACAATAGTCTAAAAATTCAAAACTCTTATTTAGATATAAGACAGTAAATATTTTGAAAATTTATGAACTACACATCGTGTTCTAACTCGTCATTCAACACTTCTCATCCTAATCGGGTATTGAACACTGGATTTTGTTTATATGATCCCGTTTGTTTGTCTACTTGTCACTTAACCGGTAGCCATTCAGACTTGCCATCCACCATGAAACGCGACAGTTCAGGAAACAACCAAGATGGTCCTCCAAACAAATTCCAGCGTTCGTCCGTTGATCTGACGAATGTCTCGATTAGATTTCTCATTCCTGGACGAGCTGCAGGGATTATGATTGGGAAGGGTGGGGAAAATATCAAGAAAATCCGGTCACAGGTTTGTTCTCGTACATTTCATTTAGTGACTTGATCAATCGTCGTTTTGGCACCAACTGACTCGATTCTTTGTTTTATGTTCTTTATGGCTCCTCCACTCCCGGAAACTGACTCGCTGAATCTGGTCGATCTCCACTGAAAACCTCCCATGGCTCGGGTTGATACCACTTACCTGCCTTATTCTCAAACTGATGACTCTGGCTCACTGAAACCGGCCCTGCTTTTCCCATTCCCTATCACAGTATAACGTCAAGCTGAATATTCCCGACAGCAGAGGCCCAGAACGGTAGGGTTACATCGAAACTTAATGTCACCTTGATGTCTATTCGGTCGATTAATTAGTTTGCCTAAATTATTATTTTCATGTTTTTGGTTCATTATTGTATGTTTGTAAAGTCAATTTTGGATTTCATTTACAAAGTTAAATTCCTGGTTGTGTTTGGTTATCAGTTTAACTACAAGTTACAGCAGTCACTGGGATCCCCAGTGACCTGACCATTCAATCTATTCCATTGTGTGAAAAGCAAGTTGATGACAACCCTCATAAGGTTGTCCGTTCCTCTGAATTCTACACGGTCCTGCCACTGAATGGAAGGGCGTTACAAGTTTTGTTAGTCGGTTTGTGTTCTCGTATCCTTCCTGCTTTCCCGTCCTAACTTGTTTTTCTTGTAATAGGATAATGACCATCGAAGGTGATCTGCAGGCTATCTGCAGTATCATGCGAGACGTCTGCCCGAAACTGAAGGTAAGTTGAAGTTATTGAGTCTGATGTTGTAGGACATAATGAATGCAAAGCTTTCCGACCCGAAGCGCATTATGGGTACTCAGGCACTTCGTCGACGTGGAAGGCGCAGCGAGGATCCTGAGCGGGATGAAGAGGAGGACGAAAACATGATTGACTTCAGAATCTTAGTACACGAGAGTCAAGCGGGCTCTGTGATCGGGCGTGGAGGAGAACGTATCAAAGACCTCCGTGATGTAAGTGTGCAATTGTTCCTTTTGATGCAAAATTTAGAAATTCAAAATGCGCGTTATCAAGGTCTACCAGATGTTGGCTCCCTTATCAACTGATCGGGTAGTACAGATGGTTGCTGACCCAGATAATGTCGTTCAGTGCCTGAAGGCTGTGATAGAGGCAGTTGAGGTGAGTGTAAATAATCTTTGTGCATGTGAACCATGATTAACACATGAAGTGTCTCAAGAATCCACCTTGTTTCTGACTACGTACTGATTAATATCATATTAGTCTTGACCATACAGAGAGTAAAGCCGTCGATACTTTCAGTTCGAGTGATTTATTGCTACTAAGATGTATAGACAGGAAAACGTTGGCGGTTAGATAAGGTCTAACGCCTGGTTGACATCTATTTGGAGACGGTGGAAACACTGTCCAAAGTAATGTGAGAAGACTTGTTTCCAGTGTGCGGTGCTGGGAGAACTAAGTGGCTGTACTCATTCGGTTTGGTTGTACGGTTACGATTTTTGTGTTTCTGATGCTACCTTTTTTCTTTCTGTTTTTCAGTCTGCCCCTCCTCGTGGTCGCCGGGAAGATTACGATGCTGCCAATTTCAGCGAAAGTGATGCTCTCAACTACGGTGGCTGGCTGTCCCGAGAAGCTGCTGCAGCGCTAGCTCAAGGGATGCCACTTCGCGGTCCAGGAGGAATGCCTCCGATGGGCTACAACATGGGAGGCCCATACATGATGGGTGGTGGTGACATGGGTCCTATGGGTGGTGGAATGGGCCCTATGGGAGGAGGAATGGGACCAGGTGGTGGCATGAGTCCAATGGGTGGTGGACCAGTTCATGGAGGTCGGGGTCGAGGCCCTCGTTCAGGTGGCGGAATGATGGGCGGTAATGCACCCCCTCCACAAAGCCAGCGAGGCATGATGGGTTCTTCAGGTCCAGCCCCAGTACCTCCTCCAGTCGGTCGTGGCGGCGCTATGGGTCCACCAGGTGGATACGGTGGTGCTGCAGATGGGGGCTATGGTGGTCCAGGTGGGTACGACGGACCCGGTGGATTTGATAATGGAGGTTATGGTGGTATCGATCAGGGAGCTCCAGGTGGATTCGGTGGTCCAGGTTATGGTGCGTCAGGAAACATGTCCTCTGGTGGCTATGGTGGCGCGGGATACGGTGGAGGTGCGCGCGGAGCTAGCGACATACCGGGTGGTCAGAGGTGAGTGAAGTTATAATCACTATTGATTTTATCCTAATGGGAACATACCGATCAATGTCTAAGGTCCCCAAGCGTGCTGATTGTCGGTCTCGTGTGAACTAATGGAAACTTTAAAGTCACTTGGCTTTTCACAGATACTTGGACTGACTTTGCGAACACTAGAAACATTCGGGCCCTAAGGTCTCCGGTGCACACTCCCCTGAATTGTCCCAATCAGTCCTTACGGATTAGGATGGTATCACTGCGACGCAACGAGAACATGAATTTCGTATATTTCTCATCATGACTTGGACTCAAAAACACTTGTGTGTTGGAGAACTGCGGACAGCAGTTCAATTCCATGGTATAATAACGGTGGTAGATCATGTGTACACCAGTGTGAACTAAAGTGTGAGGGAGAAGTGTTTCATAAAAGAAATGACTTCATACGTCCAGCACATCGCGGTCTGATAGACCTCTGTCATTTATGTTTCGACTTGTGTGGTTTGTATCGGTACTCACGGTATCTTTGTTTCTCTTACAGTGCTCCTTCTCGTGGTGGTACCTATGGAGGGTATGGCGGTATGGGCTCTGGAGAGCATGTTGGGGGCAAAGCCAATCAGTGGTATGGTGGATGGTCCTGAACACTTATCTGCATTTAATTTCAATAAAATTGTACTTGTTAATATATGACATCAACACTAACTCATCTTAGTTCTTGCTGGCGAAGGGTTTAGGCTCATCTACACGAATAGGACCCACTATCAAGTGGTATATTTGATCTATCAACTATGCGCTAGACACTGATTAGTTTATCGATCAGTAAAATCGATACCGATTTGAAAATACAATATTACAGAAATGTCGACGAGGATAAGTGAATGGCTAGCATACGAGCAGCACTACTTATCAGATGCCAAGTTCCAAGGAAGGAGTGCTCACAAACATGTTTTCAGGCTTACAGGTAGGCTTAAATTCCTGTTTGAATTTATGCACTAGGGGCTGCGCTTATTTGTCTACAGACGGTTGAGCTAATGAAGCGGGTGGTGACAGTCCACTTTGCAAGAAGACCTACTTGCTGCTTCGTAAGTTCTTTGTGTTACTGAACATCCTGTATATGCTGACTGAAGTATGCACATGTTCCACGTTCCCAAACCACTTGTCGTATCATAACCTGTTCAGGTGAAAGGTTTAACTACTTTTCAAATTTCTGTTCTATGCTTGGCATAGTGACTAGTATTGTCACCATTGATTTACTCCAACTAGTCCATCATCATCTTTACGGTCAGTCGTTTTCTGTCCACGTCTAATTGTATTGTGGTCCCAGTTTGCGATTTCCTCTATATGTCCAGTTAGGGTTCAGTTCATCTCGCCTGCATGGGTAGGTTGGGGCTTAGGTGAAACTTACTGGGAACTGCTCGTAAAATCTCTGCTCCTTCGAAAGTGGGTCGTAAGGGTGGCTGCGTGAGGGACGAATGCAGACGTTGGACTGAGAATATTGGGTGTAGGTTTCGATGACATTGATTGTGAATATATGCATTGTTGCTAACACCTCGCTTCAGGGCCGTAAAGCAACTGAGAAACGTGCATTTGTCGACAAAAGGCTTCAACAGCTGTCCATGCTCAGATTTATGCCAGTAGGTGCGGTGGTACTTTGAGACGTACCTGAATTGTTCAATAACCTTATTAGCATGTCCACCTTAATGGAAAAAGCGGTTTTAGGGATGCTTAGTATTTTTGGTCAACGCGAACAGATGCCCAGAAGAGGGCAGTTCGGTTGGTGTATGACCTGCATAAGCGGCGGTAGACTGAGGTATTGTATTTTACACAAGGAGAAAATCCTGGTGTATGTATGTATGAGTGAGATACAGTAGTCATAATTCACCAGAAAACTTTTCAATGTCTGACGTGTTAAGAATTGCTTAGTAGGCACGACTGCCAGAAGTCAATATGCAATAACACTTTGGTTTTCCACGAGGTTGCAATTCGGTTTCTGATAATTGTCCACTGGAGACGATCACACATACCCTTGAATGTAGGGAAATCGAGAAGGAATCTAAGATCGAGACTGATGTAATGTCCTATTTGGGTTTCAAGTGGTGTGAATGGAGAATCTTGAAGTCCCATCATGAATGACAGTAGGAAATCTGTCTAGAATCAGTAGCATTTACTATACTTCACTTCCTCAGCTTGATGTGGTGAATTGCATCTTCAATGATGGTTTGATGGGACTACCAGCAAAGTAATCATCACTGTGTTTACTATCACTAGTGCTGACATCATATTCGTCTACCAGATGAAAAAGTATAGGTTGACTGTGTAGTGCTTTTTAATGGCATCACTAATGCAATAACATTAAGGCGATTTGAAGACATTACCAGATGAAGGTAGGAAAAAAGCACGACTTAGTGCGTTCTTGGTTTGAGTGTAAGTTGATAAGTGGGATAACTGCAAAAGTAGCTGGTCACAGTCCGTTATGATTTCGATTTATATGCTGTTGAACGTTATGTTCAATCCTTTAATGGTTAGACTCCGCCTATTTGAGGTTCACTCACGAAACAACAGTTACACCCGCCTTACTCCATCGTATGAGTGGGTCCTGCTGCAGTCGACTAGTTCATCACTGGTCCTACAGTTCACTGTGTTGCAAACACTTCATACCAGTAAAGTGATAACTATTCCACTGGTAATTCCTTTCCACTGGGTATGCTCATGCCCCGATTAAACTTGGATATACGTTGAGCTCTTGTATCTCGACAAAACTTTATTTCTCCTCTAATTGGTTTGACACAAACTACAGCTTGTTTATAGTTGGAGCGTCACGCAACATTATATGCTCTGTTCAAGTCAGGTTGTAAAGCCTAGGCTTCCTGATGAAGACTGTTCTGCCTGCATGAAACATGGTGCGTTTCATATATTACGTATATACTACAGCATAGCGATTGTCTCTGGAAATCATCCTCTCCCGTAAACTTGCTTACATGCGTAGAGCAGAAATTCCCAGGTTGGAACCTTGCGGGTTCACCATTTTGACAGCAAGATCTAGTTGGCGACCTCTCCAGTGTTAGCTTAGGATCGGTTGCTGAGCTTTGGGTGTGAAGTTGCGAGTCTAATTGGTTAAACTACCTGTACTCCCGGAACTGCCTACAACCTGGAATATATTTTGAGCATTTATAACAGTCAGCCAGAGAGGATTAGCTTTTACAGATTACTGCTGATCTCGAAGGACAGCGTCATGGTTACAGACAGTATATGTCAGGTGATCAGACGTCATTTTGTCGAACTACAGTTTGTAATGTGGACGTGACTAGGAGCGGGATGGAATCATGTAGGTTCTAGTAGACGTTATCCAGACTCTTGCCGAAGATAGATCAGAAAGTGGAGACATTTTTAGGTGATCTTTCTCTCTCTGCCTTACCTCAAGTAACTGCACGTCTTCGCCGAACATTATTAGATATCTGTGTAATCCATATTTGTAGTGCACAGATAGACCATTGTAACGACTTTTATTAATTCTTAATGTACATGACTCCTACTTTGTAATCGCTTACTTCTATGCATGTCTCGCTGTTGTGTTGCTTTTGTCGATTTCTCACTTGTTATGAATTGACATTATTGTTAATAATACACTCACAAGCTTTCAAGTATGTCTTTTCGATTTAAGATTGTCGAGTTTTAGTCATCGCAAATGGTTCCTGAAACAGTAGGATGGTTAAAATTCCGTGTAGTATGAGTTGAGTAACCAGTTACCGCCTGTTTCTCGTTCTGTTTGCCCGATGAAACACCCAATGCATTAGGTTGAATGGAATGTGACGATAAGATGTGTCCTGATCAATCACTAATCAGTTATTTGGCGACATTCAGTCAGTCGAGAAATCAAGCACTGATATATTGGTACATAAATGTTTGGTATACCAATAGTGTCTATAATGTAGTGGAAAAGTATGAATTTAGTTGCCCTATTGACCTAGATACTTTCAGGGAGACATTAGAATGAATTGGCACGTAAAGATCGTAGTGTTGTAAACAACTAACGATTCGACGCTTTAGGTTGTATGTTAGTCTTCTAACATTTAGCAGGAGTGACTGAGAATGTTGGAGACGACATTAGGTGGATCCTTAGTGGAAAATCATAGAAACTAGATTATATTCTAACTAGTGACCGACTATTCGTCGAAAAGGTCTAGATCATTACTCCTCTAGGAAGTAGTGACCATGCAGTCATAGGTTTCGACCTCGTTCTCCGTGAGCATTTGCAGTGGGACGCGATGCGACCATGTCTGTGCTATAAGAAGGCAGACTATGCTGAAATGCGGAGGCTTTTGTCCAACGCAGAATGGCCCTTAGCATGGGATGAGTTATCTATGGATGAACACTGGGAAGTGAGGAAAGAGATTATTCACACAGCGATCTCGGATACCGTCCCTTTAGTCACAACAGAGCTTAAAAACTTTATCATGGCTGAAGAGAGGTACGTAATGTGTTCTGCAAGCAAAGCGGAAGGCTTGGTTTACGTGGCGATTATCCAAGGGTCAGACCAGCCACGACGAATACCTGACACTCGGAAACCGGTTCAACGTGAGAGTCAGGAGTGACAGGAGGTCATTCCAGGCTAACCTTGCCAAAACCTTCCTATCAAACCCCAAAAACATGTATAGATTCATGTCGGAAAGAAAACCAACCAGAGGGCATGCGCCTTAGTAAGTCCAAACGGTCAGTATCTCACTAGTGTGGTTATGGCTGAAACATTCAGTTTAGCCTTCGCCAAACAGTCAAACGGCAATGTGGGTATTACCAGTACGGACAAAAATGGCAACACTACTATTTCACCGGAGGAAATCCTAGTGGCTACTCCCCAAATAAACCCAGTAATAGTACTAGGGAAGATACACTGACTCATATCTAGAAAGTCTCCAGGTTGTGATGACATCTGGCCATCTGTTCTGAAACCGTGCGCCGAAGCTCTGTGTAGGCCCTTATGTGACTTGTTCCAACACTCCATGAGGTGTCCAAGCAACAGAATCGCTACATAGCATGTGCTGACTGCCCTGTTAGCCATCATCAACCAGTTGATCATAAGAAAAGGGAAAAAGAAGTAAATAAATTAAATACTGAACCCGGAGTAAGAAAGCCCTTTGATATGATAGGAACGAAAGCACCTCTGAGCCATCATCCTAAGAAAAAGTTAAATATGGTAGACCTAGCTCCTAGAGGTAGGCCTAATTGGTGTCAAGTGGAAAGTCAGTTATATCCTACCACTAATTCTAGACAAACAGCACAGCAAGGTAGTAGGTATTATTCTGCTCATCCACTGCGTAAACCCACTGTTAGCCAACCCCCTTCTAATGTTCCATCAACTGAAAGTTATAGAAAATCCCCCAAATATCGGCCACAGACTACATTTAGCAAGCCAACAGAACCCACTCATACATCCTATGTATCTAGTAGGGAGCATGTGCCAATTTCTGCACAAAACTTGCTATGGTCTGGTGACTACCCGGAACATATACAAACACTTCATTCTTGTACTGGCAACAAATTACCGAATACTCATATCGGTTATACTTTCGGGCAGGATTTTCACCAGCGCCATTTAACAGAAACACCTGGCATCATGCATATAGCACGCATGATATCAGATCAATTCCTTGCCAGCATAGCGAACAGTCTACAGCTAGGGCAAGGCATATTTCCTGGGAGATAGCTGACACTGTGTCGACACCAAATGAGTCTAATAACACGCATATAGAGGATACTCATGGATTACTTTATCAAGATGCTGTCCACTCACTGAAACCACATAACCAGTGTTTATCTATTATCCTAGTAAATACTAGATCAGTTCTAAGCAAACACTTAACACTAAGTACATTAGCTTCTATATGCAGACCGTCATTGATTATGATCACTGAAGCCTGGTGCACAAGTGATATCTCCAATGATAGCCTAAGGATTGATAAATACAACCTTTTCCGAGGGGACAGACAGAGAGGTCGTGGGGGTGGAACACTAATTTACTGTGAACAATCCTTATGTGCAACCCAGTTCAGTAACCCAATTCTGTCACAACTCAATGACTCGATCTGGGTTGAAATAAAAGTTGTCAGAAGTAAACCTATACTTGTGGGTTGTGTGTACCGACCCCCTTCATCCAACAGGGAATATGATAATATGCTCAGCAATATTTTTAATGTTACAGCCAATCTTCCCCACAGTTATAAAATTATCGGAGGTGATTTCAACATGCCAGAAGTATCATGGTCTTCACTCCTAGGACCCCAAAGGTATGATAATCTCCTGAATTCCATCGTCACAGGAGGGTGGACACAAAACATAAATTCACCCACTAGATCCGCAAATATCCTAGACCTTGTTTTCACGAACAACATAAAACCATCTACAGTACATGTGGGACATGAATTTCCAGGTAGTGACCATAAAATAGTAGTGTGTTCTTTTGACATCTTTCCTGAAACAAAACGCAGAGATGAAGCTGGCCAGACACCTATGAGATTGTACACGCCTAATTAGATATTCTAATTGGGACTCGTACTTTTCGAACGAGTCCTTAGAGGCAATTCTTAACAAAAAGGCGGCCTGCTTAAAACTTGGGCTACCAAAATTTTCCGTCACTTGTATTGCATCTGATTTCTTGGATTTATTTTGTTTTAATTATTCAATTATGTGTCCAAATCGTATTACTCACTCTCGCGATTATTTAAAATGTTTTCAACCGGATGTTTTACGAGTATATAATAACCTTAAGAAAAAGCATCATGGTGGGTGGCGAAGATCCTAAAAGTGTACTCCATTGCATCAGATGACTGTTCCTGTGATTATGAGCACTAATTGCAGGTCAATATCGAACAAGATTAATCACTTGGATTCTCTATTATATTCAAATATTTATCGTAATACATGTTTAATAACGCTTCAGGAAACTTGGCTACATGACTCATATGATGATAATTTAATCTTACTAAATGGTTTCAATATGTACAGACAAGACAGAAGTAGTTCAAGGAAGAAGCGAGGCGGCGGTGTCGCTACTTTCATCAATTCTCAGTGGTCTGTTGCCAACAACGTCTGTTTTAAATTCTCAAATGATAATATTGACTGCATAACTGTCAAATGTCGACCTAAACACCTATCTAAATACAAATTCATTTATATCACGAATATTTATATCACACCTTGTTGTAGCACTTCAGAATTATCTATGCTTGCTGATGATGAAAATGTCGTTAACTTTCCCACCAGACTGGATAATTCCCTTGATCTTGTATTTATTAATGACTCCGGAATATACGAAGCTCGTAAAAGAGCTCCACTGTTTAACTCAGATCATTGTATTGTACGGGTTTTACCTAAAATTTATGGAAAATTACACAAGAGAACTTTTTCACACCTTTCCAAGAAAACTGTACATGGATGTTACTCTATGGAGAATGTTGAGAACCTCAGAAGCATGCTCAAAGATATAAGGTGGGACCTGTTTAAAGAAGACTCTCTTGATGACACAATTTCTAATATTACAAGTTATCTCAAATTTTGTCTTGACACCTGTAGTCCCAGAGAAACGCTCTTCATCAGACTTGACCGTTTCTCCTCTCCTCAACTTAAAAAGCTTCGCAGACAGAAAGAAAAATTATATAAAATGAAGGATAATGCTAGTTTGAAAAGAATTAACATCCTAATAAAGTCCGAAATGCACAGATTGAATTCAATTTACAACCAAAAGTTCATGTCCTGTAAAAATGCGTCTAACATATAGAAACTTTTCAAAGAAATTACTGGTGGTAAGTAGATGAACAGTATTCCTTTTTCCCTTGATGTTTCCAAACTAAACAAGTCCTTCATACTTTCTCCCACGAATGCCAAACTTTCTAGTGTTACAAGTATTAATGAAACCTGCTTCCCTGAATTTACTACAAATGACGTTCTAAAATGTCTCCAGTCTATGAACCCTTCTTGTAGCCTGGGTCCAGATGGTTTGCCTAGTGTTATTTTTAAAAATTGTGCAGGTATTCTGTGTTATCCTCTCATGGACATATTTAATGATTCTTTTTCCAAAAATGTCGTGCCAGCCGCTTGGAAGGACATTAAAATTGTACCTATTCCTAAGTCGTCTACCGCGACATGTTTAAAATTCAAACCCATTGCTATTACTTCCCCTTTTCTAAAAGCTATGGAAAAGTTGCTCTTACTTAATCTTCAACCCTCACTTAAAGCCTTTAATGATCCCAAACAATTCGCCTACAAACATAGTAGAAGTACTTTGGACGCAGCTGCAGTCCTGTATCATAACATTGTCTCCAGCTTAGACAAGGGGGCTAAATTTGTTCGCTGCACCTTTCTAGATTATACATCTGCTTTCGACTCAGTACCTAGGGGCATTTAACTAAACAAGCTTGCTGAAACTCAAACTGACTGTTGGGTTGTCAAATGGCTCCATTCTTATTTCTCAGAAAGAAAGCAATACACTCTATGTCAGGGAAAGTCGTCCACTTCATTGCTTACTGAGGCTGGTGTCCCTCAAGGCGCTGTCCTTTCTCCTTTTCTGTTTTCTTTCTTCTTTCATGACTTGCCTCACTCCGATGAAATGAACTTTGTTAAGTATGCCGATGATCTAACTATTTCAATGTCTGTTAACTCTCAACTTGACTGTATTAAGATTAACAACTTTCTATCAGAAATTAGCAAATGGTCTTCGTCTAACGGCCTTAAACTTAATCCTTCCGAATGTCAGACTGTTAATTTCAGTTTCCGTTGTAAACGAAAGGTAAGTGAAGCCGTTGGTTCCTATGACCCTTGCAAAATCGATGATACTGATATAGAAACCCAGTCTGAAGTTAAGTATCTTGGATTAGTTCTCTCTTCTGACCTATCTTGATCTTCTCATGTCTTAGCGATTTCTCAAAGAATATTTCGTCTGACTTTTTACATTAAGAAGTTGAGGCACTTAGGCATAACCCAACCACTCCTCTTACAGTTTGTCAACTCGTGTATTTTACCTATTCTTCTTTACTGTTCACCATTATTCTTTCCTGGATTGCTAAAAAAGGACTATGTCATACTTCGTAGAACTCTGAAGACTGTCAGGAGAACGAGTGGTATCCCATTGGGCCATATCGTTGGCATTGTCACCGATAGGCATTTGATGTCATGCAACAGATTCGCTAGAGGAATTTTGTCAGACTCTGAGCACCCACTCTACCCGCAGCTCCAACCTTGTGTCTCCTGAGGTAAAACAAGAAGTCTTTTCAGAAGACTCTATGCACGTACGTCTAGGTATAAAAATTCCACTATACCATATTTAGCACGTACTCTATGTGATGAAGATAGTGTCAGAAATGAACTAACTAACCTTCTTAGCACTACTAAATAGACCATTTCCTTCACCCTTAAAGCATCATACTTTATTGTTATTGTATTTCTTACATGTATAATCCTCTCAATTTTTTCGTTTTGTTTATTTTATTTTTCACAGGTGTGGACATAATTTTAAGCTGTATTATGACTGTTAATTTTGTATATCCCCTCACTATACTATATCAACAGAACATTAGACCCAATTATCCATAACATGCTAAAGTTTCCAAGCTGAATCGACAATGCCGTTTGAAACAAACTCACTGTTATTAGTATTTATTATTATTATATCTAATAATTATGTCGTTAATGTGGACGAATTCCTCCGATTAATTTTTGTTTTAATTTTTAATTTTATATACACTTTGAGTAAATCAGATGCAATATTGTGACAAATGTTGAGAATTCCATTCTGTATTATAAGTACTGTTTTTGGAATAAAGTAAATTATTATTTATCAGAATATCAACTCAATTCATGACGTCATTGCACCTGAGAAGATTCTTAGCTTCAGATTCCCCCAAAGGGATTATATTCCGACATCGTTTAGGAGAAGTCTACGAAAGCACTCAAGAAAATACCACAGATATCATGACTTGTCATCACTAATTGCCATTAAGTCCCTTCTCAATGGAATTGAAGAGTTGAGAAATATAGGACTCAGAAACAAAGAAATGCGAGCCATTCAGGCACCGCATAACTCAGGAGAAATAGCCAAACTTTTCAAAAGTAGGTTGACGAACTCCAAAACAGCTTATCCTAAAATATTATACTTAGATGGGATTGCTTACGAAAATCCTGAGGTGATATGTGAACTGTTTAGCAAGCACTTCGCCAGATTATACACCTTAGAGAACGATGAGGTCGTGGATTTTCCACGTAAAACAGACGAATGTTTAAGTGACATACTTTTCACCACACACGCGATCGATAAAGCTGTCGCAAATCTTAAGCTTAGTAACACTATTGGTCCAGATGGTATATCTTCCATTCTGCTGAAAAACGGCGGTGGTGACATGAATTTACTCCTGCTCAAGTTATACTCAATTTCACTAAGCGATGGGACATACCCCACATGCTGGAAGAAGTCTTATATTGTACCTATCCATAAATGCGGGCCTATAGCTGATATCAACAACTACCGCCCCATCAACATCACGTCTGTAGTTTCACGTGTAATGGAAAAGATAGTAAAGACTCAAATCATTCAGTACTTGCTGTCAAATGACCTACTATCCCCATCCCAATACGGTTTCTTAAGCAGAAGGTCGTGTATTACTTGCCACTTAGATTGTTTTGACTACATTACACAGTGCATTGATAATGGGCATTCGGTAACAACATTATTTCTCGCCTTTAGCAAGGCCTTCGATAAAGTCCCACATATCAGACTCATAACAAAACTCCAATCCTACGGAATAACCGGGAAACTTCTCAAATGGATAAATTCTTTTCTCACAGAAAGAGAGCAATTAGTCAAAATCAACCACCAGCTGTCTTCATCAAAGCCGATAACTAGTGGTGTAATACAGGGTAGCGTTCTTGGCCCTATTCTATTTCTCTTATTTATAAATTACATAATCTCTATGATCAAGTATGGCAAGCCATACCTCTTTGCAGATGATCTCAAGATAGTATATGATTACGGGTACGATGATAAGAGCGTCGAAAGCAAAATCCAACATGACTTAAACAATCTAGGCGATTGGAGCGAAAAGTGGCAACTGACTTTCAACCCAGACAAGTGCGGTATAGCCCACCTGGGACGCTGGAAACCGAGAATGTGCCTATATATGTACGGTAAGCTCCTCTCGAAACTGAACACTGTCACAGATCTCGGGATAACATACTCAGATCTAACCTTTTCCGATCATGCAAATAAGGTCGTATCCGACTGTAAACGACTTATTGGCTTTGTGCTGCTTAACTTCTACACCCAAGAAGCAAGATTAGCTATATATAGAACGTGTATCCGCCCCAAACTTGAATATTATGCTCTCCTGTATAGTAACCTAAGTTCTGCAGACCGAAAGAAAATCGAAAGTGTTCAGAGATTCCTAACGAAACGCATAATAGGGTTTGACCAACCAGTGAAATATGTTGACAGGTGTATGTGTCTGAATTTAGAACCTCTGTGGTTAAGGAGAGTGAAGTGCAACTTATTTCTGCTATTCAAAGTCATAAGAAAACACTGTTATAGTAACTCATCCATAACGTGGGAAAATATTAAATCATATCAGCTGCGAAACCACAACTACCTTGTCAAGGTGGCTACCCACAGAAAATCCATTAGGGCAAACTTTTTCACCATTAAATATTGCACTCTTTGGAACCAACTACCATCTGAAATTAGATGTGAAAATCCCAATGGGTTCAAACGGAGCCTGGAGAGACACATTAACATGTCCACCCTAGCTTGTCTAAAGGACCACAAATGTTGGTAAAATGGTAAGTAAAAGCCGGTCCAGTCTTCAGCTCAGTCAGTTACATATAACTCGACTCTACTACTTACGCAGCGAACGTTTAACTAATTTACTGATTTTCCTTTCTATATAGTCTTCAGTAAGTTATGTTAATATAAGTACTTCTAGAAACAATTATATTAGCAACCACATCTTTTTAATATTTTACATATGTATATACAGTTAATAATACAATGCTATTTGTTGTGTCTGAATGACTTTACTCAGCTAATAACCACCTTTTCTCATACACCTTCCTAAAACGTATAATCTTTATAATATTTCGCAGTATTTCTAACATTATATAAGTTGAAGGGTTACTTTGCAATGTCTAGTGCGCACGGTATGAAAATCGGTCATGAAAATTTGGCATAACTAGCTCTGTTAGCCTGCTGTTTTCTTCAGGATCATTATACATAATTTTATCACTAATTGTTCCACTACTCATATCACTCTGCTAAATAGAATATAACTTAGTTGCTCTAATATTAGCTATTTTTATACTTCATAACTCTTAAGGGAAACCTAATTTCTTAGTCTTTTGTAGTAACCCACTTGTTCACAAGTATGATGATAATACTGACAACAATGTCCAATGGTATTATTGTGCCATGTGACCTAATGGGAAGCACTTGTCATGAAATCTGTTACGAATTATAATATTGATAACGCTCTTATCATATATAGTTTGATTTACTTTACGGCTCCCTGTAAGACTAACTACCCTTCTTTAGGACACACACACTGCGGTATTGTTAACCAAATGTTAAAATTCTGTTGGTTCTGTGTTAATATCGTTTTATAATATGTGTAGACTGGTTACTTTGCAATGTCAAATGTTTACTATATGAAAGACTGTCATGATAATTTAGTACAATAAGTCCTGCCAATCGACCTTACCTTCAGTTCATACTACCTACATTGAACTCTAACCATAGTGTTCTGATGAATCTTGCTCCACTATTCACAAAAACTATTCTTTTTACTCTTTAATGTTTTATTATCTTATAAACTAATCTGTTCATTAGAACGCATGTACATATGTATAATATGTTCATAAATCTGTATGTGGCGATCTATTGGAAGCACTCACTAAGAAAGCTAGGCAAATGGAATGTGAGGTACGAACGTGTCTGGAATCAAGCAATATACTTGCTGTAGCCATAATAATCAGAGCCTAACATCATAAAAGGAGGGAGGGTGGCGCATGCTGATCAGTAGATATGGTGGTGGACACTAAGGTGAATCGCTCCATTCTGCAGGAACAGCAATATGCAATTTGATGGCTCGAGATTTCTATGAGGGCTTGAATCTTTATCTTGAATAAGATAATAATGATCGCCTGGACAGATCATGCTTATACCTTTAAACATAAACCATTCGGTCAGCCTATTGCTGAGATGCGACCACGTGGGCTCTGCACAGATTTATGGGACATCTTATAAATTGACGTGCTTTCCTTTTTCGTATCTTCGAATATCACTTAACAACATCTCATCTCATTCATTTTCTAATAACGTCTTCACTTGCTCATTATATTCCATTAAACCTAACATTTTATAGCTCTTTATGAATTTGATTCGACTTATTCTATTCCTATTCTCTATAGGGTACGGTCGTGCACCAAACACAAAAAGGTATGAAATAAGAACAACCGGCTTGTGGATAGTTGTATTAAACCAAAAGTGGACAACATGATAGTAAAACCTATAGGGTAGCATTATACATTGCAAAGGAACTTTGTCAGCCCAGGGATTATAGTCTCCCATTGTATTTCCTTTATGACTGCATATATTAATGATACATTGCATTTACCTATTTCATTACACTTTAATGATTCACCTTAGCATATTTACTTTTCTAAAACAGCTTACTATCCCTTGTAAACGTTGTACTTACCTCAATATTGGTTGGTTATCGTATGCCTACAACTACGGGTTGAAAACGAAATGAAGTCGATTTTCCTGCGCAACCTGGGGGACTGCTGTTTAATTCAATAATGATACGACATGGGTCAGACAAAGAGTGTATTTATACATATATCAAATATTTAGCTGTTCAAACATTGCTAACTTGTAGACAATCTACTATTTGACATTGTATCATACTTGATCGTGCCTGTAAAAATGGCATGCATTTTCATGTAAATTTATGTTTATATGAAAATATAAAAAATTATTGTTATTATTCGGGGAAACTGCCAAGCGAGTGGATAAGGGCCATCCTTTCTCCGATCTTCTGGGGTGGGATAGGCGAGATAACACTAGCTACAAACCAGCAGCCTACTCCCAGTGGTATCAAAATTACTGAAAGGTATTATTGATGATCACATCAGGGAGCACCCCGATAGGACCAATAGACTCCACGAAGCCCAACACGGTTTCAGAAAAGGCAGATCCAGTGTAGCAAACCTACTATCAGCTTGGGAAGACTGGACATCATGCTGGGATATGAATGTTCCAGTCCATGTGGTCTTGCTAGACTTTGAGAAGGCACTTGAAACAGTTCACCATGGCCTTCTCTTACATAAAATAAGTCAGGCAGGTACACGTAAGCCAATTCTACCATGGTTGAAGGACTACCTAACTGAAAGGAAATTTTGCACCGAGGTCAATCGAGTCCGATCATCTCGGCATAGCTCGTCATCAGAAATGTCGCAGGGTTCTATCCTGGGACCACTGATGTTTTTGATTTTTATCAGTGACCTACCATGTCGTCTAAGCTGCCCGACTCTTCTATACAATGATGACGTAAAGATTTGGAGGGCGATAAAGTGTCCGGGGGACTCGGATAGGCTTCAGGCAGATCTAAAGCTTCTGGAAGAATGGGCGGTGGCCAATGGCATGACTTTCAGCCTTAAAAAGTGCAAAGTAGTGAAATTATGGAATTGTAGGCTGCAGATTGCAAGTTACACCCTGTGCAATGAAAGCTTGTCCTATACAACGTTGGAGCGTGACTTAGGTCTAGTTCTAATGGCAAAAATGGGCACAAGCGTAGGTTACATGGAGGATGTAGTGAGGTCATATACGGTCATACACTTTACATATAAACAGTTAGATGCACTCACTCCCCAGCCCTTTCTAAGGTTGTACAAAACAAAAGTTAGACTACATCTTAAAGTGAACAATATCATTGCACCCCACTGATTAGAAGAGACGCAAACCTCTTGGAAAGCGTCCAAAGATGGGTGACAAAAGAAGTGGTTGGTCTCCGAAATACACCGTATAATGAAAGGCGAAAGAAATTAGGCCTATACACACTTAACTACCGTCGGCTTAGGAGGATTTGATTACTGCCTACAAGATAAAAATGACCAGAATCACCCAAAAGAGGTGTTCTGCCATTGAGTAGGTATAGGCTCCCTCGTGGAAACCCTAGAAGGATAGCTCTTCAGAGGGCAAGGACGCGGGTGCACTCCCTCTTCTTTTCCCTGCGGGTTTGCCGTTCCTGGAATTCCTTACCGGCAGATGTAGCTATGGCACCGCCTGTGGACGCCTGTAAGCGAAGGCTGGACAACCATGCAGTGACACAAGGACCGCATCTAAATGGACCCTACCCGCATGCAATCTGCCTGACCTGATGTCTCTGGACAAAATCAAAGTGACAAGCCTTCAAGCGTGTGGCGTGCCTTCAGCAAACTGCCACCTAATCAGGCTCAGTAAGATGTACCCGTCCTGTGCTGTTCAAATTCAGTAGTCATAACGATGCTAGAAAATTCCAGTCGTTTAACATATATCACCCGGTATGTTCGAATCAGGTGACGCTTTTGCACGTGTTTCCGTTTATATTCATTTATTGCTTACTGTTGATTTATCTTTAATAACGATCAGCCGAAATTCTAAAAAGAGTGTTCGTGTGAACACCAGTAATTTAGAAAATAGCACCAGCTCGTCTAATAACACATTACCACCCCTTATTATTAGTAGTTCACCCAACATAAAAGACTCGAACATAACTCTGGACCCTGTAATACAGGTGGAAGATGTTCTGTCTGAAAAGGTAGAGCTCTCTTACTTAATTAAAGAGATGCAGCTACAGATAGATAAAATAAAAAAGAAATTAAGTTCACTAGAATGTATACCCGAAACCATCTCACTTATGGAAAAGGAACTGCAGGATCCTACAATCCTAAAGCTTTTTAATATGACCTCTAGAATGACGCCTACTGACTCAGAAAATGCGAAGGAGTTAGAAAACGCCATTGACTTTCTATCCAGCGAAGTTGTTAAAAGGTTGGCTTCGAAAAAAACGCTATAGTGTATAATGTACCAGATAGCGAGCCCATAAGGTCGGTCCAGCACTCATTGCTGAAGGCTGCAAATCTCTTGAGTGCACCTTGTCAGTGCATTCGCCTAAATAAAAAAGACCTAAAGCATCCATGTCCCATACTCTTTAGGTTCGACAGCTACATAATAGCTGAACGATTTAAGAAGACCGAAGATCTTCTGGCTACTGCCACTGAATTCAAGACTATTAAAGTAGTCTCGGATAAAACACCTAACCAAAGGCAAGCAACCAAGAACTCCTTTGATACAAAGTTGACCACACTGAGAAATACACCTGGTATCAGTGCTGAAGTGTTGACGGACACTGAAGCACAGCAAGTCACGTGTATAATGTTGGGAGAAAAAACGGCAAGTAAAAGCGACTCGAAACTCAGTAAAAGCAGTGTCACTGGGTGCAATCTTAAATTACATGAGAGCACATCTGGAGAACCTGCTAACATACATGAGTTTTACATTGACGCACAAACTATAGCTGACCAGAAACCACTGGCAGACCACACTCAATCTGGATGTAAGCCCGAGAGTCCCGCAGTAGAAACTGCAAGAAAGGCTACAAAGCCTAGAGTCCCACTCCAGACTTCGACATACCTCCCTCTTAATAAGTCTAATAAGCAACATGTAAGTCTAGAAAATGATAATGCATGAGTAACAATGCATATTCCCAAAAGCGTCATCCATCATGTGAGTAAGAATACCCCTTCCCGAACCAGGAGTAATATGCCTAGCAACTCACATAACTTGGGAATGCAACGTAGAATGGATCCTCAGGATATATGGAGCACTAAACGGGACTCATATAGGCACCATATTAATGAATATTCTCTTCCAAACTCTCACACTATCTGTGTTAAACCTCATCAACATAATGAGTATAGATCCACACTTGACCCTCTCAATAACTTCACTCACACATGTGATGTGAGCCAATATGCATACGACTATGAAAGACCCATGAGGTACCATTATGGGTAAATTTTATTTTGACGGAGTCTCACAGTGTTATACAGTAATATTTACTGATGACGTTTCGAGCACAATTTATTGCTCATAATCATATCAAGGTAATCACACGACTTCCCAAATTCATTTATATAGTTCCATTGTTTTTCACTTGATTTGACTGGTAGTAGTATTTTCCATATTTCGGGTATGAGTGATGAATCATTCCTATTGCATGTGTTGGGTGTAGATTCGATGAACAAAGATTCAGTAATCAACCTCTCTCCACCTATCTAGATTACTTTTTAGAATTTTAACCCTCTCCCACCCTATTGTGCGGTTGTGTGCTAATGCATGCATTGCAATTGCTGAGCTTTTTTCTAAATTACTTATCTTCTCTGGGTCAACCATTCTTACCTTAGCTAAATTCTTATGTTCTGACAATCTGACTACCCCTGACCTACTAGTTTGACCTATGTAGTTGACCTCAGTCACAGTCATTGCAGGGTATTTTGTAAATTATATTATTTTGTCTAATTGGGTCCACTGGGTCCTTTAACCTACAGAGCTTGTCCCTGAGTGAATTTGTAGGTTTAAATGCCACCCTAATTCCTGCTTTATTTAGAATCCTACGTAGGGTCTCAGATGTCCCCTCTTTATATGGTATAACTGTAGATGACTTATATTCTCTCTTATTTATGTTATTATTACTAGTTTCACAATTCTTTTTATTTTTCTTTTTGCGTTTTTCAATCTTCCTAATGAATTTTAGAGGATAGTTATTTAGAACCAACGCCTCTTCTATCTGTTTTATTTCATCACCTAAGTTGTGAATAGTTGCGGGATAAACGTTCATCACACAGCGATCCAACATGACCGACTAACACGAACGAAAATGACCTTCGAATGCCTCATCCACCCAGGGACCTTGAGCAAGCGGGATAATTTCAGTCTTATTTGTGTAGTCATTTGAATTTTTTCCTTTTTTTCAACATTTGCGTCATAAAAGCGTTCAATCTTAAATTGTATATGTAAATATAATCATGCCTGTACAAACGGTATGTTAATCATGTAAATGCTTATTATTATTATTGTTCCCTCGGGTTCCTAGTGGAACATAGGGCTTCAACTGCACGTCTCCACTTGCTTCTGTCTTCTGCTGTTCTTTTCACTTGCGTCCATGTTATTCCATACTGTTTCATCTCCTCCTCACACGATCTCCTCCATGTCACCCTTGGACGTCCCACTCGCCGCTTCCCTTTCGGGTTCCACTCGAGGGCTTGACGCGCGATGTCACTCAACGGCCTCCTCAGCGAGTGTCCAATCCATCTCCACTTCCTCCTGCATATTTGTTGGGCGATTGGTTCCTGTTTCGTTTGTTCCAATAGCTTCTTGTTTGTGATTCTTTCTGGCCATCTAATCTTCAGTATGGAGCGAAGACAGTTGTTGATAAAGGTCTGCAACCTGTTGAAAATATTCTTGATGACCCGCCAAGTTTCTGATCCGTAAAGCAAAATTGACTTGACGTTTGTATTGAAAATCCGAATTTTGTTGTTGATGGTGAGTGACGAAGATTTCCAGATTGGTTTCAGGTTGATGAATGTGTTTCTCGCCTTCCCGATTCTCGATTTGACATCCTCGTCCGTTCCTCCTGTGGTTGAGACAATGCTCCCCAGATAAGTGAAAGAAGTAACCTCTTTCAAATCCCTCCCGTTGATGGTGGTTGGCACTGGATGTTGCTGCTGTTGTTGTTGTTGGTTGTTTATTTTCATAACCTCCGTCTTGTCTATGTTCACCTGGAGTCCTGTCTTTGCTGCTTCTTCGACCAGTTTGTCGGTTTTCGCTTGTAAGTCTTCGATTTTGTGTGACATCAAACATAAATCATCCACGCGCGAAGTCCAGGTCTTCTAGGTTCTTCACGCCGGTCCAGGATATCCCTGTCTTCTCGTTCCCCACTGTCTGACGCATAATCCAGTCCACCACAATTAGGAATATCATTGGTGATAATAAGCACCCTTGTCTGACTCCTGTGTTTACTACAAACGCTTCGCTGAGTTTTCCGTTGTGGATCACTTGACATGTGCCGTTGTCGTACAGTTGTTGAATAAGGTTGATGAATATTTGCGGTACGCCGTAGTACTCGAGTAGTTTCCAAATTACTTCGCGGTCAACGCTGTCGGAGGCCTTCTCAAAGTCTATGAAGTTGAGGTAGAGATTTGATTGCCATTCCATGCTTTGTTCGATGATAATGCGTAGAGTTGCAATTTGGTCAGAACATGATTTGCCTTTCCTGAATCCAGCTTGTTCTGGTCGGAGTTCTGTATCCAGCGCGTCCTTGATTCTCTCCAGGATGATGCGACTCAGGATTTTACTTGGCGTTGACAGGAGCATGATTCCTCGCCAGTTCTTGCAGAGTCCCAGGTCGCCCTTCTTTGGTAGTTTCACCAGGTAACCTTTCCTCCAGTCAGTAGGCACCTTTCCCTCTTTCCAGATCTTTTGCGATAATGGAGTCAGCATATCTACCGTCGTTTCTGGGTCCGCTTTCAGTGCTTCCGGGGGTATTCCATCTGGTCCAGCTGCTTTTCCAGCTTTCAGAGGCTTGATTGCATTCATGACTTCAGTTTTCGTTGGAGGACTGGTGTCAACTTGCAGTTGTGTACGTGCTGTTGTTGGTATTACTGGACGAGTTGTAGGTGGTGGTCGGTTCAAGAGTCCTTTGAAGTGGTCCGCCCATTGTTTAATCTGTCTTTCTTCTTTGGTAATTGGGTTCCCTTGGCTGTCTTTTATAGGTTTCACTTGTGTTGGTCTCTTCCCGGATAGAGACTTGGTTATCTGATATAGTGTCCTCAGATCCCTTTTGCCTGCTGCCTTCTCAGCTTCAGTAGCCAGGTTGTCGTAGAATTGTCTTTTGTCCTTCCTGGCACTCTTCTTCACTTCTTTGTCCAGTGCTGTGTAAGTTGAGTTCAGCGTCTCTTTCTCTTGTCCATCTTTGCATTGAATCATTTTTTCTTTCACTTTTCTCCTCTCCTCTATTAGTTTCCAAGTGTCTGTTGAGAGCCATTCCTTGTCTTGTTTCTTCTTTCTTCCTAAAACCGTTGAGCACGTTTCGTTGAAAATTACCTTCAGAGAGTTCCAATGGTCTTCCACGGATGATTCCTCAGTGGTGCCACGTAGTGTTTCCTGCTTTGCTCTGACAGTTGCAGTGAAAATGTCCTGTGTGATTGTGTCCTTCAGTTTGTGAGTGTTGAACTTGCATTGTGGCCTATCCCCAGGTATCCTCGAGGCTTTCAGCTTCACCTTGAAGGTCCCTTGTACCAGATAGTGGTCTGAACCCACATCTGCTCCTCTCCTCGATCTTGTGTCCAGTAGGCTCCGTCTCCACTTCCTTGAGATTGAAATGAAGTCTATCTGGTTTTTGGTGTGTCCATCTGGTGAAATCCATGTTGCCTTGTGTATATCCCTGTGTTTGAACACACTGCCACCAATCACCAAATCATTGAAGGCGCAGAAGTCTGAGAAGAGTTCACCATTTTCGTTCATTTCACCGAGGGCCTCACGACCCATGGTGAGTTCTCTTCCTGTATTGTCTCCTCCCAGTTTCGCATTCATGTCGCCCATCAGGATTTTGATATCGCTCTTTGGGACGTTGTCCATTACTGTTTGTAGTTGACTGTAGAAATCCTCCTTCTTCTCATGTTCTGAGGCGTTTGTAGGCGCGTAGCACTGAATGATTGTAACCTTTTTTCCTTTTGAGTTGAACCTGGAGGAGATTGGTTCCCACTGCATGAGAGCTTTAGCCGCTGTTGGTGACATCATGATGGCTACTCCCTCGGTGTGCTCGTGATTGTCCTCTGGGTGACCGGAGTAGATTATTGTCTCTCCAGTTGATAGTTGGCTCCTTCCACGTCCGTTCCATCTGCTCTCGCAGATTCCCAACACTTCTATTCTATATCTCCTCATTTCTGCGGCTACCTGAGCAGCCTTCCCAGCTTCGTACATTGTACGAACATTCCACGTCCCCATCCTTATTTTCGCTTTCATCGAAAGAAGGCACATCGGCTGACTGGCTTCCCGAAGGCTTTCACCAGCCCGCGTCATTTCACTTCCCCGATTCCAGCGAAAAATAAGGTCACTATTTGTAATTTTAGAATTTTGAATATATTTGTGCGTTGAAGTTTTAGTAGCAATTTGGTTAAGTTTTGGGGGTGGAGTTGCTAGCACCACGCCCCAACCCTCCCTCTTTATCCGGGCTTGGGACCGGCTAGAATACTAGTGACCTAGTAGTCTAGGCGAGGTTATGTAAATGCTTAACTTAGGTTAATCAAATATTGTTGTTAGAATGCATGCTTTTACAGAGATCTTAGGGACGCGTTTGAATAGCGTTTGAATATTTCTCTTTTCATCAAAAGAGGCAAGGTATGCGGTAACAACGCAGACATGTGAGAGTTATTTAACAGGACATTTGCAGCTAACTATCTATAGCCCGCGATTCCATTTCTCACGTACACTGTATCTATACGACACATTCCATTTTTGGGAATGCCCTAATATACAGTGTGCTGTATACCGTTTGAGAAATGATAATGCAACCACTCACCTGCACAGGACTCGTGTTTGCACGACCGAATCCTTACTGAACTAATGTCATCTAGGTTCTTAGTCAACGACGGCATATGCTGAATAACTGAAAACTTGGCACAAAAGTGATAAAGTGCAAAAAACACTTGCAAAGTAGGAGATGAATCCCGGGTGGAAGAAGAGATTACTGAAAGGTATCTGTAAGATGAATTCCATTCCCATCCTTAAATCAAGTCAACCTGTCCCGGATCAGCCTAGCATTGCTGCAACACAATTATCCATGCCCAACGTGTCTATCCCACCTTGTTTAATTAACTGTGTATGTGTGTTTTTACTTCGATCCTTTTAGTCAGACAGTTGAACTCATGACCCAATCAGAGTATTTTTGTGAACTGTTATTTTGCTGCCCCATGTCTTACTTTGTATTATTCTGTTGAGTTTATCTTATTTATTGATTGGTTAAGTAGCCAATTAAGTTCTATCTTTGTGACTATGCTTTGTCCATCTCTTACTTGGGTTCATTCTTCTACTGACTGCTTACCTGAACGGTCGTGTCTGATCCGGCTAGTTCGTAATTTTGGCTTTAACGTTATTCCGCTCTGATAGCGGTTCCTTGCTTTCTGTTAAGCATTGTGTATTGTACTCTTGAAACCGTTAAGGTTTGTTGTATATTTATTAATTGAATTGTTTATTAATAGTACCGTAGAAACAGTGACCGACTTCTTGTTTGTTTTGGACCGGGATAGCCTATATCTACGCGTGACTTAATTTCAAGCGATATTGCGCTTACAGTATCTATTTGTCATTTAGCAAAGAACAAGATTAAGAACTGCAATTATCATTTGTTGACATTCTGGAGATCATTATTCAGTGTTTCTCATTTAGTTATGCCTAGCTTGTGTCATTCTGCAAAGAAGTCCAACTGCTTAGTTTACCACATTCCATGCACCACACAAAGGTAGAGACATAAAACTAAATGGAAGTTTAACGAGCAAAAATTTGAGGGAAAATAAATAGTGACAACATGAGTTGAATAGATACGTGAGATTACACAGAGTGAATGCATCTGTGCCATAAACAAAGACTTGCAGACATATATCTGGTAGTTCTTCTGGCTGACTGTCAACGACTTTATGAACCAATACCAGCTTTTCATTTGGCCGACCCGAACACATTTGGAACCTTAACATGTGCTGGCTAACATTATCCCTCAAGTAAGGCGATGGCTTGGTATGCCATCACGTTTTATAGCCATCTCAACCTATTCAGCTTCCCTACCTTGAAGACTAACTTACCCTCCTCAACTAACACTTTATTCGTAACCTCAACAGCAATCGCCATATTATACTGCTTTACTCACGAGATAGAACACAGACACCTATAATCAAACACCGGTATTCTTTTCATATCTTCCAGTATCAGGGTTTACTTCTCATAGTTTAGGTGTACAGTATCATCAGCAAACCGTAAGTTGATGATGATGATAAATCTCTAAAGTCATTTATAGACTATCCTAATGATATATGTGTGATTGCATTGAAATGATATAAGGATTACAGTTTAAGAATTCAGCCTTGTGTTACATCCCAATTGGAAATGTGTTTTCTCGGATAATTCGCAAACAGCAATCACTGAATAGAAAACATTCTGTAGAATTTATGAAACTCATTAACTGACGCAATACTTTTGCAGGCATTATAGTGTTTCCTCAATAAAGCGAGATTTGTATATTTCGGCTGCATAAAACGAGTAAGTAGTATCCTGGCAATACCAATGACTACAACAAGTCTTGGAATTATGCACTACAACTTTTACTTTACTAAATACTCCAGCAGATTTTAAATAAACACTTGACAAATATCAAATACAGACAGGAAGTCAGTAAACTAAACTAAGAGAACTTTCGGCTTACATAATAATAATAATAATGATTTACTTTATTCCGAAAACAGTAATTGTAATCCAGAATGGAATTTTCAGCATTAATCACAATATTGCATCTAGTTTCCTCAAATTATAAATAAAATTAATCACAGAAAATTTTTCTACATTTACAATAGGGTTAATATAAAAAAATAAAAAATAAAAAACATGCAGCATATAAAATGGAAATAATAATAATGATAGCAGCTAAGGTAATGATAATAATACAAGTGGAAATTGCCGTGGGCTTGTTTCACACAGTACTGTCGACGCGGTATACAAATCCTTGCATGATAAAAAATATTGAATATGATGTTCTCTTTACATGATATGGTGAGGGAAAAAACAAAGATTACAGCAGTCATGGAGATAAGTTGGTGTTTGCAGTTATGAAAGTGAAAACAAAGAATCAACAGGACCACAAATATAATAGAAATAATAAAAGTAAAACTTGAAGGTATATAAAGATGGATGGAGGAGATTGTTTATTTACTAGATGAAAAAAGGTTAGTCAATTCTTGCCTGACGCTATTTTCATCACATAAAATACGTACCAAGTATGGTATCATAGAAATTTTATACTTAGATGTGCGAGCATACAGTTTTCTGAAGTTACTTCTTGTTCTACCTGAGGAGATGCAAGATGAAAGCTGAGGGTGCTGTGGTGCGTGCTCCAAGTCAGACAAAATCCCTTTAGCAAATTTACTGCACGAAGTCAAGTGCCTATCGACAACGACGTTAACTATGTAGTCCACTGGGACACCACTCATCCTACTGACAGTCTTCAGCATCCTACGAATTGTGACATAGTCCTTTTTAAGCAAACCAGGAAAGAATAAGGGTGAACAATAAAGAAGAATAGGTAGGATGCAAGAGTTTATGAACTGTAAGAGGAGGGGTTGAGTTATACCCGAGTGCCTTAACTTCTTAATGTAAAATGTCAGGCGGAATATTTTACTGGAGATCGCTGAGACATGGGAAGACCAGGAGAGATCAGAAGAGAGAATAAGTCCAAGATACTTAATTTCAGTTTTAATTCCTATATCATTGTCATCAATCTTACAACTGTCATGAGAATCGACGGCTTCTTTTAACTGTCGTTTACATCTTAAGCTGAAATTAACAGTTTGACATTTAGAAGGATTCAGTTTAAGACCATTAGACTCAGACCATTTACTGACTTCCGACAGAAAGCTATTTATTTTGGTACAGTCTAGCTGGGAGTTAACAGCCATTGAAACAGTTAAGTCATCAGCACACTTCACAAAGTTTATTTCATCAGACTGAGGCAAGTCATGTAAGAAGAAAGAAAAAAGAAAATGAGAAAGGACAGCGCCTTGAGGGACACCAGATTCAGTAGGCAACGAAGTGGAAGACTTCCCTTTATACACGGTGTACTTCTTTCTTTCTGAGAAATAAGAGTGTAACCAGTTAACAGCCCAACATTCTGTTTGACTTTCAGCAAGTTTATTTAATAAGATGTCCCGAGGGACCGAGTCAAAAGCAGATGTATAGTCTAGGAAGGCACAACGAACAAATTTAGCCCCTTTGTCTAGACTGGAAGCAATGTTATGATATAAGACGGCAGCTGCATCTAAAGTGCTTCTACTGTGCTTATAGGCAAACTGTTTTGGGTCATTAAAGGATTTAAGAGAGGGTACAAGACTAAGTAAAAGTAGTTTCTCCATAGTTTTCAAAAAAGGAGAGGTAATAGCAATGGGTCTAAATTTGACACATGCTCCAGTGGACGATTTAGGTACGGGTACAACTTTTATGTCTTTCCAAACAGCAGGCACAATATTACTGGAAAAAGATTTGTTAAACATATCAGTGAGAGGGTAACACAGAATATCAGAACAGTTTTTGAAAATAATACTAGGTACATGATCTGGACCTAAGCTCTGGGAGCTCTAGGAGTTCTCCATGCCGAATTTATTCCTCCAAGGGCCCACACAGATTACAACTTCAATTAAATAACACTGACGTGGTAGAAATTCCATTCTTCATTACTAAACTTAATGATAATAATAATGTATTTTATTCTAGAAACAGGAGCATTCGTAATGTTTCACTTTATGTAAATGCAGTTACATACACTTGCACTAAGAACTCAATGCAACTCGGTGCACAATAGTATATACACAGATAAACTGAAAAATAACGTCCTCCTTACCTTCTGAACAACTTTTCCTTATTACAGGATAATAACTTTCACGTATGAGCCTGAGTTATGTCTATGAAATCAAAATATTATATTAGTTGAATCTTCCCCCAAAACCAAGGCCACTTGAAGTCAATAGCAACATAGCAACAAGCGTCATTGAGGGCATATGCAATAAAGTCGCTCTTCAGTGGCTAGTTTGCAGACCGTTCTAAGTGACTCTAAAGACGAAAAGAACAACAGCAGTGTGATCTCATATACAATAAATTTATGTGGCTTAAATAATAACTTATCCTTGGCCGTACAGTTGGTATGTGCCCCCAGAGGCAGGAATATATACTATCGTTAGTTATTTGACCTCAGGTAAGGTATTCCTATATGCTGACGATCCTAAAGTTGTTTACTTCTGCTTAAGTCATGAGTCAAATGACATCATAGGTGATATTAGTCTTGAACTAAGTCGCCTTCCGTTGTGGTGCACTAAGTTTAACGTTAGCGAAAGGCGCTGGATTTGTTTGGCTTAAACTCTGCTGAACCCTTGAAGTGCATGGTAGAGACTATCCAAACTTAACTCAGTCGTGATCCTCGACAAAAGATAGTTATATTTTCTATCCTTGAGCAAACTGAAAACCGTAATAACAATAGATTGTTCACATAAATTAAGCATTTACTTGAATAAAATGCCGTTTTTACAGGGGTGATCATATCTGATGTAATTATACATCTGACTTGTAGTCGAACAAAAACAAACCATATGACATATGTTTGTAGTGGGTGGTGAGCGAGGTCAGCGCGGAAATTTTCTGTCGCGCCTTTCCTAGGCTAAACATATATTCATTTACGGTTACCACTCAGTTACCAGTTGTGGATTATTATCATATAATCGTTTTCGTTGGGGGACTTGTTCCTCATAGGAATACTGTTACACGCGTTTGATCTCGCTTCACTGTATTCCAACTTTAGTACAGCGAACTGGGGAAACAAGTAGCTGGCGTGTAATGTTATTAGCGTAATCGGGGAGTATTCATGATCAGCGCGTCTAAGTCCAACATCGGCGTCCCTACTTTATTCTAGTCACAATGCTACTGCGAAACAACAAAACCGCCGCATCATGACAACAATTAATACATTTATCAGTGTTTATATTTGTTCTGAGATGTGAGGTGTATTATTGGTGTGATAAATGCCATGAAAATGAGCTAGATTTTCTAAACTGTTCACAAGCAATTGACAGTAGTTTGAAATCAGGTTATAGTGCAAGAAAACACTGAACAGTAAAAGATGCAAGACACGTGACCTTTCAGGCTGCTCCTCCCGCACTATCTTTGTTGTGAAATAAGGGTTTTGTTGCCAGAAGTGTGCCTTCGCTCCACTTTGTAATACAACTCTCTTATTTTGGGGGGCTGTGACTAAGTGACAAACAAACTAGAAGGACAACTCCTTAAGTTAAAGTTCTTGGCTGAGGATACGGTCTTGGCAATGCTCAGGGTGTCAACCGACTGGAAGCATAAAGACTCTGGAAAAGGCAGTTTAAGCTAAACTTCATTTTCCATTGCAACTTGATTAAACCTTTTGTACTCTTGCAAGCCAATAGTTAACCTAACCTATGGGATCAGTTAAATCTCAGAAATCATAACAACCTGGTTACTACAGAGCGTTGTCAGACTTCAATGCCAGTGGACTTCTTAAAAGCGTTTTCGATTATTTAGAATAGACCATCAGCTAATATGCATGACTTAAACGCACTCGAAGTCCTCACCGCTCCCCAGTCAACAGACCTCTCAAAGATGAAAACGCTTCCCCCCAACTGGCTGCTGTGCCTTTTCCACCTCACATAGATGTAATTAGTCTACTAAAAGTACCAGTTATACCGTACTTCGGCAATAAATGCCAGTGTTATCAGAAGAACATCATACACAGTATTGGATGTAGCATTAATGTTCACTGTTTCCATTCATATTCTCCGCTCCCTTAAAGTTCATTTGTGCTAAAACACATCACCTGGCTTGAGGAAGGCCGCATTTTCATCGAAAACGTCATAATCTACATAGTAGAACCCATATGCTTAGCACGATAAGATGCAAATGTACATATTCATTCTAAAAACTCTATAGCCTCTTTTTATATATATATTTTGAATGTATTTTTGATCCTTAATTTTGTTTTATCCCGCTTTTCAGATTCTTGAGGCGTTGTTCTCCCCCTGAAATAGACTTTATTCACGTGTAGACACGGCGCTTTCTTGAATGCAGGTTGTCCATCAGTTAGCTGTAATTTTCAGCAGGAAGCGGAAGAAAGTTTGGGTTGCCGCTCAACCTCGGTGGCGATCCTAGCGAAGGGTTTACAATTTAACATTTATACGGACCTGTTCTTGTTGCTTGGATTATAACTCATTTGTTTATACTGTTGAAAAAGTGCCAGTTTATTGACATTTCATGCTTTTAATTTGTGCCACGTTTTATCGTGCCTGTAAAAATGGCATTCATTTCATGTGAACGGAATATAAATTATTACCTATCATAATTATAATAGACCTGGCCTCTAACAGCAATCATCTTAATGCCGGTTATATCTTAATTCAGCAATGCGAAAAAATTAGCTTAGTGTGCGAAGGTCAAAGAAACTTAAATAAATCTTGGAGGCGCCTGAATCGGATGGGTCTCTCAGTGTTGATGAGCATTGGATGAGCAGCATATAGTTTATTAATTCTAACGGGTCTCCACTTTCTCTGGTGGCGAAAATGGCGGTCGTGTCCTGATCGTACGCTCTTTGTTAGAAGACTTGATAAAAACGATCAGGAATATTGTTGTGATTTGCGCTGATACCTGTTCACAGACTTTGTGCTTATTATCCCTGTGGTCCTGATTTATTAATAATAATATATTCTCATTTTTTGTACATGAGGGACTCCAGTTTACAGGCATCATCAGTATGATAATAATGTATACATGGAGTAAGCATATTTACAATTTTTCACTTATATAATGAAAGTTAATGGAATAATGTCAGTAAGCACACTTTACTGATCAACGGGGAAATGAACAATTCTCAGATTGTCAATCTTTTTCTCATATTCTCGAGTTGCTTACTGAACATATTTCTGAGTTGCGGTGGTCATTATTATTCTGACAGCAGCACCAGCTCCACGACCCGTGGTGCGGCATCCTTGGAAGATGGCATCATAACAGTGTCTATGGGTTAGAAGTGCAAGTGGAGTGTCCACACATCGGCGTCGCAGTGTGATGAGGTAATTAGTGGTGCCACAGGTCTTACTAGTCATACAGGGCTCCTAAATAATTTTGCTGTGGGCTTCTGGATGTAGGGGTATTGATGTCTGGGATTGTAGTGTGGCTCGTGGGGTTCAGGGCCGTAAGATTTTTATATTAGCCTCTTATTTGTTGTGGTACTTGTTTCGGATGTGAAACTCTGGGGATTTTGAATCTCAAAGATTCAGAAGCGTGCTGCGAAGCATAAATCAGGTATGTGTTTTGAACGGATTTCTCAGCACTTAGCTTGTGTTTGTTGACACCCACATTTCCGGTATACTTACTAAATACAAAGTATTCTTTCTCATCCGTAGACACGGTCCTGAGAACCTTATTCATCACTTTTAGGCGAGTTTATCTTGGGACTACTTACAAACGTGATTTATATCTTAGTACCTTTTCGTGTAGACTTGATTACTAGGATACGGATATGTAAATAGCTTTCCCGCTGCGTTAGCAAGCGTGTAGGTTTGGCAGTTTACTCAGTGTTACACTCACTGATAGCTGGCGATTCAAGTGAGTGAGTTTAAGCACGAAGAGGTGACAAAATTATTGTAAAGCATTTTTCGTCAATGACAGGGTGTTTTGCTCTGAACTGCAGCGACAGACTTGAAACTGACGTTTAGTCTTAATTACTCCTGAAATATAGCCAAGTTTCAACCATAAATGGAGTTAATGAACCTAAAACTTATTGGACAATCAGAATGGGCTGGAACTTTACTAGGCCGTTGGTGTTCATGTGGTACGTTAACTATACCACAACTTACGTTCCTGTTCTTCATAGTTTCAGGAGACATTTAGTCTGGTATATTGTAGACAGTAGCCTGTTGAGATCATGCGTATGGCTTCACTGCATCAGTTGCCTAACAGTCGACTAGACTGTCTGATTTCATACAGCAGGCTGCGTCTGTTCGTTTAAGTAAAGAAAGAATGAACATATTTTCAGGATGGTACGAACTCATTTTATTTTGTGGATTCTCTACAACTTCGTACATCCTAAACAAAATTAATTACAAGTTACAAACTGGTGTCTGACTTCGAGTTATAAATAGGAAGTATAGGCCACATAATTCCAAAAATAATGAAGTTGGATGAACTATTCACGGTTAAAAGAGTAACTGTTTATAACATAATTAGACAAGGAGGGTAGAGTTCTGACTTCTCTCAGGAATGGGGTTGTACTAGAGACAGAATACAAGATAGAACGACAGAAAAAATTTAAACATATTATGATGAAGAGTTCAGGAGGATTGGGCGAATAGTGAAGGAATTAATTAGAATGTTATGCAACAGTACAAAAGACAAAAGCAAACGAACGAAACATTTACGGTTACCAGGGTAATGAGAGATTAGCCACTCCATTTGTCTGTATACAGATGTTGGGTTGAAGTCTTTTGATAACTAGGGCTGTTGCAAACCGGAGGAACCATGCTTTCCCTTGAGCGTTGATTATTCTGGAAGCCTGATTAATTTCCACCATATGTCCCGTATCAGTCAATTAGGTGTCTGGCGATTGCACCTGAGAAGACTTCGCTGCTCTTCAAAGAAGGACTATTAGGGATTAGCTCGGAAAATCTAGTAGACGCTCTCCTACCAGTCCTTCTTGTATATTTGCTGCCGCAAGTGCCGATGAATTGGCGAATACAGTTGGAGGTGGGTTAAACAAGATGCTTATCTAATTTTGCCTGGGTTAACGAGCATACTGCGTTGTAAAGTGGAATGAGTCTGGTAGAGGAAAATGTTCTTTTCAGTGTATCCACAATTCTGTTTGCGTTCTTGTGGAAACCTCTGCACCTTCGTACAGTCTGGGTGTTTTTTCCTTCTCATATTTTGATGTGCACTTTCGGTAGTATCTATTTTCGATAGGGTTCTTTTCGATGACTTTATTTCTCTTCAAACACATCTTCCGAATGCAATGCTCCAGCTCTGTTTTGTTGGTTTGTCTGGAACAGTCTTGGGATGTTTCTCCAAAAGGGAGGCTAGTGGATCCCAATTGGCACATATAACTGAGTTACATCCAAGAGAGACTACCTTTCCTCGATATCAGAACGGTTGTCTGTTAATTTGTGACTGATCCAAGTAGCTGATGAGATCCACAAGATATTTCCCCAAGTTCATGTATTTGCTCTTAAATATAGCTCACACGGCAGGCTTAATTATAAAACTCAGGTTCCTCTAACATCTGCCACCTGTATTACGAAAGTGAGTATTGCATCCGACCTGCTTGGTGAGTTGATTGATATAAATGCACTGCACGTTAGTGAAGCCATATTAGCCGAATTTTAGCAACAGTCTAAGGCATTTTCGTTCCTACGAACACACTCTTCAGCATTGTGACCCATAAATATTAAAGATAATATCAAAAAGCAGTAGATGAATACCAGCGACAACACTTGCAAATGTGCAGACAATTTCAAACGTACCAACTACTTTAAACCTTTCGGCAAAACATCGATATTTGTAACCTTGTGGTGTGCACTACCGATAAGATTTATCACTAACATATAGAGAGACGTTGATTGGCACAAAATCATCGGAAAGCATGGGGATAGATTCGACGTCAGTGAAAGCAAACGATACAGCCTTGCAGAGATAAATGATAAGAGTGAAGGGGCGCAAAGAAACACAGTATGAAGGCAAAAGGTAGCGCAACACAGAAGATCTGTGCGAATGGTGCGTTGAAGATATCGTGTGCATAATCTCGCAATATAGCGATACCAAATTCAAACAAAACATTCCTTTCACAAATCTCTTGATCCCTACCGTAACAACCTAGTTGCCAAGTGGAACACAGGACTATGAGGGCAGACCACAATTTCTGACACTTTAAATTGGTTTCATCAGTGCCCATAAACATTCACCTCCCCACATGATGCCCATGTCAATCTCGAAAGTCTGACGCACCGCTTTTTTCTTGTATTTATCTTGTAAATATACTTCCAATAATGTATTATTCATGATTGCATTATATACCATTTTGCAGCTACGCCAGATTTTCTTCACTTCCTGAAATAGTGTTCAAGCACGTGGGGGCATAGCACTCACTCAAATATATGTTGTTTATCGATTGGCCTTAACTATCATCAGGAGTTGGGACGAATTTTAGGTTGTCGCTCAACTTCGATGGTGAAAGATTTACAAATTACCATTAATAAGAATCTCTTCTGATTGCTTGTACTGTAATTCAAAAATTTGAACTTAATTCACAATTATAGATTTTCATGCCGTAGGTGTTACGAACTTCCTGAAATAATTTGAGCGCCGAGTCAGATTGATTCATTTTAAATTATTTAAATTAATCCCAGCGTGTTAAGAAAATCAAAACAAGATTTTTCTGAACGTTTCGCTGTGTGTAATTTAACATAATTCATCGTAGTTGAACCGCACACACTTCCCTAAGATACTCGTGTTGATGAGGCGTTTGTATTTTGACATGACTTATGGGTGGCTTCATCGCTAAATTGAATATCTCATCCAGCTTAACAAACACAAGTCTCGGAGTACTCACTTTCTTTCCACAGTACGTACCGTCATTGTACTACTTAAATTCGTCTGCAGATTGTCAATAATGGGTAGAATGCGTAAGATATCAATCACTAATTTGGGTTATTATTGGGAGAGAAATGATTAGGAAAATCTCTCCAAAACACCATCTACAAATATTTACTTTCACTTTAGACTTCAGGTGAGAACGCAGGAGAGCCTCTTACCGTACTTCTTTCAGCTCCTAGCGTAGTGTAATTTGGAGCACAAAAGCAATTGCTTCCTCCCAGGCCATGTTAATGCAACAATATGAATGTATGAAATCAGTCCAAACTTGATTGTATATCAAAGTCAGGAGGCTCCCTGTGAGACAAACATGTCAGCTAAGTACATTATTAATCATAGACTTCACAGTCATTTCAAGTCACAATTCACGATATACGAACATATAACAAACAATAGTCTAAAAATTCAAAACTCCTATTTAGATATAAGACAGTAAATATTTTGAAAATTTATGAACTACACATCGTGTTCTAACTCGTCATTCGACACTTCTCAACCTAATCGGGTATTGAACACTGGATTTTGTTTATATGATCCCGTTTGTTTGTCTACTTGTCACTTAACCGGTAGCCATTCAGACTTGCCATCCACCATGAAACGCGACAGTTCAGGAAACAACCAAGATGGTCCTCCAAACAAATTCCAGCGTTCGTCCGTTGATCTGACGAATGTCTCGATTAGATTTCTCATTCCTGGACGAGCTGCAGGGATTATGATTGGGAAGGGTGGGGAAAATATCAAGAAAATCCGGTCACAGGTTTGTTCTCGTACATTTCATTTAGTGACTTGATCAATCGTCGTTTTGGCACCAACTGACTCGATTCTTTGTTTTATGTTCTTTATGGCTCCTCCACTCCCGGAAACTGACTCGCTGAATCTGGTCGATCTCCACTGAAAACCTCCCATGGCTCGGGTTGATACCACTTACCTGCCTTATTCTCAAACTGATGACTCTGGCTCACTGAAACCGGCCCTGCTTTTCCCATTCCCTATCACAGTATAACGTCAAGCTGAATATTCCCGACAGCAGAGGCCCAGAACGGTAGGGTTACATCGAAACTTAATGTCACCTTGATGTCTATTCGGTCGATTAATTAGTTTGCCTAAATTATTATTTTCATGTTTTTGGTTCATTATTGTATGTTTGTAAAGTCAATTTTGGATTTCATTTACAAAGTTAAATTCCTGGTTGTGTTTGGTTATCAGTTTAACTACAAGTTACAGCAGTCACTGGGATCCCCAGTGACCTGACCATTCAATCTATTCCATTGTGTGAAAAGCAAGTTGATGACAACCCTCATAAGGTTGTCCGTTCCTCTGAATTCTACACGGTCCTGCCACTGAATGGAAGGGCGTTACAAGTTTTGTTAGTTGGTTTGTGTCCTCGTATCCTTCCTGCTTTCCCGTCCTAACTTGTTTTTCTTGTAATAGGATAATGACCATCGAAGGTGATCTGCAGGCTATCTGCAGTATCATGCGAGACGTCTGCCCGAAACTGAAGGTAAGTTGAAGTTATTGAGTCTGATGTTGTAGGACATAATGAATGCAAAGCTTTCCGACCCGAAGCGCATTATGGGTACTCAGGCACTTCGTCGACGTGGAAGGCGCAGCGAGGATCCTGAGCGGGATGAAGAGGAGGACGAAAACATGATTGACTTCAGAATCTTAGTACACGAGAGTCAAGCGGGCTCTGTGATCGGGCGTGGAGGAGAACGTATCAAAGACCTCCGTGATGTAAGTGTGCAATTGTTCCTTTTGATGCAAAATTTAGAAATTCAAAATGCGCGTTATCAAGGTCTACCAGATGTTGGCTCCCTTATCAACTGATCGGGTAGTACAGATGGTTGCTGACCCAGATAATGTCGTTCAGTGCCTGAAGGCTGTGATAGAGGCAGTTGAGGTGAGTGAAAATAATCTTTGTGCATGTGAACCATGATTAACACATGAAGTGTCTCAAGAATCCACCTTGTTTCTGACTACGTACTAATTAATATCATATTAGTCTTGACCATACAGAGAGTAAAGCCGTCGATACTTTCAGTTCGAGTGATTTATTGCCACTAAGATGTATAGATAGGAAAACGTTGGCGGTTAGATAAGGTCTAACGCCTGGTTAACATCTATTTGGAGACGGTGAAAACACTGTCCAAAGTAATGTGAGAAGACTTGTTTCCAGTGTGCGGTGCTGGGAGAACTAAGTAGCTGTACTCATTCGGTTTGGTTGCACGGTTACGATTTTTGTGTTTCTGATGCTGCCTTTTTTCTTTCTGTTTTTCAGTCTGCCCCTCCTCGTGGTCGCCGGGAAGATTACGATGCTGCCAATTTCAGCGAAAGTGATGCTCTCAACTACGGTGGCTGGCTGTCCCGAGAAGCTGCTGCAGCGCTAGCTCAAGGGATGCCACTTCGCGGTCCAGGAGGAATGCCTCCGATGGGCTACAACATGGGAGGCCCATACATGATGGGTGGTGGTGACATGGGTCCTATGGGTGGTGGAATGGGCCCTATGGGAGGAGGAATGGGACCAGGTGGTGGCATGAGTCCAATGGGTGGTGGACCAGTTCATGGAGGTCGGGGTCGAGGCCCTCGTTCAGGTGGCGGAATGATGGGCGGTAATGCACCCCCTCCACAAAGCCAGCGAGGCATGATGGGTTCTTCAGGTCCAGCCCCAGTACCTCCTCCAGTCGGTCGTGGCGGCGCTATGGGTCCACCAGGTGGATACGGTGGTGCTGCAGATGGGGGCTATGGTGGTCCAGGTGGGTACGACGGACCCGGTGGATTTGATAATGGAGGTTATGGTGGTATCGATCAGGGAGCTCCAGGTGGATTCGGTGGCCCAGGTTATGGTGCGTCAGGAAACATGTCCTCTGGTGGCTATGGTGGCGCGGGATACGGTGGAGGTGCGCGCGGAGCTAGCGACATACCGGGTGGTCAGAGGTGAGTGAAGTTATAATCACTATTGATTTTATCCTAATGGGAACATACCGATCAATGTCTAAGGTCCCCAAGCGTGCTGATTGTCGGTCTCGTGTGAACTAATGGAAACTTTAAAGTCACTTGGCTTTTCACAGATACTTGGACTGACTTTGCGAACACTAGAAACATTCGGGCCCTAAGGTCTCCGGTGCACACTCCCCTGAATTGTCCCAATCAGTCCTTAAAGATTAGGATGGTATCACTGCGGCGCAACGAGAACATGAATTTCGAATATTTCTCATCATGACTTGGACTCAAAAACACTTGTGTGTTGGAGAACTGCGGACAGCAGTTCAATTCCATGGTATAATACCGGTGGTAGATCAGGTGTACACCAGTGTGAACTAAAGTGTGAGGGAGAAGTGTTTCATAAAAGAAATGACTTCATACGTCCAGCACATCGCGGTCTTATAGACCTCTGTCATTTATGTTTCGACTTGTGTGGTTTGTATCGGTACTCACGGTATCTTTGTTTCTCTTACAGTGCTCCTTCTCGTGGTGGTACCTATGGAGGGTATGGCGGTATGGGCTCTGGAGAGCATGTTGGGGGCAAAGCCAATCAGTGGTATGGTGGATGGTCCTGAACACTTATCTGCATTTAATTTCAGTAAAATTGTACTTGTTAATATATGACATCAACACTAACTCATCTTAGTTCTTGCTGGCGAAGGGTTTAGGCTCATCTACACGAATAGGACCCACTATCAAGTGGTATATTTGATCTATCAACTATGCGCTAGACACTGATTAGTTTATCGATCAGTAAAATCGATACCGATTTGAAAATACAATATTACAGAAATGTCGACGAGGATAAGTGAATGGCTAGCATACGAGCAGCACTACTTATCAGATGCCAAGTTCCAAGGAAGGAGTGCTCACAAACATGTTTTCAGGCTTACGGGTAGGCTTAAATTCCTGTTTGCATTTATGCACTAGGGGCTGCGCTTATTTGTCTACAGACGGTTGAGCTAATGAAGCGGGTGGTGACAGTCCACTTTGCAAGAAGACCTACTTGCTGCTTCGTAAGTTCTTTGTGTTACTGAACATCCTGTATATGCTGACTGAAGTATGCACATGTTCCACGTTCCCAAACCACTTGTCGTATCATAACCTGTTCAGGTGAAAGGTTTAACTACTTTTCAAATTTCTGTTCTATGCTTGGCATAGTGACTAGTATTGTCACCATTGATTTACTCCAACTAGTCCATCATCATCTTTACGGTCAGTCGTTTTCTGTCCACGTCTAATTGTATTGTGGTCCCAGTTTGCGATTTCCTCTATATGTCCAGTTAGGGTTCAGTTCATCTCGCCTGCATGGGTAGGTTGGGGCTTAGGTGAAACTTACTGGGAACTGCTCGTAAAATCTCTGCTCCTTCGAAAGTGGGTCGTAAGGGTGGCTGCGTGAGGGACGAATGCAGACGTTGGACTGAGAATATTGGGTGTAGGTTTCGATGACATTGATTGTGAATATATGCATTGTTGCTAACACCTCGCTTCAGGGCCGTAAAGCAACTGAGAAACGTGCATTTGTCGACAAAAGGCTTCAACAGCTGTCCATGCTCAGATTTATGCCAGTAGGTGCGGTGGTACTTTGAGACGTACCTGAATTGTTCAATAACCTTATTAGCATGTCCACCTTAATGGAAAAAGCGGTTTTAGGGATGCTTAGTATTTTTGGTCAACGCGAACAGATGCCCAGAAGAGGGCAGTTCGGTTGGTGTATGACCTGCATAAGCGGCGGTAGACTGAGGTATTGTATTTTACACAAGGAGAAAATCCTGGTGTATGTATGTATGAGTGAGATACAGTAGTCATAATTCACCAGAAAACTTTTCAATGTCTGACGTGTTAAGAATTGCTTAGTAGGCACGACTGCCAGAAGTCAATATGCAATAACACTTTGGTTTTCCACGAGGTTGCAATTCGGTTTCTGATAATTGTCCACTGGAGACGATCACACATACCCTTGAATGTAGGGAAATCGAGAAGGAATCTAAGATCGAGACTGATGTAATGTCCTATTTGGGTTTCAAGTGGTGTGAATGGAGAATCTTGAAGTCCCATCATGAATGACAGTAGGAAATCTGTCTAGAATCAGTAGCATTTACTATACTTCACTTCCTCAGCTTGATGTGGTGAATTGCATCTTCAATGATGGTTTGATGGGACTACCAGCAAAGTAATCATCACTGTGTTTACTATCACTAGTGCTGACATCATATTCGTCTACCAGATGAAAAAGTATAGGTTGACTGTGTAGTGCTTTTTAATGGCATCACTAATGCAATAACATTAAGGCGATTTGAAGACATTACCAGATGAAGGTAGGAAAAAAGCACGACTTAGTGCGTTCTTGGTTTGAGTGTAAGTTGATAAGTGGGATAACTGCAAAAGTAGCTGGTCACAGTCCGTTATGATTTCGATTTATATGCTGTTGAACGTTATGTTCAATCCTTTAATGGTTAGACTCCGCCTATTTGAGGTTCACTCACGAAACAACAGTTACACCCGCCTTACTCCATCGTATGAGTGGGTCCTGCTGCAGTCGACTAGTTCATCACTGGTCCTACAGTTCACTGTGTTGCAAACACTTCATACCAGTAAAGTGATAATTATTCCACTGGTAATTCCTTTCCACTGGGTATGCTCATGCCCCGATTAAACTTGGATATACGTTGAGCTCTTGTATCTCGACAAAACTTTATTTCTCCTCTAATTGGTTTGACACAAACTACAGCTTGTTTATAGTTGGAGCGTCACGCAACATTATATGCTCTGTTCAAGTCAGGTTGTAAAGCCTAGGCTTCCTGATGAAGACTGTTCTGCCTGCATGAAACATGGTGCGTTTCATATATTACGTATATACTACAGCATAGCGATTGTCTCTGGAAATCATCCTCTCCCGTAAACTTGCTTACATGCGTAGAGCAGAAATTCCCAGGTTGGAACCTTGCGGGTTCACCATTTTGACAGCAAGATCTAGTTGGCGACCTCTCCAGTGTTAGCTTAGGATCGGTTGCTGAGCTTTGGGTGTGAAGTTGCGAGTCTAATTGGTTAAACTACCTGTACTCCCGGAACTGCCTACAACCTGGAATATATTTTGAGCATTTATAACAGTCAGCCAGAGAGGATTAGCTTTTACAGATTACTGCTGATCTCGAAGGACAGCGTCATGGTTACAGACAGTATATGTCAGGTGATCAGACGTCATTTTGTCGAACTACAGTTTGTAATGTGGACGTGACTAGGAGCGGGATGGAATCATGTAGGTTCTAGTAGACGTTATCCAGACTCTTGCCGAAGATAGATCAGAAAGTGGAGACATTTTTAGGTGATCTTTCTCTCTCTGCCTTACCTCAAGTAACTGCACGTCTTCGCCGAACATTATTAGATATCTGTGTAATCCATATTTGTAGTGCACAGATAGACCATTGTAACGACTTTTATTAATTCTTAATGTACATGACTCCTACTTTGTAATCGCTTACTTCTATGCATGTCTCGCTGTTGTGTTGCTTTTGTCGATTTCTCACTTGTTATGAATTGACATTATTGTTAATAATACACTCACAAGCTTTCAAGTATGTCTTTTCGATTTAAGATTGTCGAGTTTTAGTCATCGCAAATGGTTCCTGAAACAGTAGGATGGTTAAAATTCCGTGTAGTATGAGTTGAGTAACCAGTTACCGCCTGTTTCTCGTTCTGTTTGCCCGATGAAACACCCAATGCATTAGGTTGAATGGAATGTGACGATAAGATGTGTCCTGATCAATCACTAATCAGTTATTTGGCGACATTCAGTCAGTCGAGAAATCAAGCACTGATATATTGGTACATAAATGTTTGGTATACCAATAGTGTCTATAATGTAGTGGAAAAGTATGAATTTAGTTGCCCTATTGACCTAGATACTTTCAGGGAGACATTAGAATGAATTGGCACGTAAAGATCGTAGTGTTGTAAACAACTAACGATTCGACGCTTTAGGTTGTATGTTAGTCTTCTAACATTTATCAGTGCTATTTGTAGATTAAAGATTCACTCTGTAGCTTCCATGCATTCCATGGTCTTATCAACAGACTAGTAGGTGTCTCATGAAGACACTCCTATGATAGTTGCTGTTAGTGATCAGGATGAATAGACAGGCAAATAAGCTCATAGAAGTTCGTCTGCAAATACTGTTATTTGGGAAAGTGTGGTCGGTTATAAAAGGGATCTCGAAGTTTCCGTTGTGTTTGCTACACAACATCTTTGTCAGTTCGGGACATATGGCTTCAACAACATATCACTACATCATTTGTTCCTATGTAATCACTATCAATTGGCTCCACCGTTTCCTACAAGTATTCACTTCCTCACACGATCTGTATTTCATCATTGGATTGCCAACCTGTCACTTCCAATCGACATCTTGGTGTATGGTGTCACTCAAGGGCCTCTCTCATGTGTATGTCCAAACCATCTCCATCTCATTCTGGATATTTATTGGGCAATAAGTTGGGTGCTTCTCACACAGTCACTAGTCGAACCTAATGTGAGACCTAAGAGACATTTCCATTTTCCGTTGAACCTGTAAGTCATTTTCCGAAAAAAGTAGAGTCGTATTAAATTAGGTTTTGCATAACATTGCGAAGTAGTAACCAAATATACTGACATTGTCACAAATATATTAACCATTTCAGTTGGTAGAACGTAGGTAAGAACTTTTTTGTGCTGATACCATCCAGCTTGAGATCAGTGTTAATGCACAGGCTTTCGTCAATTTTGTCCTCTGAGTATCAGTCGAATGAAAGCTTCTTTTCTCTCCATTATCTAGGAGATCATTATCACGGTGACATGACCAAACTTTCGCTATTCATTATCTGAAGGAACTTTTTAAACTCTGTTACGAATTTCTTTTTAGCACAATCGTTATAATTGAGTCTAAATTTAATCGCAACCATCATTTCTGTCGTCCATAGCAATCAAAGATGCATCAGGTTGAATAAATAAGAGACTCATGCTTTTTGAAATTTTCCAGGTTAGGTTACTTCGTATAATTGTTACTTCGTTCGATGTGCATCGAAAACATCCGTCAATCTGTTGAGCAATAAGTGTTTCACGAAGTTGAGATGGAATATGCCTCGTTCGCCGTCCAATTTAACATATGATGAACCTGTATTTACGATTCGCCTTTGCTGAATATGGTGTGAATGGCATTTTCCAGTAAGCAGATCATATCAGGTATCGACTTACGGATCTGTTTTTGGGCAATCATTAGAACACATCCATTCTCTCGGCCTGCAAGGAAATAGCATAAATATCTCATTTAACTATTAGTGGACATGTATGTTGGTCGTATTTTCGCAAGGACGATTAACTTCTTATGTGATAAATGATATATTGGAATTAGATTATTACCTGTTCTGTGCGTCCTACAACTAAGCACTATTAAACACAATCATGTTAACATAGTTTTAGATCTTGTTGAACCTTAATAGCGTCTCTGACTATTGGTTTGATTTAACCATGTAGATGTAGACTGTTCTGTTAATGTCATCGGGAGGTTCTAGGTGATTCAGTGTTTTTGACTGCTATTTAACACTTTCCCGCCGATATCAGCAACTTTATTGGTGTGGTGTTCGGGTTGCATATCGAAATTAGCCATCTGGAGTATACTGACTGTGTTCCTACAGGTCCTACCATACTAGAGAAGTCGATTGGTGTATGTGACTGAAGGGGTAATGCTGGCTAGTAGTGATGTATCAGCATTTAGGCGATTCTTTCAAATGACCAACATGCCACTTGTGCTACTTCTGCGCTCTGAAGAAAGGTTGCTTTTCGAAAACTGCACCACTTTACTGACTTACTTTGCAGAGGTTCGTAGCCGGGAGTGTAGGATGTTAATACGTACATAGTCCCAAGAAACCTGCCTCAAACAGTGTTTTCCTGGGCACTGCGGTCACAGAACGCTATTGCTCCTTATGTCCCAGGTATTTCAAGAAACTTCCATGATGTGGGCGGTTGGGAAGTCATTTGAACACTAAGTGTCTAACGTGGTTAGGATTTGTGCATTATTCTGTAGATATATCTTTGAAAGGATGAAGATCAAGAGGGTTTGCTTGATGTTGTTCTACTTTCTAAACTAAGTGGTTTAATTGTGATGCTTTTATTCCCCGTCTAGAAGATTTTGCCTTGAAAGGCAATGAGAGCTTAGCAATTAAACCAATTGCCGACATCACACCACTACCAAATTTTTTGTCCTACTTTTCTCATATACTTCATTTTGTTTGTGTCGGGACTTATTTCATTTGGTAATTATACGAAGTTTAACAATGAGTTTAGGATGATTTCGACGATGAAAAGACAGAATCGTTCCGCTGTTAACTGATTTCGATTGTCCCTTTGGATACGTTTTAGAAGAATCTAGTTCTGCTTTAACTTCATATCTGTGAAATAAGTGTTTTAATCATAAACATGTGCGTCGGTGGCACAAGGGTTAGAACTCTTACCGGTCATGCACATGGTGTGGAGTTCGATCCTCTGCCGACGCACACCTGATATCAATAGTCGGCCTGCAAAATTTGGGCTACCGATATCATATGCTGAAAATTCTATACTTGTACCAAAATACGATGTGGAATCAAGCAACTGTGTTGTTCTTACACAGTCTAACATTTTAAAAAATGAAAGGATTTGATTTGCTTGGTTAAGTTTTCCTGAACACCTTTATCAGAGTTTGGGGTGGTCAAACCAAAAACCTGGCATCAACTCATGAGCGAAGTGTGGGTGTGTAGACAGCCCGATTAAGATCCTTAGTGTTCTAAGAACCAATGGCTGATGACTGTCGGTGATATGGCTCAATGACACAGACGCACTGGCTCTTCATGATCTCTCATATCTGTTAAATCCTCAAGTTTTCCCACGTTGCTATTCTTTCTCCCTAACATTTCTGCTTGTTGTGGTTCTTTTGAATCTCTTTTTTATTTCTCTTCACTTTTGTATACTTGACTAGACTAGACTTCAACTACTGCAATTCTGTGCAAAGTTCTCTGTTGTTGAGATTCAGTCAGTCAGAAATCGTTGTACTCTTGACATGTGAATGATCACCCTTGTCAGATTGCAGATGATACTATTCGACTGATAGGTACCGACTCCTAGTTTATATGTAGAGAGTGGAATGGTTGAGTGTGTCGGTCAGTTAACCTTTTTAAGAAGTTGCATCAACCTTAATGGACCGATTTCTGATGAAATTTCAGTATGGATACGACTTGCGTTATCTTTAGCACAGGTATGCTATTATTGACCATAGAATTGACGTAGTGTGCATCAATTCACTTCAGCTCTGACTCACAACTGTTGACAGCTGGTGATATGAACGGAGTTGTTGTCTTTGTCTGTAGGTATCTATGTTTAATTTATCGTGTTAAATGATATAATATGGTGAGTAGTAGTATTTATATCAGGTAAGGAAAAGAAGACAGTTGATGGGGCTGTGAAGCTTCATTGACTAAAAAATGGCTAGCACAAAGTTTATGCTTACCTTGCCATCGGCAAACAGTGTTTGGGTTGGAATGGAGTCAGAATTAGTCAAACCAAACACAGCATCAATCTGTGAAACCATTAGCTGTTGGTCAGAGCTTCGTGTGTAGGTGTAGACTGTCTGGTTGCGGGGGGTATTCAGTATGCCGACAACCAATAATAGTTGGGTACTTGGTGACACTGTGTATACACACCTTGCCATCTCTCTTTAGATTCTGAATATTCCCACCCATCCCCAATTAATGTCATTGATATTATTCTGTCTTTGTATACATCTTCATCCACTGTGGGTTTGATTGTATTTCCTATATCTACTTTTATGTGTGCTTTGTACAAAATGTGAACTGCTGAACTCTTGTGTAAAATTCTACATTAAATATTCAGTTTAATTTCATTGATATTACTTTATTTATTGTAAGGTGATAATTCACCTTTTTTGAACATGTACTACCGGATCTCAAGATTATTGATTGCAAGCAATTGTTCACATAAGCATTTAGGTGTATGAATTTTGTTGATGACATTCTTGAAGTGCTATGAGGGTAGATTTATGTTGGCAATCAGTAATACTGACAGTGTCGAGAGTAAAGGTAGTGAAGTCGTTATTTTAAGGAAACTTTAAAGTGTCAATAAACTATTATGGTTTGTAGGCAAAAGTAATACCTATAGAGTGAAAATGTGATTGAAAGGGTCTATTATTTATCATGACAAGAGACTCGTAGGCTTATAAGCTATGCCATAGCTTCAAATTCTTTATATGAGCGATTGTGTGCCATCATTGTTTAGGGGTTGAGACTTAGTCAGATCTCCTAGACTTGTATTCTTTCCTGGATATTTGACAGGCTTAGTCTTATTCTAAAGTTATCTGGGTCACATCTGGATTTATATTACCAATCACCCCTCCCTTCTTGATCTACTCTGGACTTTTAGACGACCCGCAAACCAACTTCAGAGCCATCATCTACCTACAAAGTACGCAAAATTCTTGCCAAAAAGTAGGAATCCAACTTATTGAAACACCACAAGCTATAGCAGTCTACAGATTCAGTCCTGAAGTCTGCATAGAGAAGAAGTTTGTTCAGCAACTGAGCCTACAATGGACCTAATTTTTTCTGAACACTTCACACGTAATTTTTGTCACACCGGATTGAATAGTTATTCAGGTATATTGTTTCCCTTCAACTTGGTCAATATTTCATTGCTAACGCTTGTGACACCAAGTTTACCTTGACTCTCTTTCCATTTTAGTTGAATTCTACTCAACGTTGTCAATTGCGTTACATATTACAATTTAACTGTTTAAGTTGACTTAAGTTTCTGTCCAACAAACGCTTTCTGTATTACTTAATTATAACACAAGCTTGGAAACAATCCTTTTGTTACTATGATAATTCACTATATATATATGCGATTGTACATCTTGAAAATGACATTGTTGAAATGTGTAATTCTTCACTGAACGTCTTTTCTTTTATATGATGATGATATGGGGATTTTTAAGTTGCTTAACGGATGTTGTTGATTACCAAGGTGACTGACTTTTTCCACAGATGTGCAGCAGTTCAAGTTGCCCCACTCCATGTAGCGCACAAAGGAAGGGAAGAGAGTGAAGACAGATTCAAAAGAGAGTTTTATTAGATATGACAAGGAGTGGATGCATCTGCCGCAGCCATTGAGAACGATTTTCAACCATATCACCAGTGGTCTCAAGCCTTCATTGGTTTCTGCCATCTCGAGAACCACAACTAGTCTACACCTTACTTGGATGGCTAAAACTAACTGATCTGGATTTCGTTGACTGGTGAAGCCATGTTTGGGTTGAACCGGCACTAGCTCTTTTCGAACAACCTGATTTTATGTCAGCTAACATTGTTCGTTGAGGAAGGTGATGGCTGTGCATGTGTAACACATGTCCCAACCATCTCAATGGATACAACTTAACAACATTGTCGATCGATTAACAAGGTGGTGTAAAGTGAAATACCATCAATCCTTTGGATAAGTCTGTCGTGTAAATTAATATCGTAACAAGCTCTGTACTGTCCGAATTACTTGTTTGCTGCAGAGACTTTCATATCCTGTTTAGTCTATGCTATGCTTACACTCCTCGTTGTGTCAGTGCAGTAAAGGGAATTAGGTACATTTGTTGCCTAACCTACTCTTGAAGGCAGTTTGAAACTGCTCTTTAGGATGAATAAAACAGTGAATAAATTGACTCTTCTTGCATATAATGAATGGCCGCGAAATTAAGGTAGTGAGGAAGATTTGAAATATTTCCATTGAGTATCTTGATTAGACAGTTGACGGAGTTGAAACACTGTGGTAAAGTAACCTTGGTTGCCTTGACTCTACAACCTATTCTGATACGTCATGTCACATTCAGCATCACATCGCCATTGTATTCTCTTCCCAACTGTCCTTTTTGGTTATTTCCATGACTCCCAGAAAGCTTTCTTTTCTTCTTAGCATAATATCCTCCACTTCACCCTTAGACACCGACACTCAACTCGTCACTCGAGGGCCTGGCATGCGGCATCACTCAACAGTCTTTCCAAGAAATGTTCAACCAACCTCTATTTCCGTCTGCATATTTGCTAGGTGGTCTTCTGTCTGCCAGAATTCCTTGTTACATCCTTCCTTACCGGTCATCTGATCTTCAGCGAAGTCATCCTTTGATAAAAACCTACAGTAGTAGCCTGATGGAAATGCTTCTAGTAACACCTGCGTCAATTCTCTGAACAGTACGGAAGCACTCACTTGACCATAAGTATTAAAAACTTGCGTCTCTTTTCTAGTTTTAAGTGCTATGTATATCCATATGGATTTCAAAATAACGAATGCTTATCTTGAACTTTGGCTGGCTTTTACCTCCTCATCCATGCCGCCTATAGTTAAGATGATGCTATTCAGGTCAGTGAAAAACACGACATCCCTTAGATTTCTTCGGCGAATGGTGCTTGTTCTTGTTGTTGCTGGTTGGGTATCTTCACCTCTACTTTTCTCAATGTCCACCTGAGGTCCTTCTGGTATTTACCACCTATTCTGTCAACTTATTGGCTTTCACTTGTAAATTTTCGAGTTTTTAAAACGCTAGATTGAAATGTTTAGAGGGAAATAATCAAGAATCTCTTATTCTGTCCAAAGACCTACTTATTAAATCCTTCTAATCAATCGTATGCAAAAACTCAAACATTTTCGAAGGTTAATAATTGATGAAATTTAAGAGAATAGTTCTGTGATCTCCAAACTGTGGGATAGTCCTGTAAAGGTGATAAAGGATCAGATATATTTGAGAGTCCTCACTGCTAAGTGACCTCAGCCTTAAATACAGTTTTAACCTAGTATATATTGAGAGTGGAGGACGTGAAAAAACTAGCTGTGTTTGATCATAGGTGCCTGTGTTCTGTCTCCCTTGTGAAGTGGTATAGTAGGGTAAGCAATACTGGGGTTAGTCGTCGAGTGCTAGGTAAGGAGGGGAAGTCAGTCGACGAGGCTATGAAGCTACATCGACTGAGGTGGTTAGAATATGTGTTACGTGTGCCTAGCCATCGCCTTCCTCGACAACCAGCAATGTTAGTTGACATAGGACCAGGTTGTTGAGATAGAGCTAGTGATGATCAAACCGAAACATGGCACCAGTCATTGAAATCCACAACAGTTAGTTTAAGCTGGTCACGTAGGAAGGTGTAGACTTCCTGACTGACTGGTTGGAGTCCTCGGGACGGTAAAAACTATTGGCTGGAAACAATCGGTGATATGACTCAAAATCGTTCTTAATGGATGGCGCAGATGCATCCACTCCTTGTGACTTATAATTTCCAATGAAACTATATTGTTCTTCGTTATTACTATCGTTTTTGTCTCATATCCCTGTCCCTGTCTACTGCCTCTATTATGCATTTCTTCTCTTGCTTTGTGTGCTATATGGAGGCAGTGTGGTGACTTGAACTGCTGTACATCGGTGCAAAGTTCTATGTTGAAAACATATATCTTGAAGATGGATCAGGTCAAGTCACCACATATATAAGAAGTAGAGACTGAATAGTACTACCCTATAAAAGAATTAAATGAATCTGGAGGAAGAGGAGAATAGAATTCTCCCAGTGTGAAAAAAGGTTTTCAACCACTGATCGATTTGCTTGCATTTCTGAGGTCTTTGCCATCCTTGGTACTCTACTTTCCATACAACTGAGACTACTAGTCATTGATCTCATGATCGGCCGGTATAGCTGAAACACCATCCTGCATATAGTATGTATTTGTTAGGAATACTGAGGATATTTCTAAAATCAATTTTTTATGTTAACAATATTTTCTGTAATCAAAACAGTTACTACACGTATAGTTCAAATATGTGAAGCCTTATAATCAACCGCCTAAACGTATGACTTCTGACTACTACTATACCTATAGCACTTTGATAATTGAGAAATATCGTAAAGCAATTGGGGATTGAGTTTTACTTATTGGCCAGGTATATAGGTGTGTTGTGTAGGTGGTCGCTTCCAGCTGCACATGAATTTTGATGAACCAAATATCTTGACCGAAAGACAATTAATTCTGATCCTACCGAGAATCTGGGTTTTATTTATTCATTTATTTATTTTTTTGAAAGTGATAATGATGACTTTTGATGCAGTGTGGAAATCTCAACACGCAATCTGTGTTGGACGATATATTTTGATGTGGTTGTGTTCTCTGAGCTGGATAGTTAATTTGCGAATTAACTATCCAGCTCAGAGAACACAACCACATCAAAATCATCCACCTGAGCTACAAATCTTCTCCATCATATGGACGATATATGTGAAGTGACTTTTTAACGACACTCCGACATCAAAAGAACGAGGAGCATTCAAATTATATATTATCGATTGACTAGAACATAGACACACTTTTCGGCGTCCAACAATTGTCATATTTCTTGACTTGAAGGCGGCCTTCGACTCCGTGGATCGAAAGGTACTATGGCAATGTTTGACTATGAAGGGAGTGCCAAGAAAGTACATTGCACTAATCAAGGCACTCTACTCAAACTCAAGTAACCGTGTAAGGGCTAATGGGAAATTGTCATCTGAATTAATAACAACCAGTGGTGTCCGTCAAGGATGTCCACTTTCCCCATTCCTGTTTAACTTCTTCATAGCTATGCTAATGGAAGTATCCTTAACTGGACTTAACGACTTAGGAATCGACTTACTACCAAGGGATAGTCTTATGGACTTAGAATTTGCAGATGACATAGTCCTGTTAGGGGAGGATGCTGACAAAATAGAGCAGAGTCTTCTGAACACCTTGAGCAGCAATCTTCGTATGTTTGGCATGCGATTCGCCCCTGTAAAATGTAAGATGCTGCTACAGGACTGGACTACGTCAACTCCTAGCTTAGTGATAGGGAGTGAAGTGATAGAACATGTTGACCACTTCACCTATTTGGGAAGTTGTATCAGCACCAATGGATTGATTGATGACGAAATTTCAGCACGGATCCAAAAAGCTCGAGCTGCTTTCGCTAACTTACACCATCTCTGGCGTAGGCGTGACATCCGACTATCAACCAAGGGACGTGTGTGCTGCTCACCAGTTCGCTCCGTCCTTCTCTATGGCTCTGAAACATGGCCAATACGAGTTGAAGACATGAAAAGGTTGACTGTTTTTTAAAATTATCGATTGAATGAGTTGAGTATTTGTGTATTGCCTAACATCAACCGGTTGTTGTGCTTGCTAGCTAACCAGGTCGAAATGATGTAAACACTGGACGGATGTTGCGCTCATTCGGCGCTCAGCTCATCAGTGATGTACCACTTTACTCAGTTTGATTCAGTTCAGAGAACCAAATCAATTCAAACAACCTGATTTATGTGGCTAGCTACTTTGGAGAACTGGTGATATCATGTCAGATAATGCGGAATTGCGGGCTAATTTTACAAGTCCCATCGAGTGCTAGGTAAGGGGGGAAATCAATCGATGAGGTTGCAAAGCTACATCGATTGAAAGAAATGGTTAGGAAATGTGTAGCAGGCATCGCCTTCCTCCTTGACAGGCAATGTTAGCTGACCAATATAGGATCAAGTTGAAGAAGAGCACTTACGTAGTGGTCAATGGCCATGCTCACCAGCCACATCCCATGTTGTCCCGGGTTCGATTCCTTGGGCAACGTACTCCCAAAACACGCAAAGCCAGCAAAAATGTCCGATAAAGAGGAAAGGTTAGGCGTGAGGCTAGCAACCTTATCTGGCAAAAGACGAAATCACTGCGACCGAAACTTCAAGGACCAAGATTGAATCCCTATTTCCCATTGGGAACGCAAAAGAAATAAATAAAATAATCCAAACAGCCAGCTCACCTCTAGATAGTTAAGGTGTTTTCAGTTTTGTTTTAAGAAGCAAGTCTTGTTGATGTCATTTGGTTTTGCCTAAGAGTCTCTACCTCATCCATTACTGGCCGGGTAGACTTGATAAATCTTTGTCAAAATATCGTCTTAAGCTTTACTCTATTCAACAATCCTATTTATAAATAATTTAATTGTTTCAGTGTCTTTGGCAATTTATTTAACATCCGATAGATGATGATAGAGAAGGATTCTTCAATGCTGACTTTGTGGCCAGTTTGGACCAGGTGGTCTAATATCGAACTGTTGATGGTTTTCACCACACCTATACTTGGCCATATTGGGAGATGTTCTCGAGTGAGCACGAAAAATCAAGTGCCTAGAGCAACGGCCGATATAACTCGCTCCACCACAAGCGCAGTTGAATTGGTAGAAACAATTAGAATTGGCTAGTCTTGGTACTTCATCTTTCAGTCGAGATAGCACCATCGGTAGTGTGGAGAATAAGACGCGTGCTTCGCTAGCATTAAAAGTTCTTTGAACTGATTTTCGTAATTTCTTCGTAATTATTTCACTTAGTATGTTGCCCTCGAATTGTAGTCGTATATAAACAGTCTTCTTGTGTTACGGTTAGCGAGTGCATAGTCCTTTTCCGCTTTCTTTATCATGTGTTTCTTGATAAATTTGTCTGGATAGCTATTTTCAACCAAGGTATCATATACAATGCCTAATTCATCTTCAATTACTTCTTCTGAGCATATAGCTCTAACTCTGTGGCTGAGGGTCTTTACTAAATTCCTGTTGTACTGGAGAGGAACAAAGCTGTGAAAATGTGTATATTGTTCTGTTCATTTACTTTTCCTATGCAAATTTCTTTTTATGCTACCACCTGGTTTCACCTAGTTTCTTTATAAAGACGACATCCAGGAAGGGAATTCTCTTTTGGGATTCCTCTTCGCATGTGAATTTCATCGCAGAATGTACTTCATCGAATTGAGTTATTATTGTATTCCTATCCGAATCATTATTACAAAGAATGAAGGTGTTATCCATATACAGGCAATGAAATGACAATTTTCTGATAAGGTTGGTCAGAGGTCCATTTTCTAGCTTACTCAGTAAGAAATCTGCCAAAATGGGGAACGCATTACCACCCCGTCCATTTGTCTGTAAAGTTTGTCATCAAATTTGAAATTTACATTCATGGTACATCTTAATAACAATTCTTTTAGGATTTCCGTTGAAATGCCAATATTTATCGACTGGTTATACACTCGTTCGTATATGTAGTTAACTGTTTCAAATTGTTTTCCTCTCTCATATCATACTAGTTAGGTAAGCTGTTGTTTAGGTGGATACCAGAAGTATACCAAGTTTAGTACAGATGATAAAGTGTTACGCAATAACATTACATCAAGTCCTGTGTACTTCCATGATAAATGCTATATTAGGTTGAGTAATATTGAGGTTTAGCGTCAAGTGTTAGGTAAGGAAGGAAATTTCAGTCGATGAGGTGGTGAAGCTACATGAATTGAGATGGTTAGTGCACGTGTTACGTATGCCTAGTCGTCGCCTTCTTCGACGACGGTCAATGTTACCTGACTGACATAGGATCAAGTTGGAAAAGAACTAGCACGTAGTGGTCAGATCAAAACATGGCTTCATAAGTCAATGAAATCTTTGACATTTAGTTTAAAGCCAGACATCTATGGAGGTGTAGATAGTGGGTGATTGGTTAGGGTCTTCAGCATGGTAAGAACCAATTAAGGCTGGAGACCACTGGTCACATATGGCTCAAAATAGTTCTCAATGACTCTGGGTTCAGATGCATTCACTTCCTGTGATCTGTCATATCCAAAATGAACCCTAACTTGTAAAAAAAACAAGTTATTATTCTATCTGTGTCACATTTCTGCTTTTTATATTGTTCCTCCCAATCGCTTATTTTCTTTTTTGTCTTCCTTTGTGTTCTTCATGGAGTGTGGAGACTCGAACTGTTGCACCTGTGTGCAAAGTTCACTGTTGAAACCAATCAGTCAATATACTCCCATCAAGTATATTCTTCATTTCATTGTCAACAACCTTACATCATACGTTTACTCAATAAATATAATGTTATGTAATGTTGAGTAGTAGTAGAGGCGAGATATAATTCAATCTATGTTACCTGAAATCTTTAATCACTGATTTATTATACCACCTTGTAAAATAATCTTCCGTACGTTCATAGACTGTAACACGACACGTATACACACACTTTATGAGTTCATGGACTAACAAGACGTCATTAAAAGATTAAACCTTTTGATATAAGTATAAAACTGTGGTAGAGTATAATTCCATTATGGATAAGATTTTATTGTGATAAGTCACACAGTGTTACACAGTAATATTAACTGATGACGCTTCGAGCACAAATTATTACTGCTCATAATCCTATCAAGTTACTCACAACTTTTTACTTCATTTATATACATGTGTGGAATTGACTAGACATTTGAATAAAAATCAATATTGGATAATGTACATTCAGAAATAATAATATGAGTGTTATTCATCAATTACAATCAGATGGGAAAAAAGACGAGTGCTTTTATAGTCATAATAAGTAACTTGTTAGGATGTTGTGATGTGCTTAATTGAAATAGAATTTTAAGATTATTTATTATCCTCTTCTGATTTGACTGACTGGTGGTAATAATATCTTCCATACATATCTCTGGTATTTGCATTGAGTCACTTCTGTTGCATGTGTTGGGTGTTGGTAGACCCGATGAATCAGGATTCAGTAATCAACATCTGTCTCTACTACCTAGATTACTTTTTAGAATTTTGACTCTGTCCCACCTAACTTACTGTTTGGTTGTGTTATTGCATGCAGTGCAATTGCTGAGCTTTTTCTAAATTACTAATCTTCGTAAGATCAATCATTCTAACCCTAGCTAAATTCTTGTGCTCTAATAATCTGACTACCCCTGACCTACATAGGTCAGTGAAACTAGTAGGTCGGGGGTAATCAGATTGTCGGAACATAAGAATTTGGTCAAGGCAAGAATGGCTGACCCCGAGAAGATAAGTAATTTAGAAAAAAGCCCAGGAATTGCACTACATGTATTAACACCTTAACACACAACCACACACTAGGGTGGGAGATGGTGAAGATTCTAAGAAGTAATCTATGTAGGTGGAGAAAGAGATTGATCACTGAATCCTGGTTAATTGAATCTACAACCAACACATGCAACAGAAATCATTCAATGCAAATACCAGAGATATGTATGGAAGATATTATTACCAGTCAAATCAGAGGGGGATAATGAATAATCTTAAAATTCTATTTCAGTTCAAACACATCACAACATTCTAACAAGTTACTTATTATGATTATAAAAACACTCGTCTTATTTCCCATCTGATTGTAATAGATCAATATCACTCATATTATTATTATTATTTCTGAATATACATTATCCCATATTGATTTTTATTCAAATATCTAGTCAATTCCACACATGTGTATAAATGAAGGAAAAAAAGTTGTGTGAGTGGGTGACTTGATATGATTATGAGCGGTAATAATTTGTGCTCGAAACGTCCTCAGTTAATATAACTGTACAACACTGTGTGATTTATCAAAATAAAATCTTATCCATAATGGAATTATACCTTTTGTTTCTTAGCAAAAATGTATCTCTACCGTTCATTGCAATCACTAGTGAGTCTTATTTATAAAACAATCATCCAGTGTTAATTTGTAGGGATTTAATTGGTTATAAGCTAACATCAGTTAGAAAGAGTACTGGTTAACAAATTTACAAGTATTGGCTTTTTGTAGGGATTTGTTTGATTGATTGGAGGATTTTATCATGAGCTGACATCCCTACAAAAAACCAAGACTTGAAAATTAATCTGATGCTCACTAGCAACTGGCCCTATTCAGGTAGCTAGCCTGGGGTCTTAGTGGGAAGCCGTGACCAGTAGGGTACAGCAGGTCGAAGGTGAGGACGGTTACTCATCATATAAGATATTTCTAAGTGGTCACGCTATGTCGTGAACTGGCAAAGTTGGAATTCATGAGTTGGTCATCGGATAGGGTTCCATTAGCTGAGTGGTCTACGAGCTCGCTAGTCTTGTAATCCAAAGGTCCTAGGTTGAAACTCTGGCGGTGGGTGGGTACTGATGAAGAGTCCCGAACTAGAACGAAACAGCTGTACAGTACTCCCAGGTTTCACAAATTGACAGAAGTTAAAATTCACGGGTCGTAGGGTCAGTTCCTAGTGAATAGCTGAATGGATGGTCCACAAACTCACCTTCTATACCGTGGGTGGGGGTTGTAAAACGGACGGGTGCGTACGGTTGATGGTGATAACGAAGTAGAGCTGTCCAGTATTCCCTGTCTTGCAAATAGTTCTCTAACTGACGTCACCTCAATGATCAGACCTATAAAACAATCAGTGTATTTACACTTCTATGTAGCGGACGTACTTAAATTACCTGACCATATTACTACTGTACTCTCTGTAGACTCAGAAAATCTTCAATTAAAGGTCGAAGCATGTGTGCATTCTGCCTTTTCAACTTGATCTCATCTAATGTGAGATTTTGATTTAGTGATGCAAGATGGTAGAATATTGTGTCTAGACTGTGTTTATCCTTTCCAAATAAAACTTTGTGGTCTCTCTTTGAAGGTGTTCGTTAATGGAGCTCATGCCTTTGGGATCGCGTAATAAGTTTTAATTGTTGACCACAACATGTAAGAATCTGAAATTCACCTATATTTCACTAAACCTTAGTTTTATCATCTTGTTATGATGATCTGTCAGAGGTATCATGGAAGGAGTATTATTATTATTATTCATCCTATGGATTCTATGTAGAACAATGCTTCAGTGGTACATCGTCAAGTCACTCTGTTCTTCGCCGTCATTTCCAGCCGACAACACAGTTTTCCATAAGCTTTCATTTCCTCTGCACACAGTCTCCTCTATATCACACTTGGATACCCAACTTGTCGCTTCCCATTCTGGTTCCATTCTAGGGTCTGGCATGCGATGTCGTTAAAGGGTCTCAGTCAATAGACACATCCAGGTAAACAAAATTTACCAACAGATAAGGAGATCTTACACACTAAGGGTCAAAGTTCAAGTCAAGGAAACAATCAATTCCAATACAAGTAGCCTAGAAGGTGGGGAAACGCACAAAAACAGCCAATCAGGACGTTGTTCAGGGTCACCCACCAGGAGAGATGACTGATAAACTCGTGGAGAAATCTAAAAGCTCACTTCATCGAATGCGCTGAGGATGCTACCTAGTAGGGGGCGATGAAAGCTTCACAACTATAAACCATCCAGTTCAGTGAACACAACCACATCGAAATCATCCACCTGAGCTACAAATCTTCTCCATCATATCTAGGTCTCAGTGGAAGTTGACTCCACCTGCATTTCTTTCTGTACTACTTGGTTGTTGCGTTTATCCTTTTCGGAAGGTCATCTGATCTGCAGTATCGAGAGAAAGCAGCTGTTGATATAAGTCTTCAGCCGACTGGAAATCCTTTTGATAACGTGCGTGTAATTTCTTTTTAACCTTATGAAAAGCAATGACTAAGTGGACACTAGTGTCGAAAATTCGGATCTTGTTTCTCGTGCTGAGTTGTGCTAGTTTCCACACTGATACCAGACAACTAAATGCTTGTTTTGCTTTCCCGATCCGGTTCTTTTGTTAAATAATAATATTGAAAAGTTGATTTGTAAGAATTTCATTTGTTTTTCAAGTTTAACCACAGACTGATATCAGTAAGAGAACCATTGAAAACCAGCCACAGGGAGTACTGGATAGCCAGCTGTTTCGTCCTAGTTTTGTGGCTCATCAGCAGCACACACTTGCTGGAACCATTGGGATATCTGAGACAAATACTCGCCGATGAAACTGGCTAGTGCTCACACTATGTATATCATAAATTGGTAGAAGTTAGAATTCATGGGCTAACCATCCAATCGAGTCCCAGTGGCTGAATGGTACACGAGCTTGTCTTGTAACCGGAATATCCTGGGTTCGAGCCCCGTTGGCGGTTGCGTACTGGTGACGATTCCCAAACTAGGATGAAACAACTATCCAGTACTCCTTGTTGGTTTCCAATGATCCTCTAATTGAAATCAATCCGTGATCAAATACTATAAATAATAACAATTGCTTTATCCCGGACGTTGTTTGTATGATGTACAGAATTTCCACCGGGATTTACTGTATAATATATCCTCTTTGTCCAGGATCTTCAAATGACATAATGATATACAATAGATCCTATGACACACAATACTGTTTGACCTGAAGCGCAAACCGATCCACTATGACATATCTTCTTTGTTTCCATAGAGGAATGCTCAACATTTGCTTGAAAACTAATTGTAAAATTTTCAGGAGTACATTTGAAGACCCGATAACATAACACTCAGCATCAGTTGTCTCACACACACTGGGATACGCTGCCCCCTCCCCCCACCACACACAATTACGCTTTTTCTCAGGTTTAGTAGAAAATTGCAGCTTTGTAGACTCTTTAAATACTCACGGGAGTAAATAATACCATTAGAAATCATATTTTAATCAATTAAAACAAAGTGAACAGAAGAAATTATGCATACAAATTGATAAGGGAGGTTTTTGGTAGCCTAAGTTTTAAGCGAGGCCGCTTTGGCATCCTCATCCCTACCTCCTGTAGTCGAAGTGATGCCGGAATTATTAATTCACTTACGCTTCCTATGAATGTCTGCTTCCAAGCTTGATTGAATTGAATTTGAGATTTTCCCGTCGATTGGTTGGACCGAAGTGCTCTGTCTCAGGTTGACATGCCGGCTACTTGTGCAGATGCTTCGACTATATCTGGACATTTAATTAGAATTTAATTTGTGGATGGTGACTAAGGGCACTGGGTTCGAGCCTCGGTGGGAACATCATCACTCACTGGGAAATGCAGGTACATCCATCTGACGAGTCCCGAATAGGACGAAATGCGCATCCTGGTTTGATTCCACTGCTAATCACCATCCACAAATTAAATGCTTGATTTCATTACTTCAATGTCTTCTCAAATTCAAAATTTCGTTAATGTGAAATTGACATGAGTTTACTTGTGTTTTAAAACAAAATACAATATACAGTCTTTCCTGTTGGCTACACTTTTGATTGTCGGATCAATATTTTGGCCAACAACCGGTCTTCTTATCATCAATTCAAGATCAACAGAACTTGCTGATCATAAAGTAAGTTAATTTATATTTTTTTCAAATATTAGGTTTTGTAAGGATTTTGGTTAGTTTCAATGTTTATTTCGTTATTTATTATCATTTGTATTTCATTCCTTCGCGTTCCGAGTGGAACATACAGGGCTTCAAGCTAGAACTTTGGAGTTTTTAGTAGAAGTAGTTATATTTCTACTTGGTGGAGTTGCCAGCCTCGCGCCTCCCAACACCCCATCTTTACTGGCCTTACTACGAGCTTAGCGAGGTTTAGGAGTTCGTTGGCCAATGATAGAACCCCGAAGCATTTGTGATCGGCTTATCTCTGAGCCGCCGTCAGGAATCAACATCATTTTCAGCGGATCATTGAGAACAACGGACGACTGGCTGGACAGCTGTTTGTTCCTAGTTTGGCATACTTCTGCAATGTGCACCTACAACTCCAGCATGGATCGAGTCCGTGAACACCACAACTCAACCACTTCAGGATGTTCATGAGTGTACAGTGTTGAAGAGTCCCAAACGAAGACAGAATAGGGGTCCAGTGTCTTTCGATTTTAACTGATTTTAAAGTAAACTTCGTCACAAACCAACGCCAGTTACAGAAATCACTCACCCCTGATGAGGTCGTAGGTGAGTACTGCAGAAGGGTCCCAAATTAGGACGAAACAGCTGTCCAGTACTCACTGGAGTTCAATAATTTTCTCTAACTGATATTGGTTTTTGACGAAATTTACATTGAAATCAATTCAGATCCTTGCAGAACTTATCATCTGATAACATCATCAATAAGAGGCTTTGGATATTAATAATAATAGTATATTCTCATTTTTGTACATGAGGGACGCCAGTTTACAGACGTCATCAATTCGATATTGCAAGGATTTTAAGTTTAAAACCTACACCAACATACACTGGCCGACTGGCTGACGGGTTTCAATATAGAACTTTTCACAAATGTGCAACAGTTTTGGGTTGCCACATTCAATGAAGTACAACAAAGAAGACAAAAGAGAAAAAAGGAGATTCGGAAGAACGATAATAAGCAGAAATAGATAGAATATTTTCAAGTATTGGTTTGTAGGGATATTGTTTGATTTGGTTGGAGGATTTCATCATGAGCTGACATCAGTTTGAGAACCATTGGAAAACCTGGGAGTATGGTACAGCTGTTTCGTTCTAGTTTGGGACTCTTCATCAGTACCTACCTGCTGCCAGAGTTCGAACCTAGGACCTCCCGGTTACAAGGCTAGCGAGCTCGTAGACCATTCAGCCACTGGGACCCAATCCAATGGCCAACTCATGATTTTCAACTTCTGCCAATTCACAACATAGCGTGACCACTTCTCAATGTCTTGTACGATGAGTAACCGTCCTCACCTTCGACCTGCTGTAACCTACTGGTCACGGCTTCCCACTAGAACCAGCCCAGGTAACTGCCTGAATAGGTCTAGTGGCCAGTGAGCATAATTTGTTTTGGATGTTATATCAGCCCTAATGTACTCATCGATGGATTGCTGACATAATCTCAGCACGCATACAAAGGGCTCGTGTGGGATTGGTTAACTCATGTCATCTCTGCTGTGGAGGTGATATTCGGCCGGCCATCGATTAAAAGACGTATGTACTGTTCGGTAGTTCACTCTGTCCTCTTCCATGGCTGTGCGCGAGATATGGTAGCCATTGAAAGTGAAAGGTATGAAAATCTTTATTATTTAGCATACATAGAAACGTATGAAAAGGCTGATAGTCTTTGACCACAGATGCTAACCTTCTGTCTTCCATGTTAACTGTTATGATATAGGATGCAATCTTAGGCATAGGCGTAGAATGCTAGATAAGGAGGGTAAGTCAATCGGTGGGTTTTGTGAAGCTACACCGATTGAGATCGCTGCGATACATGTTGCACATGTTGAGCCATTGCCTTCCTCAATGAGCCATTCTTAGCTGACCTAAGACTAGATTGAAAATAATCTTCGGGTGGTCACATCAAAACCCGGAATTAATCTATGAAGTCTTTGACAGTTTAGTTTAGTCAAACTATCATTTAACATTGAAACGAAAGTTCTCGAGGTACAGCAGTAGTAGTAATCTGTCACTTTTGTTAGCCAGCAATTTCCCTGCATGATCGATAAGTTTCATGGAGGCCGGTGTGGCTGATATACGCTAAAACACTCAGTTTTCTGCTTGTTGGTCACGGGTTCTTGTCCCGTTTCACCTATGTGTCAGCCTGAGCGAGCAGCTAGGTGGTAGTATCATCAGCACAGTACGCGACCTGGTAAATGAAAGATCTCTCTTGGGACTGTTACTTTCAAACACCATCAATATCATTTAATTGAATTTTAGATTTTCCCGTCGATTGGTTGGGCCGAAGTGCTCAGGTCGGTCTCAGGTTGACATGTCGGCTTCTTGTGCAGATGCTTCAACGATGTCTGAGCAGGCACACTCAGATGACGAGTCCCAAACAGGATGAAATGCGCATCCTGGATTCCACTGCTAGTCACCATCCCCCACCAATTAACATCAATATCAATGAAGGAATACACGAAGGCTAGGTTTTGTTGTAGGGGGGGGGCCTTCAGCAGCCGACTGACTGACTGACTCTTTCTAACACTCATCTAACTCATCTCATTTAGTGTATTCATTCTAGAAATTCTTTAGTTAACACTGAGTTATTTCATATAATATAAAAAGTAGAGTTTTTTTGTCATTCTAACATATTTTAACTCTATAAAGAATTCTAAGTATTTTCACCTTTTCATATAAAATAATATTTTAATGAATAGGCCCTTGTCATTCTTCTATTACAAAATACACAACGCAACACAACACAATAAGATTTTGAGTCTTTTACAGTCACTGCACTCAGCAGGTTACCACCTTGAAAAAAGAGTGAGAAGAATTTTATATATTGGAATTTTTCACATTTTTGTAAAACAGTTATTTTAACTGAAAAAAAATGTGAGAATACAGAATTACACCATAAGATTACTCTTGACTGTCTAACATCTAGTTAGACTCTGTGATGAGACCACATGACCACGTGAAAAAAAAGACAAGTAATAGTTTACTGTGGAGATTAGTACACTTCTTAAAACTAGATGAATTTTTCAGCGTACAAAAATGCAAACTATGCAATCTATCACACTTGGTAAAGCACACATGAAAGGGAAAGGTATTGTTTTTGTTTTTTTTCCTTCACGTTCCCCAGTGGAACATAGGGCTTCAAGCTTGTGGCTTGAAGTTTCTGTAGCAGTGGTGTTTATTTTACAGGATGGGGTTGCTAGCCTCATGCCCAACCTTTCCTCTTCCTCAGCTTTATTTCTAGCTTAGCGAGGTAAAGGAGTGCGTCGGCTGAGGATCGAACCCCGGACCATGTGTATGGTCGGCGAGCGTCCTAACCGCTATACCACCGGTATTGGAGAATAGAGAATAATAAAGACGTTTAACAGGATATGCCAGATGACAAAGAGTGAATGCATCTGCACCAGCCACTGAGAACGATTTCCAGCCAGCCTTCATTGGTCCTTGCCATTCTGAGGATCCCAACCAGCCAGTCAGGAAGTCTACACCTCCCTACACGTGGCTGGCTTTAACTAGTTGTTATGGATTTCATGGACTGATGTAATGAAGCCATGTTTTGGTTTGACCACTAGGTAAGTGCTAGCTCTTTTCCAACCTGACCGACCCTATGTCAGTCAGTTAACATTGCTTGTCGTCAAAGAAGGCGGTGACTGGACATGTGTAACACTTGTCTTAGCTCCACTTTGATAAATCACACAGTGATGTTATACAGTAAGTAATATTTACTGATGATAACCACGTTTGCAACACCCAACGCATGCAATAGAAGTGACTCAACGCAGAGATATGTATGGAAGATATTATTACCACCAGTCAAATCAGAGGATAATAAATAATATCGTTAAAATGTATTCAATTCAATTCACATTATAACATTCTAACAAGTTATTTATTTTACCATAAAAAACATTTTATTTCCCATCCGATTGACTAACAACACTCGTTCCATTTCCCATCGTATTATATTTTACTGATAACACTAACATTCGTTCCGAATGTACTGTAACTTCCATTCTGTTTTACGCATGTCTTTTATTGATTTTATTCATATGTCTAATCGACTTTTACTCATGTGTATAAAGGAAGCAAGAAAGTTGTGTGAGTAATGCCTTGATATTATAATTATGAGCAGTAATAAATTTTCCTGGAAACCCTGGTTATCATCAGTAAATATATTCCTAACTGTATAACACCACTGTGTGAGCTAGGACAGGTGTTCCACATGTCAAGCTACCGCCTTCTTCGACAATAGGCAATGTTAGCTGATATAGGATCTTGGATCAGGTTGGAAAACAGCTAGCCCATGATGGTCAAACCAAAACAGTTGGTTTAAGCGATCCGTTTAGGGAGGTATAAGTATAAAACTTGGGCACTGTGGTAGAGTATAACTCCATTATGGATAAGATTTTATTTTGATAAGTCACACAGTGTTACACAGTAATATTAACTGATGACGTTTCGAGCACAAATTATTACTGCTCATAATCATATCAAGTTACTCACACAACTTTTTTCCTTCATTTATACACATGTGTGGAATCGACTAGATATTTGAATAAAAATCAGTATGGGATAATGTACATTCAGAAGCAATAATATGAGGGTTATTGATCAATTACAATCAGATGGGAAATAGGACGAGTGTTTTTATAGTTAAAATAAGTAACTTGTTAGAAAGTTGTGATGTGCTTGAATTGAAATAGAATTTTAAGATTATTTATTATCCTCCTCTGATTTGACTGTTGGTAATAATATCTTACATACATATCTCTTGTATTTGCATTAAGTCATTTCTGTTGTATGTGTTGGGTGTAGACTCAATGAACCAGGCAGGATTCAGTAATCAATCTCTCTCGCTCTCCACCTACATAGATTACTTCTTAGAATCTTAACCCTCTCCCACTCTATTGTGTGGTTGTGTGTTAATGCATGTAGTGCAGTGCAATTGCTGAGCTTTTTTGTAAATTACTTATCTTCTCAGGTGGGGTCAACCATTCTTGCCTTAGCCAAATTCTTATGTTCCGACAATCTGACTACCCCTGACCTACTAGTCTGACCTATGTAGTTGACTTAACTCACAGTCATTGCAGGGTATTTTGTAAATTATATTATTTTGTCTAATTGGGTCCACTGGGTCCTTTAACCTGCAGAGCTTGTCCCTGAGTGAGTTTGTAGGTTTAAATGCCACTCTAATTCCTGCTTTACTAAGAATCCTACGTAGGGTCTCAGAGGTCCCCTACTTATATGCTATAACAGTAGTTGCCTTATATCCTCTCTTATTTATGTTATCACTACTAGTTTCACAATTATTTTTATTTTGCTTTTTGGCCTTTTTCGATCTTCCTAATGAATTTTAGAGGGTAGTAATTTAAGGAGGTGTAGACTTCCTGACTGGCTGGTTTTGGGGTCCTTGGAATGACAAGAGCCAATGAAGGCTGGAGACAATTGGTGGTGACGATGTGGCTCGAAATCGTTTTCAGTGGCTGGCGCAGATGCATTCACAGTCTTTGTCATCTGGCGTATCCTATTGTCATTGTTCTCTATTCTCCGATACCTTTCAATTTTTTAATGTGTGCTCTAGACAGTGTGATCTATTGAGCTTGAACTTTGATCGCATCTGTGTTGTTTTTAAGCGCTTTTAATCTTCTCTTTTTTTCTTTTAGATTATTCGCTCTAGTTATCCAAATGATGAAATCCATTGTTTAATCGGTTATACGGATATTGGAGATGATAATAAGGATAACAATGGCAATAATAATAATAATAATCTGATAACGATTAGTAAACGGCTAACTGCCTATTTAAGTGATTATTTCTTACACTCTGGATTAAATCAAAATCCACCTTATTGGTGTGGTGAACAATATAATTGTACTAAATTAGTTTATGAAAAGATTAATCCTATATCACATTCTACATTATATCCTATAAATAATTATTATCTATTTATTGTTCAACGTGTATTCAATAACACCTATGGATATATGAGTTATGCGCCGCACTTTGCATTCATCTCACCAGGTAAGCGTGAGAGTAGAGATTATCACAATTGATTTATGCATTATAGTTATGTATATCTATCTATCTGAAAACGCCTAACATTCTACAGTGAGAGTTTACGGTGAGTTGTCATCTGAAGTGGTGACAACTAGTGGTGTCCGTCAGCGACGGATGCCCACTATCCCCGCTTCTATTCAATTTCATCAAAGATGTACTAATGGAATTAACCCTAAATGCTGACTTCAGCAACTCAAGGATTGACTTGTTACCATCAGGGAATAATCTCGTTGACTTAGAATATGCAGATGATATAGTCCTTCTAGGTGATTTGTTCATCTACACCTTAAACTTGCGTATGACCCCTAACATTCTAATTTAATGTGCATCGGTCTGGTCTCGTAATCCAGTGGATCCTGGTTTCGATCCCGGATCCAAGTATACGTACGTTCTGCTTTAGACTTCTGAACTAGGATGGAACAACAGTCCAGTACTTCCTGGTGTTCCATTGGTTTGTTTCAAAGGCTCTACAGGATCCTTTAACCGACAAAGCTTGTTTCTAATTGAGTTTTTGGGTTTGAATGCCAGCCACTTTTATTTCTGCCTTGTTAAGAATTCTCCGAGGTTCCTTCCTTGTATGCAATTACTACTGATGATTTAGATTCCTTATTGTTGGTGTTGTCATTATCTTACGCATGTTTGACATGCATGTCGTCATTATTATTATTATTATTATTGTTATTATTATTACTATTATTATTAGATCGAAATCCGTCTTACACACTTTCGTCAGTCTCAGTGACTGACTAGGTTGTATCGCGTTAACCCTACCTCATGGAATAATGATAATAATTACGACTCGAATCGCAGTATGTGATTTCAACTAGCTTATCGATAATAATGATAATAATAATTTATAACTTGCTCAACATTTCTTTGTTTGTCACGTGTTCTTTGTATTTTTTCCTATTTCAACTTCTTGAAAATACACTTTTTAGATACTGCAGTTGACGTCTATCTTTCATTAAAACAATTGGTCGATGAATTCTTCATGGAGGTAAGTTAGGTGAAATACAGAAAACTGTTTTTACTCTTTACTGATAGGTGTGTAGGATTATTATTATTATTTGTCAATGTTTTGTATGCTGTTTCTAATAATAAAACCCTACTCAAAGTTCTGCTGAAGAAGCCTTGGCTTACATAGCAAAAAGCATCCAAAAATATAGTTCTGTTTTGATTTTCTAAACATGTTAGGATTACTAATACTAATGCCTATTGTGCTTGACGTTTTTAGTTGTACTCTTACCGATTGAACTTAGTGCTATATCTACGCTAAAAATGACGTCGTCCTCAGGCTACACACAAAGTACTGGTTGTTTTAGGCGAATCTCCATAGCCTCTACTGTTTAAAGCATGCGGTACTTCGATGTTTTTGGCAATTTATTTGGCACCCGGTAGATGATGATAGAGAAGGATTTCTAAATGCTGGCTTTGTGGCCAGTTCGGACCAGGTGGTCTAATATCGAACTGTTGATGGTTTCTTACTACACATTTACTTAGCCATACTGGGAGATGTTAGCGAGTGAGCACGAAAATTCAAGTTCCTAAAGCAACGGCCGATATAACTCGCTGCGCCACAAGCGCAGTTGGATTGGTAGATACAATTGGAAGTGGCTAGTCTAGGAACTTCATCTTTCAGTCGAGGAATCACCATCGGTTGTGTAGGGAATAAGACGTGAAGTTCGCCAGCATTAAAAGTTCTTTGAACTGACTTTCTTAACTTCTTCGTAATTATTTTGCTAGGTATATCGCCTTTGAATTGCAGTCATGTGTATAGAGGCTTCCTGTTTACGGATAATGAGTAGTCCTTTTCCACTTTCTTTGTGATGTGTTTTTTGATAAATTTGTCTGGATAGCTATTTTCAATGAAGGTATCTCATATACAATGCTTAATTCATCTCCAATTACCTCTTATGAGCATATAGCTCTAACCCTGTGGTGGAGGAGGTTCCTTAATAAATTTATTTTATACTTGAGAGGAACGAAGCTATGAAAATATGTATTTTGTCCTGTCCATGTTCTTTCTCTTTATACTACCATCTGGTTTTCTTGTAAGAAGGACATCTAGGAAAGCAATTCTATTTTGGGATACCTCTTCGCACGTGAATTTCATAGCAGAATGTACTTCATTGAATTCAGTTATCATTGTGTTCCTATCGGAATCATGATCACGAAAAATAAAAGTGTCATCCATATACCGGGAATAAAATGAGAATTTTCTGATAAGGTTGTTGAGAGGTCCATTTTCTAGTTTACTTAGTAAGAAATCTGCCAAAATGGGACCCATTTGGAGCCCATCGCCACCCCTTCCAGTTGTCTGTAAAGTGTGCCATCGAATTTGAAATTTACATTCATAGTACACCTTAATAACAATTCTTTTAATATTTCTGTTGGGATACTAATATTTGTCGACTGGTTATACACTTGTTCACATATGTAGTTAACTGTTTCTACTAGAGGTACATTTGTGAATAAAGATGTTATGTTCAAATACATCATAGTTTTATCCTTGATATTCATATATCTTTGATTTTGTCTACGAATTCAAATACATCTTTGACGCTATATTTCACTACCTTCTCATGCAAAGGTTTGCGAATACATTTACTAACCATCTAGCTAGAGCATGGTAGGGCGAATTTTGCATATCAAGTATTAGTCTTAACGGTACCCCCGGTTAATTTACTTTTGGTAGGTTTTACAATCTTGGCGTATATGTGCCCGCTGGTCTGAGTGCTTAATGTAAACTCCCAGGAAATATACATGTTCTTCTTTTAGTTTCTTCAAACGTCTGGTTAATTTGTTCTCTACCTTGTTATTGAAATATTTCTTTTCCTCAAGTTTTTGAAACTTCTGTGTGTCTTTCTGAGCTGGTTCATTTAATTGCCGACTTTTTGTTGCTCCTGTAGACAACATCAATTCAGCTCCTGTCTCATATCGATATATTTGTAGATAATTACGGACACCAATTTGATGATTGGGATAATTGTAGAAATCTTAAATAGAAAAAACAAACAAACACCAAATGTAATGCCAGGGAATTTCTAGAACCCTGGTACCTAAATAAACCAGAGATCAAATTTACCAACTAATAAAAAGTAAGTCATCACATGACAAAAAAGTTCAAATTCCAAGTTAGTAAAAACGCTCAATAACAGTGTAAAGTTGTAACAATAGAAGGCAAGACATGGAAGCCAAGGTATACTTTTCATTAGTCAAACCGCTGTTTATATATCTACAATTTATATTGTTTAACTAATCACTGAGTTTGTAATTTCGGTTTACATCAAACGACATGAAATAGAATGTTCAAATATATATAGATAGTATTCTGTTGCCAATTCACTATTGAACTGTGGGAATAAGATTCCGACTCTAACATCAAATGGAATGTTCAAATCGATATATCTTATTACATAGTTGGAGGCAATCGGCCACAGGAAGCCTCGCCTAACCTAGGTTTCGTGCTAGTTGGCACTCATCAGTCAGTAAGGCGTATCTGCAACCTTGAAGGAACTCATGTCCCTTGTGAGATTCGAACCCGCGTCACCAGCCAGTGCCACCTGCAGTCAGAGATGTTACCACTGAGCTATTCAGGCTCATGATTGACCTCCTGTAGGACTGTATTGGATATTTTTGATTGCACACTAGTCAGTAACTAGTGTAATGCGTCTAGTCCTATATTTGCTGCTGACTGAATTCTATCAGACATGACATCCACTCCTTCATATCACTCACTGCATACAGACAATTGCGGACTTCAATTTGACTGGGACAACGTTCAAATGTTAGACAGAGGAAATATGAAGAATGCTAGAGAATTTTTAGAAGCCTGTCTGGTATTTCATTGAATCGTCAATCAACAGACACATCGAAATAGACAAAATAGATACATCGTATTCAAATAAGTTTATTTCATACTAAAATCTGCGCTGAAGTGATGTTGTCTAGATGGGGAACAGCGAAAGCTTCACAATTATATCCACCTGAGCTACAAATCTTCTCCATTATTTCAATATTGATGATTATATTTTATTGATTTTTATTTGTATACTTAGTAACATTCACGCAATATATTTCCTTCTGTTCTTTCTATCTCCTCTCCTCTCTGTCGGCATTACTTCACTTGCCTTCATTATCGATTTATTATCGTGGTGGTATGGTACGCTATGGCCTGGCAAATGTACTCATCCAAAAACAAACACCGCGCATCAAGTTACACAACAAACAGTCTAACAGGCAGTCAACTGGCAATGTGAAACATTTGTTAAACATAAGTGTTGTTGCACTGAAACGTTATGACTATTCTGAAATGATATTGAATCGTAAATTAGAAATATTTGGAAAACGTTTCATCATTATCCTGATGTCAGTGCATAAGTATTTAGCTGTTGCATGTATGACAATCTGTTATTGTACTATTATGTGTTCAGATAAAGAGACTGGTTTTCGTTCATTAATGGCACTGATGGGTTTACGTCGACTATCGTTTATCTTATCACATTTTATATTATGTCAAGGTAAATATTGATTTATTATTATTATTGTATTGTATTGTTCATTGTTCTACTGTGTTTATGGATGTTACTGTGAGGTTATTTTTTTCACAAGCTGTTCTACCTGACTTATTGATACATAGTCAGCATACAAGTAGAGTGACAATTATACATATCATCCAACAGTTGTACGACAATGCTGCATGCCAAGTAATCCACAAAGGGAAACTTACGGAATCCTTCGAAGTGAAGACAGGAGTTAGGCAAGGCTGCCTACTATCGTCAATGATTTTCCTGATTGCAGTAGATTGGATAATGCGACAAACAGCGGGCAATGAGGAAACAGGCATAAAATGGAATCACACAAAAAAACTTGGAGGATATGGACTTCGCCGATGATCTATGTCTGATTTCCCACAAACTGGAAAATATGCAAGTGAAAAGCAACAAGTTGACAGAAGAAGCATCAAAGATAGGACTTCAGGTGAACATAGAGAAAACAGAGGTGATGAAGATTCCTGGGCAACACCACCAACAGCAGCAACAACAACAACAAACAAGAATCAGCATAAATGGAAGGAACCTGAAAGAAACAACCTCCTTTACCTACCTCGGAAGCATCGTTTCAACTACAGGTGGGCGGAACTGACGAGGATATCAAAGCAAGAATCCGCAAAGCAAGGCAAGCTTTCATTACTCTCAAGTCTGTGCGGAGGTCAACAACTCTCAGCATCAAAAATAACATCCAGATTTTCAACTCCAATGTGAAGTCAGTTCTACTATACGGGTCATAAAGAGCACCTCAAACAAACTACAGAACTTCATTAACAGTTGTCTTCGCTCAGTACTACTCAAGATTAGATGGCCGACCAGAAAAGATCAGCAACAGAGATCTCTGGCAGTGAGCGAACCAACCAGGAACCGATTGTGAAACAAATAGGCAGGAAGAAATGGAGATGGATTGGCTGGCCATACTCTGAGGAAACCATCAAGTGACATCACTAGACAAGCCATTGCTTGAGTGGAACCCGAAAGGGAAGCGGCGAGTTTTTCGTCAGTGCAAGGGTGACTTGGAGGAGGTCATGTGAAGAGGAGATGAGAACGTGTGGGCAGACATGGAGCCAGGTGAAGACTCTAGCAGAGAACCGAACGCAATGGAGACGTGTGATTGAAGCCCTATGTTCCTCTAGGAATTAAAGGATACAATAATAATAATAATAATACAAGTAGGGTAGTTCAAGTTGCCACATTCCATGCGGCTCAGACAAACTGCCAAAGTCTTCATAGATTGATTCCATGTTTTAGATTGACCACTTCCAACTGTCCTCCAGCGTAATCTTATGTCGGCTAACATTCACCGTCGAGAAAGGTCCTACCATATATATGAAGGACATCTCAGAAATAAATCGCTGCAAGACTATTCAAACCTTGATGAGGAATTGACCTCGCACACAAACCAACAAAATCACTTCACTCATCTGGTTCTATATGAACACAAAAAAACAACTCAACAACGAAAGAAGATAAAACCATCATCATCTACGAAATATCAATTGTAACAACTGCGAAAAACACTATATTGGCTAAAGTGGACGACGTCCCCTCCCCTTCGTCTTCGTATCCATGAGCATAAACTAGCCGTCAAAAGACGTCATGACATCCACTCCTTCATATCACTCACTGCATACAGACAACCGTGAACTTCACTTTGACTGGGACAACGGTCAAATGTTAGACAGAGTAAAAATCAAGAATGCTAGAGAATTTTTAGAAATCTGTCTGGTATTTCACTGAATCGTTAATCAATAGACACATCGAAATAGACAAAATATACCAACCGATGAGAAGGAAATCTCACACACACACAAAGGGTCAAAGTTCAAGTCAAGGAAACAATCAGTTCCAATATAAGTAGCTTAGAAAGTTTGAAAACACACAAAAACAACCAATCAGGACATTGTCCAAGGTCACCCACCAAGAGAGATGACTAATAAACTCGTGGAGAAATCTAAAAGCTCACTTCAACGAATTGAAGTGTATGCACTGAAGATGCTGCCTAGTAGGGGGCAGTGAAAGCTTCGCAAATAACCTATCCAGCTCAGAGAACATAACCAATGGTTAGGCATGCATAACGCATATCTGTCTTAGCCACCTCTACCGATGTAGCTTCACGTACTCTGCTTACCTAACACTGTACACCTAACTTCAATATTACTCACCGTATTATACCACTTAACACGTGAGACTGAAAGTAAACATCTGTAGTCAAAGACAGCTGCCCTCTTCATATTTTCTACTTTCAATGAGGAAAGCGAACTTCTGCTCTGTACACACGTCCTTTGACCGATGGTCAACCGGATACCACATGTACATCAGAGATGATGTAAGTTGACAAATCCCATGTGAGCACTAACTTCTAGCATAGAGATAGAGAGTGAATTGCTTGAGTGTGTCGCCCACTTCGCTTATTTGACAAATTACATCAGCCTCAATGCACTGACTGATTGCTGAGAAAATTTCACCACGAATACATATACAAAGGTCTTTATTTAGTATTTAACAACATCTACGTCACCCTTCCACTGTAGATTTGATATCCAATTATCGATCAAAGGATATGTGTACTGCTCAGATGGTCCGCTCTCTCCTCCTTTATGTTGGCTATGAAGCATGGGGTGATTGAAAATGGAAGATATATGAAAAGACTAGTTATCTTTAACCGTAAATGTTTGCATTCTATCTACCATGTTAATTGGTATGATATGATGAGCAATATTGAAGTTAGGTGTAGGTTGTTAGGTTAAAAGAGAAATCCAATCGAGTTGAGTGCATAGAATGAGATCGCTACGACAAGCCATTGTCTGACTCATCAAATAATGCCAACTGACATAGAATTAGGTCGGGAAAAGAGTTAATGGTGGTGGGATCAAAACGTAACACCAATCCATGAAGTCTTTACCGCTACGAATAAATCAATGTCTGGGGAATGTTGGTGGTATATATGTCTTAATATCGTTCTCAATGGTACAGATTCAACCGCAGTTTGTCATCTCTCATATGCATTAAATTATCACTATTCTCCATGTAATTATGTGTACTCTTGTTATTCAAATTTATTTTATTTCTTTACTTTCCCAGTGGAACATAAGGTACCTTCAAGCTAGAACTTTGAAGTTGCGGTAGCACTGGTTGTATTCTCTTGTACGGGGTGGGGTTGCTAGCTAGCCTCATGCCCAACCTTCCCTCTTGACCAATCATCTTATTACTAGCTAAGCAAGGTAAAAAGGAGTGCGTCGGTGGCCGATAATCGATCCCCGAACCACGTGTGTTGTAGTTGGGGAGTATTCTACCGCTGTGCCACAGACGCACAAGCCAGCTCCTCCTCTGGGAATCGAACCCGGGCCTTCCACGTGACAGGTGGAGATGCTCACCACTCTACTATCAATGAGTGTACTTTTGTGTTGTGTGGCAATTAATTAGAACTGATTCACTTTTGAGTTAAGAAATTCAGTTCATATATATATATATATATATATATATACGCTATTCTTTGTGAAAAATTTCACTCTATACTCTGTAAACAAAAAACATACATAATTTATTGACATTATTCTTTGTTGTTTTCGTATCTACATTGTTATTTTAAAACGATAATAATGATAATGATAAATGTGAGATTGCAATTTTGAAAAACAACTTTCAGAGATTAGATACAATACAACGATAACAAAAACAAGAACAAAAAATACATCGTAAACTCAAAACTTTTATTATATTGATGTGTGTGTTTATAGCCTACTGACTTTCTTACAATCAGTAAATAGAAGGATTAGACCACGAATTGATATCAGTTAGAGAACCATTGGAAACCAACAAGGAATACTGGACAGCTGTTTCATTCCAGTATGGGACCCATCAGCATTATGCACCCACCGCTAGGGTTGAAACCCAGAACATTCCGGTCACAAGGTGAGCTCGTATACGATTCAACCACTGCTGGGACCCGACTCCTCAATGGCCAGCCCATGAATTCTAACTTCTACCAAATCGTGATTTTAGCACTACCATCACTAGTGACTGGCTACAGAACGAGGTTGTCTGGAGTCCTAGTGAGACCAGTGGGGTCCATTCAGTCGGGAGTGAGAATGGATTTCCAGCCGATAACACTGATTGGTGTTCACACTAAAATCACGAATCGGTAGAAATTAGAATTCGTGGGCTGGCCATTGAGGAGTCGCGTCTCAGTGGCTGGATGGTATACGAACTTGTCTTGTAACCGGAAGGTCCTGGGTTCGAACCCCGCTGGTGACTGCATAATGCCGGTGATTCCCAAAGTAGGATGAAACAGGTAATCCTTGTTGGTTTTCAATGGTTCTCTAACAGATATCGATCCTCGGTCTAACCTGAAAGAAATACAATCCCTACTAAAAAGGGTATGTCAAATCATAATCTCAATCTTCAGTTGACACAGTTCAAAGAGAGATTTCACCACAGTCACCTCCTCCTTCTCTACTGGAAATCGAAATTATTCAAATTACTCACATTCGGTATGTCTGAGTAGCATATTTATCACTTCTGCCCTGTGACACAGCAGCAGGAAGCGCGGTCGTTGTTAATCCGGGCCCCGACCGATCTGGCATGATATTTTGTGATTTACATAAGTCTCAGCCAGTATAGCTTGTTGGGTCATTGCAGTGTTCAAGCCCGACCACCACGTCAAGGTAGCAGCTTTCGGTCGGGTCGAGGGAAAATCAATCGAAGAGGCTATAAGGTTACATAGATTGAGATGGCTAGGTCACGTGCTGCGCATGCCTAACCATCGCCTCCCCCTCCCGATGGGCATTACTAGCTGATATAGATAGGTGCAGGTTGGAAAAGAGTAAGTGGTGGCCAAACAAAAACATGGCCTCATCAATCCATGAAATCCTTGACAGCTAAATTGAGTCAGGTAGGGAGATGCAGACTTCCGGATTGGGGCCCCGCCCTGGGGACTCTAAGAATCAATGGCTGGAGACAATAGGTGACATGGCTCAAAATCGTTGTCAATGGCTTACGCAGATGTATTCAGTCTCTGTAATCTTTCATATTCCTTTCTACCATTACTCATTCTGTTTCACTCTTATACTTGTCAAAACTCTATTGATTCTCTTCACTCATCTTCTTGTCTACGTTTCTGTGGTATTTGGAACGTAGCAACTCAAACTGCTGCACTTCGGTGCCAAGTTCTATGCTGAATCCAGACAGACAAATCACTCACAATATGTATTTGATACTACCATAAATGGTAATCAAGAAAGCAAGCAGAACTGCGTGAAATTATATACTACTACTACTGGTTGGTTGAAATGAGTAGCTGTATACCTCCCCCCCGCACACACACACACATCAACCAGTAGTGCTTGCTAGTCTGTGAGATCAAAGTGATCTTACCGCCGCCGACACATTGTAAATTTCAAATCTCTAATCCATTTGCAAACTGAGGATTTTGATCGAAGGAACTACCAGTTCGCCGAACCGGGTAGCTGAAAATTGAGTAGTTTGACCTTTTTTGTTCAGATTCCGTCGATCTGATTGATTGGTTGGTTGGTTGGCCGACAAGCACTACTGGTTGATGTGAGTGGTGTTTAACTACTCAATGCAATCAGTCAGTAGTATACAAGTGACAAAATATGTATAATACTTATGTAATCAAATATTTATTTTGTACAGAAGTCTATGTGTTTCGTGAATTAACGTCCTACAGATTGGCTTAAGAGAGCCAGTTATTGTTGCTACATAAAGCTCTTAGTTTCACCTAAATCTCACAGCCTTTTGTACAAACACGTTTCGAGTGGATTATGGACAAGTAGACCAGATAATCTCATCTTGATTTAATTAGAGTTAAGCATTTCTCATCAAAATTTAAGTCTTTTGTGTGTTGAAAATCATGTATTGATGGAGAGCCGGATTAGATTGTATTTTCTTTTGTGCATTTGTGCATTCGTATAACATAATCATCGACTTATATGCCTAGAAATGAACAAGAAGAGATTCAGCTTTCAGTTCAATATTTCAAATAATACGTTCTCTTTCGGATTATGACTTTAATTGGTAGGTATATGTGTATGCGTGTATATAGTCACGAACTGACATCCTTGAACACTTAGGTGCACCGGATAGCTTTTGCGTCCTGGTTCGGGACATTCATCACTCTATTGGAGATTGAACCAGTAATATTCATGCTACTAGGCCCTAGATGTGCACTAGTGATAAGTGCCAAGCTAAGATGTAACAAGAGTCCAGTTATCCCTGGTTTTCAATTATCATTATTCCCTTGAGATCTGAGAGGGCTTCAGCAAAACACCTCCATTTCATCCTATTCTCCACAGTCCTTGGTAGCTTCTCCAATTCTACCTTTAACGTATTTATCTGTGCCCCGTGTAAGTGAGGAAGGTGACTTCCTTCGAATTTCTCCCAATGATGGTGATCGGTGTCTGTTGTTGTTGTTTGTTAGGTATCTTCACCACCTCCATCTTCTCTATGTTGACTTGAAGTACTGTCTTTGCTACCTGCCTCCTCTGCCAACCTGTTGGTTTTCGCCAGTTAGTCTTCGAGTTTGCCCGACATTACACATAAGTCATCCGTGAAATCCAGGTCTTCTAGAGTCTTGTTAATCGGTTCAGCGTATTCCTGTCTTCTTGCTACCCACAGTTTAACGCATAACCCAGTTCCCCATAATCAGGAATATCACGGGTGATGGTGGGGCAGTGTTATATAATTGCAGTCTTCACTTCGCCGAGTTCTCCCCCCCCCCGGTGAATCACTTGACATATGGCATGATCATACGGCAGCTGTTGAATGAAGTCGATAAAGATTTGCAGCACTCCGTAGTTTTCTAGCGAATTTCAAATTACTTCACAGTCAACTCTGTTGAAGACTTTTTCAAAGTCGATGAAGTTGAGGTTTTAGAGATGAATGCCATTCTATAGTTTACAATTCTGTCCAAACATAATTTAACATTTCCTGAATCCAGCTTGTTCCTGGTGGCATCTTGTATCCGAAACATATCTTAGTCTCTCCAGGATGACACAATTTAAAATTTCTCACTGAATGATATTGTTGCTTGCGAAAATTTTGTTTATAACTTATGTTCCGTACACATTCAGTCGATATTGTGATGTGTTGGGCGTCGGAGGGTAACCTGGAGTAGATGAGTGATCGTGGGGCCAGCTAGAAAGGACCTCAGAGAACAGGACAACGTGGAGATGTGCTTTTGAAGCCCTACATTCCACTCAGAAACCCAATGGAATGATAATAACACTAATAAGAGTCGATTAGGTACTCTTATTTCTGTACTTTAATCCAGTCAAGTCACACAATGTTCTTCTCTATTTGTTTTTCTTTTCCCAGTATCGGTAATCATCTTCTCTGGTATGTCAACATTAATCGATTATTTGTTCAGCTCAAATTTAACGGATAAAGACATTACAAACAAAGACCATTGGTTATTATTTGCAGTGAATATTATAGCTAGTTGGCATCAATTTGGTCTTGCTCTTATTCTCTCATCAATATCACATTCAACAAAGTATTTTTTATTCCCCTTATTAACTGTATTCGCTATACTGGTCACTTTTCAATTGATTATAAGTCATAAAGCATCAAATGTTCAGTAAGTTGTTGTTCTTGTTGACGATGATGATGATGATGTTGAATGTTTTAAACAAGTTTACTTTTTTCAAGTAGTAGTTTTGTAGGGATTTTGTTTGATTGCATGAGCTGACAGTAGTTAGAGAGAACCACTGGAAAACCTGTGAGTACTTGACAGCTGTTTCGTCCTAGTTTGGGACTCTTCATCAGTGCACAGGTTGAAGATGAGGTAGTAACTCATCGAAGAAGACATTGTGAAGTGATCGTGCTATGTCGTGAATTATCAGAAGTTAGAATTCATGGGATATTGGATCGGGTCCCAGTGGCTCAATGGTTTACGAGCTCGTTAGCCTTGTTACCAGAAGGTCCTGGTTTCGAACCCCAGCGGGGTGGGTGCGTACTGATGAAGAGTCCCGAACTAGCATGAAATAGCTCGCTGTCCAGTACTCCCAGGTTTTCCAGTGGTTCTCTGACCGATGTCAGCTCATGATGAAATTCTCCATGCAACTTTACTTTTATCATTTTTTCTTCTTGAACTATGAAAGTATATAATACTGTTTAACTGAGATATAAGTAGTTGAAAATCACACACGTAGTGCTTACTAACTAGCTAGCTGGCTAAACAGATGGAAGTGTGGTCTAATCACTGAACCGTCATTTGGCGTCGAGCTCATCAGAGTGATGTACTTGGTGTGACTCAGTTCAAAGAAGCTGGATCAGTTCAAACCACCTGATCTCTGGTCTAGGTATTTGAGCTAGCTGATAATACTTCGAAATTTGAATAACTTCTGTATCAAAAGGGGGAAACTGTGAAACTGAAATTTCACCCATAAAATTGTGTAAATTTTCAAGTATTAGTTTTGTTGGGATTTCTTTTTTGATTGGTTGGAGGATTTCATCATCAAGTGACACCATTGGAAAACCTGCAAGGAGTACTGAACAGCCAGCTGTTTCATCAGCCTAGTTCAGGACTCGTCGTCTGTACGCACCATCCATAGGGGTTCGGACCCAGGACCTGGTTACAATGCGAGCTCGTTTTCTCTAAATGATGTCAAGTCATGACGAAATCCTCCATGCAATCAAACAAAATCCCTACAAAACCATTACTAGAAAATTGATATGACGCTCACTAGCGACTGGCCCTATTCAGGCAGTTACTTGGGGTTCTAGTGGAAAGCCGTGACCAGTAGGGTGCAATAGATCGAAAGTGAGGACAGTTACTCATCGAAGAAAACATTGCTAATTGGTCTTAGTACGTCATGAATTAGCAAAAGTTAGAATTTATGGGTTGGCCATTGGACCGGGTTCCAGTAGCTGAGTGGTCTACGAGCTCGCTAGCCTTGTAACCAGAAGGTCCTGGTTTCGAACCCATGCGATGGGTGTGTATTGTGAGGAGTCCTAAACTAGACTAACGAATACTGGCTGTCCAGCACTCCCTGTGGCTGGTTTTTCAATGCTCGTCTAACTGGTGTCAGCTGATGATGGAATCCTCCAACCAATCACTATTTGGTCTGACGAATATAGTTAGGTGTGGATTGCTGAATTAGGTTTCTGGAAATGCAAAGAAAAATATAGTTTTCAAATATTGGTTTTTTGTAGGGTTTTTTTGTTTGATTGCATGGAGGACTTCATCATGAGCTGTCATCTGTTAGAGAACCACCCAGTGGCTCAATGATCTGCGAGCTCGCCTAGTAACCAGAAGGTCCTGGGTACTAATCCTACCGGGTGGGTGCATACTGATGAATAGTCCCGAACTAGGACGAAACAGCTGTCCAGTACTCCCAGTTGGTTTTCCAGTGGTTCTCTAACCGATCCTAGCTCATGATGAAATCCTCCATGCAATCAAAAAAAACATAGTTAGAAACTGTTTTTCACTTCCATTAAAATCGTGCGAATTGGCACAAATGTATGTAATCACTTCAGTACTAAAATTTTAAATTTTAAACCTATTTAATATTCTTAATTGAAATATTCTTTACACTTTCACATTTGTATTTTTCTATCACTGATATTATTCTACCATTCACTGCCTTAATCTATTGTGTGTGTGTGTGTATGTGCACGTGTGTGTATTATTTCATAGTCAGCCCGCCTACATGAACAAACACTCGTGTGTTTAATACAATAAGTGTGTCTTGCTTTTCAATTCAATCAGTCAGGCAGTCTATCTATCTGCCTGCTAGCATGCCTATCGATCGATCGATAGTTTGAAAAGCATGTTTTGGCTTTACAACTAAGCATTAGATGATTTCTGGTAATGTTGAAATAACTGTGTGTATCATGAAAATTAGGAAGTATTTGACCTATTATTAACTAGCTATTTAATAGTCGATAATAATTGCGTAAATCACAGCGATTATTGTTGATTATCATGGATAAAACTACTTTTCAAGATTTTGATCACGGATTGATATCAGTTAGAGAGCTATTGAAAACCAGGGAATACTGAACAGAGCCAACTGTTTCATCCTAGCTTGGGACTCATCAACAGTACGTACCCACCACAAAGGTTCGAACCCAGGGCCCACCTGTTAAAAACAAACTTTTCTGAATTAATCTGGCTGGAGGTTGAAGTTGCCTGGAGTTCTAGTAAGAGATCATGACCAGTGGGGTCCACCCGATCGGGAGTGAAGACAAATACTCGCCGATGATGTCATTAGCTGGTGCCAATTGGGCTGAAACCACGAATAGGTAGAAGTTAGAATTCATGGGCTGGTCACTGAGTTGGTTCCCCCAGTGGTTGGAATTGTTCACGAGCTTGCATTGTAACAGGAAAGTCATGGGTTGGGATGCGTGTGGTGAGTAGCTAACTGCCGATGAGTCCCAGACTGACGAAACAGCTGACTGTCCAATACCGCTTGCTGGTTTTCAATGGTTCTGTAACTGATATCAATCCGTGAACAAATTTGAATTGATATAACCACTAAAAAGTTGTGTTTATTTAATTAACAACTGCCATGCGAATTGACAGTGTACTGTAAATTTATCAGATGGTTAGAGACAATCGGCGTGCGTCGCCGGCAGAGCAGTTAGGACGCTTGCCTACCGTGCACATTGTCCGGGATTCGATCCCCGACCGACACACTCCTTTATCTTGCCAAACCAGAAATATAGCTGGTAAAGAGGAAAGGTTGTGGGCATGAGGCTAGCAACCTTATCCTGGAAAAATAAACACCACTGCTACAGAAACTTCAAGCCTCTGGTTTTAAGCCCCATGTTCCACTGGGAACGTGAAGGAATAAAAAAAGAGACAATCGGCAGGAAACCCTGTCCTACCTAGGTTTCTTGCTTGAAGGAACCCTTATCCTTCCTGAGATTTGAATCCAGTGCTGCAGTGTCAGAGACGTTACCATTGATCTATTTTGGCTCGTGATTGACTTCTTGTAGGAATGTATTGGATAGTTCGATTGTACACTTGTTACTACCTATTGTCGAATCAAAGCAGTTGGCTCATGTTTATTGATAATACAGTTAGAACAAGTTGAATTAGAGGAGACCACCACGATTTACGAGTACTAACAAGCACGAAACCTAGGTCGGAGGCCTCCGACCATTTAGTAACAATAAATCTGAGTACACCGTCATGTTTAAGCCTCTAAGCTGATAAAATTCAGTCTGCACCAAGCTGAGGACAATGCTCATGACACTAGTTACTAACTAGTGCCCAATCAAAGTATTGTAGATTCATTGTGACATGTTATTTTCTGACTGAGATTTCTCAAACAGCAGCTACCTTCTCTGGCCCTTTACTGAAATTCAGTTGGCCTTTCGAGAAGGATAAGGAAAAATGAAATGTGTCGACGAACCAACCAATGATATTTAGCCTAACAAATATGTCGAGAGAAATAGAGATGGTCCCTGGACACATTCTGAGTTGGTCCGTGGCTGGACGTGGTGGCATACGCCTGTAATCTAGCTACTTGGAGGCCAGGATGCGAAATTTCGCGGGACCGGGAGTTCTGGCATATAGGTGCACATGTTGATCGGGCATCCATGCTAAGCACAGCGCCGATATGGATGAACTGTCGGAGGACGGGTTGTCCAGGTCGACTAAGGAGGGGCGCATCGGCCCAAGGGGGAAGCCCAGCAGGCAAAAGTCCACGCGTGGTGCGTTAGTGGGATAGCGCCTGTGAATGGTGGCCATGTGACAGCCCGGTCCCCACGTGGAGACCGCCTCCATCTTTGTGCGTCGGTGGTACAGTGGTTAGGACTCTCACCGACCATGAACATGGTCCGGGGTTCGATCTCCTACTGACGCACACTCGATATCAATGGTCGGCCTGAAAAATTTGGGCTACCGATATCATATGCTGGAAATTCCTTACTTCTACTAAAAAAGTGCTGTGTGAAATTAAGCTGCAATCCAAAAAAATTTAAAAAATAACATTAAGCTCCATCCAGGCCCTTGAATGGAACCTGAATGGGAACCAATGAGTTGAGGGGCTGAAGGTGACATGGAGGAGATCATATGAAGACGAAATGACAACTTTTAGGCAATCATGGAGCCAACTAAACAACACAGTGGTGAAGAGATTGGAATGCAGATGTTTCACTGACGCCATATTTTCCAATCGAAATCCAAGGCACAAATAATAAAAATAAACAATAATCATGCATCTAGTCTTTAGCGATGTTCACTGGATGCAATCAATCATGTTGGCATTATTGCAGTCATCAGTATTACTACAAACAATTTTGAGCCACACCATTCCACCAACTATCAATCCTTTTGACCCTGAGGAATCTATATAGTTCAAATTAAAAGTTAGTGGCATCGTAACACTTTTTTTATTCCTTTACGTTCCCAGTGGAACATAGGGCACCTTCAAGCTAGAACTTTGGAGTTTCGATAGCAGTGGTGTGTTATTTTTATAGGATGGGGTCGCTAGCCAGCCTCATGCCCAACCTTCCCTCTTTACCAGTCTTATTATTGGCTTAGCAAGGTTTGGAAGTGCGTCGGTGGCGGGGATCGAACTGCGAACCATCTGTGAGGTTGGTGCGCATTCTACAACTCTACCATCGACGCATCTTAACATGGTGACAATTTTTTCATCTAACCACTCCTAACTCCTCTAAACTTATCCTGCATCAGTTCATATCACACTCGACGAGGAAGACAAACTATATGGGGGGGGACACTCATTAGCCAATGTTTATGGGGATTTGTTCACACTGAAACAGATGACGTCAAAAGTAGACTTCTTAAGCACAATAAAAGCCACATTTATTTATATTGTGTTCTATGTAGTATATTCAGCGCAATTCAAAAATTCTATTTGCTGTTCTATTGTTGTTGTTTTTTCTTTTGTCAGGCCTCTTGAATTTTATACAAAATTGGATGATATTGGTTATTTACTGTTGAGTTATGCGCATGCATCAATGAATGTTCAGGTAAGAGACTTTAAGTCATTTAGAATATAAAAAAAGTTAACTGATGAGTTAAAATGTAGCAGAAAGTTAGTTAGTTAGTTGGTAAGGAAATACATTGATCGACTAACTGACTGATAGGATATAGTCAACACGAACACTAAGGTGCTAGACACACGACAACTCGTCGTTTAACGTCACACAAACTCGAAGACTTACAGGTAAAAACCAACAAACTGGCTGAAGAGGCTGGCAGCGATAACAGGACTTCAGGTGAACATAGAGATGACAGAGGTGATGAAGGTAACCAACCGCCCAACACTAGCAACAACCAGCACCAATCACCATCAATAAAAGTAATTTGAAGGAGGTTACTTCCTTCACTTATCTGGCCAGGAAGCGTCGTTTCAACTATATGTGGAACAGATGAAGATGTTAAAGCCAGCCAGCCAGAATTGGAAAGGCGGGATACTCCTTCATAAGTCTGAACTCGGTTTGGAAATCTTCCCCACTCAACATAGAGAACAAGATTCGGATTTTCAGCACAAATGTGAAGCCAATCACTTCTTCCATAAGGGTCAGGAACGAAAAGTATTACCAATAGCCTGTTGGAGACTATCAACAGATATGCCTTCACTGGTTCCAAATTGAAGACGAAAGGCCTGTTGGGAAGAATTAGCAACAAGAATCTGTTAGGGGAAAACTAACCAAGAACCGATTGTTCCACAAATATGTAGAAGAAAATGTAGATGGATTGGGCATACACCGTGGAGACTGTCGAGTCACATCGCTCGATTGGGACCTGAATGGGGAACGACAAGACAAGTTGTGGTCCGAGGTTGACATGGAGGAGACCGTGTGAGGAGGAAATAGGAGACTATAAGCAATCGTGGAGCCAGTTGAAGAGGACAGGAGAAAATAGAACAAAGTGAAGATGTGTTGTTAAAACCCTATGTTCCACTTGGAGCCCACGCGAACAATAATAATAACACCCTGATCGATCTGACTGCAAAATTTGAACAACAATTAATCAGAATCAAGAAACAATAAGTCACAAAATTGTTAAAAATAATGACTATAGGTAGTCACAGTGTTCTGAGATCGGCTTATTATTTTTGATTTCGTTCATTAATCCATTCCATAAGTTCAATCCGCCCAAGAGACCAGCTATTCTGTCAAGATTCTCCTCCATATGACATGTTTTGGTAACTCCAATTAATCCATTATTATTATTATTCACACAGTAATCATTCATGCGATCTTCTTTAAACGCTTTAAGCAAGTTCAGAATTAAATTGGTAATACCAAATGTAACTCTCTGTACGTCTCTAGGTCACTGGTAGGACATTGGCTAACCAATCAAGTGAACTGGGGTTCGGTCCCCGACCGATGCACTCCTTTACACGCCTCACTTAACCGGTAGTGTAAGCCCGGTAAAGAGAGGGAGAGTTGGGCATGAGCGTAACAATCTCACTCTATGATATCAGATAGTTGGAGGCAATCGGCCACAGGAAGCCCAGCCTGACCTAGGTTTCGTGCTAGTTGACACTCACCAGTCAGTAAGGCGTATCTGCAACCTTGAAGGAACTCATGTCCCTTCTGAGATTCGAACCCGCGTCACCAGCCAGTGCCACCTGCAGTCAGAGACGTTACCACTGAGTCATTCGGGTATTTTGATTGGACACTAGTAACTAGTGCGATGTGTCTAGTCCTCCTCCTCTAGTCATCCAGGAGGTCAATGGCGAGCCCGAATAGCTCAATGGTAACGTCTCTGACTGCAGGTGGCACTGGCTGGTGACGCGGGTTCGAATCTCAGAAGGGACATGAGTTCCTTCAAGGTTGCAGATACGCCTTACTGACTGGTGAGTGTCAACTAGCACGAAACCTAGGTGGCGTCAAAGGCTTCCTGTGGTCGATTGCCTCCAACCATCTAATATCATCAAATCAATGTACACCGTGATGGTGAGCTACCTAGAATGTTGGCCACATTGCAAATACCTGACTGATAGAATTCAGTCTGCACCAAAGAAAGGACTAGACGCATAACATTAGTTACTAGTGCCCAATCAAAATCTCACTCTATAATAAAAAAAAAAACACCTGTGCTATTGAAAACTTCAAAGATCTAGCTTGAAGCCCACTATATTCCAATGGGAACTCAATGGAATAAAAATAAATCCTTTTATAATATAACTAAATGGTTGTCAAATGTGTCATACACCAGAGTTGTTGCTATAATTTAACTTTGTCAATATAATTTCCTTAAAGTTCTACAGATATATATGTATCTAGCTGGAAACCGAGATAGATAGATAGATATCTTCAGAAGGCTTTCTTACCTCCAACTATACATAATATCAATCGGTTCATCAATTCACAAGCAGAGATATTCACTTATCAAATTGGTAGGGGGAGGTGTGGGGTGGTTGCGTGGGTGGCATATGACTTTTAGTCTTATTTTCATCAACGTCAAGAACTCACTGCTTATTATATGTTGCTTAGCTTACTTATGTACCCTCGATTAATCAATCCAACAGTCGATTTTTTGAGAAGCACAAAGATGTTTAAAAGCATCAACCAACCAGTTCTATTAAGGCCTAATAAAATCCACCAATATGCTTGATTCGTTAATATATATGTGCAGTAAACAACCTTGTCATCGTTTCCAGTGCCTTTAGTCAATATTCAGTCGAAAGTGTATTCGGCCTCTTGTTTTTTTTCTCTTTTCTCTAAAAACCTTTCGTAAACACGCCTTTTATTTATATATTAACTCGAGAAAATAATTAGTGGACATGTGGCACAGGTAATGGTTTTCTTTTTTCAGTTGGCTTTCAGATAATATTCAAGTGTTGGTTTGTAGGGATTTGATTGGTGACAGGATTTAATCATAAGCTGACATTGGTTAGAGAACCATTGGAAAACCTAGAGTACTGGACAGCTGTTTCGTCCTAGTTTTGGGACTCTTCATCAGTACGTACCCATCGGGGTTCAAATCAAGGACCTTCTGGTTACATGGCAAGCTCGTAGACCAATAAGCCACTGGGACCCGATCCAGTTTTTGGATTTCGATTCTCTGCCCATCTTATTATAAGGCTTCAGAAGAGGATTGAATGTATTACTTAAATGCTGGTGGTTAGAATTCGACTCCCTGCCGATGCATTCCTAAACTAGTCGATAGTAAGTCTGTCCTGTATAAAAAATCAGCATCACCGCCATGATGACGTCGAAGCTTGAAGTCATAAAAATAAAGTTATCTGTTATTGATTTAGTCAGGTGAACCATTCAGTTTTTCTCACTCTTAGTGTTACTTTTTGAGGAAGGCAGTGAGGTGTTTGACACATGCGTAACACATATCCCCCTAACTGTTTCTCAGATGATGGGATTATTTACAATCTGATGAGAATTCAGTCACATGTTGCAAGTAATTCTTACCATCTTCTTGTGAAAAGCAAGTAATTTTCTACTAGTAGGACCGCTCGTGTGTCGGTGGCACAGCAGTAGGATGCTCGCCGACCAAGCATGTGGTCCGGGGTTCGATCTCCAGCCACCGACGCACTCCTTTACTTAGCTAAGCCAGTAATAAGACTGCTAAAGAAGGAAGGTTGGGCATGAGGTTGGCTAGCAACCCCATCCCGTAAAAATGAACACCACTGCTACCAAAACTTCAAAGCTCTGGCTTGAAGGAATAAAAACTAAAAAAGTGGAACAGACCAGCTGAGGAACTTGAAGGTTTTAACACTATTTTTAGGTGTAATCAATAGCAGTGTTTTCCACACCAGCAGTAGTGACCTTTTATTCACCTTTTAATTCTCTCCTTTTTTCTCAGTTGTTAGATATCGTCATGAATCAACCTTAATTCAAGACCACTGAAAACTAGGGAGCACTGGATAGCTGTTTCTTCCTAGCTTGGGACTCTTCAGCTATGCTCACCCGTCGTCAGAGATTGAGCACTTCAGGAGACTTATCTTTTTGACTGTTCAGCCGTGAATTCTAACTATACTATCAACCGATGCCTTCGGTGGGCACCTACTTCACCTTGACATGGTATTATTGGGATCCCGCTGGTCACAACTTTTCACTAAAGCTCCAGAATATCCCTCCAACCTGATGGTCCTGATTTCGTTCCCTGGTAGATCACGGGTACGTCCTGCTGTAGAGTTAGGAGCTGGGACAAAACACCTGTGTGTCAATGCTCCTTGACATTCACTTATCTCTTCAAATGATGTTGGTTCATTACGAAATCTAACAGTTGACATTAATCCAAATCTCCATAAAAATCTCACAGAATCTAAATATCTCTGCCCTGTTCGGTACAAAAGAGGAGGCTTAGAAAGGTGCCGCTCTTCAGTAGAATCCAATGAATATGCACTGAAGACATACTTGATGATGATGAAGAAAGAAAGTTGACACAAACTCTGGTTGGTAATAATTATCCAGACAAGTTCATCAGGAGATATAAAGTGATCAGAACATCAAAACCCATTCTCCAACTCGCCGCTATGTGAAAGGTGTATATACTAAGTTACCCTATGATGGGGATCTTAACAGCTTAACAACTAGACAAAGATTGAATGCTGCTGTGGTTAAAGACTTTTTTATGCAGCTGAGATTAGAAAAATCGAGAATGTCAAGCCAATATATACATCTAAGCCCTTTGAACATGCGAAAAATGATGTCACATCCCACCAATTCGCATGTGCGTGTGGACACACATACATAGAGAAGACTCATCGATCTCTGCAAGTAAGGTCTGGCTTCAGGGCATATTCCTAAATGGGTTCAGAAGCAAATAGAATCCCCAGAACCCAATTATCGTGAAAGCAGACGACCACCTAGCTCCTCTATTACGAAACATATTATAGAGACAGGACATAAAATTGATGGTGACACATCTTTTAAACCTATCTATAAAACGTGTTTGGGGGAGGGCGTATCCTAAAGTTTGTGGAAGCGCTAGCTAGCAATTAGAAAGTTTAAACAACCTTTATACGGTCATATCAATAATTCATCATTATCACACTAAACCTTCCTTGGTAAACTTTGTTTTGATACCAGCTAGGGAAGGTGTACTATTACCTCTGTTATTTGGTTTAGTGGTCTTCATTGTTATTTTCACCTTCAATATATCCTTTTGACTTGACTTAAGTCTATTTTCTCACCTCCTAGCTCTTTATTAATTTCATATATATATATTCCTATGACAAGTCCGTGGAGTATGATCAGATTGTTCGAAATAAGTGTTGCGCGCGAATACAACACATTAATAATTGTTCTAATTACCTCTTTTATTTTGAACACTTCTAGATTCTAACAGATAAAACAATCGGTGGGCAAACAGGAAATCTTACACTATACCTAGTTGTACATGTTCTTTGCGCAATTGGCACCTGGTTGCTAGGAATTTATCTCGACTGCATACTTGATAGTAAGTCTAGTTACTTTTATGACTGATGATGGTGATGATGATGTTTCATTTAACTCTTCTCTGTCATGACTCACTCCAGCTGATTTTTTTTTATTCCTTCACGTTCCCAGTGGAACATAGGGCTTCAAGCTACAGGCTTGAAGTTTCTGTAGCAGTGTTTATTTTTCCAGGATGGGTTTGCTAGCCTCATGCCCACCCAACCTTTCCTCTTCACCAGCTTTATTTCTGGCTTAGCGAGGTTTGGGAGTGCGTCGGTGGCCGGGGATCGAACCCCGGACCATGTGCATAGTCGGCGAGCGTCCTAACCGCTATGCCCATTATCCCTTATCTCCTCCTCTGCTGATCTCCTCTATATCATTCTTGAACCGACGCCCCAGTCGTCGTTTCCCATTAGGGTTCCACTTGAGTGATGGCCTGCATTGAGCGCGATATCATTCGACAGTCATCTCAGTCTGTGGTGTATATGCCAATTCATCTCCATTTTCTCCTGCATACTTGTTGAGCCGTAGGTTCTTGTTTCGTTTGTTCCCAGAGTTCCTTGTTGCTAATTCTTCCCAACAGGGCTTTGGTCCTCAATATGGGGTAGCTGTTGATAAAAGTTTGCAGTGGCTTGCTGGAAATCCTGGATGGACCACAGCTACCTGAGGGAAAATTGGAGTCAATTTTCTTATATAACATAACTTTGCACGGAATCTCATCTTATTCTTGAATTTTAGTCAGAGTGTGTGGACTTTGGACTTTCCCGTTGATCGATTGGACCAAAGTGCTCTCGGCCTCAGATTGATATGTCGGTGGTTGCTTGTTCAGATGCTTTGACGACCGCTGATTGTTTGAATTGAATTAAATTGGTGGATTCGCTGGAACACATTGTCTGTATCACACCATCACAAACTAACATATGAAAATGATTGAATTAACGAATTTTAAGAAAACACCGAATGTGATTGATACTTTAAACTATTGATACCACCTATTTTGTAGTAGTTAGAATCATAATTGACGTAAGGTGAAATCCAAATCGTTTTTTATTGACAGTTGCATTTTCTTATCAAGCTGTGTTTGTCAATAATTTTCAGTGACATTCATTAAAGTGTTGTTTGATTTATTGGTTAGAGAAGCATTGGAAACCAGCTAGGTGTAATGGACAGTTGTTTTGTCCTAATTCGGAACTCTTCATAAGTACGTACCCACCACCCAGGACCTGCCGGAGACAAGGCTAGCGAGCTCGTAGACCATTAAGCCATTGGGACCCGACCCAGCGGCCAATAAATTCCAACTTCTGCCAATTCACGATATGTATATTTAGTGGAACCGCCAGCCAAGTGTCACAGACGGGTAACTGTCCTCTCACCTGACTTGGTGGACCCCATTGATTATGACTTCTCGCTAGAACCTAGATAACTGCCTGTCTGAATATAGCCAGTCGCTAGTGAGCATCAGATTGATATTTAAGTGTTGGTGTGCAGGAATTTGATTGGTTACAGGATTTCATTGATGCAGTTAACAGTTAAAACTGTTGTAATTGTACACTGACTTATTCTATTGAATATTAAAGGCTGTCTGCAGCTGATGATGAAGACCAATGAAATCAAATGGATCCACTACTAGTGTTTGTTCTTTCTCTGCTCAAATTTATAAATGGGTATTCTTGTATTTTTTATTTACCCTTCACGTTCCCCAGTGGAACATAGGGCTTCAAGTTAGTAGCTTGAAGTTTCTGTAGCAGTGTTTATTTTTTACAGGATGGGGTTGCTAGCCTCATGCCCAACCTTTCCTCTTCACCAGCATTACTTCTGGCTTAGTGAGGTAAAGGAATGCGTCGGTCGGGGATCGAACCCCGGACCATGTGTATGGTCGGCGAGCGTCCTAACCGCTATGCCACCGACGCACAGGATTCTTGTATGAACTTCTGTTAAATCATAGATTGATATTTATTAGTTTTATTTTTAACACAGAACATTTCCAGGGTTACTTTCATAATAACTTTTCTATCCCCTTGTATTATGCCCAATATCATCTGATTAATAATGTGAAAGTCAGCTGTTCATATGTTTTACTTTCCAATAGTTTATTTAATATACTCTTACTGTCATCTGGTGGGTAAAAATAGACTATAATAACCACCGAATGGCCTTAAACAAACAATCAGGTCACGAGTCATGTATTCAATGTGGGTGTTTTGCTTTAGGAAGTAGCTTTTTACTGATCGTACTTATATAGGGTCAAGGTTAACGGTAAGATTAAGAAGATTAGAGTTAGGTAGAATATTCACTAACCAACCACCCATATGGTCCTGGGTTCAGTGCCAGACTGACGCATTCCTATACCACGCTTGCCTGGGAGTGTAAGCTCAGTAAAAGAGGGAAGGTTAGATATGAGGCTAGGAATCGTAGTACCTCACAAAAGGGAACACCACTGCTAATGGAACTTAAAAGGTCAAGCTTGGAGCCCTGTTCCAGTCATAACTCAAGGAAATAATAATAATAAATAATAATAATAACAATAACAAAGGGTCGGATTAGGGTGTAGGATTAGGAGTTAGAGTAAAGCAATGTTGTTCCAATCATCAGTATAAATATCTAAGCATACAATTTATTCATTCAGACATCTATAAAACACAAAGGCAACTGAATAAAGAATATCCTTTTCGATGATTTCCTCTTCTGGCTCTACTATTATATATACATATATGTTTATATACACAGAATATTGTAGATTAGTAGTTAATAACAATATTAGTGTTTTTTTTAAATAATATCGATTTGTTAAGTAAGATCACCATGGAATTACAGTTTATTAAAGATGCTTAAATTACAGTAACAATAATAATAATAATAATATAATAGCAAATGGAATATCAACTAAAATTGGGGATATTTCCACAAAAATTGAGGATGATTCAAACTTAGATGGCCAAGGTAAGGATAATGTCTGAATTAACTTCTTTCGGAAACCCAAATTGGGCTTCTTAGTGTGGATCCCAACAGCCTCAGCAATATTTAGTAGTCGTACTCTTAAGGCGAAATTGAGATACGTAGGTATGCGGTAAATGACCCTGAAAGCATGGTAAAAACATCAATCTTGTGTCCTGTATCCACAAGATGAGACAGAATAGCGCTACGAATACATTTTGTTTCTCCTCTACTTAACCACTCAGGGTGATGTTCGAAAATCTGACGAGAAACACGCTATTCTATCTCATCTTGTGGACGCAGAATACAAGATTGATGTTAACGAGGCAGCTTTCAAAGTCATTTACCGCATACCAACAAATCTTAATTTTGCCTCAAGAGTTCGATTACTAAATATTGCTGAGGCTGGCCGTTGGAATCCATATTAAGAAGCCTAATTTATGCATCCAAAAGAAGTCAGTTCAGACATTGTCCTTACCTTGACCATCTAGGTTTGAATGATCACAAATTTTTGTGGAATTTTCCTAATTTTACTTGATATTCTATTTGCTATTATATTATTATTATTATTATTATTATAATTTAAGCATCTTTAATTAAATGCAATTCCACTGATCATACTTTACAAATAGATATTATTTAAAAACGCTGATATTGTCATTAACTACTAATTTAAAATATTCTGTGTATGTAAACATATATATAATTGTAGAGCCAGAAGAGGAGGAAACTGTCGAAAAGGATATTCTTTGCTCAATTATTTTGTGTTTTATACAATTTATTAACAATCTCAGAAATTTTTACAGTTCTTTATTCGAATTGTTTATTCAGTCCAGTACCCACCCACCACAGGGATTCGAACCGAGGACCTTACGGTTACAAGGCTATCGAGCGCGTAGACCATTCATTCATCAGCCACTGGGATTCGATCCAATGGTCAGCCCACGAATTCCAACTTCTGCCAATTCACGATATCTTGCGACTGGCACAAACTAATGTCATCATTGGTGAGTACTTGTCCTCACACGCTACCTGATATACCCCACTGGTCATGACTTCTCACTCGAACCCAGGTAACTAGCTAATTGAATATATATATATAGAGAGAGAGAGCTGGATAGGGAATTCTTCGTTTTTCTGTATCAATGTTCTTTTCTTTTATAGTTTCCTGTTATTCTGAATAATTTTTGGTTGTTATATATATATTTTTTAGCCGGTTCAGGACATAAATTCAATTGGAATTTTCCAATAGAATATTGTAAATTATACTATAAATCATTTCATTCTTCCGGTGATGATGATATTAAACATATTAAAGGATCATCACCCAGTGAACAACGATCACCAGGACGGCGACAGCATCATCACCAGAAGCAGCACCTACAGCGGGAGCAACAACATCAACAAAAGGAAAGTCAATCAGTAACACCGCTAACACCAACATCACAACAACATCAGCAGCAGCATAAAACCCAACCATCATCACGAGCTACTTCAGTGTCAATGCCATCAAGTTTTTCATATAATCATCGTAATGACAAACGACATGCGAAATCCCGTAATGATATGATTGAGGATATTAGTCATCGCTCTACACGTGTTCGGTAATTGTTTTTTTAAAAGTTTTTTTGTTCTTTCCAATTGTGATTACGGATTGATGTCAAATAGAGAACTAATGAAAACTGAGGAGTGCCAGATGGCTGTTTCGTCCTAATTTAGGTCTCTTCATGAGTAAGCATCCATAACCCCCTATGCAACAGGGAACAAACCCAAGATCTTCAGGTTACAAGGAGGCGAGCTCGTGTACCATTCAGTCACTGGCTCATAAATTCTAACTTGCATCAATTCGTGGTTTCAGCCCCACCGCAAGTTGTCAATGTCATCGGCGAGCTTTTGTCTATTTCTGTGTATGATACGTTAAATTTCTAGCTTTATTAGTGTAGTTAGTATGTTGACAGGCAGAAGTGTACTACTGACTACAGAATAAATTCCCCCGAGTTTTACCCTTGAATACACACACACACAGAGAGGATATTGCATATCTTGATGGTGTTATAGCACAAGTTTACAGGAACTAAAGCTTGTGAGTTATTGTATTACTTACGGGTTGGTCGGTTAACCTGAAGGTTTTTACGGTCGAACCCTTTCGTAGGATCATAGAAAAGCGCTTCTGAAGAGACTCTAACCAGGACGAAACGGCGACACATTGGTATATCCTGGTGTGTTAAGTACTTCTTTAACTGCTCTATCGGTTATGATCCTAAGACATCTCAAACTGGAGGAATTATACTCTTGTATGCGCTATATTCTATGTTGTTCCTTGTTTATCTTCATAGTGAAACTCATATATGATAAGCAGCAGTAAACCCTCCACCAAACCAGTGGAGGGTCCAGTTTCAGTCTCCAGTCGACACAATTCTAAGCCTTGCCTAGTAGTAGGCAAAACGTTTGGAGAAAGAAGAAAGGTTGGCTGCAGGGCTGACAATCCCATTCCTTAGAAAGAACGCTACCGCTACTGAAACTTCGAGACTTAAAGCTTAAAGCCCTATGTACCACTGGGAACGTGGCGGAAAAGAGGAGTACAATAAGTAAGCTCACCTAACACTGAATTTTATGGCGGAAAATAGAAAATAGTGGAGATGTGTTGTTGAAGCCCTATATTCCACTTGGAACCCAAGGGAATAATAATAATAATAAACACTGAATTTGATCTTGTCATCAAACATTATAATGTTATGTTGTTCTATGTGACGGTTTAATAGATGAAGACGTAAAATACTTATGCAGCCGAGAATTTGATTGACAGGATCGAGAGGATCACAATTGGCAGTTATAGGCTCCAACTACCTTTACCACATATACGCCGCGAAGAAGGGACATTGCTGTAGGGAGACAGATTTTACCGGCTCATTATCATTTATCGTTCGTTGTTTTCTCTCCAAGCAGAACAAAGGATAACTGCGCCACATCTCCGATGCACTCAGTTTTCCTCTGCCATTTTCACCTGGCTCGACGACTACCCTGAAGTTTTCAATTTCCCCCCCATCCCACCCACCCATGTGATCTCCACCATGTTACCCTCAGACGCCCAACTCGTTGCTTCTCATATTGTATTTGAGTTCCTTTCATGTCTCTCGTGTTTCTTCGCAACTCTGAATCATTTGCTCTCTTTGACTTCAAATCTATCCCCGTGTTATTTGATATTTTTATGCAAATGAACTCCTCTTTATATACTACTGATGAATCTTATCAGTAGCACACGCCGCAGTTCATTACAACAATAAAACGAGAAAAATATAAAACCTGTCTTTTACTTTCAATTTCTGTTTTTGTCACAGATTGAAACATGTTAGAAAAGTTTATACACAATGGAAATGTTTTAAACGAACTGATTTTGAAGCTATCACCAATATCAATATGTCATTACAAAAAGGTGAGATAACTGCGATTCTAGGACATAATGGTGCCGGTAAAACAACAATATTCAATATACTCGCCGGTTTACAACCAGCTACTGAAGGTTATATTCGAATATTTGGACAAGTAAGTGGATGGTGACTTCAGATAATGATGAGTATAATGGTACTAATTATCTTATAGTACAATGTCATGAATTAATATCAGTCAGAGAAGCAGTGGAAACCAGGGATCACTGAGCAGTTGTTTTGTTGCAGTCTGAGACTCTTGAATAGCGTGCGAATCCCTGATCCCACCAGGGATCGTATCAGGGACCTACAGGTTGTTACGAGGCCAACTGCTTGACTATTTGGGCAGTGAGACAGAATGTCAATAGAATCCAGTGACCCGTTGATCTTCATTTTTGTTAGTTCGTGATATGTATTATTATTATTATTGTTTCCTTTAATTCCTAGAGGAACATAGGGCTTCAGCCGTGCGTCTCCATTGCGTTCGGTCCTCTGCTAGAGTCTTCACTCGGCTCCAAGTCTACCCACACGCTTTCATCTCCTCTTTACATGACCTTCTTCAAGTCACCCTTGCACTGACGACCAACTCGCCGCTTCCCTTTCGGCCAGGTTCCACTCGAGCAATGGCTTGTCTAGTGATGTCACTTGATGGTTTGTTTTCTCAGAGTATGGCCAATCCATCTCCATTTCTTCCTGCCTATTTGTTTCACAATCGGTTCCTGGTTGGTTCGCTGCAAGAGATCTCTGTTGCTGATCTTTTCTGGCTGGCCATATGATCTTTAGTATTGAGCGAAAACAACTGTTAATGAAGTTCTGTAGTATGTTTGAGATGCTCTTTATGACGCACCAAGTCCCTAATCCGTATAGTAGCACTGACTTCACATTGGAGTTGAAAATCCGGATCTTATTTTTGATGCTGAGTGCTGTTGGCCTCCACACAGACTTGAGAGTAGTGAAAGCTTTACTTGCTTTTCCGATTCTTGCTTTGAAATCCTCGTCAGTTCCGCTTGTAGTTAAAACGATGCTTCCCAGATAGGTAAAAGAGGTTTTTTTCTTTCAGGTTCCTTCCATTTATACTGATCGTTGTCTGTTGTTGTTGTTCTCGCCCAGGAATCTTCATCACCTCTGTTTTCTCTATGTTCACCTGAAGTCGTATCTTTGATACTTCTTCTGACAACTTGTTGCTTTTTGCTTGCATATCTTCCAGTTTGTGGGAAATCGTGATATGTCACTGTCGTTAAGTGATGCTATCAATGAGCAATCACTTCACCATGACATGGTGGACCTCTGACTGACGAAATCCAGTTCCCTATTATTATTATTATTATTATTATTATTATTATATTTATTTCCTTATCTTCCAAGTGGAAGAACATAAGGCTTCAACAGCACATCTCCATTTCATCTTGATGTCTTTAGTTCATAATCTCTCGTCTTCTCCTAACACGATCTCCTTCATGTCACCCTCAGACTCCCAAGTCGTCTCCTCCCTTTTGTGTTCTACTTGAGGGTGGGGGTATCTGGCACTACATTTTCGTCTACATCCTTTTGGGGTGATAGGTTCTACAACACTCCATTACCAGAGTTCCTTGTTACTAATTCTTTCTAACTGGCCATCTGATCCTCAGTAACTAGATGACGAAGACAGATTTTTGTAAAAGCCTGCATGAAGCTGTTGGAAGTGCTCTTTGAGACTCACCAAGTCCCTATGAAAGTATACAAGCACTGATTAGACGCTTGTTTTAAAAAATTCGCATCTTGTTTCGTTTGCTTAGTGGTGCAGATTTCCACTATAACCCTCAACCAATGTAAAGTGTAGTTGGAGCGCTGCCGCCTAGATATACGTGAAAGAAACAGCTTCCTTCAAATTCCTTCCGTTTATGTTGATTACTGCTTGATGTTGTTCTTCGTTGGCTATCTTCATCACCTCTGTCTCTTTCTTCATTTGAATTTCTGTCTTGACTGCTTCTTCTTCTTCTTCTGCCAACTTGTTGATTTTCGCCTTTAGAGCTTCGAGTTTGTCTGACATTACACTAGACATCAATTGTTTGCGAAGTCCCATATCTTCCAGCATGCAAATCCTTGTGAAAACCATACTGCAACTTTAAATAAGACACTGAGAAGACTAATATCACGGGATGATGTCAACAGCATTGTTTACAATGATAAAAATGTTTTAAAAAAATGTATGAAAAGTTCACTTAGTTACACAAAACAAAAGTACATGCATAACAATAACTTATCGTGTATTTTAGTAGGTCAAGTAGTCATTCCATGGTAAACAAAACTTGTGAAGCCCGTTGTTTTTCGTACGCAAATAGTTTTGAATGCACGTGATTAATCCACAAAGTACTTCCATCACCTTCCACCTTCTTAATCAGTTATTATTATTGTTAGATTATTGTTCCTTTAGCTTCCCTAAGGCTTCAGGAACACATCTCTGTTTTGTCCAATCTTCTGTTGTCCTCTTTAGCTGAGCGCCCACGATTGTCGATAATCTCTCATCTCCTCCTCCTCCTCCTCCTCACACGATCTCCTGCATGCCAATTTCGGACAACCCACTCGTCATTTCTCATTCGGGTTCCACTCGAATGATGGCCATTTCATCTTCAGTATGGAGCTAGCAAAGGCAGCTCTAGCTGTTCATAAAAGGCTGCATCATCAAACGAACTCCAAGTTTCAGACCCACATAGAAGTGACTGACCTAACATTTGTGTTGAACAGAATCCGAATCTTATTGTTTATGCTGAGGCTGAGTGCAGAAGATTTCCAAACTGACTTCAGACTGACGAAAAGGTTAGATACAATATGTAGATGGACGAAAAGGTAACTCAACTTTCAAACAGGCCGCCAAGGTCTTGCCTTTCCGATTCTGATTGAATTTGACATCTTCATCAGTGTCGCCTATAGTTGAAACCGTGCTTCCCAGATGAGTGAAGGAAGTGACCTCTTTCAAATTTGTCTTGTTGATAGTGATTGGTGCTGGTTGTTGTTGTTGCTGTTGGATGGTTGCCTCTATCTTCATCACCTCCACCTTCTCTATGTTCACCTGGAGTCCAGTCTTCACTGCCATCCTCCTCTTCAGCCAGTTTGTTGGTTTTCGCGCCTGTAAGTCTTCGAGTTTGTGTGACATGAGAAAAATATCATCTGCGAAATCCAGATGTTCTAGGATCTTCTTATCAGTCCACAGTATTCCTGTCTTCTCACTGTCCATAGTCTGATGCATAATCCAGTTCACCACAATTAAGAATATCATCGTGGGTGATAATAGGCGGTCAGCCTCGTCTTACACTTCTGTATTCACTTCGAACGCCTCATTGAGTTTTCCATTGTATATCATCTGAGACACGTGCCATTGTCATATATAGCCAGCTGTTGAATGAGGTTAATAAAGATTTGGTGGGGGAACTGTACGCCACAAGTGTTGAGGCAATCTCCAAATTACTTACTTCTTTAAGACTGTAACGGTTACTGGTCACTGAATTGTCATGTGTTGGTGCTGACTATATCCTATCAGTCAGTTAGTCAATCAATGTATTTCTCTACCAACTCACTAACTTTCTGTTATATTTTAACTCATTAGTTAACGTTTTTATATTCTAAATGACTAAAGCCTCTTACCTGAACATTCATTGATGCATGCGCGTAACTCAACAGTAAATAACCGATATCATCCAATTTTGTATAAAATTCAAGAGGCCTGACAAAAGAATGGATGGAATTCTCACTTCTACCAATTCGTGATGCACTTATTGCGACCACCGACCAATGTCATTGGTGGGAATTCCATCCTCACACTTGACTGGATGGACCTCAGTGGTGATGACTTCTCACCAGAACTCCAGGAAACTCCGTCCTGTAGCAATTGAATCGAGTCCCAATGGCTGGATGGTCTCCGAGCTTGCCTTGTAACCGAAACGTCCTAGGTCGTGGGTGCATATTGCCGATGATTCCCAAACTAGGATGAAACAGCTGTCCAGTACTTCCGGCTAGTTTTCAATGGTTCCCTGACTGATATCAATCCGTGGTCAAACTCGTAAAAACAAATTTAATCCTTACAGACCAACTCCTGAAAATAGCCTTATTGTTAGACTATTGTTCCTTTAGGTTTCCTAGTGAAACATAGGCACTATAGACATTGATTTGGTTACTGGTTTTTTCAAGACAAACAGGACCGCGTTCATGAGTGTGTAAAGATGAATTCCTTTGAGTTGTTTGACCTATATAACTAGCCTCCACTGACATGAGCAGTTGAATTTCTATATACACACTGATGGGCCAGTTTTGGTAATTTATCTTTGTTGCACTGTGTCAGTAACGGTCTGGTTGAGAAACTGAAAGTTCTTTCAATTGATCTAATCAACGTACAGCTTAATATGTTACTCCTGAAATGTACCCTGACTGTCACTCAGTTATCTATTCACATTTTATCGTATGTTCTGAATGACTGTACACATTTTATGTACCATTCAATTGACAATATGCACTAACGAACTATCATTCATTTCATCTTATAACATATACCCCAAATACAGACAGTTTCTGATATAAATGTCACTTGCCTTTATTAGTTGACTATTTGGATTCTTAATATTCATGGATTTATAACTAAGTTGTAGAGCCTAAGGAAGAAGAATTTATTCAAACCACAATTGTTCGCTCAAAAATCATCTTGTTCTGATTATACATTTAGGGATTTTTAATTTAGTATAATAATTTATTGATTTTTTGAATAGTACAATTCAATGAGAATGCATTTGAAATTATTTATAATCCTGAATATCTCACAATGACTGCAACAGTAAAGAATAGGCAGAAAAGTCAAACAATTTTGAACCAACCATTCAGATCGGTCTTCGTTGTAAGTTTCATCCTAACCCCAATCTTCGCTGCAAGATTCACTGTAACCTTAACCATATCCCTACCGTAACCTAAACCCTGAATCAAGATGAAATTTCATTATGGGTAAAATTTACTTTGATAAAGTTTCACAGTGTTGTTATACAGTAACACTTACTGATGACATTTATTTTTCTAAATTACTTATCTTCGCGGGTTCACTTCTATTGTACTATGTGTTGGGTGTAGACTCGATGAACAAGGATTCAGTAATCAACCACTCTATCTGTCTTCACCTACCTAGATTACTACTGGGAATTTTAACGCTATCCGATCCTATTGTGTAGTTGTGTGTTAATGCATGCAGTGCGGTCGCTGAGTTTGTTTTTCTAAATTACTTATTGTCTCGGGCAGTATAAGGCATCTACTGTTATACCATATAAGGAGGGGACATCTGACACCCTACGTAGGATTCTTAATAAAGCAGAAATTAAGGTGGCATTGAAATCCTCCTACAAACTCACTCAGGTTGGAAACGTTCTGTAGATTAAAGGACCCAGTTGACCCACTTAGACAAAATGATATAATATACAAAATACTTTGCAATGACTGGGAGTGAGGTCAACTACGTAGGTTAGTCAAACTAGTAGATAGGGTGGGAATAGTGGTCGGTCGGTTTTCGACATAGAACTTTGCACATATGTGCGAAGAACAAAACAGTTTCATTGGAAATCATAAGTCACAAGGAGTGGATGCATCTGCGCGAGCCATTGAGAACGATTTTGAGTCATATCACCGACTGTCACCAGCCATTGGTTTTACCGTCCCGAGGACCTGAACCAACCAGTTAAGAAGTCTACACCTTCCTACATGGCTTAGACTAACTGTTGAAGACTTCATTGACTGATGCCTCCATGTTTTGGTTTGACCGCCGCTAGCTCTTTTCCAGCCTGACCCTATATCAGCTAATATTGCCTGTCGTCGAGGAAGGCGATGACTATGCACACGTAACACATGACCTAACCATCTCAGTCGATGTAATTTCACAGCCTCGTCGACTGATTTACCCTCCTTACCTAGCACTCGACCGATGCCTAAGCTCAATATTGCTCACCTTATTATACCACTTTTCACGGGAGATAGAATGCAGACACCTATGATCGAAGACAGCTAATCTTTTCATGTCTTCCGCTCTCAACGGCCAGGTCTCACAGCCAGCCATAAAGAAGGACGGAGCGGACTGTTGAGCAGTACACACGCCCTTTGGTCGATAGTCGGAATAGTGAGATTATCAGAACATAAGAATTTAGCTAAGCTTATAATGATTGATCCCGCGAAGATAACTAATTAAGAAAAACAAACTCAGCTATTGCACTGCATGCATTAACACGCAATATAGTGGGAGAGGGTTAAAATTCTAAGAAGTAATATAAGCAGGTGAAGAGAGAGGTTGATTACTGTGAATCTTCTTTCATCGAATAATCTACACCCAACACGTGCAATAGGAATGACTCAACACCAATACCAGAGATGTATGGAAAATACTACTACCAATCATCAAATCAAGCGATGAGAGGAAATAATGGAATTATATAGACGAAGTTAGAAATTTGTGTGATTAATGCCTTGATATGATGATTATGAGCAGTAATAATTTGTGCTTGAAACATAGTCATCAGTAAATATTATTTACTGTATAATACCAATGTGTGAGACTTTTTCAAAATAAATTTTACCCATAATGGAATTATACTCTACCACCACCACTGTGCACAAGTTCTATTCTTATATCAGAATGAAACTTGCAATAAAGATTATGAGAAGAATCTATTTGTAGTAGTACTGAGCGATTCTAATTGATTTGTTCAAAGTTGTTTGACTTTGATGTCTATTCTTTACTGATGCCAACATGCCTTTTTTAGTTGTTTTTTTATATTTAAATTTATTCTATGAACTTTACTTTTTTTAAAATTATGTTTACAGATCTATTGATACGTTATTTGGCCTAGAATCATCAAGTGTTTTTTCTGTTGGTTTTTCTATCCTATCTGATGTGATGTTTGTAATCTAACTAAGATTATTGTACGTAAACGCCATATCCTAACCAGCCACCTGTGAATCGTTGGAACTTCACAATCCCTCTCGATTGACATTCACTCCTTATCCTAATATTCAACACTTCGCCAGAATTAATAATGACCATGCTTACTTACTCTATCACGAATTGAACACATACATGCACACACACACACTGATAAGGTGACAAACTGTTAATCTTTCCATATCTTCACTTGTCATCTTTCACAGCCGTCAAGTAGGACGAAAAGAGACCGATTGCACGTGTTACACACACACACACACATGAGTAAACATCCTATTCCTATCCTTTCTTTGAAAAAACTCCTCAGCCGTAACTTTCCGATGCATGTCCCTGAGATGATACTGCGATGTTTCAGACTGAAATCAAAATAACATCCGATCAACAAGTGTTTGTTCTGGTGGTAAGGAAGTCAGAAGATAAAAGGAAAAACAATTGGAAGTGTGTTATAACTGTAGCGGAATTAAATGAGGACGTTGTCGCCTTGTTCTGTCTGCGCCTGATTAATATGCCTATCTGCTTCTGATACCTTCCGATTCAGCGAACCACGCAAATATCAAAAGACAAAAGCTGGTCTGTGACTGTATATTGTAGTACAACAACTACGACGACAAAGAAACTTATTTAGGAAATGGTATTTATACATTTTTACAACAATACAGACAGCTAACAGCATTTGAAATAATTGGTTGTAATAGTCAATAACAAAATGCGTGGGAAATGATGATATACCACTTATGCGAGATTAACTGCCGTTGAAATAATTGAACAATAAACAAAGTGCCTGGGATCCTATCACCTCTCCCCGTAAAAAGTGTAGGACTTGCTTTTTGGATCTATTTGAAAAGGTTTCGGAGCTCTTCTTTGTCGAGTTGACCTTCGCGTGGTACTGGATGGAGTGTGATCTGTGTCCCGAGCTTCCGGCTGCGGAAGATTAAATGTATCTGCTAATACTTCTAACGTGAGGTCTCGTCTCCCATTGTCGGGTCTGTCTGCCGCATCTCGTATATGATTCGTGTGTCTGACACATAACTGTCCTTCCACATTCACTTTGTATAAAACCCTTCCTTTCTGCCCCACTATTTGTCCTCGAATCCATCTCGGAGGTGAATAGCGAAAATCTCGTACATAAACTTGCTGATACAATTTGAAAACTCGACGTTTAGCTCCGTGATGGCGATTGAATTGGTTTTCCATTTTTCTATTTCTGCGGCCCTGCTTTACTTGCCTAGGCTTAATTGAGTCAAGGGCAGTTCTGATCTCTCGGCCAAAAATAATTTCTGATGGGGATAACTGATTTGGGGCGGAAGGATTTGGCGTTGTTCGATAATGCAGCAAGAATTTATCCATATTTCTTCTGTTGTTCCCTCCCCCTTCGCTTTTGCATAAGCACGCTTAAAGGTGTCAACGAAACGTTCAGCGTGCTTTTGACGCCGGCGTTGCAAGAGAGACTGATCAGATACATGTCCGGGAACAACGTTATTTGGTGAGGACGAAACATTAGAGCATACTGAATTTAATGGTGCATTGAAGATATGGAGCTTGTCTAACCAGTCAAGACCAAGCAAATTCAAATCATAGTAGTTTCTGACGTAACATACACCATTGAACTGATACTCACCAAACTGAACCTGGCAATTTACCTCACCCACGAGTTTCAGTATATCTCCAGAGGCATTCTTAGCGACATGCTCGGTCGGCAGAATCTGTGGGCACCCAAGTTTGCGCCACATAGTTCGGGAAACTAAGGTGATATCTGATGCCGTATCCAACTGAAGACGAATAGATTTGCCGTTAATACGTAGTGTAATGTACTTACGTTTGCTGGCGAAATCGACTTTGGAAGTTGTGAAAATGGTCTGTATTCGAGGAGATTGTTTCGGCTTGAAACGACTACTTCTGTTCTTCACCGAAGAATTTTTCTGTGGTGGACAGTAACCCTCTTTATGTTCAAAACGGTGACAATTACGGCATTTATGTTTCTTGAAAGGACAGAACTTGACAAAATGCCACGAACCACAGTGCCAGCACACAGAAGGAGGTTTAGCTGAATTCTGAGACTGACGTGCTGTGTGCTTAACGGTGATCAGAGGACTTTTCACTGTGTTAATTGAACCAAATTCAGACGACTGTCGTTTGCACTCCACCATAGCAGTATCGTGCTTCAAGTTGATTAGGCGTTGGCATTCTGCTGTCACCATTTGTAAAGTCATTTTCGGGTCTTGTTCCACGAGTGACAGAAGTCGAGTTCTTATGTCAGTATCTTCTGGGTTCTTCAACCCACAAATAAAAATCAAACACTTGAACTGATCTGATGTCATTTCGTGTGGTTTGAACCTTTCGCATTCCTTGTTTACTTTGCCAGCGTAAGTGACATAATCATCGGAAGGCATTTTTGTCAACTGAAAACATTGATACCGAATATTAAACATGGATGACTGTTCACCAAAGATTTGTGATAAAATGGTGACTGTCTCATCGAATGATAATTCACGTGGGTTCTTAGGCAGAATGAAGTTAACATATCTGTTGTGCTCAACAGTTCCAAGTTTTCTTAGTAACAATCGGACTTTGGCAGCATCATCAAACATGTAGCATTCAATACGGAAAACGTCTTCATAACGATTGAACCATGCATCAAATACGAGACCAGATATTGGGTCGTAGTTGAACTCACTGATAGAATTTGAGATGCTTTCATATTTGTCTGAATGATATGTTGATGGAACTTGAATGGACAGCTTTTGAGTGAGCGCTTCGATTAAATTTAGTTGAGCTGCTTCATTCTGAACTTGCTGCTGCTGCAAGATAGATTTGAGATCGTCCAGAGAGATAGACATTGTAATTGGGTTGTCATTAACACAGTCAAAAATGTTCTATAGCTGCGCTGAACAGAATAAAACCCGTCGTCGCTTGCTTGTTATAACTGCAATGAATTAAAGTAAACCCCGTCGCCAATTTGTTGTAACCGTAGCCGAATTAAATGAGGACGTTGTCACCTTGTTCTGTCTGCGCCTGACTAATATGCCTATCTGCTTCTGGTACCTTCCGATTCAGCGAACCACGCAAATATCAAAAGACAAAGTCTGGTCTGTGACTGTGTATTGTAGTACAACAACTACGACGACAAAGAAACTTATTTAGGAAATGGTATTTATACATTTTTACAACAATACAGACAGCTAACAGCATTTGAAATAATTGGTTGTAATAGTCAATAACAAAATGCGTGGGAAATGATGATATACCATTTATGCGAGATTAACAGTCGTTAAAATAATTGAACAATAAACAAAGTGCCTGGGATCCTATCAAAGTGTAACACGAATATTATTTTTATTGCAAAATCCATAATTTACGAAGAACGTCACAATCCTCATGGTGGGTGATATATACTCACTTCTGGAAAGTGCAGGCCTAAGATGAAACAGACATCCACTGCTCCTTGAAGTTCCCATGGTGCAATTTCTATCAGTCACACGGAATCTCTGGTTTTCATTCCTGACCGACACGCTGCTGAATGCCCCGCTTAGGAGTTAGTTAACTCGGTAAACTGGGAAGGTTGAACGTGAGGCTATCGATTGCAGCCCTTAAAAAATAGCATCAGCGTTACTGGAACTTGAAGCATAATATTCCCCTTAAAACACAGGGAACAAAAAAGATGAACTGAGTGACTTTAATGAAACATAATATTTGATTTCAAGTTTGTGAAGCTACCTTCTAGAGAATTCAGCGACTCCAACGGAATCTAACTCCTATCAATTCGTATTCTCACTTGAAATAAATCCAATCTATGCTAACCCCAACACTTTAAAATAATAATAATAATAATTGCACTCACGATTTTGTTTTCCACTGATATCCTCGAAGAAAGCGTTTTGTTCCAATCTTTTTTCTGTCTCCATCATTCTGTATATAAGATGATGAGATAGATATATTTTGTCATCGTCAAATTTTTATTTTCTTGATGATTGATTTGTTTATTGTTTTGTTTTTTTTGACAACAAAAAAAAAATCTTACTACGATATGCAGGATCCACAGAATGCTTGGGATGCAATTAAACTACGTAAAATCACTGGTGTCTGTACTCAATTCGATGTATTCGATGATAAAATGACTGTTTTAGAGCACATTAAACTATTTGGTGCTATTAAAGGTTTATCACCATCAACTATACGTCATGAGGTACGTGTAGGTAGGAAGAGAGAAAAGTGTTTGTTATTTGTTTGTCGTTATACTATCAAGTTGCGAGTGTTGTTAGTTAATTTTTTAGTGTAGAGATACAAAAATGAGATATTGAACCGTTTTTTTATGATCCATACACAGTAGTGATCAGCGTCTTCGAGAACTTTTCTGAAATTCAAATGTAAATCTGTATTCGGCAAGTCGAGGAAAGGATATAACGAAGTGTCTACACTCACGACATCCCGTAGATATTTAACATGATCATCAATACAACCTGATAGTTTATGAGTCTCTTGCGTTAACGAACTTTTCCACATGGTAGATTTGCCAGCCTATTGTTCTAATCAGTAATCGCAACGATAACCATCAGGGACACGTGAAGCAAGAGAGAAAGAAAGAAGACAGATCGTTGATGTAGAGAGCTTTTACTGTCTTGAATAACAGTGGAAAGGCTTGACAGCAATTCCGCAAATAATAATAATTTACTTTACTCCACAAACAGCACTTATAATACGGAATGGAATTCTCAGAATTTGTCACAACACCTTGCATCTGATTTACTCATTATATAAACGAAATTAAAACAAAATTAACTAGAGGAATTTGTCCTCATTTACGATATAAAGTCAAAAATATTCGAAGTACGAAATGACAATAATAAATATAATAATAACAGTGAGTTTGTTTCAAACAGTAATGTTGATTCGGTTTGGAAATTTTAGCATGTTATAAATTATTGAATCTAATGTTCTGCATGGTGAGGGGGACGGCAAAATTAACAGTTATAACACAGCTTAAATGATGTTAACCCTTTTGAGAAAAAAAATTGCGAAGATTATAAATATAAGAGGAACGACAACAACAATAAAGCTTGATGTTATAAGGGTGGCGAAAATAGTTTATTTACTAGTGCAAAGAAGGTTAGTTAGTTAGTTAGTTCGTGCCTGACACTGTTTTCATCACATAAAATACATGCTATAGTGGAATTTTTATACTTAGACGTACGTGCATAGAGTCTTCTGAAAAGACTTCTTGTTTTACCTCAGGAGACACAAGGTTGGAGCTGTGGGTGCTGAGATGGATGGTCACAGTCTGACAAAATTCCTTTAGCAAATTGGTTGTATGAAATCAAGTGCCCGTCATCAATGGCGATGTCAACGATATGGCCCAATGGAATAACATTCGCTCTAATGACAGTCTTCAGAGCTCTACAAAGCATGACATAGTCTTTTTTAAGCAATCTAGGAAAGAGTAAGGATAAACAGTAAAGAAGAAGGATATGTAAGATGCACGAGTTGACAAACTATAAGAGGAGAAGGGGTTGAGTTATACCTGAGAACCTTAACTTGCTAATGTAAAAGTCAGACGAAATATTCTTTTAGAAATCGCTGAGATGTCTGGGAAGACCAGGATAAGCCAGTAGAAAGAATTAATCCAAGATACTTAACTTCAGACTTGATTTCTATATCATCAATTTTGCAACGGTCATAGGAACTAACAGCTCCGTCATGTGCGTCGGTGGCACATTGGTTAGGACTCTCGCCGAACATGCACATGGTCTGGGGTTCGACTCCCTGCCGGCGCACACCCGATATCTATGGTTGGCCTGCAAAATTTGGGCTACCGATATCCAATGCTGAAAATTCCATACCTGTACCTAAAATACGGTGTGGCATCGAGCTGTAATCAAAATAAAAAAAGTAACTTAGTTTTACATTGGAAACTGAAATTAACAGTCTGACATTTGGAAGGATTTAGTTTAAGACCATTTGCTGACTCCTGATTGAAAGCCGTTCATCTTAGTACAATCTAGCTTGAAGTTAACGAACATTGAAATAGTTAGGTCATCCGCATGCTTAACAAAGTTCATTTCATGATGTGGGTTTCCAATGTCCACAAGAGAAATTAATTTCATTCGTAAGTTAAACCAGTTGACAACCAGTGTAGGTTCAGTGCTTTTAGGGATAGTGGGGTGGGTGGGTGTTAGAGAAAAGATACAAACACCTCGGTACTGCAAATAAAGTTAGTAGTTAAAGACTTTGGAATAATTAGGTTAATACAGGAATATTAAACGCAGCAAAACAATGCCAGTAAAGTTTTCATTCAGAGACTAGTGGTTTATCGTGAAACTTGAGTGTTTGAATATGGGTGTACATTCAATGTGAGGCAGTTGATGAGTGTCTCATGCAACAAAAACGTCTATCCATTTGTTAAACGTTCCCAGTAATGCTTAGTATACCATCAACCTATGAGTGGGAACGTCTTCACACCCATCAGAATAATGATTATTATTATTTTGGTTTTGTAGAGAATTTGTTTGATTGAATGGAGCATTTCATCATGAGGTGACATCGAATAGAGAACCATTGGAAAACCTGCAGGGAGTACTGGACATCCAGTTGTTTCACCCTAGTTTGGGACTCTTCATCAGTACGCACCCACCCAGGTGGGGTTCGAACCCAGGACCTTCTGCTTACAAGGCTAACGACCTCGTAGACCATTAAGCCACTGGGACACGATCCAGTGGCCAGCTCATGAATTCCAACTTCTGTCAATTCACGCACTACATAGCGCAACCACTTCGCAATGTATTCTTCAATAATGAGTTACTGCCTCACCTTCAACCTGCAGTACCCTACTGTTTACGTCTTCCCACTAGAACCCCAGGTTAACTGCTTGAATAGGGCAAGTCACTAGTGTGCATCAGATTATTATTATTATTATTCCTTTTGGTTCTGAGTGGAACACAGGGTTTCACCAACACTATTATTTTCCTCGGTTCTCTTCTGATGTCACACTTGTCGATAAGCTTTCATTTCTTCCTCATACAATCCGCTCCATGTCACTCTTGAACCCACGTCTGACTCGTCGCTTCCCACTAGACAGTCTTGTGCGTCATATCATTCAATATTCCCCTCAGCATATATGTCTAGTTCAGTGGAATCCACTAGGATGTGCATTTCGTGATGATGTTGCCCGTACCGAGGCTCGAACCCAGTGCCCATAGTTTCAAACACCAAAGTGTTATCCACTCGACCACGAGAGCCACCAACTCTTATTCAACGGGTCATATTAATTATTTAATTCAATTTTAGATTTTCCCGTCGATTGATTGGACTGAAGTGCTCGTGATACTTTTTTATATCTTTCTTGTATATTAGCTTTTCTACGTTTATATATAATCATCTTCCTATGGCGCATTTGTTTCCCTACTTCGTGTCGCAAAAATAATAACTTAAGGAGATACAATGGTGTATTATACTATATTACTATCCCCTTAGATTGAAAATGGTACATAGGGCTTCAGCAGTACATCTCCATTTCATCTCGTTCTCTTCAATCCTCATTATCTGGCTGCACGATTACCTATAAGCTGTTGTCTCCTCGTCATACGGTCTCCTCCATATCACTCTTGGATTCACACCAAACTGGTCGGGTTCTTCTCGAGCATGTACCTGACTTTAACATCCTCATCCGTGCCACCTGATGCCACCTAGATAGGTAAAAGAAGTCATGTCCTTCAAATTCCTCCCGTAGGCAAATAAATGTATAACATAATGTGGTATTATCGTAGTGAGTGTTGTAAAGGGAAGTGGTGATCAAATGGCATAACCTAAATATTCCCCAGTTTGAATGAGCCCTACTTGGTGGATACAAGTGAAAACGAAGCATTCTTGATGCAATAGGTCGCCTATAGCAACGTAAAATCATGAGAATTTTTAATTTTGAAACCTGTTTCCCAGATATGATGACCATAAAGTTACATTTTCTGTCACCACAAGCTAGCAAGAACTCTGAGTTTGTTCAAACAAATGCCTCGTAAAAATTCTATCAATTCGTAATTTTGCGGCTACTTGAGTGGTTACATGTTTGATCATGAGTTAACATCATTTAGAGAACCACAGGAAGACCAGGGAGTACTGAATAGCTGTGTCTAGTCCTTGTTTCCTACTCTTCATCAGTATGGATCCGTCGGGGTTCGAAACCAGGACACTCCGGTTACAAAGGTAGACCATTCAGCAACTGGGACACTAACCAATGGCCCATAAATTTCAACTTCTGCCAATTCGTGACTGTCATCTTATCTCATTTGGTGGACTCCACTGGTCACGACTTCTCACTAGAACTCTGAATAGTATATTTGTTATGTCCTTGCGTGGAGATTGCAACTCTACAGTAGGTAGGCGTCGTTGTTTGCATGGGTATGCCAGTCATTAAAAAGCCGCTCGTAACTAAGACATATTTTCTAAATTCAAACCTATCGCAAGTTTATTCATTTCTATTCTCACCAAATAGAGATAAATGATAAATTCACTTATTTTCCATTTTTCTTTTTGATTTTTCACGTTAACAAAAATAATCAGCCTATTTTTCAGAGAAACCTTGACCCTACGCATGCAAATATGTCTAATAGATATAATTTCTCTTAATTCTGATTGGTTCAAATAGAACAATGAATTAATCAATAGTTAGGTTGGTCTGAATGGTAGTAGGCGTTATTCATACATAGACTTATTGTAATATAAACACAGAGCGTAGCATTGACCAATAAAAGAAGAGAATATTGTTTACATTACTATGGTTTTATTTTGGATGTTTTTAATATTAGTGTGTGTGTGTGTGTGCGTGCGTAAGTTCATTAGACTATCTTACTTACTTTCTTTCTTTTTTTCTTCCAAATAAATCAGCTCTAGGCTTAAAGCATTTTTCGTGTGTTGTAGTGTCATTCATTTAACCAAGGTATGAGAATTCAGCACGCGTACCTACTTATTATTCATAAAATCTAACAATGGAATTTCTAAATTATGCGAAAAAAAAGTAGTCAGCCTACATCTAAGTTGATTAAGTGATGAATAAATGGACGTAGGAGAAAACAAAATATCGAAATGAAGTAGGAATGAATAAGCTTTTCATTTTTGTGAGAGTAGCAGTTATTATTGAATTATTAAAGGAAACACAAACTTGATTGATTATAAGTAACAAGAGATATACAACAATACAAATCGGTTGGAGGATTACACCATGAGCTGGCATCGGTTAGAGAACCATTGGAACCACTGGCCGCTTCATGTAGTGAATTGGCAGAAGTCCGGATTCAGGGGCTGGCCATTGGATCGGTTCCAAATGGCTTATTGGTCTTCGAGCTCGCTAGCCTTATCATTGAAAGGTACTGGGGTTCGAACCCCAGTGGGGTGGGTGCGTACTGATGAAGTGTCCCAAACTAGGACGAAACAGCTGTCCAGTACTCCCAAATATTTATCAGTGGTTCTCTAACCTATTTCAGCTCATGATGAAATCCTCCAACTGGTCAAACAAAATCCCTACAAGCCAATAATTTGCAATACAAATTGTTGCCTCATGAATTACGTCCCTGTGATTGCCAATTTCCAAATCAGGTATGTACAACATTCCACCCAGTCGGATTTTAGACAAAGCCATTTACAACATATGTTTGGAATCAGGGTTTTCCAGCTGTCTTAGCTAGGTAGACCTGCATATCCACCAGTCCAGTTTTAAGCGCCAGACATTCTCATTCGATCTTTCACTTTTGCGAGGAACACTGCTGCCGTGCAAAGGCAATGAATAGGATTTAACTGGGTTGCGGAGGGTATGAACTTATGACCAGATAAACACATTTCGAGAGGAAGATTGAACTTTACCTACGCTAGGCTGTAACAGGTCGTTAATGGGGGTCAAGAGTGGGAATAATGGTATATTTTTAACTTTTCGAAACAGACTGTAATATTTAGCTTAGTTTCGCGATTAGGTATATCGAAAATTGCGTCGCATGCGTACAGACTGTCGGGAATGTACATAACTGCACTCCCTTCAAATAAGAATAGAGAATGTAGATTTTACTGGCAGAGTATGCAGATGATATTGTCCTCCTAGGTGAAGACACTGACAAAATGCAGAGTCTTCTCAACACCTTGATCAGTAATCCTCGAATGTTTGGCATGCCATTCTCTCCCTTTGTCAAATGTAAGATGATGCCTGCTGCAACACTGGACTACATTGACTTATTACTAGCTTAAAGATAGACAGGGGTGAAGTGGTTAGTGGAGCGTGTTGACTCCTTCACTTATTTGGGAAGTTTAGTCGGCCACAATGGGTTGACCGTCGACAAAATCTCAGCACGAATACAGAAGGCTCGTTTAGCATTTGCATCTCTGGCATTGTAGACGTGATATACGACTGGCTGTTGACCAAAGGATAGGCTAGCTAGCTGTCTTTGATCATAGGTGTGTGCGTTTTATCTCCCGTGCTACGTGGTACAATAAAGTAAGCAGTACTAGGGTTAGGCGTCAAGTAAAGGAGGGGTAATCAAAAGACGTGGTTTTGAAGTCAAGACGATTGAGATGTTTAGGATATGTATTACACGTGCATCTCTAGCTATCGCCTACCTCGACAACCAGCAATGTTAGGTAACATAGGACCAGGTTGTTGGAAAAGAGCTAGTGGTGGTTAAACCGAAACATGGCTTCATCAGTGAGTGAAATCAACAACAGTTAGTTTAAACCACTTAAGGAGACGTAGATTTCCTGACTGGTTTGAGTTCTAAGGATGATAAGAAACAGTGACTGGAAACCTTTGGTGATATGGCTCAAAATCGTTCTCAGTGGCTGGCGAAGATGCATTCACTCTTTGTGATTTGTCATATCATCCAATAAAACTCAATTGTTCTTCCATATTACTACTATTCTTTTTCCCTCACTCACATTTCTGTTTTTTATCACTCTATCTCTCTCTTTTGAACTTCGCTTAACTCTCTTCTCTTGCTTCGTGTGTTACATGGAGGGATAGTAGTAAGTTGAAGTGGTGAGCTTCTGTGCCAAGTTTTATCTATGTTGAAACCAGTCAGTCAGTCGGGTAGTCCTGGATAGCCGTTTCGTCTTCGTTTGTGACTCCACCAGGGATGGAATCCAGGGTCTTCAAGTTAACAGACAAAGCTTGTTGAACACTGATTCGCTTGGTCCAGAATTCAATGACGTGTGAATTGTCGAGGGAGAGAGAGGGTTAGGAGTCCCAAACGCTGACTTCCAATGGTTCTCTAGCTGATATCAACCTAGTATCAAACGTAAAACTAATGAAATCCCTACAAATAAACTGTCGAGAATAGAACTTCATAATCGATCACAATTCTATTTATTGATAATGTACTAACTGGATGCAATACTGTAGTAAAAATGCTGAGAATTCCATTCTGTATCACATGTACTGTTTTGGAATAAAGCAGATTATTATTATTACTATTATTATTATTATTATTATTACTAACGAAGGATATATGAGTCATTTTGAAAACATATTTGGCTCTATGCTTCAATTAGTGAAATGCCTATTCAGATTTCAAAGTCATCAAAGTGTCAGTTTCATTGCTTACTGACAGAAATAGATCTGATGCTCACTAGCGACTGGCCCAATTCGGGCCACCTGGGGTTCTAGTCTGTCTGTCTCTGTCTGGATTTAACATAGAACTTGGCACCGAAGTGCAGCAGTTCGAGTTGCCACGTTCCAAATAGCACACAAAGGTAGACGGGAAAAGGAGAGAAGAGAATCAATAGAATTTAGATAAGTATAAGAGTGAAACAGAATGAGTAATGGTAGAAAGGAAAATGAAAGATTACAGAGACTGAATACATCTGCGCCACTGACAACGATTTTGAGCCATGTCACCTATTGTCCCCAGTCATTGATTCTTAGAGTCCCGAGGGCGGGCCCCAACGCGGAAGTCTGCATCTCCCTACCTCACTCAGTTTAACTGTCAGGGATTTCATGGATTGATGCCATGTTTTTGTTTGGCCACCACTTACTCTTTTCCAACCTGCACCTACCTATATCAGCTAGTAGTGCCCGTCGGGGGAGTCGATGGCTAGGCATGCGCAGCACGTGGCCTAACCATCTCAATCTATGTAACTTCATAGCCTCTTCGAGTGATTTTCCCTCTTTGCCCAACACTCTACGCCTAACGTCAACATTACTTACCTTATTATACCACCTAACGTGAGAAAGAGATCGTAAACATCTGTGGTCAAAAACAGACAATCTCTTCATGTCTTCCGCTCTCAATGGCCACGTCTCACCGCCATAGAGAAGGACGGAGCGAACTGATGAGCAGTATACACGTCCCTTGGTTGATAGCCGGATGTCACGCCTACGCCAGAGATGGTGTAAGTTAGCGAAAGCAGCCCGAGCTTTCTGGATCCGTGCTGTGATTTCGTCACCAATCAATCCGTTGGTGCTGATACAACTTCCCAAATAGGTGAAGTGGTCAACATGTTCTATCACTTCACTCCCTATCACTAAGCTAGGAGTTGACGTAGTCCAATCCTGTAGCAGCATCTTACATTTCACAGGGGCGAATAGCATGCCAAACATACGAAGATTGCTGCTCAAGGTGTTCAGAAGACTCTGCATTCTGTCAGCGTCCTCCCCTAACAGGACTATGTCGTCTGCGTATTCTAAGTCTATAAGACTATTCCCTGGTAACAAGTCGATTTCTAAGTCATTAAGTTCAGTTAAGGATACTTCCATTAGCATATGTATGATGAAGTTAAACAGAAAAGGGGAAAGTGGACATCCTTGACGGACACCACTGGTTGTTATTAATTCAGATGACAATTCCCCATAAGCCCTTACACAGCTACGTGAGTTTGAGTAGAGTGCCTTGATTAGTGCAATGTACTTTCTTGGCACTCCCTTCATAGTCAAACATTGCCATAGAACCTCTCGATCCACGGAGTCGAAGGCCGCCTTCAAGTCAAGAAATATGGCAATTGTTGGACACCTAAAAGTGTGCCTGTGTTCTAGGATCTGTCGGAGAGTGAAGATATGATCTATGCACCCTCTACCTGGCCTAAAGCCCGCTTGATTTTCCCTCGTTTGTTCCTCCCTAGTTCGGCTTAGTCTGTTTATGATTACTGAGCCTAGGATTTTAGAGACTATGTTCGTTAGGCTGATTCCTCTATGATTATCACATGAGGACTTATCTCCCTTCTTGAATACTGGTATGATAAGTGACTTACCCCAGTCTGATGGAACCGTCTCTGATTCCCAGACGTTACCTAGTACCTTAGTTAAACTATATACTAGCATGTCACCCCCATATTTAAACACCTCCAGAATAATTCCGTCGGGTCCTGCCGCTTTGCCTCGTTTCAAATTACAGATAGCTTTTGTGACCTCACTTACAGGCGGCGGGCCAGTGTCTATGTCCCATTCGGGTGTGTGCTGGATGGCGGGGAGGCTCAGTGTGGCTGTAGGCAAGTTAAACTGTTCCTCGAAGTGTTCTTTCCAGCGTTCGAGGCGTCTATCCTGAGAGCTAATTAAGGAGCCATTTTTCTCACGAATAGTCTCACTTATGATTTGCCTTCTCCCACCCGTTTCCCTGATGAGTCTAAAGAGTTGCCTAGTGTTGCCTATCGCCGATGCTTTTTCCATCTCTTTCGCCTTTGTCAACCACCACTGTTCACGGTCCTTGCGGAGACTTTTCGTAAGTTTCCTTTTGTGCAGCTTTCGCTCCTCATTGTATTCGGAGCTAGCCGGAATAAGTCTTCTAGCATCTATCAGTTCGGATGAGGCAGTCGAAATCCAATGGTTTTTACTCACCTTTGGATTTACCTTATTCACAGCTTTTACAGCTGTATCTATGGCTGATTTAATATTCTTCCAGGCTTCTTCAGGGTGAGCGCAGCTGTCGAACTCAGATATGTGTTTAGCTAGTTCTTTCTCAAATAGGGACTTAGTTTCCAGATCGAGTTGGGGACGTGATGGGTTTACCGCCAGCTGTATCCTACGTCCGTTCAGTCGTAAGCACACACGAGCGCGGACCGGTGCGTGATCGGTATCTACACACGTGTTCCAGAAGGAGCGACAATCTCCTACCGACCCACGCCAACGATGGCTTATTGCTATGTGGTCTATTTGTGTCCAGCGTTGGTTTGATGATGGAGGTCGCCAGGTCAAACAGTGTCTCTCCTTGTGTTTGAAGTTAGTGCTTACAAGAAACAAGTGATTATCTGAACAGAACTGTAGGAGACGGTCACCGTTGTCGGTTCGCTGGCACGGGATTCCGTATGTGCCACCGACATTCTTCTCAGATTGACACAATTTCCCCACTTGAGCATTAAAGTCACCAGCTAAAACGACTATATCTGAGCGTTTAGCCTTTCGCAGCAAACTAGACAGCTTTTGGTAGAACTCATCCTTCGTTTCATCCGAACTGCAGTCAGTGGGGGGGGGGGTAGGCGGAGATTACGAAAAGGCATCGGCGAGTAGTGCAGTCCTTTCTCCTTTTCACTGATCCGTTCAGACGGACAGCACATATTCGGCTATCTACCGGGATCCAGTCAAGTAATGTCTTTTCTGCCCTAGTACTCAGAGCTATCCCAACACCAGCTAATCCTCGTGAGCTAGCCGTCTCATCTCCTGACACCCTCAAGGTGAATTTTGCATATTCATCCTGTTGGCTAGGTGGGGTTAGGTGAATAACCACAATTGGGTCTTGTATGCGTGTTTCTGAAACACAACATACATCAATGGCTCGGGATGCCAGAGTCTTGGCTAGTGATGCCTGTTGTCCTATTTGGCAAAGTGTCCTAACATTAAATGCCCCTATATGAAATTGGTGACGTGGCTTTAGGAGACTATCGATGGTGGCTTTTTGGCTTCCGTCGTTTTCAGTGCACACAGAGTGAAGAGGAAGTGAAGAGCCATTAAGTAGAGGAGTTGCATTAGTAGAAGGAAGGCAAGATAATAGAGATGAAGATGAAGACAAAGGTGAGTGAGGAATAGAGAGGTTTCGTGTGCTCTTCGGGTTGTGAGGGCGATTGTTGCTTCCCGGCTGCCCACACCGTGGAAGTTGGTTGCGTGACCGCAGAGCCCAGGGGACAACTGCTTGAGGCCGGTCACACACGGCCTGTTTTTGTTTGTTGTTTTTTATTTGGTGTGTCTCAGTAGCGTATTTATCACTTCTGCCCTGTGACATGGCAGCAGAAAGCGCGGTCGTTGTTAATCCGAGCCCCGACCGATCCGGCATGATAT